>OY728133.1:467920918-470420918 GCA_963277665.1 Viscum album | reverse complement strand
AATTTCTCAAACCTATCAAGCCCCTTGGATCACCGAAAATCTCCCTAATTAGGCTCCCTGCATTCTTATCTTCTTTTTAGAAGCCTTAACATATGCAGAAGGCACATTAAAGAAGACTTTTGGTTCAACCCAAAGAGAGTTACCCAATTTAAAGGTAACATATCCTCTTAAGTTATTTTCTTTTATTTTACTACTCCAACCCCATAAACTCTCTTTTTTCCATTCCATTATAAAAACACCAATATCCTCAATATACTATATTTTTTATGAGAATTATTTGAACTACCCTTACACACACCTCCATCTAATGGGTATTGAATAGAATGTGTCTATCCCTGGTGAACTACTTCATCATAAAACGATAATTGTTCAATCTTATACTCACACCTCTTATAGTGGGAATTATGATGGTACTGTAATTATATATGATATTTATGATATTTAATTTATATATAATCTTATGTAATTATATTGTAGAGAATACCTTTATTCTTATCATGTTGTATGTATAAGATAATTTCATTTGAGGAAGTGCGGACTACTGCCCCATCAATGTCATATCACTCGTTCACACCATGCATGGAATGTATAAATGATGGTGTTAATGGAAATACATAATGTATATAAAATATTATATTATAATTTAATGATAATATGACAAAGTATCATTTTATTTTATTTCCTTTTAAAATTAAAAAAATGAAATAGATGTAGCGTTCGTGCGTACGTACGGATTACCGTCTCCATGATCACGATGAGATTCAATACCCATCGTAACCATTCCAAAATAGTTTTTATTATGCTTATTAAAAATAATTTTTAAGAACATAATATCATTCTATAAATGAATCGACTACATCTAATCCATAACAAACATGGCTTATATAACAAAACATATAAAGGAAAACAAATCAGTTAACACCTGAAACACTGATACTACAAAAATGTTATTAACAAAGAAATATTAAAAGATCATATACGATATCATATTTAGGTATGTGGTTCTTGTATAATTTAATAACAATGATTTAACTATTATACAGGAGTTTAACGTACCCTTTACCGAAGAAAAGTATATGGTAAGGGTTAATTTCACAATCTCTTTATTATCTGATGTTGTTTTTACGTAAGCGTCTACTTGGACCTCTTTATCATCCACATCTATGTTTAATAAAAATGTATTTCAAAACATTTTTTTTTGTTTACTAGACTATGGGTTTAAGTCATTTATACCGTTTTTTGAATTTCTATAATTTTTTTTGAATGGAATATTTCGATCATCTGTCAAATAAGGTACTTTATGAACTTTTCGACAAATTATGGTAAGAATTTGTTTTAACATATACAGCAGGTGTCATTATTCTCTGCCATTATAACTCTTTGGAAGCTTCCCTTACAATCTTTTAAGAATATTTTCAAAATATATGTTTTATTTTATAATTACATAACATTTAAATGATTCCAAAATAGAAATATATATTTCTTTCATATAGTTTTGAATTCATCTATATCAACATCCTTTAATTGATTTTTTACTTTTTTGAAGTTTATTTATTATGACACAAATTTTTCATATTTTATTGAAGGTTTTGTGACATGGTTGATTGTGGATGTTCTATTTTTATACCATTCATTGTTTATGGTTAATTTATTAACATTTCATATGCTAGTTTTAATAGGAATGTTTATTTTATGTTTCAACCTTTTCATATGAGGAATGCATTGGACTTAGTAAGTGATGGGTGGAACCCGATATAGCTCCTCGATGCATTGGTGGGTATCATTAGACAAACTAGTGTCTTGTCACAAGGCCTTGAAAAATTCGTATTTGTAGTCTTGGCATGAGGCCTTGACTTTGTGGTTATGATGTCCGGCATTATGCATTCCATCATTATGAAATTAGCTATTCATATTACATGTGATTATTCGACTAGTAGAATATCAATTTGAATAATTAAATGTAATTATTTGATTTATCTTTTACATGTTATTCTGAAGTTTATGTTTAAAAGTATTTAGTTTTAGTTTTATACATTCCCTTAAAAGTTTCTGCTTATTTATGAAATTTTCCTCTATATTGTCATCCTTACTGAGCTTCTAATATCACACATTTCTATGTTTTATTTTTTCCAGGATGAGAATAAATATATTTTTACTAACCTATAGGGATATTATAAGGGATATGAATATGGTCAATAGAGACAATATTTTTTCATTTTATAATGTATTGCAACGTTCATGTAGGTAATCTATTTTCCAAGGCTGCTAAACTGATCAGTCCATCGGGACTTGATTCATAGTAATCGTGGAAATGTATTAAAAAAATGAACCGACTCTGGTTAGCTGAGGTTGGGGTGTTACAATTGGTATCATAGAAAGTTTATCAATAACCTTGGAAACTATATTTATAAAAACATTGATTAGAGAACATTACCCTAAGATATACTTTGAGAAATAGTATAGAAGAACATTCTAGAATTTTGAAAATTGTGTAGATTTTGTGAATTTTCCAATAAATACATACCTACCTAGCTATGAGAAGGTAGAGGTGGCTCTAGAACAAATGTATGTAGGAGTGAAAACTATGACAACGAGTTTCGGGTTGACCTGGGGTGTCATGGTACAGGACAACGGGCCTTGCTACACTTTTGGTTATGACACTCCTGGGGATATGCATAGGATAATTCACATTTTCATTACAAGCCATTATAAAGGATTTATGAGTAAATACTTTCTCAGGAAAACATTTTTTATGATTATGGATTATATTCATAATATTTTCATTTTACATTTGGTATTTAACAAGTTTAGAATAATGCATTGAGATTCATAAAACTAACCGATTGTATTCCATTGTTTATAAATGGCACCCAGTTGATGGAATGAGAACTCCAGCAATACGCATGATCCAAAGAGTAAGAAAGATCATATCGTTCATGGCATTAAGATAACATTAATAAAGTAAATAGTCTCCCACGTATTATCATCATTTGAATAAATGCAATCATGTGTTAAAAAAATATGTAAATAATTCTCGGAGTCATATGGCTTTGAAGGGAAGCCATATAAGAAAAGGATGGTAGAGAGAAAGATGGATAAAGGGAATAAGGGAATGAAATATTTTCCTATATGTGATAAATGTGGAAAGAATATCATTGTTAAATGCTTAAAGGGAATGGGAGTTTGTTATAAGTGTGGAGAAAAAGGACACCATGTATGTGATTGCAAGGGTATGAAAAAGTTTTAAAATGAACAATGCTTTATCTACATGGAGTTTGAACACTACGCCAATAAATTTACCAATCATCAGAGTATACCGCAAATGATGTTGTTGGATAATAATCAAGTTATGATATTACCACAGATTAAGAGTAATAACTAGTGTTCTTATTTTGATATTAATGAATTATGTCATTTATGTTTTGTATCAATGATGTACTGAGTATAATAATTTTGGAGTATATAAGGATTGTACTGCAGTACTATTTTATTAAAGATTTGAGATTTGTGTAGTAACAAGAAAAGTGAATCAAAATAAATATAAATTTTGGAAAATACATGGTTGAAGGAATGATAATCCTTAATATGGTCATGATACTATGGTATTAATTTTGGAATAAGAGATGATTGATTTGGATAAATTATATTGAATATTATTGACTACCATGGAACTAATTAATGGATTTTTGTATTCCATCATTGTTGGTTATTACATCATTTTTAGATTTAAGGATTGTGTATAGTATTCAATGATTTACAGAAGGAATAAAGAAGTATATACCTATTCAAATATGGTTTTCTGGAAATTCATTTTATTTCCAGCTTTTATGAAAATACACAATGAAGGTATTCATGTGTATATTATTTGACCTTCCTTATAAATTTTGGACTGTGAGTTCAGACAAAATTATTGTGGATATGTCTAAAGGTTGTAATAGATTAAGTTTGATATTGGATACTATTTTTATGGTTAAATGATTTCATGATATTATTTTTTGATTGCCATAAAAATGATAACCCGGAGGTCGGGCGGCAAACCGCCGTGTCCGGCAAGGCCGCAAGACATGAACCCGCAACCGAAAAGAGACAAGGGTAATCACCTACCATTGGGCTACATGATGTTCTAGTTTGTATAATGTAGTTTTTTATAAATAGTTTGAAAAATGAATTATAAATTCATTATTATTGGAACCCGATACAATTACTATAAATAAAATATTTTTTAATTTTATTATTTTTTTGTGTGATAGATAAGTTTGTGGTAGGAATTAGATGAAGGATGAAACTGTACTTTTCAAGTATATTTTTTTTCCTCTTATTCAATGAATAAATTAATTCTTAAACTTCAGGGAAGAGATCTTAATACTAAAAATGTGTTATCCTAATACCTTATTTTTTGGTGAACCGATGATATTTGAAATCATCATAGATTGATGGCTTTGAGGCCCTCAATTTTACAGTTGTTTGTGGTTGATGACCCCAATCACTCTGTATAAACATTTCTGTTTTTCCTAAAGTTATTTGTCTCTAATTCCCTCCAATTTTCTACTAATCTAGATCATAATTTGGTGGTAATTTTTTCATTTCTTTTTCCCTCTTATTAAGACTAAATTTCATTAACTTAATTTCCTATGTGTGTTTTCCACAATGGTATTTTTCAATTTTTAACCTTTTATTTTCAAAGAAAATTGCAAATTTAGAGGACACAATTTATTGAAGGTGTGGAGAATGTAACACCCCAATATTTCATAGTAGGTTATATATTCATAGAAATTCAATATCATGTGTTACACGCAACACCGAGTTCTAGCGCACCACAACCTATCAAACTAGCCGTTCATAAAGTAGTAGTGAATATTAATAATTGAATTTTGAATTTAACATACTCTATATAATTTTAGAGTCCATATTAGGTATTTTTAGACAAAATATAGAAATAAATTCATTTTTTTAGATAAAAAAAGTATTTTTTTTAAAATGAAATTTTTCCGCCTTTTAGTAGAGAAGGTTTCTTAAAACAAATATTTGAAAATTTATATATTTAACTTAATGAAATGAAATTAATCTTTAGAATTGAGACATAAAAATTTCGTTTGGATAATTTTTTTGTACTTTTCTAAAAACTTTCATATTTTGATGAATAGTAAAAAATACTAAATTCTAATTAATTTTTTTTTAATCAATGTAATTTATAGTGTTAAATTATACTATTGAGTGGTTTATAAGTATAATTAGATTCTATTTTTATTATCTAATATTATATAGTTCATTTGATGTAATTTCACATTTAAATTGGATATAAAAATTTTCAATCTTTTGATAGTTATTCTTTCTCAAAAACACACTTTTTGTTTTGACAACGAGAACTGTTATTAAATTATTTTCTACCACTTCTGTGTTTTGAATTAGGAAAATTGAATTCCATATTTGGAATCAAGAGGTCCAATTTTTTAAATAGTTAACTTATATTTTTAGACATTATTAATATTATTTCAGTAAATATTTTATTTACCATGTTTAATCGGTAAATATATTAAATAATGGTAAACAAATTATATTATAATAATATTAAATTACACTAACATGTTTCTTATTACTATTTGTTGATACATTTCTGACCATGGACATCCTTGGGGAAATTTTGGGACCACATGGAGGCACATGAGAGTGATAATGACACATTATATTGATTAATTTAATGTTCGGACAAAAATGACATAAACATATATATTTTAGTCAAACAATTCTTACAAGGGGTTATATAAGTTAACTATTTGACTATAAATATTAATTTTAAATATAAAAAGTTTTATTACATCATGGTATTTGTTTTATAATTTTTAGACATGAAATAAATAAAATTATTTATGACACAATAATGATGCAGTGTTTACCTCATTAAAGAATGATTTAAATAAATGAGATTATAAAAATTAAAACAATAACCAAAACCTCAAGAATTTTTATTGGATGGTTTTATTTTAGACATGACTGATAAAATCTTCTAAACTATTGAGTATTGTATCTTTAGAAACCGAATATAATTATATAATAAAACAATATTTCCAATCTTTGTTAAAGAGCCCCTCCTCCCACTTATAAAAAGCCCTCAACTCTAACTCATTTCTCACACCTCTCAAGAACCTAGGTTCAACCAAACTCTTCCCAATTATGCTCCCTATATCCCTCTCTTCCTATTAGAAGAATTACCGTATGCAGAATGCACTTCAATGAATCCTTTTTGTCAAAACCAAATAAAGTCACCCGATATAAAGGTAACATCTCTTATTAAGTTATTTTTTTATTTTACTCCTCAAACCCCGTAAAAACTCTTTATTCATTTGTTTTAAAACAACACCAGTATCATAAATATACTAGGCTGTTTATATGAGAACTATTTGAACTAAACATACACACACCTCCATCTAATGGTTATAGAACCTAATATTACTGTGGACGGTGAACTACTCCCTCACGAAACGATGAATGTTCAATCTTCTACTACCACCTCTTATGGTGGCCATTATGATGGTACTATAATTATACATGATATTTATGATATCTATTTTATTTATAATATTCTGTAATTATCTTTTATAGAATACATTTCCTCTCTTTGATGTTGTGTATATACGATAATTTCATTTGAGGAAATGCGGACTACCACACTCAATGTGATATGACTCGTTCATACCATACATGGAACGTATAAAAGATGGTATTAATGAACATATGTAACATATATAAAATATTATATTATACTGGAATAAAAAAATACCTATTTGTCATTTAGTTATCTTTCCTTTTAAAATAAAAAAAATGGAATGGAAGTAGTGTTCGTGCATACGTTTAAATTACCATCTCCACGAATGTGATGAGATTCATTACCCATCGTAACCATTCAAGAATAATATTCAATTCGATTATTAAAAATAATTTATAAGAACTTAATATCATTCTGGAAATGAATCAAATGCATTCTTTCCATTTCAAACATGGCTTACATAACAAAACATATAAAGAAAAACTAATCAGTTAACACCCGAAACAATAATACTACTAAAATATTATTAATAAAGAAATATTAGAAGATCATATATAATATCACATTTATATATGTAGTTAATTTATAATTTAGTAACAATGATTAAACTTTAATAAAGGAGGTTAACGTACCATCGGCCAGGGAAAAGTACAAGGTAAGGGATAATTTGACAATCTCTTTATTATATGAAGTTGTTTTTACGTAAGTGTCTACTAGGACCTCTTTGTCATCCACATCCGTGTTTCTTAAAAATGTATTTAAAAAAATTATTATTTAAAAGAGTATGGGTTAAATTCTTTTATAACCTTTTTTGAATTTTTATAATATTATTTGAAAGGAATCTTTCTATCGTTTTCCAAACAAGGTTCTTTAGGACCTCTTCGACCAAATATGGTAAGAATGTTTTTTTAACTTATATGGTGGGTATGGTTATTCTCCACCATTATAAAACCTTTTAATCTTCCCTTAAAATTTTATAAGAATGTTTTCAAAATAAAATTTTCATTTTATAATTAAATGACATTTAAATTATTTCAAAATAGAAAGAGATATCTCTCTCAAACAGTTTTGATTTCATCTATGTCAACATCTATTAATAAATTTTATAAATGTTTAAAGTTGATTTATTATGATAAAAATATTTCATATTATATTGAAGGTTTTCTGATATGTTTGACTATGGATGTGTTGTTTTTATACCATTAATTGTTTACGGTTAAAGTATTAACATTTTGTATGCTAGTTTTAATATAACTGTTTATGTTATATTTCAACCTTTTCATATGAGGAATGAATTGAACTTAGTATGTGATGAGTGAAGACAACTATAGCTCCTCGATGCCTCGGTTGGTATCATGATGATAAATAGTGTCTTGGCACAAGGCCTTGAAAAAATCTAATTTCTAGTCTGGCATGAGGTCTTGAGTTTGTGGTTATGATGTTCGGAATTATGCATTCCATCATTATGAAATTTTTTATTGATATTACATGTGATTATTCGACTAGTAGAATATCCATGTTAATAATTAAATTTAATTATTTGATTTCTCTTTTCTATATTATATTGAAGTTTTTGTTTAAAAGTATTTTTTTTAGTTTTATACATTTACTTAAATGTTTATGCTTATTTATGAATGTTTCTACTATATTGTTATCCTTACTAAGCATCTGAGCTCACAACTTTCAATGTTTTATTTTCTCCAGGATGAAAATATTTATATTATGACTATCCTATAGGGATAATATAAGGGATATTATTTTTGTCAACGGAGACAATATTGTTGTTTTTTTTCAATTTAGATTGTAATATAACGTTCATGTATGTAATCTATTTTCCAAGACTGCTAAACTGATCGGTCCTTCAGGACACGATTCCTTGTAATCATGCCAATGTATTAAAATAGTTCATCAACATTCGGAAACTGGGGTCGGGTTGTTACACTAATGATCCCCAAGAAACTTCATTTCTCAGTAATGTTAATGGGATTATCCTAGGAAGCTATAGATATCACCAACTATAGGTCATCTAAAACTCCAATCCCTAAGATTATGTGACTGAGAATGTGATTATGATCCTTTTATAAGTAAAAAATTGCGTGCTTTGAATATAACTAATTCTTTCTTAGTGTTTTTGTGATGATACAAATATAATTGGTATGGAGTGTTGTGTTTTATAATACACCAACACCAAATCCATGAAAACAACCACAAACTAATCCAGATAGATATGGGAAACATTATTCATCCATACCATGAAAAATTGTTGTTTGTATGTGAGAATAAACTAGAAGGACAAATAATCATATATGTTAGACCTTTTAGAAAAGGCTATGTGTGGTGTGTATTATGGTCCAAAATTCACCTGATGATAACCAAATCTCAAATAAATTTTCAAGAATACCTGACATTATCTGATATAGTACAAGATATCATTTATCTATTATATATGATACTATTTGTTAACCATCAATTGGTTCAACTTTCGGTAATCCAAACATAGACTAAATGTTTTGTATTACATTTATGTATCAGATGGAAAGTAAACCCCATGGATAAGTACTAGTTTAGATAATCCCATTGGCCTGTAAATCTTTTTTTTTCTGGATCTCATTTATCTCAGTAGTATCCATGTGGTAGGGAGGATTGGATAGAGGTGAATATTATATAAATAGATAGATAGTAAATTATACATATCTAATTATAGGTAATTGTTAGAATAAATCCTTGAAAACAACCCTAAAATATCCACCACTACTGGGAAAGTATTTTTGATGTGTTATCATACAGATATAACCATGAAATCTGGGATTTGGTCCTGCCTAACCCATGATGCTCCGGCCGTTCTCAACTCCTATGGACCTCTTATTATCCCTTTTTCAATGAACAATCAACTATTCTGGGGATGTGAATGTAACTATTCAGGGATATAGTTAAACTAAATAATAAAGAGAACCAACCATTCTGTCTAGAGGATGATTTCAAAACCATCCATCTTGAGGGAAAAAAGTTCCTATATAATTTGAAACCCTCCAATCTGAAGTAATAACTCCATCCTTTATCATAAATCCTCATATATAATCCACAATGTTTTATCAATCATCATAACTCCATCAGAACACTAAAAATTGAGCCCTAGGTTCTTCAAAATGAGTACAAATCTAAATATATTTTAATCCCCTTTTTTGAAAAGAGAAGATGATAATAAAAGGATTCCAGAATAGTAATTATGGCAATAGAATATCTGGGATTCTACTTGTCAGGTGTCATTTTTTCTTCCTATATCTGTCATGATCCACAACTATGTGTTACAACCTATCTACCATAAGAAAATCCAATCTATTTTCACTGAAAATCAGTGGTCCTCTTACCATGGTCATGATACCAAACTCAACCAAATGGACCGACTGCAATCCATATCTCTTCCTAATGCGAAGCTGATTACCCCACTATTGCATGTGGATTTGGTGAATACCATATTTTACTTACTTCCAAAGGAATATTTCTAGAAATGTGCTTAAGATAACACATCTTGACACAGGATCGACACCAGACTATGTCTCTCCTGCACTGAGGACACATATGTTCTGATCTACCACACTAGTGGCACGTCACCTTGATACTTGAGTATGTTATATAGATACTAATATCACTATGTATAAGAACAAAGAGAAACATCCTACTTCAATATGATTCAGGGAAAGATCTAGGTGTTGCACCACCATGGATCGTACCCCCCACCCACTACTCCTAGGTTACACATCATGATTACTTCCAGACTCATTATTATAGAAGTGGTAGTTATCCAAAATAAATTCACCAGATATTATATGTTGTACCGAAGACCATCCTTTAATCGCATAGACTTATAGAACTCTACACCCATCATAATAAGTGACATGATTTAGGGCTCTATAAAACAGGTTGAATAATATATAGCTGATAATGTGTCCTACTACATGAGCATGAATTCCAAGTCTCTATCATCCCTCAACATATCGAGATAGAAGTAATCATATAAGGTCATATAAAAAATAATACATTACATATCTAAATTAATACCTAACTCAATAATTACCTCATAAAATCTCTTGGGGGAATCCCATGACCAATAATTAGAAAGATTTACCTACCTCATGTGAGAAAACTCGACATTCTCAAAGACATATATCATGGCCTCTAGCCCTGATTCTATAGAATGTGGTCCATCATCCCCAAAAAATGGTTGTAGTTAATTTTGGAACTCTCATGTCAACTATTTCATAGTCTGGGATGGTCATAATTCTTGCAGAATGGTCTGTATGAATAGAATTAATCCTCTATGAAATTGTGCCTCAAGGATTATGTACTGAACATCTACCAGTGTTATAATAAGAAATATAGAATGATCCATAATTATCCCATGTGCCATTACCTTCATAGTATGGTCGTCCCCAACCTCCTGGAATATTATAAGGTGATGTCCTGGTGGGTGGCCTCTAAAAATTCCAAGCACACTCCTCAGATGACTAACATTATAAAGGTTCACAGTCAAAAGTATAGATACTAAAATAGGATAGGCAAGAGCCTTTATATTTAAGAATCATACCCACCACCTACTCCTTGAGTCAGTTCTGGGAATCAAACAAATCATCTAAAACTAAGAGATGATGCATACTACCCACTAATACGGTTAGGTCTGGGTAAAGTTATATGTTATAACAAATTCCTATTCCACTTAAGTTTTATATAAATTATATTTATATAAGAATTAATTTTAAATGTTTCAACCAAATGGTTCACCAAATTCCAATCCATAAGGTCCCATACTCCTCATTAATAAAAATATTACATGCATCTAATCCACTTAATAACACATTTTAGTCCATGGAACTCATGGTCCATGACCCAACATGCCACAATTGGCTACATATGGTGTATGTTATAGCATAATAAAGAAAAAACTACTTTGGTTTTTGAAGGAATTATTAGAACCAACCCTGTTTCTCAATCCCTTACATAAAATTCTATAAAAAAGTAGGTATGTCAATCACAGTACAAATCAAAACAACATGAATTTGAGAAATTCTTCATATATTGTTGGAATTATTCATGCCATTGGAATCTAGTAAAGTGGATAAAATGATGCATACATTGGAATTCCCTCATCTCATCACGTTTCAACAAAATATAAACCACAATAACTTCAATGATAACATCACAATTCATGTGAATCACCCAACAGTGAAATCATATCAACTGTAATAGGAAATATACAGAAAACAATATTTTCCATTCGAGGCAATTTGGATTTTTCTAGTACATGGGTAAGATATACCCATGCACAAATAATTACCTAATTATTATTAATTTTTATCACATTCTGTTGTCTCAAAATAATAATGAAAACTAGAAAATAATCCCTTAATACACTTTTGTAACTTCTAGAACTAGGATTCCACTTAACAATTCATTGAGCCTAGTTTTTTCCATGGCAACAAGCATGTATTACCAAATTCTATAGGTTGATAACAAGTAGCAAGGGACTAGGGTGTTTCATAGTAACGACGATGCCCTCATCACCATAGTGTAGCATAACATATATACAATGGCATACAATTTGCATAAGTAGTAAATAAGTCTCTAAATAGAAAATAAGTAAGAAAGATATCATGAAATACTATAAGTAATATCATATAAAATACTATGATCATATATTTCTTGTTATATTCATACAATGGAACTAAAATAGGTTTACATTGTATCAGTACAATACATGGAACTAAAGTAAAAAAATGGAAAAACCATCACAAGTAGAATAATGAGTACCAACTCAGTCATGGGACACCCAACTCATATAAATCAATAAATAACCCGTATGATAGAACATTCACTCGTCCATACATTCAATCATATAGTTTGTTTGGGTACCCATTGACAGCATGAATACAGTGTGAGATACAATCCCTCTAAGTGACCACCCAACAGTGTATGCCCATCCATTCAGTGAATATATAACAACAATATTGTGAACTCAGTAATAGAATATGTAATGAAGTATTAAAAGTAAACAACCCATAATTATTTAGCTTCCCATAAAAACTCATCTTTTATTACATTCTTCTTATGCATATGGAAGTCTCTAAATAAATAGTGAGACCTATATCATTTATTAATTATGTTATTTTAATCAATAGGTCTCATTGAATAATTATCACCCGAGACATGGAATGTGGCCCATAATCCACTATAATAATATGTAATCAACAGATTCCTAACAAGGAGATCTATAAGGTGTATGACTCTTACTAAATATAATCCTATACATTGGCTTAGAAGATGCACCCTATACGTTATTTCATCAATAAATCATTTAAGAAATATATCTCATCATTGGAATTACAAATTTGGAATCCTGGTATTGATCATGGTTTATTATGAACCATGCACCTTACAAGCTCATCATATGTATTCCTCATGGAATTCCAGGTCTTTCTATAGCTATGGTAAAACATAATTTTCTTTCATGCTTGTCCTTGAAAATCCACTAAGGGAGCCTAAGTGTCACCAATATAATATGTGATCATATTCCCTCTAAGTTTATATTTTTAAATCCGTAACAAGTCCATGTATCACTCTTCCATATAATAGTCAGTTCTCATGAGTTCATATTTGGTTTTCCATTATAGATTCTACGTGTCACTTAGGCAATCGAATAAATGTGTCCAAATGATTATATCCATGGTGTTCTTATATGAACCCATGTGTAACCCATGGTATATTTGAAAGATTAATTCTATATAATTTAATTATATAAAGGGTAATTACTATAACCAATTAATTTAAATGTCACCTACTAAGGTGGCTCAAATAATTTCTAATATTATAATGCTTAGCCTCACATTTATGTCATGTGGTGATTTCATTACAAAGGTAAAATGATTCTTAAACAAGACATTACATGGGAAAGGCCTAGGTACATGGTCATCCAACCCTTACATTTTATCTATGCTTCTTAAAATAAAAAATACAATTCAATTATTCAATTTTAATTCCATGGTAATGGAAAATAGAACACCTCATGCGTGAAAAACATAAAAATCCTCCCATGGTTTTCCAATTAATTAAACAGAATACTATTAGGATGGTTTCAATTCACATTCCATTTATTTTAAGAAATTGCCAATTTGTCACATCAATTACACAGGTCACACCGGTCAATTTAAACCAACGATTAAACTTCATTTCAAGGAATCTCTTTGATAATTGGTCTTGTGAGAAAACAAAATATATATAAATAGCTCGACTTAGAGTTAAAACCATGATACCAACTACAATAGGTCTATAGTGGTTTTATTTTCCAATATTAGGTTCTGATTGGAATCCAATCAGAAGAAAAATTAAGAGTGGACGAAGAACCTGAAATTACTGTATTTTAGCTTGACCCTAAATATCAAAGATGATACCAAGATGAATGATTAATGACACAAAAATTAATGATAATTAACTAGATATGATAAAATGAGAGCAACGTCACTCAATTATGAGATATGATAGAACATTATTGGTAAAATGTATCATTATTGATTCCAAGTATCTCTCTCCCTGTAAGGACACAAAAATTTCAAAGAAATATTTTTTTCTTAATTTCTTTGGAATTTTACGAGTTAGTGGTTTCTGACGGCACATGATTCTGAGGCCCGGTGTGCCCGAAATCAATTTCCGAAGTTTACCTTGAGTGTGTTCAGTGAACGAAAGAGAGGGTTATTCTTTCTTTTGAACTGGTGCTTAGAATTGAAATCTGAGGGCACCAATGAACTGACAACACTGGTAATTTCTTAAGGAGGCCATTACGGTAGTTGCGTTCTGACGGGAGAAGATGTTAATTTTCGGTTTTCTTTTGAGGAATTAATAAAAATATGTGTTTATATTTTGATTTGTGGAAAGTGTTTATTAACCTACAAATTGGGAGTTAGAGATGAGGCCCACACCCACCTAAACCCATGGGAGGGTTTAGTGTGGTGGGGCGCACATGATACCCTAACTCCTCACCCCCCCATAACTCTTATAACCCCCCCCCCCCATTTTAAAGCTCCCTTGTAAAATTTTGATAACTCATCTCATTTATGGGACCTCTTAAAATTATCCTATCCCATTAATTCATGACAATACCTTAATTAATATTTGAATCATCCAATTTAATTTATGTGGTGTTTGATTTTGAAATGGATGTGTTAATAAATATATTATCCAAGTATAATATTTTATTAAGTGAGGAGCCTTTTGATGGGAGGGGGGATCTGCTAGAGAACTTCCTCTCCTTGCTTTCCTCCCTCTCCTTCCTTCATTGTTTCACCACCACCGAGGTTCTATCTTATCTAAAGAGACACCGATGAACGAGTAAGGATCGGTAGCGATCTGTGGGCGCAACGAACTACATTGACATCGACGTCTTCCCTGTTTCGGATCCGACGAACGAGGCTTGAGCCGGGATTGAAGGCACTTTACAGAAGCGACGAACGCCAACGACCGTATTCACCATCATCTCTTACTGTGTGACGACGTCAACAAGCCAACATCCACTTTTTCGCAACACCATCATCCACGATGCTCAGATACCGTGGATCTTTCTCAAGGTAGGGGTTGTTTTTTATAATTCTATTAATGTGAATTATACCCTCTAAGTTGGGTGTTCCTATTTTTTGAACAATAGTATGAGCCTCTAATGTGGAGGGCACGTGCTAACGAACAAACATGGACCCTCTGCTGGTTGTTCGTTGTTATTGGATTGACGGGCAATGACCAACGGTGCCGCAATGGTGATTTGAAGCCTCCGCATATTGTTTGTTTCTGCGCGTATGGACAGGTGACGATGAAACGGTACCGCAACAACGTATGGAAGCCTTCGCCATGAAGGCCAGGTCCTAGGAGATCCACAGGAATATACGGCTGGCAAATCGGACCACCAGAGCACGTCCGGTGGTCTTCGGAAGGCATTTCCAGCGCGCCGCGCTGGCATGGCGGCGCCGACGACCAGAGGCGGCTACTGGAGTTGTCCGACCGCCTGGAGACGGTGGCGCCCCAGCGCGCTACTAGAAGAAATCTGTCACGGCATAGCTCTGGCGGAACTGCACCGGGCCCAACGGCCACGCGGGATCTGGGAGGCAGGGCGGCGCCAGCTGGCGCCGCCGTTCAGAAACGGGGGGCCGCGTTCCCCCCCCCCCCCCCCCCGGCGCAACGTGCTCGACCAAGCTTGCCGAGCCAGCTCCCCCTGCCGGGCCGGGGCGGGCCACGTGGGTCAGGCCGCGCCGGTTGGGCTGGGCTGCACCCAACCAGGGCGGACCCAGACCCAAGTTGGGTTGACCCGGTTTGGGCCGACCCAGGGGTTGTTGGGCCGGGTCGGACCGGGCCCAGACCCCCTATTTTCGGACCTTTTTCAGTTAAACAGAAATATCATGAGCTACAGACCTACGATCGACAAACCGTCTATTGTGTAGGATTCCTTGGATCAAGACGGTCATTTCAGTATATTACAATCAAGGTTTTTACGAAGTTTGGGTATGACTGGGTTGGTTCGAACTCGAAACCAACCGGGCCCTCGGAGTGGAAACACTTATATCATGAGCTCCGGACGTCTGATTGACGTTACGTAGGCATTTTTAGAGTTTTATTATTTAGAAAGTTCTTTTCGAATACTTCACCTGAGGTTTCGATAATGTTGAGATAGGGCCGGGATGGTTCATACATGAAACCAACCGGGCCCCGGGAACTAAAAGGCTAATAACTCACAGACTGGGCATCTGATTGATGCGCCGTCTGTTGCATTGAGATCCCTATGAAGAGGTGGTACTTTGAGATACATTCAAATGAGATTACGTGACACTTGGAAGTATAGAACAGTAGCTCATAGAGTCGACCCTCCAAGAGACGAGTGTAAGAAATCCGGAGACCGTGTAGCTGGCTGAGACCTGATGACTGCTTGTCCGATTCGAGTCAGAGTGACTTGTTGTGTTTGGGTGGCAGACCCACGGTAGGGAGAACTACTGTCTTTGGGTGTCAGACTCGAGGTACTCGATATAAGGAGTACCTCGGTAGGATATTAAGGGGAGAACTACTGTGTTGGGGTGGCAGACCCATGGCAGGGACCACTACTGTGTTTGGGAGGTAGAATTACGGTACTCGACAGGAGGAGTACCTCAGCAGTCTAAGGTTAGTGAGCAGCGCCTCGGAGTTCTGAAGGGATCATTGTACTTGTCAGAGGAGGAGCTCTTCTGCAGTTGTGGTTTCGATAGCTTTAATGAAAATCCTGGTATGAGCTGAGTTAAGACCTTTTTGTTTACCTCATTATTGAGATGGGTCACTTGATAACTTAGGTATATGTATGGGCATATACCTAAGTAGTGGTTATCCATTTATTTCAAAACCATTGTGTTTCCTCATGATTGAGATGGGTTACTTGATAACTTAGAAAAATGTATGGGCTTATTCCTAAGTAAGGGTTATCTGTTGAGATCATTCTTTGAGGTTAATCTTATTAGATTTAGTGAGACCATGAGGTTCTCGGGGTCCCTACTGATTATCGTTATACTCACCCCTGCACAGGCAATGCCCACATCTCGCTGTGTTGGATCCAGACAATGGAAAACGCTGATAGAGACCGAGTGTATGAGGACTGGACAGTACCCGGAGGTGGACCTCACGACGAGTTAGTACCCATAGGTGGACTTCACGATGAAAAGGTACTTGGAGGAGGTCGGTGGGAGTGAGCGTTGAGGAGGATATCTGTACCTACCCTTCAGGTAGGATCTGAGGTAGAAGACCCAGGTGCTTCTTCTATCTTCCCGTTATTTATCTTTTTTGTTGTACTTTCGTTTAGTTGTAGCTATACTTTTCAGTTGGGTTTGTATTCTGGCCCATTTATATTTCATCGCTATCTTATGTACTTAGTGTCTTACTTCCCCTTGTACTCTAGTTGGATGTGATTATATTTTATAAAGGCAATTCCTTCCTATTTATCGAGTTTTATGCCTTTGGTGCAAGTCTCTAGCCCCTGCTCTATAGAAGGCGGGCTTGGGGTAGTCATAGCACGGGCCATGAGGACGGGTCGTGACAAATTGGTATCAGAGGACGTCGGTTCTACTATAGAACTTATGAATATGATATTTTTATTTCTGTGAAGAAATACTGTTAAGCATACCGAGTGTGGTTATCAGTTCAGGGAGTACAATGTTGGTGTGGCGGTCGACGTATCCATACACCAGGGCCATGACTACTGATTTCTAACCTAATGCACAAAAACACTGATTGCGTGTGTGTTTAAAAAATTTTACTTTAATTCAGCTCAAAATAGGCCAGCTCACCAGGTTAAATCATTTGAACCTGTCACATCTGTTCAGGATGTCACACACAGATAGTCAGTTGGAGTTCCGAGAAAGTACTCGATGATGGCCCACCGAGAGATGCGACTCCGGTGCAGGGCCATCTTTATATGTTGGTACCCTCGGGTTATGTATCAGCAGCAGCACCACCCATTGGGTAGCAAATTCAACCAGTCGTACTAGTGGATGGTGCACACTTATAGAGCACGTCACATGAGTTCTAGCAGCAGAGGCCTCTGAGGTTATGAGGTGAGACAGATTCCCAGGCATCAGTGGACTGGATGGAGGTGATTGCAAGAGTTCAATGCCTAGTTTAGACACTAATAGAATAGATTGAGATCTTAGATACTAGTGTTTCCTAGTGAGTGACCATGAGGTACATCCGCATAGTGATGTGGCATCGGTATGTGGACCGATGCCTGAGATAGTACCTTCGGGTATTGTGCCAACTATATCACTACCTATTGGTCAGTAGTTTCAACCGACAGTACTGGTAGATGACACATGTAGGTTCAATGCCTTACACGTGTTTCAACATCAAATACCCCTCAGGTTCTAAGGCAAGCCCAACTCACAGGTGGCTGAGGACCGGCTCGAGGAGGTGGATGATAATTATCTAGAGCTTATACAGCTTCGGCAGGATGACATGTTGGTAGCTGAGTATTAATCGGGGTATACCGATCGTTCTTGGTACTTGATGACTACGATACGATCAGTGCATCAAGGCTCAGACTTCTGAGCGAGGTTTTTTTAAGATAATCTGAGCCATCACCTTTCTTATATGCATTCCTACTTATGTTAGGGTGCTAGAGAGAACCTTTGTGGTTGAGAATTATTTGGATGAGTGGTAACAGCTAGTGAAGGATAATAGTGGGAAAGCAGGAAACTGACGCCAGTCTCAGAGACTTGGTCATGTAAAATGTTTCCAGAAGAGGAAGTGTTAAGGAAAAATGAAGCTGTTGAGTAGTAGATGTGGAAGCAGAGCTGGGAGAGAAGCATGAGGTGGTGTATATTTGGACATGTTACAACCACCCATCTTTGTAGTCCCTACCAGGCTCAGGGAGCAGGAGGGCAGGGGAAGAGAGTAGCTGCATGCGGTAAAGGAGTGTGACCCAAGGGCTCTAGGAATGATTCGAGGTACGGTCTGTGTCTAATACGAGCTACCATAAGAATAGACATTGATAAGAATCATCCCTTCCTTCCACGAATCTTGTCCAAGACCTAAAGTTTCCGGTTAAGCCATTGACTTGACCCTCACGTCTGGAGATACCATTGGAAGGAGACACGATAATCGTGCATACACCGACAATGTGATCTGACCCTTGAGTCGAGAGTTTCAGTTGGAACCTATTGGTGGCAGCGTCGAGTCCTTACGACGTTGGTCTAGGTATGGATTGGATCCACAGTTCATACACAGATTGAATGTATTAGGCAAAATGGTTATGGTTTACCTACAACGTTGGGATGGGGTTTTCCATGGTCGGCAAAAAGGAAACCCCAGGCAGCACAGGATGCAATCATGCATAAGTTGGTGCAGTTGATCACACATGAGTCGGCTAGACCACGATTTGTATCAGACTTCTCCAGAGTTGCTGCACCGATTTTATTATTGAGGAAGAAGGGGAAACTATTCGTGTGGTCAGAGAGATGCCAGTAGAGATTTATCGGAGTTGAGGCATAAGTTGACTAGTACGCTATTTTTGAGGCTACCAAAGAAGGTGCAGATCATTCAGGGGTGGATGAAGACTACACAGAGCAGGAAGAAATCCTATGTTGATAGGATAAATGACCACTGGAGTTCGAGGATGGCGACCACATCTTTATACGGGTCTCACCTAGACGAGGTATATAGAGATTTGGCCGAGGTGGCAAGTTATCTCTTTGTTTCATCAGACCTTTCCAGGTCCCCATCAGAGTAGGCGAGGTGGTTTACCGCTTCACCTTTCCACCTTAGTTTCACTGGGTCCAAGATGTCATACACGTATCTCAACCGAGGAGATACGTGCACAACCCTTCACACATCATTGACCAGAGGGAGGTGGACATCGATGATGGGGTGACATTCATAGAGGTTCTAGTAGAGGTTGAGGATCGACAGGAGTGGTTACTACGAGGACGGTTGATTCCACTTCTGCGCTTTCGTTGGCAGCACGGGAACCACTGGGATAGCACATGGGAGCGGGAGGCTAAGATGTGTGCTCGGTACCACTTTTGTTTTCCCTAGAATGTGTTGTTGCATTACGGGGACATAAATCCCTGAGGTGGGAGTAATGTCAAGATCCGTAAATTTCAACGAATTCTTTTTCTTAATTTCATTGGAATTTTACGAGTCTGTGGTTTTGGACGGCACCTGATTTCGAGGCCCGGTGTGCCCGGAATCAATTTCCAAAATTTATCTCGGGTACTTTCAGTGAACGAAGGAGCATAATTTCCAATATTTTGAACCGGTGCTCGAAATTGAAATCTGAGGGTACCGATAAAGTCGTAGCGTAGGTAATTTCTTAAGTATACCTTTACCGTAGTTGCGTTTTGACGGGAGAAGATGTTAAGTTTCTATTTTTTTAGGAATTAATAAATATATGTGTTTATATTTTTAATTTTTGGAGGGTGGTTATTAACCTAGAAATGGGAAGTTAGAGGTGGGTATTACACCCACCTAACCCCATGGGAGGTTTTAGTGTGTTGGGTCCTACACGAGACCCTAACTCCTCACCTCCCCCATAACTCTCACAAACCCCCCTTTTTAAAGCTCCCTTGTAAAATTTTGATAACTCACCTCATTTATGGGACCTCTTCACATTCTCCCCTCCCATTAATTCATGATAACACCTTAATTAATAATTGAATCCTCCAATTTAATTAATTTGGTGTTTGATTTTGAAAGGGATGTGTTAATAAAAATATTAGCCAAGTCTAATATTTTATTAAGGGAGGAGCCTTTTGATGAGAGGGGTATCCCTTGGAGAAATTCCTCTCCTTCCTTTACTCCCTCTCCTTCCACTATTTTTGCACCACCACCGAGGTTCCATCTTCTCTGATGAGCCCCTGACGAATGAGCAGGGATCGGTAACGTGGTGCTGGCACAATGATCTACGTTGACTTCGACGTCTTCCCTGCATCAGATCCAATGAACGAGGCACAAACCGGGATCGAAGGCACTTTACGGAAGCGACGAATGCCAAAGACCATCATCACCATCATATATTACCTTACGATGATGTCAACGAGCCGATGTTCGCCCTTTCGTGACACCGTCATCCACGTTGCTCAGCTACCGTGGATCTTTCTCGAGGTAGGGGTTGTTTTTGTATAATTCTATATATGTGAATTATACTCTCTAAGTTGGGTGGTCATATTTGTCGAACAATGGTATGAGCCTCTAACATGGAGGTAATGGGATAAAGATCAAGCCCCGACCCTCCTTTGGTTGTTCGTTTGCATGAATTGATGGGAGACAACAAACGGGGACGCATTGGTAATTTGATGCCTCCACAGATTGTTTGTTTCTGCGAGTATGGATGGGAAACATTGAAATGGTATCGAAATGGCGTATAGAAGCCATCACAGTGAATGGAGGGTCCCGGGAGAACCACATGCATAGACGTCAGGCAAATCAAACCACCAGAGCGCGTCCGATGGTCCGCAAAAGGAACGGCCGACGCGTCGTGCCGGGGCGGCAGCGCTGACGGCCAGAGGCGGCAGCCGGAGCTGTCCGGCCGCCTGGAGGCGGCGGCACCCCAGCGTGCCACTAGAATAAATCCTTCGCGGCACAGCCGCAGAGGTGAAGTGCCAGAACCCGCCGCCGTGCAGGATCCGGGCAGCGCGGCTGCGCCAGCCGGCACCGCCGGTTAGAAACGGGGGGCCACATTTCCCCCCTGCCCTCGGCGCAACGCGCTCGGCCATGATGGCCGAGCTAGCACCTCCGGCCAAGCCGGGCTGCTCCAGCCATGTCGGGCCGCGCCCAACCAGGCCGGACCCAGACCCCAGTCGGGTCGACCCGGTTTGGGCCGACCTAGGGGGTGTTGGGCTAGGTCAGACTGGGCCCAGACCCCATATTTTCAGACCGTTTTTTGTTAAACAAACATATCTTGAGATACAGACCTCCGATCGATGCAGTGTCAGTTGCATAGGATTCCTTGTATCTATACGATAGTTTTAGTATATTACACTCATTGTTTCAGAAAATTTTTGGTACTGCCAGGTTGGATCGAACTCAAGACCAACCGGGCCCTGGGAGTGGAAACACATATATCATGATCTCCAGACGTCTGATTGATGTGCTGTCGACTTTGTTGGAATCATCACGATGAGACGGTTCTTTTGGAATAATTCACCTGAGGTTTGGATATAGTTGAGATATGGCCGGTTTGGTTCGTACACGAAACCAACCGGGCCCCGGGAACTAAAATGTTAATAACTCACAGACCGAGCGTCCGATTGACGCGCCGTCTGTTGCGTTGAGACCCCTATGATGATGCGGTACTTTGAGATACTTACACATGAGATTAAGTGATAATTGGAAGTATCGAATATTATATCATGGAGCGGACCCTCCCGGAGATGAGCGTACGAAGTACGAAGACATTGTAGCTGGCTGAGACCTGATGACTGCTTGTCCGATTCGAGTCAGAGTGACATGTATAGACCAGTGGGGAGAACTACTGTATTTGGGTGTCAAACCCACATTGGGGAGCGCTACTGTGTTTTGGTGGCATACCCTCGGTACTCGACAGAAGTAGTACCTCTGTAGGCTATTAGGGGGTGCACTACTGTGTTTTCTAGTGGCAGACCCATGGTGGGGAGCACTACTGTGTTTGTGTGGCAGACCCATCATACTCGATAGGAGGAGTGCCTCAGCAGTCTAAGGATAGTGAGTATCGCCTTGGATTTGTGACAGGATCACTGTACTCGTCATAGGAGGAGCTTTTTAGAAGTTGTGGTTTCGATAACTTTAATTAAAATCCTGGTTTGAGTTGAGTCAATGACCTTTGTGTTTACCTCATGATTGAGATGGGTCACATGATAACTTAAGTATATGTATGGGCATATACCTAATTAGTGGCTATCCGTTTATTTAATAGCCTTTCTATTTCCTCATGATTGATATGGGTTACTTCATAACATAGGTATATGTATGGGAATATACCTAACTAAGGGTTATCCGTAGAGATCCTTCTTTGTGGTCATCCTTGTTGGATTTAGTGAGACCATGAGGGTCTCGGGGTCCCTACTGAGTATCTTTATACTCACCGCTACACGAGTTATGCCCGCACCTCAGTGTGTTGAATGAAGATGATGGACAGTGCTGATAGAGACCGAGTGTACGAGGACTGGATGGTACACGGAGGTGGACCTCATGACGAGTCAGTACCCAGAGGTGGACTTCACGACGAGACGGTACTCAGAGGAGGTTGGCGGGTGAGAGCATTGAGGATGATATCTATACCTACCCTTCAGGTAGGATCCGACATGGATGACCCAGGAGGTTCTTCTATCTTCCAGATGTTTGTATTTTCTGTTGTACTTTCGTTCAGTTGTAGTTGTGCTTTTCAGTTGGGTTTGTATTTTGGCCCATTTACTTTTCAACACTATATTTTGTACTTAGTGTATTACTTCTGCTTATACTCTGGTTTTATTTTTTTATATTTTATAAAGGCAATTTCTTCCCAGTTATCTGGTTTTATGCATTTGTACTAGTCGCCAACCCCTGGCCTATGGAAGGTGGGCTCAGGGTAGTCACGGCACGGGCCCCTAGGACGGGTCCTGACACTACCCCTCAAAACTCACCATTGTGAGATAAAGTAAAATATAATTTATGTTAAACTTTTCAATAGTGGATAATTTATGACTTCATAAAAAATAAATCTATAGTATGGTTTGGATGTACAGTTGGATGAAATGTTCACCCACTTCTATAGGAAGGGTCACCGCACATGGTTTTTTTTCTAGTTTGAAAAACCATGAGCAAACCATGTCTCAACCTACTATCATAAACTTTGGAGGGTGCTGCATGGGCATGAACAGAAAATCACATTCTTTTCAAGCCATGTGGTCTCCTCCTACTCTATTCCCATATCTCACATAGTTAGTTTTAATTGTGTGTCCTAACACCTTAGATTTCTAATAATCATGCTTCAAGCATGTTTCACTACAAAAGTTGTGTTCTATACTCCGAACAAGCCCCATACACCCACAACCTCCATGAACTCATAGGATATTCACATTAGTCTATAAATAATCATTTCAATAGTGAATTAATGTAAAGTAAAAGATTCTATTCTTCATTAATGAATTAGGTTCATATAATTTCAATTTATTAATTCATAATTAATGATATGATCTGTGTAATGGGTTTTCACCCAAAATCATCTTTCTTTGGCTTGCTTATTTTTGATTTAGACCTTTCTCAAATTGGGAGGTGTACATACAACCCCAATGATATGTTATATCCTGATTCTCATTATTTTATGTATATTTATTATTTATTTTGATGTTATTATTTTATGGAACACATGATTGAAAGGTTAAAAGTGTATATTGAATTTTCATTCAATCTCCATTGTTTGGAGGATTTTTTTTTCTATTTTGGTTACATTTAGAAGAAATAATTTTCTATTTTATTGTTGAACCATAACTATTTTACTAGACTCTTTCTATGAATGTTATTTTTAAAATTTAGTCTATATTTCCTCCATTATTGATTAATTAAAGATAAATAATGTTTTTGTGCATGATACCAATCTTATTTATTCTTTTAGATCTAGAATCATTCTCTTCCATATCCTCATTTTCTAATTTTTTTCCAAAATATTTCTTTTTATAAACATAAATTATTTCTTAAAGTTATATCAAATGATATTTAACCTTAATTTAAATGGTTCAAAAATGTAAATTTCTTTATATTATCCCAATGGTTCACATTTCACTCTTTTCCAAAAAATTACATAAAAATTGCCTATTTTTAACATTTACATCATTAACGGACTGAACCAACATAATGACCATTATTTTCATCAAATGTTCATTTCTAATATTATAATTATATTTTCAATGATATGTATTTTAACAGTATTTATTGATTTTATCATTTTTTAAATTTATTTTCAAAATGATATCATTATTTCATTAAAAATGTTCTTAAATATCATTGAAGGTAAATTTCATTCTGTAACTTCATCATACCATAATTAAAATTACACTCCATTGGGGATGTGTGGTAGTGATAGTATACTTATTTTTTATTTAGATGTATTATGAGATTGACATTTTTGTTGTTTATTTTTCATGATTAAATCAGGAAACGAGAGAAAAAAATTATTATTATGTAAAAAGTGATTTTTTTTATCCATGATTAGTACTGAGAAATTATGAATGATCATGGGTGTGTTTAGATAGCATTTGGTGAGAATGATATCACTTATAAGATGGGTGAACCCAGAAAGCCTTTGGTGAGCCTGATATATCTTAAACATTGGTTACACATAGATAACATTAGGTCAACCTAATATAGATTATATAATGGGTGCTTCCAAATATTTAATGGTGAGCCTGATATAGAATATACAGTGGGTGACCAAAAATAGAGTCAGGCGATCCCAATATAGATTTTATGATGTGTAAGGGTTTCTAAAACTCGAATTCATTGGGAAAAAATTTATTTCTGTAGATAATTATATTAGATGTTGTCTATATGGTTATTCCAATTTGTAAGGGTTCTATATAGGTTTTTTGCAGATGCTGATACAAGAAACCAACAAGTTCTCATTAATCTTTTTATGGGTTTTTAGTGACTCCTTTGACAGATATTGAAATAACTTAGGACATAAATATTGATTATTATGGATCACTCTCTTGTTAAATATTTATTCAATGTTTCCTTATTGATGATCCAGATATTTATTAGTATGAATATTCTTATGTTATGGTCATTTAATTTGATTATGTCATCATATACTTACGTTCTTCTTATGCTCACAAATGAAATTCAATTTTTAATTCTTCTGTTTACCCATACTAAAAATTTTACGTCAACCTTATTAAAGTTTCTTTTCCCCATATTGTCAATAATTATGTTAAATGATTTATTTATAGAGGGGGTTCATATATATGATGGTGATGACTTACTTTTAAAAATGAAATGTTGTGTATATTGGATAATATAAATTGTTGATGTCATTAGAATTGATTGTGTAATAGATTTTCCTATTTTTTTAATACTATATAACTATATGTTCCTTAGTTATATAAGTGATCCAACACTTCCATTAACTTATATACATTTTTATAAAAATAATTAGGTTAGATTTATTGGAATCTAGCTGGAAATGTACTGATTATTTTGTTAGCATGGGATCTCGGAGTGCATTCTCATGGATATTATACCATGTGTATTCTATTTTTTATGGATATCCCATTACATGTTTATTTTATAGAAAAGTAGATATGCTACATATAAATGATTAAATATTATAAATGAAGATTATCATGAATGATTATATTATGTATTAAAATTTTCTACAAGGATAAATATACTATTTATAGAGGTATTGAATGTTGTGATTTCTAATGTTGAGGATACAAAATTTATTACTGTTCCATACTCACTATATTAATATTTTATATGAAGCCACATATGAATCATTTTTCGTCCATGATAAAATAATTTACTTATAGTAAAAAATTATTATATCCAATTACAATTACATGTTTTTAGAAAAAATTCATCATAAGTTGATGTCAGGCATTGAAGTTGAGAATGAATCATAAGATGACTACTTTTGAGTAACATGATCTGATTGAAGTGCTAATCTAGATTAAAATATCATAGGTTAGGTACTGGTAACAATATTATTTTCCAAATTTTTGTTTCAAAATTTTTTAATATGTTATATCATGTGGTGATATTAGCAAAGAATATTCAATCTATTGAATAACCACTGCAATATAATATTTAATTTTAATTTGATTGGATATTATTATGGAGAAGTATATGATTTTTATCATTATCTTACAACTGATAAATGGAATGATAATTTTAGGAATTATTGTAATTATAGTATATCCCCATCCGAATTGTTATGAATGAAATTTTTTATATACATTAAGTAAATTTAGTTAAATAACCATTTGAAGTAATAATTAATCATTAATATGAATATAATAGAATATAAACCAAAGAAAATTATTTATTTTTTCATATTCTATTTAAATATTAGAGTAATGGGGAGTGAAATAAATACCAATAAATATAGAACACAAATATTTTGCAATGTCCAGGTGTCAATTTTATTTACAATCTACGTTGACTGATTTATTTCATCTAATAAATCTACCTTTAACCTGAATGTATGATGATCCAAATTATACATCAGTAACATCTTTTATAATAATTCACTTCTTTCCTTATTTTATTTTTTTCATTATAATGTGTTGTATTTTTTGTAATATATTTTTTGATTTGTATCACAACTCACACATTAGTTATTCTTCTAATAAACCGTATGTGCTGGATAAAAAACACATGAAAAAAAGGAAGACATATATTCTACCAACAATTATAAAAGGGAAGATGGTTCTTCATTAACATGATAAGGATAGATATTATTTTTCCCCATTGTTTTCAAAATATATGGATTTGTAAGTGTTTATATATGTGTAAAAAAGCATGTTGTGAAGATATTTTAGATTAAAAAAATGTAATTATCCATAGTTGATATCAATACTCATGTGTTTATAATATAATGTATACATATAGAATTATTCAGTTCTAAACTTCTATAAAATCAATTCTATTTCTTCATTTATATTATTCTTCTTGCACTATTAAAACACAAAATTCACTCATTGTTTATGGTTTAATTTTATATTCATATCATGTACTGAATTCCACAATATTCTTAAGATTACATATTTTTTTAAGAAATTCAATTAACACCATCCCACCTATTTCAATATCTATTGTGGGATATAACACTTAGTTTATGAGCCATCCCTTATAAGGAAAATAATACTATACTATTCTTTATGATTCCCAACACATTATACAAAACCAAGAACTTATTTTATATATTTTATCTCTAAATACATATCTCATGATTTTATCATTTATAGTCCACCATGATCCATGTATTTAATAATACTTAGTGGGAGGTTTTTTGTGTAATAGATTTCATGGGGGAAGAAAATTTCTTAAATCATACAATATCACTGTAATTTAATGGTAGTATGAATTCTCAACAGATGTTCTTTATGTAATGTTATTTCAATAGTAATAATATTTTATATTGGGGTGTTATTATAAATCCTTATTTTATCCATTAGTCTAATATAGTCACTCTGAAAGGTGAACATGGTTTTAGACATGATAATAAATTTATGATTAGGAATATTATTTATTTAATGTATTTTAATTTATATAATCAAATGATCATATTATCTACTACTCATGAGTTTTTTAACATAATGTGATAGTAAAAGTTAGGGAAGAAATGTATGGTGGTAAAAAAATTCCACAATGATAGAAGAATATTATATGCATGATGAAAATCATAAACTTGTATGTTGAATATATGGAATTCTAAACACATGTGAATGGATTATCATAATATTTAAAGTGATAATATTTATAATATTAATTTAATTAAATCTCATGTAACTACAAATTCATTCTCTAATGATAGTTCATATATAAATTTATATAATTAGTATCAAAATTATTATGAGTACATGAATAAATAACATAATAAAACTGATTGTTTGAGGCTAATAAAGAAAGGAAAATACAGGATTGTCATGGTGAATGAGAATTAAAATATGGTTTTATAGAGTACAAATGAAAATCTATATTCAATTATTAAACGTCTATGTGAGAAGGATACTTGTAATATTATATATATATAAATATTTTAATGTATTATTTTCTCCATCCCACTCATGTTTTTCAAAAAACATGGATGAATCATAAAAAAAGATAACAATATGTCTTCTATGGATAACATGTACAAGGTTCAAAATAATATTTTGAAACAAGTTATGATTATATACCTAATTGTGGATGTAATCATCCTATTGTGAAAATGGTATAAAAATGATTGATTAGTTATAAGATAGTGTTGTTGTTAATAGATATGCGTAACAAAAATAGTTGTCGGTTCAAAAAGGTTTTGTAATGGATATAAAGTATATTGATTCGGAAAATATCCACCACAGTGATTAAAATGAGAAGATTATAAAATGAAATTAAATTATGAATAACATTACTTATATAACTGGGGAAAAAGTGTGTTGTGATTTTTTAGTTGTAAAGAAAGACAATGGTTATAAAAATGTTAAAGTATAAAGTTTAGTAGATTCCATAATGAATTTAACTAATCGATGGTAATGATTAGATATATTTCTAAAATCATAAAGGATTACTATAATTCTCAATAAAAAATATGTTATATATTTTAATGGACTGATACCTATGTTGTATAGAAAATGTGACACACTCATATTTCATGGATATTTTTAAGCATAGTATAGGTGTTATTGAATGAATTTAATGAATATTTAAAAAGTATTTCAATAGATTACGAAAAACTTGAAAATCATAAATGAGGAAATAAATTGATTAAAAATGTATAAATTTTTAGTAATTCGATTTTTTTCATTTATTTGGAATTTTTAAAGAATTTTATATGTAATTAATTATAATTTCTATTAAAGTTATGTGTTATATATCTTGAGTTTAACCAAAAAAGAAAATCAAGACACTTAGGAATCCCGTGAGAGTGTCATCCAACTAAGGTGGCCCTATAGGAAAGAAAAATAGTGGTAGAAAAGTGAGCTTCAAATAGAGACCATGTTAGTGTGGTGTGTGAGGCTATTGGAGGATCCCACATGCATATGTTGACATAATCCCTCAAGGGCATTATAATTTAGTGTATCCTATGTTTTTGTGTACATGTGTATCTTAGAACATACCCTAGTGCATTCATTAGATCAAAGTTTAATATATGTTTAATTATATATGAATACAGAGTGTGTTACCTCTACTGATGTGGGACTGAAAATTTTGGTTACCATTAATTTATATTAATACCCTATATTCTGACACAGTTTCTTATGCCCCCAACATGGGATGACACCCCCTACACACAGAAAATATCTACCGCTTGACACCACCACTCATCTTCACCTTCACCACTACAACCCATTAGAATCACCGTAGATTGCTTCTTCAACCTCAATCTACCACCATGGCACCCCTTTTATGGAATTTCGATATAATTCCTGCTAATAGAGATCAATCCATCCAAAGTGAAGTCCAAATCAATTTTATGAGGATCCCAACACCATTTTCACCTTTTTAGGTACTAGTGGATGAATTACATGTTCCATGAATCCATAGAAACCATGAATGTAAAGAGACAATAATGCCACTCAGCCATTAGTCTACACTTTTAATGATCTCTTGATATCGGATAGAGGATTTACAAAAATTCAAATGTGAAAATATTAAATAATAAATATTTTAAACCTAATGATAAAGGTAATTAGAAGAACTTTTACCATATTTTCTTCTTATAAATGTCGAGCCTTACCCATTTCTGGGAGAGAGGTTCAACATCATGAGCAGAAGGCCAAAACTACTGCATTTGTTTCTTCTATTATAATTTTGTTTTATATTTTTTTCTGTTTAGATTTATTCTTCTTATATTATTTTATTTCAGTTGATTATTTAATATATCACTTGCTTTCAGTTTATAAAAGGGGTTCCCCATATAAATCCTTGTTCTTCTTATTTAATTCTATATGTTTATTTTAAATTGAATTATTCATTTCTATCTATATCCCTCCTATTTATTCTTTGTAAAAACCAATGTTAATTTTATTATATTATATCATTTCCCTTTTTTCACTTTTATGCCAATTCTATCTAAAATGACCTCAAACACCCCATAATGGGAGGCTAACCTGAGGCTTGTCTTAATGGAGGTAGCTGGTGCATCAAAAATTTTGATTTTCAATTCTAATATTTTATTCATGTTTGTGGGGAGAAATAATTGAGTGTCTGAGTGTAGAGGTTCCTAATTATGATATATAACTTTAAATCACTTCTATTCATTTATTGTAATCTTTTTCTGTCCTTCATTTTAACACATGCGCTTCATATGATGGATTTGATTTGTTCATGGTATGAAATAGCATAAGATGGTGCTAGGTCCTAGAAAACATCACACTTTTTATTGAGGTGTTCAATGAAAATTTATTATAGAAGTTGGTGGAATTAATTATTATTTGAAATCCAGAGATTCCTGATAACAAAATAAAATAATAGTAAATCATTCATTCTTTTTCATAATTGTATTATCAAAAAAATTGAGAAAAAAATATTGATTGGACCCATAAACAAAGCCATAATGAAAAAATTATTTCTGTGATAATAATATTCTTTCACTTCATGTTATATTATAATTTATTAAATACTAACTTTCATTTAAATTTCATTATTTTTATAAAAAATGAACACTCCAAAAGAAAAATTTATTAAGTGTTTTATAATTAACAAGATAACAATCTACGAAGCTCCTCGGGTGAGATGACCCTAGCCAGCCACTATTTAGCACTTATAAATAAATAGAAATTTTTATTATCAATGCTTCTTAACAACAATTCATCAAAACTATCACTATATCAGATTATCCAATCAGAAGTTCACATATCATTTAATTTTTCATATTGTAGTTTGTTTTTTTCTTTTAAAAAAAATAAAAAGAATATTATTTTTCTATGATATATAAAAATATTCCATACCTTTATTTATTAAATATCTAGATAGGAGTATAAGACCAAGAGTGAGTTTTTGATATTGCAGAATTTTCCTACTAATAATGTGCGTCAAATACAACTTATCTGGTCTTCAAGATGATAATTTTCCAGGTGTATGTATTTTCTCAAAAAAAATGATGAACATGGAAAATGAAGTAAACTATGATTATCAAAGATTGAAATATACAAGATATTTACCAATGGAGATCTCTAATTTTTCTAAATACATCAAATAATTTAATAACACGTGTTAGGATTATCAAATTCTGATCCATTTGAATTTCTAGATCCACACTTACCAAGAAAAGATGGAGTGGATTCATGGAGAGGAAGACTTGCCTACTAATTTACATTTTTGAGATCAAATATATCTAGATAACTTATAGAATGTGTATGTGGTACGAAATGGCATCCTCATTCCTCCAAAAGTAGATGATCCAACAATGTCACGTATCCTAGTATACATTGAAGTGGAGGAATCCACAAATGTGTTGTAATTTGAAGAAAATATGGATGATCTCAGATACATACAACCACCCACTAATATGAAACATCAAAAATCACTCAACACTGAAAAATATGTTGATGATGAACTAAATATAGGATTTGATATTTTATAAAACTGTCTCTCATTTTAATTTTTTTAATATGAATTCAGTAATAATTAATATTATTTATAATTTTCATATTTGTCAAATCCAAATTTTTTCTTTGAGGAAGATAAATAAACACATGCACCTTCTAAGGAACAAAAAAAAATCTATTACTAATTTAAAATTAATTAAAGGATGGCCTGAAAAAAATCCATGTTTCTAAGCCCATGTGTAACATAATAGAGGATGTTCATATTTATTGTGGGAATTCGGATTTTTATTCTAAATGATTAAATTTTACCCAATCTATACTAAATTATAAATTCCATATTAGAATTAAATCCAATCATACCATATAGAGAAATCACTAGAAATGTAAAAATATTTTAAAAAATGTAAGCCAAGAAAGAGGATGATATATTCTTCATCTTACCACCTCCATAAAACTTATACCGAATTATGGTGGATGTGGATCTGATATACTCTATTATAATATCATTCCTCACTAACAAAGAAGATGTGGATAATGGAAAAATCTACATGTGGTGGTTCAAGTGCATGATGATCCATCCACCATCAATCAATAGATAATTTCTAGTATTAACCTTCTAAATGTAGTTAAAAACCTAGGACTCACTTAGGGATTAATAATAAAAAATATATATAATCACTTTATATAATTTTCACATATATTCATAGAATAATTTTAGCATGTATACAACTACCCCTTCCATCATATGATCATTAATTTATTGGTCCTCATTAATATATGATTAAATATGTTTAATAGGTCCTTGATGGAATAAATAATCAACAAAGAATAGTTATATAGTCTAGGAATAAATATTCCCGTCAAAAGGAAGTTAAATTTTATATTTATTTTGTAAACTTCCTGATTTTTTATAATAATGTTTTTTTATATTTAATTTAGAAAATGGAATTATCGTTCTTTAAATTCATTCTTTACTTGACATGTATAAGAGACATGAGTTCCTTAGGATCCCTGAGATTCAATGTTTTATAATTCAATGATCATGATATTAAATGAGTATGGTGGAGAATTAAATTATCAGATTGAATAAAATATATTACAATAGAGACTCATGATTTGAGTGAATTAGTTTATTCTTGTAAATGAATTTTTTCCTAAAAAAATTCATCCTTTGAATTTATGAAATTTTTAGAATTGGTTTTATTACTATTAGTCATGCTATTATTCATAATACTAATATCATATATCTCATTCCTGAGAGTATTTCTAGACTGTGTACTTCTTATTTTATCTTGAGAATATTTCTTATGTTATCTTGCCACATGGAAAGTCATGAACTGACCCATGATGGTGCCTCAGCCACAACTACCCCAAGCCTGACACCCTAGGCTAGGTGATAGAGGTAAGCACCTAAGGCTCAACAAACCTAGAGAGGAATTTACCTAAGAACCTATACACACACATGTATCCAACTCAATGAAAAGTGCATAGGAAAAAGAATCAAAATATGCAAAATTTCTATACATAAAACACACACTTGCATTGACCTCTAGATAGTACATTTATTGGTTTTGTTAGTAAACTGAAAGTAAAAAAAGGTATAAAAATACACTCCCAACCAGAAAAGTTCCACAACCCATCAATAGGTCAAAAAACGGTAAAATATCTAGGAAAGTCCAACTCCTGGGTGATAAGGTATGACCTACTCATGCTGTTCATGAAATATGAATCCCTAAGCACCTATGATGTCACGATCAACCTATATCCCTTTTGTATGGGAACACCAAGTGTGTTAAAAGACAATATGGGGCTGAGTATAAAAATACTGAGTAGGATTCCACGAAGTCTAATGGTAGCATAAAAAGGTGCACTAAAGTGGGGACCAGTAGACATAATAAGGTATAGTAAAAGAGAGTACAACTCATCCCAACTAGAGAGTGAAGTAAGCACATCCAAACACAAGGAGCTACAAATGGTGAGAAGGTAAAATTCTTATCATGTCTTCACGGCCTATAGTTGGAGAGTAGAATCATCTATCCGTGAGAATATAGACATTGAAAGCACGCTGAATACCCCGCACGTTATCCCTTCTCCTAGAAGGAGTGAATCCAAATCCCAAAGAGTGCATATGGAAATAGGATATATATATATATATATATATATATATATATATATATATTCTATACCCAAGAAACCCAAATGAGAGAGTAAGAGTATCTTCATCTCATAGCTTATCCTTTGAAAATAGTCACATATAGTTCCAAAATTAACCATCATTAATGCCTTGCATCCCACACGACTTCTCTAAAAACACGTCCAAGGGGCTCAATCACTGCACCTTGATACCATTTAATATTTGTGGGTCTATCTTACCTGTATAATTTGAGGTCGCATCACAATGATGCATATTGGTGGGAAAAGTGCCACTCTTTCTTGAGAGTCCAATTTAATGTCAATGCATGTCTCGTTACTAGGCCTCATAGTCAATAGATTGTGTCACAATATTGAGAACCCACTACCCAACCCCCCTAGAGGGTATACTGAGAAGTGTCATAGGTGAACGCCACTTCCTAGCCTCAATGGTGGGTAAGCCTTTAAGTGTCATCAGTGAACCCACCACTCTACCTAGCTATAGGGTAACCCTGAAAGTGTAATTGACAAACGCTGCTACCGAGCCCCAAAAGTGGGTAAGACCAGAAGAGTCATCGATTAATGCCACTGCCCAGCCCCTCTGGAGGATAATAAAATACTACTCTAGTGATTCTGAAAAATCACCACCATCATCGAGTGTCACCACAGATAGGCATCCCACCTACGATATCCATCATCTCCTCAAAAAGGAATCATACATAGAACATCTCATGTCACATATCGAATGCCACTATGGAGGTAACCATGGCGTTCTACACAGTAAAACACCCAGGATAGGACACTCGGAAGCCAAAAAATGAGTCCAATGGAAGGAAATATGATAGGTAGAAGATTCATGGGTTGAACATGACACGTGTGGGTACCACATGTTGGGTGGCACCACCTTGTCTCCTAGTCATGTACATTGATATTTTAGGGTATAAAACTATGAACTAGTGCCCACTCAGTGTGCCAGTTTACTCCCAAATTACACTGTACGTCTAGCCAAAAGGCAGACGAGTGTGTGTTTCCTGTTACTAATCTGAAGGGAAGAAACATAATTATACTGACATGCATCTTGAAAATGGCCCCATATTACCAAATAGATCACACCGTCACGAACCTTTCAAAAAAACACCTACGATCGACTATTCATTCTGCTAAAACAGAGACTCCCGGTGAAGAATATTCATTCCACCACACCATGCACAAAACTTGTCCCATTGGTCCCGTGCCTCAATTCTGGAACACATTAAATGGATATCACAGTATTAATCCCCTATAAAATACACATTGGTTCCGCTATTCATTTTTCCAAAACGGACAACCGATAAAAAAGTGACATTTCACCAAAAAATCCCAAAATGGGGATCGTGGGTCCCACACCTTAACATTCGGTTTTGAGCACATGAAATTAGGCTTGAAATGTTATCCTCAACTCCATGTTCACAACTCTTTTAAAGGCATGTCAATCGGACGTCGTATGCAGACGTACAGTAAAATGAAAATTTCCTGAATAATAATAATTATATTATTATTATTAAATGTAGGTGTTTTATGTCACTGAGCATCAAGAAAAAAAATCTAAAAGTGGCCTTAGAAGATACTCCTCAAAATAAGGGTCATTTTTCCACAAACATCATGGGAAATTGACCCCTGTATTGAGAGATATAGTGTGTTTAATAAAAAGACTGGTCTGTACCAATCAGATAGGCCGGTCCGGCTCGCTCAGCCGCTCACCCTTAGATCCCGGCCACACCGCTGCCCAGTGCATCCTGCCACTATGCCTATCCACCATGTTTTCATGCAACCCTACTCCTTTTCCATACCGACACCTTCCGTTGAGCCCAGCCACTGCACTACTACTTTCTGTAGCCAACCTCATTGGAACCTGCACCGGAAAAAAATCCATACACCACTATGATCACTCCGGTGATTGAAAACACAAATCTAAAACTAGATGCAGGTTCCTCAGGACCTGTTCGTTACAGATCTAGCCTCTACTCGATGATCTTTTTACATTTAAATAAGGGGAAAAGTAACTATTTCTTCCAGTCATCGCTACACTTCCTCTAGTGCCTGAAACACAAATCCGCTGCCGATCCAGAATCCTTGGATCATGGCATTCACTGATCTATGATCCACTCAAGGATTGGATGTCTATTTTCTATTTAGAAAAATTGACCAATCAATAATACAAAAACACTAACGAATGAACTATCCACAAATTAAAAAATTGTTGGTCATTGTTAGTTTCGCCATCGATAATGGTTTTCAATGCAGCGAAGATGATCAGAAGTGAATTGTGATAGTGTAAATTATAATGGAGAGTTGCAGAATCTAAACTAGAAATCATACCGCAAATTTGGATCTGTGATTGTGTCAGTTTTGCTTTGATATACTAGAACCTGCATTTTCATCATGACCCAATAAAGATTGGATGTTGAATCACCATTGGCTAGAGCTTTGCCATCCATGAGAGAAATAAGCTTACTATAACTCATTTACCAAAACTCCTATTTATAGGAAACAGTCAATGGTCTCAAAATGTTAATCTCCCACTCCCTCTCAACTAAGGTCACCCCTATAGAAAAAACTACACTACGAACACAACATGGGTATCATATTTTTAATCTGATTCCATGTTCAGAAGCTATTAGATGTAGCATTTCAAATAAAACAATTTTATTCAAATATTTTATTTATGGTTTTTCCCATCCAGGAATGTTTCAATAGAAGTCATGCACTGACTGAAGTTATACTCCTCCTAGGTAAACTACATGCTCCAGACTCCACTATGGCCTTATATTTCGTATCCGAGTTATCGTTGGAGAGATATTTGGGTTTGAGATAATAAATGAATAAATAAATAAAATAATTTATCCATTTATTTTTCTTCTAATAAGAGATGTGTTCGAACGTCCCGCGCCAACATATTTTATGTTGCGCCTAGGGTAAACAATGCGTTCTGGATGCAACCGTGGTTTCAAATTTCTGATCTAAACCTCAGATTGAGAGATATCCCATTTACATCATGTGAATAGAATAAAAATAATTCATATTTTTCCAAAATATATTCCTGGAACTCCAAGCCTCGACTTTGTACACCGTCTTAGCGCCTATCTTTGGAATTATATATAAAATATTTCAAAGTCTTACAAGGTGAAAACTGGGTCTCTACATCATTTCCTTATTCAACCTTTTCATCCTCGAAAAGCAACACTAGCGAACCCCCCCCCCCAGGTTCTGAGTCCGCTCTTGGCTCTCCCATTCCCTGGGACTCTATACTACACATTTGTGCTGCCACAACATGATAACCAGTGTGACGGTCTGACCTTATATATTTCCCTCCTTCCAATGACATGAGAGGAAATTGTCGACACATCTCCTTAGTCATGACACATATAAATCATTATTCTCATTCTCTAGGTCTGGGGTTAGGAAAGGTAGGTGGAAACCCCTCCAGCCTTTTCTTGATTTCAAATGACCAGAATAAACATAAGGACTAGAATGTCTCCCCAACCAAAAAGAACCATGCATGCCCTCATTATATCCTATAACAGTAGAATTGTAGACTAAATATTCCCATCGGTCTGGGGAAAAAATGTTCATAATCATCCTTAGATGAGTCCCGAATACCTCTTGTAGGCCTCTCCCCAATTAGGACATAAACTTCACATCACGATCAGAAGAATTTACCAAGAGCACCACATTAAGGTGAATGATACCTCGTACATACAACATCCCTAAACAATCCACAGAACTTTGATCTCTGATAATAATGAAGTGTTTTGACTTCATGAGTTAGTCTACTATCACCCAGATGACATCATGACACTTCTCTATGCACAGAATCCATTTGGGGAATTTCTTCGGTATGTTTTCCCATTTCCTCTATAGGATTTCTAGAGGTTTCAACAACCAACCAAATATATGAGCTCATCCTTCACCTGCATCGCAACTAGAACCACTTTTTCTCCCATGTATAGGGTCTCAAGATTCCCTCTTTAAGAATATACATCCATTGAAACAACTAAGGATATATGGTTCAGTAAGATTTCACTGTCAATGTCACACTACTGAAACAATCTTACATTCTTGATAAGAGAAGGCGTAAACACCATCAGTTGAAGAAAACTATACAGTCCTACTCCACCAGGGTCAGCTGTAGAGAAGATAACTGATCCGACACATCCCACATTTGGAGAGCCTAGGACTTTAGTAGTGTTGAAAAAGTTTACCTCATTGGTGTTTTTAAATCAGTTATATATAACCTACGTGAAATGCTATAAAAATTGGTTTATGACATCGGTTATTTTTAAACCGACGTCATAAATGACGAGAATCAATTTTTAACATTGGTTAATTTACATCCAACATAAAAAATAACTTGATTTTATTTATCAGAAATATTATTTTATAACCGACATCAATGATCGAATCTCAGAACTTTATCATGTCGGATATAAAATAACCGACGAGATAAATCACATCTCGGTGATTTATCACGTCAGTTATAAAATAACTGATGCGATAAAGCTGCTTTTCTACGTCGGTTATTTAATAACCAATGTGATGAAAATAAAAAACAGTTTATCACATCGATTATTAATTAACATATGTGATAATTATTTTAAATGATTTATCAGGCTCTGAATTCTATTATTCTATTTTCATCGACCGGGCGACCTATGACCTATCTCTCTCGCATGGAAAACCTAGTAATGATCCTTCAAATACGTTCCCTCAAACCTCATTTTTCCAACATCATTCATAATATTTATTATCACTGGATCTATCACGTCTATTCGAAATACTCAAACTATCCTTATATTCCTTGATTTCATTCTTTAATTTTCGTGAGGCCCTATATTTATGTTCTGAGATATTATTTTTCTATCATTGTTCTTGCTATCATGGTAAGTTTAATACTATTATTTTGTACCATGATAATTTATTTTTTAGTATATTAAACCAAGGGAGTGATATCATGTAGGTTCTATGATTTTTGTTGCTACAATGTGTGTTCTATCATGTGTGTCTGGGTGTACTTCCATGTTTGTGCTACCATGAAATCATTATAATGCAAAATTTTTCCTAAAACCATATAACCAAGTATTCTATTCAATACATTTTTTACCATCAATAATTGATTCATTAATTAATTTTTAATTTTGGATATATATTCAAATTAATATTCCTTTTATTTTCCATATTTTATTTTCCCTAATTGGATAAAAATCTTTATTTAGTGTTTGAATCTAAACTAACAAACACTACCATTATCATTAAGAAAACATGGTTGGATTCAAGAGATATATAAGTGAGAATAGTCCTTATATGAGCTATGTAATACTTTTTTGTTGTCCCTTGGAGGTATTTATGAAAAATAAATTAAAGGTGAATGATTTTAAATATTCCTTATGCGCCCAGTCATTCAGTGAAAAGGATAGGTATATTTTTATCTAATAATGATATCCCATTCTATCCCTGAATATTTTTTACTTATATTTACATGTTGAATATGACTTTAGAGAAATGAAAGGCTTAAATAATGTATTTTATGTGGATAAGATCTCATAATATCCTCGAATGAATGGGTTTGGTTATTTAAAATTCATCATTACGGAGTATGTCAATATTTAAAGGGAATTTCCTTATTGTACATACAATGATTCTTATTGAGAAAGCTCTTCGAGTTCTCACAATAGATGTTAAACCTTGAATACCTTTTTCTTTGGGTCAAGATGGTGAATTCATACAAATTTTTATGTTTATACTTCATATTTCATGTTTATGGAAAGGTAAATTCGGTATCCAACTACACCAGGACGTATTCTTTGTGTACCTTTAAAATAATGGATCTAAGATGATTTTATACTAGTATATTGTGATCCATATGAGAGGGATATGTAATCCTAAAATGATTTTAAAATTACACCTCTAAATATTGATCTATTCAAGCTAATATTCTAATTTAACCATAAGGTTTAGTCATCCATCAACATCAGTGATTTCGTAATTAATTTCAAAATGGGGTTTTATTTATGATAGAGGTAATAAATGAATACCCAAAGTATTTATAGTTTTCAAAATTCCTCCACTTCTTTTTATTTTTAGATAACAACTTTTTGGAAAAGCATGTACTTTTTCTAAAGGATTTTCATTCTAAATTACACTTTCTATTCACACCTGTTGATAGTTTTTTCATGGGGCTTTTATCATCATCATATAAAAATTTCATTGGACACTTTTCTATAAGATGAATAACTTTGTTATATTAACAGAGACTAAGTAGAATCTTTCATTTGAATATTCCCCAATAATTTAATACTAATACATCTATTCCAAAATTGTTTTACATTCAAATATATATATATTTGTCTTATTTCCATGCATATCTCTATCCAATAAGCATATATTTGTTTTATATTTCAAAATTGTTTTACATTCAAATTATGACATTTTTCATATAAATATAAAATTGGATTATCTAAATAAGAGGTATAATTTTTATATTTTTTATAGGTAATAATTATTTGAAGATGAATTATAGAACATCAAATGATTAATGAGTATCAAGAAGGTGTTGATGCATTTTTAGAATTTTATAAATGAAATATTCCTAGAAATAACATTTTTTCTATCCTTGACTGAAATGTTTGAATATGAAGAGGTTGATAAGTAGTGATATCAAAGATGAGCTAATTTTTCATGGTTTCAATTAGAGTTACAGACCTTGGATTTGGCATGGTGAAAATGGAAAGAATGCCAAATCTAATTATCATGATGATTTGAAATATGGTAACTCTAATGGAATTGAAGAAATGATTCATGATTTTTCAGGAGAACAAATTAGGATAAAACCTACAATTTCACATCTATAGGGTGATTCTCAAAAACCATTGTATCCTAGTTATATGGATTTTACGATTTTTTTGTAAGTTTTATGATTGATTACACTAAATAAGATACATGGATGGAGTGACATAAGTTTTAAAGATCATTTACAATTATTGATAGAAATTCTTCCAAAAGATAATGATCTTTCAGATTCACATTATAAGTCCAGGAAAATATAATTCTCGTTGGGATTGGGATAAAAGAAAAAAATTCCTTTCCGGGTGAATATATGATATATGGGAAGGAATAAGAATTTATATCATACTGTTTTTAATGTGGGACATAACTGTATAAGATGAAAGAAAAATCACAGGCTGATGTAGAGATTACAAAGATCCCTACCAAGGTATATTGTTATCTTCTTAAAATTCATCATTTGAAATGTTTATTTTCTAATTCAAATGATGAAAAAATGTTAATATGGTAGGCTAATGAGAGGATATGTGATGGAAAAATATGTAATCTAGCTGATTTTCCATAATGGAAAAATAAATTTGAGCAGTATCCTATATTCGGAAATGAAATTAGAAATATCAGACTTGGGTTGTTCACAGATGGAATTAATCCATATCGAAGCCACGGTAGCACACATAGTTCATGACTTGTTTTATTGGTAATTTACAACCTCTATCCTAGAGTTTGTATGAAGTGAAAATATTTCATTTTGAGTATAATGATCTCGGTACAAAGAAACCTAGAAATGATATTGATGTTTTCTTGTCACCGTTGATTGACGATTTGAATCTTTTATTGAAGGATGCTATTAAGGTGTATGATTCTTATCAAATGTAATATTTTTGAACTGCATGTTGTTCTTAAGTTCATTAGAAATGACTTCCCAGTGTATGTAAATTTGATTAAATATATTTTTATGGGGAATAAAGCATGTAAAATTTGCAAACAACAGACTTCATAATGCCAATTGCATCGTGGGAGGAAAATAGTATTCATGGGTCATAGAATGTTTTTTCCTATTAATCACTCTTATAGAAGACTAAAAAATGAATTCAATGGTTAACAAAAATTTGATATTTCTCTAAATCCTTTATCCATTGATGTGTATTTTGAGAGGGTGAAAACCTTGATGTGACATTGGAAAAGACACATAAATCTTGTAATGATAGACATATTTGGAAGAAAAGGTCAATATTTTTTAAGCCACCATATAGGAGATATCATGAAGTGAAACATAATATAGATGTCATGCATGTGGAGAAGAATACCTATAATAGTTTGATTGGATGATTGTTAGATATTAAAGGAAATATTAATGATGGGTTGAATGCAAGATTATACATACTATTAATGGGAATATGTTTGGAGTTAACTATAAATCCTAATGGAAGATGAACATTTATTTCCCCGACATGTCATAAACTATTCAAGAGGGAGAAAATTGGATATTTATTAGTGTCTTCGTGATATCAAAATGCCTCAAGGATATTCTTAAAATGTAAAAAATTCTGTCTCTTTCAAGGATTTGATGTTGATAGGTATGAAATCTCATGATTTTACCATCATGATGTAATAACTTCTACCAGGTGAATTGTGTGGAATATTGTCCATCTGTTTGAGAAAGACAATACTAATGGTGTGTTATTTATTCAAATCAATTTATAATAAGGTGGTTGATGTTAATGCTTTGAAAAAATTAGGAAAAGGATTCAATTTCTATATTTTTACTATTAGAAATTTAATTTTCTCCATCTTTTTTGTATATAATGGTGTATTTAATGGATAATCTTGTTTGATGAATAAATATTTGTGGACCATTATATCTTTTTTGGATGTATCCTTTTGGAAGCTATGTGAAAATATAGAAGGGGTGTTTCAAGAATCCACATCGACCTGATGCCTCCCTTATTTAAAATTATATTTATGAGGAGTTTATGGAGGTTTTTAGGAGCTACATTGATGAGGCTAAGCACATGTGATTGCATCCATCTCCCGGTGAATGTGTTTATAATGAGGGAATGTGGATTTGTGGCTTGAAAGTCATATTATTTTCATCTGAATAGATGGAGAAGGTACCTTTTTTACATATTAAACACCCTGCTGATGCTCAACCATATATCAAACTGCATATTAATGAGAGGAAACAGTGTCATCTAAAGAAGAAAGAAATGTTGATTTTGAATGAGCAAAATAAAACATTTTTTCGTGATTTAAAAAGACCTTGCTTGTTAGATCAGATGTATTAGAGACATTAAGAGGTTTAATAGGGGTACATGTTTAAATTTGATAACATGGTTCGTGTATGAAATTAATGGCTATACATTTCATACAATAGATCGGGACAACAGAAGTGAAGATCAGAATACTGGAGTATTGGTGTTTGTAGAAACAATGGATTATTTGAGTTTTAAAGACAAAAACCCAATTTCTACATCAAGGGAAAATTATGGAGTCATTGAAGAAATATGTGAGGTTGATTAATTTTATATTAAGGTTCCTCTTTTTAACTTCAAATGGTTTATCAGTAACAATACTGTCATAGATGATGAATTTGAAATGAAAGTTGTTAATATGAATAGATTAGAAGACATATCAGATTAATTTTTAATGTCAACATGTAAAAATATATTTTCTACATTGTTAATAAATCAGATATTTAGTGGTATATTGTTTTACAAGGAAAAAAATAATATGACGGTGAGGATCCACATGATGAAGATGTTGATTTATGTGATATCTCTAATTCCTTGGAATGATTACCAGAAAATAATTTTGAAAATGTTGAAGACATGGTTTGTTCCATAAGGAACTATCATTAAAAAGTAATTTGAAAAAAAATATATTTTTACATTCCCAATATTATAGGTAACTTATGTTTATTTCTTGTTTACATTTATTAATTTCATAAAATGTTAAATACATTAATTATTTTCTTCATTAAAATGCCTGTTAAATAAAATAATTCAAAGTTTTTGTTTATTTTAGTATTTTTACTTTATTTTATCATGTTTACTATTACATAACATATATATATTTTTTAATGGAGGATAATTTACCATGTTTACCATGTTTACTATGTTTTCAATGTTTACCATGTTTACCATGTTTTTCATAGTTTACCATGGTATACCTTTACGTAACATATATATATATATATATATTAATTAGAATTACACCAAAATTTTTACGATGTTTACCATATTTACCATTGTTTAACATACCTAACATATTTACCATGTTTAATATTACGTAACTTAGTTCATTTTTTAATTTTTTGGTTTACATGAGTATTGTAATATTTTAATTTTTATATTTTTGAACTAATGTTTGGTTTTTTGATTTGAAATATAATGACAGATCAATCTGTTGATCAACCACATGATATTAGGGATGAGCATCATGATCGTACCTCTATGGAGGAACATTCACATGCAATTCTTGATGTTCCCCAACATTTCACTATTTCTTCCCATTTTGATTTTGTTATGATGTTTTTATGGTATGGATTATAGTCTGTTTTTGGTCTCCTTTTGATCTGGTTTCTTCTTGTTACAGGTCTAATTTGGCATAGCATAGTAATGGTTTCACGTTTTTATTAAAAAAATGTTTTTTAAATCGATTATTTTATAACTGATGTAAAAAATTCCTACTAAATGGTTTTTTGATAATCGACATAATAAATTAATTAGTAATGGTTTTATGTCAGTTATTTAATAACTAACATCGTATATCATTTTTCACGTCAGTTATTGTATAATTGACATCAAAAACACTTCGTAGACTGGTTTTTCACATCGGTTATAAAATAACTACTGTCAAAAACACTTTTTCATGTTGGTTCATAAAACATTGATGTGAAAAACACTTCAGAGACACAATTTATTACATAACAGATGTAATAAACTATATACCACATTGGTTATTAAATAACTGATATAATAAATCATGACTCTAAAGAGTTTTTCATGCTAGTTATTTTAGAACAAACGTGAAACAATTTCAGATTTCTATTTCTTACATCGGTTTTAAAATAACTGATGTAATAAAATTTTTATAACATCACCTTTAATAACGTCGATTGAAAACCGTTGTAAAAAAATAAAAAATAACCGAAGTAAAAAAAGTTTTCTGTACTAGTGCAACCTTCTAAGGAAATCTACTATAATATTTCACATTCCCGAATTATAGATCATCTTAAAGTAATAGTCCTATTGGAATTTCAACAAGCATCATCATATCAGGATCAAGTCTATCTCTATGAAGACGCACCTGAGTCATCAGTGGTCTGAGAAAACCATAAAGTTCTTTCCTAGAAGAATGTGTCTCCACATTCTTAGGGTGATGACTGCTTCTTTAAGCACCAAATTGTGGGTTGAGTAGTTTTGTTTATGGGGTGTCCATCACCTAGAATTTTACGTGATAACTATAGTTTCAAGATCGATGCTGAGAATGTAAGGTACCCAAAGATAGAGAAGGTAATTATACACAACCAACCATAATAGGATAGACATGAAAAGAACGTGTCCTTCCCTATGCATTGTTTTCTATCTTGGAATGAGAGTATTCCCCAAAATAGTCACTTTGTCGATCCCACATGTGGAATCGCAAAAAAAGGAGGTCATGTATAAAACTATACAAGAAACCCCATGACCTTCTCTGACACTCAAACTCAAAACTCCTCCCTAAATGCATAATTCTGATTGAATCATCCACCACACCTCGATATTATCCACTTTGGGAGGAACAAAGTCTCTCTTATGGTTTTTTTGAATAAAAATGTGTCTCTAATGGGGAAGGGCCCCTCTTCCCCATAAATTCAACGATACATATAACGACACTGATATATGGTAACATCGACGCCCTACATCACCTTAGTAACTCCTCAAGAAAATTGTAGGAAGAAAAGAGTACCTCACATAGTGTCGAACAATTTTTACTGCAAAAGTTAGAAAAGAGACAGAGTGTGCCTCTTATCATCTCGCGCACTACATGATGATAAACCTCCATTGCATGTAGCTAGTCGTGACCCTGGTTTCCAGCTCCCTGAGGTTAACGTGGCCCGCCTAGTGGTGGCAGAAAGACATAAAAAAGGCATCCCTGATCATGAAATTTCCTCTATCGTGGCATTGTATATACCAACTAAAAAGTGTGATGAGCACATCTTTTTGGTTGTTCTCATTCCATGTGACCTTGCCCATCTCAAGACTAGAACCGGCCCATATAGGGCGTACCCAGTGCTCTACACTATCCCAGACCTTATGCCTATGTCTTATCAAGGGTAGGAATCCTACATCGAGGGACTGCCAACTGACAGTTTCTTACTACGGTAGATGTCCCAACTCTATATTTTGACCACGACCCAAACTAGAAAATAGGCATAACTCGGACAAAATACTCTCTGTCAGTAGTGCTCACTCCTACAAAATGGAAAGGTGGGATACATAAGGGAACTACGCTAACATGAATATCTTCTAAGGATACTCTACTGAAACTTCCATTACCAAAAGATTCTATCATGGATCATGTACAAAGAGTAGCATGAAATTTCTTTTTTATTAGTAATGTACTTAGTCCCCGTAATCCCCCCCCCCGCTGAAGCTCTAGAAGCTCTTGAAACTGAATAGAGAATATGCAAGAGGTTTAGTACTCCACATGAAAAAATGGTTGAAAGTCATCCCCCAAGAGTAAAGACTCATCGTACATTTGAGTAACTCAACTCTACAAATGCCAATTTATTGTATCAAAAAAAAATATTGACTTACAAAGACACCATCTAATCATTCGTGGTCTGAACATGTTTGAATATTTGAACCACTGGGTCAAGAAAAACCTACACTTTCTAAGGGTATGACTCACCATGGAACCTCAACAGTATCTGATGCTAGAACACACAAAGTGCACTAAACCCACACTCATCATCGGCCTAAACTATCAGTATTATCTACTTTTCCACAAGTTTATAGGTTGATACCTATGCACACGAAGAAAAGGGGATCATATAATAGATCTTGAATATAGGCCATGTCTATATCTTAGTTTTCGTCATGAACTGGGGCTGATATCATGGCTTGCTATCGTCAGGAAGGAATCCTAAATCTATCAAGGAATATTGAAGTCAATTTGATCATATATATATCCGCAATTATGGGGATCTGACTCAAGAAGGATAGTCAATGACTAAATCATATATGATGGACATTCCAAAGTTACTTGCAAAAATTGTCTTTGCATGCCGAGTAGGCAAGTGGGTAATCAATTTCCTAGTGAATGGCTACATCAGTCTCCACACCACCATTGGTCTCCATGGCCTTAGAGCCACTCTCGAGACATGTGGAAACTATTTCCCTAAACCCAACCAAGCCATTATTAGGGAAACGTTCGAACAACTTCCAATGGTCACACCACCTCTGATACTCGAGCCACAACTAACCAAATCCCACCTCCATAGTTTATTAGCTGGTGACTATTTTAGAAGGCACAATAAACATGGGGAGGTAATTTATTAAGAAATTGTACAAACACACGTAAAAATATCAATGAAAAAGTGCAGTGCAAAAAGAATACAAGGATACAAAACTTCTATTCCAAAACCAAAAACATGCATCAACCTCTAAACAATAGAAGAACGTGTTTTTTATGTAAAATGAATGAAAAAATGGGATAAATACACATGCAACTAGAAAATTTTCACAACCCATAAACAAGTGGGACACATAGGTGGGAGAGTACTTCTCTTAAATTCCTAGCTATGACCACCGCACAGAGTCTAATAACCTCGTATCCCTAATCTCTTCTGATGTCATGGTCTACCTATCTGTCATTTGTATGGGACAAACAATTACAGGCATAGTCCTAGAAGGGGTGAATATAAAAATTATGAGTGGGATTCCATGATGGATCAATAGATCAGTAAATGGTGTACTAAAGAGGAAGAGCAGTAGATAGAACAAGGTACAGTGAAAGAGAGTAAATATTAACCCAACTAGAGCATTAAGTAATCTTATCAAATCACAAGGATCTGTAAATTATATGAAGATGAGCTTCTTTTCTAGTCATTTCTTCTAATAGAAATAAATTAGACATATTCATCATTGATAATCTAGACATGGAACGCACAAGGCAGGCCCTGAGCATCTTCACCTATCTCAGAATGAGTGTAACCAAAACCCAAGGATTTGGTACTGAAATAGGATATGTATATGCTCAACTAAAGAAACTCAAATTAGAGAGTTAGGGGATCTCCATATAATAGTTCAAACCAGTGAAAGAGTTGCAAACAATTCTAGAAGAAACCACCATCAATGCCCTGCATCCCACACATCTTCTCTGAATTAAAAGTTAAAGGGGCTCAATCATTGTTACAGCCCGAGATTTTATGAAAAATATTCTTTTTAATTTTAATGTCTTGTGTTGTACGCTACACCAAAAGGAGCTTGCACAACACACATCCTTGACTTGCCTTGCATTACACGCAATCGCGACCTTCCTCGATAGCGTGTGTAGTACGCAATACCGAGTTTCACTAAACAACGATATGCTATTAAAATATTATTAAAACTAGCTGTTATTAATAGTAATAACCACCTTTTAAAATTTTAGAAATTTTAGCTCTCAAAATGGACTTCATTTTTGGATTCGGAGTATCGAATTTATCCTAAGGTGATATTTTGGTACTTTTCGAATAACTTTCATATTCTGATTAATAGTGAAAATTACAAAATTATAATTAAAAACAACTTTTTTAATCGAAATAATTAATTATGATAAATTATTAATTTCAGTGGGTTTAAAGTATATTTATAATATATTTTTACAATTTAATACAATGTTGGTCATTTGATGTAATTTCACATTTAAAACAGTTATAAACAAGTGTCAATCTTTTGATAGTTATTATCTCTTAAAAACACGCCTTTTGTTTTGACAACGGGAATTAATTTTTAAATTAATTAATGCAACTGATATGTTTTGAATTTGGTAAAATAGAAATCATTTTTGAGTTCATAATAACAAATATAGCTTAGGCCTAATTTTTGGCATTTTTCTGAAAACCTTCAATTTTTGATGAATAGTGAAACTACTAAGTGGTAGTCAAAAAACAAAATTTTTTCAAAAATCTTAATTTTACCGCTTCTGTGATTGGAATTTCAAAAATCCAAAAGACACAGTTGATGTCAGTAAGTAAAATGTGTTTCAATGAGATGAAAATAATTTTTGGTGAATAGTAACTTTTTACTTTTATTTACCATGGTTAAAAGTAAATAGGGTAATTAAGGGTAAAAATGATATTAATATTACCGTAACACATGTACTAATTCTATTGGACAAGTGTATCTCGACCAAAAACAACCTTAAGTGTAAAATATTATCATTTAGGCCAACTTGGATTAGATTAGGACATTTATTATTATTTAATTCAAAGAAGAGTGAAAAGAGTTAAAATCAAAGTTTATTTACTAAAACATTTTTAATATAGGGTTATTTATAAGATAAATTCGATTGTAAAGATTCATTAGAAAGCTAAAACGATTTCATACATAATGGTATTTTATTTGTAATTGTTAGACATCAAATAATTTAATTTATTTATGACACAAAGATGATGCAGTAATTATCTTATTAATGAAATATTGACATAATTGATATTATAAATACCAAAATAAATGTAATTTAAGACTTTTTATGAATCCCACTAATTTTATAGGTCACTGTGATATATTAGTGTTGATTTAATCAACTTAGTTCGAACATATAATTCTGTTATGACTTTCACAAAAATCATATATCAAATAGTGTCAAAATTGACACAAAATAGTTTTTAAATCAAATATTATATTATTAATTGTTATTTTATTCCAAAAAATCTAATGTTCGGCCAAATGACTTAGAAAAGGATATATATATTAATAATAAACAATTTGAGGTTCGTTTGGCATGTTATAGTAAGTGTATTAACCATATAGTGGAAGAAAACAAAAAGACACGGTAAAAGTTAAATTATTTAACTAAGAGTTAAATCTAATTGATAAGGTTAAAACAATAACCTAAAATTGTCTAAATCCTATTGGTTGATAGGCTTTCGACCCATCCCCACTTTACCTTCGAAATAAGACCCTTTGGAACCATTATAAACCGATTTTGACTTTAATATAAAATAATATTTTGAGATATTCCTAAGGTGCCCCTCTCCTCCCTTATAAAAGGGCACCTCATTCCCCTCCTTCTCACACCAATTTGAGCACTCAAGCTCGTCCAACCCCGGACAAAATCCCTTCTCCACTTCCCTAGAATAATCCTAGAGGTCCTGGTATTCTTCAAAGACCAATATTAGTTCCCTAAGTGGAGGATTCAAAGAGGCGTTTCAAAGAAGAGGTAATATCCATTACCGATCTTTTCAATTTATTTCTTCTTCAACTTCTTCTTCTTTAGTTGTTTCATGACAAAGTAATAACATCAGTATTACTTACATACTGATATGTTATTATAAATATGAAACAACCTTAATTCACCTTCTATCCATCCTATGGAAAAATGAAATCACCGCGCGTGCGTACGTACGGAATACCGTCTCCACGCCGTGGTGTAATCTATTTTCCACCATCACCTTACAAGGATGGGTATAATGGTGTAATGAGTAACTATATATGATTATTATAAAGTGATATTGATACTTAAATAGTATACATACACTTTAACACAATTCCACAACCATGGGAACGATATCATCACTCGTGCGTACGTACGGACTACCGTCTCCACGAGGCGATGAGATTCATTCTCCATGTTAACCATTTAAGAATGATTATAAAGTATATATAAGCAATAATAATGAAATATATGAAATTATAATGCTACTGGATTTATGTTTATATATATATATGTATGTCATCTACTTAATTCCACTCAATTCAATTACGAAAAGAAAACAGCGTTCATGGGTACGTACGAACTACCGTCTCCATGAACGGTGTATTTCATTCCATTTATCAATATATTATATATATGTATATTCTGATAAATCATGTTTTACATTCTGGATATAAGTAATCATGATCCAAGTAATCATATTAATAATTACAAGTTAAAAACACGAACGACAAATGAGACGATTTTATCCATAACGCTACTTTAACATTAATTTACAAAAGAACGGGTAATATAAAGTCATAAGCAAACCATATATGATATCATAACAATGAATATGATTCTGTAATAAGTCAATAACATCATTTAAATCATTATACAGGAGGATCAGACACGTACAAATCAAGTCGGACCTAAGGTAAGGGATAAATTTTCAATCTCATTTTTATCTGAGATTGCTTATACGTAAGTATTTACTGGGGTTACGTTTATCATCCCTGACCATGTTTTCTAAAAAAGTTTTTATAAAATGTTTACCATTCTTCCATGAATGTTTAAAGTCATTTTTACCCTTTATTGACTTTTTACCTCATTGTATGAATGGAATCTTTCCTTTGGTTACCATATAAGGTACTTTTTGTCTTTTCCGACAAAAGTATGAGGAGAATGTTATTTTTAACTTATACGGCGTGAAAGGATTTTTACGGTTTTCATAACAACTCATTTTAAAGAAGCTTCCTCTACATTATTGCATGATTATTTTCAACAAAACCCTTATCTTTTAAAATTGCATGGAATTTTGTGAAAATAAAATGATTTTAAAGAAGAAAAGATATTTTCCTCAATAATTCATTTCAAGTGTTTTCTCAAAACTATTTTCCATCTAAGATGACATTATTTGATATGTATGTTTCAAGTAAAATGTCTCTATGATTTAAATGGTTTCAATTTTCTTATGATGAAATGATATCAATTGTTTATGGATTGTGATGGCATGATGTTTAAGAATCCCATTTTATTACATGGGTTATGCAATGATATATGATTTATGATTTTGTGGCACACATAAGAAAGGATTCATTATAATATGGGTGGGACCTATATCTCCCTCCAATGCATTGGGTAAATATTTTATATCTCATGAGATAGACATGGCTGGAATGGTAGGTTATACTGGTTCAGTGAAACAGGACTGAAACGAGGGTGACTCGGTTCAGAAAGGGACTTTGTCCACTAAGATAGTCTTGGCAAAGAGTCTTGACTAACAAGAAATGATTCTCTATGATTATGTGTGTATGCCACAATTTTTAATGTTTTAAGTTATGATTATTGTGATTACACTTCACTGCCATGATTTATCCCATGTTATGAAATTATGCTCTCTTTTGCAGGTTAAGATTTCCAAAATGTTATGTTCTTATGAATATGATGTGATTGATATTTATTTTGTTTACCCTTACTGAGCATTTGAGCTCACCCGTTTATGTTTTCTTTTCCCCAGGATATAAAGAAAGGTTTTAGGTATAAAAAAAAGAAGATCTTTATGGGAGATATTGAAGATCTTTCCCCGTGATTAGAAGATTATATTCCGAGTTTCCAAAGACACTAAACTATTACGATCCTTGTGTGTGTGTTTTTGTTATGTACTAAGTATTCCGCAAATGTAATGTAATGTCAATGTACGTCATGCTACGGGTCTCTACAGTTGGTATCAGAGAAAAGGTTTAGTCAACCTTTGGAAACTAGAATGCGAAAATGTTAGTAAGATCCCTAGAGATATTTCTAAAGTGTGTCTAGGGATGTCCTTAAGGATAAGTATACGTATAGGATATAGTCCTAGAACTATGGTAACGATATTAGATTAAACCAAAGATGTTAAATATTGAAGTTACTCCCCATTTATTATGATTTTTTCCTCTCACACTATTATTTTTGGGTTTTAGACGATGACTGGAACCCGAAGGAACCATGTTGATCAATGCAATGGACAATGCAATGATTGTCCTCTTGAACAAGCAAATGTTATGGGAGATGGAGTGAAAAATCTTATTGTTATACTTACAGAAGCTATGAATCATTCTGGACTTCCAAATGAGCAGAGAAGGGAACAATATACTATTGATTCCTTCATGAGGCAACGTCCACCTTCTTTCAGTGGGTATTCCGATCCACTTGTTGCTGAACAATGGATCAGTACCACTGAAAAGATATTTTCAGTTCATCAATGTTCTGAAGATGATAAAGTCATCTTAGCAGTATATCGTTTGGAAGGTGAAGCTGATCAATGTTGGAATCTTATCAAGAATACGAGGCCAAGAGATGAAATTGAGTCCATGGAATGGGATGAGTGCAAGAACTTGTTTTTCAGCAAGTACTTCCCTCTTATTCTTTGAACAAATATGGAGAAGGAGTTTCTTGAGCTGAAGCAGAAGGATGATGAATCTGTTGGTATATACGAAGCGAATTTTACAAGACTTGCAAGGTATGCATCTGGCATTATCATCCAACCTGAAAGTAAAGTTGATCGATTTTTCAGTGGCTTAAAAACAAATCCTCGAAGGGAATTACCTATAAGAGACTTAAGTAGCTATGAAGAAATTGTGCATTGTGCTATCAAGGTAGAAATTGAACTTGGTTTTACGTATTCATCTCATGGTTTTGACATGAAACGAAAGATGGAGTTCAAGGAAAAATCTCAGAATAATGGTGAAAAGAAGATGAATGTTTCATTATGCAGTAAGTGTGGAAAGAAGCATGGGGAGATTGTCTTAAAGGGACTACAAAATGTTTTAAGTGTGGAAAAGAAGGTCATCGAGCAGCTAAGTGTCGAAGTAATGGAAAAAGGGATTTTAATAATGTGAATAAATTAAACACTACAGAGAACGCACCACCAACACTTCAATGCTTCAAGTGCAAGGAAATGGGGCATTATGCTAATAAATTCCCTAATCCAAGGGTTAGTGATGATCTACATGAGCAACCACTTAAGGCAAAGGACAAAGGGAAGTCACATGCGATCACTATTGGCGATGTTGAATATGATAACGATGTGGTGGAATGATTAGGTGTTTATGTTATGGGATTCCAAAATAATGTTATATCATGAGGCATTCGAATATTTATGCATTGGTATAATGTGGTATTCAAAGTGATTGAGATATTATGCTCATAATGAAGGGAAAACGAGAAAATGAAATTTTTAACAACATTCATGAGCTCATGATGGATATAAGGACTAAGTGATATCATGGTTTGAGTGTATAGAATTTTGAGGATTTTGGTATGTGGAAAGTGTTAACTTTTAACTGCATTCATGTTTTCATTAAGGTTCAATGGGTATTCAAGAGAATACATGATTAAGGCCTTTGAATGTTTGCAATGTGACCAACAAGACATATCTTATGATATATGGGGATCAAAGATGGTATTAAATCTTTGGTAATCGTTTTCACTATATTATGACAATGGACTGCAGTATTATGGATAAGCCTAAAGACTAGAATGGATTATGTTGGACATAAATTAGTATTGTTTGAGGATAGAAGTTATTTTTTCGATATTATTGATGGGATGTTATAGTAATGTACTTTTAGAAAAAGGACAACCTGTAGGACGGACGACAGCCCATCGCGTCGGACAAGGCTGTGGGAATCGAACCCACAACTGAAGTGTGACTGGCCTTTATCGCCTACCAATGGCCTACAAGAAGCCCCTGTTTAGAAGAAACTAGTTTTATTTTATTAAGAGGTATGATATATGAAGTATAAGTTCATTTTTGGAACCATATACAATTAATCTCACTATAAGATGGACTTATAACTTTTGCTTACCATTTGTTTGAAATAGATGGAATGACCCGTCATTCTATCACATGATCTGCTAATGCTTCACGAATAACAAATTCAACTTCATTTCTTTATGATATGAAGTAGAAATTGTTCAATTCACGAACAACAGTGAGATTGTACCAAAATCATGTAAGTATTTCTTTTAATTCATCAACTTTAGGGAAATGATCTTGAAAACCAAAAATGTTGTCCTAGTGATCTTATATATAATGAATCAGATGGTACCTTAGATCGTCACAAATTTATGGCTTTGTGATTGCTGGCTTTTCCATAGCCATGTTCTCTACCACTCTCCATCAGAACACGATGGTTATATTTCTCTTCCATATCCATATTTTCACCTATGTGGAAACCCAGTGATTAGTTTATTTGGGTAATCGTTACATTTCATACTTTAGTTTTTAAATCCAATTTTTGGTATTCCTTTTTACGATGTGGGTTTCTATTAAAGAAACTTTCGAATAGTAAACTATTTATAACCCCGACGAATTTCGAGGGAGAAATTCATTTTAAGGGGGGTAGAATGTAACAGCCTGAGATTTTATGAAAAATATTCTTTTTAATTTTAATGTCTTGTGTTGTACGCTACACCAAAAGGAGCTTGCACAACACACATCCTTGACTTGCCTTGCATTACACGCAATCGCGACCTTCCTCGATAGCGTGTGTAGTACGCAATACCGAGTTTCACTAAACAACGATATGCTATTAAAATATTATTAAAACTAGCCGTTATGAATAGTAATAACCACCTTTTAAAATTTTAGAAATTTTAGCTCTCAAAATGGACTTCATTTTTGGATTCGGAGTATCGAATTTAGCCTAAGGTGATATTTTGGTACTTTTCGGATAACTTTCATATTCCGATGAATAGTGAAAATTACTAAATTATAATTAAAAACAACTTTTTTAATCGAAATAATTAATAGTGATAAATTATTAATTTGAGTGGTTTTAAAGTATATTTATAATATATTTTTACAATTTAATACAATGTTGGTCATTGTATGTAATTTCACATTTAAAACAGTTATAAACAAGTGTCAATCTTTTGATAGTTATTATCTCTTAAAAACACGCCTTTTGTTTTGACAACGGGAATTAATTTTTAAAATAATTAATGCAACTGATATGTTTTGAATTTGGTAAAATATAAATAATTTTTGAGTTCATAATAACAAATATAGCTTAGGCCTAATTTTTGGCATTTTTCTGAAAACCTTCAATTTTTGATGAATAGTGAAACTACTAAGTGGTAGTCAAAAAACAAATTTTTTTCATAAATCTTAATTTTACCTCTTCTGTGATTGGAATTTCAAAAATCCGAGAGACACGGTTGATGTCAGTAAATAAAATGTGGTTCAATGAGATGAAAATAATTTTTGGTGAATAGTAACTTTTTACTTTTATTTTCCACGGTTAAAAGTAAATAGGGTAATTAAGGGTAAAAATGATATTAATATTACCCTAAAACATGTCCTAATTCTATTGGACAAGTCTATCTCGACCAAAAACAACCTTAAGTGTAAAATATTATCATTTAGGCCCACTTGGATTAGATTAGGACATTTATTATTATTTAATTCAAAGAAGAGTAAATAGAGTTAAAATCAAAGTTTATTTACTAAAACAATTTTAATATACGGTTATACATAATATAAATTCGATTGTAAATATTCATTAGAAAGCTAAAACGATTTCCTACATAATGGTATTTTATTTGTAATTTTTAGACATCAGATAATTTAATTTATTTATGACACAAAGATGATGCAGTAATTATCTTATTAATGAAATATTGACATAATTGATATTATAAATTCCAAAATAAATGTAATTTAAGACTTTTTATGAATCCCACTAATTTTATAGGTTACTATGATATATTAGTGTTGCTTTAATCAACTTATTTTGAACATATAATTCTGTTATAACTTTCACAAAAATCATATATCAAATAGTGTCAAAATTGACACAAAATAGTTTTTAAATCAAATATTATATTCTTAATTGTTATTTTATTCCTAAAAATCTAAGGTTTGGCCAAATGACTTAGATAAGGATATATATATTAATAATAAACAATTTTAGGTTCGATTGGAATGTTATAGTAAGTGTATTAACCATATAGTGTAAGAAAACAAAAAGACGCGGTAAAAGTTAAAATATTTAACTTAGAGTTAAATCTAATTGATAAGGTTAAAATAATAACCTAAACTTGTCTGAATCCTATTGGTTGATAGGATTTCGACCCATACTCACTTTACCTTCGAAATAAGACCCTTTGGAACCATTATAAACCGATTTTGACTTTAATATAAAATAATATTTTGAGATATTCCTAAGGTGCCCCTCTCCTCCCTTATAAAAGGGCACCTCATTCCCCACCTCCTCACACCAATTTGAGCACTCAAGCTCGGCAAACCCCTGCCAAAATCCCTTCTCCACTTCCCTAGAATAATCCTAGAGGTCCTGGTCTTCTTCAAAGACCAATATTAGTTCCCTAAGTGGAGGATTCAAAGAGGCATTTCAAAGAAGAGGTAATATCCATTACCGATCTTTTCAATTTCTTTCTTCTTCAACTTCTTCTTATTTTGTTGTTTCATGACAAAGTAATAACATCAGTATTACTTACATACTGATATGTTATTATAAATATGAAACAACCCTAATTCACCTTCTATCCATCCTACGGAAAAATGAAATCACCGCGCGTGCGTACGTACGGAATACCGTCTCCACGCCGTGGTGTAATCTATTTTCCACCATCACCTTACAAGGATGGGTATAATGGTGTAATGAGTAACTATATATGATTATTATAAAGTGATATTGATACTGAAATAGTATACATACACTTTAACACAATTCCACGACCATGGGAACGATATCATCGCCCGTGCGTACGTACGGACTACCGTCTCCACGACGCGATGAGATTCATTCTCCATGGTAACCATTTAAGAATGATAATAAAGTATATATAAGAAATAATAATGAAATATATGACATTATAAAGCTACTGGATTTATGTGTATATATATATATGTATGTCATCTACTTAATTCCACTCAATTCAATAACGAAAAGAAAACAGCGTTCAAGCGTACGTACGAACTACCGTCTCCATGAACGGTGTATTTCTTTCCATTTATCAATATATTATATATATGTATATTCTGATAAATCATGTTTTACATTCTGGATATAAGTAATCATGATCCAAGTAATCATATTAATAATTACAAGTTAAAAACACGAACAACAAATGAGACGATTTTATCCAAAACGCTACTTTAACATTAATTTACAAAAGAACGGGTAATATAAAGTCATAACGGAACCATATATGATATCATAACAATGAATATGATTCTGTAATAAGTCAATAACATTATTTAAATCATTATAAAGGAGGTTAGGACATGTACAAAGCAAGTCGGACCTAAGGTAAGGGATAAATTTTCAATCTCATTTTTATCCGAGATTGCTTATACGTAAGTATTTACTGGGGTTACATTTATCATCCATGACCATGTTTTCTAAAAATGTCTTTATAAAATGTTTACCATTCTTCCATGAATGTTTAAAGTCATTTTTATCCTTTATTGACTTTTTACCACATTGTATGAATGGAATCATTCCTTTGGTTACCATATAAGGTACGTTTTGACTTTTCCAACAAAAGTACGAGGAGAATGTTATTTTTAACTTATATGGCGTGAAAGGATTTTTATGGTTTTCCTAACACCTCATTTTCAAGAAGCTTCCTCTACAAGATTGCATGATTATTCTCAACAAAACCCTTATCTTTTAAAATTGCATGGAATTTTGTGAATAGAAAATGATTTTAAAGAAGAAAGGATATTTTCCTCAAGAATTCATTTCAAGTGTTTTCTCAAAACTATTTTCCATATAAGATGACATTATTTGATATGTATGTTTTAAGTAAAATGTCTCTATATTTAAATGGTTTCAATTTTCTTATGATGAAATGATATCAATTGTTTATGGATTGTGATGGCATGATGTTTAAGAATCCCATTTTATTACATGGGTTATGCAATGATGTATGATTTATGATTTTGTGGCACACATAAGAAAGGATTCATTATAAGATGGGTGAGACCTATATCTCCCTCCAATGCATTGGGTAAAGATTTTATATCTCATGAGATAGACATGGCTGGAATGGTAGGTTATACCGGTTCAGTGAAACAGGACTGAAACGAGGGTGACTCGGTTCAGAAAGGGACTTTGTCCACTAAGATAGTTTTGGCAATGAGTCTTGACTAACAAGAAATGATTATCTATGATTGTGTGTGTATGACACAAAGTTTAATGTTTTAAGTTATGATTATTGTGATTACACTTCACTGCCATGATTTATCCCATGTTATGAAATTATGCTCTCTTTTGTAGGTTAAGATTTCCAAAATGTTATGTTCTTATGAATATGATGTGATTGATATTTATTTTGTTTACCCTTACTGAGCATTTGAGCTCACCCTTTTATGTTTTCTTTTCCCCAGGATATAAAGAAAGGTTTTAGGTATAAAAAAAAGAAGATCTTTATGGGAGATATTGAAGATCTTTCACCAGTATTAGAGGATTATATTCCGAGTTTCCAAAGACACTAAACTATTACGATCCTTGTGGGTGTGTTTTTGTTATGTACTATGTATTCCGCAAATGTAATGTAATGTCAATTTACGTCAAGCTATGGGTCTCTACAATCATTGAACCCTGATACTATCTACTTTGTGCGGGTCTGTCTCACCCGCATAGTTTTCAATCATGTCAAAAGGATGCATCTTGGAGGGAAAATTTTCCCTCATTCTTGAGATTACAGATTCATATCACATCATGTCTCATCACTATGTTGCATAATTGAGAGATCATTTCACAAATCCAATAACCTGTTACATATCCCTACCAGAGGATCTGTTGAGAACTGTCATAGGCGAACACCACTACCCATACTCACTTGATGGTATTCCCGAAAAGATTCATCATAGAACCAGTACCCAACCCACCTGGATTGTATGCCTGAAAGTGTAAATGGAAAATTCCACCGCCCATCCCTACAGTGGGGATTACCCCTGAAGAGTCATCGACGAATTCCACAACCAAGAACCACTAAAGGGTATTCTGATACTACTATGTTGATTCTAAAAACATTACTTCCACCACCGTTCATTGGATGAGATAGGTTTCATACCCAAAATATTGATCATCTATTTAGGGATGAATCATGCTCGTAACATCTTTCATCATATCTCGAAATCCACTACGAAGGGAAACATTGAGTTCTATGTGGAAAAACACATAGGATAGGCTACTCACATGCCACATCCTGAGTCCAACGAAAGGAGATAGTATAGGTAGAAGATTCATATAATGGCACATTATGTAACACCACAAGATTTCATAGTACATTATCTCTTTAAAGCGATTAAATAAATTGTGCAACACGCAACACCGAGTTCGAGCGCACCACGACATACCAAACGATCCATTCAAAAAGAGGTTATGAATATTATTTACAGAATTGAAAATTTTATATATTACATATAATTATAGAACCCATATTCATTATTTAATAGAAATAATATAAGAACAAATTCATTTTTTCAGATAAAAGAAGTATTTTTCAAAAAAAGAAATTTTACCACCTTTTAATGGAAGACCCTTTTTAAAATAAATATTTGAAACTAATATATTCAATTTAATGAAATTAAATTATTCTCTAAAATTGGGACATAGAAATTTAGTTTGGATAAAATTTTTGTACTTTTCTGATACCTTTCTTATTTTGATGAATAGTGAAAATACTATGTTTTAATTGAAAAAAAAGTTTTTTAATAATAAAATTTATAGTGATAAATTATTAATTTGAGTGGATTGGAATTATAATTAGAATATATTTTATTCATTTAATTCAATTTAGGTCATTATAAGTAATTTCACTTTTAAATTTGACATAAACACATGGCAATATTTTGATAGTTTTTACTTTTTAAAACCAGACTTTTATGTTTTTACAATGGGAATTTAGTTTAAATTAATTAAGGCAACTTTTACGTTATTAATTTGGTAAAATAGAATTTATTTTTGAATTTAGAATATCAAAATTAGATTCTGGTAAATTATTGGTATTTTTATAAAAACATTAACTTTTTGATGAATAGTGAAAACATGACATTATTGTTTAAAACTGACTTTTTATTTAATTAATTATTTATTTTACTTAAATTTATTTTAAGAAAAAATAGTTATATAATACCTATATATATTTAATATAATTAATTAAATTCATTTTATAATAACATTATATGTATTTAATTTTATTGAACTTTTTAACGTCTTTGACCCACCTTCTAGGAACATTTTCAAATTTTCATAAAACGTAATTTTACCGCTTCTGTAAATCGAATTTTAAATATACTAGAAACATATTTGACATTAATAAGTGAAATTTGGTTCAATAAGATGACAATAATTTTTGGTGAATAGTAACTTCTAACATTTATTTACCAAGGTTAAAAGTAAATAATTCTATTAAAGGTAAAAATGATATTACAATTACCTTAACACATGTCCTAATTCTATAGGATAAGTTTATTTCTACCAAAACCAACCATAGAAATAAAATATGATCCTTTTTTCCCACTTTTATTAGATTTGGAAATTTATTATTATTCTATTTAAAGAAGAGTTAAAAGAGTTAAATTCAATGTTTAATAACTATAAATTTTTTCATATAGTGTTATACATAAGATAAATTCAACTAAAAATATTCATTAGAAAGCTAAAATTATTTCCAGCATAATGGTATTTTATTTTTCATTTTTAGATATTAAATAATTAAATTTATTTACAACACATTGATGATGCAGTAATTGCATTATCAATGAATTGTAAAAATAATTGATATTATAAATATAACAATAAAAGTAAATTTGGGATTTTGATGCTGTAGAATAATTTTATAGGTTAATAAGACATGTTAGGGTTGATTAGATAACTTTTTTGAAGTGATAACGTAGTTATGACTTTAAGAAAAACAAAATACCAAATAGTGTCAAAATTGACATAAATGAGTTTTTAAAACAAATACTATATTCACAATTCATATAATATTTCTAAAAATCTAAGATTCATCAAAAGGACATAGATAAGGTTAGATATTTCAATAATAAATCATTTGGTGTTCTCTTGGATTTATATAGTGATTTTATTAACCATTTATTATAATAATACAATAGGACATGATAAAAGTTAAACTATTTAAATACGAGTTAAATCCAAAAGATAGGGTTTATATGGTGATATAAATAAGACTAAAACCCAATGGTTGAGAGTATTATGACCCATACTCACCTTATCATTGATATAAATCAACTCTATTCCATTATAAATTGGAAATTATTTCATAATAAAATAATATTTCAAAGTATTCCAAAAGTGACTCTCACCACTCTTATAAAAGGGTACTTCCTCTTATCTTAAAATCACACTTCCAAAGCAATTTGGAATCTCCAAACCCTGCCCAAATCTCCTCCAAAAAACCCTCACTTAAACATATAGTACCTTAATTGATAATAACACAACCTAATGAGCCATTTTGTTCAAATCAATAGGAAACACCCAAAGAAGAGGTAATTATTTTATCACCTCTTTCAAAGTTCTTTTCTTTATCCACGTTATCTTTCTTTGTTATTATTGTACTGAAATTATAAATCCAGTACCTTATACATAATGGGATGTTATTATAAATATGTTATAACTATAATCATTATTTTATCCATCCTGTGAAAGATAACGTCGCCATGGGTGCATACGAATGGATTACCGTCTCTATATCGTGGTGTAATTTATTATTCAACACTATGTTATTTGGATAGATATAATGATGAATAATATGAATATATATAATAAAAATATCATTCTAATTTAGATGTACAATTAATATACCATCCAATTCCACACCTTTTAATCATTAAAGAAATGATATCATCACTCGTGTGTACGTACGACTAACCGTCTCCACGACATGATGAGATACGTTTCCAAGTTCACCATTCAACGATGATTATAAAAATATATATCGTTAATAAGTATATAATATATGAAATAATAATTAAACTAGATATATATTTGTGTGTGTGTACTTACATATATTTTATTCACTAACTTTGATTTAATACGATATGGAAACAAGAACATCGTTTATGCGTACGTACGGCCTACCGCCTCCATAAACTGTGTTTTCCATTTCATATATGTATTTATTATACATATTTATATTCTAAATATATATTATATATAAATAATGTTTTATATTCTAGAATTATTTAAATAATGATCCAAATTATACGATCAAGAATAACAAGTTAAAACTTGTATGATAAAGAAAGTGATTATTACCCAAAATGTTAATTTAACAAGGAAATCATTTTGAAATGGGTTGTTTAAAGTAAAAAATGAATCATGTGTGATATAATAAACATTAAAATTATTTAAGTATAATTTCATAACATAATATGGTCATTATACAAGAGGTTAAAGGTTCTCTTAGCCAAAGGAATGTGCAAGGTAAGGGTTAATTTTTCAATCTCATTATTATCCGAGATTGTTTATGTGTAAGTATTTTTAGGGATGTATATTTTATCAATGTCCATGTTTCAGGAATGAAATTTCAAAATGATTCTTTTAAGGTATATTTTACTGAAAAATCATTTTAAATGTTTTAAATATTTATTCTTCTTAATCATTTTCATTAATGTTCACTTTTAAATATGTTTATAAGGATTTATTTACATGGACATTGTTGTTTTCAAATAATAATTATATTCAAAAGATTCAAAGTGGTATGGAATACATTGATTAAATATATTATAAATGACTTCCTTTATAAATTTGTAGATTTTAAATGATTTAAAAAAAGGGATATTTCTCTCAAAAAGTTTTACTTGTCATTTTCAACTATGTCAACATTTTTTACTGGATATTATTCTTGATTAGGGTTGATTTATTATAATACAATCTTTCATATTGTATAAAATGATTTAGGATAAGTTTTACTATAGATGATCTATTTTTATACCCTTCATGGTTTGTGGTTGAAGTATTTATATTTCGTATTCTATTTTTAATACGAGTGTTTATGTTATGTTTCATCATTTTCATATGAGGAATATAGTGGACTTAGTAAGTGAAGGGTGGGGCCCACTATAGCTCCTCGTTGCGTCGGCAGGTCTCATGAGAATAATTACTTTCTTGGCACAAGTCATTTACAAAAAAATTATTTTTAGTCTTGGCACAAGGCCTTGACTATGTGGTAATGATGTCCAGTGTTCGACATTCCCTCGTTATGAAATTAATTATTACATGTGATTATTCGACTGGTATAATATCAATGTGAATGTTTATATGGTAATGTTTGATTTATTTTATCTATATTATGTTAAATTTTATGTTTAAAAGTATTTTGTTTTTATTACACATATTTTCTTAAAAGTATATAGCATCCGCTAAATTATTTACCCTTACTGAGTATCTGGGCTCACCCCTTTCTTATGTATTGTTTTCCCAGGATTGGAATAAGTGTATTATGTTTGATATGTAGGGTTAACCTACGAGAATAATGGAATTATAAATGGATTATTTATGTTGTGTTTTTTGTTTGAATGTGTAATGTAACATTCTTGTGTGTAATCTATTTTCCAAGACTACTAAACTGATCGGTCCTTCGGGACATGATTCCTTGTAATCATGCCAATGTATTAAAATAATGCACATGCTATGGTATTCTGGGGTCGGGGCGTTACATTTGGTTTTAGAGGATGTTTATTACAAACAATGGTAACTATATTTAGACAAACTCTAATTATAGAACATTACCCTAAGATAGACATTGAGGATTATAAGAGAAAACCTTCCATGAATTTTGGTAATGTAGAGATTTTGTTTATTTTCCAAGCAATACATTAATGTCTGGATACGAGAAGGTAGAGGTGGCTTTGGAAAAGATTTGATTAAAAGTAAAAACACTGAGAAGGAGTTTTGGGCTTGACTTGGGGTATCCTGGTATAAGGCAATGGTCCTTGTAGCAATCTTGGTTACAACACTCCCAGGAGATATGCTTCGGATAATTCTCATTTTCATTACAAACCATTATGAAGGATTTATGAGTAAATGTTTCTCAAAGAAATCATTTTTTTATGATTATAGATTATATGCATAAACTGGTCAATTTAAGTTAGGTATTTTACTAGTTTGGAATTATGTATTTTGATTCATAAATTAACCTAGTGTATGCCATTATTTAGAAATAGCACGTAGTAAAAGGAATGAGAACTCCAACAATAATCATGATCCAAAGAGTAAAAAAGATCATAACTATAATGGAATTAAGAAAAATTTTAGAATAGAAATTGTCTCCCATGTATTATCATCATATAAAGAAATATTATCATGTGTTAATAAGATAAGTAAAGAATTATCTGTTTCATATTTCCTTGAAGGGAAGCAAGAGAAGAAAAGGATGGTAGAGAGAAATATGGATAAAAGAAAGAGCAGAAACAAAGATTTTATTATATGTGATAAATATGGAACGAATCACCTTGGTAAATTTGTGAAGGGAATATGAGTTTTTTATAAGTGTGGAGAAAAAGGACAGCAAGTACGTGATTTCAAGGGTATTAAAAAAGTCTCAAATGTATAATGCTTCATCTGCAAGGAGTTGGGACACTACGTGAATCAATGACCAAGTCATCCGAGTATGAACCAAATAATGCTATCTTGTTATAATTAAGTTATTATACTACCATAGATGAAGAAGAATGAATAGTCTTATTATGTGTTTATTAAATTATTATTTAATTTGAGTGTTATATCATGAATGAACCGATTTAATGAATTATTGGAATAAATAAGGATTGTACTGCAGTACTATTTCATTGAGGATTTGAGATTATATGTTTTTACAAAAAGAGACTCAATAAAATGTTAAAAATTTGAAAAAATACATTGTTGAAGGAATGTTAAACCTTAATATGGTTCAGATACCGAGGTAGTGATTTTAGAGTAAGATATGATTGATTAGGATAAATTATATTCGATATTCTTGACTACTTTGACACTAATAAATTGGTTATTTATTCTATTATTTTTGGAGTTTACAACATTGCTAGATATAAAAAGTATATATAAAATTCTATAATGAATAAGAGATAGTGCAAGTAATAAACAAGGTTTTATGGAAATTCAGGTTGTTACCGTGTTTTAAAAGATTACATGATGGAATAATTCACATGATATAACGTGAAAAAAGAACTTTATTGTGTTTACCTTCCTTATAAATTCTAGACTGTGAGTTTAAACAGATGTATTTTGGATAATTAAAAATGTTGGAATGGATTATGTTTTAAATTGGATACTATTGTTATGGTTAAATTAATTATTATGATTATTTGTGGATTTTTATAAAAAGGACAACCCGGAGGTCGGACAACAACTTGTCGTGTCCGGCAAGGCCATGAGACTTGAACCCGCAACAGAACAGAAAACATGGTGCATCACCTACCACTGGGCTTATAAATGTACTGGTTTCTATAATATATATTTTTAAATAGACTGAAAAATCAATTATAAATTCATTTTTTTGGAACCCTATACGATCTGGATAAAAAAAATATTTTTGAATTGTATTATATTTTGGAGTAATATATGATTTTGTCGTAGGAATTAATTGAAATATAAAACTCGACTTGTCAAGTATATTTTTAGTCCTCTTATTCTATGAATAAATTTATTCTTAAACTTCAGGGAGGGATCTTAAAACAAAGAAAAAATTATCCCAATAGATTATTTTTTGTTGAATTGATGATATTTTAAATCATCCAAGATTGAAGGCTTTGAGGCCCTTAATTTTACACTTGTTTGTGATTGATGACCTGAATCACTCCCTATAAATATTTACATTTTCCATCCAATTTTGTGTCCATAATTCCTACCAATATTTTCCTAATCGAGATCATAATTTGGAGGTGACTTTTTCATTTCTCTTTCTCTCTTATTAAGAAAAAATTATATTAACCCATTTTCCGATATGGGGTTTCCACAAAGGTATTTTTCTATTTTAACCTTTTATTTTAAAAGGAAAATTCCAAATTGTGAGGATGCAATTTTTTGAAGGAGCGAAGAATGTAACACCCTATATTTCATAGTACGTTATCTCTTCAAAGTAATTCAATAAATTATGCTACACGCAACACCGAGTTCAAGAACACCACGACTTACCAAATTATCCGTTCAAAAAGCAGTTATGAATAGTATTTTTTTTATTTTGATTTTTATATACTCCATAAAATTTTAGAATCCATATTATTTTTAATCCTAATATAATAACAAAATCATTTTTTCGGATAAAATAGGTTTTTTTACAAAATATGCAATTTCACTACCTTTTAATGGAGAACCCTTTTTTAAAAAAAATATTTGAGACTTTTAGATATTATATTTATTGAAATTAAATTTTTCTTTAGTAGCAGGACATAGAAATTAAGTTTGGATAAATTTTTGGTACTCTGCAGATAACTTTCATATTTTGATGAATAGTGAAAAATACTATTTTTTTAATTAAAAACAATTGTTTTAATCGAAATAATTTATAGTGTTATATTAATAATTTGAATGGTTTGGAAGAATAATTAGATTATGTTTTTATCATTTCATACAATATCGGTCAATATAAGTAATTTCACATTTAAATTTAACATATACACATGTCAATCGTTTGATAGTTTTTTTCTTTTTAAACCACAATTTTTTGGTTTTGACAACGAGAATTAATTTTAAATTAATTAATGAAAAATATTTGTTTTGAATATGGTAAAATATATTTCATTATTTAATTTAGAATATCAAAATTATCTTATGGTGAATTTTTTGTATTTTTCTGAAAACCTTCAATTTTTGATGAATAGTAAAAAACACTACATTATAGTGTAAAATCAATTTTTTTTAAATATTTATTTATTTTATTTAACTTTATTTTAAGCAATATATATATATATATATATAATACCTATATAAGTTCAATTTAATTCATTGGATCAATTTTATAATAAAATTAGATGTAAAAATATTTATCGAACTTTTTAACGTCTTTTACCCACCTTTTAGAAAATTTGTAAATTTTCATAAAATGTAATTTTACCACATATGTGAATTAAATTTCAAAAATTTGAGAGACACAGTTTACATCATAATTTAAAATGTGGTTTAATAAGATAAAAATAATATTTTTTGAAATGTAACATTTTACTTTTATATATCATTGTTAAAATTAAATATAGTAATTAAAGGTAAAAATTATATTATAATTTCCCTAACACATGTCCTAATTATATTGGATAATTGTATTTCAACCAAAACCAACCATATAAATAAAATATGATCGTTTTTCCCACTTGGGTTATATTATTACATTTATTATTATTTTATTTAAAGAAGAGTTAAAAGTGTAAAATTTAATATTTAATAACTATAAAATTTATAATAAATTTTTATACATAAGATAGATTCAACTATAATTATTAATTATAAAGATAATATTATTCCTTAAATAATGTTATTTTAATCTTAATTTATAGATATTAAATAATTAAATTTATTTACAACACAATGATGATGTAGTAATTACATTATCAATGAATTATTAAAATAATTGATATTACAAACATATCAATTAAGGTAAATTTAAGATTTTAATGTCATCCAAAAATTTTCAAGGTTAATATGACATGTTAGGGATGATTAAATTTTTTTTGAAGTGATAATGTTCTTATGACTTTAAAAAAACAAAATACCATATAGTGTCAAAATTGACATAAATGAGTTTTCCAAACAAATACTATATTATTAATTGAAATAATATTTATAAAAATATAAGGTTCAGAAAAAGGACTTAAATAAGGTTAGATATAACAATAATTAACCACTTGGGATTCTCTGGTCTTTTTATAGTATGTTTATTAAAATTTTATTATAATAATACATTAGGACATGGTGAAAGTTATACTATTTAACTAAGAGTTAAATCTAAATGATAGGGTTTATATGATGACCTGAACTTTCATAAGACCTATTGGTTGGGAGTATTTCGACCCATACCCAACATATCTTATAAATAAATCAATTTTGAGCCATTAGAAACCAAAAGTCATTTTTAATAATTTAAAATTTCAAACTTTTCAAAAAGTGAGTCTCACATCTCTTATAAAAGGGTACTTCAACTTCTATCAAAATCACACCTCAAAAGCCATTTGGCTCGGCCAACCCCTACCCGAATCACCTCACAACTTCTTTCATTTCAACCTATAGGCCTACCATTGAACTTAAATCTAACCTAAATATCCCTTTTGTTCAAATCTAAAGGAAACACCAAAAGAAGATTTAGTTATTTAATCACCTCTTTCAAAGTTCTTTTCTTCATCCACTTTCTCTTTATTTGTTATTTCCATACCAAAAAAATAAATACAATAACTTCTACATACTATTATTTTATTATAAATATGGTACAACAATACTCATTATTCTATCCATTGTATGAATGATAATGTCACCATGGGTGCCTACGTACGGCTTACCGTCTCCATGTCGTGGTGTAATTTGTTATTCAACACTATGTTTTTTAGATAGATATAATGATGATTAATATAAATATAAATATTTAAAATAACATTATAATTTCTATATACAATTAATATTCCATCCAATTCCATACCTTTTATTGTTTAAGGAAATGATATCGTCGCTCCTGTGTACGAATGACTTTTCGTCTCAATGACGCAATGTGATTCATTTCCATGCCCACCAATGAACGATGATTATAAAAATATATATTATTAATAAGTATGCAATATATGATATAATAATGCAACTGGATATATATAAATATGTGTGTGTGTGTGTGCTTACATATATCTTATATACTTACTTTCGTTCAATACGACATGAAAACAGAAACAGCGTTTATGCGTACGTACGACCTACCGTCTCCATAAATGGTGTTTTCCATTTAATATATCTATATATTTCATATATTTATATTCAAAATTTATATAATATATAAATAATGTTTTATATTCTACAAGTATTTAAATATTGATCTAAATGATGCGATCAAGAATAATAAGTTAAAGCACGTATGATAAAGAAAGCGACTATTACTTGAAATGTTAATTTAACATGGAAATCATTATTAAATGGTTAGTGTAAAGTCATAAATGAATCATGTATGATATAATAAATATGAATATTGATCATGTATAATTGAATTACTTAATATGGTCATTATACAAGAGGTTAAACGTACCCTCAGCCAAAGGAAAGTGCTAGGTAAGGGTTAATTCCTCAATCTCATTATTATCTGAGATTGTTTAAGTGTAAGTATTTTCTAGGATGTATTTATTATTCATGTCCATGTTTTGTGATAAACATTTAAAAATTATTTTTTACGGTACTCTTTAACTAAAACATCATTTTAAATGTTTTAAATTTTTATTCTTCTATGTCATTCTCATTAATGTCAATGTTTTCAAAACGGTTTTAATGATTATTTACATGGACATGGTTTTTTTAAAATGTTAATTAATTTAAAATGTTTTAAAGTGTAATGGGACACATTGATTCAAAAATCTATTCTGAATGACTTCTTTTATAAATTTTTGAATTTTAAAAGATTTCACAAAAAGGGATATTTCTCTCAAAATGTTTTGCGGGTCATTGTTGACTATGTCAACATTTTTTACTGGATATTATTCTTCATTATAGTTGATTAATAATAATACAATTCTATAAATTGTATCGAATGAGTCAGGATATGTTTGACTCTGGATGTGATATTTTTATACCCTTCAAGGTTTATGGTTGAAGTATTGAAATTTCGTAAGCTAGTTTTAATACGAATGTTTAGGTTTTGTTTCATCATTTTCATATGAGGAATGTAGTGGAATTAGTAAGTGAAGGGTGGGGCCCTGTACAACTCCTATAAGCATCGACAGGTCTCAAGAGACAAATTAGTGTCTTGGAACAAGGCCTTGACAAAAAAATTATTTGTAGTCTGAGCACAAGGCTTTCAAAATGTGGTAATGATCTCGGGAATTCAGCATTCCCTCATTATGAAATTAATTATTACATGTGATTATTATACTATTATAATATCAATGTGCATGTTTATATTGGAATGTTTGATTTATTTTCTCCATATTATGTTCAAGATTATGTTTAAAATGATGTTGTTTATATTACACATATTTCCTTAAAATTTTGTAGCATATGCTAAATTACTTACCCTTACTGAGGAGTTGAGCTCACCCCTTTTTTATGGTTTGATTTACCAGGATTCCAAGAAGTGTATTATGTTTGATATGAAGGGTTAAGCTAATGGAATAATGGAATTATCAATAGATTATATATGTTGTATTTTACGTTTGAATGTGTATTGTAACATTCATGTATTTAATCTATCTTCCAAGACAAATTAACTAATCAGTCCTTTGGGACTTGATTCCTTGTAATCATGCCTATGTATTAAAATAATGCACCGGCTTCAGGATTCTGGGGTCAGGGAATTACAGTTGGTATTAGAGGAAGTTTAGTACAAAACATGGAATCTAGATTTAGATAAACTCTAATTAAATAACATTACCTTAATATATACTTTGAGTATTAATATATAAAAACTTCCTATAATTTTTGTAATGTAAAGATTTTCTGAATTTTTCAAGCAATACATCCCTGCCTAGATATGAGTAGGTAAGGGCGGCTCTGAAACAGATGTACCTAGGATTGAAAACTCAGACATGGAGTTTCTATCTTGACCTGGGGTATCCTGGTACACTTTAATGGGCCTTGTATCACTCTTGGTTATGACACTCCCAGGGGATATGGTTAGGATAATTGACATTTTCTTTACAAACCATTATGAAGGACTTATGAGTAAAGACTTCCTCAAAGAAAAAATTATTTTATGATTATAAATTATATGCATAAACTATTCAATTTATGTTAGGTTTTTTACTAGTTTGGAATTATGTATTGCAATTCAAAAACTAACCTAGTGTATGTCACTGTTTAGAAATGGTACCCGATAAAAGGAATGAGAACTCCATCAATACACATGATCCAAACAGTTAGAAGCGTCATAACATTAATTGTATTTAGCCAAAATATAGATGGGAAATATTCTCCCATGTATTATCATCATATGATGAAATATTATCTTATTTTAATAAGATATGTAAATAATTATTTATTTCCTATGGATTTGAAGGGAATGAAGAGAAGAAAATGATTATAGAGAGAATGATGGATAAAGGAAAGATAGGAATCGTAGATTTTTCAATATGTGATAACTGTGGAAAGAATCACCTTTGTAAATGCTTGAAGAGAATGAGAGTTTTTTGTAATTGTTGAGACATATGACACCATGTACGTGATTGCAAGGGTAAGAAAAAAAGTTTTAAAATTACAATGCTTCATCTGCAAAGAGTTGGGACACTACGCGAATCAATGTCCAAATCATCAGAGTGTGCCCCAAATGATGCTATTGGATAATAATCATGTTATGAGACTACCATAGATAAAGAGGAATGAATAGTGTTATTATGTTGTTATTGAAGAATAATTTCATTTGAGTGTTTTATCAATGATGTACTTGTTATATGAATTATTGAAATAAATAAAGACTGTACTGCAGTACAATTTCATTGAGGATACAAGATTATATGGTTTTAAGAAAAGTAACTCAATAGAAAGTTAAACATTCAGAAAAATACATGGTTGAAGAAAAGACATAACATAATATGGTTTGCATACTAAGGTAGTGATTTTAGAATAAGATATGATTGATTTGGATAAATTATATTCAATATTATTTAATACTTTGATACTAATTAATCTGTTGTTTATTCTATTATTGTGGGATTTTGAAATGTTTTTGGATATAATGAGTATATCTAATATTATATAAAGAATAAGTGATCATGAATGTAATTAAAAGGGTTTTATGGTAATTTATGTTCTAACCATGATCTAAAAGAATACATGATGAAGGTATTCACATGATATTACGTGGAAAAAAAGATCTTCATTGTGTTTACCTTCCTTAAAAATGTTGGACCGTGAGTTTGGAAAGATGTATTTTGGATATGTATAAATATTGGAATGGAATATCTTTCACATCAGATACTATTGTTATGGTTAAATAACTTATTAATATTACTTTCGGATTGTTATAAAAAGGAAAAGCCGGAGGTCGGGCGATAACCTGTCGTGTTCGGTAAGGCCACATGACTTGAACTCACTTCTGAAGGGTGAAAAGGGTGCATCACATACCACTGGCATATGTGATTTCCTGGTTTGTATATTTAATTTTTTTATTTAAATAGTATGATAAATGAATTATAAATTCATTATTTTTGGAACCCTACATGATCAGGATAAATAGAATACTTTTGAATTGTATTATATTTTGGATTCAATGATTAGTTTCTGGTAGAAATTAGTTGTAGGATAAAACTCTACTTGTCAAGTATATTTCTTTATTCAATTATTCTATGAATACATTAATTATAAAACATTAGGTAAGGTATCTTAAAACCAAAAAAATATCCTAATACCTTATGTTTTGTTGAAGTGATGATATTTTAAATCATCATAGATTGAAGGCTTTGCGGCCCTCAATTTTACACTTGTTTGTGACTGATGAACTCAATTACTCCCTATTAATATTTACATTTTTCCTCCAATTATGTGTCACTAATTTCCATTAATGAGTTCCTAATCGATATCATAATTTGGTGGTGTATTTTTAATTTCTCTTTCCCTCTTTTTAAGAATAAATTTTATTAACCAATATTTTGATGTGGGTTTTCCTCAAAGGTATTTTTCTATTTTTAACCTTCTATTTTGAAATAAATATTTCAAATTGTGAGGATGGAATTTGTTGAAGGATGTGAGAATGTAACACCCCACAATTTCATAGTATTTTATCTCTTCAAAGTAATTCCATAAATTGGGCTACATGCAACACCGAGTTCGAGTGAACCATAACGTACCATATTTGTTCAAAAAGCGGTTTTGAATAGTATTTCCTGAATTTTTATTTTTATATACTCTATATAATTTTATAACCCATATTATTTTATTATTAGACATAATATAAGAACAAATTCATTTTTTCAGATAAAGAAACATTTTTCAAAAAATGTAATTTTACCACCTTTTAATAGGGAACCCTTTTTAAATACAATATTCAATAATTTTATATATTTAATTTAATGAAATTAAATTCGTTTTAGAAGTGGGACATAAAAATTTAGATTGGATAAATTTTTGGTACTTTGCTAAAAACATTCATATTTTGATGAATAGTGAAATATACTCTATTTTAATAGAAAACAACATTTTGATTCGAAATAGTTTCTAGTGTTAAATTATGAATTTGAATGGTTTGGAAGTATATTTTGATTATATTTTTATCATTTCATATAATTTGTGTCATTATAACTAATTTCACCTTTAAATATGACATAAACACATGCCAAACATTTAATTGTTTTTTACTTTTTAAAACCCTACTTTTTGGTTTACAACGAGAATTAACTATAAATTAATTAATGAAACTTCTATGTCTTTAATATGGTAAAATAGAATTAATTTTTCAATTTATAATATCAAAATTATCTTTGGGGGAATTTTTGTTATTTTTCTGAAAACATTCAATTTTTGATTGAAAGTGAATAACACTGCGTTATTGTTTAAAACCGACTTTTTATTTAAATATTAATATATTTTATTTGAGTTTATTTTAAGTAAAAATTGATATATAATACCTATAAAATTTCAATGTATTTCCTCGGAGTATTTTTATAACACAATTAGATGTATACAATTTTTTTGAACTTTTTAACGTCTTTTACCCACATTCCTCGAACATTTGAAAATTTGCATAAAACGTAATTTTACCACATCTGTGAATTGAATTTCATAAATATTGGAGACACGGTTGACATGAGTTAGTAAAATATGGTTCAATAAGATGGAAATATTTTTTTGTGAATAGTTACTTTTGAGTTTTATATAGCATGGTTAAAAGTAAATATAGTAGTTAAAGATAAAAATATGATATTATAATTACTCTAACACTTTCACTAATTCTATTGGATAAGGGTATATATACCAAAACCATGATTAGGAGTAAAATATAATCCTTTTCATCCACTTGGATTAGATTAAGACATTTATTATTATTTTATTTAAAGAACACTTATAATATATAAATTCAATGTTTAATAACTAAAACATGTTTAATATAGTGTTGCACATAAGATTAATTAAAATATAAATATTCCATATAAATATTAAAATATTTCCAACATAATGGTATTTTATTTTTAATTTTTATATATAAAATAATTATATTTATTTATGACACAATGATGATTCAGTAATTACAATATCAATGAATGATTAAAAAAATTGATATTATAAGTATAACAATAAATGTAAATTGAGGATTTTGATTTTGTACATGAATTTTATAAGTTAATATGACATGTTAAGATTGATTAAATAATTTTTTTTGAAATGGTAAATTTTTTATGACATTAACAAAAAGAAAATACAAAATTGTGTCAAAATTGACATAAAAGAGTTTATAAAACAAATACTTTATTACTAATTGATATAATATTTATAAAATTATATGGATCATAAGAAGGACTTATTTAAGGTTAGATATATCAATAAATAACCACTTGGGATTCTCTTCGATTTTTATAGTATGTTTATTAACAAATTATTATAATAATACAAGAGGACAAGTTAAAAGTTTGACTATTTAACTAAGATTAAAATCTAAAAGATAAGGTAAATATGGTGACCTAGCCTTGTCTAAAACCTATTGGTTGAGAGAATATAGACCCATCCCAACCATATCTTTGAAATAAATCAATTTTGAGCAATTAGAAACCCAAAATTATGTTGTAATAAAATAATATTTCAAACTTTTCCTAAGGTGACCCTCACCTCCTTGTAAAAGGGTACATTCCCTTCTCTCAAAATCACACCTCCAAAGCCATTTGGCTCGGCCAAAACCTACAAAAATCTCCTCCCAAATTTCCTCACTTAAACCATGTGGCCTTACCTTGAGTAGAAAGCCAACCTAATGAGCTCTTTTGTTCAAATCAAATGGAAACACCCAAATAAGAGGTAATTATTTTATCACATCTTTCAAAGTTCTTTTCTTCATTTACATTCTCTTTCTTTGTTATTTTTATACCAAAATAATAACCCCCATAAATTCTACAAACTTAGATGTTATTATAAATATTGTAAAACTATACTCATTATTCCATCCATCTTATGATTTTTAATTTCACAATGTGTGCATACGTACGGCTTACCGTCTCCACATTATGGTGTAATTTGTTATTCGACACTATGTTATTTGGATGGATATAATGATGAGTAATATGTATATAAATAATGAAAATAATATTTTAATTTCTATTTAAAACAAATATACCATCTAATTTCACACCTTTTAATCATTAAAGAAATGATATCGTCACTTGTGTGTACGTACAACTTACAGTCTCCACGACGCGATGAGATTCATTTCCAGGTTCACCATTCAAAGATGATTATAAAAATATATATTAGTAATTAATATATAATATATATCAACATATTGCTACTGTAGATATATATATATATATATATATATATATATATTTGTGTGTTTGTGTGTACTTACATATATCTTATCCACCTACTTTCGTTCACTACGATATGAAAATGGAAACAGTATTTATGCAAACGTACGCCTACTATCTGCATAAACGGTGTTTTCCATTTCATATATATATATCTATTATACATAATTATATTCTATATATATATTATATATAAATAGTTATTTATATTGTATATGTATTTAAATCATGATCTAAATGATACGATCAAGAATAACAAGTTAAAACATACATGATAAAAGAAGTGATTATTACCATAAATGATAATTTAACATGGAAATAATTATTAAATAGACATTGTAAAGTCATAAATGAATCATGTATGATATTATAAAGATGAATATGGTTCGGGTTTAATTTAATAACATACTTTGGTCATTATACATGAGGTTAAACGCACCCTCGAACCAAGGAATTTGTGAGGTAATGGTTTATTCCTTTATCTCATTATTATCCGAGATTGTTTATGTTTAATTATTATCATGGACATATTAATTATCCATGTTTTGGTTTCATAAAATAAACATAAAAATGATTCTTTTAAGGAACACTTTAACTAAAATATCATTTTAAATGTTTTAAATATTTATTCTTCAAAATCATTCTCATTAATGTCCATGTTTTCAAAATGGTTTTAAGGATTTATTTATATGGACATGGTGGTTTTAGTAATGTAATTCTTTTAAAATGCTTCAAAGTGGTATGGGCCACTTTGATTCAAAAATATATTCTAAATGACATCATTTATAAATTTTCCACTTTTAAATGATTTCACAAAAATGAATATTTATCTCAAAAAAATTTACTAGTCACTCTCAACTATGTCATCATTTTTAATGGATATTATTCTTGATTAAAGTGGATTTATTATAATTAAATATTCCATATTGTATCAAGTGAGTTTGGATATGTTCGACCGTGGATGTTTTATTTTTATAAAATTCATTGTTTATGGTTGATGTATTGACATTTCTTATTCTAGTTTAAATATTAATTTTTAAGTTTTGTTTCATAATTTTAATTTGAGGAATACAGTGGACTTTGTAAGTGAAGGGTGGAGCCCGATATGGCTCCTCAATGCCTCAGTAGGTCTGATGAAAAAAATTAGTGTCTTGGAACAAGGCCTTGATATAATTTTTATTTGTAGTCTTGGTACAAGGCCTTGACTATGTGGTAATGATTTTCGACGTTAGAAATTCCCTCAACATAAAATTAATTATTACATGTGATTATTCAACATGTAGAATAACCATGTGCATGTTTATATGGTAATGTTTGATTTATTTTCTCTATATTAGGTTCATGTTTATGTTTAAAAGTCTCTTGATTCTATTACACATCTTTCCTTAAAAATTTATTACTTCCTCAAAATTATTTACCCTTACTGGGCATCTGATCTCACCCCATTGTTCTATTTTGTTTTCCCAGTATTTCCATAAATGTATTATGTTTGATATGTAGGGCTAAGATAGGGTAATAATGGTGTTATCAGCAAATTATGTATGTTATGTTTTATGTTTGAATGGGTAATGTATCGTTCATGTATGCAATATATTTTCTAAAACTAGTAAACTGATCAGTCTATTAGGACATGATTCCTTAAAATCATGCCAATGTATTAAAATAATGCACCGACTCTGGGATTCTGGGGTCGGGGCGTTACATGTGATGTGTGTGGGGCCCAGATGCTAGGGTTCTCCTATATTTTCTATAGGTAATGTACCTAGTTATACTTGGGTACTAAACTATGAGTTAGCACCCACAAGGCATTCATGTGTTCTCCTGAGTACACTGCACCTCCATCCAAAAGGTTGATGAGAACATGTCACTCATTACTGATCCAAAGGGAAGAAATGTAATTCTCCCAAATTCTTCTTGAAAATTTCCCAAGAAATCCAAATGGATCTCATCTTCAAAATCCCCATAGAAAAATACATATGGTCAACTAATCATTTTCCTGACACGGACTCCCTATGATGTAGCTTTATTCCACCGCATCATGCACAAAACGTGCCCCATGGGGTCCACACCAATATTCTAAAGCACATAAAATGGATCACAACATATAGTTTCCCTTGATAAAATACCCAACGAATCAGCTATACATTTTCCCAAAATGGAAACCTGGTGAAAAAGTGACATTTCACTCAAACATCCAAAACAGGGCTTATGGGGCCCTCACAAAATTTTTTTTTTATGTGCATAAAATTGGTATTGAATAGTCCACCTCAACTATAGGTTCATAATGCATCTTACATCTCCTCAATTAGATGTCGTATGCAGATGGATGGTCCGATGAATGTTTCCCAAATAATAATAATTTTAATATAATTATTGAAATCAGATGTTCGATGTCCCTGAGACTCAAGACAAAAATAAAATGCTCTCAATGCGGAATCAAATGATACACCTTGAAATAAAGTTAGCATTCCAAAAGTTTTCATGGAAAATAGACTATTGGACTCATAGATATGAGGTTTTTAAAACCCCAGTCTAAACCAACCGGACCGGCCCGGATAGGCCTGGATCGACTAGTTTGGATTGATCAGTCGGTCGCCACCAGCTCTCGGTCATGCCTTCACCTGGTACACCGTTCCACCATTCCCATCTGCCTTTTCGCCATGCCTCCCCTCACCTCGGTCTCACCGACACATTTGATGCCTCCTTCTACCAGATCATCGCCTACATCTGCGCCGCCACTGGCCGGAGACACCTTTGCTAGATCCCATGCCGAAAAAACTATCGCAGACCCCTATGATCACTCTGGTGATTGAAAAAAAGATTTGAGACCAGATCGAGGATCCTCTGGAACTGATCATTACAGCACCAACCTCTGCCTGATGATCTATCGACGTTTCGATGTGGTGACCGGAATCACCGCTTCTCCTCACAATTGTGCTTCCCTTGATGCCAAAAATGCAAAACTGTAACAGATTTGGAATCCTTGGATAACATGCTTCATAGATCTTATATTCTCTCAAAATTTGTATGTCAATTTGGTGTGACGAATAGTTTACTTATGAATAACGTGAAGAAGGGTGAAGAACAGAAAATCCAGAAAATAAACAATTGATGGTTATTGTTAGTTAGGTCATTGAAAAATGTTTTCAATGCAGTGAAGATGAACAGAGTTGATTTTCAACAACAAAAATTAAAATAGAGAGATATATTATCCAAACAAGAAATCCTACCTCGAATTTGGATCCGTTTTTGTTTCCACTATGCTCTGATATAGTATTCCATACATTTTCATCACGATTCGATAAAGATTGGATGTAGAATCACCATTGGCCAGAGCTCTGCCATTTGAGAGAGAGATGAACTATTTATTTCTTATTTCTCCAAACACTTATTTATATGAAACTTTCATTTTTCACAAAATCTGAATCTCTCTCGTCCCCTCAACTAGGGTCTTCACAATGGAAATCTAAACATTAAGAACTCAATGGAACTCTAGTATTTCTAATCTAAGTCCCCATATAGAAGTTATTATATGTAGTGTTTCAAAGAATACAATTTTCATTAATATTTTTATTTATGGTTTTTCTTTCTAGGAATATTTCTATAGAATGCATGCGTTGAGAAAAGTTATACCCCTCCTAGGGTAAACAACATGCTTTAGAGTCATCTGTGGCCTCATATTTTTTTATCTGAGTTACTGTTTTATATATATTTTGGTTTGATATTTTTTATTAATGAACTAATAAATTAATTCATCATTTTGAAGTACAACTAATGAGTGAGGGGTCCAAACATACCATGAATACATATTTTTTGTCTCTCATAAGGTAAACACCACATTCTGGACACAACCATGGTCTTCGATATCGGATCTAAATAATAGTTTAAGAGATATATCATTCCCATCTTGTGAATACTATAAAAGTAATTAATATTTTTATAGAAAATTTTTTGGGGAACATCGTGCCTTGGAATTTAATTTCATCTCAGCGCCTAACTCTGGAAATATTTGTAGAAATATTTTAAGGTCTTATAAATTGAAAACCGGGTTGCTACATGTCACCAACTAGAACATGAATTCAAACATTTTTGAGATATGACTATGAAAAAAACACATTAAAATGATTGAATTTTATCTCCATAAAACCATACCATTTAATAAAACATTATAGTAATTATTGATAAATACATATAGACCATGAATTAACTCATTATAATGAGCCATGTTTCAATAAATATTTATCCATTCCAACACTCCTCTTTGTATTTTCATGATATTTTAATGTAGAAGTGTGGGGGTGAAGGGATTCATTGTTGAAGGGATGATTTTTTTATAAGGAAAAAATATTAAGTTGTTATATTTGTGTATTTAAAATTGATAATGGTTATTTATTCAAATATTGTGCTCTTTTTTTTACCAACATTAATTTTAAAAAATAGAGTAAAAATAATTAATAATGTTATGGGTTTTTAAATGGAAATAAATTCACCATTTCTAAAATGATGTTTTTTTATCAAACGTGGTTAGGTGGTTTATTTGATGTTTCTTCATAGATGGAATTATTAAAATGTAATAGAATTGAATGAAATGAACTTTAAAAAATGATATAAATGTAAACAAAATCTCAAATAGGAGAAACTCATTCATTATTATTAAATTGATGATGAACTTCCATTAAGATTGGGATGTTGGATTTGTTTCTCCAAAGGGATGATATTCATTACACCTTCTCATTTCATATAATTATTTTCTACATTAGAGAGAAACGTCCTCATTAATATACAATAATTTTAAACATCAATATATGCCTTCCATAGGAATTATAGTAATTTAAATATTTATTTCATGTCTTCATGATTTCATGTTACATTTTACATTACAATGTTTTGAAAGTATTTACTTTACAAGACTATGGATATAGACCATGTTCTCATAATATGAGCATAACACTACTTGAATTTATCTCATTAGTGATCAGATTCAGTATTGAATAGTGAAATAAATCATCATTTATATTGTTTAATAATAATAAATTGATGAAGATGAATGGAATATAAAAGAAGAATCATAATTTTTAATTGGAAAGTTCAAAATAATTGAGTTTATTGTTAATTTAAAAATTGAGATATTAGATTAATATGATATGTGAATTTTTTCATGTCCAGTTTTGAATTGATAATTATTTTATTTAATTGCATTGAATTGTATATAATGGTAATAATGGTTCCCTTTCAAATTAAATTTTAGGATTTAATTCTGGAGGATAATAATAGTTTTTTTTGGGTTATTTGATATAGTCAAATTTAATGTACAATTTTAATCATAGTTAAAGGGTTGTAAAATTATTTTTCTTAATAATTTCAATGTGTTTCCATGATTTAATAAAAATTTTGTGATTTGAAATGCGGAAGTAAAATGATTTAAAATGAATATAATTGTTATAAATTTTATGTTTGGTATTTATTAGAATATTTGGTTGTAAATTTATAGTGTACTTTTTTAATAATTTCAAGTACAAAATGTGTTATTTGGTTAGACCTTAACCAAAAAATCATACTTAGCCACCTTACCAAACATCAAGTTGGTCATTCGTCCAAGGTGACTATATGGAACATATTTCCAGTGGTTGGGGTGAGATCTACTTGGGGGTGATGGAGGAAACTTTTGTGTGTGATACCAGAGGTGGATCCTGCTTTCATAGGTGGGCCTATGACCTCTCTTGTCATAGTTCCAGTGTGAACCATTTCAGTGTTTTTGTGTTTAACTGGGAGCCAATTATGGTTCATGCTTCTATTTCATTTTAATCATTAATATTATATTAAATGAACATGAATAACATAATATCTTTCGATGTGAGATAGTATAGGTTAGTAACTATTAACTTTTAATAATACTCTATCCTTCGACCTCTGCACCTCATTGTAGCTACCCAACCTCAGAAGCTCGAAGATGATTCCTTTAATCAATTACATTGGTATGATTACAATGAGTAATTCCTTAAATTACTGAAGAGTTTAGTAGTCTTGGTAAACTAGATAAATACATGATTCTTTTATTACAAAATAACACACTAAATATAATATAAATTTTCTTATACTTTTCCTTTTTAATATAACAACATTTTTATCTAGTGTATCATTGAATGTCTTTATTTTTACACTTATTTGATTTATAGGGACATAAATAAATATGGGTGATCTAAAATTCTCGATAAGGATACATAAAAAATGATAGAATAAGTGATGAATCAATGAGAATAATAAATATGGAATCGTTATTACCTGAACACACATTCCATGTAAGCAATAAACTGAAATGATAAATAATATGGAAATTTAATAAATGAAAAAGAATGCCAATAAAATAACTAGACATGGAAATGTAAATAATGCAAGGTATGAAATGGAAACACATTTCATTTTACAAATAAAAATAAAATGATGTGTATCAATAGGTATGATTATGAAAAATATCCTGGGAGAATAATAACAAAAATTAAATGAGGGTACTTATTAGTTATTTGATGTAACATTTCCAAGGTACATGGAACTAGTACCATCAAGACCTTTAAAAATATGTTTTATAATATCATATAAAAAAATATAAGTCTTCTGACCAACTATTTCATCTCATGAGATAATAGATGCATTTATGTAATTTAATTAACATGTCCCCAACCCATAGTGTTTACCTTAAATAGTTTCCAACCCATTTTTTACATGCCCAAAGCATTACGCATCTATCCAATAACTGATTTTACAATGCGACTTATCAAATAACCATATTGAATGACAAATAGATATTTTCCAATAATTATCAATATAATCAAGTAACTATCAAAGTAATTACTATATAGAATATACTATATGGTTTAGGAAATATTAAAATAAATGATAAATGAAATGGATAATTAAGAGGAAATTCAATGTTCAGTGATCATAGGAGATTGAATATTTCAATGGGAGTAAAAATTGATTCAAGGAAGTGAATTGGAATACTAAACTTGGAAAAATCAATAATAAACCATCTAGTAGATGAATAAATATTGTGTCAATAAATAAATTCACATTTAGAGTAAAAATAAAGGGTTTGTGTTGTTGATGATTGGAAATATTATAAAAAGATCATTTAAAAACATTCTTGGGAAAAATATATTTTCTTTTAAAAATAATTCTAAAAACGTTCATCAAAACAATTTTTTTAAATATTTTCATTCGAAATTATACTTTTAAACATGCATACAAAGATTAAATGAAATTAAGGTGGGTAATTTTGTACATTCCATATGAGGTAATAAGAAAATTTCATTTATCTGGCTAATGGTTTGAAAAAATTCCTTATTTAGAAAGAGACAAAAAATTTATGTAAAAACCATTTGTAAAAGAAAAAAGGGTAAAAAAATAATTTTCAAAAGATTGTAAATTTTTTGAAAAAAATTTAATAAGACAATAATTTTAGAAGAAAAAAGTTTCTCCGACTAAAGAGTGAATTAATGTTTGGTTTTCTGAAAAACATTTTCAGAAAAAAAATTTGTACTAAAGAGTGGTAAAATGGTACAAATACATGAAAGTAATCATGAATAACCTAATTAAATATAATCAAAGGTTTTATTGAACAATGTTAATATAATTTCTACAAACAGATATTCCATTTAATTATAATTAAATTTATTCATGAGGGAAATAATCATTAAACATTCCAAAGTGTCCCATAAGACTTTGAAACATTTGGAATCATAATCCAAAAAAAGGAATAACAATAACTGAAAGATTAAAATTACATGATGAAAAAAGGAATAATGATACAATATTAAAAAATGGGTTGTAGATACCCCACATAAAATATGTTTGTGTTGAACATGAAATTTATCTCCTGGATGTAAAAGCGATAAAAGAATTATGTACAATGTGTCTTATTTGTCTCATTTGTCTTTATATTACCCAAGAACAAACTTTTTTTTAATTATTATCTTTCATGAATTTTTTTTTCATGTTTATCATTAAATTTATTTCACTTATAATTATTTTGTAAACATCAATTAAAAAACTATGTTTATGTTGGGGTTTTTTGACCAAATTCAGTTTATGTCTCAAAAATAACTTTTGTAGGTCAAATATGCTCAATGAAATAATTATATAACAACTAAAGATTAATAATACTGATATAATTATCATATTTATAAATAAATTATACTTTTAAAATTCATAATAAAATATGGTTATGAAAAATGAACCAACATTACAATAATATAGATGGTAGTCATACGTATGCATGAGTAATGTTCCCATTTTTCAATGATCATTATGGAAAGAAGGAAAGTAATAAAATATCATTACAGATTGATAATTACATCATAAATATCATATTATATGATAATATATAATGATATATATAATTAATGTGATGTAAAATGAATGCCATTGTTTCAAGGGGGCATAATCCACACGTCCACGAACGATGTTATCACATTCTGTATGAATAGTAATAAAGATATATATATATATATATATAAAGGTAATTATTTCATTAATATAATATCGAGGGTTTTTATTCCATTTTTTATAAATAAAAAAATATTTTATACATTACATGTACTTGTGAACAAATCAATTTTCCTTGAGGGGATGGTTGTCCAACCCTCCACAAACAATGTCACCATATTCCAAAAAAATGGATAGTATAAGGGTATGTGTTATAAAATAACATAAGAATAAAATAAAATAATAAATATCATATAAAACATATAAAAATATACTTTCCATCATAATTTCAACCATGATAGCTGGTAAAGGAGAAAATGAACAATCATCGTTTTGTGAGGAAGAAGTTATTCGTACACAGAAAAAATATGTTTTCCCCATTACGTAGAACTGTGTGTATGTGTAGGTATAAAATTACCAAAACAAAATACTAGTGTATTTATGATATATTTATTATTATATAATAATATAATATGAATATTTAATCGGTTGGATAATATAAATAACAGTAAATAGGTTAAGGATATTTGTTAACATCTTAATCAAGAAACTCCTTTGGGTCTGATCCAAACGCTTCCTTTTATTTCATTATGACAATGGGGAGGATTATAGGAATATGGGATGTATTTTAGGATAAATTTGAGTTGTTCTAGGTCAAAACAATGTGTCTTGAGAGTTGTGAGGAAGTGGGAGGATCATAGGCCTTTTATAGTGGAGGAGGAGTGGCACTCTTGTAATATTTTAATAAGGGAATTCCATACACTTTTTTACACTGAATGTTAATAAAATAATAATGTAAATTATTAAAAAGGTATTGTATGGTCAAAATAATACCACAAAATGGATTTCAGAACACTGTTTTGGTACTTTGGACCCTTAAGATTAAAGTTTAGTCTCTTATTAAGTTTAATTTTTCCTTATTAATTGAAATTAATTTTAATTAATTCCACAAATAATTTTTGTAAAAAACTATTATGACCAGATTAGACATAAAATATTTTTATTATTCCATATATATAATCCTTTTTTTAAATTTCAATCAATAAATTAGATGAAATTTACTTGAATTTATTCCCACAGATGGGGCGACAATGTAGGTTTTTAAAGTAAAAACATGTGATCAATTTCTATCTTTTTATAGTCAATTTAAAAATAAAATTTATTATAATTACCTAAAGTGGAATAAAATATAAAAATAATATCTAATTATACATTAAAAGCAATTTAAAATATTATTTAACCAAATAAGTAAATTAGACGAAAAAATAGTTTTAATCTAAAATTCACTATTTTCATTATTAATTAAAAATGATATATTTGAAAAAAAATATAAACAATTTACCCTAACCAAATTTACATATTTTTATTTAAATATAAAGTTTATTTTTAAATATTAAACATATTAATTTGTCAATATTTAGATTTAAAATTATTGTTCCCTTAAAAGGCTATAAAAGTGCCTTAATAAACATATAGTATTTTATGCGTAAAATTGGGTTTCCTCCCATTTTAGGCTTATATAATCTATTAGGTGAATATAAAAAATATTTTATTCAATATATAATATATATATTTCATTAAATTCATATAATAATTTAATTTAATATGTTTATTAAGATAAAATTTATTTGGAAGAATTAGAATTAGAATATTTTTTATATCCAATAAGTTCTTATTGTCTTCTCACATTAATTGGAAACTAATTAATTTATTTCTAATTTGTATAAAGCATATATTTTTATAATTTAGTTATTTCTATTCATAATTTCAAAAATAACACCCATTTTATATAATATTATATTAAATAATGATATTTTAATACTAGTTTGTTTTTCGGTGAATCTCGACCTTACGTATAAAACACGCTTTCATAGAAGGTCTCTCGTACATTTAATAATTACTATCAAGGAAGGTCACTCTTATTTGTAATGAACGTAATTAAGGAATGGCACTCTTGAGTGTAATTCAAGATATCTTGTTGTTTCCAATATTATATGTTATATAATAAATTATATTTATTTAAGAGAGAAAAGATATTTTAATGTATTTGGTTATTATATCCCCCTTTTATATTAGTGTTGAATTTCATAAAATTATTTGAATAGAAATTTTTAAATTTTAATTTTGGGGTGTTAAATTCTCTCCACCTTATGAAAATTGTGTTCTCGTAATTTAAACTCAATCTTGGTAATAGATTTATTTATATTTCCCACATCGAAATCCCATATCATGATAAGGGTTCATAAATAATCCTCTAGAAAAAAAGATATTGAGATTTAAAAGGTCACATGGACTACCGTGTGACTAGGTTTATAATTAGTAGAACATTAGTGTAAGTTAGATATATGTATGTAGAGGGAGAAAGTAAATATTTGTAGGTAGTGATTGTGGACTTCAATAACAAACAATTAAATGGTCAATGGAAAATTGGGGACCTCAAATACATAAATATTTGATAATCTAAGAGTCTATATTTTCAATTGAAATTAAGGTGTTGGATTAACTTTTTATTTCAATGTCATTTTCCTAATATTGGGTAATAATTTTAAAAACAATGAGTATAAGGAAATATTATTACTTTATTGGTTTCAATTTCATATGAACAATCCTAACTTTTTGTTGTGCTTTGATCAAAATTTAATTCATCCCATTACTCTTAGAAATTAATTACCAATAATGAATTTTATTACTCTTGATGCACTAAAAGAAATATTTTAATGGATTTTAAGGCCTATAAAAGAGTTACACATCTAAATATTTGTCTATAACTGTTTTCCAAAACCAATATGGTTAATAAAATAATCTTTATTTCTCAAAATTGATACTATTGGTTCATCATTTACATTTATTTTTCAAATTGTTTAACTAAAAAACAATGAAAAATTAACCAGGAAATTGAGTAGGTTAGTGGTTGTTGTGAAACCCTTATCATTCGTCATTCATGGGTTCATGTCACATGATCTAGAAGGTTTTAATTTGTTGTCACTCGACATACATGATATCATTTTATAAAACCATGTTAATATTATCTCAAATAAAAATACAATGGACAACCTTGAAATAATGTTAATCACTAAGTACAATTTTAACTAAGGTTCTCAATATATACTCAATAAACAAATAATTCATTCATTTTATTTTCAAATATGTCCTTTATTAGTCTAATGATTATTTAAAATATCATTAGTATTATTTCTAATCATGTCACATTATCTTCAGTATAAAATTCATTAGTTTTAACCTAGTTTGTTCATTTATAAAATCTTTTATAATGTTCTTTAAATAAATTGTCAATTATTAGAATTATATCCCCCAAGAGTTTCAAATTAGGTGCATATTAAGGCCTATTTTTTAGTATCAGGTTACACTGAGTTAGGTTTGGAACACCATGTTAGATTTATTACTCCAAAGTAAATTTGTTCCATAACCTCATCCTCATGTGTTATCCACACATGTATTTATAGGTTGTAAAAGTACATAATCTCTATATAAACAAAACATTAGTAAGTTATTATATACATATAATCAAATTACTGCTTATGTCTATGTTCTCTAATATATGTTTTCCTAAATGTTGTTCCCAATTATACTACTAAACATCCTTTTATACCAAATTCAATGACGAATCCCCATAAGACATGATATAGTGACTACTATCAATTACATTGGAATGATTACTAATAATCAAGCCACGATGGTCCAAATAGTTTAATAGTATTGGTAAACTATATAAATAGATGAGTATTTATTAAAAAAATACACTAAATACATTATAATTATTTCTTCTTCCTTTTCATTCTATGATAACAACATTATTCATCTACTATATACTTTCTTTTCTTTCATAGTACACATGTTGGATTTATGAAGAGATGAAACAAAATAAGGGTGATTTCAAATGCTCAGTAAAGTTATGTAATGTATAAAAGAAGTAATAACGAGTCAACAAGAATAATCAATATGGTATGGTAATTTAATAAACATATGTACTGTGTAATAAATAAACTAAAATGATAAATATTATGAAAATGTAATAAATGAAGACACATGCCAATCAACTAACATAATAAGGTAAAGTCGATATGGAAATGTCTAAAACTAAAACACATTACATTTAATTAGTGAACTGAAAAAAAAATGTATCCATATATATGTTGATGAAAAATATCATGGGTGAATTAAAACTGAAGCTAATTTAGGGAAGCGATTAATTATTAGATTACATGTTTCCTATGTAGATAGAACCAGTACTATCAATACCAATCCCAAAATGGTTTAGCATATCAGGTAAAAACCCATATAAGGAGGTCATCCAACTATTTTCTCTCATTATTCTACAGATGATATTATGGTCTTTCATTAACCGGTACCCAACCCATCAGGATTACCTTAAATTTTCCTCAACTTGTGACTTGTATTTCTAAATCATTATTCATCTATCAAATAATCGATATAACAATGTGCCTTATCAAATAGCTATATTGAATGAGAAATATAAATTTATAAATAATTACACAGTTTATCAAATAATTTTCAAAGTAAACATCGCATGTAAAATGGTGTACAGTTTGGTAATATTAATATTCATTATAAATGGAATTAATAATTAGGGGAAATTCAATGTTCAATGATTCTTATAGAATAAATATGGGAATAATAAATGATTCAAGGATGTGAATGTGAATAATATCTTGGGACCAATAAATAATAAACCACCAATATTAATTATAACGATTGAATTAATAAATAAAATCCCTTTTAGAAATAAAATAATGTGTTTTTTTGTTTATGAATGGAAATATTAAAAAAATATCATTTAAAATCATTATTGTTGAAAATAAACATATTTTTTGAAAACAAATCAATGAAAATCAATTTTTTTAAAATTTACATAAATAAGAACAATTTAGACAAATAAATTAATCTTTAATGAAATAATGATGGGTAAATCCATTTAAGCTATTCGAGGTAAAAATAATTTTTTTTCATGGTTTTGGGTTTGAAAAAAAAACCTTGTTAAGAAAGCGACAAGAAGATTCCTTAGGAAATTTTTTTAAAAGTCAAAAGGGGTACAAATTTATTTAACAATTAATTTTAAAAACATTTCTCAAAACAATTTTATAATGAATGATTTCTAGAAGAAAATTTTTTCTCTGATTAAAGAGAGAAATAATGTTGAGTTTTATGAAAAAAATTCTAAAACATTTATTATAACTAAGAGTGGAAAATGGTTCTAATACTTGAAAATGGTCTTGAATAACCAGTGGATATAGAATATGAGATTTTATTTCATAATGATAATATAATTTACTCTAATATAAATATCATTGAAATATCATTTGATTTATTGTTGAGAAAAATAGACTATAATCATTTTAAAGCCTCCCAAACCACTTCGAAAAATTATAATCTATAATCCAAATAATGGAATAACCTTAATTAAAAATTAAAAATTAAAAATTACTTAAATATAAATAGTTTAATGATATAATATATCCAATGGTTAATTATATTTACCACATATAAGAGGAATGTGTTGAACATGACATTAATCTCACAGATGTAAAAGTGAGATATTAATCCCTTACCATGCACCAAAATATCTCGTGTGTATTTATATTTTTGAACAATTTTTTTTAATTATTTAATTTCATGAGATATTTTTTCAGGTTTATAATTAATTTTATTTCACTTATTATTATATTGTACACAACTACTCAAAAATGTGTTTATGTATAGTGTTTTGACCAAATTCGGTTTACGTATCAAAAATAACTGCAGTAGTTCAACTATTGTCCAAGGGGTCATTATATAAAATAGATAGAATAATAATAATGAAAAAATTATCATATTTATTAAACAATTATACTTTTAAAATTAATAATTAAATATGGTTAGGAAAAATGAACCAACATTACAATACTAGAGATTGTAGACCATATGTACGCATGAGTAACATTCATATTTTTCAATGATCGCTATGAAAAGAGGGTAAGTAATACAATATATTTCTATAATTACAATTATATTATAAATAACATATCATTTAATAATATATACTTATATATAGAATAATTTTAATGTTAATGGAATCATGTCGTGTCGAGGAGGTTGTAATCCACAACTTAACTATTAACGTTATCACTTTGTTTTTGAATGGGTAATAAGAAGAATGATATATATGTATTATATTTAATGAAAGGTAATTATTACATTAATATAATATATTGGTTGTTTATGTAAAATATTTTCAATTAAAAGAATATTTACTCATTCTATGTATCATGTGGATGAATCACATCGCTTTGAGGGGGTGGTAGTCCACACATCATCAAACAATGTTATCGTATTTCCAAAAAAAAAAGAGATTATAAGGGTATATGTTATAATAAAATTTCATTGGAAAAAATAAAAAATAATCATATATAAAATATTAATAAACATTTTCCATCATAACTTCCACCTAGAGATGTGGTAAATAACAAATTAACAATTATTGTTTCACGAGGCAGTAGTTCTATAGACACAAAAATTATATTTTTATTACCCATTAAATGTTACTTTGTGTATTTTTAGTTATAAACTTTATAATAAAAAAATGTTAGTATATTTAGGTTACTGGTTTTTTATACAAACTTATAATAATATGATTATAGGGGTTGGTGAATGGAATAAAACTAAATTGCTTGAAAAAGTTTGATACGTCTTCATTGGGTAACTTTTCTTGGATTGAACTAATAGATTATGTGTATTTACTTCTTCCCATGGTAATTATTATATGATAAAATATGTGATGTTTAGAATCTATTTGGTAAGGTATTGGTCGAGTGAATGTGGTTTGATTGGTGTGAGGAAATAGGAGGAGACGATGCATTTTTATAGTGGATGGGGAGTGGAAATCTTGTAATATTTTAAAAAAGTAATTCTATATTGGTTATCACATTGAATGTTTCTCCAATAATGGTACCAAATATATCTCATGGATTACATGGTAGAAATATTACCATAAAATGGATTTTAGACAAGTTTCTGGATTATTTGGGCCCTTAAGACAAAGGTTTAGCCGCTTGTTAATCTTAATTTGGCATTAATAATTGTAAGTAATTTAATTATTTACATTATCGTTTTTTACGTTGACCATATTATAAATTCAAAATTATGATTATTTAAAATTTGGAAGACTTTTTTGTAAATTCTAATCACAAAATTGGTAGAATTTATTATAAATTTAATCTCATTGACGTGACGATAATGTGGGTTTTTAAATAAAAAGCATCCAAATGTTTGATTTGTTTTTATAGTCATTTTCATAATGAGATTGATTATAATAAACAAAAGTTAATAAAATTTTAAAAATATTATCTAATTATACTTTAAAACCAGTTTAAAATATTATTTAACCTTATAAATAAAATTGATCAAAAAGTTGTTTTGAACTCAAATTCAGTATTTCTCATTATTTTTTAAAAAATTATATGTTTCAGAATAATATAAAAAAAGCCACCCTAACCAAATTACCATGTTTCTATTTCATAATATAAGTTTTTTTGACATATTAAATCAATTAATGAGTCAACATTATGATTTAAAAAGGGTTCTCTCTTAAAAGTTAATTAATATGCCTTCATAAAAATATAGTTTTGTAGGCGTAAAATTAGTTTCTTCATTATCATATTATTATCAAATATATTCAGTGAATATGAAAGAATATTTTGTTAAATATATGAAATATATTCTTATTTAAAATCATTAAATAATATTAATTAATTATGTTTATTAGGAAAAAATTCATTTGGAAGCATAAAAATAATAATATTTCTTTTTATATCCAATTAGTAGAAATTTTTATTTCACATTAATTGGTAACCAATGATTTCATTTTATAAATTTGAAAAAAATATATATTCATAAGTTATATAATACTATTCATAACAACTAACCTAACAACTAGGTTATATCCTATCATATTTAATAATTATATTTTAATAATACACTAATATTTTACGAAACATGGTCTTTCTTGTAACAAAAGAAAAAATGGAAGGTTTCTCTTTAATATAACACAAGCTGTTGAGTAAGGTTAATTTTCCATGTAGCAGAATCTATTGAATAATGTCTCTCTTCCATGTAATGAAATCTAACATGGATTTTCATGCATTACAATATATAGAATATATTTTTTTATTTAAGATAGTAAATATATTGGAATGTATTGGGTTATTATATTTCTTTTTTACACTTGGTTTTGCATATCATAAACACCATTGAATACAAACTTGAACTTTAGAATTTCATAGTGTTATAGGTTCACTCTAGGATTTGAATGAACCTTTCGCTATCTCCCCCTAATCGACACCACCGCTCGCCACCACCACCACCACCACTGTATCCCAGTAGAACCACCAAGGAGGATTCCATGAGAGTTAAAAACAAGATCTGATCACTAGTTTTATTCGCCTTGACCAATTCAGATAAATTCCTTGACCAAATAAAATCACCATGAACCACATTTCAATCATATCTCATACTATGAATGACTATACACTACAACAAAATGGGTTTTTCTACAACACCACCATTTTTCAGTGCTTAAAAAAGCACTAATAAAGGGGGGCCTTTATCAGTGCTAAAAAAGAACTGATAAAGGGCACTTTTAACAGTGCTAAAAAAATTGCTCTTAAATGTGGCCCTTTATAAGTGCTTTTTTTAGCACTGATAAAGCCCCTCCCCCTTATCAGTGCTTTTTATAGCATTGATAATGGGCCCCCCTTTATCAGTTCTTTTTTTAGTAGAGCTGGCAAAGGGGGGTTTTATCATCACACATTTTACTAGCACTGAAAAAATGTGTATATTTCAAAATAATCATAAAAAATTTATATATAGATATATACGTATATCTATATTGATATAAATATAATAAATATTTTTTGAAATATGTTTTATATCGATTTGATATGTCGTAGACCCAAAATGGACATCGCGGAGCAAAAATTCCACCCGTTAGTAGAGATTAAAGACCTTTTTGTACCTTGAAGTGTATGAGATGGTGTTACAATGATCACTTAAGTGTAGGTCTGGTCGTAAGATTTTCTTTGATTTGTGGTTTAGGCAAAACAGACACCTGGAGCAGAGGTTATGGTAAAACTGATCCCCGGAGCCAAACATATGACCATTTAGAGGGTTTTGGTAATTTTTGATCATAAATGAATGTGATAATGGGTATCAATACTCACCAGAGTGTGTAATGTTTTGAAATCTTCGATTTGATATGTGGTAGAGACAAAATAGACACTCAGAACAGAAGTTATTGTCGTTCGAAATTTTGCAACTATCGTATCTCCTAAAAACATAATAAACCAGTAACTCACTAAAACATGATTAAATTGTGCTCTGGTTGTCCATTTGAGTGTCACGACATGTCAAATAAAATCTGTTGAAACACATGATGACCACATCTAGTTGAAATCGTTAGAAGATTAGATGAACGAAAGATATATCAGTTATAACACTCCAAGAAAATTACAACATCAAAGAGCCATAACTTTTGCTCAGGGTGTCTGTTTGGGCTCTACCACATATCAAATCAAAGGAAACAAATAGATCTATGCAGAAATCTAACTTGATTATTGTTCCAGTAAATTATAGGACCCTAATATACCAAAAAAAACAACTAGAAGACCTCCCAAACTCAGTTTCCGTGTCCGGACCCCTATCAAAATTTTCTAAAAAGGGTCATAACTTCTGATATGTGTGTCTGTTCAGCCTCCAACACCTATTTTATTGTATTTTATTCCACGATCTTCATATTGACTATTCATGGAGCTGAAAAAAAAACACAAAGCAGAAGTTAGGCCTTTTTCAATGACTCTGTGATTTGTTAGGTTTTTCGAGACCCCATTTCTAGCACTTTTGTATATACATATAAATATATAATATTTTTAAATATATATAAATATGTATAATAATACCTAAAGATATTCATATAATATATATATTTTTGAGTGTGTGTGTTGTATATAAGTATGTATGTATGTATGTATTAATTTATTTATAAAAACACACATAAGAAAGAATATTTTATAAATGTATTTAAAACTAATCATATAAATATATATTAATATATATTAATATAAAAATAAATATACAGATAAAAAATTATAACTATATATATATATATGGATATATATATATATATATAATTAAATATAAGCATATATTAATATGACTAAATATATATGTATATATTAATATGGATAAATAAATATACATGTCAATATATATATTAATATATGGATATATATATATTAATATAACTAAATATACATATATATATTAATATGTGAGTAAATATAACTATATATATATACAAATAAATAGATATATTAATAAATGAAAAGCAAAGAAATATGGTGGGGGTGGTAAAGGCTTAGGCACGCAAGCAAGAGGTCTCAAGTTTGAATCCCAGGGGATGTAGGCCGCACGCACAAGTGTGGGGAATTACCTAGCACTATTAAAGGGGGTGGGGCTGGGTGGAGCTAGCCTGGGGCATGCGTCGGATAACATGGGTGGTGGGAATTGTTAAATGGGGGCTTCAAGTGTTTTTGAAGCCCCCAATAATTAGAAAAAAAAATATTTTTTAATATTTTTTCTAATTTTTTCAGCGCTTTTTAAAAACACTAATAAAATGGGCCTTTTACCAGTGCTAAAAAAGCACTGATAAATGACACTTTTATCATCGCTTATTTTAGCATGGATAAAAGGGGCATTTATCAGTGCTTTTCTGAGTGCTGATAAAGGCCATATTTTTAGTAGTGATATAGGTCAGTTGAGAAATTGTGAAGGGTAATTCATTTTTTATAGGACACATTCATTACTATCACAACTTATCAAGAACTAGTGGATGAATTACATGTTTAAAAATGCTATTAAATCCAGGAAAAATTCGATATTGTTGTGTTACATGACTTTGATTCCATTATACAAAACATATATTAGGATATAAATGTTGATTTTGAGAGGTTCAAATATAAAAATATGAAACAAAAAATAATTAAAACCTATTATTAATGAGATTAGATGTCTGGGTATATCTTTTAGTTATTGATGAAGGTCATTTACCCTACCAAGAGAGAGGTTTGACATTTTTTGGGGAAGGATACCATTGTTGCCTATTTTTATCATATTTTATCTCTTATTTTATTTATATTTGTTTTAGTTTTATTTATTTTCTATAATTCTATTTTAGTTTTTTAATTAATTTATGACATGAATTCTTCATTAATAATATAATTTCACTATCTGATTTATTTATCATTTTATAATATTTATATCATTTTATATTTTATATTTTATTTCACTTAATTCATTCCTTCTTATTTTTATTTTGAAATTTATTCTTTATTTTTATCTATCTATTTTTCATTCCATGTAATCCCCCATTATAATTTTATGTTATTATTATTAATAACATTTATTTAATTTTATTTGTTTCACTTAATTTCTTCGTTCTATAAACACAAACCTCTTTCTCCCAATAATGGGAGGGAATATCAAGGATTGGAATATGGGAGGTTAGTGGTGTCCACAAAATTCTAATATTAAATTATAGAGTTTTATTTATGTTTTTGGTGAAAAATATTGAAGTATAAAAGTGTGTTGATTTTCCAAAATTAAATGGAACTCAAAATCAACTCGGATACGATATACCTGGAGGGTGGGGAATATGGTGGCAGACTACCTTGCCCCGGTGGGGTACCCTGGCATGATGGATGTGTTTCTACACACGGATGGCAGCATTAAACCCAAGGTAATAGATTTTATTAAAGGGGATTCGCTCGGATTACACTACTCCAGACCCCCATAGAGTCCATTCCTGGGGAGAGCTCCTCTTGGATTCTCCTTATTTGTACTTCCTTTGTTTCACTTACCTTTTAATAAAAATACAAAAACAATATTGAAGGGAAGTATTGAACACACCACATTATCATGATGGATTTGATTCATTCAAGGAAATAAATTTTATAATATGGATCCGGTTTATGAAAGCTGTCACACTCTTTATTGAGGTGTGCCATCAGATTTAATTATATGAGGAGTTTGAATCTTTTTTAATTATGAATTAATGGTTTCACAATCACTAAATAAAATAATAGTAATTTATGGATGAGAGTTTATAATTTTATTCTAAATATAACTTTAATTAACAAGAAAAATAATTATGGAACACATAATCCAAACTATACAGGTTAATTTCTTTCTTTTCTAACCACAATTTTTTCAATGTATATTATATTATTTTTATTTATTCTTCATTATCATTAAATATTATTGTTCTCAAAAAAAAAATAATAAAAAATAATAGTTCATGGGAGGTTATAATTAGTAAGTGGAAAATGTGAATCTCCTCAAGTGAGAAAATTGTGGTCAGCCACTATGTCTCACAATAAATTAGTTAGAAATTTTCTTTTTATCATTTCCCATGATAGGCATGCATCAAAAATCTTTTTTAAATATAAAACTGATGATATTTATTCTATATTTTTTTATTTTTGGTTATTTTGTTCTTTATCCAAATAATATTTCTATACTATTTTCTTGATATGTTGTTAAAAAAATATTTTCTGTTAGAAAATTCATTCAATATTATCCTAATAACACAACTATAAAATGTGTTTCTAAATGATATTATTAAAATATGATTAAACCAAATTTTGAATGTATATTATTTTATTTATTTTTTATGGCAATCATTCATACACAAATATTTTTTAATTCTCTAGAATAATACTAATATTTTTATTCTAATATGTAATTTATTTTTATCCTATGAGATTATATTAAATTTTTTCCGCTTTTATAAAAAATATGATTAATTTATTCTCACATTTTAAATATATTGAAGTTCATTTATAATCCATCTAATATTATTAACAAACTAAATTAAGCCTTATTAAATTTGATATTATATAATAGGTTTTTCCATGATGATCATTCTCTATCATATAATTTCATGAAGAGAATGATTGGATTTAGGGCGATCATTTAATATAATTCCTAAATTTCTTTTTTCATTTAAAATTGGTATAACATTATTCTTTCATGGTTTTTTTATATATTTTTATATTAAATGGTTGGAATTTCCATTGTGTATATTCTATATTATGATATTATCATTTTTACTACTTAAGTAATATTTTTTTTCCACCCATTATTATTATTATGTTTATTATCTTTATGGATTATGGATAAGAAAATATGAATATTTGATATATTTCCTACCAATCATGTATGTATTTTTTTATTTATTGTAATTTTTGTTTTTGAAGAAGATTCATTATATATTTTTATCTTTTATATCTTATAATAATGCAATGATTATTTCAGGCTTTTTAATAGAAAAATGGGTGAGAATGTTGGGTTGATCTGTGCCACATTATTTATTATGTTTTGATAATTACATAAAAATCTTTTAAAATTTATTATAATTAGAAATGTTTATATTTTTTATTATATATTTTATATTTAATTAAATATTATTATTCTAGTGTCTCAAATTTATTGTTGATTGTTATATTATATGTTGGATTCCATGGAAACTAACCATATTATTGATTTTAAATATGTAGATTCTTTTGTATATTGATTTTATTGAAAAATAAATATCTTATGTCTGATGAAAAAATATTATGAATTAAAATACTCTTTAAAGAAAATATTATATAAGGGAATTATTCATAAAGTGAAATATATTATATATATTGACTTGGAATTTTAGGTTTTTAATGTTTATGATTCAAAATAGATAAATATTGTATATTAATATTATTACTCTTATGTAAAAAATTGTGTATGAATCATCTCATTGTCATGTAAATTGATGTTATAGCTATGTAAAAATCAGTATATCAATATGTTAATAAAAAATATGAAAGATATGCATTATGTATGAAAAATAAATTCACTAATGGTTGAAAATAAATTTTATGATGGTCATGTGTTATTAAGAAAGATCTAAATGAAATGTTGTGATTGATTAAATTAATATCACCTCACATATGTTAAAAAAAATAAATTCAAACATTCTGGGTATGACATTATTTATTATGCTACATTGTAAAAATTTATATAAAAGGATTATTAAAAGTACCGTAGGATAAATTTAATTGTGCATTTAACAGTTATTTTGGTAAATAATTTTATAATGAAATATAGAATTATTATCAGGAGTCTATGACTAATAAATTTAGTGAACCTTTCATTGATTATGTTAACTATATTACTTATATATTTGAATTATTATGACGGATATATATTATAGGTTTTTTGATATTCATGGAAACACCCGTGTGAAGAAAAAACTGATCATTAGGAGGATAAACATTAAGTTTTAACAAAAAATGATTTTGGGACTTTTTATATCATATATATGAAAACCAAAACTATATGAAATTCATTATATAAAAGTTTTTGAAGGACACAAATGTGTTGCAATTCTTGAGTGATAAAATATTTTTTACAATGTATTTCTTTTTCTAAATGTACTAACTCAATATTTAAATTGAATTATTAGGGATCATAGTTCTACATGAGAAAAATAATCTACAATCCACTCACATGTTTTATTGTTTCATTCATTAATTATGTTGTGTAATTTGTAATGTAATGTTTTATGAATTTTAAAAAAAATCGCACACTGGTTATACCTTCATTAAAAGGTAAGTGACTTGTCATGATTACTTAAACAAAATAATGTATACATTTTATGTGTGCCCTTATAAAGGGGATGTTTTTTTTTCCTCCACATAAACATTAATTCTAATGGTTGATGACTATATCCTTGTTAACGTTGGGGTTTTTGATTGGGCCTCTATGTGTGAAAACTGAATGTAGTAATGAGTTTTCAACCTCCATCATAAGTGATTTATCCAATATGGATATCCATACTATTGTGTTGAGTGATTAAGAAGTAGATTCAAGAGTATGTGGATATAAAACACAATAAAATCTCGAGTGTTATCTTAGTTAATTTATAATTCATAAAATATTCACACATTAGCTTCACTTAATATTTATATTTTAATTTTTTGTTTTTATTAATTTGTTCAATCCATATTATTATTTATAATAATCTATTACATTGAGATAAAAAACTCACCCACATCCAATATATATTTACGTAACTATTGTGTATTTAATACAAACAATCCACACAAATTATTCAATCAGTTATCTCACCAACAAAATGTATATCAGAAATCATGTAATCTATCACATTTCATTTGAGAAAAAACTATTTATCAAATGATAATATAAGATACACCATCGTATTGTAACTCATAAACAATTTTTAATTACTACAATCAATAGAAACTTAATATTTAATCATTATTATTACCAAATAGTATTTAAATGATGAACTCATAAAATTTTGGAATGATTTTAAACAGCACCACTCCATAATTTTTACATCTTAATTTTTTTCAGTAATTTAAATACAAAACATAAAAAAAGATAGTCAATGGAGGACATCAGAAGAGTACAGGTTTCCCTAGAATGGTCTCACCCTATAAATCCCATCAAACAACAAAACCATCCATTAGAATCATGATCACCCAAATCAAAGGGGTATAAATCAAAAAATGATAACCACACCACATATAACCATTATGAGTTATCAACTCCTAGATAATAATTTTTTATATGGAATAAGTATGAGTCACTAAATAGATCACCATTCATTATCCCCATAATCATCAATGTGTGGAACCAATCATTTAAAACCCCTTAAATATAATGTGAAAATTAATTGAAATGTTTTTAAATAATGTAGTATGATCTAAAATATTCCAATTCCCTAATTTTATATTATATAACAAGAAGATAATTTTGTAAAATCATATAAATTATTAAACAAGTAATAAAAAACTATTTAACACGGCCATAAATTAAATCTTTCATTTCCATATTGGGATCTCAAAATCAATATATATATATATTCATTATATTTTATGACATGATATATAATACAGTGATTCGAATTTAAGGAACTGTGACTATTATAATTATAATGAATATATCTAACTTGGTGAGTGTGTGATGGGTATAAAGTCAAGAATATGTTTTTAATATATTATGGAAAGAGGAATTGGTTCCTTATTACAAACATACTCATTTATCATAACATAAGACACAATAATTTGTATCCCAACATAAAGACACCCTGATAGTAATAGACTACGAACTTGAGACTATCACCATACAAAAATAGTTGTAGTATAGTATTATATTGGTAACCACAACTTATCCTTGGAATTCTTATTTGAAAACAAAACAATAATTCATATGATATCATATCCTAGTATATTCATAAACCAATACACATTTCTACCTAAATAAAAAATCAATCCTAACAATGTATCGATACTAAAAAACAATGTATTGTTTTTATTTGACTCATCCTAGAGGGTTAATAATGTTGCTATGTGACGTCAATAAATTAGAAACCATAAGGCATTGGGATAAAACGTAATGTATGAAATAAAAATAAAAATAATGGGATCCATTGTATTTAAATAAAAAACTCCCCTCCTTTTATTCATAAAAACTCACCTGCAACATCGTTAATTATATAATACTCAGCAGATGTGAGATGTAAACTGTGACAAAAAAAAGAATATATTTTCACGTTATAACATCATTAAAAAATCAATAAAACTTTCAAGAATATATATTATCTATTATTAAATTGGTAAAATTTAATATAATTCCAATAAAACTGATCATTGTCCAAAAATTCCCATGTAAATCCCTAATATAAATGTATTGATTAATAATTAAAGATAAAAACATGAAATTTTAGATTCTGTGGTGAAATATTATACATTTTTTTGTTATCTTAGGTAGTGATCCAACCCTCATATACTTAAATTAATTTCATGCAAGATTCAGATATAATGAATAAACTAGAAAATACTACATTCCATTAATATAGAAAATAACAACCCAAAATAAAACTAATAAACATTAACATGAAAAAGAAATTTCATACATAAATTACAAAAATCATATTAGAGAAAACTATTGAAAAATAATTTTTTTTAAATAAATTCAAATATATTAAAGGCTTAACCACCACCACCCATAAAAATTTGGGATAATAAATAAATATTTGGGGTATCACATTATGTTTTTATCTTATTAAGTAATATTCGACACCCTTATAGGGGATCACGTAATTAAATGTTTCAAAGGATGAATAGTAATACCAAAATTGACCAAAGAAGATCATAAAGTGTAGTCTGTAAATATATTCTAATAAAAAACAACCCTATATATTATGAAATGGATAACTAAATAACATGGTAATTATACCAAGTGAAGGAATACTAGACTCCACTAAATATTATATTTAGTATCTAAAAATAAATAATTAAATGATGTGTAATAGAATACCAAAAATTACATAGATATCCATTGTTCTAGAAAGAAACAACATGTATCATTAGATAGATAGTGTGTTAGGATGATGAACTCTCATTGGTGGTAATCATTTGTGTAATTATTAAAATCAAAATAAATTCAAGTTATTACACATAGAATATATCATAAAAATAATTCAGTGTGGGATTCCTAAAGTGCCAATCAGTGAACCATCTCTTTGGCTAATCAATACCAAAAAAGATAACACATGAGATATTTGATGTTACTTTTAAGTATAAATCACTTTTATATCTATCCCATGCATACTATATAATATAAATGGATCAAATTTTTTTCCATAATAAAATTAAATTTCATGATGCCGAAGTCCACTTCTTTACCATGAAAATTATACATCATCATCAAAATAATTCTATATCCCCATGACACATTCACATCATCAACAATATAATTAAAAATAACTAACATAGATTCAATTTAATTAAAAGAGGGTTGACCTGACACATAACCAAATCCATCCCACCATATGTCCTCAGGTGTATCTGCTCTTATGCTAGAGGATGATGACCAGCAATGAGGATTTTAATGAAATAGTGGATTAACCATACACTCTAGTCAGAGTGAAATAATAATATAAAATAAAAAAAACATAAATGCATCCATAGGAATACACATTATTCTGTGAATAATAAATAAATTATAATAAAAACATTCAATATAAAATATTTTAATGTATAGTAATAAAAACTATGTTCACGATAAAACAAAAAACAAACAATGAACCATTAGGATGACAACATTTTAAAAATAAAAAATCAAAATAAGATTTATAATAATCCTCTTCCGAGTATTATATATTCAAAATAAATGATACCCACTAATTTTAATCTACATAGGATCAATTATGAGACTCTACTTGAGGTAAATCTATTGATCAGCTAATACTGTGCATCCAAAACAATCCATGACATAACTTTTTCTCACACTGAAAGCTGACATGAGGTCTATACCCAAACCATGTTGCACCTAAATGGCTGATAAATAAATATCAATTGTCCACCACTAATGGTGGTCTTATAATTTCAATTCAAAATCCTATACATGCACTAATGATATGACCAACCTAGAAAAAACAAATAATATATGGTGTAAATTAAATAAATATGCTGCTAAACTTATTTAATGAAAATAGGAATCTATAGGATATAGTTTAACACTAAATATAAATATAACCCTTCTATAGACCATGATATAACATTTAGAATTGATGTTTTACCTATCCATTTACATCATCCATGCCCACTAGATCAATAAAAGAGATCCAAGTAATCCCAAACACAACAGTCATGACTGTTGGACACTAAAGCATAACCATATGCTTCCACATGAGAAAATGAAACTCTATTGTTCTCTAGTACATTAATGAAATGATCCAAAATAGTGAAAATAAATGTACTAAAACTTAAAATGAATTTAATAGACAAGTTATTACCACAAAACTCACCATATCTCAAAAATAATATCAGTAAAGATAAACATGTAACATCGGTCCATTGATATTTCAAGACCATGAGCACCTAATCTCAAGCTATAATAATACATATACAAGGATATTATGAGGATATTATCCACTATGTCCTCCATTATCCTCCTATTCCACTCTATTAATAGAAATCCCATAGTGGAAAAACCTAATCAAATATCTGAGAGAATTCTTGGATGAATATATATGAATGCTATCCATATAAAAACAAAATCCAAAGTATGAATTCCCTAAAACATCAAGGATGATACCCATAAATTCATGGGTTGATCCACTATTGAAAGCATACCCAAATAAGTAATCTATAACCATAATTTATATTTCTACCAAAAAATAGGGCTCTATCAACCCTATATATATCATTAACTATACAACGTCTACCATTGACTTCTTAAACCCTCCTTGGAATAAAAAAACACAAGGCTCCCATGGTCCCCTGTGTCACAATATAATGGGACATCCTACTAGAGTCTGCCATTACCTATCGATAATTTTAGGTCTCACCCATAAAAGGATCCTAAAATGGGTGTCAAAATAAGAACAGGACACTCAAATAAGGTCCCATTATTACAACCAAAGAACACGACAATACTGAAATTAAGTAGATCATTAAATTGCACTTACTAGAAAAAAATCATCATAAAGTAACGATCCAATTGAAAAGGAATCCTAAAGAGTAAACATTTCCACAAGGGTTTTTATAACTATCAATTTGAACTCGTCAAGATGAAGGAAACCTAAAAGTGATTCCTCATCACAAATAGAATATTGGGGAACAAGTTGAAATAAAAGGTGAACTCACATCCTTATCATATAAAACTACCTATTTAACTATGAATCCTATTACGTAATCTATAACGAGTCCCCATGGACCATATCAACATTTCCTTAATGGATCATTGTGTAACTAACACGCCTTAGTCTTAACCAAGATGAAGTATCTAACTGAATAGAGCAGATATATATATATATATATATATATATATATTTGTAACCTCAAGTGAGTAGTCTATAACCTTGACCAGTAAAACCCCATGTAACTATCATAAAATAACAATCAAATATAGTACTTTGATTCATCTATGGGAACCATAGAGGGGATCCTAAGAAAGATCACATTTGAATACTCTAAACTAGTGGACCACAAACTCATGACTCCCACTCAATCATCTTTTAAAAAAAAACCCATTTTGGTAGAGGATTCAAAATATAATACTCAATGAAATCCACTAGAAAATAACTTCCCAAAGAAAAACCCAAACCAAAAGGCCACTAATAAATAAACAATAAAAACATCATAATTTATGTTTAGAAAATTCATAATGAAAAACTCAATTTTCCAGTTTGGAATTATGTGTGAGAAACCATGAAAAATACATTGAGTGAGGGAGTTTATAGTGTGTTATTCCTATAAAAATTTTATTTCACAAAAAATCAACCATATCCATGAGTCCTAAAAGCTATGAAATGTGGTCCTCAAAGATGAGAAAATCACTATACTATATAGATCATATAACCAAAATGGGTAACCTACCCATGTACACATACCCAACTCAACATATAATATGCCTAGCTAAACTATGTTCACCAAACAGAAATTGTCTATCTCCCACAAAAATAACTTGTCCGTCTACACTGATGGGGTCATTTAAGTACCCTTCAGGGATTCAGATTATTTTATATACATGGTATTTAATTATTCCCCTAATAATAACCAATTCCACTCTTACATGGTGTATCATGAAGACACATTTTCTATAAACTTCATCATTAATAAAATACCTATATTTAAGAACACACTACATGTTTTAATAAAATAAACAATGTGTGACCAGGTGTTCATGAAAATGTTCCTCTATATTAATCTAAAAATTCTGGATTTTTCCAATAAACAATATAGATATCCAATTAAGGGTTCTTTAATTACACATACAATTATGTAAATATTACAAACTATATGGGTTTGGGTAATGTGAAAAAAAATAGAAATGAGAATAAAGACAGGGGGTCAAATGTCATAGATTTAGACCATATAAACTCCACACCGCATATGCTCTCCGATCTATATTCTAATTACTTCTCTGATAGAAACTCTCCCACCCTCTCCCTCTCTATCTCTTTATCTATCAGTTAAAACACAAAAGGGTAAGGGCATGGAGATCCTTTGTTATTTTTTCTAATAAAAATTTGTATCTATTTCCAACATAATTTTTTTACTAGTTTATAAATAGGTGAGAATGAGTTTTCAGTTGTTATATATTTTTTTGTTGTGAATTGAAATTATAAAAAAGAATAAAAATATTTTAATGTAAAAAGGGAATAATTTTCATAAATTGAAAATGGGATGAATTTCATCTTGTGAAAACAGACATAATTTTCATAATGTAAAAATGGATATAGATTCATTTAAATTTAAAAGGATGGATTTTTATTAAATATGAAAAAGTAACAAGTTCTTAGGTTGATCTTGATGTCAAAAAATTCAATAAAATTCTCATGATACCATATTTTGAAAAAAATGGGGAATTGAATTTCTCTAGGAAAACATTTTTGGATAGTGATTTGTGAGAATCTTTGAAAAAGTTTCACTAAATAGAAATACTACATAATGTTCAAAACAATCACTTCTACGGTGGATATTTTTTTTGTAGATAATGTTTTTCAAAGAAATATTCTAGATGAATATTTCATTATAGGATTGGGCATTTTAATTTTATGTGTTTATATAAAGGGATGTTTTTATAAAGTAATCAGATGATATTTTTTGTGCATATTTATTTTTTGAATCTAATAAACATTTGTAAATTGGATAAATTTTTTAATTATACAATCATTAATGAATCATATTATCATTTTTTAATCAGATGAATTTCTTTACATCAAAGAAATAATTCTGGAGGAATAAATTTTATGAACTATATTAAATGATATGATCATTTATCTCCCATATAAATACAGAAAGACGAATGAGTTTATAAAAAGTATATATAGAGTTTAAATTATGAATAATATACAATGTTGATGTTATAAAGTAGAATTTAATATATTTATATATTTGAAGAGTATTATTTGAAAATTAAAAATGTAAAAATTTCATGTATCAAATTTGAGATGCAATTCTATAAAGATAATGGTTTGTAAAACACACAAGGATATAGTTCATATGATGTAATTAATATTAAATTAGACATGAATTCTTTGGATGGAGTGAATATAATGATTAAATAATTTTCATAATAATATGGTTAATAATGTTTGAATAAATTACTAAAAACCCATTTTTTGGAAGATTGACAAATTTTCTCAACTACAGGGTTATGAAAGTTTAAATTCGTTCCTTAATTAATATTTTACTAAATATTGATGAATTTTTGTAAAATTTTATTTATGTAAATGAAAAGAAATGTTTGTGGAACAAATTTTTTAAAAATAATCAATAATATTATAGAATGAATGAAAAACTTTAAAAAAATTGGGTTTAGTAAGATTACTGAAATTTTATATTCAATGAGTGAGAAAATGAATTTATTTCCCTAAATTTTCAATAATAGAAGAACATAAATAAATTAGTGAAAAAAAGAATTTACATACAATTATTCAGAAAAAATATAAATTTTAATGACTTACTTTTGATTTTATTTTTCAAATGTATTTCCATTCCATATTGGAGAAGAATTCCATTGTATATTTTTGATCAGAGAATAATATAGATATAGTGTTCTTTAGTTTCATTATATAGTTTTCTTTATTAAAGTTACCCAATGTAAAAATAGAAACTTTTAATAATTTTATTTGGCCATATAGTGTTGAATTTATATATTTTATAAAAATATTTTAGTTAGGTAGAATGAATAAAATTTAACTAAATGTATAAATGGGTTTTATGGAAAACATTCTGGACAGAAAAATTGGATGGACATTCTCGATTAAAAATTATTAGGAGTTAATGGTAAAATGAAAAAGACATTTTATTTTGTAATTGTTTTTTTTAAATATTGTAATCTAATGTGAGTAATCATAATCATACTTATTAAGATATTGAATGAGTCTAATGGGGTTTAACTAAAATGTGTTTTAACTTATTTCTAATAGATATTATCCATGGACACACGGTTATTCCCATGGGAAGAATATAGTTTCTCACATTAGGGATGAACCTTATAAATAATTCTTTACTTTTTTCCTTCCTTATCATTTGATTATTGTGATATTTTTATAATTATTGACAAGAAAAATAAATTTAAAAAGAATTAGTGGTAAAATTAATAATGTAAAAAAATTATTAAATAATAAGAATTGATTATACATCATCTTCTATGTGTGACCACAATCCTAAGGAACATCAATTGGTACCATAGGATGGTCCCCATTTTTAATCTTTATCATGTAAAATCTCAATTAAATAAATTTTAGAGGTATGTATACCATAATTGTAAAAGTATTTATGGAAGGAAAAATAGAATGACACCCTTTATTTTGTCACATGGACTGGTGGTTATTAGTTGAAAAATAATTAGGTTTCCAATAATTGTAAAACATTATCCCATTAGTTTTTCTATAATAATGAATATTAAGGATAATGGGATATCTAAAATGATTTTCTTATTCCTTTATTAGAAATATTTATATTAAGTATGATGTGCATTAAAACTGTTAAAGAAACATCAGAAAACAATGAATGAATTTTCAATGTAAATAGTAATGTGAATCTAGAAATACTCTAAATAGAAAATTTCAAAATTTAATACATTCTAATGGTAGATGAGGAGAATATTTATGATTTACATACTATGGATAATGATTTTCTTTTTGCAATAAAAACTGATTTATTATTTTTTTGGAATAATTTACCAATATAATGGAACTCATATGAAACATCCCAGACATGATTAAATATAAAATCTCATATTTGGAAGTTAATTATGATTTATCACATAAATAATTTAATTATTATCTTTATTCTAATGTGATAAGAAAAAATTAATCATATAAAAAGATGGTGATGGATGAAATATATTTTTAAGATATAAGAATGATGATAATCAATGATACTGAGGATTATAACCTAATTTTTTTAAAATATATAGAATATATTAAAATGAATGTGAAAATTATTTCTATTAAATCTACAAAACTATCATATTCCTAGAGGAAATAATGGAGGAAAACATCCACTAAATATTTTCCAATGTAACATAATTTAGAATTTTCCAATAAACTTAACAAAAATAAAATTCGTTGAATATGATGATCATTATGAAGATTAAAAATTTGTGGATTAAGTGTAAAAAATAATATAAAGATGTTAAAAAGTGTTTTGGTGGTTACAAAAGAATAATTTGAAAAGGAATATGTATGATGAATAAGAGAGTCAATTATGACTCTAGTAAAAAAATTATCAAAAGGTAAATATTCTAAAAAATTCAAGAACCTTAAAATGGAAATTTTGAGAAAATGAAAGATTCCACAAAATGTGAAAAAGAATATGTATATGGAGAATCAATGAAAAAATATAAAATCAAATATTTACATGTATTTTTCCTTTTGTAAAAGAAAATTACACAACAAAGAAATTAGTATAATAAAGAAAAAGAGTTAAAAAAAGATTTAGGGAAAAAAATATTTACATAAGTAGGGATATGATTATCATTAAGAGATCCTAAACTATATAAATAATGTTTCTAAATAATTAATGATCCTGAAAGATATTATAAAGAATAATACATCTTTGGAGGATGAGATTTATAAAAACCAGTGATGTGTTCATGAGTTTAAAGCTAATTTAAAAATGATGAATGATAATTTAATATACGCTTTAGAGGGAAATGAATAAAAATATAATTCTACTAAAAATTAACATTTTATATATAAGGTGAAATCCTCACCCACTAAATAAAAAAGATCATACATTACTAACCATGCATGGGTTAGGAAAACTGTTTTTATTTATTGGTATAATGACCCAACCTTAACCATATCATAATATAGCTATCCCAAATAGATTACACTTATTTACATTCAAAAATATATTTTAGGTTTAGAGTTTTAGAAAGTTAGAATAAAACTCATACATATAACCCATAACATACAAAGTAGGTACAACTAAAACATTATCCTTTTTTCCAAAAAATGAAACTTCTAAAAAGACAACATGATTTCTTTAGTAAACCTCATAACATAAAACATGACTTATTTATTTCTGTTAAACATAATTATATCATCTAAAAAGATTAAGAAACTTTGCATGAACATAAAAATCTCAGTAAGGTATATAAAAACTAGGAAAGAAACAATTAGTACATGAATACTTATAATCATATGAAATCATTTCACAAATCCATACTTCCCACCCATATATACTTAGTTAGTGAAACATGAGATCTCAATAGAACATTAATGAAAATATATATAAATTTGTGAAGGTATCATGGGAAATAATTACATAATATTGCAACCCTAACAGCTACCTTATAATGCAACCCTCATGACTACCATATTATGTAGCCATCAGAGTTACCTTGGGAGTAATCATATAGACTACCTTCAACTGAAACATACCCAATGCATTAGAGGGAGATATATGTCTAACCTTTCATCATAAATAATTCCCAATAACCTTAACATAATCATAAAACGTGAAAATTTTCATAAAAACATTTCCTTTTAATTTTTTAAAATTGGATTTTAAAAGAGAATTTTTAATGAAAAGTCCCTTAGAAATATCATATAATTGAAGTGAGAATTGGTAGAATGAATGGAATATGTATATAAAATTTAAATACACATAATGAAACATAATATGAATAAAATCAATTAAACAAATAATCTAGGAAAATTTAATTAATGAAATAAATGTGTAACCTTAAAAACGGAATGATGGTTAAGAATTCCATTAACTCAGGTTCTTCTTCAATGAAACATGTTTAAACCTCATGTTTAATGGTCAAAAGGGTATTATTAATATTTTACAGAAACATATTAATTTTAATAACACATTACATGACCATTTTCTAACATCTTTCAACCTTATTGTAAATAAATATTTGTTTAAATTTTTCTGGTGCGTTGTTTACATGGTTTCAATCATTGGATCATAACAAATTTTATGGTCAAAGTGGACTGAGTTTTTATTAATATGTTTCCTGAATATTGAATTATAACATAAATAATTTTTGATATATTTTTTAAGTATTAATCATTAGATAAATAATTACTGATTTTCGTTTAGATCAATTTGACGGTTCATCGATAATCACAAACATGATTCATCATATACATTTAATATTATGCATAAGAATTAATTAATAAATATCATAAATGTCATATAATCATATTTAGAAACATAATAAACCATTAAAATGGTTTTACAACCATATATTGAATAATTAATGGACATTGTAGAGAAATCATCCACGATGTCGCTAAGTTGTCACATCATAATTGATTTTTTTATTTTTAGATAAAGTGGAATATAAGAAGAAGAATGATTCTGAATTTTTAGATAAGAAAATAAAAATCTAGACTGTATATAAAACTTGATCAGCCTTTCCTCTTGGATGAGGGGATGTGAGGAGAGTATAGGATAAGAAAACAATTTGAAAGAATGCACAAGAAAATTAAAGAGGATATTTACCTCTTGATCTATTCTCCTTGAGCTCATCTTTAGGTGCTTTGGTTATTTACATTTGGTGATACCAATAGGTCCTAGACATGGGAATTATCCTTAAGAAGGTGATTGGATAGAATTTAGAAAATCTAAAAGTGTGAGATGTGTGATAGGAAGAGGGGGTGAGGGTGTTATTTATAGTGAAAATTAGGGCGTTTTTAATTAATTTCAAAGGACATCTCATTAGGGTATTTTATAAAACATGGGAATGCCAGTGGTTTTTTCACATGGTATTGGACAAATGGGACACATAATATCATATTTTTATCCTCACGAGTTTTCTTTAATTATTACATCATTATTATATCATTATGATTTCATTAACCTCTTAAAAACATAAAACTGTATTTTTACCATTCATGAAAAATTAAACTGTCTTAGAAAAATCCAAAAAAAAAACTGTATCCATTTTCTAAAATGTTGAATTCAATAATGACCTCCATTTCTGAAAATACTTTTCAAAATATGAATAATATAATTTTAAAATTAAACCATATATTTTTTCAAGAAATAACAATTTTAAAAATATAACTAATTTTAAATCACCTTGAAAAATTATTTAATATCTGATTAACATATAATCTTTGGAAAATAAATTAATATTAAGATTTACTATTCATAAGGTTCATATTACTGTTCATATTATTATTTAAAATGGTATGTCACTCTTTTAAAAAAATAAGTTAGTTCAATTCGACTCCAAATAACTTACTGATCACAACTATAGATGTATATTTTTTGAAACCCAAATCAATGAAGAGAAAAATATATCTTTAATGGATATTTTATAACTATATACTTAAAAAAATAATTATTTAATAGATTAGGTTATCATACATTTCAATCTATTTTTAAAACTTTGTGTGGATACATTCTCCTCACCATTTTAAAATTGTGTCCAGGAAGTTTTATTTTCTTATTAAACAATTGAGGTTGCCTTTCCCTCATATAATTTTGAGATTCCCATGTTACTTCATCAACCATGTAATTTCTCCACAAAACCATTACCTAGTGTATTACCTTATTCTGAAATACTTTTTCTTATTGATCAAGAAACATAATAGGTTTCTCTTCATAAGAATTTTTTTTTCAGACTGAACTTTTGTTGGGCTAAAAAATTTAGATGAATCTGAACATACTTTCTCAACACCGATACATGAAAAAAATTCTGTACTTGAGATAAAAATAGAGTAAAAGCTACTCAGTAGGGAAATGGTCCAACTTTATCCAAGATTTCATATGGTCCAATAAACCATGGACTTAAAATTCATTTCTTATGAAAAAACATAACATTTTTCCATGGTGAAATTTTAAGAAAAACATGACAAACTACCTCAAAATATATGTATTTCCTCATGTTACCTTTATAACGTTTCTGCCTTCTTGGAGCTGTCCCCATGTGTTTCTCGATCATCTACCCATTCTCAGCCACTTCCTCTAAAAACGATAGTATTATGAATATATAGAATAAAAAGAGTAACTCTATGTAACCTAAAAATAATTTTGAGGTACATTTGAGAAATATGATTCAAAGACATAATATCTTGAATAGTACGGAAATGAGAAGATTTAGTCAGTTGATCAACAATAACCCTGACAGATTTTTTAATTAAATATGTATTTGGTGGTCCCACAATGTAGTCAATGGATATATTTTTTAATTTATACTCTTGAACTGGTGACATTTGAATCATCCTCTTTAGTAACTACAACTCTAATTTAACCTGTTGACATGTCAAACATTTCATGGTAAAATATGAAATATATTTTTTCATTCCATCCCACTAGTAATACTCTTGATGGTGTCTATACATTATAGTGAAACCAGGTTGAACTAAAAACAGAGAACTATGATCTCCACACAACAATTATTTCTTTATCTGATAATCACAGGGAACACATAATATCTTTCCAAATATTATAAAACAATATTTATAAATATTAAATTTTAAAAACTTACCAATTTTAACCAATTATACATTTTTCTGTAACATCCCATATTTTTCTGCACTTTCAAAAAAATTTCTAACAAATTTGACTTCATTGAAACCTAATACAAAATAGAGAATCTTCCAACACCAAAAAATTCTAAGAAAAAATTCATCAAATCATTATTCAAGGGGTCTTGTTCCAAATTTAACATGGTTAATGTTGCATGATGTTCTCAACTCCCAACTTCCCCCACATTGTTTGTTTGTCTATGATGATAATTGATCATTAAATGATAATCCTTTATCAATCTGAGCTATCTTATATTCCTCATTTTTATTTACTTTGGAGTGAATATATACTTTAGACTTTTGTGGTTAGTATATATTTCCCATTTGGCTCCTTATAAATTATAACTCCAAATTTTTAATGTGAAAACCATAGATGCTAATTCTAAATCATATACTGGATATTTTAACTCATGAGGTGTTAGTTTTATGAAATCATAAGCAATTACCTGATCATCATTTATCAAAACACAACTATGTCCCTTTAATGAAGCATCACTGTAGATGAAAAAATCACCAATTCTAGATGGTAGGGTCAAAAGTAGAGCATTAACCATTCTTATTTTCAATTCCTAAAAACAATCATCATATTATTTTGTAAAGAAAAATCTTACTCCTTTTTGATTTATCTCAGACAGTGGACTAGATAACCATGAAATTTCATAAAAAACCTTCATTAATAGCCATCTAATCCAAGAAAGTTATGATTCATAGTTATATTTTTGGGTCTTGGTCATTCCTCAACAACTTTAATTTTAGTAGTATATACCATTATACCATTTTATGAACATGTGACCAAGGAAATAAATTTTTTTCAACCAAAATTCATTATAAGTGAATTTAAAATACAATTTCCCTTCTTTTACTACTCTAATAACAACTGTTAGATGTTTTTCACGCTCATATTTACTTCTGGAATAAACCCAAATTACATCTATAAAAATAACCACAAACATATCCACGATCTCATGAAATATTCTATTCATATGATCCTTGAATACATCAGGTGCATTAAATAATCCAAATAGCATAACAAAAACTTTATAATGAACCTATTTAGTTTGAAAAGTTGTTTTTAAAATATCATCCTCCTTCATCTTCAGCTGATGGTACATGGATCTCATGTCAATCAGGAAAAAATACTGAACTCTCTGGAGTTGATAAAACAAGTCAAAAATGTGAGTATAATGATACTTATTCATAATAGTAATGTTACTAAAAGATGTTTAATCAATGAAACGTCTCATGGACCTATATTTTTTAATGAACAAAATAAGATCTCCCTATGGGGAAGTTTTAGGATGAATGGAGTATTTATCAAGAAACTCCTGCAACTAATTTTCCATTTAAAGAAGTTATATTTGAGCCATTCGATTAGGGGGATCTGATATTGGCGTAGCATCAGGAACTAATTCAATCATGAACTCAACATCCCAATCAGGTATAACAATAGGTAACTCATCAGAAAAAACATCAATGTTTTCATTTACCATTGGCACATAATTATTCGATAATTTACATTGTTTTCATCAATATGAGCAAGATAAATTTCATTTCCATAATTCAATTTTTTTTATATTATTGATATGTTATCAATTTTATGTGTTCAATTTTGTATAAAAGCAAAACCTATTTCTAAAAAACAACTTCTTTATATCCATGGTCAATATTATCTTGATTAGGAAAAAGAAAATCCATTCCCATAGTGAAATAAAACTCTAACAAGGGAAAAATATCAAGGGTTAAAGGAAATTTCTTTCTTATGATAACAAAATAACAATTCTTAACATTTTTTGCTGTAACATTTCCCATGTAGTAAAATGTGTTTTTCTCTCATTTGTTGAGGTGATATTTCAAATTTATAAGAAAATTTCATAGAAATAAAGGAATATGAAGACCCCATATCAAATAATACTTTAATAAAATATGATTAAATAAATAAAGAACAAGATACTACTTAATTTTATGTCCCTAAATTGGATGAGGTAGTCGTAAAAGATCTCACTATACCTTTTTTACTTATAGTATGGCTGCTTTCCATCACTTAGATCTTTCTTTGGGAATTTATTTGCATAATGACCCATCTAACCACATTTGAAACACTTTATATTTTTCTCATCAGAACTGATATTAAGATCATTTTCATTATAATAATGAATCATTTATCCAAACAAAACACATTGAAAACACATCCCTATTTTGGTAATAAATTCCCTCGGGTTTTTACCACACTTATCACAAACTGGAAACTTGACATTCTTGTCATCAGATTAAATTGATTTAATCTTACCCATTTCTTTCCATCTATACCTATTTGTCTATTTGTTTTAAAAGTACAATTGACCATTAGTAAACTCTATTTTTACCATCTCAACAAATCATACAAGTTTCACATAACATTTGAATCCTCAGGAGGCTAATGCACTTTGATATATTGGCTTCAATGTTGAGTAAAATCAATTTATTTTTCAATCAAGATCTAAAATAAGATTTAGATGGTACCTTTCCAATTGATTGATGTTTTCTTCATACAATACCGCTAAATATTTCCCCTTTTTCCTTAATTCATGTAATTTCCTCTTTAACATAATTTGAACCACAATAGGAAAATATTTTTCAAGGAAAATTCTTTTAAATTCATTCCACTCAAAGACATAAATATATTCTGTAACCCTACTATTAATTACCATTGACCACCATTGATCATCTTCACCATAAAAATGCTAAATTTAAAGACTAATATTATGATTATCTGAACATCCCATGACATATAATATCATTTCAAGGGCATCAATCCATCATTCAGCTGCTCCTGGGTCATAAGATCCACTGAAAGAAGGAGGGTGTTTCCTCATAAAATGATCCATTATCATTATATTTATTTCTGGTCTATCTGGTTCATCTCTTTCATTGATTCCACTACCATTTATTTCTAGAGTCAACTAAGAAATTACTATCACAAAATACTATGTTCCAATTCCCACAATTCTTAATTACAGATTCAGAAAGATATCATCCTCTCAAATATTTATAATTTTAGTTCCATTGTTTATTCTAAGTGAAACCATTATGAAATGACATATATTAGATGAAGAAACATGGTAATATTTTAAATCTTTATCATTTCAATATAATAAAAGTTTTAAATTCATTTATGGAACTCTATTAACACCATACTAACTCTTATAGTTATCCAAACCGTGCTATTATTCCCACTATAAAAAACCTCTATAAACATATAATAATATAGATATTCCAACTAAATTGAACATATTTACATTTCCAAATATATTTTAGGTTTAGGATTTAATAATTTTAGGAAATAACTCATACATATCAACCTACAACATACAATTTATGTAAATCTAAATCAATGTCCTTTTTCCAAAACATAAATCTTTTAAAACAAAATATCAAAAAATAATCTTTAGAAAACATCAAAACATTTTACATGACATCTTTTATTCTCTTAAATTTATTTATAACCTATTAAAAACATTAAAAAACATGGGATGATTATAAAAATCTTAGTAAGGGATATAAAAGAAGTAAAGATACCATAGTCCATGAATACTTATAAATATATGAAATAATTTCACAATAACATACTTCTCACCCATATATACTTCTTGGTGACACATGATATCTCCATAAAACATTATGAAATATATATATAAATACATAAAGATTTTATAGGGAATTATATAAGTGATATTTTAACCTTCATGACAACCTTACAAAGTATCCACCATGGATATCTTATTGTGTAACCATCACAGCTACTCTAGGAGTAACTATATAAAAAACCTATAACATACACATACATGATGAATTTTAGGGATATGTAGGTCCAAAACCTCATCATAAAAATTTCCCAAGAAGCAGAACATAATCTCAAAACCTAAAAAAATTCATTAAAACATTTCTTTTGAATTTTGTAAAATAGAATTTTAAATGATAATTTTTAAAGAAAAGTCCCTTAAAAATATCATATAATTGAAGTGAGAAATTATATAATGAATTCAATATGTGTATACACTATAAAAAAATATAATGCAATATAATATTAATTAAATTTATTATACATAAATAGAAGGTTAACCCAAAAAATAGAAACTATGTTAAGAATTCCTTTACCATGGGTTCATCTTACGTAAAAATTTCCTAAAACTCATGTAAATTGTTTTATTGTGTGTTACTAATATTTTATAGAAACATACTAATTTTTATAGAACATTTCATGATAATTTGATAACATTATTCTACCAATTTATTAATAATAATTTTCAATTTACATTTTTTTGGGTGCGTTCTTCACATTGTATCCATGGTTGGTTCCTAATAAATTTTCATTTCAAATGGAAGAAAAATACTATAATAGGAATGAGTTGATATTAATTGGTTTCCATAATATTGAACAATTCCATAAATATTTTTGGTTTTATTTTATGGTGATGAAGCCTTAGATAAATGATTCATGATTTTTGTTAAAATCATTTTGGATGTTCTTTAATAATCACAAACTTGTTTCATCATATAAATTTAATATTATTTATATTTTTTAACTAGATAATATAAGAGAGTTAATATCATAGACATTAAAAACTGATTCAACCATTAAAATAATTTTAAAAACATATTTCAAGGAAGTATTGTATGTTGAAGAGACATCTTTAATGATGTCTGTAAATCGCCAGATCATGGCTGATGTTTTTATTTTTATAATAAGAGGTATATGGGAGGAAGAATGATTATCAATTTTTCCATAAACATGATAAAAATATAGAATATTTATAATAATATAGAGCATGTGCCTCTTGGATATGAGGAGGTGATTATAAGAAAAATAATAATTGAAAACAAAATATAAGAAAATTAATGACAATCTTTACCGCTTTATCTCTTCTCATTGAGATCCAATTTATGGGCTTCGGTTTTGGAAATTTGGTGAGACTAGTAGTTCATGGATGTGGGTATGTGACTTTAAGTGTGTATTAGATAGTATTTAAAAAATTTTAAATTCTTTATAGGTGAGATAGGATGAGGTTGATGTGGGTGTAATTTATATTGAAAGTGAAAGAGTTTTAAAATATTTTCCAATGACATCTCAATAGTCGTATTTGAAATTCCATGGGACTAACCATGGTTTTGTCCCATGGTATTGGCCACTTGGGACACCTAATATAAAATTTTAATCCCCAAGAATCTATTATAAATATTACATCATTATTACATCATTATGATGTCATTAAACACCCAAAAACTTAAAACAATATTTTTATTATTGAACAAAAACTTAACTATCTCAAAAAATTCCCAAAAAAACCACTGTAACCATTTTTGGACATGTAGAATTCAAAAATGAACTCTATTTTTCGAAAAAAAATTTCTAAATACTATTCATTTTATTTCAAAATAAAATCATATTTTATTCGAAAAATTATAATCTGTAAACTATAACTCATTTTATATCACCTTGAAAAATTATTCAATATCCTATTATCTTATAACCCTAATAAAATAAAATGATAATATTATATACAATTCATTAGGTTCATGTTACTATTCATATTCCAATTGATATGTATAGGTTACTATTCAGTAAAAAACATGTTTCTTCAAAAACAATCTAAATATCTATCTGATCATAACTGTAGATGTCAGTTTTTTGAAATTCAAAACATATAAACAAAACAAATATTATTTAAGAGATAGTTTATAACTATATCCTTAAAAAACATTCATTATTTAACGTCTCAATGTTTGATATATTTCAATTTAGTTTTAAAACCTTTGGTGCTAAAAATGTGATCATAAAAGATTTTAGAAATTTATCAAATCAGCCAATACTGAAAATATATCCAATAAAATAATTTCCCATGTCAAGAAGAAACAAAAGAATATTGATGTTTTTAATATTAACAACTCTTCAATGTGAAATGAATCTATTAATATATAAAATTTAGATTTGGTAGTTTTATTAGTGTGGGGGAACTTATATTCAAATATTAGAACTATTTGAAAAATATAAATCTCCCCAAAAATAGGCATGATTATAAGGGGAAAAAATGGAATAAATGTGAGTAACATTAATAAGAAATAAGAAGAAATAATTGAAAAGGAATAAAATGTTTGAATGTTTCTATTAAAAATATTTTTGGTTCGATGGATGAATGTTGTGCAAGATGTTACCAACATAGTAACTTTTCCAAAGAATGTATGAAAACACTTCCAGAAAAATGTGAGTATTTAATTAATGAAAATAGGCCATAAATAATATTGTTATCGAATTTTATTTTTTTGTTGATATGTCAATAATTGTTTGAAAAATAAGAAAATTGTTTATTCTGGATTGTTATTTTTACTCACATATGACATGTGATTTATAGATCATGAAATATGTTGAAAATTTTGATGGTGTAGTACTTGATTTTGATATTAAATTTTGTTTAATAATTAATGGATTTGGAATTACTATGATTAGAACTCAGAAAATGAAATCCAATGATGCCATATATGATGATGGACACAAACAAATTTTTCTGAGATACATCCAACTGTGTGATTATGATAAGGAAGCTATATTTAAGAATGAATGATGTATTATAGATAGTGTAGAATATGAAACATCTATTACCTATGGATAATGAACAAGAATAAATATCATTCAGATTAGAGAATTTTGTAACTCATGTTATACGAGTGTGGGAAATGAAATCAATTTTTCAAATAAAAAAATAGGGATATTAGATATAGAATAATCAATAAAAACTCCTAAGTAGATGATCAAATAAACATTCAAATGTGAAATAGGAATGATGATATTGTTTTATATAGGGAATATGATTTGTAAAATCTATAATATTGTTGAAATTTAATATAATAGAACTATTAATGTTATTCAATAACATTATTATTGAATCAAGATAAATATATCTATCAGAGGGGATTTGTATATTATCAAATTTATTGGTGTCTATAAGAAGATAACCACCACGATGTAAATGGAAAATAAATTAATGTTTTTAGAGATTTTTTAATATTTCATAAGGGAATTTGAGAGATAAATTATTTCTTATATAATAAATTTTAGAATAAATAATGGGATGATGTATATAAGTAATGATTTTGAGTTCTATATGAATAAGTATGGAATCAAACATTAAAAGATTTCTGCATATACTCCTAACAGCAATGTATTGGAATAGTGTAAAAAAACCTTTCATATAAATTGGATGAATTATACTATATGATTATAAAAATTAAATGTTTTTGTGGAGAGAATCCACTATAATTGTTATAGATATACAGAACAATTATCTATTGTGGCTGGAATCCAACATCAATCCCTAAGAAATGTAGTTCAAAAAAATCCATCATATATATATTTTAAGGTATATGGAATCAATTTCCTAAAATGATAGTATATATATATATATATTAATATTTGATGAGAAAGATATAAGATTTAATATTTAGGAGATATTCTTCATATAGAATAATTTATAAATGCTTGAAAAAACAATATCAAAAGATGGTGGATTTGAACGATCTGAATGTTGTTTAAAATATATCTTCTATTATTAATGTTATAAAAAATGCTATTGATGATAAATTGTGGTATTATTTTTAGTATCATTGATGTGAATAAATATTTTTTAGGAAATAATCGTTGACTGATGATTCAATAGAATATTTTTGTGGGGAATGTGAGATAATAATAAAAACTATAAAACATATTATTCTATAAGAAAAGTTAAATATGAAAATAATATTTATAATGAGAAACCTCCATTTTAAATGACAAGAATTTAATGATTAGAACATATGATTGATCTTATCTCAAAGGGTAATATAAAATAATTTTTAGAAGTAATTGAAAAGAATGAATTATATGTTGCAATGAATGAATATTTGGATCATTTTCAGATGAATGACACCTGATAACTTCTTCAACAACTAAATGAAAAAATATTATTAGAGAAAATGGTTTATTAGAAAAAAGACGAATGAAAATGGGGTTATTTTAATAAAAACAAGAATTTTTATAAAGGATATTCGTAGGGTGATGGTATGGATTTTGAGGAACCATTCCCCTATAGTGTTATTTGAAACAATCATCATATTCCTAGTAGTGGAAACACATATTTCATATAATTTATATTAAATTGATATATTTTTATCCTTATTAAATAGAGAGAATGAGGATAAAGATTATATTGAGAAAACATGTGGGTTCTAATTAGAAAAAAAAATGTATAAAAGTATGTATGTTATAGAAATACTTTTATAGGTATAAATAAGATCTAAAATATTATATATCCAAGAAAAATATTATAGAAAAGTATGTAGGTTACATAATTTTTTTATTTTATATCTGATGAATGTATTTTCTTCATTAATATATAGTGAGATTTGGTTTTAGGGGATAGAAAAAATTCTTAAAAATAGTCGGTTTAATAAATGAAGAATTTTTTTGAAATGTTAATTACAGGATATTATAGGTTTACAAGTCGAATAGAAACAAAAATACATTTTTATATTATTAGAGAAGTACACTATGAAAATTACACAAAAAATTATCATAATATATTTTAAATATGATTCAAACCATATTTTCTTTTGAATGAAGACATGTAAAAATTGATCATAGAAATTTGTTAATTTAAAATATTTTCAAAATAATATAAGATGATTTCTCAATTATATATCATTATGGTCAGATATCATTTATGTTACTACTTTACATGCCTAAAATAAAAGTGATTCAAAATAATAACCTATGCTAGTTGCAAAAAGGATTGTTCGATATGTCTAAGGATCCTCTTCATATGTTTTATTGTGTAAAATATGATTTTAAATGATCATTCATAGTTATTTTATGATGATATGTTTTGAGACTATTATGATACAAAATAAATATCAGGAGAAAAATTTTTCTTAGTGGAATTGTTTGTGATCTTACATAGTAAGATGTCAAGTTCAAGGGAATTGATCAAAAAATAATAATAATATATTTCCTCCATGAATGATTAAACTCAAATGATCTAGTTTAATTATCAATTGGAAAATTTTAGGGTGAATGTTTCTAAAAATTACTCAAATTTTATATTTGTAACACCCTGACCCCAGTTACTCGGAGTCGGTGCATTACTTTGTAACATTGGCATGATCACAAAAGATCATGTCTCGAAAGACCGATTAGTTTAGTAGCCTTGAAAACACTAGATACATTCACAAGTCTTACATTACATCATAAAGTAAAAACTACAATAACAAAGTCTCCATAGTCCACACTCATATCCTCTTCTTACTATCCCTGCAGGTCATTCATAGAATACTTCTTCACATCTTGGAAAATATTAAAACATTGAAAGGGGTGAGCTCAGATGCTCAGTAAGGATAACAATATAGCGGAAGCTTTCATCAATAAACATAAACATTTAAGGCAATGTATAACTAAAACAAAATCCATTTAAACATGAACTTTAGCATAATATGACAAAAGTAAAATGAAATAATTCCATTTACTTCTTCACATGGATATTCTACTAGTCGAATAATCACATGCAATATCAATAACCACTTTCATAATGATGGAATGCATAATTCTAGACTATCATAACCACGTAGCCAAGGCCTCGTTCCAAGACCACAAATAATATTTTTTCGAAGCCTCGTGCCAAGACACTAGTTTGTCTCATGAGACCTGCCGATGCATCGAGGAGCTATAGCGGGCTCCACCCGTCACTTATTATGTTCAATGAATTCCTCATATGAACAGGTTTAAACATATCATAAACCATAAAATTATCGTATCACATAAAACATTCATATAGGAAACATAACATTTCCACATTTCAATCACAAGATATCAATACAACACATTGATATAATAAAAATACTTTCAAAAACATTTTCAATACCAAAATAAAATAAAATTAAAACTTTGTATCTATTTTTCATTTAAAAAAAATTATGGCTTGTAGAGGAAGCCGAAACTAAAATAATGGTTACGGTGGCGGAGAATTCGTTGTCGCCACATACGTACAGCAAGAAAACATTCCTTTTTGTCGTTTAGTAAAACACTTCATATAAAAAGTTTCCTTTTTAAAACACATAAAAGTCAAAGGGGTTTATACACCATATAAATGAAAGTTGTGTATAAAACCAAATATTCCTCAACGAAAAGAGATTGAGGCGATGTCCTTAAAAAGATCATTTTTTAAATAAAATAGATCTATTATGTGTATTCAATACATGTACAAATAAAGAATGTATAAATACAAGATATGACATAATAATATCATGACATAATTTTAAAATTGGAGATTAACCCAATGAATGGAAATTGGGTTAAGAAGATCCCTTACAAAGATCATTTTTTTAAAATAAAATAAATCTATTATGTGTATTCACTATAAGTACACATAAAGAAAGTGCAAATACAAGATAGGTCATAATAATACCATGACATAATTTGAAAGTAGGAGATTAACCCAAAGAACAGAAATTGGGTTATGAAGTTCCTTTACAAAGATCATTTTTTTAAAATAAAATAAATCTATTATGTGTATTCACTATAAGTACACATAAAGAAAGTACAAATACAAGATAGGACATAATAATATCATGGCATAATTTGAAAGTAGGAGATTAACCCAAAGAACAGAAATCGGGTTATAAAGTTCCCTTACAAAGACCATTTTTTTAAAATAAAATAAATCTATTATGTGTATTCACTATAAGTACACATAAAGAAAGTACAAATACAAGATAGGACATATTAATATCATGACATAATTTGAAAGTAGGAGATTAACCCAAAGAACAGAAATTGGGTTATGAAGTTCCCTTACCTTGCGTCCTGTCTTGACTCGACCGTTCTTTAACCTCCTGAATAACAAACTAGAGTTACTTTATAATTTCTTAAGAACCTTTTTAAAGTTTTTTATTCCTTTTATATCACTTATTACAATGTTATGAACATTATATAATTATTTAAGTTTATAACGGTCGTTTTGTCGATCTTTGGTACTTGAGTCAAAAATAAACTTCTTATAATTACAAGTTGTTCATGTGGTGAAATATCCATTATATCCAGAATTATATTCATGATATAGATATCATATATCTCATATATATCCAGTATATACATGCATTTATAATATTCCATAACGTTTAGAGATAAGAAATGAAATGCAACTTTCATGGAGACGGTAAGCCGTACGTACGCATGAACGCTACTTTCATTTATATTTCGTATTTAATTAAATCATAATGATATAAAGGTATATTATAATTCCAGTATAATCTCATATATAATATCATTTACTCCATCCTTTATACATCCCACATATGGCATTAACGATTCAAATCACTTTGAGGGGGCGGTAGTCCGCACTTCCTAAAATGAAATTATCGCGTTTGACCCATAATGGAAATCATAAAGTATGAAATAAATGAGAAATAAAGAAGCATAAGGAAAAAATAAACATAATATATATATCATATATGAAAATAGTGTCATCAAAATGGCCTCCATTAGAGGTGTTAAAAGAATATTGAACAATCATCGTTTCATGAGGCAGTATTTCGCCACCCACAGAAACAGTATGTTCTTTAACCATTAGACGAAGGTGTGTGTAAGTGTAAAACAAATCCATATCATAACAAAATCATAGTATATTTTAGATACTGGTGTTGTTACAAAAGAAAGGAATAAAAAGAGTTTAAGGGGTTGGAGAAGCAAAATAAAACAAAACTACATTAGAGAAGACATTACCTTAAAATCAGGTAACTCTATTGATTTGAGCCAAAGGATTCCTTGGGAATAATTCTCCCCAAAGTGAGGCTTCTAGGAGTAAGAGTGGGATGTGTAGAGAGTATTTGGGCAGAGTTTGGCCGAGCCAAATGGCTTGAAATTGTGAATAAGGTGGTAGTGGTGGGGGCCTTTTATAAGAGGAGAGGAGGGGCACTCTGGGAAAGTAATGAAATGTTACTTTATTATACAATGCTTTTCGGATTCTAAAGGTCCCACACATATATAATTCGAGGATAAGGTGACGAGGGTTCGAAATATTATCATCCAATAAGCTTTGGAGAACTGTAATTCTTAGATTTTACATTATCCTTCCATTTTATTAATATCGTTAATTAATGAGTTAATCGCTGCATCATCATGGTTTTATAAATAATTTAATTTATTTAATTTCTAAAAATTACAAAAAAAATATCATTATGTAGGAAATCTTTTTATATTTCTAATGAATATTTATAGTCAAAAATATTTCTTTTATAACCCCATTTAAAAATTGTTTTAGTAAAATAACTCTTGTTTGTGACCTTTTTATTTAACATTAAATAAAAAGTTATTTATGTCCTTTTCCTACCATAGTGGCTCCATGGGGTCCCCAATTTGACCCATGGTTTGTCTTGGTCGGCCATGACTCATCCAATAGGGTTAGGGAAAGTGTAAAGGTAATTCCATATTTTTATAATACTATTTTTACCTTAAATTTCAATAATTACCTTTAATCACGATTAATTAAACTTAAAAGTTACTATACAACAAAAAATTATTTTAATCCCACTGAACCACATTTTACTTCCTAATGACAACCATTTATGTCAGATTTTTGAAAATCAAATCAAATAAGTGGTATTGTTTCATTTAAATGAAAAATCAGTTTTTAACCACCACTTAGTTGTTTCACTATTCATCAAAAATTGTAATTTTTCAAAACAATGCCAAAATTTCACCCTAAGCTATAATTGATATTACGAATTCAAAAATGATGCCTATTTTACAAAATTCCAAACATATATGTTTCATTAATTAATTTTATAATTAATTCTCGTTGTCACAACAAATAGCGTGTTTTTAAGAAACAATATATATCAAAAGATTGACAATTGTTTATGTCCAATTTCAAAGTGAAATTAATTCTAATGAACTCCATTGGATAAAATGGTAAAAATATATTCTAATTATAGTTTAAAAGCACTCAATAGTATAATATATCTCTATAAATTATTTTTATTAAAAAATTTGTTTTTAAGTATTTTTCACTATTCATAGAAAATTGTAATTTCTCAGCAAATTTCAAAAAATTCAACTTAGGATAATTTCGATATTCCGAATACAAAAATGAAGTCCATTTTGAAATATAAATTTCTATAATTTTAAAAGGTGGGTATTAATATTCATAACAGCTACTTTGATTAGTCGTGGTGTGTTAGAATCTCGAACTTGCGTACAATGCAAGCTATTGCATTATTGAAAGAGAAGTGTATCGTGAAAGCTCAGGGTGTTACAATATTCACCTATAATTATTTATTAATCAAAAACCCTATTAAATATTCATGATAAAAAATGGAATATATTTTGATTTAAAAATATATATATATATATATATATTTTTACAGATTTAATGACGTAATAAATTTCTATAAAATATCAAATTTTCAACATCTTCATGAATTCTATGAATAAATATGGATTTTTTGAATTGAAGCTAAAACATCATATTCAACCTCAACCAATTAGTTACTAAAAATAAATAAATAAAACCCCCATTGGGATTTTAATTATGTTGAAAATCTGTATATATGGTAAAAATTGTAACATTTTTAAAAAAGACATTATATAAGGAAAATGAAGCTACATTTTTCTAAAAAGTGGTAGAAAAAATGTGGGTAATGAAAAAATGGGAGTTAATAATTTATAAAAAATAGTTAAATATTATATCTAGGTGTGACTTATCCTAACATGCCCAAGAAAATACATGTAACATAGAGTTTAAATTATTTCAAAAATATAACATTATCTTGTAGTGTGGTTTCTCCACATTCACTTTTAGATATGATGTTATTTGATAAATTTTCAAAAATTGAGAGAGAATATAGGAGAAATGTTTTGTTAGAACCTAGAAAGTTGTCAAAAGTTGTCACTAAATATTCACAAAAAAATCAAATTGGGATATTGAAGACATTTTTTGACAATTTAACGATAAATCTATTTCTTTTCAAAATTATTTTTATATGAATGAATATTAATGTGTGATAACTATTTTTTGTATGATTTTAATGTTTAGTTAGAAATTGTTATTCTAAAGAAAAAATAGAATATTATTAAATTAAAAATGATATAATTTTTTATTGTGAAAATAGACATAAATTACATAAGATGTAAATGAAAGAAATTACATAAATTTAAAAACGAAATAGATTCATTAATATGTAAAAGGAAATAATTTACCTAAAATTGAAAATTTTAACTTATTCTATATTGATATAAATGTCAAAACATCAAATAGAACTTGATGACATAATCTTTTGATTAAATGGGGGTCAATGTTTTCTAAATGAACTATTTTGGGAAAATATTTGTGAAGTGAACTGAAGCAGCATAACCAAATAGAATTGTTGTAATAAGTTAGAAAAATATTTTCATAATTATGGTAGGATTTTTACTTGAAAAAAATATCTATAAAAACATTTTGGAAAAAATTTTCCTAAGAATATCTTATTTTTCATCATTTTGAATTTATATAAAGGATATTTTCCCAATTGGATTAGATGAAGTTTAGAGATATGTAAACAATTTTGTGATTCAGATTAACTTTCGTGACGTGAATGAACATTTTTTAGGAATATAGATATTTTGTGAATCAGGAAAACTCTATTTAAAAGGAAGAATTTTCTTTTTATAAAATGAATATTTTTGAGGATACCAATGAAACTATAATATTCCAATTTGATGATATTTTTTTCATTAGAGGAATTGTAAAAATGGAAGGAGTTTTTAAAAATATTGTATAAAGATAAAATTATAATGAATTTATATTTTTATTGTTAATATTTGATGTTATAATCTATACTCACAAAACATAAAAATTTCATTTAATAATTTTCATGTTTTATTTGTACAAATTTAATGAATTGTAAAATTAATGGAGGAATAGTTCACTGGATGGAATGAATAGTGCATCAGAAATACATTATTCTGATATCGTTCTAATAAAAATTGATTCAGAATATCAATACCATGTTTTTGTATTTTGTAAAATATTCCTTAATATCCTATTTATAAGTTATTGAAAAATATTATTAACTCCATGTTTAAGAAAATTTAAAGATGTTTCACACGGAAATGATTAAGTATGATTAAATATTTTCATTCACAATATTTTCATTTAAATACTATGAAATTATTGTGGCATTGAGATTGCTATAATATTTAAAAATATTATATAAGGTTTCAGAAAAAAAAATTGAGTTTACATGGAGTTTTAAAATTTTAATTATGGTGATCGGGAAAATGAATTTGGTTTTAGACCTTTTCTATCATGGGAGAACGTATATAAAGGGGTGAAAAGTAAAATTTATTTAACATTGTGCATTAATAAAATTTGTAACATATAAAGGATTTTTTTTAGAAGTGAGTTTCCAAATAATGATTAATATTCCTGTTGAGGATGATTTATTGATAAGGAATTCCTATCATAGAATCTGATTTAGCTAGTGTTCATATATTTAGAATCATAATTTTTATATCATAATTATTATACATAAGAATAATGATGAAAATTTGTTTAGTTAAATTATTTATAGTATAGTGTGTTGATTCCATTAATATATGTGAATGATGTGAAAAGGAAAGACTTTCATCACATTTATAAATGGGCATACCAGATGAACCACCTGGATAGAGAAATCATATAGACATTCAAGACAAAAAAATTTATGGAAATGATGATACAATTTTTCTACTTTTTGTGGCATCGTTATGTAATTAAAAACATATAAATAGATTTTAATAAGTACAATCATACATATAAAGAGATTTAAGGATTATAGTATGAGTTGACCAAAAGTTTAATTCACTTATTTATATCAATGAAATTCCATTGACCCATGGAAGTGTCCACGGAACAGATATAGGTTCACATATAGAAGAGGAACATTATAAATATTGTATTAATTATCTATTTTCATACCTTTTCAAGAATTTATTATTTTCATGAGTGTTTATTAGGAAAGTAACTCAATCAATATGCATGGGTTAAATTTCATAAAGATGTATATTTTTATGAAGATAACAACTAATTAAATCCTAATCCCATTTTATCAATGAACTTAATGAACAACAACACACATCGAATTAAATTGCATGCAAATGGGATTGGTAGAATATAAATGAGTAAAATATAATGAAAAGGGAAAGAAATAAAATGAAGCCTAAGATCAACCTCAGTGGTCATGAAAAGGTTATCCCGTACCTAAGACTCCCTGCTCTAGAAATAACTTCAATGTTATAAACTCATAATGATCCTCTATTTGAAACATATCTGTAAGAAACCATACATGAAAAAATTAATAATAAATTACATATTTATTGAAAATTTATAGAAAAATCATATAGATCATATTTCAGTCAATATTTATCCATTTATTGAACACTTTATTTTGACATGAACAAAGTGGATGGAAAATTACCTAATATCATCTCTTAAGGGAAATGGATAATTTTATTCCAAATCAATCTCTAGAAAAAGGATCAATATTATCCTGATTTTATGAACATGTGACAAATCAGATCCTCGTAAACATCCCTTTATAAATTATTATCTCCCATGAGAATCATTAATTATTAGCTAGTATCCATGATTTTATTATATGGAATAGTGTAACCGATACTATCACAAGCATCCAATGGATGATCCAAAAATATACCCACAAATTCCACATAAATTTAGACATATATCCCTAACCAATATGATTATACCCAAAAATAGAAGTATCATTATCATATCCCTATATCCTGAAAGAAAATATCAATGATTGATTCCCTTTCAATCATCTAATATATTGTATATGGATATCTCACTCACATCTATGCACCCACACAAAACTAAATACATATAAAATGATATAGAAGGCATAAAACTACCAATAATACACTTAGTACCATAAAACATTTCTTACACCACCCCCAAATCACTAACCATGTTAGGATCACTGTGGATACACCACAAGATAGGTCTCATAAAATCCTAAACAGTCATAATGGACACACACATAACCCATTTAACCAAAAAATAGATTAATTAGAACTTCATAAAATAAAAATATAAATTTATTTAGTCAAGAAGGATTTATTCCAAAAAACTATTCTAACCACCACTATACTCCTCAAAATAATGAAATTCATTATGAACATATCATATGCAGTAATGCTCACTCGAGCCTCATACTAATGAACAGTATAAAAAACATTTAACAACACTGGTCATGATTCTAATTTAAACATGTTTATGTAAGATAGTGGTCCATTGAACTCATATTAAAAATTAGGGCATCTCCCGTATGAAAAAATCAACCACACGAACACCATTCACTCGAGAATAAATTCTAATACACAAGCATTAAACCATGGCCCCTTGACACTACATAAAGGGAAATGAAAATGAAAATTTCTAGGTATCTATCCAAACCATCCATCTTAAGAAAACTATATTACTAGGGGAACAATAATCACTCTATCTCTAAAACAACAAGATTCCTCATTCCAAAACAAAAGTTCATTCAAATGAAATAACATGTGGGTGACAACATGAATATTTTATCCCCACCAAAAGGGATACTTACCACACTAACCCATTCCACTTGTGATTGTTGGAAGATAAGGCCTCACTGCATGACATGGATGAAATCACAATATAAGAACACAATCCCTCACATTAAACTCAAACTAAGACGTTTAGATTAAACTCAACCTTAAGGAAGTTGAGGCTAATCATAAACATTTCTCAAGAATCTTTGACCATATAAAGCAACCAGAAATGAAGTTAAATCTCCCACCGAACTACAAAGGTCAAATTTTATCCATCTATAATGAGATTACATCTCTATCAACATAGAACATCTATAAATGGGATCCACATTGTCTTTCATCAAGACATATATAGACCTGAGGTGCAATTGAATTGAATTGTACTAATAATCTATATGGAAGAACACCATATCAGTTTTCATTGACACATTAATCAATTTGACTTCCACCATCCATGAGAACAAAATGAGATATCAATTTTTCCTATTAATCCAATAATTTTTTATTTATGAATAAACATTATCCTCTCTCCTAAAGGACAAGGGCCTAAAATTATTAAATTCTCCAATCCACAAATATATGTTCAACACACTTGGTGAAATCACCCTACCATTAAAATAGAAAGAAAGAAAAAAAATCACATACCAATGATAATTGGACACCCATTCATAAATGGTGTTCAGGATGCACCAATATGACATACATCAAAATTCAGATACATTCTTAGAACACCTCTTTATCAAATCCCATAGTCATAAAACATTATATATCTTATTTTTTATTATAATAACCCAACATCAGTCTACTAGGCGTGTCACCTGATTAGTCTATTTATAACGTATCATTGGCTTCTAACCTATGGTAAGGGCATCAAAAAAACATTTTGAAAACTATAAAATCTAGTCAAAGTGAAATAACAATATAAAATTATTGTAACCCTACTTTTTTATTACATAACTATTACATTTTGTTTAATATCAATAACATAATAGAGATACACATACAAGATAAAAATGTTTCATGTATTATTTGAATTTGTCTTTTATGTAATTTTTTCATAGTAAAACATAAACACATATTTAAATCCTTATTTTTTATCCTTAAAAAATTTCATCTTTCAATAGTACATGTAATCACTTGAGGATATACATGAAATAAATGGGTGTGATAAAAACACAAATACAAGATGAATAATGGAAATGAAAAAATTAAACATGGCTGAGCATAATCATCATCATCACATCAAAAGCTTTAGATCATCATCAAAATCATGGATAAAAAATGTGACAGAGGAGTGGAATATATAAATTTATAAAAATGAAGAATTATGTCATAGTGGTCAAATACCACAAGTAGTTGGGAAAACATCTAGAATCACAGTAATGAATTACATAAGTGCATGATCATAAAATTGTAATCATGAAGAATGATAACACCAGGTTAACAAATACAACACATTACCTCATGAGATAAATCACATCACCCAATTCCTTGATGGGAGATATACATCAGGCTCTAATAATCACATCATAATATTTAAATAATCATTAATTTCAAAAAGAATGTATAATTATTATAATCATGAAATAGAATAGGAAATGAAATGGGGTTTTAGAAGAAAACCATAATTTATAAATTCATGAATAAAAATTATAGTTTTAAAGATAAAAAGGGAGATCATACTTTGGAATAAGATATCATTTTTTAGGATATGAAACAATGATTGAGGATTCAATTTTTTGTTTTTTAATTAAATAAATTTTAGGAAAATCATTGTATTTGGCCTAGAAATCCAGGTGAAAACAAGTATATCCTTTAATGTAAATGGAATAATAATTAATTCTTATTTAAGAATCCATAATTGAATATACATATTAAAATATACGTGAATGTGGGATATCCCGAATAAAGGGTGCATTTTTAGAGAATCTCATAACATTCTATTATGCTTTATTTTTTCACTTTTGTGCCTAATTAATACCAAACATATATTTATAAAACAATTAACTCAATGTATTTTTTTAGAAAAATTTACAATATTTTTGAATGATATTGATTTTTTATATTTCATAATTTTATTTGTTATATGGTTATTATTTTGATATCATTTATTACATAGAAATTCCATGGTTTCTTTGATTTCCCTATTTCATTGGGAGTAATTTTAAAATCTGTATAATTAACTATATAAGAATAGAATATATGTAATTTAATAATTATATACTATATATAATTTATATCATCTATAAAATATATGGTTATAATCATTGAATTTGCAATGTATATGAAATTGGTTAACCAACAATTGATGAGACATTGTTAAAAGTGTTGGAAAATAAATTTTGAAATTTATATAAATTTTAAATATCATACTTTTATTTGATTAAAAAACATTTATATAATCTATAATGATTTATTAATTTATATTAATGGTTGTTTGTGAATGGTATGGTTAAAAAACAAGATAAAATGAAGAAAAAGATAAGAATTCATAGATACTTACATAATACTTGGTTTAGGTTATCTTTTATGAGAACTAAACACCCTTTATGATTAGAGTTTTATTACTAAAAAACATCCATAATGATTATAAAGGTTTTTAAAATAATTATTGGAGAATATGACTAAAATTTGAAAGTGGGGGATGATTGGTTTTCCAAGGGGAGGGAATGGGGTTATTTATATTTGAATAGAATGGTAAATCTTGAATAAAATATTATAAAAAATAATATATCATTGGTAAATCCTTTAATAAGGAATTTTTGCCAATATAAATCAATAAATCAATATAATATATTATTTTTTAATGAATTAACTTTTTTTATAATTATAATTACTTATTTCATTAAAAAAGAAAATGTAATGAAATTAAATTTTATATTCTAAGGGATCACTTTTGACTTTAGATTTTGGATAATTATTTTTATGTTTGTAGTTTATATTTATTTCATTTTAATTACTCATTTATTAAATTAAATATTACATGTCAAAATATAATGTTATAGAATGTATTATTTCGTTATTATATATTTAATGATGTAATTTAAGATACATTGGAAATGTGAAAACATTATTTTTACTCTTAACCTGAAAATAGAAGTATTTGTGAAAATCAAAAAAAAATAACAGATGAAAAATTTTAGTATGATGATTTATAAAATGATATTAATTAAATTAAAATAAATTTTATTAATATATCATTTAATTTCATAACATAAGAAATATAAATTTTAAAAAAAAATTAAAATATAGTTAATTAAGAATGATATTATTATTTTTTGAGTTTTATAATCATCATTTTTTTGGAATTATAATTTTTTATTTCCATATATTAATAATGAGATATATTATTTTATTACATAAATTATTATTATTATGTAAAATAACTATTCTAAATCTTATTTTATTATTTCCAATGGCCAGGATATTATTCATAATGGACAGGTTACTATTCACAATGCTAAGGTTACTGTTTCAATGATCACATTTTTATTTCAATGGTTAAATTGCCATATATAAAGGCCTTTAAATTCCTTCATTCTATATTTAACTTAACTACAATCATGGTTATATATTTTAAATTTCTATACTGTTTATTGGTTTACTAATATTTTGGTTCTTTCTATAGTTTTTGGAATGGGGGACTTTATTCTTATAGATTGGAGAGATCCATATTTTCTCTTTTTAGCCTTTATATTTTATATTATTCATCCATTTGTATATATATAAATTTAATAAGATTATTTTTAGATTAGTGTAATAGTATCTGTTAGTGAAATAATTTTTTCTGTTTCTTCATTTGTATTATACTATATGGTATATTTAAATAGACAACTAATTCGAGGTAAAAATATTATTTATAATCACGGGGTTGTTATACTCATCCACCATTTTAAAATTTAACCCCTGAGGATTCTACTAATATTATTTATTGAGAATAGGTGACGGTAATTCAGTTTTATTATTTCCTCTCGTTCCTAGCCCACCTTTTCATACTTATGATTCCTAAACAATAATAGGAAAAGGTGAGTTGTATTTTGTGTAGAACATTGTCTCTATAGACCATGATCTTCAACATATTCTCTTCATATGAGAGTTCATTATCTAGTTGTTTTTCCTTTGGATTTAGTATATGTGATGTATCAAATTTATACTTCCTCGTGAGTGATATGTGGAACAAGTCATGAACTTGGGCCATACATGGTGTAATTGAAAGGTGATAACCACTAATTATATCTGATCAAGGATCACAATGATTACAATGTACCTATGTCCATGATTCCCCTTCTTTAAAACCTACATGACTCTCTTCCATGGATATTTTCGGAATAATAATTTGTCTCTAAAATGTAACTCCATGTCACATTGGTAGTTTTCATCATAGATCTTCTACCAAATCTAACTAGATTTCATAAGATATTTTATTGTTTGAAATGTCATTATATTCTCATTCACAAGGTTAGGTCTAAGTATAATTTGTTCCCCAACCTCATCCCAACATGTTTGAGTTATAAAAAACATTCCACATAGAGCTTGATATGGATCCATTTGAATAATCTAGTGGAATTTATTATTATTTGAGAACTCAAAAAATGGGATATGTTAATCTAATCCACCTGTGAATTCCATAAAGGAGGTTATTAGCATATCCTGAAGTATCTAAGTAGTCCTTTAAGATTCAAAATTAGTTTTGGGGTTATAATCCATGTTAAAAATTAATTTAGCACTCAAATAATGTTCAACAAAGAGATATTCCTAAATAACGATGAATTGGGAAGTCTTGGTGATTCAATCCACCACATCCCATATCTCATTGTTCATATTGGATATCTCTGAGATACTACTTAAAATATAAATAGTGACACTCTACCATTTTGACGTTGGTATGGGAAATGGTTTCATCATACCATTTAACATATATCACTATTATTTAACATTATGGAATTCCAATGTCTATGAGTTATACTCTACAATATCCTTCTTTATGTTCCCCCCCCCCCCGTTGCTTGTGGAAACCGTGGTTTATCTTGGTAATTCTTAGATGGATATAGAAATGTGAGCTATCTGAATTGTCAAATTGATCCATATTTATCTCATGTTATCATGGAACTGAAATAATCATTCCAAACTGATTGACACCATTATAAATTATGGGGAAATCATGTATCTTCCCTTCCCTTACTAATTTCAATTTATTTTGTAGCTTCATGTCATCATTTTGTGGCTCCATGATCTTTTTTTGAATATATGGTAATGAAATCATTTGGTAATGGTTGTATATATTACCCACCATTAATATTTTCAAATCCATCATTTGTATACATAAATATAGGGAATTTATAAATATGTATCATGGAAAGAGTAGCATGTAATTTTCACTATTGAGTACTATATACCTTATTTACCATTCTTTAATAGTAGGGAATACTGTATTCATTTTCATCAATCTTATCTAAGAATATTATTTTCTTCCTTTTTGATTGCATTCTATGTGAATATATTCTTTAGAATCTCATGATCTGTATATATGTATCAATTTCACCATAAGGTTGGGCTGCCAAATATTTAGAGAAAATACCATAGTTGTGCACTCTAGATCATTCATCTAGTATATTTAGTCATGGACCATTAATTTTCATGATTCAAGGCTATCAATTTATCATTAAAAGTGTTTAAAACCCCATATATGAACTTTTAAGAATAAATTTATAACTTAAAACCTCATCTACTTGTTGTTAATGTCAGTACAAGTTTTTCCATTATCCTCTTATTAAGCTCCTTAAATCTTTCCTGACATTCTTCTTTGTAAACATATTTTACCCCTTTCCATGTTATCATTGTTAAAGTACTAGAAAAACATGAGAAATGTATCACAAAATAATGGTAGTACCTTACTAATCCATGAAAAATGTGGATATCCATGACACTAGTGGATCTCAGGAATTCCTCAATAACAGTTATTTTAGAAGGTTCTATAAAAATTATGTGTCTTATGATAATGTTCCCAAGAAAAGTGACATACCACATCCTTAAGTCAATATTTCTAAACATATCATAAATTTTATACATCCTTATTTCCACCAAGATAAACCTTTGATTCTCTTGATGCTCCTTGTTTCACTTGGAGTAAATAAAAATTCCATCAATAAGAACTACAAAAAACTTGTCTATCTAGTATATAAAGACTCCATTGATAAATCCATAAATATTTAATGGCTAGTAGTTTTCCAAGGGTTAATCACTATGAACTCATTGTTCGAATCCTTGTATGGAGTGATTTATTTTGAATATCATCCATATTCATTATTATCTAATGATATATAAAATTAAGATCCACCATTGAGAAGTATTGAGCTCATCGTGGTTGATAGAAAGCATCAAAAATAATTAGTAGGGGATAATTTTTCTTTAGTTTACCTTTTTGAGATCCCATTAATCGATACATATCCACATTGATCCATTATATTTATTTACAAAGTGAACATGTGCACCCTAAGGTAGTACACTAGGTAATATGAACCCTCCGTCTAAATTTTCTTACAGCTATTACTTTAAATCATCCATTTTGATTAGGGACATCCTATTAGGGCATTTTGAGATAGGTTCATCTCTCAGTATGATCTCTATTGATAACTATAACTTATAATATGGGTCATGTCTTGGAAATGCTTCTAAAAATACATTAATATATAATAAAAAGTGGTAATTTCCTATAAGTTTATTCCTTCCATTAACTAAACAATTTTAGAAATGTGTGCTTCATTATAGGGAATCAACACACAGAACGTTGAGGTATTTTCATAAAGGGAATCATGATCTTCCTTGTATTTTTATACAATCATTGGATGGTTTAAAATATGAAAAGAGTTTTACTTATCATGACATTTGATGTGTACTCTATATAATGAGATCCAATCCATACCCTATATAGAGTCGAATTTTACTAGGAGATTTTGAATGAGATTTACTAGAAGAATCTTCTCACAAAGTCTTTGAAGGGAAAGTACCAATAATATGGTTGTGATGATTGCACCACAGTCCATTTTGACATATTTTTATACTTCAATGTATTATGACTTCTATATAATTATTAGAGAAAACTTGTAGGATATAATGGAATACATATAAAAAGAAATGGAAATGAAAATCATACTTGATCATTATGTTTTTCCTTTTTAAAAATAATATTTATAGAATTTTATATATATTTGGGCTCATCATAAGTGTTTTCAATATTTTTTTTCAAATTCTTATTAAAAATTAAATAAGAAGTATCTTTGATACCAACTATAGTGACCCTGATTTTTTTACGTAACTATGACATCATTTTAATGATCAATAACATAATAAGGATACAAATCCAGGATATAAACACTTAGTGTATTTGAAAAATGTTTCTTTTATATAATCATTAAAATTTATTTAAATACATACTTTTTCCTTCTAAAATATCATTATATCCTTAGTACATGTAATCACATAAGGATATATATCAAAGAAATATGTTAGAAAAAATATAAGATAGAGGATGATTAAGGGAGATGAAAAAATACAAACATGGTTGAGCGTAATCATAATCGTCATAAAATAAGCATTGGATCATCATCAAAACAATGAGGAAAACATGTTATAATTGAATTTAAATGTGTTAATACGTAAAAATGAAGCATCATGCCATAGTGGTGAAATACAATATATACATGTGAATAAAACTAGCATTGTGGTCATGAAAAACATATCTGAATTGTCTTATCATCATCATTGTGAAATGGTCTTGTATAATTTTCACATATACTACAAAATACATCATGTTATACATAAAATTAACCAAGTCATTGGAGGGATATATAATTCAAGTCCCACACACCACATCATAATATTTACATATCAGCCATAACAAAAAGAATGTATTACAATCACATTCATCAAATAACCCATGGAAAGAAATGCGTTTCATAATGATTTAATAAAGAGTATGTTAGTGAAAAAAATGTGGGTTAAAAAAGAAAAATGGATATCATAGTTTTCATAAAGTGTCAGTTTTTCATTGGATTAGAAAAAACACATGAGGAGTCAATGATTTCTTTTGGAACGAGATGTATTTTGTAGAAAATCATTATATTTCACATAAAAATCAAGGTGGAAATCTGTATAAAAAATGAAATAAGGGAATATCAATAAAGTGTTATTTATGTAATATTAATGTAACATATATACTAAATTTTTTTGAAAGAGGGATGACCAAAAAGAAGGGTGTTGGGTTGAGAATCCTCTTACCTTATTTCCCACTTTATTTCGTCTCTTTTTCACCTCCTGAATAATAAAATTATACTTAGTAAAACATTTTTCTAAAAGTGAGTTATTTTATTTTTTACCACAATTTATGAATTATATTAATTTTATTATATTTCTAAATTACCTTGGTCACACTGTATTTTTTTCTATATCATGTTTTACATAATCATTTCTTGTTTTGATTTGATTTCCCTATTCTGATCAATGTCAGTTATATATATGTCAAATTTACTCTAGAAGCATATAATACAAGTAATTTTTTATTTATATATTATATCTAATTCATATTTCCAATAATGAATGTGGTAATAGGTATTTACTTGTAAATTCCTCCTTAGGTAGTTAATCATCCGTTGACAGAACATTGTCGAAATAGTGGGAAAGTTAATTATAAAATTAATATATATAATAAATTTAATACTTATATAATGTCAAAATAATTAATATAATTTTAAAATTCTACCTAATTAATTTCTGATGATTTTTTAATGAATTGGGTAGGGAAAAGAAATATAATTATAAGAAAAAGAGATGAATAAATTGATACTTACTTACTCCTCGATTCATTTTCTATTATACAAAACTAAAACTACATTGATGTTTGGTGTTGGATTACTCCAAAACGTCCCTATGGGTTATAATGGGAATTACTGGAATAAATTTGGTAGATTATTGGATTTGGATATTGGTGGATGAGTGATTTTCAAAGTGGAGGGAGCGGGGTTATTTCTACTTGAGGAGAGAGAAATTTGATGAATAAAATAATAAATAAAAAAATATTTTAAAGGTAAAAAATGTAAAAGTTAATTTTTGAAAATATAAATCATACATAAATAAAATAAAATTTTTAAGATTTTAAACTTATTTTTAAATTTTAATTCATTATTTTATAAAAATGGAATGTTGAATAAAAGTAATTTTTTATGGGATCGCTTTTGTTATAGGTATTTGGAAAATGATTTTTAGCTGTAAAATTTAAATTTATTTTATTATAATGAATCATTTATAAAATTAAATATATTGGATCCTTATATTGTTTCTATGATGTATTATATTATTATTAGATCATGATTGATTTAGTTTAAGATACATAGATGTTGTCAAAAACTGCATTTTCAATATTCTCCCAAAAACTAAAATATTTCAAAAAATTACAATAATATCACCCTTGGAAAACTTCATCGTCCTAATTTCAAAATAAATTTATAAAAAAATTAATTTTACTGTTCAATATACAGACTATGAATTTTATTAGATACATTAAAAAATAGTGTATTGATAATGTGCTTATATTTTCATTGAGTTTTATAATAATGAAATAATTTTTTTAGAATTGTACTATTTTTATTTGCATAAATAAATCATGATAAATATTATTTATATAATTATTTATTATTATTAGGTAAAATTTCTATCCCAACAGTTATGTTACTATCCCCCACAATTAGGTTATTTTACCCAATGGTCAAGATACTATTCAAATTGTCACATTACTATTTAAATTATCACATTACTTCTTCTAAATTCATTTTCTTTACTTAATTAATTATTCATCTCAATTTATATGATGGTTTAATATACGAATAATATATAATGTTTATTGTTTTACAAACATTTTTTCTTTTTATATAGTGTTGGATGTGGGGGTGATGATTCTAGTAGATTCAGGTGGCTGATATTTCCCCATTTTATATTTTATATTTTATATTTTTTGTCGAATTGTAAATTTTAAAATTTTAATTATTTTTTTTCTAATTAATTTAACATAATATATTAATGAAATAACAATTTTTAGTTTCATTATGTATATAATACTATATAGTATATTATAACAAAAATTTATTTCACCAACCAAATATCATTTCAAAATTCTGGGTTATTTCAGAAATTACCATACTCATAATCATTCAGTGGCCCAACAATTAGAGTTTAAAAAATGAATAAAATGAAACAATATCTTGCTAAATTAATTGAAACATATCATACGGTCATATAGACTCAAAGCATACTCGAAAAATCAAAATTTGGTGGCTCCGTAGCCCAATTATAACATCCTAGGTAAAAAAAGAATAAGAATTTTCATATTTATTATTGTTTATGAATTAGATATCAATTTTACCTTTAGTGGGATTCCATGTATGATTGTGTAACTGATAATTAATTACGGGTTTCCCCAAAATACTACATATCATGCAAGGCTGAGATATACCGAAAAATAATATATTATAAATATTATTAATATAAGTGATGATTACGGACTATTCATTGTATTAGTGGAAATTAAAAAAAATAACTATATTATTTTTATAAATGGTTATTAAATGTTTTTACATTCATCCCATAAGTTTTATAGGGTTAAAATAATAATAAAAACCAATTTTAAGCACAAACAACTCAAATATTTTTTAAAATGTAGTTTTACCACCTTTAATGGAGAAAAAAAATTAAATCTTCATTTGTCACTCTTTTAAATTCAATTTAACAAAAAAAATTATTTATAAAGGAAGTATCAAAATTTACCTTTGCTTAATTTTTTGTATTTTTCTAAAAAAATTGATTTTATTGATGAATAGTGAAAATTAAGGCATTTGATGTTATGAAAACTTTCTTAATAGTTATTATAGATTAAAAATATTATTAAAGACACAATATATCAATAATACAAGTATTAATCTAATTTATTTCATTGGAAAAATTTATATGTTGAAATAAGATATGAAAACTTATTTGAATTTGGAACGTCTCTTTTACCCGCTTTCTCGCCACATATGCGGGATTAGTGTTATACATAATTTAGAAACTTTTGTGAATTAAATTTTAAAAAATATACATAAATAGTTGTAAGAGGCATGAATTTCTTGTATAATATGATCAATAAATATTTTTAAATAGAAACTTTAGTATTTTATTTAGCACTATTAATGCAAAATCAGGTAATAATGGTTGAAATTAATATTAAAATATTTTATAATTTTCATAATACTATTCATAATTTCATTGTATATGTGGGTTTCAAACAAAATAAACTTTATAAAAAAATTATAACCTTTTCAATCCACTTGGTTTTGAATGTGACATTTATTAAATTCTATTTAAAGGCAAGTTAAAAATTTCATAATAAAATTTTTAATAAGTAAAAAAATTTATTGTAGGGTTATATAGAAGATAAATTAAACTAAAAATAGCCATCTTCAATATAAACTATTTAAATATATCATTATAATTTATTTCTAATTTTAATGCATTAAATAATTGAATTTAATTATTACATAATGATGATGCATTAATTGATTTATTAAAGGTCGAATAAAATAAATGATATTAATAATACTATCATAAATGTAATTTGAAATATTGGATGACATAGAAAAATTTTATGGATTACATTGACATAATAGGGATGAGGTGAAGTATTTTTTATGGTATCATGTTTTTATGATATATTTAAAAATTCAATTATTGATTAGTGTCAAAATTTATATTTATGGTATTAAAAAATAATTATATTTTATAAAATGATATAAAATTTTAAAAAAATATAAACATTGTAAAACATATTGGGTTAATTCTAAAAATATCATTAATTATTTCTTTTTTTCTTTTTTCATTTTACAGTAATTATATTTTATCTCACCGTATAAATTATATAATATTATCTTAAAAATTAATAAAAGTTAAAACAAAAAAGAAGGAATAATGTTTTTCAAAAAATGTATAATTTAAATTGGATTAAGGCATTTTGACCTAAAAACTATATTATAATTATTTAGTGAGGTTCTATTTGGACTAAAAAATTATTTTACATTAATGTAATACTTTGTATAATTCCAGGAGTGGCAGTCCCCTCTCCTATAAAGGGCATCAATTCATCTCTATTATTTATACATCAAAACACTTTGGATTTAGTGAATATCTACCCAAAACCCATCATAGAATATTAACCAAGATTCTATTGTACATTGTGTTTGCATAAAACCCTCATTAAAGGTGTTATGGTGTTAATCAATGTGATCACCTGAAGGAAAGGTAACATTTTTATTTAAGTGTTCTATTTTATTTCATCCTCCACTTCCATCAAATATTATTCAGCCTTGATGTCATAATAAGTCCAGAAAAATCAATATAATCAGATTTTATATTGATATTATTATCACCTAAATATATCTACACTTCCATCAAATGGAAAAGTAATTAATCATTCGTGTTTACATGTGAACTATCACCTCCACAAACCGATATGTTTTGTCTTCCATAACCATATCTAAAAATAGGTTATAAATATTTAATTAATGATTATAATTGATATTCATGACATATTTTTCATTATAATTTAATAATATATAAATTACTTTCTTAATTTCCTTGCACATAAAATTGATATTTTCTTTCATGTGTACGTGTGAAATATCACCTCCACATAGCTATATGATTAGTTTTTCTTCACCACATCACAAGAATTATATATATATGTGTATATAAATTATTAATTTTATATTTATGATATTAGGATAATTTTGTAATGATAATATAATAATTACTTTCATTCAAAAATGATAATTGAAAAATTGAAACGTTACTAATGCATACATAGGAGCTACCATCTCCATTAATATAAAGTTGTTAATTTTTCAAATTAATACATAAATGGAATGATTTAAAATTATAATTAATCTTTAAAAGTAATTATTATGTCATTAACATTATTATATAGATGGTGGACTAATGATAACTTTTTTTATAGACATTATACCATGTCATTTTGGATATATGTACGGAATATCATCAAAACATTTAACGTGAATTAAATAATTATAAACATTTTATAATATGGTGATAAGTTATATAAAAGGAATTATAAACATGAAAATTGTTCTCAAGAATGTAAATAATTAACAAAAATTTATTATTATGAAAAATAAATAACATTCATGATGATCCATACATGATGTAAGGTACTCTGTCTCAATCTCCATTTATTAAGGAATATTTTGATATTATTGAAAATGTTATTTAATGAGGTTTATAATCAACCCCATTTACTTATATTATCATTAAGTGGTTAATAAAAGTAATCATTATGTATGCAATTTTTTTCTTTCAATGGAAATAATAAATGGGTTGTTCATTTTTTAATCTATACGGTGGCAATTAATTCTCTACCACCGTAGCTGTTATTTGATATTTGATTCTTCAGCAAGACTTAAATTTTTTAAAAGAGAGATATATATATATATATCACTTATTATATTTATTTGGTACATGGTATAAATAATGGTTTTAAAAATGTAATTATTATTTCAATATATTGAAATAATTTCTTTTGACTGCAAGTGAAATTTTATGAGTAAAATACCAAAAAATGAAATCTTTTATGAGGTATGGTTATGAAATGGTATATAAAAATTTGATGTGCTATTACATGATAGAACTAGGATGGGTGGTTTCATGATAAAACAATGAACGGAGGTTTTTTTATAACCTCTTATGCATTATGAAGGGAAGTCAGATGTATGATTAAACCATTTTGTAAGAGTGATATGTATAGAAGTCGACTAGATGGTTATTCCATTTATATATAGTTATGTCCCTAGTTAGCTTTATGTGTTATATATTCATGATATTGGTTTTATGGTAATATCATTATTAAAAAAAGTGTAACCAATGTCTTTTTTAAGGAGAGTATTTAATATGCCTTATAGGAGAAAAATATTACATTATGATAAATTATTCTTGGTTTACATATTTCCACAATACTAAAATTTTTCCTTCATTCTGAATCCTTCAATATGATTTTTATGATCATTCAATTTTTTTTAATTTATTTACAGAGAATTTAATGAAGATTATAGACAAGGATGGGATCAATGGAAAAATTGCAATGATTAAATATGAGAATAAACCATATTTAATTTTATATGTTTTTGTTTAAAAAAACAATGGATACTGTTTGGAAGTTTCTAATTTCTATTCAAAGGTTTTGATATGAATTATTTATGTCCTAATTATCTAACTCTATAATCCTAAAAATATCCTCATTGTGAAATAAAGTAAAATTATTGTCTTAATCAAGATTATGTAATGTTTTTAGGCATGGTCCATTCAGTTCGTATCCAAGGATTGTTTAGATAACTTTATAAATCAGGGTAATATTATTAAAATACCCATGAATCAGTTAAAATTATTGTAAAGTTAAAATGTTATAGACTTTGAATATTACCATGTTGCTTCATCTAAGATATTCCTATTCATAAGGGTATTCTATTTAGGAAATAGGGATGATGTGGTGGGAAGGAATCATGGGGATAACATCCTTCTGAATCAGTATCCTACGATGGTGGGAATTGGAATTGACCAGTTTGTTATAGTTATGTCCTAGTTGAGTTATGTGATAAATAGTGGTGGTGTAATTACAATAGGGAAACATGATCTATCACAAAGGAACATGACGATAGTGGTGCATTTTATGATACAATAACCCCATCATTTAGAGGATCATCTAACCACATTTTCACTAAAGGATATATTAAATACCTTGAAAATAATTCGATATCATGGGTTTTTCGAATCACTGAAAGTAAACTCTTGCAATTTATCATTTTGATGGTGAATCAGATTAGTGGTGGTCAGTGGTTAAAAATATTAGATAATGTGAAGATATTTATGTAATGGAATGGGATGAATTTAAGAATATATTTCTTCGAAACTATTATCCTAATGCTATTCATTATAGGATTCAAAAGAAATGCATAGAATTGAGACAAAAATAGAAATATCCAACTGGTACATATGAATAAAATTTTACACATTTGGAATGGTATATCCCAAATTTTATCTGGGTTCATGATTTAAATATAAATCAATTTTATTTATTATTGATGTTGAGATATCAAAGAGAATTAGTTTCTCATGAGTGTAAAATATGTGAGATACTCTTCCAACGTGGTGAGAAGGTAGAAATATTTTTTTATGATGGTAATGTTTCCCATAATAGCATGCAATAGAAGATTTCTAGTTTTCATGAAATTGAAAATAATTCATTAGATAATATAATAGGTAATGATAACAAATTTCCATCATGTGATTAGTGTGGTAAAAATAATCATGAAGACTGTATTTCAAAGTATGGGAACTAATTTTTACTTGGTAATATTGGTTATCTTATTCATGACTTCAAGGGAGATGATTAAAAAATCATTAAAAATCATTGGTAAGATTTTTTAGTTTCAATGAGTTAGTATATTATGCCAATGTCTATCCAATGTTGATTACGAAATGTGAAAACTTGCATGATTTATAGAATAAGGGAATAGAAAAATAATTTCCAATAACTATGGTTTATGTGGGACCATAAAATGATGTGTTGATAGGTATGTTATGTGTTTGTTTCTAAATATTGCAATACACATTTGACCTTGGATCTTCATATTCTTTCATTTCTGATATCATTGAATATAAATTGGAAATATTTTTTTATGAATATGATATTGAACATTTGGTAAAAACATTGGGTGGAATTATTAATTTAAGAAAGTTTTATATGAATCTACATATTATCATTGGTGGGATGGTGTTTCTTATAAGTATTGTTTCACTACCCCTAGTGAAGTTTGATATCATTTTGGGTATGGATAGGATCTCAATTAATCATTCTAAAATAGATTTAAATGCCACGGAAGTTTTATTACAAAATTTACACTATTTATAACATGTAGATAACTTGAGAGATTAAAAAAATATGATTTTGAATATTATCAAATTCAGGTTTTTGAAAAAACAAAGCAGTTTGGATTACTGAAATTCCAGTAGTGAATGAATTTATGTATTTTTTCTAGATGAGTTGCCTTATTTTATTCCTAAATTGGAGGTTGAATTTTCTATTGATTTTTTCTGTAATAATAAGACCATTTCTAAACCCCTTATTGAATTCCTTTAGTAGAACTTGTGTAATTAGAATTTATTCTTGCAAGAATTTCTTGATAAAGGTATAATTTGACATAGAACTTCACTATGGGATGATCTTATTTTTTTGGAATAAGTAGGATGGTTCCATGAGACATTGAATTTATTATAGAGCCTTGAATAACATCTCTATTAAGAACAAGTATAATTTTCCCTATATTTGTTACTTGTTTGATCAGATCTATAGAGCATATTATTTTTTGAATAATGATTTAAGGTACTGGTACCATCAGGTAAATGGGGAGGAGGAAAACATTCCATGGAGAATAATATGAATGAGATATTTGAATTATGATTTTGTGGTTATGACCTTTGGGTTATATAATGAAAAGTTTTTATTTATGAATCTCATGAATGTATTCGTTCATCAGTTTTTTGATCAATTTGTTGTTTTTTATAGCTGATATCTTTTTATATTTTAAAAGTCCAAAGTAAGATGAAATTAACAAAAGGATCATTTCAAAACCCTTAAAATAAAAGAATCTAAAGGGAATGTTTATTCAGAGTTAATTTTGGTCACAAAAAATTTAATTCCATGGATATATTGTTTCTAAATATTGAATAACTTTTTACCCTTTTAAAACCAAAGTTGTTGAAGAGTGACCAATAAGAACCAATGTCACAATGATTAATAGATTTCCTAGATTTGAATGGTATTAATTAAGGTTTTTTGAAAATATTTCTCTGTTATCTATCTCACTAAAAAAGTTAACATGTAAAAGAGTAAAGTTTATCTGGACAAAAGAAAATAATGTTTATTTTCAAGAAATGAACAAAAGATTTGTAAATTCTTAGTTTTAGACCTTCCTTCCATAAATGGGGAGTTTATTATCTATAGTGATGCTTCCTTTGGAGGGAATGATTGTGTCCTAATTCACAATGATTAGGTAATTGCTTATGCCTCATGAATGATGAAACATCTAGATTTAGATTACCCAATACATTATTTGGTATCAGATGCTCTTTTCACTTAAAAATTTGGAGGATTCCTTTTTATGTTTTAAACTGTGAAATATATATTGTTCACAAAAGTTTGAAAAATATATTCACTCAGAAATAATTGATCAGGAGACATAGAAGGTGGCCGTAATTAATCAAATATTATGACAAGAACATTCACCCCATCCTAGTAATGAAAACAAGGTGTCTGATGCATTGAGTGGGAAAAGATATGATTCATTAACCATGATATGTTTTTAATATAACCATTTGGTTAATGATTTAAATATTTTTTCTTGGATGTTTTTGTGAAGGTCATCCCTCTATTTTTTTAGGTATCATTATAATCGTCTCTTCTAAAATCAATTAAACAACTTCATAAAGAAGGATATGAGTAATAGGAAATGTTAGAATTGGTTTGAAATGTTATGTTTTAATAATTTAGCATTGATAAAGATTGGGTTTTGAGATATGAGAAGAGATTGTGTGGGTATTTTTATCCACAGTTGAAGAACTAGTTGTTATGTGATGCTTATAGTTCCTCGTTTTTAATTCATACAGGAAGCACTAAGATATACAGAGACCTTTCGGAATATTACTGGTTGGATGGAATAAAATTATATACACATGAATTTACTATGATATTTTAGACTTATCTACTGGTAAAATAAGAGTGGAAGTTATTACCCTAAAACATTTCAGAATTTCATTTGATGAGTGTGTTTCAAAAAAAATACCTTATTCTAAAATTATAAACTTTTTATGTCACTTTGTTAAGAATATTAAATTTATAATATTTTATTTAAGGATATATTAAAAATGTCATACTCATATTTTTAATAAGTAAGTCAATTATAATATTGGGTTTCATAGAAGATAAATTCAACTGTAAATAGTTATTTGAAATATAAAATTTTTATATTAATCATGTTAATTTATTTATAATATTTAGAGATGAAATAAAGAGATTTAATTGTGACACAATGATGATGCAGTAATTGATTTATTAAAATAAGAATAAAATAAATGATATTAATATTATTAAAATAAATTAATATTAAATATTTTATTCCATCCATGAATTTTTTAAATTAATTCAACATGTCATATATGTTTTAAATTAGTTTTTTCAAAGGAATAATCTTATTATGATATATTTTAAATATCAATTATTTAATAGTGATAAAATTGACATTTATGATATATTAAAATAAATAATAGTTATTTAAAACATATATAATAAAATAAAAATATATAAATATCAAATATTTTAATTGGTAATGTCTAAATATGTCATTAATGACTAATTATTGGTCATATTAAATTTCAATGTAATTATATTTACACTCATGCTATAAATTACATAATGTCATGGTAATAATTAATAAGGGTTAAAAATATAGATGGATAAAAAATATTAAAAAAACATTATAAATGTTAATTTGATAAAGGTTTTTTGACCTAAATTATTATATATTCTAAATAATTTAGTTTTGAGCCATTTCTATTAGAAAATAAATTTATATTAATTTAATATTTATAATAATTCTAAGAGTTCCCCTCCACTCTCCTATAAAATGAATCTCATCAATCTCACATATTTACACTTAAAAACCCACTTGGTTAAGCCATGATATTCCAAAACCACTTCTTATAAATCCTTCCCAAATTATATAGGCTATGTTTTAGATAGAACAACCTCCATAGAGGTGATATGGTGTTAATCCAAGGTGATGTCTCGATGGAAAGGGAATAATCTTATTTAAGTGTATTATTTTATTTCTTCTCCCACTTCCTTATAATATTCATCAACCATGATGACATAATAAATCTAGTATCCTCAATATATTGAGATTTTATAATGTTAATATCATCTCCTAAATCAATCTTCACTAATATCATGTGGGAAAATAATTAATTGTTCGTGTGTACATGGGAACTGTCACCTCCACAAACCCATCTTATTCATTTTTTCACAAATATCTATAAGGACTCGTTATAATGATTGAATTAGAAGTTATATCTAATATTAATAAGATATTTATCATTATAATAGAATAATGTATCAATTATATTCTTACTTTCCATAAACATAATGATTATAACGTTGTTTGTGCATATGTGTGAACTATCACCTCCACAAAGAGATGTGATACATTTTTATTCACCATATCACAAGTATGATACAATTATATTTATATCAAGATTATTAATATTAAATTTATTATATTACTCTTATTTTAGTAATACAAAATAATAAATAAATTATATCCATAATGATCATTGAAAAATTGGAACGTTACTTATCCATATATACAACCTCCCATCTTCATGATTATATCATTGTTAATTTATCAAAATTATACATAAATTGGTTGATTTAAAATTTTTATTAATGTTTAAACATTATTATTAAGTCCTGAATATTATACGAGATATTAGGGAATAATAAAAAAAATTTGTTATAGGCATCATACCAAGTCATTTTGGATTCATGTATTGAATATCATCAAAACATCCAAAGTGAATATAAATAATTAATTTATTGTAACAATATCATGATAGGTCATATAAAAGGAATAATGATCCTGAAAACATTTCTCATGAAATCATATAATTAACTTAATTTTATTATTCATGATGATAAAGAACAATCAATATAAACATTACTCATAGAAAAGGAAAATATCTCTATCTCCTTTCATTGGGAAATATTTTGATATTATGCGCCATATTATTTTTTAAGGATTATAAACATCCCCTTTTATTTTTAATATCATTAAAATGATTATTAAAAGATCATTTCTATATTTAATGATTCAATTTCTATTCAATTGACAAAAGGGATGTTCTTTTTTGATGTACACGTAGACAACGACTTCACCACCACCGTAACAATTATTTGATATTTGGTTTCTTCTATAATCCTTAAACATTTTTAAAAGATAATAAAATCCCATATCCCATTTTTTTGTTATTTTGGTATTGATTTTCTAAATGGAATGATTATTTTAATATCATTAAATTATATATTTTGATTGGAAATTATATTCTATGAGTGAAAGGATAAAAATTGAAATCTTTTATTTTTAATGATTATAAAATGGTACATTGAAATTTTTCATGTGGTTAGGTGATAAACCCAGAATAAGTTGTTCTCTAGTAAATCATGGATGGGTGGTAATGTTATAAACTCCAATGCATTATGTGTGGAAGTCGATAGTATGGTTATTCCAGTTTATAAGAGTGAGGTGTGTGGAATTCAACCGCCTAGTTATTCTATTTAAATATAGTTATATCCCAAGTTACATTTATGTGTTATAAATTCTTTATATGAATTTTATGGAAATTTTATAATTCAAAAAGTGTTACCAATTAGCTTTTTATAGAAATTATTTTATACTTATTAAAGTGAAAAAATATTACATTATGATAAAGTATTCATGGTTTACATTTTTCCAAAACAAAAATAGTTTTCCATCTTTGGGAATCCCTTACTGAGCTTGTTATGATCAACACAAGATTTAAAATGTTTTGCACATGATTTATGGGAGAATAGGGAGAAGTATGAGATACAGGAAAAAATTGTGATGATTTAACATGAGATGAAACTATGTTTCTATTTAAAAATTTCTGAATGTAAAAAATGGGTACTGTTTAGAAGTTTCACTATATATTTTAATAGTTTTTTATGTATGAGTTATGGATTAATTATATAAAGCTTAAAACATTTAAAGAACCTCAATGTTAAATAATTAAAAATTAATTTATTATTAAATATTTTTAAAAATTTTATAGTTTCATCCTTACACTGAACATATATATATATATAAACAGATAATAATATGAAAAAGGATCCCAAATCAACTCCAAGTCCTTCTTCATACCCAGGATGATTGACTCTTGAGTTGTAGATACATGATCTTGAAACTCTACACGAGTAGCTCCACTCATTTAATCCATTATAAGATCTCACATGATCCATTATATATCTTATTATTCATATAATAGTAGATAAATTTTAAGAATACGTGGGAAATATGAACCTAGAAGTTGTGAGAAGTAAATCTATGAAGGCCTATACAAATACAAAACCAATAATCTATGGTCATATACAAATAAATAAAGACATTACATTTATTTATATAAGAAAAACTAATGATATCTATATTAAAATTAATAAACTGGTTGAAAATATGAATAATTAAAACATCCAATAGTGTGTTCTGGTCTAACACTTGAGTTCAATTAACTGCCTCCATAGCTTGTTTCAGAAGATTTACTACTCATGAATCACTCATAAATAATCATTTGTATTTTCTAGATCTATAATTTAACTCCAAAACATGAAAAATACAACATGAATGAATCACGAATTTTAGAAAATAAGCACAAAAATACACATGAGAAATGACACTCTATCATGATCATATACCCCAATGTAATGATATAAACTAGTCAAAGGAAGTATAAAAACTAGAATATATTTTCTAGAAAATGGTAGTCTGAAATAAATAATTATATCATTATAAATTTAAGGGTGGATAAACCTACAACCTGATCCCATCAAATATTAATGACAATAGACATCCAATCCCCCCATAAAATAACATATTTTTAATAATATGGTGGCAATTCATGCCTCTACATCATCAATTGTGTCACTAGTACAATCTAAAAATATACAGGCAATGGAAGAGAGAACCACATCAAATACTAGGGTCAACATATATTACGTGTTATTAAAAGGGTATCCTCCACAAAAAAATATCATTGAATATAATTTCTTAAAATATAATAGCTAAATTCCACCATTGAATTGGTTGATCTACTATCAAACTCATCCCTAAATATTTTTCCTATTAAGGTTGATATTCTCTTAGATAGAAGTGAATATAGTTATCTCATTCCCTAAGATAACCTTATCCAAATAAAAAATTGAATGGTAACTCATTAAACCTCCTCAAGACCTAATAAAACCCATGGATTCTATATTATCATTGGTCATATTACAATGGGATGACCTATCAATGGATGCCCCATATAACTAATTCTTTATGTCCATTCCCATCAAATAATCCTTAATTTTCCATAATTACAGACAATATAATATGGTACAATACATGGGATTCAACTATTTTATCCAAATAATTGGACGTGTTTGGAGTTGGGTACATCACAAAATAGCCTGTAATGTCCAACCTCTAAAACATGATCAAAAAATGCCATCACATGAATCCAAGGGAATATGCATAATGATAAGGTCATTAAATGTGGTCTTCATGACCACCTCATTAATAGAAAAACCTATAAGGGGTTCTTAAACAAATAATAAACCTTATATAATTTTAATCATAATAAAAACTCAACAATTATACCCAATATAAAACACATCCTTATGTATTATATATTCTATAAAGATATCAATATCAATTCCCTCAGACCATATCAAAATCTCCCCAATGGCTACTCAGTAAACCAGACAACACTCTGTGTTAACCTACCCTAATGGATAAAATAGAACTTGTCCCCAAAAAGTGGATTTAAAACCTCATGTGAGAAATCTAAAACCTCAACACACTCAATACCTAATAACATAAGAAAAAAAATCCCATCAATGACATCACTAGTTACATTATTCAAGAAATATAAAAAATTACATCCAACAGATCTCTATTGTTTAGTCATGTCAATCAAATCACAAACTCATCACCCTCACCCAAGACATGAAGTACATTGGAGGATTAAGAATTGAATCCTTAAGGAAATCCTCATACAAAGGATCACCAAAACTGAATAACCCTCTAAAAGATATCTAAATACTAATCGAATTATACCATCATGATCTATTTGAAAAAATAATCATAAAAAATGAAATCAAATGAGGTAAATTACTGTTTTTACCACATATACATGGCGTGTTCCTCCAAAATATTCAATTAACATATAACCACGATGACATAGCTAGTAATGTTTATGTAAAATTTGATTACCTACCATATTCTTGGAGTGTACCCAAAATAGCATACCTTTAAATGTACCTCGTAAAAAATTGATATACACTATATCGGACTACATGTTGTTAACCAAATAAACATGGTGTTTCTCTCACCTGGGGAACATGTCAATGTTCCCTATATAGGTTCAATTCATGTACCTTACATGGAGTCACATCGGATTTAGTTATCTGAACTACACATTAATGTTCCCTAACATGGGGTATGTGGTCCTTAACACGACCACAAACTGAGACATTGTTGTATAGTGTGTCATAGACACCCACATCATGTTACCCATATATTTAACCATTCACTCTAAATGAAGAACACATTATGTGTTTTCATAAAGTATATGATGTTCTATAGAGTTCTCTAGAATTGATACCCCTATAATCAGATTGAAAAACCATTTTCATGAAAAAAACCCTTACAAATGCCCTCTAATGGTCCCCAAAAACACATGTTAGGATTAAAAGAATTAAAATATATGAACCTATTGGGAGTTTAGGAGAAAACATGAAAAGTGTCCTACATGAGATCATATAATGTTTTATCTTCGCACTATATTTGTACCATGCCACTTCCACACTATGGTTTAAATCTAGATGACCTTCCCAACAACAACACCCTCTCTTTATCCCTATCCCTCTATTTATATCTCGACTAAAAACCCAAAGGTGGTGGACTATTTGGCATAAAAAACAATAAAAAATCAGTATGGGAAAAATATGAAAAAAAGATAAAAAATGATATAAAAACAATAATGGGCGCATGCCTAATTCTGATGACCTTGTTGAGGTTATGTTTTTATAAGGGAAAACCACCTATTACATACTCCACCATAGACTTTAAATATAAATATGATCCTTCATTAAAAATATATAACTAACATAACATGTAGGAATAATTTAATACTTATTTAGTAAAATAATTATTTTTGAAAAAAAATAAATGGTTCAAATTTACACTATAAACATGTCCTTGTCTAAACACCCTATTCCAAAACAAAAATTTTGGTAAAAAATCAGATGATATCATATCATTTGGGAAATTAAATTTTCCCCTTGAAAAAATCCCTAAAATAGAAAGGAAATTAAATCTCTTGATTTTTTAACACATGATGGTGTGGGAGATCACATTCCCCATAAATATCATACAACAACACAAAAATTATATTATATAAGAATTACACAATGGTAAAGGGGTTCCATAAAATAATATGTTCAATATAAATATAATTTTTATCTTGAATGATCATTCAAATCATCTCCCATCCCATGACACTTCAAAACGTTTGTAACTCCATGAACATTTCAAGTATTCATTGCAGATCAAAAATTTAAATATCATTATAATACTATAGTGTTATATTGAATATGAAAAAACAATAAGAAATAAAAGCATTTTATAATATTTAGGATCCCATTTGAAGATTTCAGTTCATTTTCAACAACACAATTATCGTCAAACTAACTTTTCACACATAAATAGTCTAAATAACAGTGTAAAATTTTGAAACTTTTTTGAATTCTATATGAGCATTTATGACATATATTGGTATAAAATTTTTGAACATGATAATAATAATACATGTAAAAATTTAGAAACTCAAATATTCATCCTATGTAGTGGGTCATAATTTAAATTAGAAAATAACATTTTTATAATCTTAAATGGTTTAGAAAGTACCTCAATTTCAGTATAAGAAGAAAAATAGTTAATTTGGATTACCCATTTACTTAAACTGAGTATCAAATGATAAATAAAAATTATATAAATTTTTTTGGGAAAAAATAATTTCATAGTTCTAGGGGTGTATTCATGAGTCGTAATTATCTAACACATGTATGTCATAAATTAGTTTTATTCGTGTCATTATTTTAATTCCAAAAATTGATCATGAATTAATCCTAATGTAAAAAATATATTTAATAATCTATTAATATATATATATTGGTTATATGAACCCCAAGATTAATTTTTTAATGGATTTGGATATTTACATCGGAATATATATATATATATATATATATATATATATATATATTCTGTTAAAAAATTTTTGTTTATGGATAACCTCTATTTTATATCCACAGATTCCCAACTAGGTTGGTGTTTTTTCATTTATAAAACAATAGTTTGACCCTTTGTTATTTTTTCATCAGTTATACATAACCAAAATAGTCATATTTCCTTATCTATAATAGTAGATCGTGTTTTTTGGACAACAATATGTATGTATATATAGAATTAAATAACAATATTATTAATTATATTGAAATTAAAAAAATTGTTTTCTCCATAACTGCGCCATAGAAAATGTTCACACCACTACAATAATCATAATGTCCAATTATTGGATTCATTTTAATTCCTCCATTATATAAATCAGATACACTATTCATGATTTTTTCGATTTATATCAATATACATTAAAAGAAATTTGGATGTATTTCTATCATTTCTTTTAGATTTTTCTTTGTAAAACTATTTGATCATTTTTATTTTCGTACCATTAGATATATATCATCAAGAAATTAGTTTTCCTATATATGACATATATTCAATCAACATAGATCTAAATGTATCAATGATAAACTAAAAATATTGTTAAATAAACAAAAGCATGGGGGATCAATATCAACTTAATATATATAATCTATCATCATGTTCCCTCGAATTCTGAAACCACTTCTATAATATCTCATGAATATGGAAGGGATTACTCGTTGAGGGAGAGAGAGTGCTTGTGTGGATATGAAAGAATATAGTATCATCTTTCCTCCTAAAATAATATATATATTAAATAGATTAAAAACAACATAAAATCTAATAACCTCCGATAAAAATCAATGTCCTTCGCAAAAGAAGAAACCTTATCCAAAAATCAATAGAGTGGTTTGTTTTATTGGGAAAATTATCACTAAGGGCGGATTTATATTTGTAGTTTATGAGTGGGCCTAATCCACAACTATTGTAAAATTCATTACAACATCCTAATAAAGTCACCTAAAATACCAAGGGGTCCATTTTTTGGATTTGGAAATCAATAAAAAGAATTTAATACGAATAAACCTGAAATAATGAATAAAAAATAATTTCTTATCATTTAAAATTATATAACATCATCATGAATATTTTTATAGAGGTCCAATAACATTAGAAATTTCCAAACATTACATGGTGCCAAAGAGAACAAAAAAAGTTGCATAAGTTACTAATTTTATGTATAAAATATTATAATATAATTAATTTTCTTTATAAAATATTTTCCCATAAAAGTTACATACATAAATAAAAATAATTCATTATATTATCAATATAACATTAGTCAATTAATTTCATTTAATTTTTAAATATAATCATAATTTTTTAGATAGAAACTTTTTCAATGCATCACAACATAACGATCTACATTGAAACATATTATGTGATCATTAATAACACAATCTAGTGTAAATGACATGGAAATTAAATAATATTTGTAAAATTGAAATAATAAAATCTTGAATGAAATTATATTTCATAATTCTTATGAATATCAACATGATCTTCAAAACCCAAAATGAACCCAACAGAATTACATAATAATATATACCATTATTATGAAACAACATTTTCCAAAAAACATAAAAAAACAATGCATCATTCAATGGATGAATGATATATCAAATTATGGTATAAATAAAAATTCAAGATGAAACTCCAAAATTATAAAGTATAGTAATAATGGAAAAGTTCCATAAATCAATGTGCAATACCTAAGTCTTGAGTGTAATTTTTTTTATTGAAATTAATCATCCATAATAATATAAATACATTATATGAAAACCATTCCATCATATATAATGACCATTATAATGTTGACATTTCACAACACACTAGAGTATTTAATTCTTGTTCTCTAAAAATACACCCGCAATAATTAAAAAGTAATCAATTAAATTTAACCTTTAGTTTATTTTTCTCTTAAAAAACAAACATAAATACTTCTATAAATTATTTAAAGAGATATCATTCAACATCTGATTCCAAAATAATCTATAATATATAATATTATATCATCAAATAAACCATAAAAACAATATATTTACTCATCACCCCAAAAATATTCAACACTTATGAATACACTATTTTATATTTTACATGATAAGATAATTTTAATTGATTCTGTTGAAAACTGGTCAAAACATTATTTTATTCAATATATCCACTCTTGATCCATCATGTATCACTATTATCCAATTAAAATATGTTTTATAACTTCCATTTTTTATTATAAAATGCATATCCACATGTCCATGTTTTAAAATTTTTTTCTCCATACTCTTCTCTATACTAAAATATATAAATGGTCAATTTCATACATCCTTCCCTATGAATGGATTGTTTGAATTGGAACCTTATTCAAACTTCTTCTAGAATCTCGATGCCATCATTGTTCAATATATCCACTACTATCTTTCAATATTAACCACTTTATATAATAATCCATTATATATCCTTTGGGTATAGTTTCCCCCTTGGGATTTTGTATCTTTTTAAGAAATAAGTATAATAAAGTCACATTAAATAACCATTGATTCCATTCAATGACATTAAAACTATAGATTTTAAAAATCAATTATCAAACTACATATAATTTACTTCAATTAAAATGAAATTATTAACAAATTAATAATAATATATCTTTATTACTTCGTGAACAAGTAACCTCTTAGTTACACAATAGAATAAATTCATTACATTTAGTTTCTTAATCCAACGCCTTTTTTGTCAACACTAATTTTCCAAAAGTCCAGTAAATAACCAATCTATTTCAAAGAGAGAGTACCCATGGACTTAAAACATGATTTTCTTATTGATGGATTATTTGTAATGATCATAATATTCTACTTATTATGTGGGAATCCATCATTTATCATAAATAGTATTTTTCAAATCAGTATATTCTATGTATGTCCTCTATGGTCTCCAATTTTTATGTACATCCCTTAAAAATAATAAAATGGATAATGGTTTGGTTTTTCATATATATTTATCCACATTTGAGGACATTTATATCCTTAAAATTGATTTTAATGCATGGCTTCTACTGTTTATATGGATGAATTGAATACTGATTTGTTATGTTAAAGGAACCCATGTAAAAATAATATCAAGAAATATTTTTGGAAATAATGAAATAAAGTGATTTTTACATCATTATATAGTCATTTTACAATAATTATTAACTAGAGATGATGATAAATTATTGTTATATATTCCTCATCATGGTGAACTTTATTGTACCTTTATGAGGAATAACAAGGATTTTTCTGTCCATTTAAAAAATACACCTTTTTTATTTTCATATCATGTTCGAATATTTATATATTTAAAATTTATTATATATATGTGATAATTAGGAATGATAATATATGATTTTATAGAGTAATTAGTCACACATATTAAAGAAATTGGATATTATATTTTACACATTAGTGATGAAAAGTTCTAATAATTTCTATACAAATATTCTTGGATATATAGTTTTGAGAATTAAATTTATCATTTTCAATATCATCATTGGATTTTGATTAAGGCATTATCATTCCCTCATAAAAGTTAAAAAAGAAAATGGGAGGATTATAATATATATTTTTGGATATTTATTCTCTTATCATGTTGATTCACGAAAGAATAAATGTCCAAATTATTTTTCTTCGAGATATATTGGAATAATAATTGAATGATAAATTTTTTGTTTTCAGGTAATTTTATTTTATTATTTGTTTGAATGTATATTATTTATTTGTTAATTATTTTGTTTTTATATTATTCTTTGACTATTAATTTTATAATTACATTTAAATATTTATAATAAAATTTAATTTTTTTAACAATAATTCAATGGATAATAATTTTATATAAATAAATATGATGTTACGTTATAAGATTTGGAATTTCATTTATTTCCTGACTATGGAATTAGTCAATATAATGGATGAATATTCAAGGATAAAATAAAATAAGTTTTGAATAATTTTCTATTATAGTGATATATTCTTTCATTATTTCCAAATATACTCAATCATGGATCTAAATTATGAAACCATTCTATTTTAATTACCATGAATGACTTTTTGTCTTTTAATTTTTTTAGAAAATCAATCACTATTATTTTATCATTAATGATTTTTAAATAAATAAATATTAAAAAGATAATATAATTTTTGGGATTGAATCATGATTATAAACACAACTACAGTATTGTATTTTAGTGATAAGATTCATAAATTTTTAATGGGATTAAATTAAAGATGTAGTTATTTGAAAATAAAAGACATATTTTTTTAAGCCATTTAATTAATTATATATAATTTTTCAAATTATCCTCATTGTTTTCAATGATAAATAATTAGAGTTAAAATTTATATTATAATTAAAATCTAGTTTAATGTTTTTATTTTGATGTCTTCTTGATGAAATATTAAATTTTGGAAGGATTTCAACTGAACTATTGTTGGGAAGATAAAATTTAAATCTATTATAAAAAAATCTAGGGCTATAATAAGAGGAGTATAACACAATATATATTTATTAATGGTTACTTAATATTGTAAATAAACCATGTGATCTGGATTTAATTACGTATCTAACAATGTTATACTTCAAAGTTTATTAATCATTCCAAAAAATGAATTTTCAGGACTTAGGCACATGTTAAAATTTATGAAAACAAAAATTTCAGAAATATAACATTTTAAGTATGTGAAATGCATTAAACTATGTTTAGTGATTTTTTTTATTTATATTTTGGGCCACTATCATCATTAAATGTTCCCTCTAATAGAATATACATGTCAACACTAGATAGAAGATAATCGATTCTCACTATATATAGTTATTGTATGCATATTTTTCGAAATCAATTACCACAATTATATTTTTTTATTTAGATTTAGAAATTTGAGGATATTTTATAATTTTCTAGTATTTATTTATATGAAATTAATTTTTCTTTTGTACAATGACCACGATTGATGAATGTTTGAGAACTTTGAGGTGACATATCAAGGAATGCATCCTTGATCAACTTTATATTATACCTAAGATGAATATGAAATACTGATGAAATAAAAATGAAAAATGATTGATAATTATGATTTTTATAAATTATTATATGTGTATTTTGGGTCTATGGTTTTTTATATAATTAGTAATTTTCTACGATAATGGGTTTTTTCCATTTTCTGTGTATTTAAAAAATTTCCTGTTTATTAGTAAAAATAATGTTGATTCTATTTTTAAATAATGGATTTTATAAATTATTGTTGATAATATGTTCTTATATTTTTTATGAATTGTATTCGATTTCATTTTAATAATTCGAATTAATTTTTTTGTTTAAATAGTTTTCATTGAAGTTTTTTTATGTTATCGGTATAGAGAATTATTTAAGAAAATATTTTTATAATGATTTTTAAGTTCATGAAGGTATATATTTTTGCTTCATGTATTATTGATATATTATAGAAAAATATATTAATTTTGTTTTTTTAAGGCTTCCTCATTGGAATAGGGATTGGGATATAAGGTGATCCTATGTTCTCATCCACAATATGTTATCATTTATGAAGGTTTCTATATGTGGGTGTATAACTAAGTGGTGAATGTTTCCATGTGATAGGGTAATCAAATGATAAACTATTTTTGTTCCATTTTTATTACTATCTATTATATTCCCATTTATGTTTTTACAGCCATAAAAACCATAATGTGGTAATATATGAAAAAGTTGGTTATGATTATGAAATGTGTGTTTTTATTTGGGTTTTGATGTTTATACTCTCTATATTTCAAAATTGAATTTTTTATTTATATGTGAATGATATAAGACTTATATAAATTCACAAATAAGGATATTAAGTTATTATATTTTTATATGAACTATTTTATGAGGCATATAAAAAAATTATATTATATGGACTAATAATGTAGCATATATTATATAACATATATTGATATTAGTGTGATATGGGAAATCAGAACCTCCATTTCATATCCTTTATAAAAACCTATTAAATAATTAGTTTAAAATTATTTGATAGATTTTATGTTATATGATTCAAATCATAATAAATTTTTAATAAATAAATATTCTTTATATAATTTTCTAAACTGAAAAAAAATATTTTAAAAATTTTCTAAAATTTGAATTAGTTTTTAAAACATTATGCAAATAATTTATTTTTGGAGTATCCAAAGATGTCTATTTAAATAGGAAAAAACATTGAGGAAACACATTTCTATCAAAAAAATATATTCATGTTCTTCCATATGATTCATGTTATCTATAGAGAAAACATTATCTTTCTATCATTCTTATTTATCCAAAGGTACTTCCATACCTTAAAGAGTAGAAATGTACTATGAAATTATTTTATAATACATAAAAATATTGGATACAAATGTAGATAGAAATACATTATCTACTATTGAGTGATCTATATTAAGAACTTTATTATTAATAAGACTTTTCATTTAAGGTAATTCCCTCATTTAAAATATGTTTATTCTAAACATTATAAGGTAGTTATTATAGAAAAATAATGTAGTAAAAGTATTCCCTTAAATTTGGTTATAGTTTATTTATCTTAAGTTAAAACAAAATACTAAAAACACATATATTTGAATTTTAAGAGACATTAATATTTTTTTAAATCTAATTTTTTTTAGGAACATTGAAATTGAATGTAGTGATATATTTATATCTTTTTCTGTGATATGAAATGTCTAGAAATGGAACATATATCACCATAAATTTGAATAAAATATAGTTTTATTTGTGATATAAATGATTGTAATAAGTTTTTATATATATTATTAAATATCACCACGACAACATTAATTTTATATAATATTTAATTTTCAACATTATAATTTAAAATAACTGTTTTTTGAATGATATCGGGAGGGATAACTGTGTATTTTAATCTATGACTAAAACATGTTTATGGATATTATTATATCACTCTGTGATTCATAAGTTGAAATATGAAGCATTGATAGTTTTATTTCACTGAATCATAACATGCAATATATGAAAAAAAATATTTTTTATAATAAACACAATATAGACACTGATAAGAGAAATCACATAGCTTGATATACCATTGTAGTAATTTTTTACATTTCATTGAAAATTTATAGTTCATATTATTATCCATGGTATATGAGTATTTAAATTTTTTTACTGTATATTAGATTATGAGATAATGTATAATTCCTTAATTTGAATAAATTATGGAAAATAAAAGTTAATATATTTATTTAATTTATAGAAATACCATAAAATAATTCTAATATAAGGATTCAGTTATAAATAATTATTAAATATTGAAAAAAGTTTTAATAAATAATTTGTTAATAATATGGGTAATTATTAAGTTCTTTAATAGATGTCATATAACATTTATTATTTTAATTTATCTTTTTAAGAATAAAATTACATATTATTTTATATAATTTTTATAAATTACAAAATATTGTAAATATAAAACATATATATTGGTTTTGTAATATATTTATAAATAAAATATGAAAAATAATAATTATTGTTTTATTTCTATAATTTATTTAAACGTTAAAAATTGTGGTTGAGAATGTGATCTAGGTTTAAAAATTACAATATATATAACATCTAAATTATGTAAATTTTTTTATATTAATTATATGAAATTTTAATAATAATTTAAAATTTGATAATATCATTATTTATTAAAATATGTAATTTAGTTAGAAAACTTTCACATTTATATCACTCAAATATTAAATATTAAATGATCATATTTGATAAAAAAATTTAATGTGTCTGTAACTATTTTTTAATGAAATTATATTTTAATTACATGTTGGTTATATTAAAGATTTTTGAAATGTTCATTATATTTCAAGTTTAAATTTATGAATGTTTTTGTTTTTATATTTATACAATTATCCATGAATATAAATTATTTATATTTTTTTTTATAAATTGTCTAATTTTTTTGAAATACTTATACAGATTCCTTGCTATCTGTTTAAAGAGTTTCATGTTGATAAATGTCAAAAATTTAAAGGTATTTTGTTTAAAAAAAAAAATTGTCCATGGGTGTGTAGTTTCTGAGAATTAGTATTCAGATTAGAGTTACTAAAATTCAAAATCTCTATGAGATTTTTATGGATGTTCTTAAAGTATTATGAGATATATCTAATACTCATGTTAGTGTTGGAGTAGTGTCGGTGTGCCCTTCTGGTGAGTTTTTTGTTGAAGGATATGGGTCACAATGGGGATATTTGGTATTGTGGAATGAAGTATTTTTATGGAAATTATTATGTGTTTAGTGTGGGGAGTCTATTATATTGTGGTAAATAACCAACCCGTGAGTGTCAGATATTTGTTAAGTGTTCGATGTTTTTTGATTAATAGGAGTGACCTTGTGATTCAAAAAAGTAACCATGTGATGGGTAAGATTAACAGTGCAATGTATAAGAGTTATTGTGTAATGCATATGAGTAAACAAGTTATGCATTAGAGTAACCTTGGGGTATATTAGAGTTTCCATGTCATTTTTACGTATTTCCCAATGATGAAAAAAATTTAACGTGTTGCAATCAATGTGATAGGCCAGGGTTGAACATGGGATTCATAATGGTCAACTTCAACTCACCCTACGATAGATAAGTATTGATATTGACTATAAATATGCTCTACTATAATAAATGTGTTAGAAAAATTTTTATGTCCCCGTATTTAAATGATACATTTCTGATATGTTTGGGAAGCCAAATTTTAATATGATGTGGGATGAAAAATAAATGGTATTGTACATGGAATATAAGGGGTGACTCTATTTTAAATAATTCATGATTTTATGGTTGAATTTATATTTATGGTAATATACATATGGGTTTTATCCTATTACTAATTTATATTTAATTCATGATTTTGTGCTTGAATTTAGATTTTTTTTATATGTATAATATTGTATAATGTGATGGGTATGTAGTTAAATTAATTTTTCAAGGGTTTTCCAAATTTGGTTGGAAAAAAAATAAAATTCCTTTATTATTCTTTCATTATTTTTCCTTCCCCACATACAAGATATTATCATATCGTTGTTTATTCATCATGTAATTAATTTCAAAGGGTAGTCAAAAGTAATTATAGATGGCCTTGGAATTTTTTAAGAAAAAACTACTATTTAATGATTTTTAAGCTAAATTATAGATTTTTATAGATTATAATCATTATCTTAATAAATTTTATATCCTCTAAAGTTACATAGTGAGTGGTGTCCATGAACAGTAAATAATATGAACGTAATTTATATTAATAATTACTATTCCAATTTTGTGATTTCACATTCATGTTTCTTTGTTATGGTCATTTCTATCTTGTATTCAAGAATTAAGTATTTTTATCCAATAAAGTTATTAGAATCACATCTATTTAATAGCCTATTGGTATTGTATATGTTGCCCAATTTGTTTGGGTGGAAACCATTTCAATATAACCTTAGTGGACCACATAATAGATGGATTTGTGGAATATGTTGGATCCTCAATAAAAATTATTTTCCATATCTAAATATGGTATTTATAAGGATGTTTGGAGAAAAATATATTACTAAATGAAATAATTTAATGTGAAATTTCATATTGAATATATTGATTTTTATTTATGGATTTGAAATGGTATTTCAAAATAAATGTAGTATTTTATAGAGAATTCTTAATTGAGATTTTATGGGAAGTTCATTGGAAGAGTAAATATGGAATGTTCTTATTTCCTTTAATGGTTTATAAATACTATGTAGACAAAGTAATTTAGGAAAATATGGGAGGGAATTGTTTATGATTTATCATGCCTTCTTATCATCATGGATAAATGCCCAATTTCTTTAAAATATTGGTTAGTTTTAAAAAATCCTAATTATAAGTTATAAATATGTTTTTCTTTTTGATTAATGATTCCATGTTATTTAAGAATCTATTACCATGATACAATGTATATAGGATACGGACTATCATGCATGTGGCTACATGCATTTTCCCAATAATTTTATGTTTTAGGTATCACATTCTTCTTTATTTATAATTAATTTAAATTACCATCTATTACATAGTGAGTGTGAGTTGGTTTTGGATTGTATAGAATCATTTAGGGTTCCCTATAGTGAGGTGAGGATATATACTTTTGTAAATTAGGAATATAGTTATTTATTTAGAATTTTAATAGATTAAATTATCTAATGGTTAGTTATATTGTTTCGGTGGTTAATACATCAATTAAAATGGGTTCGAGTTTATGATCATGGATTATGGGGACAAACTATAATGGTTTTAAGGGAGAATAGCGTATAATATCCTTCTGGTGGTTTATTCATGTGGTGTTCTATATGGATGAATTTTATTCCCGTATAATTTCTTAATGATTTGAATTTTGTACTGAATATCTTTTTATATGTTACCCTATAAATAAGAGTTAAGTGGAATTAGTAGTATGTGTAAAAAATTATTATAGGTTACAGGATATAACATCAATATTTTTATTTAAACTCTTATAATATCATGTTTTAGTGATGTTCCTCATCTGGAGAAAGAGGGTGGAAGTTGGTTTCTTGATACATGACACGAAATAAGACCACACCTTGATTAAAAAAACAATTCTGGATTTTATATAATATCTGACTTCATTTAGAATGTAACACCCATTTCTTGAGGTACTCTATCAATTTATTACATATTTTGATTTTATAGAATATTGGGCTAAGTTATAGGATAATCATGTCAGTTTTATGGCATTTACTATGTGTTTCCAATTGTACGAATTAGAAAATACAGAATTTATATGACCAAATATGTCATATTTGGATGTTCTATTTCATTTCATAATTATGGTAGATGGTTTCTTATGACTACGTGATTATTATCTTAAACACGATTAGACTATGATAAATAATATGTTACAAATTCCATGATTTTGTTTTCTATTTTATCAATTGGAAGGTGTCCAATAGTTTTTTAAATTTGAAATATAGAATGGATATCAGATAATCCATATTTTTAAAGATGGTAATATGAAGATATCTTTTTCGATTAAATATGATTATTATGATGATCTAGTCATTCCATTGGGTCATTCAAAATAATCAGGTTCTTTAATGTCATTGATGCAATGTTTTTTTCTATGATACCTAGATTTATTATTTTTGGTATTGGTAGATATTATTATGGTGTTATAGCAATGATGGAATCACTATAATGAATAATTTGAGACTATTTTGATCATTTTTCAAGATAATCAGTAATATTAATCCTTTATAAAGGTGATTTTTATATAAAATATTTTAAAATCTATTGAAAAGTCATTTTTGATAAAGGCATATCAGTACACAATGGTAATATATAGTTTTATTTATCTTAGTAATCCATGATGAATATCATCGTGATACATAAATTTTTGTGAATAGAAATATAATATATAAGCATTGTTTGTGATTTCTCATTTCTCACATTTCAAATGACTGTGATACAAATAAATGGTAGTAGATTCCACTAGAATGATGTTTTTTTGTCATACTTTTGGGTGTATAATAAAAGGATCACATCAGTGCCTATTCATGTCTTTCTGAAACCTTGAAAAGTTATGTAAATTACATTAATGCATCATGATTAGGACTTGATTTTATTCTCTTGAATGGTTGTCATTTTAAAGAATATAGGTCATGATTGTATCAAATTCATGAGTTGAATTTCCAAACACATGACATTGAATTTGTTTTCGTTGTTCAAGTTTTGAAAACACGGTGTGATTATCTATTTGAAGAGATGTTCACTAAGGTTATAGACTATAAAATCATGGAAAACATATTTTTATATAGGGATACTAATGCAACATAAATATTATGGATAGGATACCTCATTATTTTTTAACTTTAATTTGTTAATACAATGGGTAGAGATAATTTTACTTTTGATTATTTAAATTTTAATCCATTTAATCATCTATTTGAATAATATTTTTGTTAGTTTTAATTTAATATAATGACTACTGATAGGGATTTAGACTGCATTAAGAATAATTATATAATAGTATTCTTTATAGTGACTCTCATAACTGATTTTGATGATAATTTTTATGATTCTCATAGGTTAGATCTTTACATCCTTACCAATATTTCTAAATAGACGGGTAAAGAGACCATATACTAATAGAAACATGATACATACTCATTATTGTATTTTTGTGCTGGATTACTCAGTCCACCATATTTTCAAGAATATATTATTCCTTTATTTCCCTATTCTAAGGGTATAAATAATCTATGAATATAGAAGATGTACATAGCTTAGGGGAACCATTTTTTATGTTCATGACCTCAATTAAATTATGTTCATTATATTATTAAATTCCAAACATTCTAATGGTTCATGGATGAGAATCAACGACTAGCTTGAATGTTAGAATATTTCCTTATCATCATATGTTAATTTCAATAAAAAAAACTATTGAAATTTTAATGGGTACCTCTAGAACTGTTCATAATCATGAATCCATATAAGTGAGTGTAAACTAACTAAAAATTTTTTACCACCTAATTCTAATCTGTAAATATGATGTGATATATGTCTTAACAATGATCAAAATTAGGTAGGTGGTAAAATTAATAGAATACATAATTCAGTCGATTTATAACAATATACTATATTTTCCTATCATTTTAGGAAATATTTCTTCTAGTATATATTAAACAAGTTGACCATGAATAGAGTTTCTCATTATTAAATATATCGACATTCGAATTGAATGATTTAATTCTTGAGTACATGAAATAAGATATTATTATGTATTATGGTTCTTCATAAGTGGTTCATTTTTACACTGTGTAATTTTTATATATTAAATATTATAAGGACATTATATATATGGATATATTTGGGGAATTGTATATCCATCTATGTCGATCTCCATTTGGATTTGTAGATACTGGAAACACTTCTCTTTGAAGGATAACATTATTTTTGCGAATACTAGATGATTCAAATAATTAATAAAATGATTGTTTCATCAACAAACCATTAAAAATTCTATTTAGATCATCAAATTTCTATTTTACTATCGTAATTAAAGATAACGTATTTATTAAAATTTTCGAAATGCTATGGAATCAGTGATTATGAATGTAATAATAATTTTATACTTTATATATTAGACATTTTGAGATAATTTTAATAATTTTGTATCTCACTTATTAGCTTCCCTTACCACCATTTCTATTTTTGGTTCATAATATTTTTTATGCTTCTCAAGTAAATAAATACCACCATAATCTTATCTATGTGATTTTATGTGATCATAGTTATTCGGAACAAGATGCTACAATTAATATTTGATGATATATCACATTGTTTATGAATTAAATAGATTATTATATATATTAAGAATAATTTGGCCATGTTGTGACTGGAGGGAACCATAAATATGTACCCCCTCAATTCATTAGTATTCCCATTAGGTTAATTAATAAGCTAGGACTAAATGGGTTTCTTCCTAGAGATTAAACTATTTCTTCATATATCTTAGCAATATTAGTGTCATGTTCCTGAGAACATTCCATAAAAGAATTAAAAAAATACATTAAGAGTTAAATTTTTATTAACGATTCTATATTTTAAAATATATTTTTTCTAGATGCATTTAAATACACATTTATTGATTAAATGGAATGCTTTCTCAGTTCTATTTTCTATATTATATGTCCCTTATATTAATATCCATGAGATTTTTGAAATGTTAATATATCTGGGTTCATTTCCTTACAAGTTTTTTTAAAAAATTTCATATTTGTTCTATTATTTACACTTCAATATTGATTATGAAAGTAACATTATTTAAAGTTAATGCGTGTTCTGTTATATACCTTATTATATTTATTATTATTATTAATTCAAGATAACTTCAAGTATTCTTATCATGGATGAAGCATTTATGCTCACTAATATTATTTTTTATTTACATAGAAATCCTTAATGTGTAATATGATTGATATGAAATGGTATTTTAGGGTTAAGAATTATAGTATCAATAAAAAATCTTTTGATTTTTTTATTCAAATGTAATATGGTAATCATATAATATAATGCCACAAAATTCTAAAGGTAGAAAAATGTATTCTATATGCACGTGTGACATGAAAATCAAAATGATTAAGAGAATATAATATCAAAAAATTGATTAAATATTTAAAAATTTAAATAAAATTAACTAATGATATAGCATAAAATTCATGCGATACTGAGTTATCATGCATTGAAAACAAAAATGATTTTCATTAATGGCATGCATTACACACAAGATATATTTTTAGAAAATGACAATATAATAATAAGTAATTATTATTTAGTATAATAAGATATATCCTACCAATTAAATTATCATTTTAAATTATTATTAACTGACATATAAAAATATATGGTCTATAAAAATATAATATAAATTCATAGGTACCAATAAATTATAAGGGAAAATATAAACTGATTGAATATAAAAGAAAATAATTTCATACCCCGAGGGAATGTAGATTTAAATTAATAGAGATTAAAGGATTATATTAATTAAATATATATGTTATATATTAAATTAAATATTTTTTATATTCATACAATAGATTTGTTATGCATATGAAAAGAAAAAACCCAAATTTTACGAACAAAAACATAATTGTTAATAAAGGAACTTTTACTATCTTTTTATAGAGAACCTATTATTAATCCAATTTTCGGAAATTATATAAAATTACATTCAAAAATATAATTCATTTTTAAAATATAAATATCAAATTTTAATTTTGTTAATTTTTTTGGTATTTTTCTCTGAAGCATTATATTTTGATGAATACTGAAAAATACAAAATTTTAATTCAAAATTTCTGTTTCATCTAATTTATTTTCATGCTTAATTTATATTTATAATTTTGTTTAAAATTATATAAGATAATTTTTTTAAAAAAATTTATCCTTTTAGTCTGTTTTGATCAATTTCACTTTGAAAATGTATATAAAAATTGTATAATTTTTTGAACATTTTTACTTTATAAACCGACTTGGGTATCCCATCTATAGGAATAAATTTGAGCTATCTTATACCACTTACATGAATGGATTTTGTAAACATGGATTCCATATTTGTAATATTAAAAATTTACAATGTCTAAAAATTATAAAATAGTTTTTAAAAAAAATTATTAGTGAGGAGGTTTATAATTAATTATAATGATTAAGATAAAAAATAGCTTAAATGTAATAAACTATAACATAAGGTCCAAAATGACATAGAAAATTTTCCATGAAAACATCTATATATATATATTGACACTATACACCATTTTAAATTATTTTTTCCATTATTGGATCCTTTTTCAAAGTAAAATTATTAGTGGAATTCTAGTTTCAAAAATTTATCGGAATTCCACTCATCCTCCACTATAAAAAGTCACTCACCCCTCCATTTTCCTCACACTTATTAAGAGACTTTTAATCAACCATAATATGACCACATATATAATCAAAATACCTCCCCTATCCCTAGATTAATCAATTTTGGAATTAATCAATCTATTGAATCCCATGGGTGTTGACAAAAATGAGTTACCTAAACAAAAGGTAACCTTTTTCCTCATACTCTTTAATTTTATATTCATTCTTCACCACCAATATCTTATTATTAGATTCATTTATAAAAAAATAAAAATCCTAAATATTATAACAAAATTTATCTGAACGGTTAAACCAACATTTAAAATAACTATTATCTAACGGGTAACCAACTTACAAATTTATGTGGACTGCGAACTACCACCTCACAAAACGATGTGGTTTGTTTTTCCTTTACCACCTATCATTATTGGGAAATATGGTGGGAAATATGTTTATATCTGATATATATAATTTCTATAATGTATTTATTATTTAATTATTTTATAATATACCATTATTCTTCCTATTTTGTGGGAGTATGATAACGTACTTTGTGAAATTATGAACTACCACTTCCTCCAAACGATGTGATTCGTCCACACTATACATAAAATGTATTAATTATTGTTTTAATAAAATAATGTGGCATATATAAATTCTATAAATGATACTCAATTTATAATATATATATATATTAATATCAATTAATTTTCCGTGTTTTAAAATATTATAATAAAATAAATGTATTATTCTTACAAACATACGACCTACCATCTCTATGAACGATGAATTTCATTTCCCTTCTCTAGGTGTTAGTGAAAATTATAGATACCAATATACTAGATATATGTGATACAAAAAATCATAGTTTAAATTTTTTAAATTATAAAATCACAAATTACATAAGAATAATAATACGTAACTAGTAACAACATACTCAAAAACAAGGAAATGAACATATGAAATAGTGCAAAAATGAATGATTATTAAAAAATGGATAATATGAAATTATAAAATGTTATTATATTATAGATATAAATATGGTTTTGGTGTATGTTTGTAACCAGATTAACATTATTATATACGAAGTTAAAGGATATTCACCTTAAATGAAGTAGGAGGTAAAGGATATTTAATCTCGATTTTTATATCTGTTAGATAAATGTCATTTTTTCTTCATACTCACTTTTGTGGTCAATATACTTCAACTATTGATATAACATATGATTAAATATTTTTTTTATAATTGTATTTAAAACATTTATTTTATATTATTCATTTATAAGTCTTAGGATTCAAATTTTTCAATATTGTATGGGATACTTTGGAATCCATAAAGATTATTTTTTTTGAGAATTATATTAATGATATTGAATTGGTATTTAGATTTTTTGAGACATAATGTATTTTTATGAAATTAATTTATTATATATGGTGTACATACTTCTAATTTTACATATAATATCATGATTCATTCAATCTCCATGATATTTTGAAATTCAATTTGAATTATTTCATCTAAGTATATTTGACGTCATCATTAATAGGTGGAAAAGGATTTAATAATTCAATTTATTTTATATGAGATATATTACATTCTAATCGGGGTTAATTTTATAAGAATATGTTTGTAGTATGATTTTAATTTGAATTTTTTATTTCTATTTATTTTATGTGGATTTACATTTTACACCCATAATCTATCCATTAGTGGGCAATAACATCAACACTATGGTATTTTGAATGGTTTACTTTTCTATATAATTTTACTTAGTATTAATTACACTTTATAATACATTTGAGGAAATTATATATCACTAGATACCAAACCATTTTATCTCATTCTCCTATAGTAAGTTATGACCTTTTTAATATAATAGTACAATTTTCCCACTATTTGGTAATAAAAATGTTTTAGAAAATGTTATTTGAGAAAACCTGACTTCATTTCCATCTTTAAGTATAGAATATTTTTTCTTAAAAAACATTATTTTATAAAACATCTTTTAGAAATGTTTTTAACCATTACAATATGATTTATTAAATAAATTTTTACCATTTTTTCATTTAACAGTTTTTATAATGTAATATTCTTGTATATTATCTGTGAAGAAATTTTTCTAACATTTTTTTTGTGAAAAAGGAATGACCTTTTTACTGCATATGGAATGTACAGATTTACGAACCAACATTTCCTCAAATATTAAATTAAATAATTTAAGCATTAAGCATTATAGATATTTTTGCAAAAGTATTTTCAAACGAAATGAATTAAAAAAAAGCATCAAACAAATTTTTTATTTAAGAATATTATCAAAATATATTTTATTATATTATTATTCATGACCTAAGAACCTCATTATTTGAAATCCACCTAGGGTATGTTATATTTATATCATCCTTATCCTTCGTCTGGATAGTTTATGATTCCCTTTTCTAGGATATTATTCACATTAACTTCCTTGATTTATTTGTTAGTCCCCTTGAATTATTAAATTTATTATGATCATTAGACATTAAATTTACCATAATTATCTATATCATTTATCATGGATAGGATTAATTACTAATTTTTTTATAATTTTTCAAATTTTAGTTACATTGGTAGTTATTTTACTATCTGGGAAAATATTGATAAATCAATATAATTCATTACATACAAATATTTGATGAGGAAAATTTATTATTAAATAAATTAATTTATAAATAGGTGAAATGATTTTGAGATTTTTTGACTAGTGGGCCCTAGACATTATATATCACCGTGATACGTCGATAGGGTCTCATGAGACAAATTAATATCACAAATAAAAATGTTTTCTATATGCTATTTAAAATAATCTTAAGAAGGTTCTTGACGATATAGGTTTTCTTATGACTCATTCATGACATACAACAATTAATCATTTCCCTAATTTATATTCATTATTTATTTATCTATGAGGCGTTGCGTCGATATATGTAATGATGCATTTCACTATAAGATCATTGATTAAATGGAATGTGTTTTCAGTTTCTAACCTTTTCGTATTGATTTTTCCTTATCTATTTAATTAAATGGGATATTTATTCAGTTATTTACTTTTACAAATTTAGTATACAAATACTTATCATTTTTATGATATTATGGTGTGTGTGGTCACTTATTTACCATGCCATTTGATTATTCATATTTATTTATTATTTCTTCTATTGTGCCTTTCCATTAGTGAGCATTTGATCCCACCATTATTTTCTCCCTTCCCCATGAATCAAATAAGTGTACTGAAAAAGATATTCATGGATATATCAAATGTAATAAATATATTATAACAAAATGAAATAAATTATCTTGTAATTGTTATATTCATTTGTAAAGAAATACCCATGTATATATATTATTTCCCAAGAGTAATAAAATTTTCGGTAATTTTGGATTTTATTCCCTATAATCATGAAAATTTAATAGAAGTAGACACTAGATTCCACCTATCTACTGTTAGGTCGCAATAGTTAGTATCATAGGATGTCTTGTAGCATCATTGGAATATAGATTTAGAAAATATAGATTAGATAACATAACCCTAATATGTACATGGAGAATATGTATAGAAGAACATCCTAGAAATTTTGTAAGTCAGACATTATATGGGTATTCCTAGTAATATATCACTATATGAATACTATAAGTGGATGTAGTTTGAGAAAAAAATTACATTAGGGTAACAACTCCAACAAGGTGTGTCAAGCATGACTCGACATAACCTGGTACACAATAATGGGACTTACCATGCACCTGGTTTGACATTCATATAGGATATTTTTAGAATAATATAAAATTTTATTTACAAAAATTATAATGTATTTGAATAGAATATGAAAATGAATGACGATGGATAGACATTGGAGAAAGGATGTACCTCTGTGAATATAAATTTACAATTTATTTATTTTTTTATCTTTACTTTAAAATCATAGTTAAAATCATATCATAATGAATACATTTAAATGATTTACATCATATTTATTAATATTGATTTTGAATACGAAAAATCCATTTTGGGTGACAACCCATAAAATCTGGAAAGGCTGTGAGACTTGAACCCTTTATCAAATGATGATAAGGGTTTGACACTAAGAATTGACATATATAATGTGCTCATTAATACAGTATTTTTTTAGAAAAAAATGTGAAGAAGAAATATTAATGATGAAACAATGTTGTTACTTTTTATAATTAAAAATTATTATATTACCCATATTGTATTTGGAGATTAGTCAGATACAAATAGAATGAGATGTCACTCTTTTATGGGCCTTATTATCTAAGAAAATTTTATTTTTGTTCTTTATGAATTAAAGATAAATTTTGGATATCCATTTCCTGACTTAATGAATATGTTGGAAATTTGTTTAAGTACAATAAAAAGAGGAAAATTGAGTATAAATAAAAATATCAAGTTAGTATAGTTCTTTATATACTTAGGTAGTAAAATAATTACTGAACATTATGAAAATGATCTAGAAATAAAATATGGTCCCAATACCATAATTTTTTTTGAACCAGTGGAATTTTGAATCATTATGAATATAAGGATTTCAGGCCCAGAAAATTATAGTGATCATCCACTTCTTTGTGACTGATGACCTCAATCATTACATATAAATAGTTATTATTTTTATACTAGTATGTTTCTCAACTTTCAACTAATTATCTTCTACTAGGGACCTACTTATATATTAGTATATGTTTCCTTTATAATTCTCATTATCTTTTGTCTAGATAAAATTTTACGAACCCTTCTCATTATGCAATATATCAATATAAGAAATGTCAAAATAAATACAGGATATAATTTTTTAGGGAACATTTTATTCAAGGTCGGTATAATATAACACCACAAAATTCTTAAATTTGAGCATTATATTTGATATCATGTAAGACACACAACCCCATGTTCATTAGGAAATATAATATACTAAAAATTTATAATATATTTACCATTTTAAATAAAATTATCCCAAGATATAGCTTTTAATACATGAGATACTGACTTAGCATGTGTTTCATGCAATAACACGTTTCTTAAATGGATTGTGTTACGTGCAACGATGAGTTTCACTGAATGATGATATATTAACAAAAAATTATTATTTATTATAAGAAGATATAATCTAGACATTATATTATTGGTTATGATTATAATTAACTAACTTATAAAAATATATACTCTATAAAAACATAATATTAATTCATTGGCTACAAAATAATTATAAATGAAAATAAAACCAATTGAATATAATGTAAATATTTATATACCCTCATAGGACTGATTTCATAAATTAATTAAAATTATAGATTGATATAAATGAAAGATATATATCATGTATTCAATAATATATATTTTTATATTCATAAAATATATTTGATAGGCCTAAGATAAAAACAAATCCATATATAAGCACAAAAACATTTATATTTATAAAGGCACATTTACAGACTTTTAATTGTGAACCAATTTGAAATCCAATTTATAGAAAATTAATAAAATTATTATTTTTAAATGAACATAATTTTTAAAATAGAAATATCAAATATATATTAGATTTATTTTTTTCTTTTACTATGAATTTTTTTATTTTTTATGAATATTGAAAAATACATAATTTTATTTCAAAACATATATTTTTGAAATTATTTGTAATGTAAAATTATATTTTAAATTTGTTTAAAAGTTATATGTACTAAATTTTATACAATGTAATATAATTAATGTCATTGGAATCAATTTCACATTGAAATTTTATATAAAAAGTTATGAGATATTTGAATTGTTTTACTTTATAGAACAACTTTGTCCTCGCGTCTATTTGAATAAATTTAAATTAATTTCTGTCCAATATATGATTTTAATTTAGAAAAACGGATTCAATATTTGGAATTAGAGTAATTTATATTTTCTAATAAGATAATATTTTGTTTATCAATGATATCAGTGAAAGCGATTAATATTTATTACAATGATTAAAAGAAACATTAGCTTAACAAGGGAATAATCCTTAAACTTAAGGAACAAAATGTTCTAGAAACTCATCTATAAATAATTTTATGTATGTATTTTGAAAAGATATTCCATTTTATATAATTTTTCAAAAAATTGTATAAACCATTCATCAGAGAAACATATTTGGAGTTCCCCTTAAAAAATATAATTGAATTCAACTCTTCGTCCACTATAAAAAGATACTCACCCATCCCACTTTTTCAAACCTCTCAAGACACATTAGATCGACCAAAATCTTCCAAAATAGATCCCCAACATCCATAATCTCATCCTAGAAGTCTCTATTTTAGAATAATTCCATCCATGTTATCCCATTTTCAAAAACCAACTGAATTTAGCCGAATAAGAGGTAACACACTTCTTCAAGCTCTTTTAAATTATTTTGATTCTATTGCCCAGAAATACTTCTTATACCATGATTACATAATAAAATAATTAAACAAAATATTCTAATATATATTTATGTCATTTTTTTGACCTAAAATCACACACAATTCCATATAATGGGTAATGAACTTACCATTTATATATACGGGGAATTTTCGCCTCACCAAACATTGTTACTCGTTTTTCCTTCAACGCCTATCATTGATGCGAGTTAGGATAACCACATTATTTATATATGATATATATAAAATTTACAATTTATTTATTCTTCTATAATTATTATATAACATTACTTTACGATTTCCATTTTGGGGAATATGATAACATCATTTGTGGAAGTGTGGAATACCGCCACCTCAAAGCGATGTGATTCGTTCAGGCTGTATAATGAATGTATTAAGAATACTTTTAATAAAAATATGTATCATATATAATATAGATATTATATTTGATATATAATATATATATATAAATATTTTTCATTTAATTATTTTTTTTAAAATATGTCATAGAAATGAAAGCAGTATTCATTTGTACTTACGACCTACAGTCTCCATGAACAATGCATTTCATTTCCAATATCCAAACATTATGGATTATTATAAATATGAATATACTTGATATATATTACAATTAATTCATGGTTTAAATTCTTGATATGATTAAATCAGGATAAACAGAATAATATTAACAAGTAATAATTCAAAACATATTAAAAAACAAGGAAAATAACAACTAAAAAAGTGAAAATAATGAATGCTGATTAACAAACCGACCATAAGATAATATAAAAAGTAAATATATATTATTATAGGCATAAATATGGTTATTAAATAATTTTTTAACATATTTAAAACCATTATATATCAATTTTAAGGATGGTCTTACTAATGGAAAGACAAGGTAATGGATAGTCATCTCACTATCTACATCTATGAGATAATTGTCATTTTCATAGCTTACTTCTTTGTGTGGTGTATTTAATTCAACTTTTGATATTTTATATCATGATTTATTTTATATTAACAGTATTTAAAATTTTTTTATCTTAATTACTTAATAAATATTAAGATTTAAATGTTTTATTTTTGAATGGGTCACTTTGGATTGTTTGATAATTTATTTCATTGAGAATAAATTTAATAATCATTAAATGGTATTTACATTATTTGATAAATACATTATTTTTGTGCACATATTTTCTTATATATATTATATATAATTCTACTTTAACATATATTATCATAATTTTTTCATTCTATGTGAAATTTTCTATTTTAATTTAGATTATTTCATTTAATGGGATTAAAATTAATCATTACATAGTGGAAAAGCATATCAAAAACCACTATTTTTATTTGGATTATAATAATTAATAATTTTAATTAATAGTATAGTATTATGTGTTTAATAAAATTTTACAATAATTTATTGAATTTCTATATGTTTTATGTTGATTTAGATTTGATACAAATAATCTATTCATTTTTTGAGTCTTATATCGATGTTATGATATTTTCAACTGTATAACTCACAATCTCAATTTCTTGAAGATTATTTACACTTGAATTTATATTCAAAGAAATTACATGATCATTTTCTACAAAAAAATAATTTTATTTACCATTGATAATTAATGACATTTTAAATTAATAATACACTTTTTTTTCACTCATGTATAATCAAAATATTTTAGAAAATGTATTCCAGAAATCCCAAGTGTGTTTCTATATTTAGTTAGAGGTATTTTTTTATTCTATATAAAACAATTTATAAATAGGTTTTAAAAAATGTATTTCTCCATTAAAAATGATATATTAGTGAAATTTTTGAATTTTTTCTATTTTTCCAATTTTTTCAAAGGAATATTCATGTCTCTTTCCGAATATGGAATTTTTCTAACCATTTTGTAAAACAAAATAAATGTCTCTTTTTAACTCATATAGTTTGTTTATATTTACCCAATATCATTTCTTCAAAACTCCATTGCAAGATTAAAAGGAAAATTTTAAATGAAAACGATCATAAAAGTGATTTTGAAGGAAAATTATTTTAAAAATTTTCATCAAAAATAAAATATATATTTTCTTTTTTAATGAGTTTAAAATATATTTTATAGTATTTATATTCATAAATTTCAATGAAACATTATATCTAGTGCACATGGGATTTTTTGTATTAATATTATCCTTATTCTTATAGTATATTGTTAATTATTGATTTTTCCAAGGATATTATTCACATTCACTAATATGATACTTTTTGTAGTCCCCATGAAATGTTAAATTTCATTTGATTACTAGACATCGAATTTACCGTAATTATCTATAATATTAATCAAGGATATGTTTTTTTATTAAATTTTTTATCATTCTACATATGGTGTTCTCTTTGAAAGATAATTTATTATATAAGGAAATATTGATCAATAACTATTATTTATTCCCTATGGATATTTGATAAGGAATATTTTATATTAATTAAATTGATTATTCAATATGATAAATTATTTTAATAGGAAGTAATGGGTGGGGTCCTAACATTATATTTCCCCTTAAAGAATATATAGGTTCTGATGAAACAAATTATTTGAAAAAATTAAATAGGTTTCAACCTATAAATTTAAATCATCATGCAAATGGTATTGATAGTATATGTTTTAATATGCTTCAGATATGACATCCAATAATTAATAACGTAATTCATTTAGATTAATTTATAATTTTTCCCTTATATATTTTGAAATACATAGTTATTGATGCATTTCACTTTTAGTTCATTGATTAAATAGAACACATTTTTAGTTTGGTAAATTTACATATTGATTATTCTAAATCCATAATTTTAATGGAATTTATTTTTAGATATTCAAATTTCAATATTGATTAAAGAAATTTCTTTTCAGTTTTTTGATATCACAACATTTTTTGTTAGTTATTTACCTTTCCATTATAATATTCTCATTTATTCACTATTAATTTCATTGTAATTTATCCTTTATGAGCATTTAAGACCATGATTATTATTTTTTACATCCATAATAATCCATGAAGTGTACTAATAAAGATATATAATGATATCATAGATTGAATAAAGTTATTATCCACGAACGAAAGAAACAATTATGTTATAATTAGAGTATTTATTTATAATACCAGACTAATGTATGTATTTGATTTACCAAAAGTACTAAAATATTTCATACTTCAACATTTCATTCCTTACAATCATGCTAATGTACTGGTAGTAGACACTTTCGTTGGGATTCATTGGGCTAATTCACTACATGTAAGTATATTGTTTAACAAAAATAATTATCTATTTAGTCATTTGGGATTTGATTCCTTATATCTACACCGATGTAGTAATGTATACACCATCTCCAGGATATTTGGGTGATGTTCGCTATAGTTGGTATTTGATAAATTTCAGTAGAAACCATGAAAATTATATTAAAAAAACATATATTTGGGAACATAACAGTAAAATATTCATTTAGAATATGAATTAAAGATAATTATATATTTTAGGAGATAAATATATTATATAGATATATTTTACTAGAAATACATCCATATAAGGATATTAAAAGTGGGCATGGTTCTAAAATTCAGTATCTTAATAGTAATCACATCAAAAAAACATTCATTGGGAATTAACCGATGATCACCTGGTGCATGAAAACACTCCTTACTACACACCCATATCAACATTATTAGGGGATATTCTAAGGGAAAATAATATTTTATTTAAAAATCATTATAAAGTATTTTAATTTATTAGGGAAATGAATATCCAAGGTTAAAATTAAGGTTTATATTGTTAATAAAATAGTTTTAGGATTTAATATACTATAAATTAATTTCAAGAAATGATTATTGTTTCTCATGTTTTAGTAAATAGCTATAAACGGAATGAATATTTTAATATAAAACATGATAAATAATGCAATGAATTTTAGAAAACAAATTTGATTATAATAGGAGTGAAATATATCATGATTATGGCTTATATTTACCCCAAAATATTATTTACACCATGTACCTTCACCAACTCTCACACTCAAAAATGGAGATAAAGATGGAGTTTTTTAAGAGAATGAGTGGTCGATACAACATTGGAAATAAGGATCAATATCGATAATGTTGGAAATTTAGATGTAGAAACCCAGGAATGCGAATCAATTAAATAGGAAAATGTATTACATATAGAAAATAAGGTCATAAAAAAATTCTATGTAAATATTAATTGTATGATGCAAGGAAATAAATATATTAATCATGATCACTTTATTGTGTGTTTTCTTAAATTTGAGGAACTTAAAATATATATGAGTGAATTAAATATCATAAAGGTTAAAAATTAAAAAAATTAAGGACCTATGTTCAAATAAAATGGGTAAAGTATTTAGGTACTAAGAATCATTAATTAAATTGTAGAAGTATTTTTACCAGTGGTATTTTGGTTATAATAGTCATGAAATATCTTAGGACTGTGCTAAATTTCATAATCATATATTTTTTCATTAACATAATAGTTATGGATACCATCAATTATTTATAAGATTAATATTGATAAAATTTCTTAACTCTTGAACACTCATTTTTAGGTTTTTTATGGGAGTCTAAAATGATTACCTGTGTATTTGGAAAACATTTATTGGAATATGGCACATTTTTATAGTATAAGGTATGAAATTTGATGACTAATTTCATTAAAATATGTATATAAAAATAAATTTATAGGTAAAAATTAAGGTTTATATTATTTTTTATGTTGTATTAATTAATACTCATCACAATTTGGGAATTTTAATTGACATATATTAATATATTTTTGGAAAAAGTATAACGTTATGAATGGGATGATGGTCAGGGATTGAACCCACAAAAAAATTATAATAAGGATGTAATAACTACCACATGACTTTGTGATATTCATGTTAATATTTATATTTTTTTGCTAAACTATACAATTTGTAAATATAAATGATGAACTACTTGTATATTTTAGAGTTAACATATTATTGTACTATATTGGTTTACTTGTACAAACCATATTATTTGGATAAATATTTATACAAAAAAAGAAACACATGTTACTATTTTATAGATATTTTGATTAATAAATTTTAATTTTAGTGATTTATTAAAAAAAATAATTTTTTATATTCATTTTTTGGTGAAAGCAATGAATTCAGAGCATGTTCACTCACCAGAGCAGAGCCAAATGGATTTTTCAGAATGAGAGGGTAAGGATATGCCATCAGGACCAGCCTATGCTTGCATGGGAATCTTAGCTAGACCGTCATGCGAAGGTGGAGAGCTACTTTCATGATGCATATGCTGGGGAGGGGAAGTTCCTTGTTGATAGTCTGGTTGAATTCCCAAAACCAGTGGGTCATTTAATCTTCAAAGCCAACGGTCCATGTAATCTCTGAGCATACGGGCCTTGTAAGGGTCCCCCGTCAACCCTTGAACGGAGGGTTATCAAAAATCAATAAAAATGAAGGACTTCGGGATATTCAGGAAAGGTTCATAACATTCAATTTATTATTCGCATTCTTATGATAAACTTCAATTAACAATCTCTATAATTATTTATCATTTTATTCCATGTCCATATCTTTACATGAAAAAACATTTATCATACATTCCAACCTAGATATGTGTTCTTCTATATGGCTTTTCTATTTACCTTTCTCTCATATTAATATGATATTTAATTATCTGTTTTTATTATGTGGGTTTTCAATATTTTTTTTCAACTATAAAACCATTATCTTCATAGTTGATGGTGAAACTGAATTGAAAGAACTTAATTAGACTAGGGAAACTATAACGACCAAAATTTATAAATTATTTTTTAATAAATATCATATGTGACACACTTCATTGAGCATAAAAACCATATGATATATATTTCTATAAATTTAACCTCATTGATAGCTTATAAAGCTCACAACCCCGAGTCAAAATGAACTATAATATAGTGTACAATTATAATCTAACAAATTAAATTGGTGGATGTGAATAGTAAGAAATAAATTTTGAATATTATGTGGTTTAATCATTCTAAAACAAATTAATTGGTTATCTGTTTATAATAAATAACAAATAAAATAAAATAAAAGAGAAATATTTTCAGATATTTTTTCAAAATATGGTTTGTCCGCACTTTCGAAAAAAATTGAAACTAATTCATTATAGTTTTATAGGTTTTTTGATAAAATAAGAAAAAATTTATTTGATCATATCAAAATTATATATGAGTTTTTTTTTAATTTTTTTAAATTATTTCAATTTTTAATGAATAGTAATAAAAACTAATTTTTATCATAAACCTCATTTTCGTTTAAATTTAAATAAAATATAAAATAATTTAGATTTTTATTGTAAAATTATTTCATTTTAATTTTGATAAATTTATGTTAGATCATTAGAATAAATTAAATAGGGAATTTTGATACTAATATTTTATAAACTTGTGATAATTTTTTACTTGAAAACTATGTTTTTCTTCTCGTCTATTGGTTCAATTTTAAATTAAAATTGTCCACATTTTTTGATTGAATTTGGTAAAATATATTAGATATTTTGGGTAAAAATAATTTATATTTTTTACTATGTTAATGTTTATTTTCCCCATAATAAATACTTAAAATGGTAAGTATTAATTACTTGGGTTAACATAAAAATATATTTACCGAGGGGAAATCTAAAATGATATGGGACACGATGACCAAAAAACATGTCTACAATCAATTGGATAGTAATATTTATACCTTAACATGTGTAATTACCAAGAATAATCAATTTTTACCCATTTTTTTTAATAAAAATTTTGGATAACTTTATAATTTTAGAACACTACAAGTGGGCCACTCCCCTCACTTATAAAGATATCCCCATTATCCTATATTTTTTACACTATAAAACACTTTTAGTTTTTCCAAGACCTACCCAAATAAGTTTTAAACCTTCATATTCTCATATGAGAATAATTGTATCATAAATTTATTCTATGAACACTTTAGGTATAATCCTATAGAGGTTGTCTGAGAAGTGATAAAATTCATAACTATGTGTTACGGTTTTATTTATTTTTCAACCTCATTCAAATATTCATAAAATATTATAATATAAAAACACCAATATATAATTCATAATAATATTTTATTATCTAAATGGAATAACCTATATCCATAACACATTCCATCAAATGGTAAAAGATCACATCACTCGTTTGTACGGTGGACTACAACCACATGAACTGATGTGGTCGATTTTCTATTTACACCTCTAACTGTTCATTAAGATTATGTATCTAAAATATAAATAATATATTTATAACAAAATTATACCTCGGGATTAATTATATCATATATGCTATTTTACATCCCATTCCATAGGTAATACTATAACATCACTCGTGCGTATGCCAGAGTACCTCCTCGTGAACCATCGTGATTCATTTTTCACAGATGCTTTATGTTGAAGGAAATATGGATAATATATATTAATCTACATGAGATAAATCATATAATTTTGATTTTATTGATTACATAATATTATTTAAATACAATATATATTTTACATTCTTCCTTTTCAACACAATAAAAGATGGTAAAGTCATTCATTCACATATGGACTACCTATTTCATGAAGAGTTGTGGATGTCTTTTCACCTTCACACCACATAGATAAAAATACAAGTTAAATAAAATAAATAAAATTTTATTTATTATATTATTATTTTCATATAAATATAGAATATTACTTTAATCAATTCTATATTGATATTTCATGGATTTAAATGATACTCATGCGTACATATGACCTACCGTCTCCACAATCGTAATGTGAATCATTTCACAAAACTATATTTCATACTTGGTCTTAAAAGATTAATTGATGTAATAATATGATAATTATTTTACGACTAATATTATTTATATGTAAAACTAATGACTTATTAGACCAATTTTCAATATACTAACGTCATTTTTGACACATAAGTCAAATATCGTAAAAAATCCATAGTAAACCCAATTGATTATATAATTGTATATAACACTGTAATAAGTTAATGAAAAGGAATAATAATTTATATCATAGTGATGTGACTCATTATGGACTAAATATTTACATAGATGTTGACAAGGATGATTCTAATGAATATATGTTATATAAATGACATAATTATTACATTCACGAATCATTTTCACTCTAAAAATATAATATAGCATTTTATTTCATACCTTTTAACTAAATTAAATATGATCACTTTGTTTTTGTATATGTGGACTTTCACCTTCACAAAAAGGTGTAACACACATTTCATCACCACATCACATGGGTGATATATATAATCATATTTAATATTTTAATATAGTATTTATGATATTATTACCATTCTTTAATGATAAAATTTTACTTACCTCTTTTCTATAACGATTATTGAGAAATGGAATTATTACTCTAGTATACGTATGAACTTCCATCACTATTTACAAAGCGTAATTAATTTCCCTAAAAAATATTTTATTATTTGTATTAAAAATAAAAATGATTTTTGATTATGATAATTAATTCATGATTATTATTCTTGATATGTTGAAATAATGACCTCTTAGACCAATAGTCAACCTACCGAAGTCATTTTTGACACATAAGTTATATATTATCAAAACACCCAACATAAACTTAATTGATTAATCAGTTTTACTTTTCATGGTAATAATTGAAGTAAATGGAAAAAATATATAAAATTGTGTTAATAATTTATATAATGATCACAATGCTATAATAAAAGCTAATAAGGAATATATGTGTTGAGTCATACTCAAGGTATGGGATTGTGTATCAATGTTATTACAATTCTTCACATTTGTATGTTATGGACCAATATGTTTTATATGGTGTATATACCACCCCATTTATATGTAATATCATGATTGATTCATTCATCATGTGATTTAATGATTCATTTTGAATTATTACATCTATACGTATTTGTCATTAAAATTAAAAAGTGGTAGAGAACTTAATGAACTAATTTTGTTTTATTAGGTTATATTACTTCTTCATTATAATTGATATTCTATGATTATCTATGTATTTACTATTGACTATATTATGCATTATATCCAATTTTTTATGTGGATTTATATTTTAAAAGCACAATTGATTCATTGATTAATTTTCACATCCAAGTTATTATATTTGAAAGGGTTTATCTTACGGTCTCATTTTAATCATTATTGTTTATGATTAAATATAAATAATGGATTTTATTTTATGATTGTCTAAGAAAATACAATAATTTTATGAAATTCCCACCTCATTTTTCCCTTCGTTCAGAAATTATTTTTTTAAACCATGTTTTCTAAAATGTATAAATGATTTTAAAATTTTAAAATTTATTTATTAAAGAAAAGTTTCAATATTTATCCTTTTTTAAAATTGGTTTGAATACAATCCTTTTGTTATTTTCAAAACAAGGACTGTTTTAATTTTACCAAAAGTTGAAAGGAATATTTTTATTTTCATACTCATCTTGTATATACTGTCAATAATCATGACCACTCAATGTTTTAGGATAATCATATTTACTTTTAGTGTATATTTTAAATAAAAAGAAAATTAAAAATGATTATTTACATTTAGATTTAAAATTATTTTCAATGGAAAAAGGTAATTTTCCTTAGTAATATTTTTAATGATTTTTTATGGTATTTACATTAATCAATTACATAAAAATATTACTATACATATGATCCAATAAATATATTTTGTTTTTTTATTATCATTATTCATTATTTGGATGTCTTATGACTAATTTTACCAAGGAAGTTTTTAAAATTCACTTTTATGACTCATTTTTGTTGTCATTAACATTCCATTGAAATATTCGGTCTATTGTGGTCATTGGAAATTAAATTTCCTCTAAATATTAATAATATATATATCATGTTTTTTTATTTAGTAAGCCTTATATCATTTCTACAAAGGGTGTTCCATATTGAAATTTAATTTATTTTATGGGGAACTATTGATAAATTCACATTAATTTCTCAATATGAGTATTTGATGACAAGGCACATTGTTCATTAATTAAATTGATTAATCAAAACATGAGTAATGGTTTTTACATGCAGTAAAGGGTGGAGAGAAAAATTATATAACCCCTTAATACATCTTTCATATAATGAGGAAAATTATTATGATAGCATAAAATCAATTTCCACCTATAGTTTAAATAGTATTGTGGAATGCCTTGATAGTAAAGGTGTCATGTTATAGAGAACATGATGCCTAGTTATTAAGGGTATCATTCATTATGAAATCAATTATTATTATCTATGGGATTTAAATGATAATATAATTTATAGATGCATTTCATTACCATTTTGTGGATTAAGATGTATGTGTTTCAAGTTACCGTACCCTATTGATTATTCATATCCTATTATCCATTATTTTTTTCAAGGGTTTTACATCTTAATGAATTTCATTATATGTTATTTTATTATATTGAATGTTTCTTTAGTTATTTTTTATAAAGAATATATTATTATAGTCCAATTATTTAAATGTTATGTGTGTTTACCTATTTACATAGCCATGTTCATTAATCATTTTAATTAAAGATAGATTCTATTGTACTTAACCGTTATTGTGATTTTGAGATCGCCCTTATTTTTTCCCTTCACTATGAATCTATAAAGTATACTAGTATTAATAATGAGTGATATTATATAGGGAATAATATTATATTAAAAAAAATTAATTGTAATTTTTACTATAAATATATTATGAGAATAAAATTTTTATCTTATTTATGAAGACTATTAAACTATTTTTCCCTTCATGATTTGATTACATATATTTATTCCAGTGATTTTAAGCAAACATCAAATTTAGTATACTAGGGTTTCGGTTACCACATGCATCCATTTTTCTTTTCACCATTAATTAATGTAGATCTCGGAGGATCTACATTTATTATATGGAAGTAAATGTTTTTATTACACATAAAAAATATCGTATTCCTTACATTGGGTCTTATTTGATAAAAATCACACAAGTCCTTATTTTTTAAAAGAATGAGAGTCATTATCGGTATCATCAATTACATTAATTGAAGGATGATATTCTAAAGATTTTAATTTGTATGAGTTATGGACATTATGAGATTATAGTAATTCCATTTTGATTAACTAATGAATGCTCTATATTTATGTATAATATTAATAGAGGATACATGGAATACCCTGAAAACATTTTGTATAATTTTTCTTATGATATAGTGGTTTATTATAATATTTGTGAGGGTTGGGAGAATATCTAGTTGATCATTCTAGATACTCTTAAAACAAAATATCATAAATGAAAATTTATAATGTGTGAATTCTACCATTAAGATGTTTCATTGCTTGTCCATATTATCTCCAAGTATGTTTCTTCAATAATTCATGTGACAATAAAGAATGTGAAATAATATCCTCTCACAATTAACATTACCACGATGCATTTGTTTTATGGGTTCTATTGGTTACTATCAGTGATATGGTCAAACTTTTCCAAAAGTAAAAAACATGTTATCCATAATTTCATATAAAGGGGTTAGGTTTATTTGGACAATGAAATTTGAAAAAAAAAATTATGAATTGGTAATGATAATTGTGTATGATTTTTATTTCAATTGTTCCCTTAAGATGTTATGAAATTATGATATATATGAATGTGTAAAATATGGGAAATGGTTGTGTTTTTATACAGAATGATAATTTTTTTCCTATGCATCAATGAGTTTAATTACTTTTGAATAGAATTATCGAAATCATGATCATGAACTGGTGTTTATAATAATTCTTTAATATATGAAGAAATTATCACTATAGTGAATTCTATAAGAAATGAAAAGACCATAATATCTTTAAAACATATTTTGAAATATTTAAATTAATATGATAAAAATACGGTGGCTTCAGCTATGCAATAATTATTATTTCCCAAAAATTGACCACAATTAGAATGAAAATAATCTAGTTGATCCATTAATTAAATATAATATTGGAGTCATGAACAAAACGGGTATTTATAATGACACTGTTTTTTTGTATCTAGTGAACATATATATAGGAATTATTATGGACACAGTGACATCAACCATTTTTCAAATTATTTATAAACCATATTTATTTCAAATGATAAAATTTTATTAACCTGAAGGTGATAATTTTCAATAGTAAATTAATGTAGTGAATTGTGGAAATTTAGGATACTTCATTTCTTAAGATGTCATTCTAATATTTGGATATCAACTATGTGATCTATGTATAAATTATATGAAATTGTAATTAATTATGATTCTCATATATAAAATATATCTATATAACCTTGTAACACTATGATGTATTTGGATTTTATGGAACAATTTTTTTCGGAAATTAGATGGTTCAAATTTTTTGACTATATATCAAGATGCTTGGTTTTTTAATAGGTTAAGGATAAGGCAAAACATCTTAGAATATTTATCTAACCTGTACATATTTCTATTCGTAAATTTTATGAAATCAATTTGATATTTTTTTAATATATTACCTTGGGATCCCTAAATAAATCCTGTGATATGGATTATGGTTAATTTGGTTACAAAATATACAAATTTTATTTCTATAAGAAAATATTTACCACATGAGAACCATTCACATATTTGTATTATTCAATTTATAAGGCATCATGTTTTACATACATTATTTGTTTCAAATCATTGGTAATGTTTCTCTATCTAAATTTTAGAAAAGTATTTATAAGGATCTTGGTAATATTCTTTGTTTAAGGACCACATATCATCATCAAACTGATGAATAATCCAAAATAGAAATTCAAATATTAAAAGAAATTATGAGATTATGATAAATCTACTTCAAGTCATATTTGGATTAGTATTTTCGTTTAGTATTTTTTTCCAATAATAATATATTCTATTCAGGTATTCAAATTGTTTGGTATGAAGCATTATAATGAAAGTTATGTCATACTCTAACTACTTGGGATGCTGCTTTTTTGTAATGATACATGCATTTTCAGAAGAAGTTGAGGATACAAAACCAAAAATTATGACTATAAAAGCTCATATTATATATTCTCAAACTATGAAAAATAATTTTGAATATAACTACATGATACATTTTTAAATTAATGTGGGAGGTCACATTTTCACGAATTTATCCCCATAAAAGTGTGTTGTAGGATTCCGTTAGATAGAGAAACAGAACCACATGTATATCATGAATTTATAAATTCTATACTGAATTAAAGATATGTATTTCAAATTAGATATTCAACCATTCCCCTATTAATTATATTTTTTTCTCCACATATTTGTTTTAATGAATTATATACCAAACCCAATGCAAGTTCTATGATTAAGAAATAATTATAACATGATCTATCGTGCTCTGATAATCCCATAATGATTTCTAACATAGGGGAGAAGTTATTGGTGAATTTAATGAATCCACCAATAAAAGAACTTTATATAAATTATGAAATAGATGAATCCCCATGGTAACTAGAGGGTGTTATGAAGAAGAACCACCTTTACATTTTTATAAAGTTATATACATGGAAATTTAAAAGACTAATTTTTTATAAGAGGGAGAAATGAAACACTAGAGATTAAATAATAGTAATTGGAAACAATTTTTTAAAAAAACTATAATAAAATTCACATATTTATATTCTATGTATCAAAAAATTTATTTTTATTGGATGAATCTCGATTTTTATCTTTTATGATAAAAATATGGCTACAATTATTTTTTTGATATTTTCTCGACAAAATAATAATTTATGAATTATTGGAAATATGGTATTTAACTACTTATCCTTTATTCATAATAATAAATTATAATATTTTTAATTAACAATGTATTTAATATCAAATTTATATAAATAAAGACAAGTTCATTTGGAGGTACAAAGGGATATTGTTTCAGAAATTAGAATTTTATATAAAAATAATTACATTATATTTTAATTATATGGAATTATATTAAATATTGAATTATTTAAACTAAATTGATATATTACATCCCAAATATATAAATTTATATTCATATAAATATGATTAATAGTTATATAGTTAATTCATTATCCTCTTATGTGTGATAATTTTATTTCCTAAAAACTGGATTTTTTCAAACGTCTTATGTGTTTATTTAAAATTATGTTTTGAAAATTATATTAATTGTATTTGATCAAATGGATTTCATATTTTAATAAATCATAATTAATATTATAAAATATGTTAAACATAATTTTTTTTCATAATTATTAATAAAAAAGGTAATATTAACTATTGCGGTTAAGGTTAAAAAAACTTTAAAGGGGTGAACATAAAAAGAAATTAGTTAAAATTTATTAAAAACATTATGAAAGTCCATCGGAAGGATTTATTTATACCTTAAACTTATCACCTTATAATATGATAAATTTGGAGATATATTTCAAAATAGTGACTTCACATTATTTGAAAACTATAAAAAAATACAATGTTTCCAACCATCTCAATTATAATACACCATATCCTACTATAACTTCTCGATACTAAATAATCCATTTAAATAGAACCTAAAATACCAAAATATCTTACCAAAATACTTCTAATATTTCTGAGATATAGGTATTTATAAAATACTAACCTTAGAATTCTTAATAAGGTATCCAAATGAGGGATTTTTTAAGCGAATGTGACCCTCTTCACTATGCTTTTAATTTCTTACATAATATTTTACGAAAATAAATTATTTCTAAATGATTCCAATATAATAACTCTATTATCATCCATATAAATATATTTTGTTATGTTTATTTCATAATATTTATCCATCTCATTATCCATTTAATTGGAAATACAGCCATAGCTCACGTGTAATGCAGACTACAACCTCACAAATTGATAGAATTTGTTTCCCATGATTTCATCACATGGATTGTAATAATAATTGAACTGATGAATATATATAATAGTTATTAGATAATATATATATAATTAATACACCATCCACTTAATTTCCCTATCACTAATTAAAGAAATGGAAGTGTCACTTATGCATACGTATGACCTATTGTATCCAAGAAGCAATGCGATTAATTTTACATGTCCTAATTTAAATAATAATTATAAAAATATATATAATGAAATAATTTTAATTTTATAATTTTCTTTAAATATGTATATTATTAAATTATGTCAAATTAACATGAACAATAACTTCCAGGTCAAAACGTACCTTAAAAAACACAACAAGTAGCACCTGAAACAAGTGTAATAATGATACAATATAAGTGAAAGGATGATAAGATTTTATAATAGGATCTTGTATGATATGGAAAAAAATTAATAAAGTTATATTATAAATTAATAACATTTTTAGTCAATTTTTTTGGTTTTTAAATCATGTTGAACGAATGGGAGTTGTGAGTTTTGAGATTTCACCGCAAATTCTATTATCAAGATATATATTTGATATTTTGCACATTTTTAATATTATGAGGTGTAGACAATACCCCATTTATATATTTAAAATTAATTTCTATTTATTCATGATTATTTATGTTTAAATCATTATTATTATTTTATGGGTACAATTTAAAAGTTATAAATGAGGTTATTATTTATTCTACAATTTCATATTTTTTGGAATTTGTTTTTTTTGAACATATATTACAATACATCCTTTAAAAAATCAATATATATTATTCTACTCTTCATAATTAAGATTTTTAAATATTTATATTCAAAATTTTCAATCTTTTTCAGTTAAATCAAGAAAAATAAAATTTTAAAAGAGAAACCTTTTTTATTTAACTTTTATTCCGAAATATTCTTCTTCCATCGTCACAATATTCATATTTATTTTTCATATTTCATTTTTTAACTAAAATGAATTATTAAAGAAATTTTATTTTATATTTTAGTTTTTCATATGAAATAATTAAACATTTCTATTATGTTTTTAAATGTCTATTTTTAAAATATCTAAAAAATTTTTTTTTTTTAACGTATATAGAATCAACGAAATTTTCTAAAACCATAATCATTTTATTTTTTATGGATTATTCTACATGATTTATATCATTTAGAAGATAAAAATATTTATAACAATCTTATTTTAATATTAACTTTTATTTTTTTATTTCTGAAAAAATACTTCCTTTTAATACAAAACCAATACTTCTAATGGACTGGTGGTTTTTTCTTATCAGTTACTAAATTTGTGATCATTTGATTTCCCTTGAAAATTTAGCTTTTCAATGATAAGGATAAAATAATTTTCCATTAAATATCCTTATTATATTTACTATTGATATTATTACTTTCTAAAATGTATGCAATTTTTCCATAACTTTTTTTACTCTGAACGTTATCTGACTGACTGAGGAAAATCATAAAAAATATATGTTCATTACTCAATTCAGAAATTATTTTATAGATAAAAGGATTAATGAATTGAATTGATTATTAAATATATGAGGAATTGATTATAAAATTTTGGATTAGTGGGTATTGGTTGTATATTTCCCCTTTATGCATGGACATGTTCCATGAGCGAAATTTATTAGCCCAACAATTTAATTATTTTTGGTGATCGAATACACATCAATTAAAATATCTTATTGCAATGTGATGACGGTATACATATCATTATGTTTGTGATCATTAAATCCAATATTATTTATTTAAATCCTTGAAATAATATTATTATTATTATTTATGTGATTATTTCATTAAAAATATCCATGGGTTCAATTCGTTCTAAAGTTATTGACTAAAAAGAATATGTTATTATTAATCTACCTTTCTATATGAATAATGAAAAGGTTACTTATAGTATATTCAACATTACATAGCCATTAAATAGTATTTAATCTACCCCTTATTTTTATTCCTTTCCATAAGATATGAATAAGAAATCATTGAATGAGTTTCATGGTTGCATAACAGTTATAGTTTTTATGTTTAATATTCTATTTCTAATGTATAAAATGGGTCTCATATATTCATCTAGATATCCAATAATACTAAACTCCCTGGTCCATTCATATTGTATTCCTTATATATATGATAATGTACTAATTATGAATCTAACTTTGTGGTACTATAGTCATTTTTTTTACATATACATAGGAAATTTCTATTTTAGGACTTTCCGGTTGAATTATATATTGTTTCTTTTCAAGTAGAATGTTCTAGTAGTTTTGGAGTATACTTTTTTCGTATTTTAGTTTATATTAGATTTCAAAATTAAAAAATATATTAATAGGGGAAACATATAGGTATTTATATGAAATAATTTATATATATATATAATTTTTCTTTTTTAATTTAAAATATCAACTGATCCTATATGATTTTTTCTATTGAAAATTTTTAATCGATGAATTCCACCTTAACTATATTCTATATTTGTTTTGAATAATTTTTTAATCAATATTTTATCTATAAATTTACATTTATTAGTTAAAAAATAATATTTTAATGACATATTCATGTGTATGTTTTCTATGTAATGGTTTTGGTTAGTTTTGGAAAAAAAATATTTGTAGATTATTTTAACAATAGATTTTAAGATTAATTTTCTAATATTATTTTAATGTTCAATGTGATAAATTCTATTTTAAAAAATTATACATTAGAATTGAATATTTCATTCTATAATTTTAAATAGTTATTCCATAAAAGTTTTCATGTAAAATATTTTACTAGAAAATGAAAATAAAAAATATTTTATTGAAGTTTTCATCTAAATATTACATTACTTCCCCATTCATGACCCAGTAGAATTATCAACTGAATTTTCAATTGGGCCCTTGTTTATTTTTATGTGGAATCTTCTACTTTTAGTTATCCTATGAATGATTTTTCACTATGGATTCTATATTTAGATACTCTTCATTAACTTATCCACTACGTTTTAATTTTATTTTTATAGTGTATGTTCTTTAATATAATTCATTATTGTATGTTATATAATGTAAATTCATATTATATTTGTATATAATCAAATAATACATGGAATGAAAAAAATAATTGATTGGTAAAAGGGTGTATATAATTTCATATGGTTCTTTAAAAAAATGTAAAATTGATTAATTGTTTTGGGATTTTACACAATAAGAAATGCACTCAAATTTTAAACTATAAATCATCTAATAGATATTTCCAATATAAAAATTATTGTTGAAAAATCTACCTTGATATTTAACTTAAATAATAAAAAAACATTGGAATGATTGATTTTTTACATCGTATGATGTGGTTAGTTGTAATAGAATATTTTAACATAATTTTAATCTATATTCTATTTTTGGGCCAGTATTTTGATTAGTAAAATGAATAAAAAATAAAAGAATCCTATATATATTTGAAATAATATTTGTATAATATTTTTAATCAACATATATTTAATGTTGAGACCACTATTTATATATATATATATACTTCAAAACACAACTAAAAATTTTTCATAATCAATAAAATAAATGAAGTTATAATAATATATAAAAACTATTCACAACATAAGGTCTTTTAGGACTTGAAAAATATGGTAAATAATACTATTTAGTATGCACATCCAACAAAAATGATTTTTGGGAAAATGTAAGAGCAGGTATATAAAAATATATAACAATAAAAAACTCAAAAATAGAAATAAAAAAAACATTCCTTACAAAATAAATATATATAATAACATAAATACTATAAAAAAATATTTGATGGAATATTTAAAAATATTAACAAAGAATTGAAACAATGAACATTTAACACAAATAATGAATATTGAATGTGTCATATGTTGAGAATAAAACCATTCAAGATCAAAAAAGAAATAATATGTAATCATATCATGATATTAGATAATACAAAGAAGATTATCATTATATAAAAATAAAAAATAATTTGCAAAGAGGGTTAAATTAATGATGAAAAATGGATGAGTAATGGAATAAATATGTTAAGTGAATAGCCATACAGTGTAATATTTTATTATAGTAAAATATCAAATATTAAATAAAAAATAATATTAATTAAAAACCAATAAAAATTTATTATTTTTTATTCTGTAATAAATTTTTATTTTAATTAATTTTTATTTAATTTATAATTATATTAGTAATCAATAAATGAATCCACTAAACTACACATAGATCATATATTATAAATAACTTGTAAAGAACATTTTATTTCCATTTTAAATTTTTAATTTTAAAATATAATTTGAATAACATGAAAATTTATTTCATGAGTAAATTTATGAAATTAGAAAGTAATAAATATATTTAACAAAAGATTATAATAAATTAAAAATTAAATGATCATTATTTTATGTTATTGATTATTCATTTAATTAATTTTTAATTTAATGTGTTAAAACTAATTAAATTATGTGTTAATAATTATTAGAAATAAATTATATATATTACTTCTTATATTCAACTAACTATAAAATATTGTTATATATGTATACATAATTTTAACAAAGTCAATAAATAAATCAAATGAATATCTTCAAATATGAGATAAAACATTTAAAATGATATTTAAATTATAATAAACATTCTTGGTATAAAACATTTATATAAGGACCATGAAATAATAAAATCGGAATAAAAAATATAATGTGTTTTAAAGGAATTCCTACACCCAAAAATATCAGATTATAACATTCTAAAATCAATTACCATGGGATTATTCCATAAGGTGTTTGTGAAGAATAAATAAATATTCTAAACATAGGTTATTGATAATTTTGATCCATCCCCTAGAAAGGTGGAATAATACCCCTTAGTGTTAAAAATGTATTTTTAACTACCAAGGTAACCAGTAGTTATAAAAAAATTGAAAAATTCATGGAGATATTTTATAATAAAACAATGTCTTGATATAATATTAATATTAAAGAAAAATGAGAAATGTAAATGGTTTAGAATTAGATGTCTCAAATTAGATAACATCACCATTAATTTACAATCAATTATATATGAATTCATAGTATAGACTATGGATAAACTAAACACATTAAGTGTTTTACAAATTATCCAAAAGAAAAATTTATATCATACACTATACAACTAATAAAAAATATAACATGAATTATTAATTCATGATCATTCAATGCGATTCATAATTAATCCAATTAATATAATCTCAAGATATTATATCAAACATTAAAATTATTTTTTCACTCTTTGATATATCAATATCATTTAAAATTATATGCATCACATAACAATATAACTCAAAGTGATATGTTAATATCCTATTATTCACTTGTATTTTTATTATAATGTTATAAGATTAGTTATAAAATATAAACCAATCTCCTATATTTTCTAGATCATTATAAAAATTATATATATTTGACCCTATGACCCATCTCATGTTATAAATTTTTAGTTCCTATAAATAAAACTAATTAATTCCCTCTAGAACCCTTTTTGTATAACCTACAAAATAACACTATAAGTTTTGAAAAAATACATGATAATAAATGAAATCATCATTCACAAAACCAATGGCATAACCATATAATCCATTCATTTTAAATAATGATTTATAAATTATAAATTATTATCCATTAGTAATTGGTAGACCCTGTAATGTATTTACTGATACAAAATCTATTAATATTTCTAGTTTGATCTCCATTTTATAATTTTTTTAAAACATCTTCTATCTCGTGAACTGTGTATAAAATCATTTTCAGAAGACTACATTTTACCTAAGGTTCACCACTCAATATCTAAGAGGCTACTGTCTATTAAAAAATATCTATGATCATCAATGAGGAATCAATACCTTTAATGAAATAAATATAACCGAAGAATAAATATATGAACAACCATAAACCGTAACATCAATGTATACGTATATAAATTAATATTTAAAACCAACCACTACAACATAGTATCAATATTCTAAATTCAAATATTATCTATATCATGTGATTTATAAAATATATATGAAAGGAAATTCACATTATTTGGTGATCATATACATAAAATTTATAAATGATAAATGTAAAAATATGGATACATTTCTACAAAATTCATCAACATAACATCATAACCAACCTTATATCTTGGTCAAGATAATCTAACATGATGATATGTATATGGGATAAAAAATAAATTTTCATACAGAATATCAGTTCTCATATCTAATGAGGCATATATATAGGGTTTGTGCATAAAACATTGTAGGATATAACCATAAAGGATAAAAATATATATACCAAAATGTATTTATCTTGGGGCATGTACAATACATAAATAAATGTTCTAACAATCAATATATAATAAATATGTCTTGTTATTATGTACGGAAAAAGAATCCATGTTGTCGATCACTTCTAGAATCATCTCATGTCTCTATACAGTGATGGATATAATATGAACTATACATTGATTCCCCTATAACATTAATAAATCAAGAAGTCCGTACAAATCAGGGATTATTTCATAATATAACCATTACATTATGATGACTCATATCCATCGCTTAATATATTCACCCTATTCATTGTACATATTAAAAATTGTATGGAAATTGAATAACTAACTCCCTTGGGAATAAAACACAATTATTGAAATATTGACTTACAATTAACACTATTGAATTGAGAAAATTATAATGAATGTAAAATGTTGAGGTTCATGACACATGGGTTATCCTGTAACACCCCAAAAAAATCGATTATTATTAAGTATTTATTTAATAATTTTATTATAAATTAAAACTAATTAGGAAATGATTTAATAAAAAACTCATTATAAATATTGGTTCTAATTGAAATATGTTTAGATTAAAAACATAAAACATTACATTACATTTCACGAAATACATTATTTTTTATATTAATAAACTAATATTCAGAAAATAAGAATGAAAAATAAGTAAAGGTAATATTAATAGTGATATATTAAACTATTTATAATTTTATGATTTATAAATATTGTTTTTATAATATTTTTAAATAAATAGAATAAATAAATAATAATTTTATCCTCATAAATAAAATAAATAAATAAATAATGATTTCATACTCATAAAAATTTAACATTAAAATTATAAAAATTACAATTTAATTATTAATAAAATGTATCATTATTATTATTTTAACATATAAAATCTATTATTGTTATTAATATATATATATATAGATTAACAAAACTCATTATATTTATATACCGATGAAAATTTAAAATAAAATGAATAATTAAAAAATGGGATTTAGGGTTCTGTTTCTATTTCATCGTCGTGACTATAGGGAGGCCAGATCAAAATTGGGTCACGAGTCAGGAGGGAATGATCGACCGAGATATCCAAAGAATATTCGAGTGCACTAAGGGTGAATGTGTTCATAGAGTTTCAGATTGAGTGTTTGAACTCAGATGGGTTCTTATTTGAGAGTTCAAACGCAGATGTAGGTTGAAGTCATGGTTTTCTATCAGGGTTGAAGATGAAGTTCAAACCGAGTCGGAAGCCTTCGCGAGTGAGATGGAGGCTTTTGATGAGCGATTTTGTTGTAATCTATGTTCGGTACCGTTTATGAACAAGATCTGAGTTTTGGAATTCGATGATCTTTTCCTATATTTTAGGTTCTTTTTTTAATATGCTTTTTGTTATCTGAATCTCCTCTAATCGCCTAAACCATGACATGCTTTTTCTATTTCTTTGTTTTTATTCTTGATGTCAATGTCTGCCATACCATTTCAGTTATTCTATATCTGATTTTCATTGAAATTATTTGCATGTATTGTTTTGTTATCATTCGTATTCTTAAATTTGTGCAGATTAGAGCTCAACTAGTAGAAAAATTAAATTTGTTGAGTATCATCGCATAAAATGAATTTTTCTGTTCTGATGTCGTTGTTTCCAATCTTTGATAAGTCTGTAGAGATCCTTTCTTAATTACCTATTTGTCTTGTTTCTATATTTTTCTCTCTTATGTGGTTGTTTTCAGTGAATAAATTATTCCAGGACGTATTACACTCAAATTGAATATTTAAATATAGATATTTAATCTCCATTTGTACTGTATACCAATCCATCTATCTCGAAATAAAACTAAAATATATAAATTTATATATATATATATATATTAACACTATCTATAAATAACTATATTTGGTAGCCTTTTGTTTCACTGTCTATCAAGGCAAGGGCCGTAATTCTGTTTAGTTTTCTTATGAGTTCCCTTGAGGCAAAGTGACTTTGTGTTTGATTTTCATAGAGATTAGAGTATGAGAATTTTTCTTATGCCAACAATAAGAGGAAGACATTTTCTACAAATACCATGTCAGGGATTATGTATTTCCATATAGTTTTTAAGAATTTAAATATAATTTTTTTTGTAAGGGACTATTTATTTTTAAATAATCACTATCCTATTCTATTTTCTTTTCGTAAGAGATTTATTAAAGTTATTTTGGAAACTTATTTTTCCTTCTGAAAATTATATTTGTGTAAGGGAATATTTATCTATTATTGTGTGTGCATAATTTATTTTCTAATTTTCTAATTCCAGCCATTTCCATTTTTTACTTCATCTAAAATCAGAAAGATATTCCTTTGTTTAAAACCATTCACCAATATGATGCTATATGAAATCTTATTCAGAAAGGGTAGAAGTCATATATTCAATTATGTTTATCTCTTTTCAAAATATAAATTATCTGAATTTATCAATGTATTTTTCTTCCATAATAATTTATTTTTATTTTGTGAAGCATGTTTTATTTTAGGTTGTTTATGGATTTTTTTTATTTAAATTATTTATGGATTATGTTCATCTAAATTATATTCTGATATCTAATGTAAATGTTATTTTATTTATTCATTCCAAAATTATTTATTTAATTTTATAGTTTTGTGTAAGGGATAGTTTCATTTAAATTTATTTCCAAATTTATAGTAAGAGATAGTTCATATATTTATTTCAAAATTTTAATTCTTAATTTGAATGGGTTCTTGTATAGAAATGATTCTTTGATTATTTTTGTGCATGAAACATAATTATCTATTGTTATTGATTGATTTTATAAGATAAAGTTATAGGTTAGAAATTATTATTAGTTTACCTTCATGCATAAATGGATTTTAATAAACATTTCTTTGAAAAGTGTGTGGATGTTTCTTTATCTTCCAAGTGATTATTCAATATCATGTATCATGAGATTTGTTCATACCAAGTAGAATATGTAATTTTTAGAAAAGATTAGTATTTACTTGTTCCGGGCTTGATTTTAAATACATTTTCAAAACTAAAAATGTGTGAAAATTATATATATATATATAATGCAGGATAGGAAAAAATGTTTTATAAAAACTAGTACACGAACATTTTATATAAGATAGGGAATTGGATAGTGAATCCATCCATCAAGTGGGTAGGCCCAAGATAGCCTTCAAATTTTCGATTGTCCTCAGTTGTTTTTTAAGGGCTTGCTTAATATTTTCAATTAAATCACTGGATTAGTTTAAAATAATTTTCAATGTATAATTATTATTTTTAAATCATTATAGTATTTTGTAAAGGTTGTTTTAAAAATGTATTTTCAGTTAAATTTTTAAAATGTGTTATCATTGGAATATTTTTAATAGGATTTATCAAAGGATTTCAAAACAACTTACTGGGCAATTGAATGCTCGCCCTTTGTTTGAAAATGATTTTTCATAGGTATTCTAGAAGTTTAATTACAGATGTCATCACATTTGGAGTTAGCACGCATGGAAGCATAGTGGAAAACTGTTTTATTTTTGTTTCATCTCTGAAAAATGTATGTTTTCTTTCCAATAATACAGAACCTAGACCGGTAAAATTTCCTATTTTTTTCAAGTGTTGTATAACTATTTATTCACTTTAAAAAAATACACTACATTTTTCAAGCATCGAGTCTGAAATAGCAGGCTCGGGGTGTTATAATTTGTATCATAGGAATGGTCAAAACAATATTAGAGATTATATGTCATCATCTAAGTGGTAAAGTTTAGATTTTGTAGTACTAGTGTTTAATAATTTTTAATATAGAAATTCAGAATATTATTATGTATAACAAAAGAATTACGAGGGCACAATTCATTTAAGGGGGAGAGTGTAACACCCCAAGAAAATTTTCAATATAAATTAAGAATTTGTTTAACAATTTATTTATAAATTTAAACTAATTAAGAAAAAAATTAATTAAAAAATCATTATAAATATAAGTCCAAATAAAAATATGTTTTGATTCAAAACATACAACATTACACTACATTTCACAAAATATATTCTTTTTATATATTAATAAACTAATATTAAAAAAATGAAAAATAAGTAAAGGTAATTACAATAAAGAAATTTTAAACAATTTATAATGTTATAAAATATGAAGATTGTATTTATAATATTTATAATTAAATAAAACGAATAAATAATGAATTCATACTCATAAATAAAAAAAATAAATTATGATTTCATATTCATTAAAATTACAAAAAATAACAATTTAATTACTAATAAAATATATCATTTTTATTGTTTTAATATATAAAATGTATTATTGTTATTAATATATATGTGTATATTATTAAAACAGATTATATATGTATATACCGATAAAACAATTAAAATAAAACGAATAATTATAAAAATTGGATTTAGTGTTTTGTTTCTGTTTTGTCATCGCGGCTATATAGAGGTCAGGTTGAGGTTGGGTCACGAGTCAGGATGGAAAGTTCAATTGAGATATCTTCGAAAGAATTGACTGCACTAAGGGTGAAGGTGTTCATGGAGTGGCAGATCGAGAGTTCTCACTCAGATGGGTTCTAAATAGAGAGTTAAATTGCAGAACTAGGTTGAAGCCATAGTTTTCAATCATGGTTGAAGGTAAAGCTAGAACCGAGTATGAAGCCTTTACGATTGATATGGAGGAAGTAGATGAGTGACTCTGGTATAATCTACATTCCATGGAATTTCTGAACAATATTTGGCATTCAGATTTGGAATATCTTTTCCGATCTATGAGGTTTGTTTTTTTAATCTGCTTTTTGTTATCTGAATCTCCTCGAATAGCCTAACTAGTGCCATACATTGTCTATTTCTTTGTTTTTCTTCTTGATTTCAATTTCTTCCATACCATTTGAGTTATTCTATATTTTATTTCTGTTGAAATTTTATTCATGTATTGTTTTGTTATCAGTCGTATTCTTATCTCTGCATAGATTAGATCTCAACTAGTAGAAAATTTTAATTTATTCAGTATCATCGCAAACATTGAATTTTTCTTGTTCGGATGTCGTTGTTTCAAATCTTCAATAAGTCTTTAATGATTCATTATGAATTATATATTTGTCTTGTTACTATATTTCTCTCTCTTATTTGGTCATTTTCACTGATTAAATTCTTCCGTGATGTATTCCACTCAAATTGAATGTTTAAAAATAGATATCAAATCTCCACTTTTAGTAAATGCAAAAACATCTATCTAGAAATGAATCTAATATATATATATATTAAATAGTAACACGAACTATAAATAAGTGTCTTTCGATGCCTTTTGGTGCACTGTCTATCAAGGCAAGGGAAGTAATGTTGTTTAGTTTTCTTATGAGTTCCCTCGAGGCAAAGTGACATTTTGTTTGATGTTCGAAGAGATAAGAGTATGAGAGTTTGTGTTATACCAACATAAAGGAGACATTTTTTTTCATCAAATACTATGTAAGGGATTACGTATTTTCAAATAATTTTTATGAAATTCAATATTATTGTTTTTGTAAGGGACTATTTATTTTCAAATACTCACAATGCTATTTTATTTTATTTTTGTAATGTATTTATTTAAGTTATTTTCACAACATAGTTTTCATTACCAAAATTATAATTGTGTAAGTTAATGTTTAATAATTATTGTGTATAGATATGTTAATTTCAAATTTTATAATTCCACCACCTTCCATTTTTTTCATCTTCTAAAATCGGTAAGAGATTTTTTAGTTTAAAACCCCGCAACACTATGATGATATTTGAAAACTTATTTAGCAAGGGTAGAAGTTATATTTTCAATTATGATTATCTATTTTCAAATTATAAATGAGATGAATTTATCAAATTATGGTTCTTCATTGAGGATTTATTTTTATTTTACGAATCATGTTCTATTTAAGGTTGTGTAGGTATTTTTTTGTTTATTTGATTTATGGTTTATGTTCATTTAAATTATATTATAGATATCTAATGTAAATTTAATATTATTTATCCATTCCAAAATTATTGATTTAATTTAATAGATTGGCTTAATGGATTGTTTAATTTAAATTTATTTCGAAATTTATAGTAAGAGATTTTTTGTCTATTTATTTCAAAATTTTAATTCAATATTTGAATGGGTTCTAGTAATGAAATAATTATTTGATAATTTTTTTTAATGAATCATAATTATCTATTGTTATTGATTGATTTTAAGAAGATATAATTATAGGTTTATAATTATTATTTGTTTATCTTCATGCATAAATTAATTTTAATAAATATTTCTTTGAAATTTTATGTGTGTGGATGTTGATTTATCTTCAATGTGATTATGCAACATAATGTATCATGAGATTTGATCATACCAAGTAAAATATGTAATTTTTAGTAAATATTATTATTTACTTATTCCATGAATGATTTTAAATACATTTTCAAAACTAAAACACCAGTGAAAATTATATATATATATATAAGGCGCGGCAAAAATGTTTTATGAAAACTAGTAGTCGAACATTGTAAATAAAATAGGGAATTGGATAGTGAATCCATTCCTCAAGTGGGAAGGCCTAGGATAGCATTCAATGTTTAGATTGGACTAAGTTGTTTTTTTTGGGGCTTGCATAATATTTTCAACTGAATACATAGATTAGTTTAAAAGTGTTTTCAATGTATAATAATTTTTTTAATTCATTACAGTATTTTGTAAAGGTTGTTTTAGAAATGTATTTCCAAATGAATTTTCGAAATGTATTGTCAATGGAAAATTTTAGTGGGATTTTTCAAAGGATTTAAAAACTCATTACTAAGAAATTTATTACTCACCCTTTGTTTGGAAATGATTTTTCACAGATATCTTAGAAGTTTAATTACAGATGTCATATCTTTTCGAGTCAGCGCATACAGAAGCATAGTGGATAGCTATTTTATTTTTTTTGGACTCGGATAAATTTTTGGTTTTTTCTAATACTCCAGAAACTAGAATAGTAAAAGGTACTCTTTTATTTCATGTGTTGTATAATTATTTATTCACTTTTATAAAAAAAATAACATAGTATATTTCAAGAATTGATTCCGAAAGAGCATGCTTGGGGAATTTTATATCCCACATGAATCTAATAATAAACCTAGGAGATAATTTTCTATTAATTATTTTTCATCACATGATATTAAAAATAAATAATGATGTAAAAATATATGCAATTGTATTGATGTTCCAAAATTCCATGATTGATGACTAACTCTTCCAGTGCCTTATATTACATTAATTATTATACATGGGTATCAATAATCAAATGTATATTTTGATACCCCTTATACTTTCTATCTGACAATAACTAAGTCTGTAATCTATAACCCATCATAAAAACTTCCCAACACATACTTCATAATAACCAAAGAACAAAATATATATATGGTAGGTTATCTACTTATGTGATAAACCATACAGTTCCTACGATAATTTTTCATGATAAATCAGAGACTGTACATAATAGATTTAAATAAACTGATGTGATGCAATTTTAACAATCAAGAATTATGATATGAAAAAAAATATTGAATCACTTATATTCGAAGGACCAATTTAGTATAGTGATATAGATATCTTGAAAAAAAATTACTAAAAAATAAATTTCATTTTATAATGGACATTCTTTCTATTATATAATAATTAATATAATCCCTAATAATTATAAAAAATCATAGAAAAAAACTCCATACATGAAACTCCTTTAGAAAAATCATTAATAATACTTTTTTCATAACCTAGGGAAAACACATAAGAACTGAAAGTTCAAAATCTCAGAAAATGAAATTTTATATGAGAAGATACAAAGGAATTAACATACAATGAATAATATAACAGGGAATGTATTATAATCAAATAATTTAATTTAAGTGACTGTGTTCTCTTGAAATGGATACATGATTAAAATATAAATAAAAAATAGTAGTTAAAAAATATATTCATTTTGATTAATTGTATAATTTAAAACTTCTTGAGCTATTCTATGAAGTCTATATCCATTACATTATTTACGTCATCAAGGTCACAACTAGGATAACATTATATCCATTGTTGTTAAAACCCATGCTACAAGCTATTATTATATAGGCATACAATAAATACCCAAACAATTTTTTTCATGAGACCAATAGATTTATAAATAGGGTATACAATTCTGGGATCCACACATCACTTCCATAAGACTAATTCATTCATTATATGAAACATATGCATATCATTTTAGTTCCTAATAAATTTTTTTAAGAAATTAATAATCATAAGTATTGACAAATAAATATAATATATTAAAATATTTTCATATCACTAAATTATAAATTCTTATAAAAGAGGTTTATTGTAAAGAAAAACATTATCAACTATCCTAGTAATCAATAATAATCAATTTGAATATAATAAATATACACACTTTCAATAGTCCCATAATTAACAAAGAGAATAGTCTTCTATGTAAGGATCCCTCAAAATAAAATTTTGTAGAGTAATGGGTATAAGATAAATTAAATAATTTTTATACTCAATTGATGTATGCAATATAGGTGAACACCATTCATTAAAAAATTTAAAATATAATTTTTTCATAGATAAATGAAATTCAATGTAATATCATGCCAATAAAAGGATGGTTTGGAAAGGTCAAGCTAGTGATTAATTATTTATTTGATAGAAAATATAATTACACAAGAAATAATAGTAAATTAGTCACTTTTTACTATCTTAATTCATACTTATATAATGAACAATACATGTAATAGGGTAATAATATGTTAACAAAACACATATTAGTGGTTTTTGAAAAAATATATCAACAATATGTAATATCTAGTATCCTTTTAAAAAAATTATTCTTACAAAATTAAAAGAATAATATTTTTTTGAATACCTGTTAGGATTTAGGGAGGATAATGCATATAAAAGGAAAATATGATGGAATGATGAGATTACTTGGAACAAAACTTAAAAGTAGATTTTAAAAATCATTTTTAACAACATAATTAAAGAAGAAGTTATAGAGAAATATTAAAAGTTTTTTTCAAAAAGATTATTTAAAATCATTAAAAATTTATTTTGTAAAGAGAATTAATATTTTATAGAAAATATAGGATGGTTATTAATATAAATGTGTGGTGGTTGATAATACATCTTATTTTTAAAGGGTGAAATCCATTTTTAATATTTTGAAACACTATTGTCTTGAAACCCACATAGTGATGGGATTAATATATTTTCCCTTACTAAGGGGTGAAGTTTATTTTCTAAGATTAATGAAAATAATACATATTATATTTTCAAAAAAAATGGAGAAAATTGGCTGGATAGAAAATGTAGTCATGGGTGAATGATCTATTTGAATGAAATGGATGTATCATTTCCAGTGTAATTATTTTATTAGAGAATTGATTTAGTCAAGGAATAGTACATAGAATAAAATATGTAACATCCACTAAGAACCGAAGGATATACAAAATGGAAATGGAAGTTTAAGGATACAAGTTCATTATAAGATCATCTTCCTCTAGATAATTTATAGCTGAAGAAGATATAATTTGTGTTGTGAAAACTATTACATCATGCGTAACATTTAAATTGAAACCCCTTAAGACCTTTGATTAAAAATTAATACTTAAAATAAAAATAATTATTATTATTTTATGATAAAACATATTAATGTTTTATTAGTTTTATTATTCCAAATAAAACTACATGTAAAAGAATAATTTGTATTCATATAAATTATTTTCAAAAGATTCACATACATTGTTTCAGATTCATTATTCGAATTGGCCTAACATTTGGAATAATTAATAAATATTTATTATATATATACATCAGAAAACTATTCATCCATAATTAATTTAATATATAAAATTTATGGTAATATTTTATTTATTTATTTTGTTGTTTTTTTCTTGTTTGAAAAATTAATGATGATATAATTACATTAGAAATTTTAGAGACTAAATAAGATATTTTAATAATATGATAAACAAGAAATATAAAATATAAATATATAAAAAATTAATAATTTAACAATTATCTTATCATAAATATTTTATCTATGTTTCCATATACTTCCATGATAGAGTTCAATAACATTTTTCGAGTAGGTGGTTAAACCTACCCTAAACATAATCATGATACACCTCAATATGTGTGCAAGGTAATTTAATTATATAATATGATTATTATTGATGAATAATTATTTTATTTATATTTTTTAGCTGATTTAATCATAATTTGTTATTTTTTATAGATATTGATTATCAAATTGAAAAATGAAAAAGAATTATTTTTAGGAGGCATAAGTCCACACAACACAAGTTCAACATTATTTTTTAGAAGGGTATGGAACGAAATAAATAAGGTATGTTACATTAATATAATAAAAAACAAATGTAATAATATGATTTATTTAATTATATATATATTTATATGTGATTATAATTTTTTTCAATGAAAATTATATGAATAAAAACATAAGTATGAAGTTATAATTTTATTGGGAAATTGAATATTCTCTTGAAATAATCCTTGGAAATTAAGGGTTTCAGCTAACTAATTGAGTCCAAAATATTATGATAAAAGGGGTAGTTCCTAATATGGGAACATGGGTATTTTTTTGAAACTAACTCAATGAAAATGGTATACCTTAAAGGGGTGGAAGTGTCCCCTTTAATAATTGATGAAGAGGGAACTTTTGATAACATAAATTTTTATTCCAAATTGGAATGAAACTATTAATAGGTAAATAGATCTAAACATTAAAAATAATGGATTTTGGGAATATATTGGTTAGATAATCCATCAATAATTTATTTAGCCTAATTTTTTAAACATGTTGGATGTTATTTGTTTTTTAAATTTTATGTTTACCTTTTTTTACTAGGGGTTCTAGTATTTACCCAACCAACAATTTATTTAATAAATTTATAAAAATACATCTATTATAAAATTATATGTTATAAACTAAAATTTAATAGATATTGAAAATAAGAAAATTTCATTTTCATATAAAGTGAAATTTTATATGAAAAATTTTTACTATAGAATACTAGTACTCTCAAAAATATTACTTTCAATATTAAGAGTTGGTAATAATTTTTATTATTTATTATAAATTGAATAGATGATAATTTATCTAAATATAGGATACAAATTATATTAATGTATCTTTTTATAAGAAACATTTTTATTTTATTAGATAAAAATTGAGAAATATTAATAAAATAATTCTTCTAATAATAAACTTTTTACCATTCACATGGTCACTAAAAGTAATCATAGTTGTCATAATTTTATACAAAAATATTAAATTTCACTTATCACATAATATGATCAATTTTATATAAAATAATAATACCATTATTTTATATTTATAATTTATTTTTTATCAAAAAAATTTTCAATATTAGAAAATAAATCAGTTTCTAGAGTAAAATATTATGTATGTATCCAAAATGATATACATGGAATTTATATACAATACATAGTAATTTTAAATGATTAATTTTATATAAAAATATAAATAATTTATATAAAAACATTTTGAATATATATTTTCCATTAATTTGTTATAATAATTTTATAAAAGTGATTGTATTAGTAAATTCAAAATTTTCACAATATTCACCTAAAAATATATTATTTCAAGAAAATAAAAATCAATATTTCTATATTAATGTTGTAATTCTATATCAAAAAAAAAAAATAAATTATCCAAAAATAATATTACAATATTGGATATTTTAACTTTTAAATAAGGATAAAAATATGTAATGAAAATTATTTTCATATGGAAATAATCATTCAAAAAATTACAAATTCTTGATGTTACTTCCTATCAATTACTAATGAAATTTGGTTTTAATATATTAATAATTTGAAAAATATATTTGACCAAAAATATATATATATTTTAAAGGAGGATATTAAAATCTTATTATAAAAATGAAATATAATTCTGTGAATATAGGGATCTTGTTGATTTAATGAAAAAATTATTAATTAAATTTTCATTTCATTCAGAAATAAAAATGAAAATATTGTAAAGTAAATTTGGTAAATAACTTTTTGTTACAATAAATTATTGTTTATATCATTCTAATTTAATATTATATAACCCCTTAATATCTTTTCATAATGTATAAGAAATTTTTGACCTCTATTGTCAGTGATGGTTAGCGATTCTTTTACCATGGATCTCATATAAATATATATGATCTTCAACAACTCTCACGTATGTTTTTTATCGTATTAAATTTTTTCAATTTTCATATCACCTTGTTCTAGGTAAAACCCATGTGCAACTACCTCATTACCATGATTAGATTTATTATCCTCACAAAGAAGATTCCCACTTTTCAATGCAATTTCTTTACTTAATTCTATAATATAGTTCTAATATATATAATAGATGGATCAGTGGATATTTAACAATTAAAAATCAAAAAATTTGTCATAGTTTATTTTAATTTTTTTGATTCATGTGGGGAAAGAAATCAAACACATTAGGATTTAATTGAAATTTTAATTGGAATATTTTGGGATGTTACTATAATGTTCACCTAGGACCTCACTCAAACTCATATAATATTTTTATACCATATGAAAACAATTTTATTGTGATATAATTTTAGAAAGGATTAATTAATGTACTTATCATTAACTAATATAATTTTTCAGACATTCATAATTTATTAAATTATTATTATACATTGGAGAGACCACTTCTCTATTTTCTTAAACATGCCTTACTAGGTCTTTAATGATTATTCACATGAAAATTCAATAATTTCTTCTATAAATGAATTTTCATGGAATATTTATCTCACTGGATCCCTTTCAAAAGAAAAATTACATTTTTAGTTTGTTTTTACATTATTTATATTAACATATATATGTTTTAATTCCCATAATAACCAATTTTTACAATGTTCTATTTTAGGGCGACATATTGACTTATTTATTCTAATGACTTCCTAAATAATAAAAATTTATAGATCTTTTTGACTATTTTTTATGGAAAATAATTAGTGGAATAAAAATTTATACTAATTTTTATGTACAAAAAAATGGTGTGGAAAATAGATCCACATTCTCCCAGTACTTTCGATTCTCTTTCTTTCTCAATTCTCGTGGTCTCAATGGATTCTCCATGATATCCTTCTTAGAGAAGTCACTATCACTCATCATTTCTATTTCATTTATGATATATACATATTTTCTTGTTTCTTAATCACATATGTCATTATATTCATTAAATTTCATTCGAATATCCTCTCTATGCCCCCTCACATATTGGTTTTGGCTCAGCGTAAGTGGTATCTTCCCCTAGATTTTGTTGAGTTTTGTTTTATGTTCTCTTTAGGTATTTTTGAACATTTCTCCCTACCATATAATCCTAACCCATCATGTTTATTTCCATTAATTCTCTTTCCGGTGCACCATATCTATATCCACTCTTTATCTTCCTATTCCCTAAACCATCACACAATAACCCACATTAATTAAGACTGGTGGTGGTGTGTGAGGCTTGGGATACTGTTCGTGTTCTCCCATGACAGCATCTCTCACTTTTGAATTTTCCTCATCTACAGGGGTCTCTTACTTATCTTATTATGGTTTCATCATGTTATATCATTGGAATTTTATGGTCGGAGTCTCAGTTTTTTTTGTGTATATTCTTCATTGGATTGTAACACCATGATAGATGAGTAGTTCTGGGTTAGGAAGGAATTGTCTATTTTAGGTCATGTCTCAACATGGTTATAATGGATAATGATTTTTAGCTATAATGATGAGGGTGAAATTTAAAGGTCGTGGTATGGGATGATGGATAAATGATTATCATGGATCTATCTAGTGAATGAACTATAGTTTTCAGAATTGACGATGATGGTGACATTAAGAGGTGGTTTATATTCATTGGTTATAGTTTATAAGGGTTGTTTTTATAGAATCTATGATGTTTTTTATTTTTTATTTCATCCCTTGGAATCTCAAATCCCTTCATTGACACCACATTCCTCCTCCCCATGTCTAGTTTTCTCTAAAGTGGTACTATTGAAGGGTATTTCAAATGTGTTTTTTATAATTCGACAGTGATCCAAGTGAGACCTATGATAGACCCGCCTATTTATTGTGTTTATGAATTAGTGTGGATATTAGTTTAAAATGAAGATTTCAATGAATCATTTGTGTTAGGTGAGATTTTTGGTAGTTTTTGGTTGGTGTTGTTGAATATGGTGATTTTTTAGGATGTTGTTTCTCATGGTTATAATATATTAAAATATATTCCATTGGTTGTTTCTATGTTAATGGTTTTAAGGATTTATTCATCATTCCAACCTCAAATCCAGTGGGGAAGGATTTTCGTGTTTATTATAGTGTGAAAATGGTAGGTGGCATTCTTTCCAAAAAAGTGAAAATAATGGATGAAATCAATTTTAAGTGGGCACATCACAAGGTAGATCATTGTCCAATAACACATGGATCGTGGTGATTAATAGGTTCTTGGATAGATGGTTGGATTCAAGTGGACGTCAAAATTTGAAATCATCTATTTGGTTGATTACTTTTTTGAATTTTAAATTTGAATTTTGAAATTCTGGAGATAGATTTTTTCTGACTGAATGTAATGTTACCACTAAACCATAACATTGATTTTAGAAAATTTCAAAAATGTTGAATTTAAATGATGTTTTTTTAAATTCAATATATTCTAGAAATTATTTTATCTATAATACCTATTAATTGTATTATAAATACCATAATTATGTGTGGGTTTTACAATATTACAATAATATTGTAGTACTAGAGAAATTATAGTGTTAAATAAATAACTTTTATTATAATATAATGCATTAAAAGTAAAATATATATTTATTAAAATGGTTATACATTAGACATAAAATAACATAATGATAATTAATGCAATTACAATATATATGTCTTATGGATCATTTTATTTAACAAACACTATGACTATATAAAACAAATTATTAAATATAAAATAAAACATTCCATAGAATTTACTTATAGAAAAAACCGAATATATGATATATTAGTTATTAAATTTATATAAATGAGTTTTTATGAGTTTGGAGTGATTATGATCATTGTATAATCATTGGGCATTATGATTTTATATGATATAACTAATGTAATGTAATTATTCAAATTATGGTTTATGAAGTGTAATATTGAGATTAAATTGGCTCCGAATTTGAAAAATATAGGCTTTACAAGTATGAACATTCCTAATTAAGTGAAAATATTAAAAGATTGGTTAGATGTATCATCAATATGGTTTAACCTTGACCAAGACCAAGAAGCACATTAGCAATTGATCTTCATGAAAAATCATTTACAGAGGAATTTGATGTCAATAGATATCACTACTATGAATATGTTAGCAAAAATCCCAAGGAAATTGTCAATTTTCCTCCCATTATGAAAAGGCAATATGATTGTTTAATAAGGGATTATTTACATAATGTTATGTTGTATTAATGTGTAAATTTCTTTAGTAATGAAATGGTCTTTACTATGACACCACTATTTTTTATATTTTTTGTTGTTATGTAAAATTTTAAAAAATCATATTTCAGATATTAATTTGATTAAATGAATTCAATATTTTGAATTGGGAAATATTTATTAAATAAGAGGATAAATTGGAAAATTTAATGGAAAAAATTGTTAAATATGTTAAAAAATGGGGAAAGAAAGGGAACTACTGTAAATATGGCATCATATATATGTAAGGGTGAAATAACTCATAAAAATTAGAAATTTGTTTCTGTATTTTGAAATAACCCTTATATTTTAGATTTCAGATATGTAATGGGTCACAATTTAGTAATTTTTAAAAAATAATATAATTGAAAAATATAATATTTAATAAATTATTCCATGAAATTCCAGTAAAAAAAATTATTACCAACCCCTCATCTCATTTATCCACATATAAAATTAAAATTAAATATTTATATATAACTATTTCATGGAGTTTATTTCAAGTCACTCTATTAAAACATTATTTTTCTGGTTGTTTATACTTGTCGTATCTTGGTTAAGAAGCTCTAGAGAGGTAAGTGTCCAATTTCTCTCACCATTCAAATGTAATATACATTTTCATTGTAATATCCTTTTCAAATTCTATGGCACTATTATAATATCTCATAATTTAATTTTGTTTAAATTATTCAGTATATCATATGTATATGAGACTCCATTAAAATATAATTACATTTCATACATAAGTAGCGGTAATGTAAATATTCCTATAAGAGGCCTGAAACTCTACATTGTCCCATGATAAAAAATGATAAGTGTCTTATGTTTTTCTTGTATTATAGATAAATTATTTTTAATGTGGGTTCCATGTTTATGGATAGATTATAGGTATATATCTTTTGGATCCCATGTCATATTCCAAGTCTATTAAACACAATCTTGGAACATGTTCACCTTTTTTATCAAACACATGTACACTGATATTCCTCTATAAGGAAGAATTACCCCACCAATGCATATAAAATATGTGTGACTACGTTGTTATAATTTTGATAAGAGGAATATCTGTAATTTATTTGTCCCCCTACCATTGAAAATACAGGTATTCTATTTTCAAAAATACACTAATCATCTTACATATTATATGTAATCCATAAATATAACCACACATTATATACATGATATGTGTACTTATTTTTACATGTTATATCCATAATTATTAATTTTATAATTTATGGTAATTCACCACAAAATCCTTATTAATGCACTGATTGGGTAATTCTATTGGAAATAATAATAAATAATTTTGTATTGGAAAAATAATATAAGATAATATTTATTGAGTAGATTTCTAAGGTATTTCATTCTTATTAATCATAAAACATTACCCCATGTATTACCTATTATATTGGTATATTATAGAATGCATTATAATTTTATGTGTTTGATAAAACATTGAAATGTATTATCCATCTTTGCACCGGTATATAACATGAGGAAACTATCATAAGGTAAAGGGAGATTCTATACCATCAAGATAAGATGTATATGCTTAAATCCACAATGGTATGTTTATGATCTCAACCATTATGAATTAAATAAATTCCAATCATTATGATATATTTTAATTTTAACTTGGTTATTTTTTATTCTATTTCACCAATAAATTCTTTTATTCTTATATATTAATTTACATTTCTTCAATTGTATATTTATTCTCTCTAAATTACACATACCATTAATATATAAAGTTATTTTCTGTTGTGTTCTATATCTTACAGGGAATTTGAGCTGAAAATTGTCTTATGTTTTATATTTCCATATAAAATAAATTGGAATATTATGGGTGACTAGATCTATCGATTTCATTTTTTAATAATATTTTTTACTAAAATTATGTAATATATCATTTCATAATGTAGTTCATATTTATCAATTATGTTAAGGACTATTAACCCTTGATATGGGTTTTAAAGATCAATAAATTTATTTTCCATGTAATAAATTACCCAATTGATAGGTAGTATTTCGTTCAATGGAAGTATTGTAGGTATCAGATAATAGTTTTGTAAAAACTAAAGGGATAAATTTAGAAGAAAATTGTTAATGAAAATAAATTATAACTTTATAAGAAACTATAGATTATTAAAGAATTATTTTGGTTTTTATCTTGTGTTGATGAATTCATTTTATGAAAATATGATATATAATTCATGATATATATTAGTAGATAAATTTATGTATAATAATGTTATTTTATTTATTATTGACTGGAACCTAATAAAGGAATTTTAATTAATACCACAATTGATGAACATATACATATAGTTGTAAAATATTAGTATAATGAATTTTATGTTAGTGATGAATAAGTTATTATCATTATGGCGATATTAAATCATTTTATAAAAAATTACCTTCCTCACATTCAAAAACCAATTTATCCATTATAAATATCAGACTACCTAGATAAATTTACATCTAAATAACCGCCATCATTTAGTGTCCACCATTCCAATGGGATAAGTGTAATGGATTTAGTCTATATATATGATATTTTTGGAATTTAGGTATACTATAATGTTAAAAAAGTATAATGGTTTTATACCACATTAGGGGAGATACTAATGAGTGGTCTTCCTAGATTCAAAATAATTTTATGGTAATATATATATAAACCATGGATTGGAATGTATTAAATGTGATTTTCATTTGAAAAAACTTCTATCACGCTCATCATGATAAGATGTAATAGAAAGATTTTATTTGAAAACAAAATAATGAAGACACTCTGGAAAAGTGTGAGAATAATTTCATATGGTTAATAATATACTATTAAAATTATATATCTAACTCAAATTACATTAATAGTTAATTATTTGATGGATTAAATTCAAATCATTAAAAATATATGGTATATTAAAAAAATTCATCATACTAATATGTGTGAACATGTTCTATCCAGACTATGAATGAGCTTTATAAATCATTTGCTTTTAAGGATAAACTAAGAAAAAGATGATGGTTTGTTACTATATAGAATGAAACAACTAAAAAAGATAACAGGGAAATTATAGATACCTATATATAATAAATGATGCAATAAAAACATATGGTTTTTAAAAATAAATTGCATATATTACTTAAATATAGATATAATGGTTATCAATTTTATGAATGAAAAGTTTAGTAATGTTAAATTGATTTGAAATGTTTAGATTCATATTTTTTTGGATATTCCTCAAATAAATACCTAATGTACTAATGGAATATACCCAAAAAGAGGCTTATAGATTATGTTTTAGATGTTTTAATAATTTGTTAATTTTTAGGAAAAAATAATCACATCTAATGGATGTAATTTTTTTAATTGTGTTTAATTAAAACTCTTTATTCCTCAAATTGTACTATTCTTTATGATGTGGATGTAGTTGTGACATACAAGGGATTAATCCGTTAATAATTTTTGGCCAACCCTTGGGGTAATTAGATTAGAAAACGGAACTATATTAGTCCACTAATCATGGTTGAGGAAAGAAAACCTCAACGAAATATTGTGATTTATTAGTGTATCTAATTTCTTCTGGGTTTCATAATGATTTAGGTTTAAATGCATCATATCTAAAATAATATTATAAATGTGGGAAAAATATATCCCATTATTGCGACTTAAAAGTAGTTAATGATTTTTTATCCGATAGCATATAAATCAAGGTGATCATTCATGCTTAAATACATCCAAGAATTTTGAGAATTTAAATAATTTTTGTTAATATATTGGGATTGGGGATAATATAGAGTGCATATAAAGAAGATGAAATTCCATGTTATATATTTTCCATGAAATCTAATTTTTTACTCCCTGGAGAAGATCATTAATTTCTTATAAGTTGGTGGTTCATATTATTTATATTAAGTTTTGAAGGTTAATTTCAATAATCATTCTATGCATTATGGTCCAAGGTGGAATAAAACTAATAAAGAATCTAATTTCTATGGATAATATTTAGATTTTGTCGAAAAGGGATATAAGTGAGGCTCTTATCTAAATAAGATAATGATGCATACACATCACATTTACAGTTTCTCTATTCTTAATCCCAGTAATACACGGTTATCATGGAAGGTGCTTATGATTATAGCGAACATGATTTCTTCTAATCTATGGTCTAAGAATGTGATTGACTTTATAGTGTTGGTAGGGATATTGGAAGGCCATATAGAATAGGAGTTTTATCCCTCAAATTTTTAAAATAAAATGAATAATGTATATGAGAAACTCATGAAGGATTATGATAGTGGACTTGTGTTTAATAAGGCTCTATAAAGATTACTAATCCCCATAAGAGAAAGTGGATACGAAATGTATAATGGATTTAAAAGGCTTGGATGAAACAAGGGTTATTTAGGATGTGGATGGTACCTATATTATAGTTTATGATAGTTTTATGCTCTTAAAACTCTTATTAAAATCATTATAAAACCAATTTCTTCAATAAAATACAATTGATGTTAATCATCTATCATATAACACCACTATATCGTAGTATTTTTCACTCATGAGAGCTACTATGGTTTTAATAAAAACAATTATACTTTTAATGCCTATTATACAACTTCATGTTTCATATGTTGAAATATTTATTATATTTTATATTCTCACCATGATTAATATATATGATATATTTGTATATGTCCTATACATAGGAATAAAAAATTATGTTGGGTTCATTTACTGTAATTTGGGTTATGTTGTTCATTAGGGAGTTTATATTATTTTTTAAATGGAATGAATGTTTTCTATTCTGTTACAGTTCCCCCAAAATTCACTTATAAATATTTTAAATCTTTATATATGAGTATTTATTAAATTATAGAAAGGATATCAATGTATTATAATTTCATAGTTCCTTTGGAAACCTGGAAACCTAAACAACCCATTCATACCTGATCTCTATCGTATACCACTATGTTCTTCATAATTAGAAACATTTTTTGATATATCATACACAATATCATTCATCATAATATTGGAAAAGGAAAACATAATAAAGTGCGTTCATTGATGCCTAGTAAGGGTAATCCATGGTGATATTAAAATATCACAAGAATAAGGGTATGATGACTTTAAAATAACATATCAAAACTATGTCCTTTATATCATTGATCATAAACCTGAGCCACAAGAGTAAACCCTTCTAGTTTATAATTCAAGAATCATAATGAAATAAAAGTACATGAACCATTATAACATATCATTGTAAAGATAGATTGATATTTGGAATACAAATAATAATATAAAGTCGTTTCCTCTTTACTAAAATATAATTTCCTAAAAAATCCCAGTGTAATGGGTTTACTCCCCAAACCATCATAGTAGTCAAGGATCACTCCCAAGTCTATCATAGCATAAAAAGTTCATACTGAACTGTGTTCACACCCCATTCATATCTTATATTTCACATGATATCATTACACAATTCATTGAATAGAGATATAAGCCCCACCCATATTTGGTTTTAATTTTACCATAGTTCTTCATTATAATAAATCATATGTCCTAGATTATGAACAATCCCCATATCACATAATGAAAATCATGCATAATTTTTCCACATTCTAATGAAAAATTTATCATATCATATCCCATGAAAATAATTGGTATTCTTAACAAAATTATCATATCATAAACCCATAAAAGAAACAGTCTTCAAAAATCATTTATCATTAATCATTTCAGAACAGATGAAAAGAAATGGTTTCAGAAAACATATCATTATAGAATAAACCATTAGAAAATACACGTTTAATCACCATATCTTCATTATAAAAATAAACCATCTATTTAATGAATAATAATCGTATCCATGGATAAATTCCATAATAATTATAGGTGAAATCAAATTATGTCTTCTTTTATGGAAAATTGTTTGGAAATATCAATCGAATAATTTTTTAGGAAAATATTTTTACCATTTTGAAAAAAAACTTTTTAAAACAAAAAATACTTTCTAAATATTTTTATTTGAAAATATCATTGGAAAATTATATAATATTCATTATGAATCAGGTAAAACATTTCATGAGGAATATTACCTTCTAAATTTTGAAAACAATTATAAAACAAAAAAACATTTTCAAAATCATTTCCATTGAATATATATATGTGAAATTAAAATAAAAAGAAATAAAAAATCGTGGTCATAATGGTGGAAAATATTGTTCATAATTTAAACATTAAAAAGATATTCTATTAATATTTTCAGCAAACTCAAAATGAGATTAATTTTGGAAAATGGAAAAATGATTCCATTCAATGAATTTAGGAAAAAATGAAACATCACTAAAAATTATTTTAAGAAAAAGTTTATTGAATGATTAATGAAACATTGAATCTTTTTTTTTAAAAACTTTTTTGAAGCAAAAAATGGGTTTCAACTAAATAGGGAAATAAATATCATTTTTATGAAAACAAATCATCTTATGTACAGAAATAGAGGAAATTAAAAATAAAACATTTCTTTTCATGACATAACCATATAATAATAATATTTTGGATGTTCATGTTAAGTACATTATAATATTTCATCCACAAAATCATAATCTGAAATAATCTTGATAAATAATGGGATTGTAACGTACAACTCTTACCATAATGGATTCTTTTTAAGCATAAGCCCCATTTTAGAATAACATCAAATTAATCCTTGAAAATCATGAAAACAAAGATATTTGTAATATAATATTTCTATAGTGTAGTTTATACAGCTCATAGAATAGATACATGTGTAACATAACTAGTGTTCCAAAGAAGAAAATTTGAGACAAATTTATATTATTTAATTTGTCAGTTTTGAACAAAAAAACCAAAAATAAGATATCATAAAAGGGGTATATATACACCATAATCCATTAGTATATGAATACTATTATTGATTCATGATTATTATATATTAAACATAAAATAAATTGTTTGTGAATGTTCAATATGTCTCACAAATGTAACAAGAGAGATAGTCATCTATTAACAAAAGTCTCAAATTATTTTGTATATATTCAAAAAAATAATATATATAAACATATTATAAATTTATTTTAGAACCATAAATATATCTATAATACAAAAAATTATTTAATTATTTATTTTTATTACATGTTTTTTACATATCTTCATTATAATCAAATTTCAGGTATTATCTTCTTTGAATTTCTAGCATGTTTTGATATTTTATTTTCAATCCTATTGATTTAATCATGGTTAAATTATTTATAGGATTTTATCAGTGATATATATTTCAAATATATTCATAAAATATATATATATATTTAATTATTTAATTTAATCCACAAAATTTTACAATAGTAAACCGTTCATGGATATAGTTGGTCATATATAGACATGAATATTGATTAAATTTTATTAAAAGAAGAAATAAAATACTTTTAAATAATATATTACCATTGTAGAATTATTATAATGAAATTTATATCCATATATTCATCAAAATTACCAAGTTACCCCCCTTGCTAAGAGTTTGTGTAAAATGAATTACAATGCATTGTAAGGAGGTAGTTCACCGTACACAAAAATTACATTATTCTATTCACAAAAGATTGAAATTTAAGAATATATATGTGATATAATAACTCCATATTTATAATTATGTGATAGATATCTTACATATTTAGTTAATTTATCCTTCCTACAATCAATGTAAAACAGAAGTGAGAAACACATCACATCATTTCGTGGGGCAGTACTCTATTGTACATAAGAGATACATTGTTTCCAATGGGTTGGTAGGTAAGAAGTAATATGTGGTTTTATAATTACATAGTAATAATAATATCTTAAATATTTTATATAAAGTCATCATTTTATGTATCTATGGGAGGTAGCTATAGAGAATGAATAAAATTGGTTCGGGAGGTGGTAGTCCACTATACAAAAGAATGATTTTTAGTGTCTCATTTGATGGAATTGGATATGGTTTTATGTCTTTACCTCAACATAAAAACCACTTAGTATACATATGTTAATAATGCTATTACATAATAATTTTTTAATAATAATTCAAGGGGATTATAACAACCCATTATTATCATTTATTTATGTTAAATAATTTTTATGAACAACTATTACATTACACAAACACATGAATAAGAATCATAAAGACATAGTGCCTTCAGAAGACATGAAAAAACCACCGGTTTATAGGTAGACATCATCATCCCCTTCTATGTTCATTCTAACTAGAACCCTCACTATATATATCATTCATAAAAAAATTCTCCATAACATGGGAAAAGGAATAATAATCAAGGGTGATCTCTAATTCTCAATAAGGGTTAGCAACATAGACATATATGCATAAAATGAACATAAGGGAATGAGACTGGGAAAAAAGAATTTCAAAACCATAACCTACATATAAATGATCAAAATATTGAGTCATGGAACATGGATTTTTAGTTTATAAGACATGAACCATAAGTTAATCAAAGATCCTGATCAATGAATCATAACATTGGCATAATACATACATTTCTGGCATACACATAAGCATATAAAATAATGTTGATATAAATAACAGATCACTACTAAGGTTATTATACAAAAATATTTTAACTCCAAAAACCATCAGAGTATTCATAATTAACTCCAAATACCATAATAGTGGACATTTTCCATTACTAAACATAGTTCACTCCCAATTATAGTGTTATTTTTTTCACTGGATGTAAATATTTACCTAATTAGTTTGAGGGAGATATTAATTCCACACAAAAAATAATTAAAAACATAAATATTTATTCTATATTATCATATAAAAATCATCATAACATTACCAATTAAATGAAATGGGTATTATAAACATTTCACCATATCGTAGCATATAGAAAAGATACTATTTTCATAATTATTTTATAATTTTATCAAATAATTACCGATGGAAGAAGAAGCCAGTTTCATAATATTTTTAACATGGTAGAACCCCTGAAAGGGGAAAAAGTTTCATAAACAAAATTTCATCATAATGTTAAACAATTTAAAGAAATAATAATAATGATATCCTTGGATTATATCCCATCTAAAAAATATTATGCATCCAAGGATTTCATTATAAATTTAAAATGACATTCAAAGATAAACAACTGAAAAATATCTTGATAAAAATAAATTTAATTTTAAAATCCGTTTTTTAACTAAAAAAGACTAAAAATTTTTTGAAATAAATTTCCCTTAAAATAAACATTGAAACTTATATTTGATATCTTAAAAAACAACTTAAAACATATGTGGTGAAAAAAGAATTTTCCACATTGAAACATTTTTTGAAAACATAAAAAAATTAATTTCAGTTCCATTAAAAATAATAATTGAAAAATATTATATAATCATAAAATCAAATAATGTTCTTGAAGGTGAGATATTATATTCATTATATACACATTAAAATAAATATTCTGTTCGCATATTTCATAAACGCCAACGAGAAATTTTTTTACATAAATTTCATTAATATTATATTAGAATCATTTTTGAAAAAATTAAAACATGTAAAAAATTATTATAAAAAGAATAACAAAATACTAATTCATTATTGCAATTTTTTTTACAAAAAAAAACGATAAAAGAGGATTTTCAACCGAAGTGAAAAATAATGACAGATTTTATTATAAAATATTTTTACAATTATTTTATGAACAAAATAGTGGTAAATGGTAATATTATATGAAAATGTCATGAAAAAATAGAATAATAAAATCCATGATTTTTTTATAAATAGATAGTATGATTTTATCAGCAAAAATTTAATCATAAACAATCTTGATAAATTATAATATTGTAACATAAAAAATTTACAACTTTGGTAACATTAAATCATAATAACCATGAAGCAATAACATAAAATATAAAAAAGAATATAATGATGATAAATAAATTCATTATATTAAACATCTAATGTAATTTATATGAACCTCATAAAAAATATAGGTGCATAAAATAACATATGTCTCGATGTACGAAAACAAAGACAAAATCCCCTTAAAATATGTCTTGACATATACTATACACATTAATACCTAATGTATTATTAATATATGTTTTTGTACAAATATTATATAAATATTTATATATATCATATAATATATTATTTTCATATGAATTTTATTACATGTTAAATAAATATTATATTTTTAAGTCGTATTTGATAAAATAAATGAAGTTATTTTCTTGTCTATTTAGACGTGTTAGTTTAGATCCTCTTTCATAAATAATCGGTTAAACCTTAATAGAATTTTTACCATGATATTAATATCATATATCTGCATTTTATTTTTATTTCTATTAATATATTAAATATAGTGATATAAAATTAAATACAACATTAATAGAGAAGGTTGCTTGTACGTAGGCATGATCATAAAATAAATTCTAAAAAAGGATAAAGAAAAAATTATATAAAATATTACTATAAAAAATAATTATTATTTCACAGGAATCACATTTTTTCATTAAATCCATCCTTATTACCTTCCATGTAAATCATGAATGAAAAAAAATGCTTCACGAGGTCGTATTCTGCAGTATAGACGAAGAATGTTCTCATATTTCCACTAAATTGAATGTAAGAACGAACATGTGATATAATTATTCTAAAATAAACATAATATCATAATTTATATATATATACATCATATTTTCCATCCTTGATAGGTGGAAATAGATAATAAATGACGTCACTCTCTAAGGTGATTTTCCACCATCAACAAGAATGAGGATTTCATAATCCATTTTGTATAAGTGAAGATTATCAAAGGACAATAAATTAACATAAAAAATATACACATATGGATGAAAATAATAATATTATATCATAATTTTTTAATATGTAAGTATGTGAAGGTAAAATAAAAATAAAAATTCTCACTAATGAACGCTACCTCTTCTTTGGGAATCTTCATTATATTTTCTCCAAAATCATTATAGGCAGGATTTACCTACATAATAAAGACCATAAGATGATATAATGGAATCTATGTTGTTTTGTAATAATTTAATGGACTATCAAAAATTTATTATAGTTTTTAATTAGAGAGGATAATGGGTGGCCTTTAATAAGGAAGGTGAGTGGAACACTTGTAATTTTTTTAAATGAAAATGGTGTACCTATGTTTCTCTAAGGAAAAAAAGATAACAAAATGGTATATTATAGATAAATAAACATTATATGGTATAAATATGTCAATAAATTATATTTTAGACTTTTTTTATGTCACTTTATTCATTATCATTTTAGGTTAACCCATAGTAGACCCATTTTTACATTAACAATGATAATTAATATTTATAGTTTTTTACTATTAATTTTGGTCCCAAATTAAATTTTAATAATTAGATTGGATGAATAATTTTAAATCAAAATATGTGGTCCATTTTTCAAAATTTCATTCACATAAGTGGAAAATGATAATATGATATTAATCCCATAGATGTGACAAAAAGTAGTTTTTAAAGATTAAATGATCATAATATTGAAAAACTTTTACATCAAAATTCATTATTAAATTGATCAAGATAACCTATCTTTTATTATTATATATATTTTTTAACTAATTTTAATTTTAAAACCATATCAAAACAGTTAGATATATATATATAATATTTAAATTAAAAGAAAAATCAAAATAATACCCAGTATTTTTCACTATTCAACAAAAATATCAATTTTAAAAAAAATCACAAAATTTTACACTGATAAAATATTGAAATTGAGATTAAAAAATAAATATTATGTTAAAAATATAATATTCTTAAAATTTCTAATAGAACGGATGAAAATTCATATTTATAGAAATTACTAGTTTCAAAACTTCTAGATTCTTTTCAAAAAATTAAGTCAATATTTATCAACATGTATTATTTATATAAAACCATTATAATTAATAAATAAAATATATTTATTAATATTATTATCAATATGTCTAACATATATGTTATAATAGTAATGATTACATAAATATATTAATAATATATCATGATTCATTAAAAATCGATGTTGTGTGTATCAAAAGGTAAACCCAATGTGGTGTGTAACACACACTTAAACCAGTGTTGTGTAAATGAAATATATCAATGAAATTGAGTTTATTCCGAATAAAATAACTCAGTGTGTAACATTAGACCCCGCATAAAATTAATTTTTTTCTTGAAATAAATCATTCTTATACAAATAAGTGAGGATACTTCTACCTCAACGGGTCTTTAGGTTCCCATGTATCTTCCAAAAACTGGTGGTTTCAATAGAAAAAATTGAACAGATGAATTGTATTATTTCATAAAAACTATATTTATGATCCACAATTTTTACCATTTTTCCTATAAGAAATTCAATTCTCTAGCTGTATGACCTATGAGTTCATTTCATATGAAGGATTAGGTATGTACATCCATTGAATATATAAATTGAACACATTTTGAACATGAGAGAGGTTTGGTGGATGTTTGTAATTATAGGATACCATCTATGTGTGATCATGAATATTAAAATAACTAATATACATAGGTCATAGTTTCTCATTAATCATGAATCACATAACCTTCTTCCATAGAGAAATTCATAGGAACACCTAATCACCAATATCAAATTATAGATCACACTATAAATTGTCAGCATAAATGTTCTTCTAACTCTGATATACTTTCTTGAGTTTTTAAAAAACCTAACATTATGTACTATTAATTCAGATCTCTCAGGTCCCAATAACTATCTTCCTCTTTCTTCATTAAATCATGTTGGAGCTCTATACTTATTTTCCATATTATAATTCATAATGATCCATATAAATGCATGAGTGAAAGGTATTATTGTTTGAAAACTAAAATATTCGTTTTTATTGACCCCACACACATTTTAATTCGAAATAAAATTATCCCAACTTATCCAATTGGATTTTAGTTGGTCTCTCGAACATAGAATTTGTATGTGGGGGAAACATATTGTCGAATGTCAAATCCATATGATGATCTGGTTGAAGACATCTCCAGATCTTTGAGGTAATTCTCATATCCCTATCAAACCGAATGGAATTTCATATTCCATGAAACCTTACCAATTCATTAATGTATATCCTATAATGATTAACAATATAGATATTTTCTTTAGCAGGGATGAACTGTACTGAATTTGTAAAGTGGTCAACTAAAACCTATATAACATTATACCCTTTAATTTTTTGGGTTGTCCAATTAAAAATCCATGGGGATGTTTTTCCATTTCCATTCGTATTTGGGTAATGTTTGTAACATACCCTTATAATTTTTTCTCTTATATTTAATGTTTTTATATGCCAATCATTTAGATACCAGCCCTATTATATCTCTCATCACTCCATCCCACCAAAATTGTTTTTCAATTCTTTTTACATCTTCACTCTTCCAAGATTAATACAGAATAAAGAACTGTGAACATTATAAAAAAACTCTTTGCTCAATGGTAGTATAGAAGGATTTCATACATGGTTCTCAAACCTTATCCTTCCATAAATATCATGTTCTAACATATTAATTATTATATCTTTATTTTATAGCTCAAAGTATTCCTTTTATGACTATTTAATCATTACATGGATATATTAGTGAACATTCAATTGAGAAAAATAATATTTCTGCCCTTTATTTAAGATCAAAAGAATTATCCTTTTCAAATATAAAAATTTTAAATCTTTTGTAATACTCATTATTGATAATCTAGAAATATTCTTTCAAATCAATGTATTATCCACCATGTTCACTTTTGTAAGGTAGTGATACATGGATAATTTATAATGATTAATCCGCTCTAACAATCATTTAGGGTTCATATTCGAATCCTTCTATGTGAATTCATACATTATACTTTTGGGTCCAATATATATATATTTTATATATTTATATTTTATATATATATTGGATTAAAAATTTACCATATCTAACTCTGAATAATGATTTGGATAATTTTTCTCATTTGCAATCAATTTTTATGAGGAATAATTTATAATCATTTCATTATACATGTAAACAACACTCAATACCTTCAAGGATACAATAATATATATTAAAACCCCTTCTCTATTATAGGGTAATTTATAAAGATGTTCAATAACTAATATTGTCTTCATTTACATGAAATATTCATCACATTCAGGTATATAAAGGAACATGTCTCCCTTTTGAGTTACCTTAGGTGTTGATTACATTGTATTGAATAATTCTCGACAATTTGTCTATAATATATATCTAAAAACGAAATCCATGGATATCATTCATCATGGATAGTCTGTCCCAACATTCAATATCTTATATCATTGATGGATCAACAAATATAAACTATCTATATATTATATGACCCAAAATATGTATATTTTCAGTTAAAAGTAGCATTTGTAAATTTTTTATATAGTTTATCCTTCCTTATGTTCAATAGTACAATTTTCAATTTATCTATATCCGCAAAATTTTTCATTTGTTATGTAATAATATCATTTAAAAAAACTACCAATAACTGATCATGGTAGTCTTTAATTACTCTATTTATTAAATCAAGGAAGATAGCTGGGGGATTAGTAAGGCCCAATGAAAACACAATGTATTCATATTGTTGATACAAAATACAAAATATTTTCATGGCTATATCCTCTTTCTAAACCATCAGTTTATGATATCCAAAATAAAGGTCAGTCTTGGAAAAGTAATGGCCTCTATGCAGCTGGTCATAAATGTCATCAATACAGGGTGGGGGTACTTGTTCAGGATCTTGATCTAATTAATCTCATAATAATAAATAATGTGTCAAATTGAACCATATCTATTCATAAAAAAATTAACAGGTTCACCGCAGTATGAAGCACCTGGGAAAATAAATATCTCTTCAATGTTCTCTTGGAGTTTCTACATTAATTACCACAACACAATCGAGGCCATTATAAAGGGAGTCTAGGTAATTGGTGTGAAACCAAGTATGAGTTCTTTTGAAATACCAACATCAATATTCCATGTAATATTACGAAACCCTTCCACATAAACATAAAACATTCCAACCTAGTGGGAATATAAACATTCATGAGATTCTCCATAAAAATCTCTAAAAAACACCCCTTATGAATGGGAATCATATCTCATACAATGTATGTAATCTCTTATTATATTTTATTACTTATGGAAACATTTATTGATGATCATATGTTCACGTGGAATGCGAAATTATTATTGCCTTCTTTAATAATTTTTGTGGGGTTTATGTTGGTAAAGACAACACATGCCTATGATTACAATAAATTCAACCATATATAAAAATTAAATGATTTAGAGGAAGAAAATTCCCACAAATGTTAAATAGGAAGGAATCATGACATTAGATGAAAACATAATTCCCTTTTGGGTTTTCATTTTAAACTCTACATCTAATTATTTGGGATTAATTTTGATACCCCTATAAAATTTCCCATATTTGAAAGAATACGTATATATAGATTATAATAGGACATTATTAGTGTATATTTCACAATTACGAGATTGATCCCTTCATTAGAAATAATTAACACATAATATTTTCCTTTTTAACTCAACTTGAGTGGTTTCCTATATCAATCTTCATCATTAATATTGGTATTTGGGAATTGGTCAACATAGTTCACATACTCCATTAATTTGAAACAATGGAGTTTGGGTGGTGCATTTTGGGATGTTTTATCCTTATTCCCATTCCCTCTTATCGTCTTCCCATCACATTAGAAATCAATTTCTCAATTTTCATCCCTTCCACAAATTATTAATCCCATATAAAATTTCTTCCATGTCGTATCCCTCTCATTAATCATAAATAAAATATTATCTTATTCACATCCTAGTTGTTATTATTTACCTTGAATTTCTTTTTTCTATTCTTATCAAAACCACATTATTGATACGTAACTCTAACATCAATTTCCACCTAGATACCACAATGAATAATTCATTCACAGCTACTAAAGTTGCATAAAACTTACTCCCTTCAGAGACTTTTTTAATCCAATTCAAAATTAGTATACACAATTTATTTTTTTAAGATAATACCTAAAACATTGCCCAAATTAATTTAAATTTTTTCTTACAGGTAGTAGAGTATTCGTTATCCTTTTTCTTTAGCTCAATGAACTTTTTCTCCATCTTTTTATGAAGAATATGAGCATAAAACATATCGAAAAATATGTTACTGAACTATTCCCAATCCATGTTGTTGATTTCATCATTTTACCTTGTATTCTTTGTAATATTCAACCATTCTTCTTATTCACCTTCCAAATATTAAACATCCAAAATCATGTTATGATCACTGGGGAATGGAAAATATATTTTTTAGTAGTTCTAGTCCATTATTCAATAAATAAGTTATTAGTAAACATCCTGAAAGATGGTGGGTGTTGCCTCATTAATTTCTAAATAGAAATTGTTTCAATCCATTTTTTATTTGTAAGTCCATAACGATTAAATTCATAATAATGTTGTGTGAGAATAGCAATAATATCTTCATTCCATCTCCCATTAAATTTGTTTGTTTAGGAGTACAATAATTTCATTTTCCTCTTCACTTAGTATTAACTACTTACTTGGATTTCCATTGTCCTCTTCACTTAGTATTAACTACTTCCTTTTGTTTCCATACATTGTCCTCTTCACTCACCTGGACATCCCTCCCACCCTCCTAGACACCCTCCCACCCCACGGGACAACCCCACAACACCCCACAACACCCCCCCCCCCCAATTCACTGGACACCCTGAGACCAAAAACGGACCAAAAATCAAACAAAACCAAACCATAACCCCCCCCCCCCCCACACCCACTCCATTGGACAACCCACACCACACCCCTAGACACCCCGCCCCACACACCCCTGGACTACCCCACCCCCACCCCCGGGATAGCCCCCCACAACCGTGGAGAACCCCTAACCTCCTGGATACCCTCCACCAACTGGATAACACTCCCACACCCCTGGAAAACCCTCATACACCCATATACCCCCACCCTCCTAGACACGCCCACCCCACTTGACAACACTCCCCTGGACATCCCTCCCACAAACCTAGAACCCCCCCCCCCCCCCACTGGACTGCCCCCCACCACACCCTTGGACACCACTGGACATCCTCCCACTCGCCTAGACATCACTCCCACCCTCCTGGAAATCCTCCCACCCTACCACCCCACTGGAGAGCCCCCACCACACCACTAGACCCCCCCCCCCCCCCACCTCACTGGACACCCTCAGACCAAAACTAGACCAGATCACACCCCACCCCACTGGACAACCCCCACCACACCCCTGGACACCCCCACACCCCTAGACTACCCCCAGACCCAGGACAGCTGGTGTTTGGAGAGGAGGTGATTCCATCCCTCGGGGGGGTGAACGCCACTGAAAGGTACTCATCACTCTCACATGCGATACTTGAGCTCTCAAAATGTTTCACCAATGCTTTCTTCCCCTATAAACATAATTCATTATATCAATTTAATGCCAGTCTAACCATGGGAAACATCATCCTGTGTGACTAAAATACCTGGATCTTGGCGGTGGTAATCTCTCATATCTTGCGGGACTGGAAATGATGCTACCAAGGCTACCCATGAGATGCCTTAAACGACGTTAACAAAAATCCCGGCAAATGGAAGAGGGTTCCGATTCAGTTGGTGGAGAGGGACGCGGAGAAGACGACAACAATGATGTGAAATATATCCAACAAGTACACGTAAGTGACTGTTTAGTTTCCCAAATTAAATTATTGAACAAATATATGATGGTTTGTGTCTTTTTTTGTTGACATACGGGATATGCTGGTAATGTTCCTGGACCAACATTTCATATAGGAGACCAAAAAAACACACATAAAACCCTATATTTGTTCAAGCATCTAATTTGGGAAACAAAACAGTCACTTATGTGTACTTGTTGGGTATATTTCGGATCATCACAGTCGTCTTCTCTACGTCCCTCTCTACAAACTGAACTGGTGCCCTCTTCCCACCGCCAGGATTTTTGTTAACATCGTTTATGGCATCTCATGGGCAGCCTTGGGAGCATAATTTTCAGTCCTGCGTTATTTGGGAGATTAAAACCTCCAAGATGTAGGTATTTTAGTCACACATGATTTTGTTTCCCCTTGTTATATTGGCATCAATGTGTTAGAATGAATGATGTTTATAGGGGAAGAAAGCATTGGTGAAACATTTTGAGTGCTCAAGCTTTACATGTGAGAGTGATGAGTACCTTCCAGCGGCATTCAACCCCCTGAGGGATGGAGGCGCCTCCTCTCCAACCCCCTGGACTACACCCCCCCCCCATCCCTATGGACACCCTAGACACCCCACCCCACTGGAAAGCCCTCCCACACCCCTAGAAACACCCTTCAACCCACAGAACACCCACACACCCCTGGAAACCCCCTATATAGCCCCCACGCCTATGGATAGCCCTCCCACCCTCCTGGAAACACTCCCACCCCATGGACTACCCCCACTCTCATGGACACCTAGGACACCCCACCCCACCGAACATCCCTCCCACACCTGTGGATACCCCCAACCAAATGGACACCCCACACCCTAAGAACCCCTCCTCCCCGGAACAAAATCCATACCAGAAAACCATCATAAGTAGACCAAAAAAAGAAGTAGAGAAAAATTAAGCATTCACATATATAACATTAAAAAAATACAATGTCAACATAAAAAAATAAATCCAACCTGAACAACTACCAAATACACAATTAGAATGACAATATTCAAAATTAGATTTTACACTACAGACAACTAAAATTCAATCAAACATATAAAATAAATTGACCATTCCTCTTGTAAGTGTTTGATGTCTTCAGCACAATAGGGTTCAGGGTCATCAAATAGCTAAAAATTAAAAGGATAGTAGTTAACGTGTATAGTGAATAAATAAAATGAAATATTATGGATGTGATTACAAGGAAATCTTACCAGGTCAAAGTTTACAATTGTTTCAGTTGTTATTATTTCATACATAAATCTTATCATATTATTTCCGCATTCGATGACACCTTGTTGTTCATGACAATTCTGTTTGAATGAGTGTAAATTCAATATATTAGTTTTATGTAATAAATCAAAAAGAACAATTTATAAATGTATATTTACCTTTACATTTACATATTTGATCTTCACACTTATTTTCATTGTTTTTTTTATAAAGTAGTCCCCTCGCCTGTTAGAAAATAATACAAATTGGATAAATTTAAAATTCATTATAATATATACAACTATTGAAAAAATTAATCTTACTTTTCCAACATTTCTTTAAACATTCCCGTACATCGCCGTAGATAGAGCATATCAAATAAAGTTTTTCCCCCCTTGGGAAAAAACCCCTAACATCCAATGATCACTTATAAAAGGAAATTTAAGGTTAGTGGTTTTTTATGATAAAAGATAATGAACCCTTTGAGAGAGATATGTTTGAAACCTCTCACAAAAAGGAATCATCCCACATTGTGTGACTGTATTCGGTTAAAGTCTTTCATCAATATAAAGAAATATTTCTTTCTCATCCAATGCACGTGCTTTAGGGGAAATCAAATGTAGGTCCATGAATCCATATAAATATGTCTGCTCATTCTTCTAACAAATGTTATAAAGATACTTTATACAAAATAGACATAAGTATTAATTTTTAATAAATATAATGCAGGAAAAATATGTTAAGACAAACATGGGAAAAAAATTCACCATATTGATGCCCAACTTATCTCTAGAATCAAGCTCCACGATATCAGTTTTCACAATCCCCACAGTTATTGAACGTCCACAAACATACGCTTTCATTGGAAACTCATACAGATTTGCTAACAAATTTAAATATCTTGAAAATCTATCAAGACTACTAGAATCTGTATCTAACATCATATCCATTTGTATTTGTTGTTGTCTATACTGTATTTCTTTACCTTTGATGTATTCCTATAAAAATAAATAGAAAAATATATTAGTTTTCAAATGATAAAACAACATTAATAAAAAAAATAAAATAGAAGATATATCAAACATACCTCTATGGTAATGAGTCGCAGAATTCAAGATGGCCAAATAAAAAACTGGTCGATACTATGTCCAACTATCATCACCTCATCTAAAGCTAATGGTACTCTAGCTGATCTATCTATAATAGCATGTACAGTGACCCTATGATTTTCTACCTCTAATTATTGATGATGAACTGTATCTCCTATACAATATACCAACCCATATGAAACTATATTATGTTGAGGATCATAAACATACAACTCGCAATAAGTAGGAAGCTGCGGCGGAGGAGTAGGATAAAAAATGGGGTCCATAGGCTGAGGTGGGGGAGTGGTAGCTACTGGAGGAGGTGGAAGATAAATAATGTGGTCTGCAGGGGGAGGTGGAGGAGTAGAAGCTGGAGTCTGAAATTTTCTTTGCATGTCTGCAAACATAGAATGTACTGACGCTCTAATATTTTCCTCCATCATAACATTAATATTATGAACTTCAGCGTCCAACAATTCTATTTTTTTATAAACTCACTCAATGTAAGAAGTTTAATAACATGGAACCACTTTTATTACCGATACACCTACCAGATATCCTCGTACATGACCGGGATGTTCAGTCTTTCCCAATGCAATAGATAAAATATCATGCCTCCCAGAAGCTATAAATACCTTATGTGAGCTCTGCTTCTAAAGAGAATCCATTATTAATTAATTAAACATTTCTATAATGATTGAATTTATATGAAGAAAATATTTAACTTAAATAAATAAAATATATATCTTACAATCCTCTCAACTACGATTCTCGAATCTTCCGAAAGATATTTCCCTTTTATTCCCATCCTATCTCTCTTCCATTTTTCATGTCTAGATATAGGGGATGGAGGGGACACCCCTCCAGAGCATGAAGACTCAGCTCTTAGTTTTTGTAATTTTTCTGCAATTATTTGTTCTTCAAATAGTGTATACCCTCCCCGTGATAATGTGTGATGGTATACATTTTTAGATTGGATTTCCTAATGAGATTTCCTTGTTTTCTGTAAATTAATAATAATAAATCATTAACAAAACATTAATAAGATCATTTATATAAGAATTGTTTTAAAATATTACATTGACCTTACCAAAAATGAATCTTTTCTTCTACTTTCAACAACCTTTCTCCATGTGTATTCATCTATGTAAGGATATATATGACATGGATTGTCATGAATCCTATGAAAAAAATGATATCTGATGAGAGGGTTGATTTGAAATACCACCATCTCTTGGAAACCATCGATAAGAATTTCTTTCTAACTCATCTTGTTTCTGTAATATCGAATGTCATCTGATAAAAAAGTGGTTAAACATATTATATATACTGGAATCATTTAAAGAATAGGAAAACAATAGAAAATGATCTTATCAAAATCATCTCCCACAACTGAGAGATTATCTCTTTTTCCACACTTCTCCAGTCGTAATACAAAATGCTTACTTTTTTCTTCCCTGAGTTGATACAAAACTCTTAATATATTTTTCATTTGACCCCTAGAAATATTATACTCATCAAACTCAAAGAGTATCCTCTGATCCTGAGTACAGGAAAGTGATAATTTTTGTAAATGTGTGCACCCAGATTTACCAACTCTTGAACTCTTTTTTGTAATGGGAGAACATTAGAAAGATTGGGGAACATTAAGAGGTGCATGTGAATGTTCCTCCTCGGAGGTATGACCAATATTCTCATCTCCAGAATCATGTGGTTGATCAACTGATTAATCTGTCATTATCCTTAAAATCAAAAAAACTAACATTAGTTCACAAATATACAAATTCAAATACTAAAATACTAATATAAACAGAGAATAGAAAATTATACTAAGTTACGTAATAGTAAATATGGTTAATATGGTAGGCATGATAAACAATGGTAATGATGGTAAACATAGTAAACAAGGTAAACATGGTAAACATGGTAATCCTGGTAAACATGGTAAATTAATTTTCATCGAACAAAAATAATAGATATATAATTTATGTAATGGTAAACATGATAAAGTAAACTAAAAAATTAAAACAAACCAAAACCAAAACTTATACTTATTTGTTTTAATACATGTTTTAATAAAGAAAAACCGCACAATATCTATCATTTTATGAAAATAATAAATGTAAACAAGAAATAAACTAATGTTACCTATAATTTTAGGAATTTACAAATGGATTGTTTTCCCAAATTTCTTCGTTGTGATCTTTACTTATGGAACAAACCATGTATTCCACATTCTCATTATAATGTTCTGTTAATCTTTCCATGGAATTTGGGATCTCACATAAATTAGCATCTTCATCAATTAAATCCAAACCAAAATATTCTTCTTTCCCTTGTAATTCAACAGCCCACTGCATATCTGGTTGATCTACTACATGGAAAATTTCTTTTTCATGTGTTTCCATTATAAAATAATTAGTTGTGTCTTCCAATATATTCTAATTAACAACTGTCATTCCAAATTAATTTTGACTGACACTGTTGATACCGATAAACCATTTACAATTTAAGACATGAAGTTTAATTTTAATGTAATCAACCTCCCATATTTCTTCAATCACTCCATAATATGCACTTGATCCAGAAATTGGGTTTTTGTCTTTAGCACTCGAAAAAAGCAATGCTTTTGCAAAAACCAATACACCACTATTCTGATCTACCCTTCTTTTTTCATGAGATTTCTTATGAAATGTATACACATTAATTTCATAACTGGACCATGTTATCACATTTAAACCTGGACCACCCACAACCCATTTTAATGTCTCGGATACATCTGATCTACCAATAAATGACTTTTTAAACAATGAAAAAATTGTTTTTTTGTGCTCATTCAAAATCCAAATTTCTTTATTCTTTAGATGACATTGTTTCAAATCATTAATATGCAATGTGATATACGATTGAGCATCAACTATGTTATTCATGATGTAAAATTATAACTTCTTCATCTGTTCACCTGACAACGATTTGAATTTCGAACCACGAATCCCCTTTCTCTCATTATTAACCCGTTCATGGCAAGATAGAGGCAAACCAATGAGCTGCGCCACAACTAAGTAGATCGTACTGAACTCTGTAACCTCCTCAGAAATATACTTTTCAATAATGGAGGTTTCATGTCGATGTGGATTCTTAATATAACCCTTCAATATTTTCATATACCTTTCAAAATGTTACATCCAACAAAGATATACAGGTCCACAAAGATTTATTTCTCGAACCAGATGAATCATTAAATGAACCATTATATCAAAAAAAATTGGAGGAAAATACATTTCCAATTGACAAAGTATACAAATTGCATCCTTTTCCAAAATTTTCAAACATTCACACCCGTCACCTTATTAAAAATTGAATTGAAAAAATAACACAACTTCATTATTGTCCTTCTGGCACTGATGAGAAATATTCCACACAATGAAGCTGGTAGAAATTATTGCATCATGACGTGACAATCGTGAAATTTCGTACCTATCAACTGTAAGTCCTTCAATGAGACAAAAAATTTTACATTTGAAAAATAACTTTGAGGCACTTTGATATCATGAAGACACTGAAAAAAGCTAATTTTCTCCATCTATAATAATGTATGACAAGCCGGTGAAAAATGTTCGTCTTCAATTATGTGTGGGAGCTAACTCCAAACGTATTCCCATTAATAGTAATTCTAATCTTGCATTCAACCAATATTTTTTATTTCCTTTAATATCTAACAATGTTCAAATCAAACTATCACAAATATTCTTCTCCACATGCATGACATCAATATTATGTTTAACTTTGTGATATCTCTAATATCGTAGCTCAAAAAATATTGACCTTTTCTTCTAAATATGTCTATCATTACCAGATTCCAATGTCTTTCCCAATGTCACTTCAAGGTTTTCCACCCTCTCAAAATACATATAAGGGGATAAAGGTTTTAGGGGAATATCAAATTCTTGTGAGCCATTAAGTTTATTTTTTAGTCATCTATAAGATTGATCCATAAGAAAAAACATTCGCTGAACCATGTACATTGTTTTATTCAGATGATGTAATTGATAATATGAAGTCTGTTGTTCGAAAATTGGACATGCTTTATGACCTTTAACACTATATCCATACAAAATTTCCATATGTTGGGAAGTCATTTATAGTGAACAGAAGCACTGCATGTAGTTTCAAATATTCCATTTTATAAGAATCATACACCCTAATACCATCCTCCAATAAAAGATTCAAATCATCAATCAATGGTGACAAGAAAACATCATTATAATTGTCGGGTTTCTTCGGACTACAGATCATTATACTCAACATGACATATTTGAAATTCATACAAATTTTTGGAGAGAGGTTATAAATTACAATAAAACATTCCATGAAATATGTGTGCTACTGAGGGTTCGGTATGGATTAATTCCATCTGTGCACAACCCTAGTCTGAGATTTCTAATTTCATTTCCAAATGTAAGATATTGGTCATCAATTTTCCTCCATTGTGGACAATCAGATGGATGACGTATTTTTCCATCACATATTCGCTAATAAGTATGTCATCTTATCCCATTTCTATCATGTGAATTATCAAGTAAATGTTTGAAATAATGAATTATAAGAAGATACCAAAATACGTTGGAAGGGATCTTTGCAATCTCTACATCAGCCTGTGATTTTTATTTCAGCTTATACTGTGATGTCCCAAATTCAAGACACTCTGAGAGAAATTCATATTCCTTCCTATATATCATACAATCATTCAGACAGGCATGTATTTTCTTATATCCCAATACCATCGGGCATAATATTTTCTTGGCATTATAATGTGAATCTGGAAGATCGTTATCTTTTAGAAGAATGCCTTTCATCAATTTTAGCATCTCTGTAAAACTTCTGTCAATCCATCCTGGTTTCGCCTTCAGGTTAATCAATCTTAACACCACTGACAAAACTATAAAATCAGTACAACCAGGATACAATGGTTTTTCAGCATCACCATACAGACGTGCAACTTTTGGTTCTATCTAAATTTGTTCTGCTGCAATATCGCAAGTCATTTCTTCAATTCCAAAAAGGCATCAACACTTTCCTCATATTCATTACTCATTCAATGTGCCGTAATCCAACTTCGACTCATTATTACCCATAACAAATATCAAAATTATACATCTTTTTAGGATAAGAAAAATATATATTTATATGAAAAATATCATAATTTGAATGTTAAACAATTTTGAAATATAAAACAAATCTATGCATATTTAATAAAATATGCTTGGAAATGATTTTCAAAATAAAAATATAGTTAGATAAAACAGTTTTAAATTTATCTTCGGTCCTTTATTCTTGAGGTTCACAAAGAATACATCCTGGTGTAACTAGATACCAAATTCACCCTTCCGTAAAAAAGAAATATGAAGTATAAATATTAAAATATGTATAAATTCACTATTGAAAATTACACATATCCTAACGATTTGAAACCTCTAGACAACCTCCACCCCTCTGGACATCCCCCCACCCCCTAGACACCACCCCACCCCCTTGGGCACCACCCTCACCCCCTGGACACCCCTTCCCCATTGGACACCACCCACACCCCCTTGGACACGCCTAGACACCACCACCCCCCTGGATAGCCCCCCCCCCCACCCCCTGGACAGCACCCCCACCCCCATGGACACCCCCTCGACACCACCACCCCCTTGGACAGCCCACACCCCTCTAGACAGCCCCCACCCCCAAGACAGCCCCCACCCCCTTTGACACCCCACCCCTCTTATACATCACCCCCACCCCCTACCCCCTTGGACACCCCCTTGAAACCCCAACCCTCTGGACACCCCCCCAGAAAACCCCCCAAACCCTCTGGATAGATCCTCACCCCCTTGGAAATCCCCCCACCCACACACACACACACCCACCCACCACCTTGGACAGCCCCCCATCCGCCTTGGACCCCCTCCCACCTTCATGGACACCCTGGACACCCCAAACCCACTGGATAGCCCCCCCGAACCCCCTGGACAGCCTGCCAACCCCCTGGATTTCCCTCACCCCCCTTGATAACCGCCTATCCCCTAGACACCCCCACCCCCTTGGATAGACCAATCACCTCCCTGGACACCACCCTCACCCCCCTGGACACCCATATCTTCTTGGACAACCCCCTCACCCCCTAGACACCCACACCCTTTTATACACCCCCAACCCCCTTTGAAAGCCCCATACACCCCCTAGACACCACCCTCACACCCTATGGTATCCCCTTCACCCCCTTGGAAACCCCCAATCGCCTTAGAATACCCTCTCACCCCCTTGAACACTACCCCCACCCCCACCCCCTTGGACACCCCCAAGACACACCCAACCCTTTGGACAACCCCCACCCCCCCCCCCCCCCGACACCACCCCCACCCCAACCCCCTTGGACACCCCCTAGACACCCCAACCCTCTGGACAACCCCCCTGGACAACCCCCCAAACCCTCTAGAAAGGTCCCAACCCCCTTGGACAGCTTCCACCCCGTTGGATACCCCCCCCCCCCACCCCTTCGACACCTCCACCCCCTTTGACCCCCCTCCCCACCCCACACACACCCGTGGAATTCCACCCCCCCCCCCCACACCTGCATGGACACCCCGGACACCTCCCAACCCTCAGGACGACCCCACCACTCTAGACAGCCCCCCCCCCCCCCCACGCACCCCCTGGACAGCCCCCACCCTCTACACTATGCTGCCCCTGGACACCCCTGACCCCCTTTGACAGCCCACTCACCTCTATGGACACCACCCCCTGGACAACACCCCCCCCCCCCACCCACCCACCCTGGACACCCCCAACCCCATTAGACAGCCCCTCACCCCCCTGGACAGCACCCCCACCCCCCTTTGTCATCCCCTTCACCCCCTTGGACAACCCCAACCCCCTTGGACAGCCCCTGAACCCCCCTGGACACCAACCCCACCCGCTTTGACACCCCCTAGACAGCCCACCCAACCCCCCTGGACACCCCCACCAACTTTCACATCCCCCACCCCCTTGGAAACCCCCATGTACGTGTACAGACACATGATGAAACACGCAGAAATCATAAACATGCATGATATAACATCCATAGGTTTATTTTTCCAGAATTTTTTTTTGCATCGTTTAGATGAACACTATGAAGCTTACCTTGATAGCAAAAACAGAGGTAAATAACATCTCAAAAAATTAGTTTATGGCATCGTGGAAAATAGAAACTGAAAAGGAGTCGTCTGAGGGTTAAATGAGTGTTGTGAGTTGAACTGATAGATCTGATGATAATAAATATGAATAATGATGTTGGGAAAACGAGGATATAGGGCATGACTATGACGAATCATTTCTAGGTTTTTCGTTTGAGAGAGATGAGTCACACATCTCCCGATCGAAGAAAACAAAATGACTAAATGTGGGGTGAGATAAATCATATAAAAGATTTAGCACGTCGGTTATTTAATAACCGATGTGGTAAACAATTTTTTTAATGTTTATAATGTTTGTTATTTAATAATCGATGTTGAAAACAATTAATTACGTCATCTATAAAATAACTGACGTGATATATGTTGCTTTATATCGACGTGATAAATTTCTAACATAAGATTTATCACATCAGTTTTTTTATAACCGACATAGTAAAGCACTGGCCTTTCGTTTATCACATTGGTTATAAAATAACCGACATGATAAAGTGCGCCAGATTCTGTTTTCACATCGGTTATACGATAGCTGATGTAAAAAAACCTAATCTTTGTATATTTTACGTCGGTTATAAAATAACCAATGTAAAAAATGGATCCTGATCAATATATCACGTCTGTTATTTTATAACCGATGTGATATATGAATTATTAATGAATTTTACGTTGGTTATATTGAACGGGCGTGAAAAATGTCGATGTGTTAAACATTTTTCCCACTAGTGTGCAAATATGGAATCTATTTTCATTTTCATATGTTTCATATTGACTTTTACTTATTTAGTTCTACATATGGAATGTGTATTTAAATGTTTTAATTTCTATATTATTTATTCACTTCCATATTAGTATATTTATTACAAGGAATGTTCCTTTAGTTATTGGATTACCATATTGACGATTCTCATTCATACATTATTACATCATTTACTTTACCCTTACATAGTGTTTGATATCATCCTTTTTATGTTTCTTTCTCCCCATGATTTCATGAAGTTTACTAATAAATATATGCAATGATTTAATAGATGGAATAAAGTTATTAACCATGAAATAAAAAATTATGTTGTGACAAGTCTATTGATTTATAATATGAGTATTTTATTTATAACATGTTTTAAAATAATATAAAACACGTTGGTCCTTTTGGAGTTTATTCCTTGTAATCATTACAGTGTTATTGTAGTGGACACCAGCTCTAGACTTTCTAGTGTCATGTTATTATATGATATATTTTAAACCATTTGAGATCACTGAGCATCTTTAGAAGGTTTTTTATCAGTAGTAATTATAGTTTAGTTGATTGTAATTCATGATATTTTCTATATATTGAAGCTTAAAAAATATCATCATGATCCCACTCACATTCGTATATAATAATAGATTGAGTTACAGAAAAATGATTGCATTGTTGAGAAGAAATAGAGATCATTTAGTCTTAAGTGAAATCCTTTCATGATAAGTATATTTCTATTGATAGACTATTATTTTGGAAGGGATTAGATTCCCATGGTTATTTTGAGTGCATGTTATTGAAGAGGGAGTATTGACCTCACCACATTGCATGACATCATTCTTCTACCTAACATTACAGGGATGTAAATTCTTATTGCGTGTAGTTTGTGACATGTCCTTACCCACTTTTCTACAAATTATCCACTATGTACTTATTTTCCACAAATATTGGATGTGTCTTGGAAATCCATTGAATGGAAAATATTCTGATAATAAAAATAAACTGCTGTTTAGAAATGTATGTTATTCTGAATTAATGGCGTCTGGGTATGAACGTGTAATGGATAAATGTAGTTATCCTTGATTTCATAGAATGAGCGACGATTTTTGGTTTTTCAGCTAAAAACCAATATTTTATTAATATTTAGGATAAAATAAATACTATGTAATGGGAGTACATGATGTGAAATCTGTACAGGGAAGATTTTGTGAACATGTAACTCAGTGTGAATAGATTACATGTCATGTCTGTTTTACAAGTTGTGTGATGTTAAAAATCGGATTTTTATTATAAAAGGGCATTGAAATTTATATTTCATCTTTACAATGTGGATTAAATGATGTTTAAATGGATTAATTCAATCGTTAATGTCCTATATTTGGGAGTTAGGGATCAATATTGATGAAATCTCTTTGATTCTCTCACATCCTTATTACTTCTCAACCTAGACCTCTCTTCTGTGGATTCTAGTGGCGTTTGTTCATTCTGAATCTCTTTATTCATCAAAAGATCCCCATTATAATTGGGTTATATCCTACCAATGGAGTAATCCTTTCCACCTCAAAATTTCCTTTTATTGTGATTGTGCTCTTTTAATTTTGTAATCAGATCTATTATTTTGTGGTAATAATTATCATTATTCCCATTTAGACCATTTTTGTGGTCTCATTCACGAGGTTCGATTCTTTATTTTATATGGTGGAACAAGTGTGTGTTCTCAAGATATGTAGGTATTCTTCATCTCCTCCAACCCTTTTTATTAAATTAAATCAATTCGGGTAGTTGTGGATTTGTATTAGGACATCATTTTCCATTGGGTGTTCTTCCATGTTGGTTTATCCCATTACGGGCTTGTGTGACCTGAGTTTTGAATTAGTTTGTTTTTTCTCTAGCCAATGATGGTGAACTCCATTAATCTAGTTGTATTATAAATTGTTTTATAAATAAAATGAAATAATTGAATGAGTGGATTAGTGTGTGTGGTAATGGGTTTTTTATAAAATATGTCTGTCCCCAGGTTTTAAAAAATGAAAAAGGATTTTAATGTCAACAAATTTTAAATATATATAGTAAGATTCTCTAAAAGAAAATGGGATCTTTTAACACACTGCACGCACCTATGGTGTTTTCAAATATTTCAAAAGTTAGGGATGTCACCTGCCTCTACTACCTTTGACCCTGGTTCCTCATCATCTATTCCGAAATTATCTGCTCCTTTAAAGGCGGTTAGAACTTTTCCTGCAGAGAATGGCCTCTCTTCAGGGATTCCCTCTGTGGAATGTCCCCGACACATTGCCTCTACTACATCCAATTGGATTTCCAGGCTTCTTTGACTTCATGGATGGATGGTTCTGAGATTTTATTGGTCATCCCTTCGGATGCCTTCATGGAAGCCTCGGAGTGTCTTCAATGTAATCTCGTGGCCAGATTCGGCATGGACCACTCTTCTCTATCTCTGTTTCACAGCTTTTCCGGCTTGTGGGATCTGGTTTCTTGGGATTAGGATTCGTCTATGAATCTTATGTACTTTTTCATTGTATTGGTCACAAAGGAGGACTTTGATTCCGCTTGGTATAAATCACCAAGATCCTTCAGTAGGTGGAGGTTAAACATGATGAGACGAGATATGGAGATTCATAAGTGTTGGGATTCTTTGTGGGCACCGGTGTGGATATCTCATCTCAGCCTCCCCCTCTCCCTCTCCCACCCCTTACAAAGTGGTTACTTTATTTATGAAACTGGTGATTCATTTAGTTGCTTCATATCCACAGATGGTAGAACCCTTCTTCTGGAGGAATCTTCCTTGGATCAAATATATGTATATATGTAATTAATCTCCTCTCTTCTGGACCAGATCGTCCTTCGGGATCAAGATTTCTTCGACCGACCCCATGCCCTTGTCTACCAATAAATTCAAGGATTCAGCCCCTTCGGTCTAAGTGTCCCACCTTGGCCTCAGATTCTTCCTCGTCAGGTCATGCTCTAGATTAGTTCCCGTCGTTCGAGCCCTTGGATGAGGTGGTGCATTCTGGTGCTAAGGAGTCTCCCTATCTGATACCTTCTACTTCTCATCATGATAGCGATTATCGTTGCATGTATTTCTTCCCTTTCTGTGCTTTGGGTTATCTTGGTTAAAATGGACTAATTCACACATGTTTTTATTTATCATTTCTTCCCAAAGGTTTGGATCTCCTTAGACAACATTAAGGTCCGCCCCCTATTCTCTTTGATGAAGGATATCTCATCGAGTTATCCACTCTCTATAAAACTGATGAGGACAATAAATTGGAGTGATATCCCTGAGTCTTCCCTCCTATGGTCTAGTTAACAATACATAATCGTCCTCTTCCTCTACCAGGCCTGGAACCTCTTCAGGGTGAGGGTTCTTTTAGGACGGGCATACCTAATTCCCTCACTATGGCTAGGCTCTTATTCCATGTTTCTCCTCCTACACGAACAGCTTTTGATATACATCATGTAGGACCTTTGAAACCTATCTCGCCATGTTTCACTTATGTAATATAGGGTTTTCCACACCTCCCCACATTCGCCTCCTTTGGACTATATAGGCCTGAGAACCAAATCTCAAATGAAGAATATGATTCAGTCCTCCTATACAAGCGATGCAGCCAAGCTACATGTGGCCAATTCTAGGCTGAACACATTTTAATGATATCCTTCTTCATATTGAATGCTCGATGTATGGGATTCTGGGTAAAAAGAGACTATATAATTAGTAAAGATCTGTTCAAAATTATATATCTTGTTGTAGTATTTATGCATATATAATGAAGTTCCAAAATCCAAGAGCTCTTTTTGGTGGGGATTATTTTTGGATTTATGTGAGATGTTTCTCATAGCCTTTCAATTTGGGTCTTCTAGAATGTGGCCATTATAGTGAGTTTGGTTTGGTCCTCGGATTAGTGCATCACTATAGAGATCGGGGATGGTTTTTAATCTTTCTTCTCATCTTTCATGCATGGATATTAAAACATTCAAGAACAAGCACATATATGGAGTAAGTTGGAGGCCTTTGATCTTGAGAGCTCCCCCCCCAAAGTTTTTCAAGACGTGTGAATTTAATGATATAGTGGATCCCATTGAGAATGGAAGGGGTCTATTTCCTCACTGGGCTAACCTATAGTTCAACCATTTCATGTCTCACAATGGGTTTTTGGACATGGGATTTTTAGAGATGTGTTATACCTAGTTCAATAATCAGAGAGGTTCTCGCCTAACATGGTGATGGCTGTGTCATTGTTTGGATAATGATTATTCTATCTCTACATTTTGGAATAAAAATGTCCCTCATATTTCTCAAAGCATATTTCAACACTCCCCTCTTTTAATTGATATCCTACCTAGACGGAACAATAGTTTTTCCATGGGATTCTCCCACTTAAAGATCAAGTACCTAAATTATCATCACACTATGGATTTTTCATTGAATAGACACATGCATGATAATGCATGGGAAATATTGAAAAACAATGTAAGGCATCTCTGGGATGATCTTTAGGTGCGGGTTGGCAACCATCCACCTTTGACGTGCGATATATATGGGATATTGATAGATAATTCATTCTAGGATTCATGTTTGGGAACATACTACAATGAGGAAATGTTTGGGGATCTGTCCATGAAGATGGAAAAAAGGATTAAATGATTCTAAGTGTTGAACACATTACCTATGATGAATTGAGAGTGAGTTATCTTTGTGAAGGGGACTATAACACTGCATATTATCATGCTTGCATCAAGGAAAAGAGAAGGTATGCATGAACTAATATTCAGATGGAGGATGGTTCCTACACGGATGATCTGGACATTATCAATGGCATGGTGGAGGCCTTCTTCTAGAACCTACTTGTTGGACTATACCCCATAATTGTTTAAGTGTATCCAACGGGACATGAAGCAATCACTGACGTTATCCCTAGGATGTAGTTTGAGAATGAAAATAAACTGCTCGAATCTATACAACATGATGATGTAATCTTAGGGTTTGTGATAAACCTGAATCGAGACAGCAACCTAGGCCTAGATTAGTTTCTAGGTTCTTTATTTTGAGCCTCTTGGAGTAAAATCAATAATGATGTGGTGCTCGCCATCCCAGATTTATTCCTCAGTGGAACCCTTCCTTCTGCCACCAGCACCACTATCATGATTTGTGTTCCCATGTTCAAGGATCCATCCCTCCTCCAATGTTACTGTTTCGTGTGATGTGAAAGATCACGTACATGTTCCGGGCCTCAGTCCTCAACAACAAGCATTGATCTCACCTACCTCAACAGATCTCTCTTGATTAAAATGGTTTCGTTAAAAAAAGATCCATCCAAGGGGATATTGCATTGTCTCAGGATATCTTCGACAACACAAATACTAGAGTTCATGGTTCTAATGTGCTAGTTAATTTGGATATGGGTAAGGCCTATGATAAAGTGGAGTTTTCATTTATTATCAAGTACCTGATTGGTATGGGCTTATCTGTTTGGGCTTTTGTTCTAATCTTTTTGTGTTTTAGTTCTTTTTGGATGGTTGTATACTTCATTAGAAATAACATATGGGGTTTTCAAGGAAGATCGTGGGCCGAGGTAGGGGGTCCATTATCCCTTAATCTCATTTTTCTCTCTAAATACATCCTTAGTCATCTCATCAATAGGTCTATTACATAGGGATCTATCGGTCATTATCGGTGTAGCTCTAGTCACTGCAATATCTCTCATTTGATGTTTGTGGATTATTCATTTCTGTTTCTAAATGCATTTATGTACTCTTTTTATAGGGTTTAACAAAATCCACGAAGATTATTTCATATGGAGGGGCACGGTTTTCAATTATAGTAAGTGCACATTCTATGTTTCGAAGCATTTCATGGACATCATAGTGACCCATTTGAGCATGAGGCTTGGTGTGTGACATGGTTCATTTCCTATGGAGTATCATGGATCATATTTTCCCTTAGTAGGATGTAAATTCTTAACTTCAACAACATCATGGGGAAAATTACTTGATGATTAATAAAAACTAAGAATATCATTCTATTGTTTTTAGGTAGAATCACCATGTAAAATTGGGTCTTAACTTCTATTTCATTCCATGTAATCATGGAATCCATGGTTCTGGAGGTTGTGATTTATAATCCTGACTCCATCCTTTCCTCTGTCATTAGAGATTTACCTGAGGAGGGAAGGAAACACTGGGTGTCATGGAGAAGGCTTGCAAGGCCATTTCAAGAAAGCGACATTGTCTTGAAGAGAATTTCTAACACCTTTCATGGAATGTGGGATATGTTGTTTTGGGAAGTTATTGGGGCCAGAACACTACGGGGGAGTTTCCTACACATTCAGATAAATGAAGGGGTAACTAGATCTAATGTGTGACAGACATCGATACAGTTGTCTATTACCTCCCACATTAAGGAATTGCATCCTCATACTTGATAGATAGTTTGGGATGGAGAAATTTCCTTTTGGAACCATAATTTGGTCGGTACTACATTCGGGTTCCCTAGTTTCCCAGTTTTCCACATCACCTTAAAATATGTGAGTATGTACCTGGAGTTTATCAGTGTTGGGGTTGATAGTAAATAACATTTGGCCTTTGATATGATCAACCTATCAAATGACCTAGATAAATGTGTCTTTACTGTATCGTCTTCAGGTATCTATTCTTATAATAACTATATATGGGTGTTTACTTGTTTGACCTAGCAGGACTCCTAGGGATCAATCATATGGGTTAAATAAGTCCATACTAAAATCAACTTTCTCATTTGGTGCATCCATAATAGGGAATTAACTACATATGTTAATGTGAAACATTCAGGTATTTTCCTAGCCTCTCACTACTTGTGTTGTAGGCTCTCTAAGGATGTGAGTTCATAAAACCTCTTTTTTAGCAGTGACTGGGTGAGGCAAGTGTCGGGGGACTTTGCAGAATTCATGGGGTCTTGTATCGAGTCTTTGAGGCACCTTTACTTGATTGATCATTGGTCTCATGGTGATGGTAATGGTGGCTCAGAGAGAAAAAACGACAATATCAATCATTCCTCAGGGTTCATATGTATTTGGATGGATCATAATATAGCCATTAATGATGGGATTCATTGCACCAATAGGTCTGTAGTGGCTAAGATCATGTTTCTTCTCCATTAAATGGGTTTCTCATGAAAAAAATGGTTTGAGGCCCCCTCTCTGAAATCTCTTCTAGAGTGGCCTCTTGATCTTCTCTATACAAATATAAACCATGGGGTTAGATGGTTTCCTCATCCAATTTAGTTGAAGATCAACTTTGATTGACCATGTTCTTTGAACGACATAAAAGGTGGAGGTGTGGTTTGAGATCCCAAAGGGTACGACATCCTTTCTTCCACATCCCATTTTGGTAAGGTTTACTCCATATGGGATATGGATATGGCTATGATAAAATGTCTCCAGCTTTGCAGGATCTGTGTTATCAATCTCTCTACCATCGAGACTGACTCTCTCACCCTTCATGACTAAATTCATGGTAATCAAAATATCCACTGGTATGTAACTTATGTCCTGAAGAGGTGCATGAATATCATTAGTGATGGAATGGCCCATTTTCACACTTAGAGGGATGGTAATAAGTTTATGATTATATTTTCATTATAGTGATGCAAGGTCATAATTTTTGTCTACACATGGATATGCATTCCTTTCAAACTGAAGGGAATAAATTTATTAGAGGGGATGCTCTAGGTCTGCATCATTTTAGGCCTCCATTGTTTTCCCATTCATGTGGGTTCCCATTATAGTTTTGTTGCCTTTTTCACTATAAACATCTTTTTGAATAAAGAAATGGATAATGAAAAAAATGATTTTAAATCACTATGAATGGATTTGTGAAGTGTTTTTCAAAGATTGGTTTGATGAATTGGATTGGAAAACAGAGATCATGGGATTCCTTGTGTACTTAGGTAGAAGGTTTAGTAAATGACCTCATCTAGTTTCAGTGAGTTTTCCAATAGGTATTTACTATCCTTCAGTGGTGCACAGAATTAGTTATGTTTTTTATGTAGGGAAATACATGGCTCCACAATTAGGTAGTTTTTTTCTATGATATGGGTTTTTCGATGATGGTGGTGATTTAGTGTTAGTTTTTCCATGTTACCAAAAGGATCTGTTTGAGTAACTATTTTGATTTTTTATTACTTAATTGTTATATATACCTATTAGAGATTGATTTTCCCACATTTTTTGTTTTACTTTTTCCATTTTTTATTATCTTTTTTGACATATATTTTTTCCTTTTCCTATTCCTCTATACAATATATATATATATATATATATATATATATATTCAATGTTTGTGTCACATTAGGTTTGGTGAACTCATTTTCTTAGGTTGTTATTTGATGCATGGTTTCTAGTCATCATTCCATAGTAATCAGGATCACCATGCAGTTATACAATACACCGGGCAGGGTGTCATTATTGAGAGGGTATCTGGGTCAGTTCGTTACGCAAGGGAACCATTAACCCATAAGACCTAAACCCTAATGACTAAGACACTATAATCAAATATGGTAACATGTTATCCTATTTGCAACAATGGTGTAATGATTTTTCCTTGTATTATATAACATAATTCATAGAGTAATGATATTAGTTTGGCTATGATATAAGACCAATAAATTCAGCTTAATAGAACACTTCAGGATTAAATGGATTAAATGAAATAAAAAAGGATAATATGATTTTGAGAATAGAATATGTGCCCATTATGTAATAATATATTGATATATTTAGTAATGAATAATGTAGGATTACATTTTGTAAGAATATTATTTCTCTTTTGATAATATCTTAGATGAAAAACGCATATCTACGTCCTCACATTGAATGGAAAAAGTGAGATAAGATGATATAAAGAGGAAACTAAAGTCTTATGTCACAAGGGCTTTATTTATGAATGTGTTTCATCAATGGGATATAAAACAATATTTATATATAAAATTGATATTTTAAGGTGTTATTTATTTAGTATAGGGAATACATTGGAATTAAAAGAAAAAATTAATATAACTATTTATTAATGACTTATTTCTTCAACATTAAGGTGTATGAAACTTCTGATATATTTGTTTTTTTGCAAATATTTATTTAAATGTTTAGAAATATAATATAAAAAATATATACTTCCATTCAAGTATTATTCATTATTAGTTCTTATTAATTGTTTTGTGGATAACAAATTCATATTGTATATTTATAGATTTGATGAATATATGATTCACGTATTATATTTAATTTTTTATGGTGGAATTTTTTAATGATATCGTGGTTTATGATAAATTTTAAGAGGAACACGAAACTCATTTGAATTTTGTTTAGGGGTTTCATGAAAATTCATTTTTAATGTAATGTTAGTAAATGTAAATTTTGGATTTAATATGTTTCCTTCCTTGTTCATATCATAAAAACAGATGTTATTTCTTTTAAAACATAAAAATAAATGGATTTACTGTAACAATGAAGACCGAAAAACACAAATTTAACAAATTGTATCCTTGGTTTACAGGTCAATGTTAAGAGTTATCGAAATTTCATGATTAAATAGTTCATTAACAATATCAACAAAATGTAGTTTAAATTCATATGGATAATGGAATATGATGATTCTTTTTTGTGGAATAAAATAGGATGCTGATATTTTGACATATATTAACTCTTCCATATAGAATGGTAGGTTTTTTATTTACAGTGATGCATAATGAAATGGTATTATATTGTTAATAATGTAAAATTATAATGTGGTGTAATATTAATCTTGAGATTTGAAACCATATTACATTAATTATCTAACTCTGGAATTGGAGTTAGTGGAATATATTTCTTTCACAACATGTATGTGGAAATTATACCTATTAATGTAAATGTGATATATAATAGAATAATAGGAGAATGATATATATATATTATATAGAAGGATCTAAATATGTGAAAATGAGAGATATATAAATACTCCTGGATATTGATTATTATATATATTGTCATCCTTGGAATGAAAAAAAGAAAATTAATAAGTACATAAGATAATCATATTGTAGCTATAATGAAGGCGTGGAAGGATCTAATTCTAATGGATTTATAACTAATATACATTGATATTATAAAGTAATTGGAATCATCATAAATATTCTTCATAAATACCTAATATCATTTTTTAATGAGGATTATGAATGTTGGATATTTTGATAATTACATACAAAAGTTGATTAGATGTTTTAGAAATGTTAAATTACTATAATTTTTTATTTATGATGTTAGAGTTTTAAGTTTTGAAAGGAAGTTAGGTGTCCAATTAATACCCTAGATAAAGAGTGATATATTAGATAATGCTCAGGGGTGAAACTTCTTTATATATCATGTTATAAAAAATATGTATAGGAATATTTGAGATTATTATTAATTTTAAAATATGAATTTAGAGACTACATAATACCCTATAATATTCATTTTATTTTATAATTGGATACTAAATTTCTATTTTATATATTAGTAATGAAATAATTTCTTATAAAAGATAATAAGTGGAGAAATATTACTACGGCTTTCATCAATGGGACACCAAATAGAAAAAATTGGAATCGTATAATATGTGTCATTGTATATCTTTAAAAGATAGTCATATTTAATATAAAATCATGAATATATTCTTTTATATATTCTTACTATGTGGTATATAAATAATGTCATGATTCACCATTTTACACAATTAAAAATAGTTTTTAATCATGATATATGTTCATTATTTTATTTTTAGAGTGTTAATTGAAATGAATTAAGTAAACATGTTAATCATCATTCGACCTATGAATATATGATCGACGTTAACTCTAAAAGGAATACCAAGAAATTAATCTAAATGATATGTCTATGCTAACTTGACTTCCAATAATGATGGTATTGTTGTTTACCTCTTGAAGTGTTTTCATACAATATCTTTAAACACTCTAGAATAAAAATGACACTGCATGAATCTTAATATTGGACGAAATTTATAACGATGACATGATGGGATGAAGTTAGGGAAGGATATTATTAAATCCATAACATAAATAAGGGATACCATATATGTGATTATCAATCCAAAATCATACCAAGGCGACAAAGTATGGACCAAAAATTTATATTGAAAATTAAAAAAGGATTTTAAAGTCCATTTAAGAGGCAATTTTCCAATAATGGTATCATAGAGGAAAGGGTTATAGGATTATAATATAATGGGAAGCTATGAAAAAATCACACTTGTTTGTTTAATATATTATATCCAATTGGATTAGTCCCATGTAATTTATCATTACCACCAAAAAAATTCCACTAAAATGAAGTCTTCCAAACATATAAGGGCTTAAATTTATAAAATCTCTCAATGTGTTTTCATTTTTCATGGTGGTGTCTATAATGTGGTTAGAGTAATTCCAATGGAAATGGTGAAGTTTTGTCCAATTATAGATCCTCCAAAACAAGTTTCTGGCGTTACTGTTATTGGGGTGAAACATGTTATTGTGTTGTGAGAGTGGTGTGATGTTATTTTTTGGATTTAATAATGGGGTATAACTATTTTGTGAAATTGCTGCATCTAGGGGTTTGAAACAACTGTGGTGTAAGTTGTTTTCACATATATGTTTCCCTATACTAATGGGATTGATATCAATGACCAATGTTATGGGTGTGGTTTCCCTAGAGTTTGGGGGGGTTTCCCTATAGAATATATGAACCCTATGAATACACAACATGGTGAGGTGTGGTAATGATTCCAGGGAGGTTTCGTGTTTTTCTTGGGGGAATAGAAATAATGATAAATACATTAATAAATAATGGTCCTAGTCATAATGAGATTAAATGAAGTATAATAAAATAATATTATGTGGTGGTAAATTTTAAAGTGTTTATGGGTGAAGAAATAGTGTATTTCATTTTGTGTTTCATAGAATGGTGTATGTCAGTGGTATTTAACATGGTTTTTGAAATCAAAGAGGTTTTGGGGTTAAATCCAATTTAACAAATATGAATATAATATCTCTATTGATATAATTCAACCATGCTCTTGGATGAATAAGCTTCTCCAAGGTGGAGGATAAATGATTCTTCTCTAAAAATAGGGGGTCTAGGCCCCCTTGGGTTTACATTCATTATTTATATTAGAACACCATTTGAAACTTTCTCTCTTTGTTATATATGATATGTTCTTTTCATGGTTTAATCACAATGTTTATTTGAGATCAATATCTTTTGAATCAACATACCATCTATTCCCCACATCATCTCATATTCTATATAAACTTTCATATAAGATGTTAATGTGGGGATGTTTCTCTAGTGTTGGGATGAATTTTTAGAATTCGTTAATAGTGGTTTGTTTTTGATTGGTTCGTGAGTTCTTTTTATCGAGTTTAGTGGTGGTTCATACTTGTTCTTCTATTCATTGTTTGAGAACATTGGAATCATTTTATTGAGTCAAGATATTAATGATTTTTTTTTATTTTGTGAAAATATATCATTATCATGACTAACTTCCTTTAGATAATAGTGAAATCAGACTTATTATGATAATAACTAATATAATGAATTCATTATATGTTTATATTGATCACTTTTGGTGATTCTATATTGGTGTTGCATAATTTTATTTTTTATATAATTATATATCAATTTTTACGATTATTTTAAATCCTTAGCATGGTTAATTTTCTTTAATTCCATTAAAAATTGTAAATATATTGGGAATAATGAGAATTATTAAATGAGATTGTCAGTTCAAATACCATTCTTTCCAAAAAAATTACTATGGACGTTTTTTCAGGAATAATGTTTTCAATTGAATCCAATCTATTGTTAGCTTCTTATAATTGAGTTCTTATTAGTAAGAAAAATAAATAATGAATATGTTAAATTAATATGGTTAAATATATGTATGTATCTGAAAATAAATGATTAGGGATGATTAGATACAATCCATAATTTTTATAGAATTTTATTGCTGATTATTATGGCCGTATGTATCCGCTTGAATATATTTTTTCAAATATATTTTGTTTCAATGGGTACATGATTTAGAATGGAAGATCCCTTTATTTTTTTCCTATAGTAACTCATATAGTTTACATTTTTTATTAATTAATGATGATAAGTGGAAAATAAATAGAGTGAGTTATTCTAGTTTTAATATTCATTTAATGAGTCTTGTTGATTGGTTGATTAGTACAAGTTTGGATCTATGATTTCCTATCATTATTGGTGTTTTAATTTGATGTATTGTATTATTAATTGTTTATTATTATGATTTTCAAAATCATTCTAAAATTAACTTTTAAATAGTTGATGTATATATATATTTTTTAAAATTTTAGGTTATGTTCTAGAATACCCAATATAAAGAGTGGGAAAAGAATTAATAATGAACTTTTGTAGTGGGTGTTGATCCAAGAAATTTAGAATTAAGGAATCCATTGGATTAAAATATTTAATTATTTGTGGGTAATGAATGGATTCTAGAAATTATAATGTAAATAATGAAATAACTTTTTATTTGCAATGAAATGTTTTACGTAAACAAAAATTTATAATGGTTTCATAATAAATGAATATTAATTTATAAGTTACATAATAAAGATGGTAAATAATTTCAAATCATGATTATTTTGTTCATGTATGAGATATAACATCCAAGGCCTTAATGTTGGAAGTTTATTATTATGTGGGGAGATGGTATCTTTTGAGTATAGAGAATGATCATTTTTCTTCGTTTTACAATGTGTTATATCTATTATTATTTTAATGATTTAATATTATGCCCAACATGATTTGGGTCGATATAAAATGCCCAAATGCCTTGGGTTCTAGTTGTTTTCCCCAACATCATTTTTGGTAAGGCAAAAAAATAGATGACTTCTCCCACTCCCTCACTCTGAATTTAGACTAGAAAGATATACATGTGTCTTAAAAATGGTATATAATACAATATACTACATAATCCTACATAGGATTTGATGGCTCCCATTTTTTCTATAAATGTGTGTGCATGATGTATCAGGTTTAGTTTATTCAATATGTATTCCAAATATAATGACTTCAATTTCCTAAAAGTACACTTTTATATCATGTGATATAACTAAGTATAATTCATCGAATAACATTTGAAGTTTATTTCCCTTATATTACACGGTATAGATGAGATGAATATTATAGATTTTTGGAAATATTCATGGTTTATGGGATGAAGTGATGATGTGGACATATGAATTTTACCATCATTATATATGGTTCCCTACAAGAGATTGGGGTTGTAGATTGATGGTTATCCCCACATTATAGGGGACATGATATATGGAAGGGATTTAACAACTTGATGTTTGAAATTAGGGAATGAGAGAGACAAACTAGTGGTGATGTGGATAATGGGTACATGTATTTTATATACATATTTTATATATAATTATTTTCATATAACTATTATATTGGGAGAAATGCATGGTGAGGACATGACATAGTTTTACATACTTTAGTAATTAGTTTTTTACTTCATTATATTTAAGAGGATTTTGTTTTAATCTTTAATATTTCCAAGAGATATATTAAAAAAGATACTAGATAATTGATATTTTTTCTCACTACATATATATTTATATAATGTTTTTCAGGTTAGTAGGAGATGATTAGTGATCATATATGGCATTAACAGATTTGAGTTTTTTGTTTTGGAGTAGTTTTTGTACATGGTCACATATCTTTTTTAATTTTTGGATATTCTCCATTTTGAATAAAATTTCATTCATGTTTTTAGATTATCTCTTTATCTATTTTATAATTTTAAATGGTGGTTTTCATATTGTATCATCCAAATAAATTTATTTATATTGGATAATGTGTCATAACTTAAGAAATATATACACTTGCAGCCTATCTCCAACACATGGACTTGTTTAGGTGGGATTATTTAGATATCATTGCATTCAATACTGGCCATAGAGCGGTACCATTGTAGGGGATCTAGATATATTAGAGTAAAAATTATATATTAATTGATATGATAGATCATAGGGATAGTGAATTTCAATGATTGAACATGATTATTGGAAAACTATAAAACTTAGATATATCAATTCTCATAATCAAATTAGGCTAACAATGAACTACGAATATGGTTCTTCATTTATTCTAATGAATGGAAAGACATGATTACTAAACCAATTTAATTATGTTATACAAATTGTAGGGTAACTACATTATTAATGATTATGTAATAATATCTTTTTGATGTTGTGTATGAATTAGGTAAAAATTGGTAAATATAATGAGTCTTAACTAATTAATAATAAATATTCTATATTCTAAGTTTGATAATACTTCACCTATTATACTTATATAGGTATGGATCCATGTTAACACAGCCATTAGTTTCAAATTGAGGATGTTAAACACCATTGACCATAATATTTTCATATTGTTGATATCAATGATATGAAAATTTAGAGGATGATTTAACAATAACATTAGTTTTAGGGGCATTAATTATTTTAGGGATCCATTTAATATCAATAGATTGACTCTTGGCTGGATGTTATTTAGATTGAATTTAATTATATCAATGCTTAATGTTTATATTTGGTTTCAATGTAAATGACTATAACTTGTGGGGAATCTCAATAATGATCATTCCCATACCATAAGGATCACACGGCAGTATACATTTTATGAAATAAGTTTTATCATTAGTCTTAATAAAATCTTCATTCATTTTCTAATAAAGAATATTTTAATCAGGATATTCTTAATCTCCTCTTGGAGAAATCTACCATGTGGGTGTTTATTATATTTTCTATGAACCTCTTGTATTAGGATTCAGACCTCCTACCATATGATGAGGCATGATAAAGTACATTTAAGGTGGTATTTCATCGAAGGAAATATTTCTAGGATACACTATTCATGTTGTTAAAATATCATGAGGTTCTTGAAATAGTAACGGTTGTATAGATTGTTCTTTATTTTACTGGATACTCTTTGTAAAGAATTCAATAGAACACTCATTGGAGTATCAAATTATCTAGATGTCCTCAATTTATTTTACAATATAATATTAAAATTTATTGGATTTCAATGTAAATTTTTTTATACTAGTCTAATATGGATGTGAGTTCTTATATCCCTTCAAGGTAATAAGGAAATAGTTTTTATGCATATGAAGGATATATCTGTCATCTTCGGAAGTGACATACGGTCCTCAATTTTCAGTGTGGATATAACATCAGTCTTTATGCTCAAATATTACATCATTATCCATAAAATAAGTATCAGTAGTTATATTCTCTCTCGTTAAATTAAATGGGATTATATTTTGTAGGTAGATGATATCCATGTGATTGACCTTATTCGTAGGGCCAATCCATATAGTGCAGGTGTGTTAATAGCATTGATTAGGCCCAGTGATTTTTTATTTTCAATCATGGTAATATAAATTCCATAGATTCTCCAATTTCATATGTTCTAGGAGTCATGTATTGTAAAATTTTATTATATTATACGAAGATTTGTTCTATTATTGATTTCAAGGATACTCTATCATTCATTGATCCCTACGTATCCATGATTTTGGGCATGTTGTTGGGAGGCCTCTTATACAATTGAAAATAACAATGAAAATAGTTTTCAAGAAAGATTTTATGATATTATTAGAGATTGTGGGATAATTTTAGGGTATTATCTTTTGTACATGTATTTTCTTTCTTTATAGATAAATTAATATAACATCATCCTTGAAATAAACTAATAGTATTTAATGTGGGTGATTGTGGAATTTATTAAGAGAAGTGTAATATTCTATGTAAAATATAAAAATTTTATTATGTTTTGGGATGAGATAGACCCTCATATGGGTCAGATTCCTGTTAATGTCTTATCATCCATGATGGATGAGATATTGTAGAGTTCAATGGTGGATCAATATGTGGTGATTTATAGGTTTATAGAAGAGTACCCTGATTCCTTTCTATAATGGATTATGATGCAACCACCTCAATGTGATATAAGTTCATGGCTAAAGATATAAATTTGTGTTTCTTATTTGTAGATATATCTTTATAAGACAGAACATACTAGGTTACAGAAGATGGAGATTGATATTAATTCTCTTTTGTGCCATGTTTTTGTTAATCCATGTGTGACATCTTTGGGTTCTTCAATAATGTTTTAACAAATGTAGATTACAGATTATTTTTTAATATTATCAAACATAAAAGGAAACATAATTTTTTGATGAAAATAAATGTTATGGAATTCTAAAAAGAAGAAATATATTACATTATTTTTCATAATGTCGCAGAAAATCAACTAGAAGAGTATCCATCAATGTGGGATTATTTCCATATCTTTTTTTAAAAAATTACATATTCCAATATGTTTTCTTGAAATAATAAATCTATTACAATAAAATATAGGATCATTATGGAATTTATACATTGAATCCACCAAGCAGTGAGACTCTATGATAGATGAAACAAAAAATTTCTACTAGCCAAAATGATTGTTGAATAATCATATTCTTATTGAATATTATTCAATCATTCATTTTGGTAAAAGAGATGAAAATACTGATTTCTAGCATCTCCACTACAAGTGAAGACGTTACACTAAATTAACCATAAAAAATCCAAATACATTATTATTATGATCATAGAAAATTATGGCATAACCCAATGGCCATATATTATATTTTGATTCACCATTTGAGATTATTTTTATCCAATTAAGAAAAAAAATGATGGTAGAATCCATTTATTTTTCCCAAAACCAGTATTTAATTTCCCAAAACTCCAAGTGTTCTTAAAATAATGAAATCATAAACAATTTTCTCGCAATGTACATTACACTCGACACACGTATCCTTGTATAAGACCAATATCAACAAAATAACTGAGTGTATAAATAATTATTTTCCACCATTAACAAGATCATTGCTCCAAAAACATATTGAATACAGTAGTTTGGAAATAGAAATTTGAAACCCATTTTGAATCTGGGTAGAGAGATAAATTATCATGAAAAACAGAAAAATTGAAAGTAGAAAGTTGTTGCACTAATCTTGAAGGCTGATGATGTCAAATATATCATTCCAAAACATAATATATGTCCCACAAATATAAAATAATAGGTTCTTAAAGATTTATTTGTCTATAGGAAATAACAAGATAAAGATAAATGATCAGGATATTCTAAATACTAAATTTATATGATGTTAAATGAATTGTGAGTTTATTAAAATTTCATTTTGTGATATGAAATCTCATATAGGATTATGCGACTGGAGAATTTCTTATTCAAGTTTTTTTTTCATTGATTCATAGTTGATTATATTTATGAAGTCATTATCTTTTCCATGTATGTGGTGGGTCACATAGAGTGTCTTTCAGCTATTTTGAGAGTTCATTGGCATCTTCAGCGGATTGAGAATCTATAAATGTTTAGTTTTTGGTCCAATGAGGTCTATTTAATGGGAAATATTTTTTCAAATCATTACGTAATCATGGATATTACAATAATTAATGTATTCTTTATTTTGTTTCCACCAATAATTTATTGGATGTTTTGTGATTTCATTTTATTAAATGAAATTATATGAGTTTCATACCTAAATATTTTAGGACTCAAATTCCTCTAACAGATTTGAATAAAAAAAATTTAGTTTTTGCGTGGACTGACAAGTTCTTGGTTTCTCTTAAGTATTATAAGATGAATTTTTTCCATTCTCCATCGAATAATTATTTATAGAATATAATTGTTCTTAGGGATTTTTTGATTATTCATGTATTTTTTGGGATGTTTTCTAATGAATCGTAATGTAGATATCTCTTATAGATATTGGTATTTATGACTTCATGAACATAACTATAAAACCCATTATCCAGAGGTTTCTGTAATTTTATTTTCAGTAATATTTTTTCTATTTTTTCATATCTGTGAGTGTATTGTGGTATTATTAGATCATAACATGATGATTTATTTCTTCTCCAAACTTGTTTTGAATTTTTAGTAGAAATGATTTTTAGAATTTGTACAATAATATGACTAATATATTTCTTATATCTTTAGGAAATATAATTTTGTGGTTGATCCTCTAAGAATAAATTCAATTGGAGATGTTTTTTGTTAGTATTATGATTTGTGGAGATTAACAGAGAAACATTCTATGTTACATGTTCAAATTGGAGATGTTTAAGGTAGATCATTTCATTACCATATTGTGGTACAATTATCCTTAGTGTTTTCAGAGTAGGATTCCTAATTAGGGGACTCCATGGTGGAGGTCCACAATGATTTAATTGTCCCTTATGATACTGCATATGGTTGTTTAGAGAATGGTATTCATTGTATTTTGTTTCAATGGATTCATTTCAGTTCCTCGATGATGTGTTATGTGTTTCCCTACGAGTTCCAATGTACACATTATGTGGTATATCCTAGTGTGAAAAAGATGTGTTATGATATGAATGTTATTTTTTTGTGGTATGGGATAAATAATTCTATTGTAGATTTCTAGTATAAATGTTTAGTTTTATAGAGGGTAAAGACCGATCAAAATTATCCTACTGTGTTGCTTCGACATCTTGTTATTCTTTAGTTGAAATGTGAGGACATCTCATTTGAATTTATCATATATTTTCATTATTTTCCAGGTGGATATGGTGATATATTGGTTATAATGAACCATTTAATGAATTCATATCACATTATTTTAATTAAGGATTCATTCTTAGTGATTATTTTTTCAAGGTAGTATTTTAAGGAGGTGGTGAAGCATCGAGGGGTTCTAAAGATGATCATCTCTAATTGAGATCATTATTTCATCTGCATGATCTGGAGATATATCTAGTGTGATTTTTTCTTCCATTTAATCCTTATTACCATTTATAGTCTATAGTATAACTATATAATATAGGACACTATCGACACTCTATGAGTCATGTTACACATGTATGCAATAGTTTTTTATAGTTTGTGGGTAGTGAAAATTACCTTGGTATATATTTATTGTAATAATAGTTATTACTCTAATATTTTTTATATATATTTGAATAACATTTTTGATGTCCTTTTTAATCTTTGTTGTTTTGGATAGAGGATGTTGTATTAGAAATTCAAGGACATGAATTTTTGGAATACATAACTACAATGATATAGCTGATTCATGAGAGGATGAGGGAAATTTATAATAACCTAGTGTCTAATTCTAATAATATGAGGAGGCCTTAACTATTATAATTATAGATCATGTGTTCTTGAAGATATTTCCTCATTTTGGGTCAAAGCATTTTGGTCATGGGATTATTCTCTCTCCTCAATTTGGATTATCTATTGAATTTTTGTTTCATTTAGGTGTTATTGTGTATTTGTTAAAACATCCTCCATAGATGATTTGAATCATGGAATTATTTTATTTGACACAAAATAATTGATTCCATCTGAATATACTCATGACCATTACTAGGGTATTAATAGGTTCATGATAGTGAATCTTTTTAAGAGGACCCTCCTGATATTTGAGACTATCAGCAGAAGTTGATTCATATGAATGTAATTATCTTGGTTTATGTCGTATTGGTGGATTGTGGTTTTGAAAAGTTTAGTTGGGAACATGATTCATTGATGCATTGTTTATATACCATGTTGTTTATTATTTTATCATGGTTAATAATGTGTTTCACAGTTATTATTTTTTGAGATGATGGATTGTGTTTTTGGATTATGTTCTCTTTTATAATAATTTTTTAGCATAATTTGATTGAAGATATATATTTGACATGTATCTCATAGTGTGTTTTTAATACTCTTTATCATTCCACCATATGTATTGTTTTAATTCATTATTGGAGAATTGTTTGATATGTATCCAATTTTATGTTATGATTAATTAAAATCCCACTTAATTCATATTCCTAAGGAATTGAGGTGTAAAGAGAGAGTTAATTGGTGTTTTAGATGTGATTTTCATGTTTTTATACTTATAATAGTCCATAAAATCATGATACATTGCTTGGTAGTAGTCATCATGAAGCAATTTATTGAGCTGGGAGCATGGATTGATTTCTTTTTATAGTTTAGTCATGGAGGCTAACCTCTCTGGGTGCATACACCCCAATGAACTAAGAAATTCTTACGGATGAAGGCATTTTCCATTAAATATACTTTATTGGAAACTAAGAGAGATCCAAACCCATATGGGAGGGTGTGGTCATTCATGAGGACTTTGTGTTTTCTCTACTAGAAATCAGAAACCCTAACACACTATTTTTTGTGAGCCATAGCGGAGAGTCAAATGAAGAATTGAGTTTTTAGGATGTTTTGTAATATTTATAAGGTCCTCAAAACCCAATTATCTTCGATATGGGGAAACATGGTGAGTGGTTCTATGCTACGCCATAATAAGAGCTGTTAGTGGCTACCTGGGTTGATAAAAAACATATTATACAATATGGTGCATGATATATTTATGATTAATGGTGTTTAATAAGGTTTCTAAAACACATGAGTTTTGAGGGTTCAATTTGTCACAAATTTTAGAAAATTGGAACACCCTTAAACCAAGGGATACCATGGTCTATGTTAAATAATCCATTTTTTGGTAGAGGCTAGTAATTACTTATATATAAATAGCTTTTCTCGACCACATTTTTTCCCTTGTTATTCTTCTCTTTGAAGACTAGTTTCCTTCTAGCTCACTCAGTGATCCTTAATATATTCCCATGTGGGTTAGACCTCATAATTTTTTAGATAAGACTCTATTATGTTAATGTAATTCCTACTAAAATCTAATTAATTTATTCATTTTCATTTTTCTTTACATAGGTTTTTGTGGTGGGGTTTCATATATTTTTTGTTGTGTCTTTAATATTAGCTAGTTCTATATTATTATACATAGGTTATGGAGTTGTTTCATTTGTGTTTGATGGTTTTTTGTGATTTTTCATCCATTAGTGTGGATGAAAATTTTAGTGTGTCAATTAGAGGTAAGGTATTTGGTACCTATCTTAAACTGTGTGAAAGATTGTGGTATCATGCATTTGATCCTTTGGATAATGGTGGAACATTCGCAATGAAGATAAAACAATAAATTAAATTGAATATGAAGAAAATTTCTACCCCATTAAGTGATATTGTGTTGATTATACCTCTTTATATTTTATAGATACTATTTTATCTATTTTCTAGTGTTTTTATTTTCATTTCAAATTATATTCATGGAATATTTATACAATATAAATCTGTTCAGGTTATTATGAATAATGAATGAATTGTTGAATTTAATTAACATTCATCCTTATAAGATATTCAATGTGGTACTACTACATAATGATAATAATGGTTGATTACTATCTATTTGAAGTGACTAATAATATCATTCATGTTAATGAAACCTATACATAATGAATTATTTAATTCAATATAATAATTAAAATGTTCCTTTTATGAAATATAATGTTTGGGTTCGTTGTTAAAATATCATAGTTTTTATTAAATTTAATTCCCAGATGTTACATCGATATATTTTCCTATATTTTATCTATGAATTTTTTTTTGGTTAAGTGAATTCATGATCTTGGATCCAATATTATTTACTAAGATTTTTTTTCAACATATTATATTTGTTATTATTTGAGAGGAATTTATGCAGATTGATGGCATAGTTTATGGTGGGGAATTGATGTTTATCTAGTTGTAGTGTGAGGATTTTTTATTGGATGAATGGTATAGGTTGAGAACAGATATTTCCAATCATAGATGGGGTTTAATTTTGAAGGAATCATTTCTATATGGTTATTTTTTTTTATTTCCAACTAACTTCCATAGTTAATTGATGCACTACTATTCTATGTTCCCATGTTTTTTTTCTATTAAGGTCCTAGAATAATATGTTTATATAATTGAAAATTGATTAATAATGAATCCACAGGATATCATTAGATATTTTTTATGCTAAATAATGGAAATCGAGCGATGTTTTATTGAATTCTCTAAATTTATAGAATACAATTTAAAAATTGTAATCAGAATTATAAAATAATTTAATACTGTACTAAAATATTTTTATTAAATTAGGATTCTTTATTGGTATACTAGTGAATAAATATTATTTTATAAATAAATAAATAAATATTATTTACAATGTATAATATTGATGGTTGTGATAATGTATAAAATATATTTCTATAGGCCTTATGGGTTGTATCAGTGTGTCATGATGCACTATACATGTACTAATGTTTATCGATATGTAGTTTTCCCAATACTGGTTTTGTATCATATATAATATGATATTTTTAGACTCCATATACTCTATAACTAATTTTGGGTCAGTAGTGGATTACCAAATGTATAGTATTCCAACTATTTCCCATAATATCAATCTTAGTGAGGGAATATATGGTAGATAGATCCATATAACCAGCCCTCCCATTAGGCTTGTTGTTATGTGTAAGAATATAATTGTTTTGATGGATTAAGGTATAGGATATATTCTTACATATATTGTGGTGGATCTCATTTTTACTATACATGAGAGTGTGTGTTACATAAGAATAATTAAATACGACATAAATGAAATTCAATGATAGTAACTATAGTTTCTAATGGTTGTACTTTCATGTACTCTAATGGATTCCTGGATAATTCAATTTACATGTTTGGTAGTTGATTTAGAACACACAACATAGTGAAGAGTGAGATGATGATGATGAGGTTTTGAAGTTATGTTTATGAAGATGTATGACATAAGGACATAGATCTATAAATGATTCCAACATAAGTGGCTAAGACCCATATAGAGAAGGGGTAGGTTGGAAAAAGGCCTAACCAACATCCTAGGTGACCTCATATATGCAATTGATTTTAACGTTACATGTGAGGTATTATGTAATTATAATGAGAACACATTGGGGAAGTGGATGTGATGTGTATTTCTCATATACATTATTTTGATATAGAATTATTTATTTCTATTTGTTACTTGTTGATTAAAAATAGGTGAGGATGATATATAGCTTCACCAACTTTGGAAACCTGTTGGTCATATTTGTTTTTTCACTAGGATTTAGTATACTTATTTGGAACATTCATGATTATTTTCATAGATAATCCAACTGACTATACATGTTTTGTCACACCATTTATATAATTTATTTTTATAGTTTATAGGATCTCCTTGATGATAAATCATAGTGTCACTAGTATGAAGTATTTTTCCTAGAGTTATTGGAATTTATGGTTACATCCTATCTATGTTTTGGTTTTCCCATTTATTTTCAATTTTGTATGACATTATATTGATGTATTGGGATAGATTATTTATCAATGAAATTGTTTCTATTTGAATTTTTCATCATATAATGTTTCTTATACTTATAAAAAGTGGGTAATTCTTATAATTTGTAGTCATTTTTTTACCTTGGTTTAAGACTCATACTTGTGGCCTATTTGTTTCGGTCCTTGGGTGTCATCCTTAACATCACTAATAACCCAAAATGGGTACTATGGATGGGATGATATTCATTATAATATACTGTTGTAAGTAAATATATTTACGATCATTATTATGATATAATGGTAGATCCAATTTAGTTAGATCTAGACATATCCTTTAAAAAAGTGTTGATTCAGATTCTTATTATCACATTGAATGTGATGCAAAATCCGCTGAATTAACAGGTGATAGTTTTATTTTTAGGAATCAACAACTATATAATAAAACATGGGAGCCAAATGAATAAATGAAAAATATTTACATCCATTTTTCTCTTAGATAGTTATCTAATTTTGATAATGGGATTATTATTTGAGGGGGAATGTAATAAACAAAAATTACTAGTAAGAAACAAAAATAGAATATAATTAAACAAGTAACTACAAATCAATTATATAGATATTTTGACACCCTTATTTATATGAATAAAAAATAAAAATATAATATGAATATAATTGATTTGTTTTCAGTATCATATTATGTATGAAATATTTTAGTTATAACCATTACATTATAAAATAAAAATACCACAATCCATAGAAATAACATATTGAAAAGAAAAAAAAATGTTTTTTTGTTAAAATTGAATTTTTAGGAGTTTAGAGTGAATATGGACATTATATAAATTTTCACCATTATCAGTTTTGGTGAAATATAAATTATAATGTAAAAGTTATAATTATTTTATAATAATAAAAATAAATAGTGTTAATTTGCAGTGAAGGGATAAACCAATGACTTGACCATTAAGAGCATAACTTATAATTATTATATATAAATACTTTCTATAAATTTAAAATCATTGAGTTTCTCCCATGACTAAATCCAAAATAAGAATAAAAATAAAAATAATTTATTTTAGTGGAATCAATTGCAAAAAAGACAAAGTTAGTATAAATCCCCACCATATCAATGTTGATAGATAAAAAATCATCAACGTACAACAATTTAAACCATACCCTTAAGGATTTTGATAATGTAATAATATTTTATGTAAATAAGGGTTATGTAATATTAATTTTTATATTCATTTAGTAATGAGATGTTGATTACACTGATACCATATTTTAATTTAATAATTTATACATAAATAAAAATTATCATGTATATAATTTGAATATGAATTTGATAAAAAAAATTAATGTTTTTATTAGGAAATTTAAATATACTATGTGATGAAATATGGAAAATGTATATATAATTAGTAAAATAATTTTAAAAATGGTAAAAGATGGTAAATATAAAATTATATATACGTAATCAAGACTATGATCATACAAGGTAGTTCGATATGCCTAAATTTATATTTAAAAATTATTTTTTATTATTATTAGTGGTAATTGGTCACTATATAGAGTAGTGGATAACTAATAATAATTAAAAAATAAAATTTTGAATACATTATTCCATAAAATTCCACTCGTTAAACATCAAAATAATCAAAAAAATTAACTTTTTCATCATAAATATTATTAAAATTTTTATCCATATCACCCTCATGGAGTGTAACATCATCACCTAGATTCCACTGATCTAGTCTCCTGAAATTGTTTTCCACATAACCTTCAAAACACCTCCTCCAACTCCAGACATTGTTAACTTGTAATAGGGGTCTAAGATGGTACATTAAGGATACTATACCCATATATTAGAGTGTAAAACCACATATATATATATATATAAGAATAATCGACATCAATGTTTCTGAAAATAATTAACTGGATGCACATTCTATAATATAATATGTAATATATTAAAAGCTCAGACAACCAAGTTATACATACAACTAACCACCCACTGGTTTATTTAAATAACATGCATGGAAAAAGTATACCAATAAAAAGGTTGAACAACATCTCTATTCCAAATATCATCTAACCTATAGATATGTTCCTTCATATCTTTCTTTAACATAAAAACACAATAAGGTCATTAAACAAAACATGCTCTAGAAATTACATGTGAGGAATTCTTTAGTACCCTGGTGATGTGGTATCCTAAGGAGGGTTTGACTATAGCATTGGAGGAACCTTCCAAGTTGTACAAAGAATATTCAATTTATTGAATCAATGTTTTCATAAAAATGTAAGAATACACATACATATCAAAATAAATCATACTTTATATAATAACACATTAGCCCTTGAGTCTTATAGAGAATACAAGATAACCAATGTTTATCATCCCAAGTTGGTATTTTGAGTCATAAAACCTAGGGAGATATATCTCATAATCAAATAAAGGGATTTTCATTTAACATTCACTTTAAAGAGTCACCAAAAATTAATTTTAACTATGAATAGAACCTCATCTGAACTCATAAACCATCAATAAAAAATTCATTAATGGTATGGACTTTCATGGCTAAAAATTAACCAATTGGTGTGGAACATCATGTCCACCATTTTAAAAAATGAATTTGGAGACTTGTGTTAGACATCTAGAATTTTAAATATGGTATTTTAATTCATCCATCTCATCAAAAGATGTGGAGCATAATTTTAGTCAACTACGACCATTCATGTTGAATATCATGTCCATTTTATCAACTTTAGATGAAGAACATCCTATCCAACATAAGCTTCCATCCAATAATTTATTAAAAATGATTTTTCATTTTTTTAACCATAAATAATATTTAAAGATAAGAGACAACCATTTTAATTAATTTATCATATATCAAGACCGCAATGATAAATTAACACCAAAACATGGCTCTGAAAACCAATTCCCTTATATACATCAAAACATCATTGCAATTATTTTTGAAAAAAATAGAATTTTTAAATTCATTTACAACATTTCAAAAGAACACATAAAATAAGAAAATAAACATTAACAACCAAAATAATGAAGGTACATTTATTTACATTTAAAACCTTAATAGAATCATCAATATAAGTTTACCACTAAAGAATTTGAAAAAACATTTCAAATAAACATTTGGAATTCATTTATTTAGTAGACTTTTAATAAAATAGAGGATAACATATCACTTTAAACCCACATCCACCAAAAAATGTTATTTTCACCCATTTGATCATAAAAGGAATTTAAAACATAACATGTGTGTTAAAAACCATTTCAATGTCCTCATTTTCAATTCACAAGGTCTTAATACATAAAAATATTTGAATTTATCTTTTTTAAAATTATAACACAATTATTCCTAATTCCTACAATATAGACCTTAACCCTTTATTATTTCCACCAAACCAGATTAATGTGGTTATTCTCAAAACCCAATCACTCTACCCTTTAAATCCCCACATTACCATTTCCCAGAAATTAAAAACCCCATGGGTTTCCATAGGTTCAATATTGTAAACACCATTAGATTCAATATTATTTTTTGATATATTATAATATCAATTTATATCCCCAAAAAATTACTTAATCTAAGGATCTAACCACGCAACACATGGTATTTAGAAAATATACCTCAAACCCATGTAAATGAATTTGTATCACTATGGGTAAATCTCTTAGACGACCTTCCTCATTATTAAATATTTATATCATTTGAATGCTCAAATGACCATCACGAGGCACATGCATGTCTCTCCCAAGATCTTCTACATCAAAATAACCTTGTATTGCAAACCAATTTTCTCTTATAAAAACATTTCTCTACAACCATAGGTATTCTCAAACGAACTACCAAAACCATCCATAAAAAAATACCTAATATTAGATACCATATCCATGGTTAATAAAACAAATTGATAGAAAATATAGGAAAATTTATCATTGTTATATACCTAAAAAGAATTCCACAAGATGATGTGGAAAAATCAACTTAGGATCTCATATATATAATAAAACCAGTAGTGTAACACCCGAGACTTTTATGAGAAATATTTTGTTTTTATGTTATATAAATCATCAAAGGAATCATTCACTACACACAACACCAGAATGGCTTGATTTACATGCAACTGCGACCTTCCTCGATAGCTTGCGTCGTACGCAATACCGAGTTTCACTAAACAACGATATGCTACTAAAATATTATTAAAACTATCCGTTATGAATAGTAAAAACCACTTTTTGAATTTTTTAAATTTCTTCTTTAAAAATGGAATTCATTTATGGATTCGGAATATCGAAATTATCCTAGGGTGAAATTTTGGTATTTTTCTGAAAACTTTCAATTTTTGATGAGTAGTGAAAACACTGAGTTACTATTTAAAACAGAATTTTTATTTAAATAATTATTTATTTTATTTAAATTTATTTTTGGATAAAATTGATACATAATACCTATATAAGTTCAATGCAATTCATTAGAGTCATTTTATAATAATTTTAGATATATAAAAATTTTATTGAACTATTCATCGTCTTTTACATAAAACATAATTTTTCTGCTTGTGTGAGTGGAATTTCAAAAATCCGAGAGACAAGGTAAATATCAAGGACTAAAATATGGTTCAATGAGATGAAAATAATTTTTTGTTAATAGTAACATTTTACCTTTTTTAGCACGGTTAAAAGTAAATAGGGTAATTAAGGGTAAAAATGTTATTATTATTACCCTAAAACAAGTCCTATTTCTATTAGATAAGTGTAATTCGACAAAAAAAACCTTAGGAATAAAATATGACCATTGATGCCCACTTGTATTAGATTAGGACATTTATTATTTATTTATTTAAAGAAGGGTTAAAATAGTTAAAATCAAAATTTAATAAGTAATGAATTTTTAATGTAGGGTTATACATACGATAAATTATACTATAAACATTCATTAGAAAGATGAAAAAATTACCTACATAATGGTATTTTATTTACAATTTTTAGACATTATATAATTTAATTTATATATGACACAGTGATGATGCAGTCGTTATCTTATTAATGGAAGATTGACATAATTGATGTTATAAATACCCAAATAAATGTAATTTGATACTTTTTATGAATTACAATAATTTGATAGGTTAATATTACATATTATTACTGATTTAATTAACTTTTTTAGAACTAATCTTTCTGTTATAAATTTCACAAAAATCAATTACCAAATAGTGTCAAAATAGACATAAAATTGCTTTTTAAAAAATATTATATTATTCATTGTTATTTTATTCCTAAAAATATAAGTTTCGGACAAATGACTTAGATAATGTTATATATATTAATAATAAACAACTTGGGGTTAGTTTGGCTTGTTATAGTAAGTCTATTAACCTTATATTGTAAGAAAACAGGAAGACACAGTAAAAGTTAAATTATCTAACTTAAAGTTAAATATAAATGATAAGGTTAAAATAGATACCTAAACTTGTCTAAATTCTATTTGATGAGATTCTTTAGACCTATACCCACCTTATCTTTGAAATAAATCAATTTTGAGCTATTAAAAACCGAATATGACTTTATAATAAAATAATATTTTTAGTTTTTTCAATGGTGCCCCTCTCCTCCCTTATAAAAGGGCACCTCCTACCTCTCTTCCTCACACTACTTTGAGCCTTCAATCTCGGCCAACCCCTAGCAAATTCTCTTCTACACTTTCCTAGAAACATCATAGAGGTTCTGGTCTTCTTTAAAGACCAATTTTAGTGCTCTAAGAGGATGTCTCAAAGAGGCGCTTCAAAGAAGAGGTAATGTCTGTTACCGATTCTTTCAACATTATTTCTTCTTCCACTTCTTCTTCTTTAGTTGTTTCATTATGAAGTAATATAATCAGTATCACTCATATACTGATATGTTATTATAATTATTTAACAACCCTATTTCACCATCTATCCATCCTATGGAAAATGAAATCACCGCGCATGCGTACATACAGAATACCGTCTCCACGCCGTGGTGTAATCTACTTTCCACCACCACCTTACTTGGATGGGTATAATGGAGAAAATAAATAACTATATATTATTATTGTAAAGTGGTATTGATTCTGAAATAGTATACATACACTCCAATACAATTCCACGATCATGGGAATGATATCATCGCTCGTGCGTACGTACGGAATACCGTCTCCACGGTGGGATGCGACTCGTTCTACATGATATTCATTGGATAAGGATTGTATAAATGAATTGAATGAATATATATGATATATAGTACACTAATACCATTTTGGAAATGAGTTATCTATAACCTAAAGTGAATAATAAGAATTTATTCGACAAAACACGCATAAGAACAAAAAGTAATAAACACCCGAATAACAAGTAGCAATGAAATATTACTGGTAAGAAGCTAAGAATATGACCATATATGACATCATAACAATGAGTATGATTCAGGAATAAGTAAATTACATTATTTAAATCATTATACAAGAGGTTTGGACACTTATGAAGCAAATCAGACCTATGGTAAGGGAAAATATCACAATCTCATTTTTATTCGAGATTGTTTATACTTTGGTATTTACAGGGGTGTATTTTATCATCCACATCCATGTTTCCACAATATTTAATCTTATTTCCATCCACCTACAATTGTTTAAATCCAATTTTACCCTTCGGTAAGTTTTTAGTATAATATATGAAAGCAATGTTTTGTTGTTTTTTGTATGAGGTACTTTTTGACTTTTCCGACAAAAGTATGAGAAGAATGTTTTTTTAACTTATACGGCATGAATGGATTTTTAAAAAATTATTTCCAAGAACCTTCCTTTACAAGTTTTCAAGTTTATTTTTAATCAACTTCTTTTAGTTTAAAATTGTATGACATGTTAAGAAAGGAAATTTTTTTTGAAGTAGAAAGGATATTTTCCTCAAGAATGGAGTTCAAGTGTTTTATCAAAATTATTTTATATATAAGATAATATAGGGTTCTGTTTCTATCCATATTATTACATTGATTTGATTATGTTGTGATGGAATTATTTTTATGAATTCCGTAATCTTATATGAATTTTTTTATGATGTCATGATGTTTAAGAATCCCATTTTTATTACATGGGTTATGCAATGATGTATGATTTATGATTTTGTGGCACACATAAGAATGGTATCATTATGAGATGGGTGGGACCTATATCTCCCTCTAATGTATTTGGTAAAGATTTATATATCATGAGATAAACATGGTTGGAATGGCAGGTTAATCTGGTTCAGTGAAACAGGACTGAAACAAGGAGTGAACTCGGTTCAGAAATGGACCTTGTCTGCCAAGATAGTCTTGGATATGAGTCTTGACTACTAAGAAATGATTCTCTATGATTATGTGTGTATGCCACAAAGTTTCATGTTTTATGTTATGATTACTGGGATTACATTTCACTTCTATGATTTATCCCATGATATGAAATTATGAATTCTTTTGTAGGTTACGATTTCCAAAATGTGATGTTCTTATGAATATGATGTGATTGATTTTTCTTTTGTATACCCTTACTGTGCATTTGAGCTCACCCTTTTGTATGTTTTCTTTCCCCCAGGTCAGGAAGAAGGTTATTAAGTAGGATATGCCAAAAGGGACTCTAGATATGATGAAATAAATGGGATACAACGTAGATTCTTTATGAACCAGTTGTATATGTTTCCCAGTTTCTAAAGACAATATACCAATACGGTCCTTTCATGGTTTTGTTATATGTTGTAATAAGTGTACATCAATTTTGAAGTATTAACAATGTATGTAATGTATGGGTCGTTATAGTTGGTATCACAGGAAAGGTATAGTCAACCTTTTGAAACTAGGATGTGAAAGCCTTAGTAAGAAACCTAAGGATATTTCTAAGAATAAAACACAATATTAGTGTTTTAGAAATGTCTATGAATAACCTATGATAAGACCTTAAGTGTAAAATTTTATTCTTGATGATGTGGTTTTCCTATTGTAATTAGTGTTTCTCATACTATTCTTCTTTGTTTTAGTCAATAGCTGGAACCCGAAAGAACTATGTTAATGCGGAATGCGACGGGCAATGCAATTATTGTCCTCCTGAGGAACCAAACGTTATCAGAGCTGAAATGAAAAATCTTATAGCCATGCTCCACAAATTTATCATGCTATGAATCCTGCAGGAATTCCAAACAATCAAAGGAATGAGAAACATTCTGTTGAATACTTCATGAGGCAGCATCCACCTTCATTCAGCGGGTCTTCTGATCCATCAGTGGCTGAAAAATGGATCAGTACCACTGAAAAGATATTTTCAGTTCTTCAATGTTCTGAAAATGACAAAGTAATCTTAGCAGTGTATCGTTTGGAAGGTGTTGCTGATCAATGGTGGAATCTTATTAACAATACGAGGCAAAGGGTTGAAATTGAGTCCATGGAATGGGACGAGTTCAAGAACTTATTTTTCAATAAGTAATTCCCTCGTATTCTTCGAACAAAGATGGAGAAGGAATTTCTTGAACTGAAGAAAAAGGATGATGAATCTGTTGGTACCTATGAAGCAAATTTTACAAGACTTGCAAGGTACGCTTTTGGAATTATTATCCAACCTAAGAGTAAGATCGATTGATTCTTTAGTGGCTTAAAACCAAGTCTTCTAAGGGCATTAGCCATAAGGGACTTCAATAGCTATGAGGAAATCATTCGATGTGATCTCAAAGTTGAGATGGAGATTGGAGTAACCCATCAGTCATATGGGTTTGATAAGAAGAGGAACATGGAATTCAAAGGAAAATATAAAGAGCACACTGAAAAGAAGGTGAGTTTTCCCTTATGCTCAAAGTGTGGAAAGAAACATGGAGGAAATTGTCTTAAGGGGACAAGAAAATGTTATTAGTGTGGAAAAGAAGGTCATCAGGTGATTGAATGTCGAAATAATGGGAAGAAAATGTCTAATGATGCAAACAAATGAAGGGATACATAGAATGAACCTACTACACTTCAATGTTTCAAGTGAAAGGAGATGGGGAATTATGCCAATCAATGCCCAAATCCAAGGGTTGATGATGATGATCGACGTCAATAAACTCTTAAGTCTAAAGACAAAGTAAAGTCACATGCAATTACTAGCGGCGATGTGGAGTACGACAACGAAGTGGTGAGAGGTACACTTACCATCCACTCTAAAGTAGAAAATGTTTGATTTGATTCTGGATCCACCCACTCTTTTTTTCTGAAGATTTTTCTAAGGGTATCACCATATTACATCAACAATTAGATGTTGAGTTATCTGTGACAACTCCGAATGGCACAAGAGTCGCATCAAAAGATTATAATTCTTCTCCGATTGATGTTTGTGGGAAAGTGTTTCCGGTAAATCTTGTGATCCTTCCAATAGTGGAATTTGATGTGATTCATGGCATGGATTGGCTTTCTTTATATGGAGCTCATATCAATTTCCAAAGAAGGGAAGTCACATTTCATATTCCAGATCAATCTATGATTGTCTACCGATGCAAGGATGAATATAACCTTCCAGTGAAAATTTCATCCATCTTATGGGTCTTGATTGCACTAAATGAAGGTTATTTATCTCAAATGGTTGGTGAGAAACTCACGATTAAGAATATGCCCATTGTACGGGAGTTTAATGATGTCTTTTCGGAGGAATTGTTAGGTCTTCCACCAAATCGTGAAGTTTAGTTTTCAATAGAAATTGTACCGGGTGCTTTGCCTATTTCAAAGACACCTTATAGAATAGCCCCAATTGAGTTGCAGGAATTGAAGAAGAAACTACAAGAGAATCTTGATAAAAGATTCATACGCCCTACTGCGTCACCTTGGAGAGCACCTGTTCTGTTTGTCAAGAAGAAAGATGGATCAATGAGACTCTGCATTGATTATCGACAACTTAACAAGATCACTATCAAGAACAAATATCCTCTCCCACACATTGATGACTTATTTGACCAATTATATGGAGATCAATACTTTTCCAAGATTGATCTTCGTTCAGGGTATCATCAATTAAGGGTCAAAAGGGAGGATATACCAAAGACGGCTTTCCGTACAATGTATGGACACTATGAATTTATAGTGATGCCATTTGGTCTTACTAATGCCCCTGATTTCTTCATGGATCTGATGAATAGAGTCTTTAGAGACTATCTTGATCAGTTTGTGGTAGTCTTTATAGACGATATTATTGTCTATTAAAAGAGAAAGGAAGAACATGAAGATCACTTGAGAATTATATTGAAGACCCTAAGAAAGGAGAATCTTTATACCAAATTTACCAAGTGTGAATTTTGGCTCCAAAGGTTGCATTTTTGGGTCACATAATCTCAAAAGAGGAGATATCTGTGGATCCAGCAAAAACATAGGTTATCAAAAGATGGTCGAGACCAACAACAATAACTGAGATCCGAAGTTTTCTTGGTTTGACTGGATATTATTGACGTTTTGTGAAAGATTTTTCACGATTATCTAATCCACTCACCAAGTTGACTCCGAAAGGAGTTAAGTTTCTTTGGACGGAGGAATGTGAAGAGAATTTTAGGGAGTTGAAAAGAAGTTTATCCAGTGCACCTGTTCTCAAACTTTTAGTGGAGAAAGGTTTGTGATCTACAGTGATGCATCCAACAAGGGATTGGGGTGTGTTCTTATGAAAAATGATATGGTGATAGGTTATGCCTCATGAGAGTAGAAAATCCATGAGCAAAATTACCCAACTCATGATTTGGAGTTAGCTGCGGTAATCTTTTCATTAAAGATTTGGAGGCATTATATTTATGGAGAAAAGTGTGATATTTATACAGATCATTAAAGTTTAATGTATATTTTCACACAAAAGGAGCTGAATATGCGCCAAAGAAGATGGTTGGAGCTGATTAAGGATTACGACTTCTCAATTCATTACCACCCTGGGAAAGCAAACAAGGTGGAAGACGCATTAAGTCGACAAGACCATGCTAGCTTATCCATGATGAGGATCACAAAAGATCCAATATTTATGGATTTACAAAGGATGTATCATGGAATTATAATGGAATGGGAAAAACCCTATCTCTCTCAATTGAATGTTCAACCATCTATACACGTGAAGATTAAAGAGGCACAAAAAGAAGATGTAGAGTTACAAAAGAAGGTGAGAAATATTCTTGAATTCAACCTTGATTGGGATGGGATAATAAAGTGCAGGAATTGGGTTTGTGTTCCTCCCATCCCAGAATTAAAGGAGCTGCTGGATGAGGCTCATAGTTCTTCATTCTCTATTCATCCTGGAAGCACGAAGATGTATAGGGACATGAAAGATTACTTCTGGTGGGACGGTATGAAAAGAGATGTTGCTGAATATGTCTCTTGATGCTTGGTTTTTCAGCAAGTTAAAGCTGAGAGATAGAAGTCCAAGGGGATGTTACAACCATTACCCATACCTGAATGGAAATGGGAAAACATCCCCATGGAATTTGTCACTGGACTTCCTAAAACATCCAAAGGCAATAATGCTATCTGGGTCATAGTTGATCGTCTTACAAAGTCTACACACTTCATTGCTATTAGAGAGGATTTCTCTCTAGATCAGCTTGCGAAGATATATGTAAAGGAAGTGGAAAGATTGCATGGAGTACCACTTTCCATTATATTTGATAGGGATCTGAGATTTACCTCGAAGTTCTGGCGAAGTCTTCCACATACTCTGGATACATAGTTGAGTTTCAGTAGTGCTTAACATCCTCAGATAGACGGTCAGTCTGAGAGGACAATTCAAACTCTAGATGATATGTTGAGAGCTTGCTCTATGGATTTCAAAGGTGGTTGGGATCAACACCTACCTTTGCTGGAATTTTCATATAATAATAGCTTTCACTCCAGTTTTCAGATGGCTCCTTATGAAGGTCTCTATGGAATGAAATGCAGGACACCAACTTGCTGGGATGAAGTTGTGGAATGAATTTTATTAGGACCTGATCTTGTTGATGAGATGGCAGAAAAGGTTAGATATATTCAACAACACAGTAGAGCAGCTCAGAGTCGACAAAAAAATTATGCCGAAAACCGAAGAAAAGGCCTAGAGTTTTAAGTGGGTGATAAAGTGTTCTTACGAATATGTCCTTGGAAGAGAGTAATGAGATTTGGAAATAAGGGAAAGTTGAGCCCTAGATAAATCAGTCCTTTTGAAATAATGGATCATGTTGGGAAGGTAGATTACTGATTGGCGCTTCCACCGAATCTCTCCCAAGTTCACGATGTGTTCCATGTATCTCTCCTGAGAAAGTACATACCTGATCCTTCACATGTACTCAGCTCAAAAGTTGTACCGTTGGAACATGATCTTTCTTATGAAGAACATCTGATAGAGATTCTGGATCGTAGCGAAAAAGTCCTACGGAACAAGACCACTCACTTGGTGAAAGTTTTATGGAGGAACCACCAATTAGAATAAGCTACATGGGATCTTTAGGATATGATGAGGGAAAGGTATCCTCATCTGTTGGTTACAAAGTGACGAATTTCGATGGCGAAATTCATTTTATGGGGGGTAGAATGTAACACCTGAGACTTTTATGAGAAATATTTTGTTTTTATGTTATATAAATCATCAAAGGAATCTTTCACTACACACAACACTGTCTTGGATTTCTTTACATGCAACCGCGGCCTTCCTCGATAGCTTGCATCATACGAAATACCGAGTTTCACTAAACAACGATATGCTACTAAAATATTATTAAAACTAGCCTTTATGAATAGTAATTACCACTTTTTGAAATTTTGTAAATTTCATCTTTCAAAATGGAATTCATTTTTGGATTCGAAATATCGAAATTATCCTAGGGTAAAATTTTGGTATTTTTCTGAAAACTTTCAATTTTTGATGAATAGTGAAAACATGGGGTTACTATTTAAAAACCGACTTTTTATTTAAATAATTGTTTATTTTATTTAAATTTATTTTAGGTAAAAATTGATACATAATACCTATATAAGTTCAATGCAATTCATTGGAGTCATTTTATAATAATTTTAGATATATAAAAAGTTTATTGAACTTTTCACCGTCTTTTACTCACCTCCTAGGAGAATTTGCAAATTTACATACAACTTAATTTTACCGCTTCTGTGAGTGGAATTTCGAAAATCTGAGAGACATGGTTAATATCAAGGACTAAAATTTGGTTCAATGTGATGAAAATAATTTTTGGTGAATAGTATCTTTTCACTTTTTTTACCACGGTTAAAAGTAAATAGGGTAATTAAGGGTAAAAATGATAATATTATTACCCTAACACATGTCCTAATTCTATTGGATAAGTGTAATTCGAACCAAAACAACCTTAGGAATAACATATGACCATTTAGGCCCACTTGGAAAAGATTAGGACATTTATTATTAATTTATTTAAAGAAGGGTTAAAATAGATTAAATCAAAGTTTAATAACTAAATCATTATTTATATAGGGTTATACATTAGATATATTTGACTATAAATATTAATTAGAAAGATAAAAAGATTTCCTAAATAATGGTATTTTATTTGTAATTTTTAGACATTAAATAATTTAATTTATTTACGACACAATGATGATGCAGTAATTATCTTATTAATGAAATATTGACATAATTGATGTTATAAATACCCAAATAAATGTAATTTGAGACTTTTTATGAATTCCAATAATTTTATAGGTTACTATTACATATTATTAATGATTTAATTTAATGTTTTCGAACTAATATTTTTGTTATGAATTTCACAATAATCGGTTACCAAATAGTGTCAAAATTGACATAATTTTTTTTAAACAAATATTATATTATTAATTGTTATTTTATTCCTAAAAATCTAAGGTTCAGAAAAATGACTTAGATAAGGTTATATATATTAATAATAAACAACATGGGGTTAGTTTGTCTTTTTATAGTAAGTTTATTAACCTTATAGTGTAAGAAAACAAGAAGACACGGTAAAAGTTAAATTATCTATCTTAAAGTTAAATCTAAACGATAAGGTTATAATATATACCTATACTTGTCTAAATTCTTTTGTATGAGAGTATTTCGACCCTTCCCCACCTTATCTTCAAAATAAGTCAATTTAGAGCTATTAAAACCCAAATATGTCTTTATAATAAAATAACATTTTTTATTTTGCCAAAGGTTCCACTCTCCTCCCTTATAAAATGGCACCTCCTCCATCTCTTCCTCACAACACATTGAGCCTTCATGCTCGGAAAACCCCTTTCAAATTATCTTCTCCACTTCCCTATAAGCATCCTAGATGTCCTGGTCTTCTTAAAAAACCAATTTTACTACCCTAAGAGGAGGTCTCAAAGAGGCGCTTCAAAGAAGAGTTAATGTCTGTTACCGATTCTTTCAACTTTATTTCTTCTTCTTTAGTTGTTTCATTATGAAGTAATAACATCAGTATCACTCATATACTGATATTTTGTTATAAGTATGAAAAACCCTATTTCACCATCTATCCATCCTACGGAATATGAAATCATCGTGCGTGCGTACGTATGGAATACCGTCTCCACGCCGTGGTGTAATTTATTTTCCACCACCACCTTACTTGGATGGGTATAATGGTGAAAATAAATAACTATATATGATTATTTTAAAGTTGTATTGATTCTGAAATAGTATACATACACTCCAATACAATTCCACGATCATGGAAACAATATCATCGCTCGTGCGTACGTACGGAATACCATCTCAATGATGTGATATGACTCGTTCTACATGATCTTCATTGAATAATGATTATATAAATGAATTGAATGAATAAATATGATATATAGTACACTAATACCATTCTGGAATAGAGGTATCTATAACCTAAAGAGAATAATAAGAATTTATTCGACAAAACACGCATAAGAACAAAAAGTAATAAACACCCAAATAACAAGTAGCAATGAAATATTACTAATAAGAAGCTAAGAATATGACCATACATAATATCATAACAATTAGTATTATTCTGGAATAAGTCAATGACATTATTTAAATCATTATACAGGAGGTTCGGACACTTACGATGTAAATCGGACCTAAGGTAAGGGAAAATATCACAATCTCATTTCTATCTGAGATTGTTTATACTTTGGTATTTACTGGGGTGTATTTTATCATCCAAATCCTTGTTTCCTCAATATGTAATATTATTTACATCCACATACAATTGTTTAAATCCAATTTTACCCTTTGGTGAGTTTTTAGTAAAAGATATGAAAGGAATCTTTTGTCGTTTTTCGTATAAGGAACTTTTTGACTTTTCCGACAAAAGTACGGGAAGAATGTTTTTTTAACTTATACGGCAATAATAGATTTTTAAAACATTATTTCCAAGAAGATTACTTTACAAGTTTTCAAGTTTATTTTTAATCAACTTATTTTAGTTTAAAATTGTATGACATGTTAAGAAAGGAAAATGTTTTTGAAGTAGAATGGATATTTTCCTCAAGAATGGAGTTCAAGTGTTTTATCAAAATTATTTTCCATCTAAGATAATATAGGGTTTTGTTTCTATCCCTATTATTACATTTATTTGATTATGTTGTGATGGAATTATTTTTATGAATTCTTTTATCTTATATGAATTGTTTTATGATGTCATGATGTTTAAGAATCCCATTTTTATTACATTGGTTATGAAATGATGTATGATTTATGATTTTGTGGCACACATAAGAATGGTATCATTATAAGATGTGTGGGACCTATATCTCCCTTCAATTCATTGGGTAAAGATTTATATCTCATCAGATAGACATGGATGGAACGGAAGGTTAATCCGGTTCAGTGAAACAGGACTGAAACGAGGAGTGAACTCGGTTCAGAACTGGACTTTGTCCGCTAAGATAGTCATGGATATGAGTATTGACTAATAAGAAATGATTCTCTATGATTATGTGTTTATGCCACAAAGTTTCATGTTTTATGTTATGATTATTGGGATTACATTTCACTTCTATGATTTATCCCATTATATGAAATTATGATTTCTTTTGCAGGTTAAGATTTCCAAAATGTTATGTTCTTATGAATATGATGTGATTGATTTTTATTTTGTTTACCCTTACTAAGCATTTGAGCTCACCCTTTTGTATTTTTTCTTTCCCCCAGGTCAGGAAGAAGGCTATTAAGTTGGATATTCCAAAAGGGACTCTAGATATGATGAAATAAATGGGAGACAATGTAGATGCTTTATGAACAAGTTGTTTATGTTTCTCAGTTTATAAAGACACTACACCTATACGGTCCTTTCATGGTTTTGTTATATGTTGTAATAAGTTTAATTCAATTTTGAAGTATTAACAATGTATGTAAAGTATGGGTCGTTATAAGCAGTACCCCGATAAATTAATTATTCTACAACAAACTGATAGAATTCTCAACAAAATATAATCCAAAGTACTCAAAAATTTGAGCGATTGAATGGGAAGTGGAATATATGTCACTGAAGGAGTAGAAATAACCAAATATAACAAATAAAAACCACGAACAGACCCCAAATTTTGGTTTGATGAGTTAGGAAGGTTTTGTGAAAACCCTTTATCCTCTGCACAAAAAAATGGTTGAGAAAGGGGGAGGAGTGGACTAAACACCAAATGGGATATTTCAGTAAAAAAATATTTAATGAATATTTGGGTATTCAAACAATTTGGATATATGTTTTTCTAATCTGTTTTCTTACTGTGTGTTTGTAGAAATCCAAATTCAAACATATCAGGAATTTTGGAAACAATGTTGGATAAAATTCATGCCAACCATGAAACACCCCACCAAACACCTTTAAACACATAGAACTCTATTTGTATGAAACCATGTGACGATCATGCTCCATGTTCTATTCTCTCCAACACTATGCATGGTTTACCATTTTCAATAAAATATTATACCCAAAACTATTTTTTACCCATAATTATTTATTATACTCAGTTAATAAAATAGAAACCCTCTAACCATCATCATGTTGAACTATTTTTCCAAAACTGTGCCCACCAAACTCTGTACCCTAGCTAGCAAACTCAAACTCGCTTGAAACATAATATAAATCCTAAAAACCACATCTTAATAGTTGGGATACCACACAAGCATCATTCATAATCCTAGAAGAATGATTTTTGGAATTACGACAATCAAAATTAAATTCCGAGTTTGGGTTTAAAATATTACCAGTCCAGTATATGAAAATTAATATTCAATCCATAATTTCCTACTCAAAGAGAAGTGAGATATTAGAAACATTCAACCATAAAACATATCATCTTATATATGTCTTGATGATCATTCATATGCATGACCCAACCCATTTCTAACAAAACCACAACAAATTTCTTTGTTAAGATTCTGCAACCCGGGATGAAAACTGGTGAACAACCACTAATTCATGGAAATCAACTAGTAAAAAAAAGGTAAAACCAATAATTTCAAAACTAAAACATGAATATAGTTCTTATCTTATACCTTCAATCCAAAACCCTGATTATTTCATCCCTAGATTATAGATAGGATCTATGATATTCCCGATTATAAGAATAATAATTAAACCACATACTTCTAATGTGTCAATAAAATTCCATAGAAAAAATTAGACAAACCTCTAAATCATATTCATACAACATGAATGGCAGGTTTTCCAAGACATTATTTCCTATAATGCATGAAAAAACTGAATATTCGTTGAAATATAATTTCATAATCTGAAGTCAACTATAATGGAAGCATACATGATATCTATGCATAATCTATAAACACATAATCCATTCCTATAAAAACATGTTTAACGTAAAAACACATCTATTTTTTTCCAAAAAGTTACGTATTTTGTGATTGAAGAACCTATTATTAACATTTTCTAATGCCCCAAATTAGTGTATCCAGATATGACACATTCAGAAAATTTTTATTTCCATGTTTCATCATGAAAACATCTCACCATATAATAATCTATTCACCCCTAGAGTTATTACATGATCACTCAAACAAACATAATGGAGTCTATTCTTGAAACCAGACTACAATCCATAGTTTAATCCTTCCCACACCCAAATATTTCATCAATCTCTACCACACCACATATGCACCCCCAACACAAGAACCTATGAGATGAGTCCTTGGGAGAAATAATATTATCCCATAGAGGTTTTTGAATTGGTAATGAAATATAATAGAGGAATGGGTGGGTATTTATTACAAAAGTGGGGGATTTTTTTATTAATTTTCAATGACATCTCATTAGTGGTATTTGTAAAACCATCATCTTTCTGATGGTATTGGACAATGGGAGACCTCAAATCAAATATTAGCCATAAATATTATTCTAGAACTATAAAATCCATATAAAATCATCAATGAGGTCATTAAAAATACCGAAACTCAAAAACATATTTTTACTATTCACTGAAAAGAAACATATTTTATAAAAATATAATAAATCCACTATATCCAAATATCGAACATTAGAATTCAAAAATGACATTTTTTATGGTAATTATTATATTAATATTATATATTAAACTTATAAATCATAAAATACTTAATTAATAAAAATAAGAACGGACACAAAATGCATAGTAAGCTGGATATTAAAATTTTCAACAGTTGAAAAAATACATTTATTTTATTATCTGTAATTAAAAAAGTGTTATAATAATAGCATTTAATTATAATAAAAAATATTAATAAAACCATGGTTAAATATAATAATTTATATATCATTGAAAAGTATAATTTTTACCTAAAAATCAATTTATCAAATTCTATCATAATTTTTTATGAAAAACATTCCTTTTAATGAGAATGATTAAATAAAAATTTTATTTAAACAAAGGGATTAGGTTTTATGTAACATAATCCTTGACCCATAACCCCTTAAAATCCATCATACAACTTATGGGTAATGAATGCGATGGTGATATACTCTTGTGGGTTCTTGGATAAGATCACCTGATTGGTAATCTCCACTAACATAAAATTTCCCGGTTGGTGATTTAGTTAAAGCTTAACATGTTAAATATCATACTAGGAATGCTCAATAGTGAAGCCCAATAATGCAACCTCCTTCCCAATCTCCAACTAATGGGATTCTTGTGGTCATATTATACTTGATGAAGCCATCAACTCTTTATTATGCATTAATAAACTATTATCGCTACTATTTATAATCTATAAATACAAAATTAAAACATATTATTGTTACTTATGTTCATATTAACCAAAAGACAATTAATGGTCAAAACCAAGTGGTAACATTTCATTTATACACATATATTTGTTATTTATTATGATATTGTAATGCACACCTTTTCATGAAACATAATATTATTCAAATGTTCTAGTCGTTTTTTACAAATACCATTTTGGAAATGGGATATGATAACCATGGATGTCATCATAGGACTATCTAGTACACATAAAGGTAATACTTTAATCTTGGTTGAATTTGATCACCTTAAATGGTCATCATATTTCATTTCTATCAAATAATATTTGCCTATTAAAATAGATTCCATGAAAGAAATACAAGATGTGGTAGGAAAATATTGGCTTCCAATCACTATTGTACCTGACCAAGATCCTATATTTTCTTCAAGGTTATAGAGAAGAACATAGCAAGCATTGAAAACAGAATTGATCTTCAACACTTATTCTCACCCCTAGTGATATGGTTTTTCCAAAAGGACCATTAAAATACCCGATGATAAGTTGATATAATGTTTAATGTATTTCCAAGGATTTTGGGAACAACAACATCACATAGTGGAGTTATCATAAAATAAAATATTTAATTGGAGTATTTAACAGTAAAATTTAAAGGAAATATATATATATATATATCATAGATTTTACATTGAAGGTTAAAAACTTTCAACATTATGTGAAATCCATAAAAATTTGACATAAATGATATGCATATAGTTATCGATGAGGCATGATGTTTAAGGAAAGCGATAATGTGTTCCATCAAATATCGATAAAGAATAATTTCATGAGGATTGGGATGATGGTAATGCATTGTCAAAAATAAATCTTCCACTTTTAGATCCTTGATTTCATTTGAGTTTTGGACTATCAAATAGAACTCCCCCATCACTAATCATAAGTACATAATGTGATATATGTATCCCTATTAGGAAATTGATTTATAGAACCCTCACATGTACTCATTCCAGATGTGGTACCATTACATAATGTTGTTTTAGATTAGGAGAAACCTTTGATAATTGAAAATAATAGAGGAAAAGTTCATCAAAACAAGACAACTCACATAGTTAGTGGGTTGTGGTGGAACCACATATTTGACCAAGAAAATTGGAAATTATAAGAAGTCATGAATTAAAAGTACCCTCATATATTCTATTGTATTGAATGAAAATAATTAGGGTTAATATGGTGAAGGGGAAAATACAATGATTTAGACATTGATAAATAATATTCCCATTATTATTGTATTAAATTCCCTTTCATGTATTATGGACATATAAAACACATTAAATTGTTAATTTTGGGAATATTACATCCAATTAGATTTAAAATACCATTGTGTTTAATAACCATGGATAATATAGATTTTTAATAGTGATATAATGATTATAATATATTATGTTTTTGAGAAATCCAATTGACACAGACAAAGGATCTAATTACCCTGTCTAATAAAATGATACTCTTTTATGCCCATTTATCCATTCTTTTAAGGGAGATAATATCTCTGGGAATTTTACTTCAGAATGACCAAGCTAATATTCAACAATTAAGTGTAGATATAAATTTATTATAAGATAATTTCTAGTTCATTCAGATCAGGGCCCAATCCATGTTTGTAAAACCACAATAATTATATATCGGAAACATACAACAAACCCTAAGGTTATTCAACGGTGTAATAAACGGACAAGTATATCAACCTTAATAGAATTAATATAAATATATATATATTGTATGAAATAATTATCATTTTTATTCATTATTTATTTTTATTTATTAATTATTGAATAATTAATTTGATGAAAATTATATTTCAATACTCCAAAACTAGATTTTTATGGTTAATAAGAAATTTCAATTAAGAAATTCCATTTGAATAATTCATTAAATTTTAAAATAAATTATCCATTAATAAAATATTATTATTAAATAATATTTACTATATATTTTTGATACTTTAATTTTCGGAATACAAAAAAAATTATAAGGGTCAAAAAACTATATTATAAAAAGAAATCAACATTTTAAAATAAATGGGGATTTTCATTCAAAATTATATTTTATAATATTTATAAATTTATTGTCAAAAATAAATATTATTTTTGAATTAAACACATTAATATTAACCAATGGTGAAATTATCATAATTTTATGAGAGAATCAAAATTTATAGTAATAATTTAATACTTTATAAATATAAGGTTTCTTATATGATATCACAATTTTATGTATTATAGTATTTAAAAGGTTTCTTTACAAAAAGTTATTATCTAAACTTTCTAATAATGTGTTTTTTATATTTATTTGATTAATTTTATAAATCCATTAAGAATCCTCCAAATTCTGACTTTTATTTTCATATATTAATGTGAATTCATAATAAAAAAGACTCACTTCAAAACCAATAAGAGTATTATTTTAATTATATTAGACCTGTTAAATATAAAATATTTAAACACACTAATATGTTTCTAAAAATATGGTAAAATACTATGTTACTATTTGTTTTTTATTATATTATTGTACTGGGGATAAAACCAATGTTTGGGAAATAATAATGAACTCCCCTATCACTTTATACATAAAACCACACAATCTATCATTTCACTTCACTCAAAATGATTGTATAACATACTTAAACTTCCATTACTTATTTATATCTCTTTTATGGTACTCTAAATCTTTCATGAAACTCCTCCCTTGATTTTTGGAAAACCACTATCAATGTAACGTATCAACTTTTTTATCCCCTTTATTTAATAACATTTATTATTTTATTCGATTTGGTTTTATATAAATAATAATGAGATATGGTTTTACACATACCACATACTTTAGTTTTTATGTCCTAAATATGAGAGAACCATTTCAACCACATGAAATTAGTTTATGAATCTTTATGTACAACTATTTTGTTGTTGTAATTTCATTGTGATTTTTCATGCCAAATTATTATTAAGAGATTTCATATAATCATTTCCACTCTAGGGGATTCACACAGATGCTTCTATACATCATTAAAAGGGGAAATACATTTATTTAAACCACACTCCTCAATAATGGTGTTAATATAGATGAATATTATTCTTATATTATATTATCTATGTGGAACACATATGCATGTACATGATATCATTGTGGGGGGTGTGCCCAAATTGTGCTTTAAAGAATTAGGTAATGTGTTAATATCATGGTATGTCATGTACAGTGAATTTGATGTTATTCTTATCATAAAATATTTTGATTTCATGATTATTATCTCTTACAAATGCATATCATTCAATATGTTATGTTTTTTCCATGTTCCCTTGTTTCCATTATAATATCAAGTTATACTATACGTCATTATGATGATTATGATTCATACATATTATGTATTATTTTTTTCCTCTTGGAACACATGTATTACTTTACCCTATACCATTACTTTTTTATTCCCTTATTGTGCTTTATAGTTGACCCCTTTTTAAAGTACATCCCCAGGTTATCCATTAATATTTTAGGAGAGTAGTGACAATTTAAGAGCATGTTAAGGATGTATTAGATAATTTCATTGTATTTGAGTATTATGATGTAAGGTTAAGTAAATAATATTCCCAGAACAATAGGTCTCTTGATAATATGGTTTGTATTGTGTTCTTTATGTTATAAATCATGAATTAATGTGTATTAATGTCAAAGGATTTCATTTTTTGAATATCAGAATATTGTATCTATGAATCTTGATTATCCTATTTATAAGGAAAATTATAAATATGAATTGAAATTAGAAATAAAATTATTATTGAAACGTGATGATTTTTGTTGATGATACTTTAAGAGTATATGACATTTCTAAAAATCGATTCCAATTATACTTCTAAATTATATAAATAATTAAGAAACTAATATATGTTTTAAGGAGTAAACTAAATAGATACATCCTTATAATTCAAATTTTTCTAATAATGATGAATATTCTTATAATGATTTAAATAATTTTTTATTTACATGGATGTTAATAATATTATATTAAAATAGAGTATAAATTTATTTGAAAATATTATTATTCTACTATTATAACAACAAATCCTTTGTTAATATAGATTTATATTTTTAAATGTGATTTTTTTACTTCTAAAACATGTTCTTATCATCATCATGGTATAATTAAGGGCTATTATGTAATATAAAACCCGTTTTTTAGGTATGTTATTTTTTGAATTATTGATAAAATACATTTAAATATCATTTTGAATTATTTCCTTGGATTAGGTAATGTGTTATGAATATTTTAGTAGTTCATGACAAGAAAATGTTGAAAAGGGAGATTATAACACATGGAAAATTGTTAGAAAATGGTTAGTTCTAACCATGTTCCATGACCATGAGATCAGGTTCATAGGGGAGAACTATTTTACAATCCATATTCGGAGTCCCAAAAAAAATTTAGGTTTTATCTAGAGATGTCCAAATATATTATGCATAGTTTACAAAATAACATAAGTGTACTAAGAGAAAATGTGAGTGGAGGTGGCCTTTGATTATGTTATTTAATGATTACAGAACATTTTGGAAAACCATGCAACCAAACTATATGCCCTATGAAATTGTACAAAATTAATAATTTCTCTACTAAAAATTATATGAAATCACTTAGATTTATCCCTCATTTACATCAAATAAGTTCTCTAATGTCTTCCTCCTTCAAAAGGGTGTAACACCATATATTAATTGGAATTTTATGTACTTTTTCCAAGAATTAAAATCCATTGTTATGTTTAAGAATATTTTTCCATTTATTCATTGGTGGATTTACTATTTTGTTTCCTGTTATATCTTAACTACCTTTTTTACTATTACATTGGAGTTTTCTTCTTTCGTGATTGTGATTGTTCTGGCTATAATCAAATAGTGGGATTGGTACAGTGGATAATGAAGATTCAATAGTTTTTGGTATAAGATATTTTACCATAGTATTATCATTCATCAAATATATCTCATACGATTAGTCACACCAAATTGATACATATTCTATTTTAGGATTAAGAAAAATAGACTATACATATTGAAAATTCCATAAACCCATCATAGAACACATCGAAGACATCAATGAATGTGATAATGCACATATAGACACCCTTGGGTTGTTCTAATTAAAAATAAATGATAATATTGGGATAAAATTGTTTTCTTTAGTGATTAAGAGCTTTACCTAGATTAGATTTATTTCTTTGATTGTTATCATGACATAAGGGGTTAATTGGAATAATATGGGAATTAAATGTATTTTGAAATGTTAAATGGATGAAATTGTAAATGGTTAAAAGGGTAATTTTTAAATTAGTAAATTTTACTACTGAACATTAAATGTTTTGGATACATGAATAAATGATTGAAGGGATTAATTATACAATTGTGTTAATTATATTGAGTCTGTTAGACTGTAGTGAATAATTAATGTTGAAAGGGATCACAACATAATTTTCATGATTGAAATGATCAATGATTAAGAAATATGGAATTTTTAAATAGTGATATTCACAGTTTTTGTGGATTGATTCTTTTCATATATGGGATGGTGCTAGGAATTTTCTCTAAGAACTGGTGATATTTTTTCAAGGCCTTGATGAAGGAATAATGATCTTGGTACTAATAACATTTATATGGTGTGTGTGATTATAATTATGATACATTTTCCGTATATTTAATTAAGTGATAAACCAATTTAACTTTCATAATATATGTATCCAAAATTTTATATAGTTCACAAAACCCATATAGGTCAAAGCATGTTTATTGGCTTAGGAGTGGCATTGGAACAGGATGTCCAAAATCGTTAATCAACAACTATTTAATTCTAATTTTTAATTTATTGGATTTTCTATTATTATCTTTCTTATAAACATTCAATATTTTTTTAGAATATATTTATCATTAGATAATGTTGTGGCTAGCCTAAGATGATTAACTCACACCATGCTCGAGCTATCATTATTACTCGATAATACATCATGGTTATATATATGGACAATGAAAAATATATTGTGATGGATGTATGTATTACTAATTATATGATGGATCATGGATGTGGGGACTATGATCTATTTGAAGACCCATTTTTGGTATGGCTGTTTTTTATTTCTTTTTTTGTTTCCATTTAACACATGATGTTATCATGCATTATCGTGTTTTTATTATTTTATAATCATAATATACATTCTTTTAAGATTTAGTTATGAGATTTGTTATTATCTATGGATATTATTACTTATTATATTCATTTTTATTTTACATTAATTAGTAGGGTATAGTTTTCACACCTTCTTAAGTATACCCTTACTACTAGTTAGTAGGGTCTACCTTACAAGGAGTCATTCTTGAGGTCATGTGGCCTATCGGTTCATATACGTTCATGAATTGAGATTGTCTGGGAAGATGAAAACTGGTATATAATCTTCAGAATATTCTATTGCTTTAGTATTTTGGAAATTTATATTGAATAATAAGATGTGTTCGGGATTTTTAATGAGATCAGGCATGGATAAAGTTAACCCATGTGTGGGGGTAAACCATGTTCCCTAGGGTAGAATTTTTTTCTAATGGTTTTTGTGTTATAGTTGAGATAATATTTCACCTTAGGTGATGTAATTTTATTTTGAGGTTTTTGTTTTTTAATGTATCACTTTTTATTCTATATAGAATGAGTCTTTTTATTCATATATCATTTGAGGTATTTAGGGGTTTATATTATATGGATCATATTAGGAACACAAGGGAAACAATAATGACTTGTTTCTTTGAAATAGAATAATTTTTTTATGATAAAAAAATATTTTCTATTTCTTTTATGATACTAATTGAATAGTGCATTATAATATGTTTTCAGTTATTTTAAAATCAATGAGGAAAATTTGATTTTTAAAAATTATATCAAATGTTATGATTGTAACATGAAAGATTAATTTTCCTTGCATATTATTGTTTACTTGGATAGGGATCATTGGGTGTAGTGACAATTTTAGCATCATATCCATTGACATAGTGTGTTTGGAGTTTCTTTAATATGGGTAGTTGTAACACCAATTTTATATAAAGTTGTAATTCACATAACACATTCCCTGATTAATGTGTTTTGAATTATATTTGGATACATTCATGATGAAATTTTCTAGTAGGGTGAGAATATCACATCGTTGAGAATTCATCTCCTATAGTAGGACTAGATCTCCCATTTGTTATGGGTGATAGAAAAAAATACAATTTAAATGATAATTTCAAATAATTATGTATTTTATGGATAAGGATAGAGTACATGTTCTGTCGAGGATGATAGCTCATAATATGAATATCCAACTACATCATTCTTCGTTTTTTTATATATGGTTGTCCTGATGTAGCAGTGTTCTTGATTGAGTCAATCCTGATGATACTTTACCATGTAGAGTCTCCACCATTGAAAATGATTATTTTACAGAATTACATTTTTTGGAGACCAGTTAAGCATTCGTGGGATATTTTGATACAAGATGATATTCTAGGTGGAATAGATTATAAGGACTTATATTCGATGTACATGGTAAACATTTACCCATAGATATTGATGTTAGAAAGAGATATATATTTTATGAATATGAATTACTGAAATAAATTTATGATGGATTATTTGGGATGCTTCATCAATTTTCAATGTTTTATATCAATGTTGGTTGTAGATGATGTATCTTGGGTAAAAATTTCTCAAGAAGGACAATACTATGGGATTAATTCACCGATAAATATTTTCTTTTTAAAGATGTTTGTTAGGGTGGTGAATTAGACAATAATATCTAATGGGAACATGAAAGAGGTCTATAATTTCTGTAAAATAGACTCATTTGGGTCACTGGTTAGTACTTAATTAGATTGTAGAAGGTGTCTCTATAAGAACCTCCACCAAGGTGGTGGAAGGAAGATCTGTCTTGGGGGAGGATCATTAACTTAGGGAAATATATAATATATTTTCTATTAGTGTAAAATTCCTTGAAAAATGTAATCTTAGTTTCATTGAACACTACTGGAATTTAAAGCTTTTTGTAGGATGTGACACAAATATAGGTTCTTTTAGAACCCTCATCATATCTGTAATAATGGAGGACCTAGGTCGACACTAAGTATTTTGAGTGTATCAAATACCTCATATTATATTAGTTGCTGAAGTTCAACTTTTCATACCAATCATGGTGAAGGATGGGGTAATCTATTAGGGGGGTGTCCATTTCAGTATAGTATTACTACATAAAGGAATCAGAATTGAACACATGGTAAAGGGACATGTAAACATCATGTATTTAATCCAATACTTTTTAGTAACAATGTTGGGTTGTTTACTATTTGAGGTATGATTCATGTGGATTATAAATTTTTAGGGTCATTATTTGATTAATGAGTTTCAAATCATATTATATCTTCTATGTTTTTGAATCCTCTGGTATTGGTGGTGGAATAATATTTTGGTGTTATGTAGATTTACAAGTTGTTTGGTGTGAGACTGGAGGAAATTTTTCATTAAAAGGGGAGTTACCTTGACATTAGTAGGTATCATATCCTTTGGGAATTGTTCATTTTTGAGATGAAATAGTTTTAATTAATACTAATAATAGTTTGTTCGGTCAAATTCCAATATCACATTGAATTTTATTATTGGAGGATAACATTAAAACATCTTTATTAGGAAAACTATATTCATCATGTGGAATGGGATATCCCTAAAATCCATGAATTTCTAATTCTACATCAATTGCATAGAGCCACAACCCATATTTTGAATCAAATTCTAGATAGATGAGTATAAAATGATGTTTCCCAACATAGAGAAGATCAGTTTAAGGATACATTTCCTCTAAAATTTTCAATGTTTCCACCTTAGACCGATATTGAGTTTAATATTGAGGTGGATCATAGTGCTGAACTGGATTCCATTCCCCCTTATACAATGTCAATAGAGACGAATCAAGATAATAAGAATCTATTTATGTAATTTGATGCTAATGGTTTCATTAGGATGAGTACATCACATTAGGGTTATCTAGTTCAATTATCCATGATGGGATATGGGTCATTGTGCTTCTTTGTCGAATAAGATATGGAAAAACTTACTAAAATTGGGAAATGATATCATCTCTAGATTATTGATGATATCTTTTGAGTAGTTGAGGGGTGAATGTTAATTATCTATGATTGATTTATGAATAGGGTACTAAAGGTTGAGAGTGATAGAACCTGTTATACCATAATCATTTTTCATAATTTGATATGGTTTATATGAGATCATTCTAATGACTTTTTTGTAGAAACCCCAACCCTAGTACACCTGAGTATGTGGTTCCCTTATAACATTGGAATAAGATACATAGAATAACATCATGAAAAAAATAATAAATTTGAAGTCTTGAAAAAATAGATATATTTTTAAAATTCACATCAAATTTCAATCATCTAACACATAATGAATTCTCTTAGAGAATTCTATAATTCCCCTTACTGTGTCCATACATATCATTCCCTAAAAATATCCTCGTATCCCAGGAAAAATAAAAAATAAGAAAGGGGTGTTATAAAATTATCAATAAGGGTAATTACCAAGATAAATCTATGAGAAAAGAAGTCATAAAAGTTATGTAAATAGAAATAGTAGTTTAACTTATTATTTTTGAATAATATAGAATGAATAAAATGTGATTGAAAAATGACATACAAGTAATAAAATGATATAAAAAAACATATCCATGGATATTATACTAATATAGTAATCATATAGAATCAATTACTAATCCCATAATGTGGGAAGAAATAATGTCACACATCATAAACACAACATAAAGGCTTCATCCTAGAGACTATACATAAATGAGTAAGAAATAAGCCAATACCAAAAGTAGTTTGTCTCATGAAACCAACTGATGAATATAAGGAATATAGAGGTCCTTGATCATCACATACTATTCCAAAAGCACTCCCCATATTAAAGGGATTAAGAATAATCAATATATAAATTTTTATTGATATTTTCATATGAAATGTAAATAACATTCCCAATCAGTTAACATAATCACAAACCATCCAGTGTAATATGGTAATAGGTAACTAACTATTATATACCAGATAAAACTAATTATTAAATATTTAATAAAATATAGTAGATTATATCATAATATATTAACCTCAATAAAGAATATGATTGAAAAATGGGTGCTGATATAAAATAGAATACATTATAAAGATCATTGAAACAAATTCTTGAGGGAAATACAAATTTTAACTTTGAAAATAACCTATATTTAAAATGATGAACAATTATAAAATAAAAAATTTCATTTAAAATAAACAGGTAAACAAGTGATGGATTCTTTAAACCATTATGTATTTATAATGGATTTAAAATCCATTAATTCCATATAAGTTACAAAAATTAGTTTTGTATTTATGTCTTAAAAACTCAATGAATCTTATTTTGAAAATCACAAAATATACATTTCAAAATATTTGTTGAAATATAATACATTATTAAAATGACCTAAAAATGATAGGTTAATAGAAAAAACCAATTTTGAAATAATTTTGGAAATCATGTTCATGGAATAAAAATATTTTTTAAGAAAAATTTTAATCAGATAATTTTTTAAATTGACATTATCATAATAAGAGAATTTAATTGAAGTGATTGTTACTGAAATTATTTTATTATGTATATTACATTTAAATCCACATAAAAAATTTTAAATGAATAATCTTATAATAAAAGTTCATTTAACACATAGTCATTTAATTACACAATCAATATAGTATAATTTTAACCCAATGCATGTAAATTGATTTAAGAAATAACATACCACTTTTAATCAGTCATGTTATATGCCCTATAAAAGTAATAATGATCAAATGAATCAATAAATATATTGATTGTAATGATATTGAAAATATGATATTTTAAATTTTAGTATATAGACTGTAATTATGAAATAATTGGAGAATAAGGGATATATTTCAAAGAAGTAAAAGTGAGATTAGAAAACCTTACCTCAAGTTTCCCTTTAGTTTTTCACATATTAACCTAATTTATATTTTCTTAATTAATGATAATAAATCATTCCATAAATAAAATAATATTTATAATAACTTATATGACACTTTTATAACATTTTATATCCAATCCATTAATAATATTTCATTATTTTCATTGTTTCACATGCATTCATCTCAGGGTTTCATTGTCGGTTCACTTATGTACAATTATTGATGTTTTTCCAAATTGAAATAAAACAAAACAACTGAAATGAAATTATTTAAATGAAAATAAATATGTTTATAAGGCCCTGTAAATAATTTTTTATTCCATACAAGTGGATTATTTCATTGATATAAGTTAATGAAAAATATTTAGTTTATTTTAGTGGCTTTTCTTACCATCAAGAACTAGTTTTGATTTATTTAATATTATGGTTATATACTAGTTCTAGAAAATGAAATATATTAATGTATCATTATTAAAATAGGAATTGAACAAAATAATACAATTATGACAATCCTTGAATGATATTATGGAATAAGAGAAAATAAACTATCCAAAAACACAATTAACGACCATAATTTGGACAATAAATTCATGTCATTGAATAATTTTTTTTGAGAAAAAAGATGCATAGAAAAAATTAAACTAGAAATATAAAAATATATAAGATTTATTGAATTTTATTTCTTATTCTTTGATTTATGAAGGATTTAATTTGAATTTATGAGAATAAAATAATTTTCCTATAGGTAGTTGGAGAACGTAAGCTATTGAATATCACCTCATTGAAGGAACCCTTGAGGAAAATGGAACTTGTATTTTGGTGATACAAGTAGAAATTTGAGCTTTTCATTGTAGGTAGGAGAGGTTTCTACATATATTTGAAATATTAATGCATCTTGGAGAGATTTTGGGTAGTGAGGTGTGGTATTTATACTTGTGGAGGGGTGGTTATGAGTTATTAAATAATGATTATTTTATATTTAATGGCTACCATATTTTGGGTGGCATTAATTATAGTGAAATTTTTTATAAGTAATGTTTTAAATGATAATTAAGTTTCATAAATAGATCAACCACCAATTTAATGTTTTAGTATTTTTTGTATTTTCTTCTTATATGTTTTATCATTAACCCTTTACATTATTTTATATATGTTGCGGAAAATACATTTTTCCATGATAAAATTTTTAATCAAAAATATTAAAAAAGTCATATAATGTAATTTGGACCTACAATTGCGAAATAAGGGATCCATTTTTCTTGATTCAATTTTTCAATGTGATAAAATTAATATAAAATTATTTAATGTTTATAACTTATAAAAATTGGTTTTTAGGTTAAAATCATTGTTTCCAAAACAAATTAACTTGTTTTTATAAATGTAATAGATTTTTATTATTTTATTAATTTAATACATTTTGATAAATAGATATGTTTTAATAGATTTTATATAATGATAATATAATAATTATTTCATAAGAGTAAAATTATTCCTTAAACCAATATTTTCAATTTTTAACCAAAAAATAATATTTTTTAGAAAATAACTACAAAAAAAATAAAATTTTGTAGTTGAAAAAAGAAGTTTAAATTATCAATATACATCTATATATATATGATAATTTTAAGATTTAAATAAATATCCTAGTTTATATAAATTTATCAATTTCAAAGAAAAATAAACATTTAGATCATTAAAAAAATTCCTTATGTCATTATTAAAATATATTAATATGTGAAAAGTGTTGTTAATGATATTAAATGTAATAAATTTTTTTCTAAAACACATATATTTACCATATTTGTTTAATATAATTTACTCATAGTCTCTAAAAATTATAAAATTAAAATTATATCTTTAAATAACTCTGACGATCAGTTAATTGTGTTTACTTATCAATAATTAATCATGACCAACTATTTTAATGAATAATAGTGCCTATAAACTATATTAGTTTATAAAAATAAATCATGATGATAATATTTCCTTATAAATATACCATCATATATTCTCTTCATCATTCACTTCAATTTAAATCAAGTATCAATATCAATTCCAGCATTAACATTGTATTACATACTCTCAATTTCCTTGATGTGAAACTGTTCGTGGGTGAGATGATTCGAGATGACCAAGGTGACCCAGATACTTAATATTTAATTTATTAATTATTTATCTATCTACCAATTATAATTTTCGTATTAATAATATGAATAATTCTTGATTGAATGTACCATTCTTAAATAAATCAGAATAGAGTTGATAGATTCATAGAAAGTGTATTCTATCCTTTATTTATTTTTGGCTATAGAAGTTCATATCAAACCCTGATTTAAAAAACCCATATGAAATGTAAAAAAATATTTTTCATAAAAAATTAATTATAATAAAAGATTGATACTGTGAAATTATTTGGGTAATACATTCATCCCCCATTAGAGAAATTACATCCTCAAAATTTGAAATGGAAATCCAACGATCAAAGGATGATATTTCAAAATACCTTTATGGAAAACTCATATATTTAAAACTGTAAATAAAACATCATTTTAAAGGAGGGAATGGGGAAAATATGAATATTAATAAGAACTATAATTTTGAATAAGAAATCATTAGTATGAAGTGAAAATATGGGAATGTAAAAGAAATTTAACTATCACTGTATGATACTCAGAAAGTGTAGGGAAAATCCGTATTTAATAAAAGAAAAGAAAGGTGCCATTTATAATTGGGAAAGGGTAACCCATTATATTCCTGAGGAACATAGCCAAACACCCATAAAGATTCAAAAGACAAAAGTAAAAATAATAAATAGTTCAACAAATCAATTCCAAATGGTAATGGCCGACCAAAAAACAAACACCACTGTAAAACCCTAGCCACAATGACCACACCAAGGACCACTGTGAGCCATTGTTGCCATCACAGCCGCCACGTAGCCAATAGTTATAGAATCCATCACCACTAAAAAAATGAATCAACAACGAACCACATTGCTGAAGCCAATATATTGCAAAGAAAAATATCCCTTGTCATGTCATGCCACCTTCCAGCCATCCAACACCTCCACCACTAGGACCAACCACAATCAGCCATAGCTCGGGAAGTGCAACGCTACCGCCAGACCGTTACACGTAGCCGCCGCTACCGTCAAGGCCACCAGGAAAGCAGCCATCGTCTAGCTCACGATGGGACCAATTCCGACTAGATCGGGTCGTCCGAACTAGATCGGTCGTTAAGGAGGCAAGATGTCGCACCACCAACGTCGAGGTCATTGCACCACCAATCCAACTATCATCGGCCATCCGAGCACCTGCCTTCACCGAACCAAAAATTGAGACACTGAAGGAAAGAGACAGAGGAAGTAAAGGTTGCAGCTAGAAAACCCCAGACCACATAGAGGATCTCGCACGCTCTCTTCCCCTTATGGGCTCATCCAGAACTATCTTGTTATGACAAAATGTATAGATAAAATTTTCATTAGAACGTTTTACATAACAAAACCATAAATCTGTGATGGTTTAAAAGCCATTTGAATTCCCTATAAGAAAAATTAAATAATTACATTTTTGTTCCAAAGTATTTTCATAGTATTATAGAATCCCATTACTTCAATAAAGAAATATACTTACTAGATAAGTATTTTTTCATCATTTAAATAATTTCCCCAAAAATAATTTTTTCACTGAGAGGTAATTATAAATTTATTCAAAAAATACAATTTCATAATATTTTACATTTCATAATCATATAGGGTTCCCAAAATTAACATACACTTTATCTATAATATTATCTAAATAGAGATAACTATATTATACAATCGAGGATAATATATAAAATCCAATGTAATTAGAGAATAATACATTTTCATATATATTAATATTTATGAATTAGATATTATTTTTAATTAAAATGGAACTATATATCTAATTGTGCACCTGACACATAACAATGGAATTACTTGAAATCGTATGTTGTACAGAAGACTAAGATATACAAAAAAAATAATACATTATTAATATTATTATTTAAACTGGTAGTTATCACCTAGCAGTAGTATTGGTGCGAATGAAAATAACAAACTATATTATCTTTAGGCATGTTTATAATTTTTTTTTGCTTTATTCTAATAAAATTTTTAAGCTTTAATTCAAAATAAGTACAATTGTTAGCATACAATACTCTAAAATTTTTAAAAGGAGGGTCTACTATATTTTGATGGAGAACCCTTTTAAAATATATATTTTAAAAATTTTATAAGAATTATTTTTTAAAAATAAACTTATTCTTTGGATTCAGAAAATAAAAATTTGCTTTCTTTTAATTTTTCTATTTTTCTAAAAACAAATTAAATTAATAGGGAAAAATATTTTATTTAAATTCAAAAGTTCATTTAAATCTAATATATATATAGTCTGATTTTCCATTTAATTGTTTTTATTATTTCATTAGAATATGTTTTTATAATTTAATCCAATAGAGTTAATTGGAGTAAATTTTAAATTGATATTGAATATTAAAACAATATGAAATTTTGAAAGTTTTACATAAAAAAGACATTTTTTCTCATTTTGACTACAAGATTAATGTTAAATTTATTTTTTCCACAAATATGATTCTAATTTCCAAAAACAAACATATATGGTTGTAATAAGTATGAATAATGTGGTTTAATAGGATCAAAATATTTTCTGGTGAATAGTGACGTTAGTATTTTTTACCACGGTTAAAGGGTAAATTAGATAAATAAGGGTAATAAAATATTATAGCATTATAAACAATATTATAAAACTTATTCTAATATTATTGTATAGTCAACAATTAAAATCCTTGGGCTAAATTTTAGGCCCTTGGAAGCCACTTGGGTGTTATTATGTCATTTAAAAAAATTTATTTAATGTAAAGACTAAAATATCATAAACCAGCCTCATATTAATAAAAAAATTATAATATTGGGTTATATAAGAGATTTAAAAGAAAAAAATAGTAATTATTAATATAAGTATATTAAATACATCATGGTATTTTATTTATAATTTTTAAACATTAAATAATCAAATTTAATTATGACACAATAATGATGCATGGATTGTGTTATTGATGATGGAATAAAAAATTGATATTATAAATACAGAAATAAATATTATTTGACATAATTTATGATATAAATTATTTTTTAGTTTAATATGACATTTATTAAGTATATTAAATTTTTTTTATCAATTTTATCTCTATGTTGTGATTTTATTTAATTTCAATAATGTTAATAGTGTCAAATTTGATATAATTGATATTTTATAAAAATAATTAATTAATTGAATTTATAGAAAATCATAAAAATGTTTTAACATTGAATAGTTTGTATAATAATGTTTAGAAGTTAATAAATTTGTCAAATATTGGAAATTTACCGATTATTTGTTAAATATATAGCCTTTTAATATTTAAAACATTGTTACGATAATTAATATTAAAAGAGAATAATTAATGGTAATCCAAAAATATATGGTTTAAAATAAAATAAATAATTGTAAAAAATTATAGGATGAGAGGATTCATAAATATACTCATGGTATCCTAGACATATCTTATGTTGGAATCATTATTATTAATAAATTAATTTAGTTTATTTTATTATTTTAAGAGATGCTAAGGGTGCTCGTCCCCTATCCTATAAAAGGTAGCCATTATTCTCTAATACTCACACTTCAAAAACGCTTTGTTTAATCCAATATCTTCATAAAAACATTCCTAAAATTCCTACCCATGTTATGGAGGACTTATTCTATGCATAACACCATTTATAGAGGTGTTTGGGTGTTAAGAAATGTGATCATCTGAAGGAAAGGTAATGTTTTTATTTAAGTATTTCTATACTATTTATTCTTCATTTTCCTTAAAATATTATTCTTAATTGATGAAATAATAACTCCAGTATCATCAATATACTACGATATTATAATGGAAATATCATCACCTAAATTCATCTCCACATTAGTTAAATGGTAAAGGAATTAATCGTTCGTGCGTATGCGTGAACTATCATCTCCATGAACAAATATAATTCATTTTTCATAAAGATCTCTCATGAATAGATATAATGATTGAATTAATGTTAATACATTATATTAATGATATATTATTCATTATAATAAAATAATATATAAATTATTTTCTTACTTTCCATCTTTATTAAAATGATAACATCATTCTTGCAAATGTGTGAACTATCACCTCCACGAAGCGATGTGACTAATTATTTTTCATTATATCACTTGTATGATACATATATATATATATAAGTATATTAAAATAATTAATATGATATTAATGATGTTATGATCATTTTTTAAAGTTAAAAGAAATAGTTTCCTTTTTTCCATAACAATAAATGAAAAAAGAAAAATGTTACTCAAGCGTACATATGACTTAACGTCTCCATGAATATAACACTAATCATTTTTCATAACCTGACACCATGTTTTGATTAAAATGTATAATACATGTATAAAAATTATAATAATGTTAGGAATTTTATTCAATAGATTATTTACTTATGAAAATATTGACTAGATACATCAATCCATGTTCATTTTCAGTACAAGTATTGAATATCAAAAAAAACGCCTGACATTAACTCAAATAATTAACTAATTACTAAAACCTGATAATAAATGATATTAAAGGAATAATAAACATGAAAAACGTTCTCAAGGAAGTAAAAATTAATATTTGTTTATTATTCTGGATGAAAAAGTAATATACTTGACAAGTTGGACTCTTAGAAATGGACTTCGTATCAATCTCCTTTCATTGAAGAATATTTTGATACTATATAGAAAATTCATTTATATGGTGTATAATCAACCCCATTGACTTTTAATTCATTATAATGTTCTTAAAATAAATATTTGTATGAGAATCATTTAAAAAAATCCCAATAAGGAATTTTTTTTATGTATGAGGGGAAAATTAATTCTCCTCCACCATAACTGTTATTTTGATATTTGGAATCATCGATATTCCATAATGTATTTTAAAGGAAATGAAATTCTTCATTCCCTTTTTGGGTGTTTTGGTATTGAAATTTATTTGTAAAGTTGTTTTACTACTTCAATATCCAAAAATTATTTCTTTTGATTATAAATGAATTTTTTTGAGTGAAATGTTGATAATTGAATTTTTTTGTGTTGTGATTATATAATGGTATATATACATTAGATTATTGGTTATGAGATAATCCAAATATGGTTTGATACATGATAAACCAAATACGAGTGGTTCTCTGATTAAACAAGTGGGGTGGTTCCATTAAAACCTCTAATTCAATCAGTATGGGTGTTAGTCTTATAGATATTCCATTTGTAAGAGTGATATATACAGAAGATGACCAAACATTTATTCCAACATAGTATTACTGTGTCTCAATTTACCTTCTTTTATGTTATATATTTATTTTATGTGTTTTAATCTAATATTTTTGTTTCAAAAATGGTAAGAAATGAGCTTATGTGAAGAAACCACTTAGGTCTCCATTCTAATCGACACCCCACCTGGTTTGCGACATGGCCCAAGGGGTGTTCCTGATCCCCACTGGCTGTAAACTACTGTCATACATCAAATATAACATTGATTGGGAATTATTTAAAACCAAATGAAAAGAAGGATCAGTTAAATAGAACTAGACAAGCATATATCAAACAATAAATCTCAATCAATAATATAAATAGACTGAGTTACATGATACACCTCAGCATGATGAAAACTAAAATACATAACTAAAACTAAAGTAAACAAACTGAACCAAAACCATGTAATCTCTATGTGACCTCTTTTCCACCTCCAACCACAAGGACATCCATGCTCAAAAAATGATCACCTGATCCTGGAATCCTTAAGAAAAGCTGATCCCAAAAAATAGCTCGGGTCTAACGATATTGAGTGGTATAGGTTGGGTGTGACAAAATTTCTCTACAATAAATCACTATAAAATCCATGCCATTCATTTACCCCAAAAAATACATTAATACTATTTTCAAAGACATTTATAAAAATATATTTTCATATATAAATTTCATTTTAAAACAAAAACAAAATCCATTTCCCTCATAATTTCAAAAAATGGCATAAGAAGGAAAAATGATAAATTAGCGATTCTTCTATCAAAACATCTACTTGGAAATCCTTTTTAAACCAACCAAAAACTCATAGTTTTCCTCCTAAAACCCAAAAAATACACAAAGAATAAAATTTAACATAGTAAGGGAAATCAAATTCGTGGTACTCTTAAATGGGAAAACACAAAAAATCATAGAAACATAGATGAAATCCACAACATACTATAAATGTGACTCATATTAAAGGAATTCCTTACTCAGTGATGTCATAACACCCTAACACATGATCATCACTGTACCAAGCTTGGTCGAGGGTTATCTTCCTGTTGCAATAATCCCATGTATCTACCTTTTATGGGCTACTAATTACTACAAAAACCTAGACATGTGCATGAATAATTGTCAGTAATCCTCTTTTCTATGAATGGTTCCCATTTATGTTTTATAAGGGGGTGTTCCTTAAATTCAAACAACTTGACAAATATATATATATAAACCTACCACAAAATCTAGAGCCACCCTATCCACCTCAGGGGTGGTCCCTTGCCATAAAATATTCATTGCATAGGGGAGGTCCCATACTGAGGACCATCCCATATCACGACATACCAACCATGAAAAAAAACATCCCTAAGAAGGGATTTCCAAAATCCTTTTCAAATTGCAAAACATACCATTAGTTAAACCCATATAGTATACACTTATCAAAAATGGATCACCTCAGAACCCATATCCAATAACAATAAATTCCATTTCCACTATTCCCTTACCCATCGACCTTAACATTTCAAACACACACCCAAGAACATCATAATTTCCAAATGATTTTTTACTTCAAATCCACTTTTACTATAAAAATGAGTTGAAATAACTATAAAAATAGTCAGAGGTTTCAAATGGGATTTAAATCACATCAAGAAACAATTTATTTTTACCTAACACCGAACAATTACAACTTTACACACAATTTTTAAACCACCTTAAACCATTTTGGAAGCCGCATAACCATTTGTAAAAAGAGGGGGAAAGAGGAGATTAGATTTATATAAGAAATACATGGTTTTTAGAAAATAACCAATAAAAATTTCATCATCACTTGAAAGCACATCCATGGGTTCACTCTCTGCACCAATGTATATTCACACATTAAATGGAATAACTCAAATAGAATTTCCCCAACCCTTTTATAATAAATCTTGCACACTTTCCATTTCCACAATAAACCATATATTCAAAAAATACCATGTTTCATAAATAAATACAACAGAAGCCAAACAAAATCCAAAAAAAATCGTAGTAAAATACAACCCAAAACATCTAACAATGCCATTTTAAGATAAATACATTTATTCAAACCTAATTGGCCAGGCATACACAAGGGAATACATACCAAAACAACAAAAAATATTTTTTTTATCAAATCTTACTATAAGAAAATGCTACCATGAATGTACTATGATTTTAATATTGTTGTCAAACATGTTTTAAAAAATTATTTAATGAAATCCAGGCATCATATGTATTTAGATTAGAAGAAAGTGCATCGAAACACCTACTTGTGGGTTTGAGAATGTGACCCAATAATCAGATAATGGGAATAACCTTTTTAGGATCAATCTGCATACCCTCTACACTGAGAAAAATACATCCAACAAAACATAAGGCATTGTATTTTGGGAAAAAATGAAGAGAAATACCCAAAATATGAAGAAAATGCACCATCATAGTGTGTTCATCGTAGGGAATGGAGCTTCTAGTGAGGGAGTGGAATAGTTGTGTGGGATCAAGGTAGAGTAGTGGGGTTTGGTTTTCAATGGAATATGGAGGAGTAAATTGTTGGGATCCATAATTGGAGGGGTAAATGCACCGGAACATGAGTGGTACACTAGTGGGCTGGTTTTCACAATAGAGTGGTGCTGTCACACGAACATGGTAGTGGTGTAGTGCACTATTAGTAGGCTGGATCATGGAGATCGTTTGGGTTTAAGTCGTCTAGAGAGAGAATGTGGAGTGGCCAAGGGAGAATGGTGCGCTGATTGGTGGGCTAGTCGGCACGACTCGTATAGGCATGGGGTGTTGGCCGCCCATAGTATGGAAGGGTAAATGCTGGGGTGTTGTAGGGTAGAATTATGGTTTAATAAGGTAATAAAAGTTATAATAGTAATAATAATAATAATAACAATAATAATAACATACTCATAATAAGATTAACAATAACAATAAATTTATAATAATTTTAATAATAATTATAATCCTTTTCTAAATGATAATACCAATAATAATAATAATAATAATTATTATTATCATTATTAGTACATACTAGTAATAATGAGAATAAAAAAAATATTGAACAATAATAATTCCAATTATAATAATATTAGTTCTTAATTATAGTAATTATAATAACAATAATAATCATAATATTATTATTACAATTATTATTATTAATCATTGCTTAAATTTGATTTCTATTTCTCAACTAATATTAGTTTTTTTTAACATTGAAGAGGTCATGTGGCTTGGGTTCATGGTCTGCTACACTGTGCACCAAATAATCCCCGACCAAAAAAAATCTTGGGAGTTTTACAATACAAAAATCATTCCCCATACTAAACCCCATCCTCAACGGGAAAATATTTAAAGACAATTCCTAATAAAATTAGAGGTTTCTGAGGTTGGGGTGTCACAATTCTCCCAACCACAAACACTTTCTGCCACTATAAAGTCACCAAGACAATAGTTAGAAAAAACATGATTCTAAGACCAATGAAAACCTAGGAAAACTGAGGATCCCTTGATTACCTCAAACTCCACATGTCACAGCTGGCTAATTCCAAAAGAAGCACAACCCGATATTGAGTGTAGAACAAGGGAGTGTTTTCCCCACCACAAGAATTCCACTTACATAAGAACCCTGAAATCTGAACCCACCAACCCCTGAGAGTGGGGGGGCAACGTGGGAACTCCCAAACCGAACTCATTCAATTTCTCTACCTGGACCAAAAAAACCCCCCATAGAATTAAAACATAAATCTTTCTATGAAACATCCCCATGAAAGAAGTTTATGAAGCTAGCTCAACACCTCCCACACCAACCAAATAATTCCGTCACAACAACCAGGGACAATGAAATTTCTAGTCCGAACTCAACCAACTTCTTCAACTCTAATGGATTGACTTCACCGATAGTATTAAAACTATCATTAGGCTCCACAGCATGAATAGAAAATAGAATGGATAAATACCCTACACGAACCAAAACCCTCCACACAAGGGTGACGAAGAACTCTACTAGAGTTAAGAACTATTCATTCCAGCGGACATTTCATCACTAGTGAAAAAATCATAGAAATACACCCAAATTAAGAAAGGGCCTAGAAGCACCACCCATCAACTCCACCACACAAACATCATCCTAATGAACATAGCTAAAACTAATCCAAAAACCATAATGGTTCCATTTATTCATGAACCCTACTCAATTTAGTGAACACGAACAATTTAAATGTCTTATTTGGAGTAGATAATGCTGCTCAAATTGCAGTACAACTTCTCATCACACCGCCACAACAAGGATGGAATTATAATAGAGAAATGATTAGAATAAGGAAACTTTGGATATTTCCATCCCAATCACCAAAAAAAATGGTACATGGATTAACATGCCCTTGGAAACTCCTTACTATTTTGAAGATTCACCTCTTGACCTATGGCTTGGGTTTGGAAGGTTGAAGCATCTCCTTCCTTACAGTCATTCATTATCATCTTCCGATCCCAAATCCTTATTCCTTCCAATGATTCAAATGACCACAATAGTGATAATTTTTTATAGGTATGAAACATGACGACATAATATTCCAAGAATGGTCACACTTATGGCACTCATTATAAACTCTTACCGATCAGTGGACTTGCAGAATTTCTAGAACCTCTGCAACCACCTTCAATTTCACCACCATAGGTATGAATATATGGGTGAAGGTGGACTAAAAAATTACCCATGTCACCCCAACTCGTATTGATAGAGGAGGAACAACCCCACCGGCCAAAGACTGGACCCCTAAAAAACATGAGACAAAATAGAATTTAACTACCCTAGGAGTTCCTAACAGTTTGAAGACATGCTCTTCTTCGACAAACCACAAAACAACCTCGAACATACCGATAGTACCTCAAAAAAACAAAACACATGATTTGAAAAATAATTGGGAATAGATCTTTAACAACATTTGGAGACATTTTGGGTAGCAAATCTTGAAAAACATGAGAAACTCAAATAGAATCGGTTATCATGCCAAACAAAAAATCAATGGAAACTCAATGGGCTCATAAAAACCCACTTGGAAGCTAAACAAACTCAATAACAACCAAAATCATATTTTCAATGATCCTATATCAGATTCTTTTTTTAAATCATCACATTTACAAGTGAGTTTCAAAAAATAAAAACCCTCTTCTTAAAACAAATTGAATTCCAAAACTTACTTTTTCCTTATAAAACCCAATGCTTCCTTTTAAATTTTACAACTACATTATTCCAAGAAAAATTCCCAAAATCATCTACTCTTTCAAATCTATTTTTTAAAAACCAAATCATACATTTATTTCCAAAACCCCACCCGTTGTACCCAATGAAATATTACCTATGCGTCTGTCCATTTCCACACATAATCCACAAATAAGTTCCCCCACTCACATTACGTACAAACCTTAGACACATGGAAACACCCATTTAGTATACCAAGGGTTTCACCCAGTCTATATTCTCAAACCCAAAAAAAATAAACTTTAAAACCCAAATTACCAATTTAATGATATTTGGAGAAAACACCTCCTTTTTAAAATCAATTTTCCATGACAAAACCCACTCTAATTTTTAACACAAACTCACACCAACCAAAAACAAAAACTAAAAAAACCAACAAAAAACAACTAGAAAGAGGAAATAGTGAATATTCATAACCGGGTGACAGGGTAGTGGGTCATTTCCAATGAATGGAATAACACTAAGAGTACTTTGAACTGAGCACTTAGACACCACATGGGTAACTACTCTATATGAGGCAACAACATGAAACCATTTTTCCTCTGTTGTCATCACTCAGTCAAAAATAATGATAAAGGAATCAGATCATGGACTACCCCCAGTGACATAAGGATTAGTGTGTGAAAGAGTTTACAATGCTCTCCCCACACTTACCTCCCGATTTCCAACAGTAATAATCTCTATCTTCCAGACACCCCAAATAAAAAAGGGACTCATATGATACCATTTTTTCATGAACCAAGTTGGTTCTTCATCCAAACCGACACCCGACCCAGTACACCACATGACCCAAATGGAATCCTTGGTCCTAATGGGCTGGAAACTAGTTGCAAGCATCAAATACAACACATTTAGAAATGATTTCATCCAAAAAAGAAATGTAGGACCAATTAAATAAAACTAAAAAAAGAAGATAGCCAACAATGAATCTCTACCCATATTATAAAAAGAAAACGTTATAAGTCACAACCCATCATGATGAAATCTAAAATACATAACATAGAATAAGGGGAAAAACAGAACCACCACCACGTGATCTCCATAGGACCTCTTGGTCACCTCCAACCACAAGTCCATCCATGATCCTATAATGAGAAACTAATCCAGGAAACCTGAACAAAAGTTGAACTAACAATACAGCTCATATCTATCGACAATGAGTGGTATATGTAGGATGTGAGATAACATCTCAATATGAAACCACAAAAGAATATATTTCATTACCTTCCCAAAATCATTCGCTAATACTTGTTTAAAATACATTTATAAAAAAATTCATTATCAAAATTCATTTTAAAACAAACAACATAATCCATTTACATAAAAATTTAAAAAATGAAATTAGAAGGAAAAAGGGTGGTTTGTGATTCTTTAATTAGAACAAATACTTATAAGTCCTTTTTAATCCAACCACACATTCGAAATTTTCTAAATAAATACCAAAACCAGATATAATGAATACAATTCTACACATTGAGGGAAATGGCTCTAATAGTACTCATAAATAAAACATGGGAAAACCTAGGAACTTAGAGGAGAGCCAGTACGTCATATACATGGGAATCATTATGAAGGAATTCTCTAATTAATGAGGTCATAGTGCCCTAATTCCCGATTTTCATCGTACCTAGCATGGACGAGTAGCCTATTCCCAAAGCAATAAACCCAAGTATCAACCTACTATGGGCCACTATCTAGTACAATAACCTACACTAGTAAATTAATCATTCACACTAATCCTCTTTCTTATTGTAGTTTCCCATGTATGTTTCACTAGAGGGTGTGCCATACAATTCAAAAAATTCCACATATATATAACCAAACATGGCACGCAATCCAGCACCACCCTAGCCACCTCATGGGTGATCCATTTCCGTTAATAATTTGTTGCATATGGGAGGTCCCATATTGTGAATCATTCTATCATAGGATTACCAACTAGGCAAGGCAACTCATCCAATAATGGGTTTTAAGAGATATTTCAAAATGAAAAAAGGTTTTTTAGTTCTACCCATCTAGGGTATATTTATCAAAAAGGTAGAACCACAAAAACCATTTCCAATAACAATAAATTCACTTTCCACTATTCCCTTGAAAATAAACCTTTATGTTTCAAACACACACCTAAGAACAACACAATTTCCAATATGGAAATTATTTCAAATCCACTTTTACTATCGAAATGAGATGAAATCATGCACAAAGTACAAAAATATGACAAATGGGATTTCAATCACTTCAGGATACAATTTACTTTTAAAAAAATTCAATCTTCCACATAATTTTGAAACCACTCTAAATCATTTTTGGAAGCCACAAAACCATTTATCAAAAGAGACAGAAATATTAGATGAGATTTATTTTAGAAAACCGTGGTTTTGAGAAATGAACCACTCCAAATGTCATGGTATTATGAAGGCTCATCCATGTGTGAACACCATGCACCCTTGGATGTTTCCACATCTAATAAAATAACGAAACTATAAATTTCCTAACCATTATAGAAGAAATGAGACAAACCTTACACTACCTCAAGAGACAACCTCTTCCAAAAATACTAGGTTTCATAATCTAATCCAACACATGACAAAATAAAACCATAAAATAAATGTTTTCAAAGACCAATACCCCCTAAAACATCTAATAATACCATTTAATGATAAATAAACTTATTCAAACAAAATTTTATAGGAAGACACTTAGTAATAAATAGACAAACATCAAAAATGATATTTTTTGTCAAATATTATAATAATAAAATGAAACAAGGAATGAACTATGATTGTAATAATGGTGTGAAGCATGATTTAAAAATTAATTAATAAAACCCATGTATCATATGAATTGTAACTGGAATAAATGGCATGAAAACACCTACTGGTTGGTGCGTGAATGCGACCCAAATCTCAAAGAACGGGAAAACATATTGGGGAACAATATACTGACCCTCTAAACTAATAAAAATTAAAACAACACAACCTGTGGCATAATATTTTGGTTAAATTGAAATGAAATCTCAAAAAATTGAGGAGAACACACCATCGGATTAGGTTCATGACCGAGAAGGGCACTACTGGTGAGGTAGGGGATGTCTACACCATAGGAGGTTGAAGTAGTGGGTTCAGGCAGCATTGGAACATGGAAGATCATGATGGTGAGTGTATAATATAAGTACACCTCACACTAAAATATGAGGGGTCACTAAGTGGTCTAGTTGCACGGGAGAGTGGAGCTTCTAGAAAGAGGAGGGGGTGGTGTTGTGTACCCATAAAAAGACGTATAAGGGTAGATACGGGTGGTATCTAGGTTTTAGGTTGACTAGAGATAGTATGGGGAGCGGTAGAGGGATCATGTTGTGCAGGTGGGTGGGTAGGTCGACAAATATCACAAAGGAAAGTGGCAGGGTTTGGTTGCACTTAGTGTAGCAGGAGAAGGGGGTAGCACTAGGGTAGAATTAGGGTTCAAAAAAAGAAAGAAAATTTATAACAATAATAATAATAACATACGAATAATAATAATAACAATAAAATAATAGAACAATAATTATTCCAATGTTAATAATAATATTATTTCATAATAATAATAATAATAACAATAATAAACATAATAAAATACTCATAATAATAATAATTACAATAATATAATAATAATAATTCCAATAATAACAATAATATTTTTTCATAGTAATAATAATAATAATCTTAATAATGATATTATTATTATTATTAATCAATTTTAAATTTTATTTCTATTTTTCATCAAATTTGTTATTCATTTTTTGACATCATGTAGGTTGTGCATCTTGGCTACACGGTCTTCCCGAAAATTATCTTATTGAGAATAAGCCAAAAAACCTATCTAGAGTTTTTGAATCTAAAAATCATGGTAGGGACTGAACCCAAACATCAACCATGAATCATTCAAAACCAAGGCCTAATAAAATAAGAGGTATATGAGGTCAGTGTGTGAAAACATATATTCAATGAATATTATTTACTACATCATAAAGGTGAAATGTATTACTTTATGATAATTTATTCATGGTAAATATGTATTTAAAAGTATAATAGGTTTTCTTCTTTATGTATCCCTTCTTGATATTTTTATGCTCATCCAAAGTTTTTAATTGATTTCTCATTGTATATAAGGGTTGATACAGATAATGATGGTATAAAGGTAAAACATGTGATCTTTGAACATTAAAAGTTACCATGTTTCATTTTAATAATTTTTATTTTGTGAAAAAAATGGATAGTAAGTAGAAGTATCTACATTGTAATGTTTGAGTTGTTTTGTATGAGTTATGGCATAATTAAATGAAGTTATAAACTAGAAAAGATCCTCAATTTAAAATAATGTCAAATAGACATCTTAACTGAATATTATGAAATGTTTAATGCTAGGTCCATATAGTTGTTATCACATGTCATTTTAGATAACATTATGAGTTATAATATTTTTAATAGATTATCCATAAATGATTTTTACATTATGGTAAAAGTGAAATGATATAGATTTTGAATATCACCATATTTCTTCATTTATGATATGTCTGTTCAGAATAGTTTTTCATAGATTAAACAGAGAAGTTGTTCTATGATGAAATATATAAGAAATCAACCTTCCAAATAAAAATCATTAGAAGGTCAGAATCAGAACTGAATAGTTTTTTGTATTGATGGATTAGTTGACTCACGCGATAAATGGTGGAGGTGTTCATGCATGAGATCAAACATATCAACTGTAGTAGAACATATAGGTAGTGGAGAATTTCATGAGGCCTTTTACCCCAGCTTTCAGTGGATCATCAGACCCTTTACAATATGAAGAGTGGATTAAATCACTAAAAATATTTTTGATCTAATCAGATGTTCAGAAAATCAAAAGGATAGTATTGTTCATAATTTTTGTGAAGATCAAGGTGATCATATTTGGTTAATGGTTAAAAATATCCAATGAATTGAATAGATTGATATCATAGAATGGGATGAATTTATGAATATCTTCCTGGATGAGTATTTTCATTTGGATATTCTGCATGGGATGGAAAATAAATTATATGAATTGAAAAAAAAAGATTGAGATTTGTTTTCTTCTTATTAATAAAATTTCACTTGTTTTTCATGGTGCCCCAAATTTTGTCCATGATATTAAAAGTACGATAAATCGGTTTTACTCAGGATTAAAGCAGAAATATTGAAGGTCATGAGTTCTTCTTAAGTACAAAATATATGAGAGAACTGTATGATGTGTTGAGAAAGATGAAATGGAATTTTCTGATGATCATGTGCTCTATGAGAGCATGAATAATAGGTGATATAGTTGGTGGGGATTGTGAAGGAATTCATTAAGTAAGTTTTGATCTAAGAAAACTAATTTTTTTTCTTGTGGGAAGTGTGGAAAAATTCATTATGTAGAATGTATCTCAATGTATGTGAAGTGATTTTGATGTGGTAAGACTATTCATATTATTCGTGACTATAAAGTAGATGATTAGGAATGAAATTAAAAGATTGAGGTAAGGGTTTTAGTTTCAATGAGTTATGGAATTGTGCCAATCTGTTTCCAAATATGGTTACCTAGGGTGGAAACCAGCAATATCAAAATAAAAAGGGCAAAGAAAAAATATTTTCTACAACTATGTTTGATTTGGGAACAATTAATGAAGTGGTGACATGTCTGTTATGGGTACTTTTCAAAATATTCCTCTACTCTATTTGATTCTCGGTGTTCACATTTATTTATTTATTACATATTTGGATGTAAATTTGAAATATCACCTCATGAATGTGACAAAGAAATTTTGTTAAATTCATTGGGTAAGTATTAATGTAACCCAGTTTTATGTTAATGTTTTTATTAACATTAGCTAAATTGTTTTTGGTACAAATCTTTTAGAACATCCCATAGTGGATATTGATATCATTTTGGGTATATATTTTATTCAGTTTATCATTCTAAAATTGATCAAAATACCAAAAATGATTTATTCAATGACTAAATACCATTGATAACACACCAAGAAGTATAAATATTTATTATATATGGAAGTGAATGTAATCTAGGTTATGTTTTTGAAAATAAAGAAACATATTTGATTAGTGACATTCCATTTTTGAATAAATTTACAAATTTTTTTCCTAATGAATTTTATGGTATTGTTCGTAATATCGAGGTAAAATATAAAATTGATTTATTCAAGGATGATAAGGCTATTTCTAAACCCCATTATCAAATGGATCAAGAAGAATTTGTGGAATTAAATAAAAACAGTAGCAATAATTGACTGATAATGGATTCATTCGTTATAGAACTTCTCCATGGGTTTATATTGTTTTATTTATGAAAAATAAATTTTGTTCTATTAGATTATTAATTAACTATTGTGCCTTGAATAACATCGCTATTAAGAACATATATCAGCTGCCTCATATTAATGAATTTCTTTTATCAGCTCTAGGGTACCGAGTATTTTTCTAGGACTAATTTGATATCTGGGTACCATCCGAAGATGGTGAATGAGGATTACCTTCCATAGACAATGTTCCAAACCAAATATGGCCATTATGAGTGTGTAGTTATACCATTTGGGTAATCTAATTAACATTTAATATTTATGAATCTCATGAATTGATTTTTTATCAATTTTTTGACCAGTTTGTGGTTGTGTTTATAAATGACATTTTTGGATATTCTAAATGTCAGTAGGAAAATGAATGTCACTTAATGGTTTTTTTGCAATCCATTAAAAATAATATATTGAATGTTCATAATGATTGAATTTTGGTTATAACACATTTCATTCCTTGGTCATATTGTGTATAAAGATGGTGTAACTATTCACCCTTTCAAAAAATGTTATTGATGTGTTTCCAAGACCTATAAATATCATAGATATTCGATGTTTTCTTAGAATAAAAGGTTATTACTGAAGTATTATTAATTATTTTCTCATTTATGTAGCCCATTATCAATGTTCACATGTATGGTAGTTATGTTCATTTGGACAATATAATGTGATGATTGTTTTTAAGAACTAAAAAGAAGATTGGTAAATACACCAGTTATTCCATTACCTTCGAAGAATGGTGAATTTATTAAATACCTTGATGCTTCATGGAAAGATCTTATTTTTTCCTAATGTAAATAAGATTAGGTAATTTCTTATACTTCACATAAGTTTATTACTCATGAGTTAAATTACCCAACACGTGATTTTTAATTAGCTATGGTTATTTTCGTATTAAAAATTTTGAGGCGTCATTTTTATAGCGTGAAGTTTAAAATTTATACTGATCATAAAAATTTGAAGTATATATTCACTCAGAATGAATTTTACATGAGACATAGGAGATGATTGAAATTAATCAAGGATTATAATTTCATTTGGAAATCAATATAGAGTGGTTGATTCTCTGATTTAAAAATGTTATGGAACTTTAACCATGATCCATTTAAAACGAGATCCTTTGATTAATGATTTGATGAATTTGAGCATTGAAGTTGTGGGAACATGAATTTCCTATGTTTTTTGTGATATTGGAATCATCTATATCAAAATGAATTAATAATAAAATAAGAAATAGAATTACTTACATAAAAATAGAGATTTGGTTTAAAGGTGTATGGTTCATAAATTTTACAATGATAAAGAATATGTATTGGGGATTAATAAGAGATTGCGCATGCCTTGGGATTCATAGTTGAAGAAAGGTTTTTAATGTGAAGATTATAGTTCTCCATTTTCATTTTATTGAAGAATTACTATGATCTAAAAAGACCTTCAAGGGTATTACTGATGGGGTGGAATGAAAAGAGATATTGTTGACATTACCCTGAGATGTTTTAATTGTCAATTAGTGAAAGAGGAGTAGTAGATACCAAAAGGGATGTTTCATCCTTTCCCATACCAGAGTATACAATTGAAAATATATCCATATATTTCTTTATGGTATTATTAAATACTTCTTTATGTGAAAATCAGATCTAGGTTACTATTGATTGACTGACTACGTCTTCTAAATTCTATCATGTTTTAGATACTCTGTTTCTAGGCCAACATTCCCGCTTGCATATTAATGATATAGTCATGTAACATAGAGTTACCCTATCAATTGTATCTGATCATGATAAAAGGTTCATTTATAACATTTTAAGAGGTCTTAATAAGTCATTGGGTATTGAATTAAATTTTTGCACATCTCTTCATCCTCAATCAGATGGGAAATAAGAATAAAAGATTCAAACCTTGGAGGATATATGATGTGATTGTTCAATAAATTAATACGAAAATTGGTTTCAACATAATTCTTTGGTTGAGTTTTAATATTATAACTATTTTCAGTATAGTCTATAGATGGTACCATTTGTGGCAATATATAAATAGTGGTGTAGAACTCTAGATTTTTGGGATGAAGTAGGTGAAAAGAGTTTTGTGGAAATAAAACCGGTAGAAGAGATGTAATTTCTTTAATTGATTCAGAATTATCTAAGGGAAACTCAGTGTAACATCCCAAGTAAGTAATGAATAATAGATATTTTTATGTATGTCTATTAATGAATTAGATAGTGTTTAATGAAAATAAATTCAATCTTATGCATGGAATACACTAATATTCTTAAAACATTTTTTTACTGCCTTTTGATGGAAAAACCTTTTTAAATCTATCTTTTGACAATTTTATAACCTATGTTTGTCAAAATAAAATTATTTTTTATGATTGGGACATCAAAATTTACTTTGTGTGAATTTTTGGTATTTTTCCGAGAAAGTTCATTTTTAATGAATAGTGAAAAATGTTGTATTTTAATTCAAAACCTCTTTTTAATCTAAATTATTTATATGATTAGATTATATTTTGAATTGGTTTTGAAGTTAAATTAGAATATATTTTTACCATTTTATCCAATGGTGGTCATTGGAATCAATTTCACTTTGAAATTGGACTTAAACTAGTGTCAATCTTTTGATACTTATTATTTCATAAAAACACGCTATTTGTCATGACAGCAGGAATTAATTATTAAATTAATTAATGTGACTTATATGTTTTTAATTTTTTAAAATAGACTTCATTTTTGAATTCGGAATATCAAGTATAGCTTAGGGTGAATTTTTGGTAATTTTCTGAAAAACTCTAATTTTTGATGAATAGTGAAACCACAAAGTGGTAATCAAGCAAACTGATTTTTCAGTTAAATGAAAGTTTACCACTAATGTGTATTGAATTTTGAAAATCCGACATAAATGGTTGTCATTAGTATGTAAAATGTGGTTCAATGGGATGAAAATAATTTTTTGGTGAATAGTAACTTTTTTCATTTATCGCGATTAGAAGTAATTAGTGTAATTTAAGGTAAAAATGATATTATAAAAATGTGAAAACACCATGACACTTGTCCTACAACTGTTGGGTGAGTCATGGCCGACCAAGACAACCCATGGGTCGATTTAGGGGACCCCATGGAGCCACATGGGTGAGATAATGACTTTAATGCCTTTTTTAAATAAAGGTAAAAATGACACTAACATAAATTGGTTTACTAAAAAAAAATTTAGAAGGGGTTATACTAATCATATTTTTGCCTATAAATATTTCATGGAAAGATAAAAATATTTCCTACATCATAGTTGTTTTTTTATAATTTTTGGACATTAAATAAATTAAATTATTTATGATATAATAATGATGCAGTGATGACATCATTATTTGACGATTTAAATAAAATAGAAAGATAATGTAACATATATGAACTACACATGTCCAAAACTTATTGGATGGGTGTATTTAGAACCCTTATCACCTTATCCACGCATTATATCAACGTGGGACCTTTTAAAACCGAAACACATTTTCAAATAAAATAATAGATTCATGGTTTCCAAAAGTGCCCCTCCTCTCCTCTTATAAAAGGCCCCCACCTCTACCTCATTTCACACACTTCTCAAGCCTTTGGCTCGGCCAAATCCTGCCAATTTACTCTCTCCACATCCCTCTCCTCATCCTAGAGGATTCCCTTTGGGCAGAATCCTTTCAAAGGAAGCCTTTAGCCACAAATCAAAAGGAGTTACACTTTTAAAGGTAATTCATTCTCTCATGTTCATTTGTTTTATTTTGCTTCTCCAACCCCCTAAACTCTTTTTATTTACTTCTTTTGTAACAACACCAGTATCTTCAATATACTAGGATGTTGTTATAAGATTTATTTGAGCTACACTCTCACACAACTACATCAAATGGTTAAAGAACATACAGTTTCCATGGATGGCGAAATTCTGCCTCCCGAAACGATGATTGTTCAATACTCATCTAACACTATCAAAGGTGGCCATTATGATGTCACTATTTTTATATATGATATATAATATGTTTATGATTTTCTTAAGATTCTGTTTTTTTTTCATTTTGGACATACCTTTATGGTTTCCATTATGGGTAAACGCGATATCTTCATTTAAGGAAGTGCGGACTACCGCCCCCTCAAAGTGATTTGATTCGTTAAATACCATATGTGGGACGTATAAAGGATGGAAATATGATATTATATATATTATACTGGAATTATTATATACCTATATATCATTATGATTCTATTCTATAAGATACGAAATAGAAATGAAAGTAGCGTTCATGCGTACGTACGGCTTACCGTCTCCAGGAACGGTGCATTTCATTTCTTACCTTTAAATGATTATGTAATATTATAAATGCATGCATTTACTGGATATATATGACATATATAATATCTAAATCATGAATACCATTCTGGATATAATGGGTACATGAACAACTTGTAATTATAAAGGGCTTACTTTTGACTCAAGTACCAATGATCGTTAAAACAACCGTTATTAAATTAAATAATTACATAGTGTTCATGACATGGAAATAAGTGATATAAAAGGAATAATGAACTTGAAAAAGGTTCTTAAGAAAGTATAAATTAACTAAAGTTTATTATTCAGGACATTATATAACGGTCGGGTCAAGTCCGATACGAGGTATGGGACTTCGTCTCAATCTCCTTTCATTTAGGCATATTTTATTTTATACACAACTTTCTTTTATACGGTGTATAATCCCCTTTGACTTTTACGTTTATCCAAAAGGAATCTTTTTTTATACGAAGCGTTTTACAAAATTACAAAAGGGAATGTTTTTGTCGTACGTATGCGGCGGCAACGACTTCTCCGCCGTCGTGACCATTATTTGAGTTTCGGCTTTCTCTACAAGTCATTCCTTCTTTTTAAAAGAAAAATAAATACCATGTTTTACTTTTCTTTTATTTTGGTATTGAAAATGGTTTTCATAAGATTTTTACATCAATGTGTGGTATTGATATCTTTTTATTGAATGGTGGAAATTTTATGTTTCCTTTATGCATGTTTTATGTGATACGATTATGTTGAGGTTCTTGGGCATTATTATGAAGACGGGTGGTTCCGTGATAGACTAAGGGCGGGTGAGCCCGATATAGCTCTCCAATGCATTGGGTAACGCGAAGGAGTGAAACGTTAAGGTTTCTCCGAAGAGATTTAGGGAATATACTGTGATGGGTATTCCAAACGTAACCAAGAGGGTTACTCCCTACGTAAGAATGTTATGAATGCCTCAAGTTACCTTTATGTCTTATGATTTCTATGATTTATTCATAATTTGATGAGGTATGTTAAAGTGCTTATGTTTTATGGGTAAAGTATGATTTCATTATTATGTATATATGTACCCATGTTCCCTTTCCATGTTTTTATAACCCATACTGAGCTTTTTATGCTCATCCCAAGTTTTTTTTGAAATGTTTTTCACAAGTCAAGGGAAAGGTACATGATATGATGGTAGTGTCAAGGATGTGTCAAGAAAGAATCCATGTTTTATCTTAAATATGTTTCCATTGATGGTAATGAAGAATACTATCTTTATGTAACCACTTTGTTTATATGTGGATTGTAATGAAAGTTTTATGATCTAATTCTCTAAAACTCTAAACCCGAAAAGATCCTCATTGCGTAATCTTGTAATAACTCAAGATTAAGTATGGTTTAAGGCTGGGGCCTTATAGTTGGTATCAAAGGTCGGTTTAGATAACTTTAGGAGTTAGAATTCTATTAAATGATTATCCAATAATAATTTTTTTTTGAAATGATATAGAATTTGAAGATTACCATGTTGCTTCATCTAAGACATGTTTGTTAAGAATGGTTTTCTGCAGAGGGAACAGGGAAGCAATGCTAGAAAGGAATACAGAAGGAAATAACCTTCCGAATCAGCATCCTGAGATGGTCGGAATTGGAACTGAACAGTTTATTGCAGTGATGGCACAGTTGACTCGGGCTATAAATGGTGGTGGTATCCATACACGAGATCAGCCAGATCAACCGCAGAGGAACATGTCAGTGGTGGAACATTTCATGAGGCATCATCCCCCATCATTCAGAGGATCATCTGACCCTGTGTTAGCTGAAGGGTGGATTAAGGAACTGGAGAAGATTTTCGATGTCATGGGGTGTTCAAACAACCAAAAGGTTATTCTTGATATTTACCGTTTGGAGGGTGAAGCAGATTAGTGGTGGTCGATGGTTATGAATATCAGGGACGCTGATGAGATTGATGCTCTCGACTGGGATGAATTCAAAGGTATATTTCTTGAAAAGTATTTTCCTAAGGCTGTTCGACCTAGGATGGAAAATAAATTCTTGGAATTGAGGCAAGAGGAAGACTCAGTGGCTACCTATGAAGAAAGGTTCACTCGATTGGCAAGGTATGCTGCAAATTTTATCCGAGACCTTGATAGTAAAATCAATCGTTTTTACTCAGGATTAAAGCCAAAATATCGAAGGTCATTAGCTTTTCGTGAGTTTAAAAGTTATGAAAGGCTTGTTCAATGTGTTGAGATGGTGGAAATGGAGGTTGCCGATGACCAAGTGTTCTATAACAACAAACAGAAGAAGAGACCGAGGTGGCAGGAGAAAGGTAAGAATTCTTCAAAAATGACTGATGGTAAGAAAACTAAGTTTCCAGTTTGTAAAAAATGTGGAAAAGGCATGCTGGGGAATGTCTTCTGAATTCTGGAATGTGCTACCGATGTGGTAAGATGGGACATAAGGCTTGTGATTGCACTAAAAAGGATCAAGGTGAAGGTAAGACCAAATTTGATTTATAGTTAGTGAAATGTTATAAGTGCAATGAGATGGGTCACTATGCAAACGAGTGTCCGACAAAGATCTTGAGTGATGGGAATCAGTTAGACTACAAGCAGAAAGGGGTGGTGAAATCCTTTGCAACTACTTCAGAAGATGTCGGTCCATCAAATAGAGATTCGTAGCTTCCTTGGTTTGGCAGGATATTACCGAAGGTTTGTTAGAAATTTTTCACGATTATCTAGACCAATGACTAAGCTAACTCGGAAGGGTGTTAAGTTTATCTGGACAAAAGAATGTGATGTTTGTTTTCAGGAATTGAAAAGAAGATTGGTGAATGCTCCAGTTTTGGCACTACCATCCAGGAATGGTGAGTTTGTCATATACAGTGATACTTCATTGAAAGGAATTGGTTGCGTCCTAATGCAGAATGATCAGGTAATTGCTTATGCTTCACGATAGTTGAAAACTCATGAGGTAAATTACCCTACACATGATTTGGAATTATCTGCTGTTGTTTTTGCTTTAAAAATTTGGATGCATCATTTGTATGGAGTAAAGTGTGAAATATATTCTGATCACAAAAGTTTAAAGTATATATTCACTCAGAAAGAGTTAAACATGAGACGGGGGAGATGGCTAGAATTAATCAAGGATTATGATTGTACAATTCATTACCATCCAGGAAAAGCAAATAATGTGGCTGATGCTTTGAGTCGAAAAAGTAATGCTTCATTAGCAATGTTGCGTTTGGAACGTGATCCTTTGGTTAAGGATTTGATGAACTTTGGCATAGAAGTTGTTGGTGCAGGAAGTCCTTCTGTTTTGTTTCAGGTATCAGTGAGATCTTCTCTATCAGGAAGAATCAAGCAAGCACAGAAGCAAGACAGTGAGTTGCAGAAAAAGGTAGAGCTGGTTCAGAAAGGTAAGTTGCCTGAATTAAACATTGATTATGATTGTGTTTTGAGATTTGGGAAGAGATTGTGTGTGCCTTGTGATTCACAGTTGAAGAGAGAGTTGTTATGTGAAACTCATAGTTCTCCGTTTTCAGTTCATCCGGGAAGTACTAAGATGTATAGAGATCTGCGGGAGTATTACTGGTGGGATGGAATGAAAAGGGATATTGCTGATTTTACTGTGAAGTGTTTGACATGTCAACAGGTTAAAGAAGAGCGGCAGTTACCGAAAGGGATGCTTCAGCCTTTACTAGTGCCAGAGTGGAAATGGGAGAATATATCCATGGACTTTGTTGTGGGATTACTGAAGACATCTCGAGGTAATAATGCAATCTGGGTTATTGTTGATCGCTTGACCAAATCTGCTCATTTCCTTTCTATACGAGATACTTTCTCTCTTGATCAACTTTCGCGTTTGTATCTTAAAGACATAGTCAGGTTACATGGAGTTCCTCTCTCCATTGTATCTGACCGTGATCCCAGGTTTACTTTTAACTTTTGGAAAGGCCTTCAGAAGTCGTTGGGTACTGAATTAAATTTTAGTACAGCTTTTCATCCACAATCAGATGGGCAGTCAGAACGAACAATTCAGACATTGGAGGATATGCTACGAGCTTGTTCGATGGATTATCAGGGAAGTTGGGAACAACATCTTTCTTTGGTTGAATTTTCATATAATAACAGTTTTCATTCCAGTATACAGATGGAACCATTTCAGGCATTATATGGGAAGCGGTGTCGAACTCCGGCTTTCTGGGATGAAGTGGGTGAAAGGAAGTTGATGAGACCAGATTTGGTAGAAGAGATGGCAGAAAAAGTTTAGCGGATTCAGAAACACATGAGAACAGCTCAGAGCAGGCAGAAGAGTTATGCGGATAACCGGAGGAAAGATCTATCTTTTGAGGTAGGTGATCATGTTTTTCTCAAAGTATCACCATGGAAAAGTGTGATGCGATTTGGTAAGAAAGGAAAGCTGAGTCCAAGGCTAATTGGACCATATGAAATTCTAGAGAGAGTTGGATCAGTTTCTTACCAAGTGGCTTTACCTCCGAGTTTATCTCAGGTACACAATGTTTTTCATGTTTCAATGTTAAGGAAGTACATGCCAGATCCATCTCATGTTTTGAGTCTAGAGGTAGTTCAGCTGGAAGAGAACCTATCTTATGAGGAGAAACCGGTCCAGATTCTTGACCACAGGGAGCAGGTATTACGGAATAAGGTGATTCATCAGGTAAAGGTTTTTTGGAAAAACCATGTGATTGAAGAGGCAACATGGGAATCTGAAAATGCAATGAGGGATAAGTACCCACATTTATTTGATAAGTAAATAAATTGTGGGGACGCAATTTTCAAAAGGGGGGAAGGATGTAACATCCCAAGTAAGTAATGAATAATAGATATTTTTATCTATGTCTATTAATGAATTAGATAGTGTTTAATGAAAATAAATTCAATCTTATGCATGGAATACACTAACATTCTTAAAACATTATTTTACTGCCTTTTGATGGAAAACCCTTTTTAAATCTATCTTTTGACAATTTTATAAGCTATGTTTGTCAAAATAAAATTATTTTTTATGATTGGGACATCAAAATTTACTTTTTGTGAATTTTTGGTATTTTTCCGAGAAAGTTCATTTTTTAATGAATAGTGAAAAATGTTGTATTTTAATTCAAAACCTCTTTTTAATCTAAATTATTTATATGATTAGATTATATTTTGAATTGGTTTTTAAGTGAAATTAGAATATATTTTTTCCATTTTATCCAATGGTGGTCATTGGAATCAATTTCACTTTGAAATTGGACTTAAACTAGTGTCAATCTTTTGATACTTATTGTTTCATAAAAACACGCTATTTGTCATGACAGCGGGAATTAATTATAAACTTAATTAATGAGACTTATATGTTTTGAATTTTTTAAAATAGACGTCATTTTTGAATTCCGAATATCAAGTATAGCTTAGGGTGAATATTTGGTAATTTTCTGAAAAACTCCAATTTTTGATGAATTGTGAAACCACAAAGTGGTAATCAAGCAAACTGATTTTTCAGTTAAATGAATGTTTACCACTAATGTGTATTGAATTTTGAAAATCCGACATACATGGTTGTCATTAATATGTAAAATGTGGTTCAATGGGATGAAAATAATTTTTTGGTGAATAGTAACTTTTTTCATTAATCGCGATTAGAGGTAATTAGTGTAATTTAAGGTAAAAATGATATTATAAAAATGTGAAAACACCATGACACTTGTCCTAAACCTATTGGGTGAGTCATGGACGACCACGACAACCCATTGGTCGATTTAGGGGACCCCATGGAGCCACATGGGTGAGATAATGACTTTAATGCCTTTTTTTAAATAAAGGTGAAAATGACACTAACATAAATTGTTTTACTAAAACAATTTTTAGAAGGGGTTATACTAATCATATTTTTGTCTATAAATATTTCATGGAAATATAAAAAGATTTCCCACATCATAGTAGTTTTTTTTATAATTTTTGGAATTTAAATAAATTAAATTATTTATGACATAATAATGATGCAGCGATGACATCATTATTTGACGATTTAAATATAATAGAAAGATAATGTAACATATATAAACTGTAACAGCCCAAGATTTTATAAAAAAATATTCTTTTTAATTTTATTAATGTCTTGTGTTGTATGCTACACCAAAAGGAGCTTGCACAACACGCATCCTTGTCTTGCCTTGAATTACACGCAATCGCGACCTTCCTCGATAGCGTGTGTAATACGCAATACCGAGTTTCACTAAACAACGATGTGCTATTAAAATATTATTAAAACTAGCCGTTATGAATAGTAATAACCACTTTTTAAAATTCTGTAAATCTTATTTTTCAAAATGAACTTCATTCTTGGATTCGGAGTATCGAATTTAGCCTAAGGTGAAATTTTGGTACTTTTCGGATAACTTTCATATTCTGATGAATAGTGAAAATTAATAAATTATAATTAAAAAACAACTTTTTTAATCGAAATAATTAATAGTGATAAATTATTAATTTGAGTGGTTTTAAAGTATATTTAGAATATATTTTTACAATTTAATACAATGTTGGTCATTGGTTGTAATTTCACATTTAAACCAGACATAATCAAGTTTCAATCTTTTGATATATATTGTTTCCTAAAAACACGCTATTTATTTTAACAGCAGGATTTAATTATAAAATTAATTACTGAAACTTCTATGTTATGAATATGGTAAAATAGACTTCATTTTTGAATTCGGAATATGAAATATAGCTTAGGATGAAATTTTGGCATTGTTCTGAAAAACATCAATTTTTTATGAATAGTGAAACTACTAAGTGGTAGGTTAAAAATTGAATTTTTCATAAAACATAATTTTGCCGCTTCTGTGAATGGAATTTCGAAAATCCGAGAGACACGGTTAATATCAAGGACTAAAATGTGATTCAATGAGATGAAAATAATTTTTTGGTGAATAGTAACTTTTTACTTTTTTTACCGCGGTTAATAGTAAATAAGGTAACTAAGGGTAAATATGATATTACTATTACCCTAACACATGTCCTAATTCTATTGGACAAGTGTAATTCGACCAAAAACAAACTTAGGAATAAAATATGACCATTTAGGCCCACTTGGATTAGATTAGGACATTTATTATTAATTTATTTAAAGAAAGGTTAAAATAGTTAAAATCAAAGTTTAATAAGTAAATCATTTTTAATATGGGGTTATACATAAGATAAATTCGATTGTAAATATTCATTAGAAAGATAAAAAGATTTCCTACATAATGGTATTTTATTTTTAATTTTTAGACATAAGATAATTTAATTTATTTATGACACAACGATGATGCAGTAATTATATTATTAATGAAATATTGACATAATTGATGTTATAAACACCAAAATAAATGTAATTTGAGATTTTTTATGAATTCCACTAATTTTATAGGTTACTATGATATATTAATGTTGATTTAATCAACTTTTTTCGAACATTTAATTCTGTTATGACTTTCAAAAAAAATCATATATCAAATAGTGTCAAAATTTACACAAAATAGTTTTTAAATCAAATATTATATTATTAATTGTTATTTTATTCCTAAAAATATAAGGTTCGGCCAAATGACTTAGATAAGGATATATATATTAATAATAAACAATTTGGGGTTCGTTTGGCATGTTATAGTAAGTTTATTAACCATATAGTGAAAGAAAACAAAAAGACATGGTAAAAGTTAAATTATTTAACTTAGAGTTAAATCTAATTGATAAGGTTAAAATAATATCCTAAACTTGTCTAAATTCTATTGGTTGATAAGATTTCGACCCATCCCAACTTTAGCTTCGAAATAAGACCCTTTGGAACCATTATAAACCGATTTTGACTTTAATATAAAATAATATTTTGAGATATTCCTAAGGTGCCCCTCTCCTCCCCTATAAAAGGACACCTCCTCCCCCTCCTCCTCACACCAATTTGAGCACTCAAGCTCGGCCAACCCCTGCCAAAATCTCTTCTCCACTTCCCTAGAAACATCCTAGAGGTTCTGGTCTTCCTCAAAGACCAATTCTAGTGCCCTAAGAGGAGGTCTCAAAGAGGCGCTTCAAAGAAGAGGTAATTACCGTTACCAATTCTTTCATCTTTATTTCTTCTTCCACTTCTTCTTCTTAGGTTGTTTCATTATGAAGTAATAACATCAGTATCACTCATATACTGATATGTTATTATAAGTATGAAACAACCCTATTTCACTATCTATCCATCCTACGGAAAAAGAAATCACCGCACGTGCGTACGTACGGAATACCGTCTCCACGCCGTGGTGTAATCTATTTTCCACCACCACCTTACATGGATGGGTATAATGGTGTAAAGAATAACTATACATAGTTATTACAACATCATATTGATTCTGATATATTGTATAATCCACTTCAATTCAGTTCAATATTTATGGAAATGATATCATCGCTCGTGCGTACGTACGGACTACCGTCTCCACGACGCGATGAGATTCATTCTCCATGTTAACCATTTAAGAATGATTATAATGTATATATAAGAAATAATAATGAAATATATGACATTATAAAGCTACTGGATTTATGTATATATATATATATGTATGTCATCTACTTACTTCCATTTCAAGACAATAAGGAAAGTAAAACAACGTTCATGCGTACGTACGGACTACCGTCTCCATGAACGGTGTTTTTCATTTTATTTATCTATCTATTATATATATATATATACTGAATATATATGATATATAAATCATATTTTATATTCTGAAAGTAAGTAAATCATGATATAAGTAATAATGATGTCAAGAACAACAAGTCAAAACACCTACGATAAATGAAACGATTTTACCCAAAACGCTTCTTTAACATGGAATTTACAAAAGAACGGGTAATATAATGTCATAAGTGAACCATATATGATATCATAACAATGAATATGATTCTGTAATAAGTCAATGACATTATTTAAATTATTATACAGGAGTTTCGGACACTTACAAAGCAAGTCGGACATAAGGTAAGGGAAATATCACAATCTCATTTTTATCCGAGATTGTTTATTCGTAAGTATTTACTGGGGTGTATTTTATCATCCACATCCATGTTTTCTCAATATGTAATATTATTTCCATCCACCTACAATTGTTTAAATCCAATTTTACCCTTATATGAGTTTTTAATAAAAGATATGAAAGGAATCTTTTGTCATTTTTTTATACGAGGTACTTTTTGACTTTTCCGACAAAAGTACGAAGAACGTTTTTTTAACTTATACGGAACGAACAGATTTTTACGGTTTTATAAAGCCTTATTTTCATGAACCTTCCTACAAAATATTTCATGACTATTTTCAATAAAATCTTTTTCTTTTAAAATTGCATGATGTTTTGTGAAAAGAAATTGATTTTGAAGAAGAAAGGATATTTTCCTCAAGAATTCAATTCAAGTATTTTATCAAAATTATTTTCCATCTAAGATAATAAAAGGGTTCTGTTTTTATCCCTATTATTACATGGATTTGATTATATTGTGATGGAAACATTTTTATGAATTCCTTTATCTTATATGAATTGTTTTATGATGTCATATTGTTTAAGAATCCCATTTTTATTACATGGGTTACGTTATGATGTATGGTTTATGATTTTGTGGCACACATAAGAAAGGATTCATTATAAGATGGGTGGGACCTATATCTCCCTCCAATGCATTGGGTAAAGATTTTATATCTCATGAGATAGACATGGCTGGAACGGAAGGTTATTTCGGTTCAGTGATACAGGACTGAAACGAGGAGTGAACTCGGTTCAGAAAGGGACTTTGTCCACTAAGATAGTCTTGGCAATGAGTCATGACTAACAAGAAATGATTTTCCATGATTATGTGTGCATGCCACAAAGTTTCAAGTTTTATGTTATGATTATGGGGATCTCATTTTCACTTCTATGATTTGTTCCATGTTAAGATATTATGATCTCTTTTGCAGGTTATGATTTTCAAAAAGATATGATATGATTTTTATTTCTTTTGTATACCCTTACTGAGCATTTGAGCTCACCATTTTATGTTTTCTTTTCCCCAGGATATAAAGAAAGGTTTTAGGTAAAAAAAAGGAAGATCTTTATGGGAGATTTTGATGATCTTTCACCACGATTAGAAGATTATATTCCGAGTTTCCAAAGACACTAAACTATTACGATCCTTTAGTGTGTGTTTTTGTTATGTACTAAGTATTCCGAAAAAGTAATGTAATGTCCATGTACGATAAGCTTCGGGTCTCTACAGTTGGTATCAGAGGAAAGGTTTAGTCAACCTTTGGAAACTAGGACGCGAAAACGTTAGTGAGATCCCTAGAGATATTTCTAAGGTATGTCTAGGGATGTCCCTAAGGATAAGTATACGTATAGGATATATTCCTAGAACTACGGTAACGATCTTAGAATTTATCCTAAGATGTTAGATATTGAAGGTACTCCCCCTTTATTATGTTGTTTTCCCTAGCATGATTTTTTCCTCTCACACTATTCTTTTTGGGTTTTAGAAAATGGCTGGAAACAAGGTGATTCACGATAATGGAGGATATGCTGGACAATGGAATGATATTTTTCATGAGCAACCAAATGAAATGGGATTTGGAAGTCCAAAAATCATTATTATGCCGAATCAGCAATCTCATAATATGATCAATAAAGTAAAATTTGGTAAGTTTCCTGACTCGGCTAATAAGAGAAAGATGGAGTTTCATGATGATCATAGAGGAAAGAAAGTTCAATTTCCCCTATGTAAATCATGTGGGAAGAGGCATCAAGGAGAATGTTTCAAAGGAACTGGAAGATGCTTTGGGTGTGGAAAAGAAGGACACAAAGCAAGTAAGTGCAAAGGAAAAGGTTCAGTTAACACCATGGATGAGGATAATGGTATTGCTACGACATCAACAATGGTTAAATGTTTTAAATGTGGAATGTACGGGCATTATGCAAACCAATGCCCTAAGGGAAAGTCTCATGAAGATAATCAGTATGGTCGTATAGGAATTATTTATGTTGATGATGATGAAGAGACTACAGATGATATGTGAGATGAAGGAATTGTTGAAGCTCGGTCAATGGTTTAAGAATGTAGTGGAATGATGACATGTTTATCATGTGTAATGTTGTATAATTAATCTCATGGTACTATGGAATAAAGAGACATCTAAGGATTGTTACACTGTTGTCCTTCCTTGAGTTTTGAAAGTGTCTAATTAATGGTACAAGTATCCATGAAAGGTTATTCAGATATTTTTGGAATGTAGATGATATGCGCATAATGAAGGGATAAAGAGCAAATGAAATGTTTGACAGTATTCATGAGCTCATGATTGATATAAGGACTAAGTGATATCATGGCTTGAGTATATAGAATTTTGAGGATATTGGTAGGTGGAAAGTGTTAACTTTTAACTGCATTCATGTTTTCACTAAGGTATTCAAGAGAATACATGATTAAGGACTTTGAATGTTTGGAATGTGACCAACAAAATATATCTTATGATATATGGGGATCAACGATGGTATTAAATCTCTGGTAATCGTTTTCACTATGTTATGAGAGTGGACTGCAGCATTATGGATAAGCCTAAAGATTGGAATGGATTATGTTGGACATAAGTTAGTATTGTTTAAGGATAGAAGTTTTCTCAATATTATTGATGGGATGTTATAGTAATATAGTTTTGGAAAAAGGACAACCTACAGGACGGGCGACAGCCCATCGCTTCGGACAAGGCTGTGGGAATCGAACCCACAACCGAAGTGCGACTGGCCTTTATCGCCTACCACTGGCCTACAGGAATTCCCTGTTTAGTAGAAACTAGTTTTATTATATTAAGCAGTATGATATATGAAGTATAAGTCCATTTTAGGAACCATATGTGATTAATCTCACTATAGATCGACTTATGTATATAATTTTTGCTAACCCTTTTGTTTGAGACAGATGGAATGACCCGTCATTCTATCACATGATCTGCTAACACTTCACGAATAACAAATTCAACTTCATATATTTAAGAGATGAAGTGGAAATTGTTCAAGGCATGAACAACAGTGAGATTGTACCAAAATAATGAAAGTATTTATTCTAATTCAAATTTTCAACTTTAGGGAAATGATCTTGAAAACCAAAAATGTTGTCCTAGTGATCTTATACCTGATGAATCAGATGGTACCTTATATCATCACAAATCTATGGATTTGTGATTACTGGCTTTTCAATAGCCATGTTCTCTACCACTCTCCATCAGAACATGATGGTTAGATTTCTCTTCCATATCCATATTTTCACCTATGTGGAAACCCAATGATTAGTTTATTTGGGTAACCGTTACGTTTCATACTTTTGTTTTTAAAGATTTGTTTTGATATTCCTTTTTACGATGTGGGTTTCTATTAAAGAAACTTTCGAATAGTAAACCATTTATATCCCCGACGAATTTCGAGGGCGAAATTCATTTTAAGGGGGGTAGAATGTAACAGCCCAAGATTTTATAAAAAAATATTCTTTTTAATTTTATTAATGTCTTGTGTTGTATGCTACACCAAAAGGAGCTTGCACAACACGCATCCTTGTCTTGCCTTGAATTACACGCAATCGCGACCTTCCTCGATAGCGTGTGTAATACGCAATACCGAGTTTCACTAAACAACGATGTGCTATTAAAATATTATTAAAACTAGCCGTTATGAATAGTAATAACCACTTTTTAAAATTCTGTAAATCTTATTTTTCAAAATGAACTTCATTCTTGGATTAGGAGTATCGAATTTAGCCTAAGGTGAAATTTTGGTACTTTTCGGATAACTTTCATATTCTGATGAATAGTGAAAATTAATAAATTATAATTAAAAAACAACTTTTTTAATCGAAATAATTAATAGTGATAAATTATTAATTTGAGTGGTTTTAAAGTATATTTAGAATATATTTTTACAATTTAATACAATGTTGGTCATTGGTTGTAATTTCACATTTAAACCAGACATAATCAAGTTTCAATCTTTTGATATATATTGTTTCCTAAAAACACGCTATTTATTTTAACAGCAGGATTTAATTATAAAATTAATTAATGAAACTTCTATGTTATGAATATGGTAAAATAGACTTCATTTTTGAATTCGGAATATGAAATATAGCTTAGGATGAAATTTTGGCATTGTTCTGAAAAACATCAATTTTTGATGAATAGTGAAACTACTAAGTGGTAGGTTAAAAATTGAATTTTTCATAAAACATAATTTTGCCGCTTCTGTGAATGGAATTTCGAAAATCCGAGAGACACGGTTAATATCAAGGACTAAAATGTGGTTCAATGAGATGAAAATAATTTTTTGGTGAATAGTAACTTTTTACTTTTTTTACCGCGGTTAATAGTAAATAGGGTAACTAAGGGTAAATATGATATTACTATTACCCTAACATATGTCCTAATTCTATTGGACAAGTGTAATTCGACCAAAAACAAACTTAGGAATAAAATATGACCATTTAGGCCCACTTGGATTAGATTAGGACATTTATTATTAATTTATTTAAAGAAAGGTTAAAATAGTTAAAATCAAAGTTTAATAAGTAAATCATTTTTAATATGGGGTTATACATAAGATAAATTCGATTTTAAATATTCATTAGAAAGATAAAAAGATTTCCTACATAATGGTATTTTATTTTTAATTTTTAGACATAAGATAATTTAATTTATTTATGACACAACGATGATGCAGTAATTATATTATTATTGAAATATTGACATAATTGATGTTATAAACACCAAAATAAATGTAATTTGAGATTTTTTATGAATTCCACTAATTTTCTAGGTTACTATGATATATTAATGTTGATTTAATCAACTTGTTTCGAACATTTAATTCTGTTATGACTTTCAAAAAAAATCATATATCAAATAGTGTCAAAATTGACACAAAATAGTTTTTAAATCAAATATTATATTATTAATTGTTATTTTATTCCTAAAAATCTAAGGTTCGGCCAAATGACTTAGATAAGGATATATATATTAATAATAAACAATTTGGGGTTCGTTTGGCATGTTATAGTAAGTTTATTAACCATATAGTGAAAGAAAACAAAAAGACATGGTAAAAGTTAAATTATTTAACTTAGAGTTAAATCTAATTGATAAGGTTAAAATAATATCCTAAACTTGTCTAAATTCTATTGGTTGATAGGATTTCGACCCATCCCAACTTTAGCTTCGAAATAAGACCCTTTGGAACCATTATAAACCGATTTTGACTTTAATATAAAATAATATTTTGAGATATTCCTAAGGTGCCCCTCTCCTCCCCTATAAAAGGACACCTCCTCCCCCTCCTCCTCACACCAATTTGAGCACTCAAGCTCGGCCAAACCCTGCCAAAATCTCTTCTCCACTTCCCTAGAAACATCCTAGAGGTTCTGGTCTTCCTCAAATACCAATTCTAGTGCCCTAAGAGGAGGTCTCAAAGAGGCGCTTCAAAGAAGAGGTAATTACCGTTACCAATTCTTTCATCTTTATTTCTTCTTCCACTTCTTCTTCTTAGGTTGTTTCATTATGAAGTAATAACATCAGTATCACTCATATACTGATATGTTATTATAAGTATGAAACAACCCTATTTCACTATCTATCCATCCTACGGAAAAAGAAATCACCGCACGTGCGTACGTACGGAATACCGTCTCCACGCCGTGGTGTAATCTATTTTCCACCACCACCTTACATGGATGGGTATAATGGTGTAAAGAATAACTATACATAGTTATTACAACATCATATTGATTCTGATATATTGTATAATCCACTTCAATTCAGTTCAATATTTATGGAAATGATATCATCGCTCGTGCGTACGTACGGACTACCGTCTCCACGACGCGATGAGATTCATTCTCCATGTTAACCATTTAAGAATGATTATAAAGTATATATAAGAAATAATAATGAAATATATGACATTATAAAGCTACTGGATTTATGTATATATATATATGTATGTCATCTACTTACTTCCATTTCAAGACAATAAGGAAAGTAAAACAACGTTCATGCGTACGTACGGACTACCGTCTCCATGAACGGTGTTTTTCATTTTATTTATCTATCTATTATATATATATATATACTGAATATATATGATATATAAATCATATTTTATATTCTGAAAGTAAGTAAATCATGATATAAGTAATAATGATGTCAAGAACAACAAGTCAAAACACCTACGATAAATGAAACGATTTTACCCAAAACGCTTCTTTAACATGGAATTTACAAAAGAACGGGTAATATAATGTCATAAGTGAACCATATATGATATCATAACAATGAATATGATTCTGTAATAAGTCAATGACATTATTTAAATTATTATACAGGAGTTTCGGACACTTACAAAGCAAGTCGGACATAAGGTAAGGGAAATATCACAATCTCATTTTTATCCGAGATTGTTTATTCGTAAGTATTTACTGGGGTGTATTTTATCATCCACATCCATGTTTTCTCAATATGTAATATTATTTCCATCCACCTACAATTGTTTAAATCCAATTTTACCCTTATATGAGTTTTTAGTAAAAGATATGAAAGGAATCTTTTGTCATTTTTTTATACGAGCTACTTTTTGACTTTTCCGACAAAAGTACGAAGAACGTTTTTTTTTAACTTATACGGAACGAACAGATTTTTACGGTTTTATAAAGCCTTATTTTCATGAACCTTCCTCCAAAATATTTCATGACTATTTTCAATAAAATCTTTTTCTTTTAAAATTGCATGATGTTTTGTGAAAAGAAATTGATTTTGAAGAAGAAAGGATATTTTCCTCAAGAATTCAATTCAAGTATTTTATCAAAATTATTTTCCATCTAAGATAATAAAAGGGTTCTGTTTTTATCCCTATTATTACATGGATTTGATTATATTGTGATGGAAACATTTTTATGAATTCCTTTATCTTATATGAATTGTTTTATGATGTCATATTGTTTAAGAATCCCATTTTTATTACATGGGTTACGTTATGATGTATGGTTTATGATTATGTGGCACACATAAGAAAGGATTCATTATTAGATGGGTGGGACCTATATCTCCCTCCAATGCATTGGGTAAAGATTTTATATCTCATGAGATAGACATGGCTGGAACGGAAGGTTATTTCGGTTCAGTGATACAGGACTGAAACGAGGAGTGAACTCGGTTCAGAAAGGGACTTTGTCCACTAAGATAGTCTTGGAAATGAGTCATGACTAACAAGAAATGATTTTCCATGATTATGTGTGCATGCCACAAAGTTTCAAGTTTTATGTTATGATTATGGGGATCTCATTTTCACTTCTATGATTTTTTCCATGTTAAGATATTATGATCTCTTTTGCAGGTTATGATTTTCAAAAAGATATGATATGATTTTTATTTCTTTTGTATACCCTTACTGAGCATTTGAGCTCACCATTTTATGTTTTCTTTTCCCCAGGATATAAAGAAAGGTTTTAGGTAAAAAAAAGGAAGATCTTTATGGGAGATTTTGATGATCTTTCACCACGATTAGAAGATTATATTCCGAGTTTCCAAAGACACTAAACTATTACGATCCTTTAGTGTGTGTTTTTGTTATGTACTAAGTATTCCGCAAAAGTAATGTAATGTCCATGTACGATAAGCTTCGGGTCTCTACATAAACTACACATGTCCAAAACTTATTGGATGGGTGGATTTCGAACCCTTATCACCTTATCCACGCATTATATCAATGTCGGACCTTTTAAAACCGAAACACATTTTCAAATAAAATAATAGATTCATGGTTTCCAAAAGTGCTCCTCCTCTCCTCTTATAAAAGGCCCCCACCTCTACCTCATTTCACACACTACTCAAGCCTTTGGCTCGGCCAAATCCTGCCAATTTACTCTCTCCACATCCCTCTACTCATCCTAGAGGATTCCCTTTGGGCAGAATCCTTTCAAAGGAAGCCTTTAGGCACAAATTAAAAGGAGTTACACTTTTAAAGGTAATTCATTCTCTCATGTTCATTTGTTTTATTTTGCTTCTCCAACCCCCTAAACTCTTTTTATTTACTTCTTTTGTAACAACACCAGTATCTTCAATATACTAGTATGTTGTTATAAGATTTATTTGAGCTACACTCTCACACAACTACATCAAATGGTTAAAGAACATACGGTTTCCATGGATGGCGAAATTCTGCCTCCCGAAACGATGATTGTTCAATACTAATCTAACACCTTCAAAGGTGGCCATTATGAGGTCACTATTTTTATATATGATATATAATATGTTTCTGTTTTCCTTAAGCTTCTGTTTTTTTCATTTTGGACATACCTTTATGGTTTCCATTATCGGTAAACGTGATATCTACATTTAAGGAACTGCGGACTACCGCCCCCTCAAAGTGATTTGATTCGTTAAATACCATATGTGGGACGTATAAAGGATGGAAATATGATATTATATATATTATACTGGAATTATAATATACCTTTATATCATTATGATTCCATTCTATAAGATACGAAATAGAAATGAAAGTAGCATTCATGCGTACGTACGGCTTACCGTCTCCATGAACGGTGCATTTCATTTCTTACCCTTAAATGATTATGTAATATTATAAATGCATGCATTTACTGGATATATATGACATATATAATATCTACATCATGAATACCATTCTGGATATAATGGGTACATGAAAAACTTGTAATTATAAAGGGCTTACTTTTGACTCAAGTACCAATGATTGTTAAAACAACCGTTATTAAATTAAATAATTACATAGTGTTCATGACATGGAAATAAGTGATATAAAAAGAATAATGAACTTTAAAAAGGTTCTTAAGAAAGTATAAATTAACTCAAGTTTATTATTCAGGACATTAAAGAACGGTCGGGTCAAGTTGGATACAAGGTATGGGACATCGTCTCAATCTCCTTTCATTGAGGCATATTTTATTTTATACACAACTTTCTTTTATGCGGTGTATAAACCCCTTTGACTTTTACGTTTATCCAAAAGGAATCTTTTTTTATACGAAGCGTTTTACAAAACGACAAAAGGGAATTTTTTTGTCGTACGTATGCGGCGACAACGACTTCTCCGCCGTCGTGACAATTATTTGAGTTTCAGCTTCCTCTACAAGTCATTCCTTCTTTTTAAAAGAAAAATAAATACCATGATTTACTTTTCTTTTATTTTGGTATTGAAAATGGTTTTCATAATATTTTTATATCAATGTGTGGTATTGATATCTTGTGATTGAATGGTGGAAATTTTATGTTTCCTTTATGCATGTTTTATGTGATATGATTATGTTGAGGTTTTTGGGAATTATTATGAAGACGGGTGGTTCCATCATAGACTAAGGGCGGGTGAGCCCGATATAGCTCTCCAATGCATTGGGTTACGTGAAGGAGTGAAACGTTAAGGTTTCTCCGAAGAGATTTAGGGAATATACTGTGATGGGTATTCCAAACGTAACCAAGAGGGTTACTCCCTACGTAAGAATGTTATGAATGCCTCAAGTTACCTTTATGTCTTATGATTTATATGATTTATTCATGATTTGATGAGGTATGTTAATGTGCTTATGTTTTATGGGTAAAGTATGATTTCATTCTTTTGTATATATGTACCCATGTTCCCTTTCCATGTTTTTATAACCCATACTGAGCTTTTTATGCTCATCCCAAGTTTTTTTGAAATGTTTTTCACAGGTCAAGGGAAAGGTACATGATATGATGGTAGTGTCAAGGAAGTGTCAAGAAAGAATCCATGTTTTATCTTAAATATGTTTCCATTGATGGGAATGAAGAATAATATCTTTATGTAACCACTTTGTTTATATGTGGATTGTAATGCAAGTTTTATGATCTAATTCTCTAAAACTCTAAACCCGAAAAGATCCTCATTGTGTAATCTTGTAATAACTCAAGATTAAGTAAGGTTTAAGGCTGGGGACTTATACTCAGAGTATATATAAATGATTTGAGGATAACCGAAGGAATGATCATCATTTTGAGGTAGGTGATATTGTCTTCCAAAAAGAAATAACCATGGAATGTGTGATGCATTTTTGTTAGAAAGGGGAAATTGACTCTGATGTTCTTTCGAACATATGAAATCTTAGAGAAAGTAGGAATATTTTCCTACAAAGTGTATTTACCTCCGATTATATCCTAGGTACGCAATTTCTTTTTTCATGTATCGATGATAAGAATGCATATGACATGTCTCTATTAGGTTTTGAGTCTCAACGTAATTTATATGGAAGATAATCTTTTTTATAAGGAATAGCGAGTCCAAATTTTTAATGGCAGAGAGAAATCATTGTAAAATAAGATGATTTTTTAGGTTAAATATGTGTGGAAAACCCATTTGTACAAAGAGGGAACATGGTAATCACAAAATTCTATGATGTAAATATTCCCCCATTTGTTTGACAAGTAAATAATATTGTGAAAACTCAATTTTCAAAAGGGGGAAGATGTAACATCCTAGGTAATTATAGACTAAGTCATTTTCATATCTATTATTATTTCTGAAATTGATATTAATTTTACTTAAAAGGGAACACTCTATCTCATTGTGTACCCAAAACATGACAATTAGTTTCTCCTAAATCTTATGTTTCACACAAGGCAGAGATATACAGAAAAATAATACATTATTAATATTATTATTTTAAATGGTAGTCGTCACCTATACATAGTATTCAAAGGAATGGATATAACTATCTATATTATGTTCAAACATGTATATTAAAAAAATTTACTTTTTCTTAATAAATTTTAGAGGCTTAAACTCAAAATACAGCTAATTTTATGCATTAAATACTCTAGTATTTTTAAAAGGATGTTTTAATTCCTGTTGATAGAGAACAATTTTAAAATATAGTTTTAGATAGTTTTATATGTTCTATTTGAAAAAATATAAATATTCATTAGAAGTGGGTCATCATAATTTACTTTGGATGAATTTTGGTATCATTTTGATAAAATCCATTTGTAATGAAAAGTGAAAAATACTACATTTTAATTTAAAACTTCTTATTAATAAAATTTATTTATACTATTAAATTGAAATATTATTTTGTTTTAATGTGTAATTTGATTAAATTTTTATCATTCAATCCAATTTTTTTATTGTATTTAATTTCATACTAAAATTGAATAAAAAACTATGTGAAATTTTGAATGTTTCACTTAAAAAACATGTTTTCTCAGTCCGACAATAGGATTAAATTTTAATATAAAATTTCCACATCATTTAATTGTATTTTAAAAAACTATCCTACATGGTTGAAAAAAGAATGAAAAATGTGGTTCAATAGAATCAAAATAATTTTGTTTAATAGTAACTTTATTATTTTTTACCATGGTTAAAGGGTAAATCTAGTAAATATGGGTAAAAATAATATTAAAATAATATAAAACTACCCTAAAATTTGTTATAATATTATTGGATGAGTTATGTATGATAAATAATATCCATGGGCCTAAATTTATGTCCTTTGGATGCCATATGGCTATGATTATGGCATATATACCATTTAAATTTAATGTAAAGGTAAAAATACCATAAACATGTCTCTTATTAAGAAAAAATTTTAAAATGGGGTTATATAAGTGACCTACTAAACAATATATATTAGTTAAAACGATAAAAAGACTACCTACATCATGGTATTTTATTTATAATTTTTAGATATTAAATTACTAAATTTAATTATGACACAATAACGATGTAGTGATTTCTTTTTTAATGAAAAAATCACGTAAATTATATTATAAATTTTTAAATAAATATTTTATGACATAATGTATTCAATAAAATAAATTTTTAGGTGACTATGACATTTTTTATTTCCATTAATTTTTTTTTTCAATTATATATCTCATTTTGGTTTTATTTAAATTCATTAAGTAGAATAGTTCCAAAATATGAAATAAAGGATTTTTAAAAAAATAATTTTATAAATTATTTAAAAATGATAAATATATTTTAAAATTATAATGTTTCTTTAATATTTTCTAAAATTTAATCAATTTTCTAATTATTGGAAATTTACCCCATATAAGTAAAATGTATAGCCTCTTAATATTTCAAATGATGATACCTCAAATATAATTAAAAGTGAATAGTTAAGGGTAAATAGAAAAGATATGTTTTAAAATAAAATCAATACATTTCTATGAATTATTGGACAAGTGTATTTATAACTGTAGTCATCATAGAATCAACATATATCAGGTTGGAATCACTTGGAATAAAAATTAATGTATATTAATTTAATATTTAAGACTTTCCAAGGGTTCCCCTCCCCTCTCCTAAAAAAGGTATGCACTATTCTCAAATACTCACACATCAAGAAATATTTTGGTTCATCAATTCTATTCTTAAACACCTTTCTCAAATCTATACCCACATTATGGAGCCATTATTTTTGGATGAAAACCTTTCCTAAATGAGTTAAGGTGTAATTTAAGGTGGTTATCTGAAATAATGGTAATTTTTTAATTTCAATATTTATATTCTATTTTTTCATCCTTTTCATTCAAATATTCTGCTTCCGAGATAAAATAACAAATCCAATATCATCAATATATTGAGATGTTATTATTATTATATCATAACCTAAATCCATAACCACTACCATCAAATATGAAAGGAATTAGTTGTTTATGCGTATGTGTGAACTATCACCCCTCGAACCGATCTAATTCATTTTTCATAACCATCACTCTTGTTTGGTTATAATTAAGGAATTAATGGTTATATGTGATATTTATGACATATTGAAAATTCTATAATAATAATATATCAAATAATTTCTTACTTTTCTTGCCCATAAAAATGTTAACATCAATCGTGCATATGTGTAAATTATAACCTCCACGATGCAATGTTACTCTTTTTTATTTATTATATAACTTTTATGATCTATATAATTATATTTTATTATTATAATAATATTAATTATTTTATAATCATTAATGAAATATAACATAATACTTAACTTCTTTCCAAAATGATCACTAAAAAATGGAAAACGTTTCTCATGTGTACGTATGACTAACAATCAACCTGAACATAACATTGTAAATTTTGCATAACCACACTTTATGGTTTCATATAAAGGTATATATTATGTATAAAAATGATAATAATTTCATGAATATTATTCAGGATATGATGAAATTATGACCACATATAGTAGTTTTATCAAACCATGTTCATTTTCAACCCATGTACCAAATATTGACAAAATGTCTGACATGAACTCAAATAAATAACTAATTATTACAAAATAGTAATAAGTAATATAAAAAGGATAATATGCCTGAAGAATGTTATTTGGAAAGTACAAATTATCCTATTTTTATTATTTCATAATAAAAAGGAACATATGAGATAATTCAGACACCATGTAAGGGACTTCATCCCAATATGCCTTCATTGAGGAATATTTTGATGTTATACACCACCTTATTTTATAAGATGTATAATCGACCCATTTGAATTTTAATTCATTCCATGGTTATTGAAAAGAATATTTTTATTCAAAACATTTTACAAAAGGATAAAATAAGATTTTTTTAATGTATGTGGCGACAATGACGTCACTGATGCCATAACTTTTATTTATGACATTTGGCTTCCTCTATACCCCTTAATGTTTTTAATGAAAAAATATCGTATTCTATTTCTTGTTGTTTTGGTATTGAAATAGTTATTTAATGTGGATTTACATTTTCAATATCTTGAAATGAATTATTGTGATTTAAAATGAAGTTTTTTGTTTGAAGATTTCATAATTATAATCTCTGTTATGTTATGATTATATATTGGTACATGGACATTTCCCTATTGGTTATGTGATAAACCAAAGTTCGGTGGTTACATGATAAACTAAAGACAGTTGGATCCATGATTATATAAGGTTTGGTGGTTACATATTAACTTTCAATGCATTGGGTTTGTATGTCGGTCGTATGGATATTACATTTGTAAGAGTGATAGGTATGAAAGTCGACCGTATGGTTATTCCATTTAGGTATGATTATGTCCCAAGATACCATTTTATTTGTAATATGTTTATTTCTATGGGTTTTATCGTAATATTTTTGTTACAAATAGTGTATGAAACTATAATCTATTCATTGAGGAATATTTATTACAAAAATTATTGTGAGAAGTATTAGCTTATGATAAAGTAATCTTAGTTTACATGTTTTCTAACGAATAATAGTTTTCATTCTTTGTATTTCTCTTACTGAGATTTTTAGGGTCATTCTTGGTTTTGAAATGTTATTGAAAAGGATTTAAGATATAATAAAGACATATATGGGATCAATAAAAATGTTGTGATATTTGAACATGAAAAGAAACAATGTTTCATTTTAATTGTTTTTGTTTTGATAAAAAATGGATTCTGTGTAGAAGTGACTAATTTTGAATATTATAGTAGTTATGTAAGAGTTACGGCCTACTTCTATAATTCTGTAAACCTAAAAAGATCTTTAATTTAAAATAATGTAAAATTATTTACATGAAAAAATATTAAGTAATGTTTAGGATTGGAAAGTTATATAATATGTAGTCTTGTATTAGTAAATACACACTTATAACCCTTTGGTTATGGGTTCATGCCTTACATCCTTTCCAGATGTGATGGGGTTTTCCACATCCTATAGTTTTTCCATTATAAATTATTATAATCCTAAAAGAAATCCAAAAAATAGCCTTAATATATTCCTCATTAAACAAATGTTTTAACCTCATGGGTTATCCCTAATGTTTCATTTCTCATTCCTAATAATTTAATAACCTATATTTCATTTATTTTTATTGGAGAATTTGATAATATAGTGACCATGTCCATAGATATTTCATCCATTTGAACAAGAAATTAAAATCCATAAATGTATTCTTATGACTAAATCAACAATACATTACTTCTGACCTATAATAATAATAATAAATAGTTACAATTCATTCCTTTAGTCTCAAAATATTTTACAAAACTAATATGGTTGGAAAAAGTTATACAATATGCGTAAACGTAGTAATCTTTACAACATCATGCTAATTTTAAAATAAACTATTTCATAAATGGGAAATGTTTTCAACATTAACAAATATCATGATATAAAAATTTAGAAAAAAGGTAATTAATTTCTAAAATGAAATTACCATTAATCCATCGAGTAAAATGAAGTTGATATTAATCATAATATGAAATATGTTTTTGTAAAATAATCATGTATTTTGTTGAAACATGGTAATAATTTTAGTTAAAATATAACCTTTTTGGAAACATTCATTCTTCATTATTCCTTAATTAAAAAAATATATTTTATGAAATTTCAATACATCCAGATATGATTTCAACTTAAAAAATGTTATCATAAACCACATATTCAACAATTTGTTTATAGGGACAAATTTAGTTAGTTCTATCTAATTTATTATATCCATATCAATCATCTCCACATTCCAACATCATTATCTCAACATAATGAAAATATTAAGTGTTTTATTTCCTTGAAATATGTGTTTTAAAAAAATTCAATGTTCCATTGAATCACTTTACATTATCATTGGTACCATTAAACCTGAATTCAAAAATCCTTACAGAAAAATTATAATCCTTATACAATTCAGAATTCCTAAAATGATAATTTCATAAAACTTTTCTCGGATCAAAATAAAAAGCGCAAGAATAATTTCATTTTTTATATTAAAACATCATATTCTTTACCTTGATCCCTTAAATTTTTCTAAGGTATAATCCATTGATTCATGGGGTATTTATTTTACAGTGCCCCAACTCCCTATAGTTTTATCATTAAAATTTATAAAATTATTTCTTTCCCTTTTAATCATGATTATGGTGGTATTCTTCAATAAACATTAAGAAATCTTCATTTCTTATAAATAAATTACCATGATGTCTCTTTCCACAATTATAACATGTTGGAAAATAATTCATTACCTACCTCCCATTATCAATCCCCTTAGTAATCCTCAACTTTTTTTTGTCCCTTTGAGACAACAATACATAGATAATTTTTGACCGATCTTTTTAATAGATGATTTTATGTCTACATATGTTAAGAATGTTTGGTATAATATATCTGATTTGAATATTATATTAATCCTATCCAAGAAACGACCATTTTGACAGTTTTCATCACATGCATTGATGTGATTCCCATTCCTTCTTCAAGGTTCTATTTATAAATGATGGCATACAATAGATTATTTATCATAGTATATCATATAATCTCAATATAACTTATGGTAAATTGAAAATTTATGTATAAATAATCTCAGAATCATAACTTTGGTATCTTTTAGTGTATTTACATATTTTATTATGGGGTTTCATTCAAAAATCTATTTTCCCCTAAATCTACATCCCATGGAATCAAATAATGTTACACTGAAACAAACTATAATGACCCTGAACCTAGTAGCCTAGAGTATGTAGTTACATTGTTACATTGGCATAACATACAAGAAATCTCATCCCAATGGACCAAATAGTTTTTTAGTATTTGAAAAATAGATAAATACTTGTAATTCACAATACATTTAAAACATAGAATAAAAAATTAATTTTCATTTATAATAAATTAATTCCCCTCACTTTATCTCAAAATATCAATCACAAAATGCTACCACATATTCTGGGTAAAAATGAATCTAAAGAAAAGGGTTATCTTAGAGGGTTAGTAAGAATAATAGTATAACAGAAGATATGAAAAAAACAAGGCTTAAAAATAGTGTCAGGTAACTTACTAAAAAACATGAAATTTAATCCAAAATTTTTGTATACTATGATAGGAAAAAAGATATTATCAAATAATTCCATATAAATAATCATGTGAGCTAAAATACATAACAATGGATATTATAAAAATCGAAATATCACAAGGAAATAAATAACTAATATCATAAAGAGGGAATAAGTAATTCAAATAATCATAAACACACAATCATGTTTTAGCTAAGATCCAATGTATAAAAGTGTAAGACATAATCCAATAGAAAATATATTTTGTCTCATTAGACCTTCTGAGGAATCTAGGGGTTACAATGAGTGACCCCGATCACATACTAGGTCTACTGAAATCTTTATATGAAAGGTTTAAAACATAATCAAAATATATTTTTGTATTGAAATAAGTATAGTAAATGTAAATAACATTCCTCAATCAGTAAACATAATCCCAAACTATCTAGTGTAACATGTCGAATGACATATAAATATTACATACCAAGGAAAACTGATTATAAAAAATTAAATAAAAAATTTATATATTATATCATAGTATATTAACAGAATTTAATCAAAGGATTCCTCAAATTATGTATAGATGAAGATAATTTATTTATATCATTGAAAAACATTCTTGAGGAAAATAACATATTAACCTTGAAAATAAGACATTTATAAAATGATGGAAACTAATAAAATAAATTAAATTCATTAAAAATAACAATTTAAACTTGTAAATTAATCATTAAATCAATAAATCATTATGATGGAATGAAATTCTTATCACACCTTATAAAAATAAAAACATATACTTATGTATTTTTTTCAGAAACATCTAAATGAAATTTTTTTAGAAAATGACATAATATACATTTCAAAAAAAAATTTAAAAGATAAATGTGAGAAAAAATGACTTATAGCAATAATATAAGACTATTAAAAATATTTTATGAAATAATTTTTTTAGAAATGTTCATGGAAGAAAAAGGGATATTTAAGGAAACAATTTAAAGGATATTTTATAAAAAAGATTGTCTCTTAGAAATATAATATAATGAAAGTGAGAGATAATAAAATGATTTGATTATGTGTACTAGTATTAAATAAAACTAAAAAAAGTGAAAGTGAGAAAAATATAATCATAAATAATTTCACACATAGTATTATCCTGACATAATATGTAAATTAGATTTTTAACCCAGTGAAGGTAAATGGAGTTATAAAATTATATACCACTTGTACTGAGTCGAATTGTATGCCCCATAAATGTAATTTTTATAAAATGAAGAATTTAATACCATATATATAGTAAGATTCATGATATTGTATATCACATTATATTATATACACTAAAAAATGAAATAATTAGTGAATAAATTATATACATCTCAAAAGTAAAAGTGAGAGAAGAAACCCTTTCCTCACACATGCCATTAGTTTTTCATACATTACCCTAATGTATAATGGTTTAAAGAATGTTATTAATTTATTAATGAAATATTATAATATTTATAGCACCATATATTATACTTTTTAAACATCTTTCCACACATTCACTTATAATATTTCAATATATTCATTGTTTCTAATGTGTTCGTTTCATTGTATCATAGTCGATTCACTTTTTTATAAATATGCATATTCCTTTCAATTACAAATTAAACTAAAAAAGAGAAATAAAATGGTATTAATTCTTATCTACATGTTTAATTGGAATAATATATCATTTTTTCTGACATGATAATGATTCATTTTATAAATGTTAATGATAAATGTTTCATTTTTGTCATTTTTCCTGACAATCATGAACTAGTTTTGTTTTATTTAATATAATTCATAAATATTAGTTACAAAAAATTAAATATATCATAATATATTTATTTAAATCATAATTTTCAACAATAATTATTTTTGACCAACTGTGAATTCATTAATGGGAATCAAACCTTATCATTATCTATAGAGATGACTAAAGGATATAATTTTAGAGAATGGTTTCATTTTTCAATAATTGAGATGAGAAAATAGGTGGATAGAAAATATTACCTTATAAATATAATATAGTATTATATGAATGATACTAGAGTTATAATAATTTTATGCATGAATTATATGAAGTGATTGTAGAAGAATAAATTAAAGTAAGAGAGGTGGTTTGAGAATATTACCTCTTGAATATCACTTCATCGAAAGACCACTTGAGAAAATATGAATTAATGTTTTGGTGAAAAAATAAGAACCTAAATGTGGGGATGGTTTGGTGGGGATGGTGTTTATATTTTCAATGATCTTAATTGCCTTTGGGTATAATGTTTTTGGTTTTTATGTTATTTATACTTGAGGAGATGTGGTTTTATGTAATTAACTAATGATTTTTTAAATTAAAATCAAACCACTTTTGGATGATCATAATTAAAATAAACGGTTAAAACTATAATTTTAATTTCTTTTTATGTTCTATAATCACATTAAACACTCAATTACTATTTCAGTATTTATGTATTCGATTATTTTACTTTTTCACATTTACCCCTACAATATATTCTATATACTTCTGTAAAACAAAATTTCATTGTGGTATATTTTTAATTCAAAAAAATGAAAATGAACTTATAAAATATTTTCTACCTCATTATTCCTTATATGTTTCACAATTTAATATATTCAATTTATTAATGTGATAAAAATAAATTCTAAATATGTTATCAGTATAACAAAAAAAATCTTTTAAATGGTCGAATTCGCGGGTTTCAAAATTATTAAGATTTTGATTATAAATTTAACATCTAATTTATAATGTGATTAATTAAATAAATTGTGTTCAATAATAATTTTTAGTAAATTTTAAAACATGATCATAAAATAATAATTTCATAAGAGTTATGTTATTTCAATAAAATTGTATTTTCGATTTTTAACCCAAAAATAATTTTTTAAAATATAACAGTATATTAGCCTAAAATCAATGATTCTTTGAGTTAAAAAAAATAAGATCATATTATCAATTTATATATATTAATAATATAATTTGACCTATTAAATAAATATCCTTATTTAATGAAATTTTATAGTATCTTTTAAAAAAACATCTTACCATTATATAAATTACATATGAATTCGTTAAAACATAATAGAATGTAAAAAGTGTTTTGTAGTATTATTTAAGGAAATTAAACTTTATCTAAATATTATATATTTACCACATTAAAATTTATATTATAAGTTTCTCATATTCTACTAAAATAATTCAATTTTTATTATATCATTAAATTATCATGATGATAATTTAAATGTGTCGGTGTGTCAAAAAAATAATAAAAATAAACTATTTTGTTGAATAATGGTGATAAAATGCATTAATTATACTATATAACAAACATAAATGCTGATGATAATATTAACTTATAAATAAATCATTATAATTAATCTTCATCATCCAATTCAATTCGAATCAATATTCAAAATCATTTTCCAAATTAGCATTGTATTACAAATTATCTACTTATTTGTTGTAACATTGTTTGTGGGTGGGATGATTCTAGGAGATGGAGGATTAAAAATATTGTGTATTTTTAGTAATTTATCCCATTTATGTCTTCCCAATATATTTTTTTATTAATAATAGGGATTTTTGTATACCGAATTTACCATTCTTAATTAAATGAGTAATGTCTTGTTAGTTTCTAAGTAATTGTATTATATACATTCACTAAACATAGTTTTAAAATCTCATCTCAACATATGAATTAAAAATGCACTTATGAAATGTAATAGTATATCTATTTCTTAAAAAAATTCATTAGAAAATATGAGTTTTATTAATTTATTTTTGTGGCATTACATTCTTCCCCATTAGAGAAATCACGTCGTGAATATTTTAAATTTCACTTCAAAAATATAATGTTGATATTCTAAATATCATTATCGGAAAATGACATCACAAAAATTGTAGATAAAGCATCCCATTATAAGGTGGGAAAGTACGTAATATGGAGATTAACATAAAACTGGGATTCTGAATATTAGATCATTAGTTGGACGTGAAAATATAAACCTGGAAGAGAAATCAAATTATCATGTTATGATGAAGAGTTAAATATCACACGATCTTTTGAATGTATACGATCATAAAAAATACATATTTTATGGGTAAAAAGTCTATTTATTTCTAGGTAATAAAAATAAATGAATACACTTTTTATTCCAAAATAAATTTCATAGAGTTTGGAAATTCTTTGACATCCTTATGAAAAAATATTATTTTACAAAATCAGTTTCATACTTTAAATAATTTCGAACAAAAAAACATTTTTTCTATAAAATAAAATTCAACCTTTATTGCACAAATAACATTAAAAAAATTATATATATATTAATCATATAGGGTTATCATAATGTATTTATAATTTATCTATAATATTATTTAAATAATGAAAACTATGTTACACGAACCAACACATTATATAGTCTAGTGGTAAGCAAGAAAAACTTATTCCCCTCAGGTTTTGGGTTCATTCCTTGAAGCCTGGCTATATTTGATGACTTTTTTATGGACCTAAGTGGTTAAATTTTTATATTAATATAATTATTAGTGAATTATAAAAATAATCTTAATATATTCATCCCAAAATAAATGATTTACCCTCAAAGGTTATATCATTAGTTTCATTTTTTAGTCCAAAAAATACAGGAACCCATTTAAAAACAATCATTCTTAATGTCTTTGGTATTTCAGGGACAAAGTCCATAGTAATTTCATCACATATTGTATGTAATTAATATCCAAAAATAAATTTTTTAAGACATAAGTACTAAATGTCACTTTTCACTGATAATAAGATTTATAAAGAATGAAAATTAGTTATTTATGTCCAAAATAAAGTTCCAAAATTATTTTGGTTAGAACAAGTTATCTAATATGTGTAATATCATTAACCATTAAATCCTCATGTGATGTTAAACATAAGAAAATTTATAAATGGTTATCCTTATGAACCTTCAAAAATATCAAGATATAAAACATTATAAATAAGCTTAATCAATTTCCAAAAATGATTTTATCATTAATCTCTCAAAAACATTAAGTATATATTAATCATCCCATACCAAACGTGTAAATACCTTCATCATGTATTTTCGTGAATCATATTATTAATTATAATTACAAAGAACCATACTAAAAACATGCATGAATCCTTATTTCCTATATAAAACAAAAATTATTGATACATCCTTATATCAAAAAAATTTGAACTCCATTAATGATATTATAAACCACAAAATCAAGAGTTCATTATTTAGCACTAAGTTATTAAGTACTACTTAATTTACATAATCCATATCAATCATTACATCATCCAAAAATCATTAACATAGTATCAAAATTTTATTAAAGTTTATCATTTCATCAAACATGTGTTTTTCAAAAAGATATACTTCCCACTGAATAACTTTTTTTGGTCACTCTTTCCAATAAAAAAATTAAATCAAATCAATATAAAAATGTTCATTCCATATAATTGACATAATTCCTATAATGATAATCTCATAAAAAATATCTAATGGATCCAAAAACGAAATCACAAAATTAAGTTAATTTTAACTATGTGAATACCATGGACTTTACCTTTATCCATTATATTATTTTAAGGTATACTCCATTGACCCTTCGTAAATTTATTTCTATAGTTCCCATATACATTCATTTAATAAATGCACCTTAGAATATTCTTTACGTCCCCTTAAAAAATGAGCATGGTGGAAGTTTAATCCATACATGATGAATACTCATTATCCTTTAAATCATGTACCTAGGTGTTTTATTCCAAAATTATAACATATTAGAAAGTCCTCCATTCCCTAACACCAATTATCCATTCATTCCACAGTTTTAATCTTCTTTTTTTGCTTCCATTTAGGGCCACACTATTTTTATAATTCTTTCTCTATATTTTTTACATATGAAAATATGTCATCATATGATCAAAATTATTGGGATACAAGTTCCCTTATAAATATTAGATTATTTCCATCTATGAAATGTTAATTTATACTCTTTTGAAGACACACATTTATGCAGTACACATTTATTTTTATAATTTCCATTTATAAATGATTGAATACACCAGATTTTGATTCATTTTATATTATATATTCTAAATAATACATAACATAAATTGAATTTTTTTATAAATAATCACAAAATCATAAAATTGGTTTGGATGGGAGTAGTTCAAAATAATGGTATAGGGTTTTATTCACAAATTTATTCTTCAAAAACCTAGTTCCAGTGGTTTCTACTAAACATTATCTAATAACAACAACAATGAACTAGGACCCATTATCCCAGATTCAATAGTTGCATTATTTAATTAGAATAAGATACAATTAATCATATATTTATGGAACCTATAATTTATAAATCTTGGTAAACTAGATATATTATTTAAATTCACATTACATTTGAATTATAAAAGAACAATTAATTTTAATTGAAATTTTCATATTTCCCCTTATTGTGTCCTTTTATATGAGCCACAAAACACATTCTCATATCCTGGTGAAAATAAAACATAATAAATGGGTGTTCTAAAATTCTTAGTAAGGGTATGTGTACATTTTAATATATCAATAAACATGGAAAAAACATTATAACAAGGAAAATAACTAAAACACATGCCATTTAATCAATAAGTTGAGCATAATATGGAAGGAATAAGAGATGTTTAAATTATTCTATCTAAATAATCTCATTATTTTAAACATGTCCTTAATAGATGGAAATAGAATTTGGTTTGTGTTTATTTCCAATCCTCACTAGGTTGGTTAGGGAGTTGGAAAGTCAAGAGAACTTATAGTACAAGCTAAATTCAGTGTTGACGGAGGCATTATATCCAAGTGTTTGCCAAATTATTGGGTTAAAAAAATGGAGGAATATGAAAGCATGGTGAAATGTTTTTTTGGGATTATCAATTCATTAATATGGTAAAGGAATATGTTTTTTAAATACCAGGGTTTGAAAAGTTGAGATTCATGAAAAATGTGGAGCATCACGAGCATACATTGCGTACGAATGGATGTGTTGACGGAAATCTCTGCGAATATGGGAAAATGAGCATTATGAATGAATTTAGTGTTGATTCTAATCTCTCCAAATACAAGTATATTTAGAAGAGGGTTAATTTTCTATTGTGATTCTCTAATGAAAGAGCTTTAGAGGAATGGATTTAGAGGTTCACAAATAATGTGATGGATGGATGGGAGCTTCATGAATGGTTGATATAAGGCCTCGGCCTTAAACATTACTTAATATTGAATTAAATGAATAATTCACATTGAGGATCTTGTTAGGTTTAGAGTTTTAGAGAATTAGGACATAACTTTTACATCTCAAAAGATTACAAAGTAGACACTTCTACTAGGTTTCCATAGAATAAAAAACTCATAAAAGGAAACATGTCTAGTTCCATGTTTTATATAGCATGACTTTTCCTTGATCCCATCCTTGACCCTATTCCACATTAATTCCTATGATAAAAATTTCAAAAAAACTTGGGGTGACCATAAAAAGCTCAGTAAGGGATACAAAAAGAATGATAACTATTAGTTTATCAAAAACAACATGTAAACCATGTATACTTTATCAACGTAATACTTTTCACCTTTATGAAGTAGTAAAAACTCTTCACTGAATAAAATATAACTACTTACCCTTTTGTAACCAAAGGTTTACCATAAAACCCATAAAAGGAACACATAACATATAATGGTAACTTGGGACATAAACATACTTAAGTGGAATAACCATACGGTCGAATTCCACACATATCACTTAATGGATTAGCCATTCGGCCAACTTCCATACATACTTAATGGAATAACCATACGGCCGACTTCCATACCCAATGCATTGGAGGTTATAACGTAACCACCCGTCCTCGTATTCACGGCACCACCTGTCATATGGTTTATCACGTAACCACCCGTCAAATGTCCAAGTACCATTATAAAAAATAATAGGACATAAAACAAATATAATGGAAAGAAAAAATTTCCACACGTTGATCACAATATATAAATTAAATATATTTACATAAAAAGTTTATTATAAAAACCATTTTCAATACCAAAATACATAAAAGAGTATATGGTATTTATTTCATTTTAAAAAAAAACATTACGGCTTGTTCAGGAAGCCAAAGACCAAATAATACTCGCGGCGGCGGAAAAGGTCTTTGTCACCGCGTACGTTAAAAGAAACATTCCTTTTTGTCGTTTTTTAAAACTCTTCGTCGAAAAAGATTTTCTTTTTTATAAAAGTAAAAGTCAAAGGGGTTTATACACCATATAAAAGAAAGTTGTTTATAAAACGAAATATGCCTCAATGAATGGAGATTGAGACGAAGTCCCTTACAAAGATCATTTTTTAAAAAATAAAATAAATCTATTATGTGTATTCACTATAAGTACACATAAGTAATGTACAAATACAAGATAGGACATAAAATTATCATGACATAATTTGAAAGTAGGAGATTAACCCAAAGAACAGAAATTTGGTTAAGAAGATCCCTTACCTCGGGTCCGACTTGACTCGATCGTTCTTTAACGTCCTGAATAATAAACATGATTTAATTTCAACTTGCTTAAGAACCTTTTTCAAGTTCATTATTACTTTTATATCACTTATTACCATGTTCTAAACTTTATGTAATCATTTCAGTTAATATTGTTTGTTTTGTTGATATTTGGTTCTTAAGTCGAATGTGGACTTCTTACAATTACATGTTGTTCGTGTGGTCAAAGGCTCACTATATCCAGAATGATATTCATTATTTGGATATCATATATATCATATATATCCAGCATATATATGTATTTATAATATTACATAATCATTTAGAGGTAAGAAATGAAATGCACCGTTCATGGAGACGGTAAGCCGTACGTACGCATGAACACTACATTCATTTCTTTGTCATATTAATGGAATTAAAACTAAATGAGAGGTATGTATATTTTAATTCCAGAATTATATTAATCATTTAGATGCAACATACATCATATATATCCATTTTATATATGTACTTATAATAGTACATTACATTTGGGGATAAGAAATGAAATGCATCGTTCATGGAGACGGTAAGCCGTACGTACGCATGAATGCTACTTTCATTTCTATCTCATACTTTAATGGAAGGAAATAATAATGATATATAGGTATATTATAATTCCAGTATAACATCATATATAATATCTTTAAATCCATCCTTTATACGTCCCACATATGGCATTAACGAATCACATCACTTTGATGGGGCGGTAGTCCGCACTTCCCAAAATGAAATTATCGTGTTTACCCATAATGGAAGCCATAAAGGTATGCTCAAAATGAAAAATACAGAAGCTTAAGGAAAAAATAAACATATTATATATCATATATAAATATAGTGTCATCTTAATGGCCACCTTTGAAGGTGTTAAAAGAATGATGAACAATCATCGTTTCGGGAGGCAGAAATTCGTCATCCACGGAAACAGTATGTTCTTTAACCATTATATATTGGTGTGTGTAATTGTAGCTTGAAATAATCTTATTAAAACATCCTGGTATATTTAGGATACTGTAGTTTTTACAAAAGAAATGGATAAAAAGAGTTTAGGGGGTTGGAGAAGCAAAATCAAATAAAAGAACACAAGTGAAGACATCACCTTAAAATCGGGTAACTCTCTTAGATTTGAGTTCAAAGGCTTCCTTGAGAATACTTCTTCACATAGTGAGGCTTCAAGGAGTAAGAGAGGGATGTGGAGAGACAAAATGGGCAGGGGTTGTCCGAGCCAAAGGCTTTGGATGTGTGGGTAAGGTGGTAGAGGTGGGGCCTTTTATAAGAGGAGAGGAGGGGCACTCTTGGAAAGTAAGGAAATGTTACTTTATTTTAGAATGAGTTTCGGATTTTAATGGTCCCACATTGATGTGTTTCTAGGATAAGGTGATAAGGGTTCTAAATCCACCAATTAAATAGGTTTTTGACATGTGTAGGTCTTAGATGTTACATTATCATTACATTTTTTTTAAATTGTTAAATAATGAGGTAATCGCTGCATCATCAGGGTGTCATAAATAATTTAATTTATTTAATGTCTAAAAATTATATAAAAAAATACTATGATGTAGGAAATATTTTTTCCTTTCCATTGAATATTTATAGTCAAAAATATTATTTGTATAACCCCATGTAAAAATTGTTTTAGTAAAACAACTCATGTTTGTGACATTTTTATTTTAACTTTAAATAAAAAGTTATTAATGTCATTTTCCAACCAAAGTGGATTCATTGGGTCCCCAAGTTGACCCATGGATTCTATTGGTCGGCCATGACACATCCAATGAGTTTAGGACATGTGTCAAGTTCATTTCAAATTATTACAACATTATTTTTACCTTAAATTACATTAATTACCTCTAATCACGATTAAAAACTTAATAAGTTACTATTCACCAAAAAATTGTTTTAATCCCATTGACCCACATTTTACTTCTTAATGAAAACCATGTATGTCGGATTTTTTAAATTCAAACCCCAGAGGTGGTAAAATTTCATTCAAATGAAAAAACAGTTTTTTAAGTACCACTTAGTGGTTTCACTATTCATCAAAAATTGAAGTTTCTCCAAAAAATACCAAAACTTCACTCTAAGCTATATTTGATATTCCAGATACAAAAATGAAGTCCATTTTACAAAATTCAAAACATATAAGTTAAATTAATTAATTTAATAATTAATTCCCGCTGTCATGACAAATAGCATGTTTTTATGAAACAATAAGTATCAAAAGATTGACACTAGTTTAAGTCAGATTTCAAAGTGAAATTAATTCCAACGACCACTGTTGGATTTAATGGTAAAAATATATTCTAATTTCACTTTAAAACCAATTCAAAATATAATCTAATAATATAAATAAATTATATTAAAAAGAGGTTTTGAATTAAAATACAACATTTTACACTATTCATTAAAAAATGAACTTTATTGGAAAAATACCAAAAATTTACACAAAGTAAATTTTGATGTCCCGATTCTAAAGAAGAGTTTTATTTAGTCAAATAGAATGTATAATAGTGAACAAAACTATATTTAATGACGTTTTTCCATCAAAAGGCGATAACTGAACCTTTAGTGAAAACTAGGGCATATACGCCTAAAATTGACTTCTTTCCGTATTTTAAGCCTTTATCTTTTATAAGATAAAAGTAAAAACATTTAAAAAACATATATAATCATATATCAGTTATTTATATCCATTCCCTCTAATAAAACGGCTATGTGTTAACTACCATTTAAAATAATATTATTTTATTACTAGTGTGAAACGTAAGATTTCAAAGAAACACTTTGTTGCCTATCAGGTACGCTATCGAACAGAGCAACCCATTTAAAGTAAAATTAATATTTAATTCGTAAATATTAATAAATATGAAAAAAAATTCATTATTTACCTAGGATGTTACTTCCTTCCCCCCTTTTGGGAATTGTGTCATCGCAATTTTATTCTCTTATCAAAATTAGTGGGGGTATTTATCCCTCATAGAATTTTTAGATTCCCGCGTTGCCTCTTCAACCATATGGTTTTTCCACAAAACCTTTACCTGGTGAATTACCTTATTTCCTAACACTTTCTCTCTTCGGTCAAGAATCTGGACTGGTTGTTCTTCATAAGAAAGTTTCTCCTCCAGCTGAAATACCTATGGACTCAAAACATGAGATGGATCTGGCATATACTTCCTCAACATCGAAACATGAAAAACATTGTGTACCTGAGATAAACTTGGAGGTAAATCCACTCGGTAAGTAACTGATCCTACTATCTCCATAATTTCATATGGTCCAATGAACCTTGGACTCAGCTTTCCTTTCTTACCAAATCTCATCACACTTTTCCATGGAGAAACCTTGAGAAAAACATGATCACCTACCTCGAAAGATAGATCCTTCCTCCGGTTATCTGCATAACTCTTCTATCTGCTCTGATCTGTTCTCATTTGTTTCGGAATCAACTGAACTTTTTCCGCCATCTCCTCTACCAATTCTGGTCCCATCAGCTTCCTTTCACCCATTTCATCCCAAAATGCTGGAGTTCGACACAGATTCCCATATAATGCCTCAAATGGTGCCATCTATATACTGGAATGAAAACTGTTATTATAAGAAAACTCAACCAAAGAAAGACTTTGGTCCCAACTTCCCTGATAATCCATCGAACAAGCTCATAGCATATCCTCCAAGGTCTGAATTTTTCGTTCTGACTGCCCATCTGATTGCGGATGAAAAGTTGTACTAAAATTTAATTCAGTACCCATTGACTTCTGAAGGCCTTTCCAAAAGTTATAAGTAAACCTGGGATCACGATCAGATATAATGGAGAGGAGAAATTCATGTAACTTGACTATCTCTTTAAGATACAATCGAGAATGTTGATCTAGAGAGAAAGTATCTCGAATAGGAAGGAAATGAGCAGATTTAGTCAAGAGATCAACCATAACCCAGATTGCATTATTACCTCAAGATGTCCTCAGTAATCCCACGACAAAGTCCATAGATATGTTTTCCCATTTACACTCTGGAACTGGTAATGGCTGAAGCATCCATTTCGTTAACTGCCGCTCTGCTTTAACCTGCTGAAAAGTCAAACACTTCACAGTAAAATCAGTAATATCCCTTTTCATTCCATCCCACCAGTAATACTCCCGCAGATCTCTATACATCTTAGTACTTCCAGGATGAACTAAAAACGGGGAACTATGAGCCTCACATAACAACTCATTCTTCAACTGTGAATCACCAGGGACACATAATCTCTTCCCAAACCTCAAAACACAATCATTATCAATGTTGAATTCAGGCAACTTACCCTTCTGAACCAGCTCTACCTTTTTCTGCAACACATTGTCTTCCCTCTATGATTGCTTAATTCTGTCGGATAGGGATGATCTCACTGATACATGAAACAAAACAGAAGAACATCCTGCACCAACAACATCTATGCCAAAGTTCATCAAATCAAAAACCAAAGGATCTCGTTCCAAATGTAGCATGGTTAATGAAGCATTACATTTTCGACTCAAAGCATCATCCACTTTATTTTCTTTTCCCAGATGGTAATGAATTTTACAATGATAATCCTTGATTAATTCCAGCCATCTCCTCTATCTCATGTTCAACTCTTTCTGAGTGAATATATACTTTAAACTCTTGTGATCAGTATATATTTCACACTTTACTCCATACAAATGATGCCTCCAAATTTTTAGAGGAAAAACAACAGCAGCTAATTCCAAATCATGTGTAGGGTAATTTACCTCATGAGTTTTCAACTTACATGAAGCATGTGCAATTACCTGATCATTCTGCATAAGGACACAGCCAAGTCCCTTCAACTAAGCATCACTGTATATAACAAACTCACCATTCCTGGAAGAAAGTGCCAAAACTGGAGCGTTCACCAACATTCTTTTCAACTCCTGAAAACAATCATCATATTCTTTTGTCCAGATAAACATAACACCCTTACAAAGTAGCTTAGTCATTGGACAAGATAATCGTGAAAAAATTTCAACAAACCTTCGGTAGTAACCTGCCAAACCAAGAAAACTACGGATCTCGGTTACATTTGTGGGTCTTGGCCATTCTTCAACAACTTTTTTTTAGCATGATCAACATTTATGCCATCTTTTGAAACAATGTGACCAAGGAAAGAAATTTTTTGTAACCAAAACTCACACTTGCTGAATTTTCCATATAGTTTATTTTCTTTTAAGGTTTTCAAGATAACCCTTAAATGACTTTCATGCTCCTCTTTACTTTTAGAAAACACAAAAATATAATCAATAAAAACAACAAACATATATCACCTGAGTCAACTGATCCATCACTACAACAAACTATTTAGTTCTGATTCTGACCATCTCTGGATACGGATTTGAAAGGCCGTTTCCCTCTGTATGCCTTCCCAGATTTTCTGTTCTGTTTCCTCTATGAAAAACCATTCCTAACAAACATGTCTCAGATGAAGCAACATGGTAATATTCAAATGCTATATCATTTCAATCATACCATAAATTAACTTATAATTTAACACTTTTATAACTCCTAAAGTTTTCAAAACCGACCTATGATACCAACTATAAGGCCTCGGTCTTAAACATTACATAATATTGAATTAAATGAATAATTCACATTGAGGATCTTTTCAGGTTTAGAGTTTTAGAGAATTAGGACATAACTATTTCATCTCAAAAGATTACAAAGTAGACACTTCTACTAGGTTTCCATAGAATAAAAAACTCTTAAAAAAACATGTCTAGTTCCATGTTTTATATAGCATGACTTTCCCTTGATCCCATCCTTGACGCTATTCCACATTAAGTCCTGTGAAAAACATTTCAAAAAAACTGGGGGTGAGCATAAAGAGCTCAGTAAGGGATACACAAATAATGATAACTATTAGTTTATCAAAAAAACAAGTAAACCATGTATACTTTGTCAAAGTAATACTTTTAACCTTTATAAAGTAGTAAAAAATCTTCACTGAATAAAAGATCATTACTTACCCTTTTGTAACCAAAAGATTACCATAAAACCCATAAAACGAACACATAATATATAAAGGTAACTTGGGACATAAACATATTTAAGTGGAATAACCATACGGTCGACTTCCACACATATCACAAAATGGAATAGCCATTCGGCCAACTTCCATACATACTTAATGGAAAATCCATACGGACAACATCCATACCCAATGCATTAGTGGTTATAACATAACCACACGTCCTGGTATTCACGGCACCACCCGTCATATGGTTTATCACGTAACCACCCATCAAATGTCCAAGTACCATTATAAAAAATCATAGGACATAAAACAAATATAATGGAAGGAAAACATTTCCACACTTTGATCACAATATATAACTTAAATATATTGACATAAAAAATACATTATAAAAACCATTTTCAATACCAAAATACATAAAAGAGTATATGTTATTTATTTCATTTTTTTAAAAAAAATTGGCTTATTCAGGAAGCCAAAGACAAAATAATACTCGTGGCAGCGGAAAAGGTCGTTGTCACCGCGTATGTTAAAAGAAACATTCCTTTTTGTCTTTTTGTAAAACGCTTTGTAGAAAAAGATTCATTTTGTATAAAAGTAAAATTCAAAGGGTTTTATACACCGTATAAAAGAAAATTGTGTATAAAACGAAATATGCCTCAATGAAGTGAGATTGAGACGAAGTCCCTTAAAAAGATCATTTTTTTTAAAATAAAATAAATCTATTATGTGTATTCACTATAAGTACACATAAGTAAAGTAAAAATACAATATAAGACATAAAAATATCATGACATAATTTGAAAGTAGGAGATTAACCCAAAGATCAAAAATTTGGTTAAGAAGTTCCCTTACCTCGGGTCCGACTTGACTCGATCGTTCTTTAACATCCTGAATAATAAACTTGAGTTAATTTCGAATTGCTTAGGAACATTTTTCAAGTTCATTATTACTTTTATATCACTTATTACAATGCTCTAAACATTATGTAATCATTTAAGTTAATAATGTATGTTTTGTCGATATTTGGTTCTTAAGTCGAAAGTGGACTTCTTACAATTACATGTTGTTCGTGTGGTCAAAGGTTCATTATATCCAGAATGATATTCATGATTTGTATATAATATATATCACATATATCCATCATATACATATATTTATAATTTTACATAATCATTTAGAGGTAAGAAATGAAATGCACTGTTCATGGAGACGGTAAGCCGTACGTACGCATGAACACTACTTTCATTTCATTGTCATATTAATGGAATAAATGAGAGGTATGTATATTTTAATTCCATAATTATATTAATAATTTATATGTAACATAAATCATATATATCCTTTATATATATGTACTTTTAATAGTACATTACATTTGGGGATAAGAAATGAAATGCACCGTTCATGGAGACGGTAAGCCGTACGTACGCATGAACGCTACTTTCATTTCTATCTCATACTTTAATTGAAAGAAATAATAATGATATAGAGGTATATTATAATTCCAGTATAACATTATATATAATAACTTTAAACCCATCCTTTATATGTCCCACATATGGCATTAACGAATCACATCACTTTGAGGGGGAGGTAGTCCGCACTTCCTAAAATGAAATTATCGTGTTTACCCATAATGGAAGCCATAAAGGTATGCTCAAAATGAAAAATACAGAAGCTTAAGGAAAATATAAACATATTATATATCTTATATAAATATAGTGTCATCTTAATGGCCACCTTTGAAGGTGTTAAAAGAATTTTGAACAATTAACGTTTCGGGAGGTAGAAATTCTCCATCCACGAAAACAGTATGTTTTTTAACCATTAGATGTAGGTGTGTGTAAGTGTAGCTAGAATTATTCTTATAAAAACAACCTAGTATATTGAAGATACTGTAGTTTCTACAAAAAAAATGAATAAAAAAAGTTTAGGGCGTTGGAGAAGCAAAATCAAACAAAAGAACACAAGTGAAGACATCACCTTAAAATCGGGTAACTCTATTAGATTTGAGCTCAAAGGCTTCCTTGGGAATACTTCTGCCCACAGTGAGGCTTCAAGTAGTAAGAGAGGGATTTGGAGAGGCAAAATGGGCAGGGTTTGGCCGAGCGAAAGGCTTTGGAAGTGTGGGTAATGTTGTAGAGGTGGGGGCCTTTTATAAGAGGAGAGGAGGAGCACTCTTTGAAAGTAAGGAAATGATACTTTATTTTAGAATGAGTTTTGGATTTTAATGGTCCCACATTGATGTGTTTCTAGGATAAGGTGATAAGGGTTCTAAATAAACCCATCCATTAGGTTTTTGACATGTGTAGGTATTAGATGTTATATTATCTTTCCATTTTATTTAAATCGTTAAATAATGAGGTAATCGCTACATCATCATGGTGTCATAAATAATTTAATTTATTTAATGTCTAAAAATTATAAAAACAAATACTATGATGTAGGAAATAATTTTTAATTTCCAATGAATATTTATATTCAAAAATATGATTCGTATAACCCCATGTAAAAATTTTATTAGTAAAACAACTCATGTTTGTGACATTTTTATTTTAACTTTAAATAAAAAGTTATTAATGTCATTTTCCAACCAAAGTGGCTTCATTGGGTCCCCAAGTTGACCCATTGATTTTCTTGGTCGGCCATGACACATCCAATGAGGTTAGAACATGTGTCAAGTTCATTTCATATTATTACAATATTATTTTTACCTTAAATTACACTAATTACCTCTAATCGCGATTAAAAACTTAATAAGTTACTATTAACCAAAAAATTGTTTTAGTCCCATTGAACCACATTTTACGTCTTAATGACAACCATTTATGTCGGAATTTTGAAATTCAAAACCCAGTGGTGTTAAAATTTCATTTAAACGAAAAAACTGTTTTCTTAGTACCACTTAGTGGTTTCACTATTCATCAAAAATTGAAGTTTTTCAGAAAAATACCAAAACATCACCCTAAGCTATATTTGATATTCCGAATTCAAAAATGAAGTCCATTTTACAAAATTCAAAACATATAAGTTACATTAATTAATTTAATAATTAATTATCGCTGTCATGACAAATAGCGTGTTTTTATGAAATAATAAGTATCAAAAGATTGACACTAGTTTAAGTCTGATTTCTAAGTGAAATTAATTCCAACGACCACTATTGGATTTAATGGAAAAAATATATTCTAATTTCACTTTAAAACCAATTCAAAAGATAATCTAATCATATAAATAAATTATATTTAAAAGAGGTTTTGAATTAAAATACAACATTTTACACTATTCATTAAAAAATGAACTTTATCGGAAAAATACCAAAAATTTACACAAAGTAAATTTTGATGTCCCAATTAAAAAGAAGAGTTTTATTTGGTCCAATAGAATTTATATTAGTGAAATAAACTATATTTAATGATCGTTCTCCATCAAAGGGTGATAAGTGAACCTTTAGTGAAAACTAGGGCATATACGCCTAAAATTGAACTATTTCCATATTTTAAGCCTTTATCTTTTATTAGATAAAAGTAAAAACATTTAAAAAACATAGATAATCATATTTTAGTTATTTCTATCCACTCCCGCCAATACAACAGTTATGTGTTTACTACAATTTAAAATAATATTACTTTATTACTAGTGTGAAATGTAAGATTTCAAAGAAACACATTGTTGCGTATCAGGTACGCTCTCGAACATAGCAACCCCTATAAAGTAAAATTAATATTTAATTCATAAATATTAATAAATATGAAAATTTTTTATTCATTAATTACCTGGGATGTTACAATTGATCCTATAAACTAGGAGATACACCCTCTTCATAATACTCAAAATTATTTAGAGAAAAGGATAAATTGATCAGAAATTATGAAAAATAAGAGCTTTAAAAAACAGATATTCATTGGGAACATGTGAATTGAGAAAAGGCTATCTCGGTCTTGAACTATTATTAGGTATTTTGGATATTAGAGTTTTACGATGACTTGGTATTTTGTGATGAATCTGTAAACTTTGTGAAGGTTAATTTTTGGTGATGACATATTTTATTGCAATGTTTATGAGATTCATGGATGGATATCATAGAGGATATTCATTAGAAGTAGTTTGGAATATCTAGCTTATGTGAAAAGTACATTCCTGTACATCAACTCGGGGAATCTATTCACATTGATTCTCATTCTATCAAAGTAAAAAGACATAAATACCAATCTACTGAAGTGACCATCATATTGATAAAATGATTGAGTCATGTCATATGGCAGTGGGATAGTGGGAGTTGATGGAATTGTTCAGAGGGAGACATTTTTTTATCCCAAAATATAATAAAAATGCATTTTTCCAAGCATTGAGTTACTCTGTATGAAATTTTTTTAATTCACAACTTTTTAAGTTTAGTGGATTTTTTATAACTGACTCACAATTAGTGTATGCTCTTTATACCATCTCTTGGTGGTTAACTATGTTATAATATAGTTTCAATCTTTGTATGTGATTGTTTTATTCCTACACAATTCTCTCAAATAAGGTTAACAAGGTCCAACTAATGTGGGAAAAAATTCATCCCTTTAAAAAAATTGACACCATGAATAAACACTCCCATTTGAATGTTATCAGGGGTCCTATATTTGGTATCTTATCACAGGTTGCAAGTTTTAATCTGACATATACTGGTTTCATAGTGAAGTCCAAAATTTTTAAGGCATTCTATCTCCTTGATATAAGTATCATTAAGCTTTTGAATAAAAAGATGAGATCTCATATAAGGCCATGTTGAATGGATATTTTATTTTCCATGTAATATTGGATTTAATTCACTAATGATACAAGAATTCGTATGACGTAAAATAATATGAAAAATCATGATTATGATGCCAATGAAAAAATTCCCCTTACTTCATCTTTTTCTGATCAAATCTATCTAAAAGTGGGGAGTTTTTCTATCGAAAAATCTATGTGGAAGAAATTAAAAAAATTCTATGATGGTTACCAACATATTATAGAGGAGAAAATACATGTTTTCAATATTGGTTTGATGATTATAAAATTCATCTTTATTAAAATTTTGATACATTTTTTAATTTAATTAATAATGTTTCTGGAGTATATTGATGACATGGTGAAGAAATTAATGATATTTACATTGTGAAGAATATCATGAGAAGTATTCCACCATAGTATAGTCCAATAGTTTAATCCCATAGATAAATGGATCTCTCAAATCATTCTCCTAATAATATTCTAATAAATCATGTGGATTTTGAACAAAGAGTCAGACCAAATGATACAAAAACAAGAGTAATCATGAAAAATGAATTTAATTCCATGGAAACAAAGAGTGTTTTCAGTGATACTATTGATGAATATTATTATGAAGATTAAGATATTTGTATTTTTTATAAGAAATCCAAGAGATGAATGATATATTTTAATGAAATATTCCAATAGGTTGTTTTTATATCGTTGAGTTGGGAACATTGCCTCTTCATTCTCAAGGATGTTTAATGATGAATAAATTTAATATGGAAACATGAGGAATTCTTAGAAACAATTTCCCAAAAAGGGAAGCATCAAATCAAAAATTATATAACAAAGAAATAATTTCATTTATAAAGAATAAGAATATGATAATGAATTTTTCTACGATGAAGAGCCATATTTTAAATTTGAAATCCAAGAATCCAAAATGGATACAGTTGAAAATGTAGAACATTTAAAATATAAACAGTTTATTTTTGTTAATGATATAATGGTGGAACTTGAGGGTGTGCTCCATTTGCTAGAATATCAATGAAAGAGAAATATAAATGTTTGATTATTTCTCAAAGAGTCGTAATAGTAGGAGGATTGGCTTGGATTTCAAATTTATCATCTAGACGTAGGGATATAACAACTATTCCCAACTCTTAAAATCTAAAAATAATTTTTTTTTTACAATTTTTGCTCAGGATGAAAGAGTATAAAAAATTTATTAATGGCCTCACATCCATACATGGGAAGAATAATAATACCATTGACAGACATGAATAACATTTTGTTACTAAAAGGATTAAACTCAAAACCTAATCGAATTCAAGGGAAATAATGAAGAAATTACATTTCGGAATATTCTAAAACGGAATGCTATTAAAAATAGCTAAACATGGATCTAGAGGAGTAGAGTATACCTTAAATGATCATATATCCACAAGTATGGGAAAATTATAATTTTCAGTGATGTAGAAACATCAATGGCATAATACAGGATGGGCCAAAATAAAGTGAATTATAATATTAGACATATAAAAAATTAATCAAATGTCACAACAAATAAAGCTTTGAACCAAATAGAAAATAATTCCAAATATAATCCTTAATTTACTAGAATTAATCACCACACAAGAATTATTAAAAGAGAATGTTACATGAGTATTAATGGATGTGAAATAACATTTATACTTATGAAATGTCAATTCTGTAGATTTCTAGTCCATACCATGTCACATAGTAAAGTGGAAAGGGGCTACCTAAATTTGATAAATTTATAGAGATAAATTAAAGATAAAGATATAATATAATTTTCGATATAGAAGAAAACTTTTCTATGGATATAGTTTTCATGTCTCTAAGTATGGTCATATATCAATTAATTATAGATAGAGTAGTGGTGGGAACCATAGCCACAAACCATTTAGACAAGGCAATACCTGCCAATCAAGATCAGTCACAATTGAAAAATAAGTTTTTATCTCTTGAATTAGAATATGATTATAAAGAATTCATGCATATTGAAATTTAATTTGATAATCCATATTTTTTCTCCACCCAATAAAGTATCTCATTTATGGAAAATATGATGATCATGAAATCCAACAATAATGCAATGGCTCTCACTGCTTTAATGAATAGAAAAACAAAGATTCTTGATAGTTGTTACAGAGCCCATATGATGGAAAATGAAAATTTAATAAAAATGTTAAAAAATAGTTGATTGAATAGGGAGGTTGTGCAATTTTAGTGGATTATATATCAAAGGTAATGGTAGTACAAAACTAGATAATGGGAGCTTATTGAAATTGACGTTATATATGTTGATGGTTTGCCTCAAAATCTCTAAAGTGTGATTCAACTCTATGAAATTGAACACAATGTAAAATTTAATGAAAATTGATATGCTACTAATGGAAATATATGTAATTCACTCATTAAATAATTTTTAATAAATGGGAATCAATACTAGGTTGAGAGTAAAGAAAATATTTCTTACTTAACAGTTGTATAAGAAATCAATATATGGTACCAGAGGTTGGGTCACATTAATCAATAGATATTGGCGAAGATAACAAAGCTGAATATATTCATTGATATCCTCAATCTGAAGCATGAATGAGAAATGAAAATGGATGCTTTCATGTAATAAAAGTTGTTCGGGAGTTTATATCATCCAAAATAATGGGCAGCAAATCTTCTTGATCTCATCCAAATAGATCTATATGGTACAGTAAATTTTGTTGGCATATATGATGGGAGGTACTTTAATATTTTTATTAATGATTATGGTATATTTTATTGTATAATTGTTATACATAGAAAACATAAATTTCATAATTTACTGAAAATATATCTTCAAATGGGTAAGAATCATATTTTTTCTCAATAAAAGATCTATGATATAATTGTGAAGTATATTACATATAAATTGAATTAAAAAAATACTATGAAAACTTGGAAAAAATAATTAGTCTGACGCATTGAGAACCCCAACATAAAAATAGAGTTTTATAAGGCCAAAATTTTCAAGTGAAAATGTGGGTAGAACAATTCTAATTTCAAGTCATATTTATTATCATTATTGGAATGAGGATATTCAAGTAGCAGTTCACATTAAAAATAAAATCGGGATTTTCTTGGAGAAACCAAGACACCATATGAGTTATCATATGGAAGGATGCACTATATGAAGTATTGTAGAGACCCAAGCTTGACGTACAAGGACATTAAATTACTTTTTTGGAATACTTAATACATAATAAAACCAGACACCCAAGGATCGTAATAGTTTAATGTCTTTAGAAACTTAGAACATAATATTCTAATCATGGTGAAAGATATTCAACATCTCCCATAATGATCTTCCACTTTTATTTTCATACCTAAAAGGTTTCTTTATATCTTGCAGAAAAGAAAACATATAAAGGGTGAGCTCAAATACTCAGTAAGGGTAAGCATGGAGAAAATAAAACAAAACACATACCTTTGAATTTAAAAACATGAACATAATGTTTAAACATCAAAATCTTGAGCAATGACATAAAACATGGTAGTACGTAAGGCATAGATCATAATGGAACATAAATCATGATAAAATAATGTAGGAATAAAACATGTAATTGCGGAAAACCATTAATCAAATGTTATGATTTCCATAGTATCCAACGCATTACTGCGAAGATCATGATAGTGGACAAAGTCCATTTCTGAACCGGGTTTACATTCCATTCCAGCCCTATATTACAGAACTGGATTTTACTTGTCATTCCAGCCATTTCTATCTCATGAGATATAAATATTTACCCAATTCGTTGGAGGGATATAGAGTTCCCACCCATCACATATTGAAATCATTCTTACGTGTGTCGGTAAACAATCATAAATCATTCATCATAACCCAAAGAATAAAATGGGTTTCATAAACATCATCCCATCGTGACATAATCCATATAAAACAAATGGATATAATTTCATCATAATAAAAATAAAACCATTTAAATAATATTGAAATTATACTTGAAACATAATCATGCTAAATAATTTCATCTTAGCTGGAAAAAAGGTTTCGATAAAACACTTGAGATGAATTCTTGAGGAAAATATCCTTTCTTCTTCAAAATAATTTTCTTTTCACAAAATTCCATGCAATTTTAAAAGAAAAGTATTTTATTGAAAATAATCATGATAATTGTAGAGTAATATTCATGATAATAATGTGTTATAAAACTGTAAAAATCTATTCATATCGTATATGTTAAAATAATATTCTTCTCATACTTTTGTAGGAAATGTCAAAAAGTACCTCGTACGGTAAAAAAAGAAATATTCCTTCCATAAGATGTGGTAAAAGTCAAAAAAAGAGTGAAAATTAATTTAAACATACTTGGAAGAAATGTAAAAATCTTATGAAAACATTTTGAGAACATATTGACATGGATGATAAACATAACCCCAATAAATACTTAAGAATAAACAATCTCGGATAAGAATGAGATTGGAATAATTATCCCTTACCTTATGTCCAATTTCTTCCATATGTGTCCACGACTCTTGTATAGTGGGTTTAAAAATAATGTTATATTGTACCATAATCATAATAATATTTATTATATCATAAATGATTCACTTATGACTTTATATTAACCGTTCATTTGCCATTTCCATGTTAAAGAAGTGTTTTGGGTAAAATTGTTTCATTTATCATTCGTGTTTAGACTTGTTGTTATTGATATTGTTATTAAGTATATCATTATTTACCTACTTCCAGAATATAAATCATGATTTATATATCATATATATTCAGTATATATATATAATAGATAGATAAATGAAATGAAATACATCTCTCATGGAGATGGTTGGTCGTACGTACGCATGAACACTATGTTCCTTTCCTTATTGACTTGAATGGAAGTAAGTAAATAACATATAAATATATCCATGATCATTAATATGTCATATATTTCATGATTATTTTTATATATACTTTATAATCATTCTTGAATGGTTAACTTGGAAAATTAATCTCATCACGTCGTGGAGACGTTAATCCGTACGTATGCATGAGCGATGATATCATTCCCATAATTATTGAATTGAATTAGAGTAGATGATATAATATCTCATAATTAGTTTCATACCAAATATATATATTCTTTACACCATTATCCCCATCCAAGTGAGGTGGTGGTGGAAAATAGATTACACCACAGCGTGGAGACGGTATTCCATACGTACGCACGGGCAATGACTTCATTTTCCGTAGGATGGATAAAGGTGAAATAGGGTATTTTCATATTTATAATATAATATCAGTATATAATTAATAATGATTTTATTTCTTTATAATGAAACAAATAAATAAGAGTAAGTAGATAAATAATGAAACTTGAAATAATCGGTAGAAGAGATTATCTCTTCTTCGACGTGCCTCTTTTAAACATCAACATGGGGAACTAGAGTTGGTATTTTGAGAAGACCAGAACCTCTATGATATAACTAGAGTGGTTTATAAGAGAAATAGGTAGGGTTTTTCCGAGATTTAAGGCTCCAAATTGTGTAAAGATGAGAGGGAGGAGGTTCCCTTTTATAAGGGAGGAGAGGGGCACCTTAGGAAAAACGTACAATATTATTTTATAATAAATTCATATTCGGTTTTTAATGGATCCAAAGTGATATATTTTGAGGCTAGGGTGGGATGGGTCTAAATCCTCTCAACCAATAGGTTTTAGACAACTTTTGGTTACAATTGTAACTTTATCATTTAAATTTAACTCTAAGTAAAATAATTTAACTTTTACTGTGTCTACTTGTATTCTTACACTATATGGTTAATAAACATACTATAAACTGACAATCGAACCCCAATTGGTTCATTAATGTCATATATATTATTATATAAGTCTTTTCGCAAAACCTTATAATTTTATGAATAGAATATAAATTAATAATTTAATATTCTTTTTCAAAAACTCTTTTATATCAATTTTGACATTATTTGGTATTTTGTTTTTGCTAATTTTAATAACAACATTATTACATCGAATGCAATTCATCTAACCAAATATAATATGTTATATTAACCAAGAAATATATATTAATTCATAAAATTTCCCAAATTACATTTATTTGGGTTTTTATAATATATATTATGCAACTATTTCATTAATAAGGTAATTACGTCATCATCATCGTGTCAAAAATAAAATAGAATATATAATGTTTAAAAATTATAAATAAATTACCATTATGAAGAAAATCTTTTTATCTTTCTAATTAATATTTATAGTCAAATTTATCTTATGTATATCCCTGTATTAAATTTTTTTACTTATTAAACATTGATTTAAATTCTTTTTACTCTTCTTTGAATTAAATAATAATAAATGTCCAAATTTATTCCAAGTGGACCTAAATGGTCAAATTTTATTCATAAGGTTGTTTATGGTTGAATTACACTTATCCAATAGAATTAGGACATGTTTTAGGGTAATCATAATATCATTTGTACCTTTAATTACCCTATTTACTTTTAACCGTGGTAAATAAAAGTAAATAGTTACTATTTTAAAGACCCGGAAATTTCAAGGAATTTTATTTCTTAATTTATTTGGATTTTCAGGAGACTGTGGCTTTTGACGGCACCTAATTCTGAGGCCTGGTGTGCCCATAATAAATTTCCGAAGTTTAGCTCGGGTACGTTCAGTGAACGAACGAGTAGGTTTTTCTATCTTCTGAACCGGTGCTCGGAATTGAAATCTGAGGGCACTGATGAACTCATAGCGCCTGTAATTTCTTAAGAAGACCTTTTCTGAAGGTGCATTTTCTCAGGAGGAGTTGTTTAAAATTTGAGGTGTAAGTGAAGAATAAAATAAAATTTGTAATCCAGTTTTATTTTTCTTCTAATTAGATTTATCCTTTGTGTGGAAGTTGGGTTGGTAACCTCCCTTGGGAGAATAAAGGAGAGGTGGGGCCCACACAAACCCCCACCTTTTCACATTTCCCATAACCCCTTGAAACTCCCCTTTAGTGTTGTGACTTTACCTCTTCTCTTTTAATAAACGCAAACACACTCTCTACTAAATTAATTGAACACATTAATTAATTGAATTAGTTTTGAATTCTAAAAGTGTTGGAATGTGTGAATAAATTAAGACAAAGTCTTAATTTATTTTGGTTGATGGGTTGTTTGGGGAAACAGGGGAGATATAACTCGTCTTATTCATTGGAGAACACGAAGAACGTCAAGAACCCGACGAAGAACACCGTCACCGCAAGGAGTGAATGACATGTCGTTCTTCTTCCCTCTCCAGAGCCGGTGAGAGACGCCTTCATCGAAGAACGATGATGCACCACATCCTTCATCGGGCGAACACCAATGACGCTTATGGAGCCTCGATCCACGACATCGTCTTCCGCGACGCCATCTTCCGCGACATCCTTTTCCCGCAATGACCCTCGTTTGACGACCTCATCGATTTAGGGGTTAATTACTTTTTGTTCATGCAATAAACTTGGTCGTTATTTGTCTTTATCTTTGGGCCGCTTGATATCAACTTATCGGGAGGAGGTCAGACCGCACGAACACGGCTGAATCTCCCCCCCTTTTGTTATTGTGTTGTTGCGGTTCGAAAGAAGGCGGCGTGGTGCAACAGCAACGCGCAGAATCATGGAGAAATGCGACAATGATGCGCGGCCGGAGCGGGGCCGTGGCGGAGGGGCGAGGTGCCGTCGCGCCGTGCCGGTCGGATAAGGTCGCGGTGGTGCAAGGAGGGGCAGCCAGAACCGCCAGCCGCCGGTACCTCGGAGGGAAGGACTACGGCGGGTCTCACGGCGGCAACACCGGTCGGCCGGACCGGGCCGACCGTTTATAGGGGAGACTGGGGTTCGTAACCCCTGGCTGTCCAAAGGAGTGGCCACCCCATGTGGGGGAAGCGGTTACTAAATCAGGGGGGCAGCGCTGTAACACCCCAGGATTTCAGAGTGTGTTATTTCTTAAAAATAATTCAATAACTTGCACTACACACAACACCGAGTTCAATCACACCATTAAAAGAGGTCATGAATAGTATTAACTTCATTTTGAACTTTATATAATCCTTATAATTTTAGAATCCCTATTATGAGTTTCTTAGTCATAATGCAAGAACAGATTCATTTTCAGTATTTCACTTTTATCAACTTCTAATAGTGAAACCTTTTTAAATACAATATTTTAAACTTTTTGACTAAATGGGGACATCAAAAATTTAAAATGAAACACCCCAAGCTTCCACGGTACATTTCCCTTCGAATAATGCGATAGCGTGTGTTGTACGCAACCTCGAGTTCTAACACACACCACAACCAATTAAACTAGCCGTTGTGAATAGTAATACCTACTTTTTAAATTATATATATTTTATATTTCAAAATGGACTTCATTTTTGGATTCGGAATATCTAATTTAGCCTAAGTTGAAATTTTGGTACTTTTCGGATAACTTTCATATTTTAATGAATAGTGAAAATTACTAAATTTTAATTAAAAACAACTTTTTTAATCAGAATAATTAATAGTGATAAATTATGAATTTTAGTAGTTTTAAAGTATATATTTAGAATATATTTTTACCATTTAATATAATTTTGGTCATTGGACATAATTTTACAATTAAACCGAACATAAACAAGTGTCAATCTTTTGATAGTTATTATCTCTTAAAAACACGCTTTTTGTTTTGACAGCGGGAATTAATTTTAAATTAATTTCTTCCACTTCTGTGTTTTGAATTTAGGAAAATGGATTCCATATTTGGATTCAGGATGTTCAAATTGTGTAAATAGGTAACTTTTATTTTTAGACATTTTGAATAATTACTGCGGTAAATATTTTATTTACCATGGTTAAGGGTAAATCCGGTAAATAAGGGTTAAAAAAATAATATTATAATAATAATAAATTACCCTAAAACGTGTCTTAAACCTATTGGTTGATACATGGTCGACCATGAGCATCTTTGGGTCTATTTTGGGACCCCATGGATCCACTTGTAAGTGATAATGACACTTTATTTTAATTTAGTTAAAATGAATACAAAAATGACACAAGCATATATCTTTTAGAAAAACAATTGTTACATAGGGTTATATATGTTGGATTTTAGATTATAAATATTCATTAGAAAGCTAAAAAGATTTCCTATATAATGATATTTTATTTATAATTTTTAGACATTAAATAATGTATTTTATATATGACACAATGATGATGCAGTAATTACTATAATAGTGAAAAATTTAAATAATTGATATTATAAATACCCAAATAAATATAATATGAAACTTTTAATGAATTAAACTAATTTTATAGGATATTATGATATATTAGGATTGATTTAATTGACTTTGTTCTAAGTAATCAATCTGTTATGAGTTTCACAAAAATCAACTATCGAATAGTGTCAAAATTGACATAAAAGAGTTCTTAAAACAAATATTATATTATTAATTGATATTAAATTCCTAAAAATCTAAGGTTCGGCCAAGAGACTTATATCATGATATGTTCATCATTAATGGACCACTTGGGGGTCGCATGGATGTATATAGTATGTTTATTAACCATATTATATAAAAATACAAAGAGACATTGTAAAAGTGAAACTAATTAACTTAGAGTTAATACTTAAAGATAAGGTTAATATAAGTACCCAAACCTGTCTAAATTCTATTGGTTGAGTGGTTTTCGACCTATCCCAACCTTAAACTTTGAATAATAAGCTTTGGAGCCATTAGAAACCGAATATGAATTTATTATAAATTAATATTTCTAGCTTTTCCAAAGGTGCCCCTCACCCCTCTTATAAAAGGGCACTCCTCCTTCTCATTTCTTCACACCTTAAAACCTTTTGGTTCGGCCACAATCTGCCCAAATACTCTCCCAACATCCCTCAATACAACATAGAGGCCTTAGATTGATCAGAAAGCCAACCTAAGGAGCCCTTTTGATCAAATCAAAAGGAAGAACCCGAAGAAGAGGTAATGATTTCACCACCCTTCTCCAAGTTCATTTCTTCTTCCACTTCTTCTTCCTTTGTTCTTACCATTCTAAAATAATAAATCCAGTATCTCACATATACTGTGATGTTATTATAAATATGGTACAACAATATTCAGTATTCTATCCACCCTTTGAATAACATGTCACCATACGTGCGTACGTACGGACTACCGTCTCCACGTCGTGGTGTAATTGTTATTCAATATAATATTATTTGGATGGGTATAATAATGATGTGTAACTCATGTAAATAATAAATATAACATGTTAATTATTCTGTATATATGATATACCATCCATTTATATATTATTTTAATATCAAAAGAATGATATTGTCGCTCGTGCGTACGTACGGACTACCGTCTCCACGAACGCGATGAGATTCATTCTCCATCGTAACCATTCAAGTATAATTATCATTTGATGATTTAAAAATGATTTTTAAGGACTTGATATCATTATGGATATGAATAATATACAACCTACCCTTTACAAACATGTCTTACGTAACAAAACATATAAAAGAAAACAAGTAAGTTAACACCCGAAACGACGATAATTCTAAGATATTATTAACAAATCAATGTTAAAAGATCATATATGATATCATATTAATATATATGATTCTTGTATAATTTAATAACTATTATTTCACCATTATACAGGAGGTTAACCAATCCCAACCAAGGAAAAGTACAAGGTAAGGGTTATTTCACAATCTCTTCATTATCCGAGGTTGTTTATACGTAATAATCTACCGTGATCTCTTTATCATCCACATCCATGTTTCTTAAAAATGTATTTCAAAACATTTTTACTATTTACTAGAATATGAGTTAAAGTCATTTATACCCTTTTTGACTTTTATAAGTGGTTTATAAAGGAATCTTTCGGTCGTTTTCAAAACAAGGTCCCTTTTAACCTTTTCGACAGAATTGAGGTAAGAATGTTTTTTTAACTTATACGGCGGGTGCGGTTATTTTACGCCGTTATAAAATCTTCAAATCTTTCCTTACAAGCTTACAAGGATATTTTCAATGTAAATGTTTTATTTTATAATTATGTGACTTTTAAATGATTTCAAAATAAATAATTTAAGAATTTCAGAAAGGTACTCTTTATCAAAATCAGAATTTTAAATGTTTTAAAGATTTATCTTTATAAATCTTTTTAATTAATGTCTTCAAAATGGTTTTTTAAGGATTTATTTATATGGACATGAATGTTTTTAAAAAATTTAATTCCTTTCAAAAGTTTCAAAGTGGTATGGGACACTTTGATTCAAAAATCTCTTTTTAATTACTTCCGTTATAAATGTGTGACTTTTAAATGATTTCAAAAAAGGAGATATTTCTCTCAAATAGTTTTGATTTCATCTATGTCAACATCCTTTGATGGATTTTAAGCTTATTTGAAGATGATTTATTATGATACAAAACTTCTATATTGTATTGAAGGTTTTGTGACAATTTTGACTGTGGATGTGCTATTTTTATACCATTCATAGTTTATGGTGAAAGTATTGACATTTCGTATGCTAGTTTTAATACGAATGTTTATGTTATGTTTAAACCTTTTCATATGGGAATGCATTGGACTTAATATGTGACGGGTGGAGCCCGATATAGCTCCTCGATGCATCGGTAGGTCTCATGAGACAAACTAGTGTCTTGGCACAAGGCCTTGACAAAATCTTATTTGTAGTCTTGGCACGAGGCCTTGGCTATGTGGTTATGATAGTCTGGCATTATGCATTCCAACATTATGAAAGTGGTTATTGATTTTTGCATGTGATTATTCGATTAGTAGAATATCCATGTGAATAAGTAAATGGAATTATTTCATTTTATTTATGCCATACCATGTTGAAAGTTCATATTTAAAAGGCTTTTGTTTTAGTTATACATTGCCTTAAATGTTTATTCTTATTTATGAAAGTTTCCGCTATATTGTTATCCTTACTAGGCATTTGAGCTCACCCCTTTTCTATGTTTTATTTTTCCCAGGATGTGAAGAAGTATGTTATGAATGACCTGCAGGGATTTTATGAGGGGTTAATAGTTTGGATTGTGGAAACATTATGTTGTTGTAGTAGTTTTTCATTTTATGCTGTAATGTAAAACTTATGAATTTATCTAGTGTTTCCAAGGCTACTAAACCAATCGGTCTTTCGAGATTTGATCTTTCTTGTGATCATGCCAATGTTATGTAATAATGCACCGACTCTAGGTAACTGGGGTCGGGGCGTTACAGTTGGTATCAGAGGAAGTTTAGTACAAACCTTGGAAGCTAGATTTAGATAAACTCTGATTAGAGCACGTAGACCTAAGATGAACTTTGAGGATTAGTGTAGAAGAACTTCCTAGAATTTTGGTATTGTAGAGATTTTGTGAGTTTTCCGAGAAATACATCCCTGTCTGGATACGAGCAGGTAGAGGTGGCTCTGGCACAGATGTACCTAGGGGTAAAACCCGAAAACACCGCTTTGAGCTAGACTCGAACGGGAACTGGTGCACGACAACGGGCCTTGCTGCACTCTTGGTTACGACACTCCCGGGGGATATGCTTAGGATAATTCTCATTTTCTTTACAAACCATTATGAAGGGTTTATGAGTATATACTTCCTCAAAGAAAACATTTTTATGATTATGGATTATATCCATAAATAGTTCAATTTATGTTAAGTGTTTTATAAGTATGGGATTATGTATTTTGATTCATAAACTGATCTAGTTTATGCCATTGTTTAGAAATGGCGCCCAGTAGAAGGAATGAGAACTCCAGAAATGCACATGATCCAAAGAGAAGGAAGGATCATATATTTCATGGTCTTAAGCCAGAATTTATAAGAGAAATAGTCTCGCATGTATTATCATCATATGAAGAAATAATATCATGTGTTGATAAGATAAGTAAAGAGTTTACTGAGTCCAATGGCTTTGAAAGGAAGCAAGAGAAGAAAAGGATGGAAGAGAGAAAGATGGATAAAGGTAAGAGGGAAAAGAAGAATTTTCCCATATGTGGTAACTGTGGAAAGAAACACCATGGAACTTGCCTGAAAGGAATGAGAGTTTGTTATAAGTGTGGAAGAAAAGGGCACAAAGTACGTGACTGCAAGGGTAAGAAAATGGTTTCAAATGTACAATGCTTCATTTGCAAGGAGTTTGTACACTACGCGAACCTATGTCCCAGTCATCAGACTATGCCGCAAATGATGTTATTGGATAATAATCATGTTATGATACTACCACAGATGAAGAGGAATGATTAGAGTTCTTATGTTGATTATGTCAATTGAGTGTTGTATCAACAATGTACTTGTTACAATAATCATGGAGTATATAAGGATTGTACTGCAGTACTATTTCATTAAGGACTTGAGATGGTGTGGAACAAAGAAAAGTGACTCAGTAGCAGGTTAAATGTTTGGAAAATATATGGTTGAGAGAAAGATAAACCAAAATATGTTTCAGATACCGAGGTGGTGATTTTAGAATAATACATGATTGATTTGGATAAATTATATTGGATATTATTGACTACCTTGAAGCTGATTAATGATTTGTATATTCCATCATTTTTGGGGTTTGAAACATTTTTGGATTAATGAAGTATATCCAGCATTCTATATGGAATAAGGGAACATGAATGTAATCAATAAGGAATATGGTAATACATGATGAAGGTATTCATATGCTATTACGGGGTAAAAAGGATCTATATTATGTTTACCTTCCTTATAAATGTTGGACTGTGAGTTTGGATAGAAGTATTTTGGATAGTTCTAGTTTGGATTATTTTGGATTTCCATAAAAAGGACAACCCGGAGGTCGGGCGGCAACCCGTCGCGTCCGGCAAGGCTGCGAGACTTGAACCCGCAACCGAAGGGAGACAAGGGTGTATCACCTACCACTGTCCCACGAGATTTCCTGAATTAAATAATGTAGTTTTTTTTAAAAGATCTGGTAGATGAATTATAAATTCATTTATTTTGGAACCCTGTACGAATAGTATAAATAGAAAAAAAAAATTACGTTCTAGAGTGAAAGATGAGTTTGTGGTAGAAATTTATTAATGGGTAAAATTCTAATTATAAAGTAAGTATATCTCCTTATTATCTTAGCCAATCTCATAAATAAATTCCTCAACATTAATAATAGAAACTTAGAACAAAAATGTTGTCCTAGATGGTACCTTAAATCATCGCAAATTTATGGCTTTTGGATTGTTTGCCTTTTCATAGCCATGTTCTCTACCACTCTCCATCAGATAATTGATGGTTAGATTTCTCTTCCATATCCATATTTTCCTACATGGAACCCTAGTATGTGTTATTTTCGGTAATCTTCATACTTTCCACTCTTTATTTTAAATAGAGGCCTCATTAATTCATTTTTCGATGTGGGATTTCAACTAAGATATTTTGAAATGTCAAAAATGTGTTGTCCCAATACCCTATATTTTGTTGAACCGATGGTACTTCAAATCATCATAGATTTATGAGTTTAAGGACCTCAATTTTATACCTGTTTGTGATTGATGACCTCAATCACTACCTATAAATATTTACGTTTTTACTCCAATTATATGTCTCTAATTGCCACCAATGTTCTCCTAATCGAGATCATAATTTGGTGGTGACCCTTTCATTTCTCTTTTCCTCATATTAAGACTAAATTTTAGTAACCCAATTTCCGATGTGGGTTTTCCCAAAAATATATTTTCTACTTTCAACCTTTTATTTTCGAAGAACAATTTCAAATTGCGAGGACGCAATTTATTGAAGGAGAGGAGAATGTAACACCCCAGGATTTCAGAGTGTGTTATTTCTTAAAAATAATTCAATAACTTGCACTACACGCAACACCGAGTTCAATCACACCATTAAAAGAGGTCATGAATAGTATTAACTACATTTTGAACTTTATATAATCCTTATAATTTTAGAATCCCTATTATGAGTTTCTTAGTCATAATGCAAGAACAGATTCATTTTCAGTATTTCACTTTTATCAACTTCTAATAGTGAAACCTTTTTAAATACAATATTTTAAACTTTTTGACTAAATGGGGACATCAAAAATTTAAAATGAAACACCCCAAGCTTCCACGGTACATTTCCCTTCGAATAATGCGATAGCGTGTGTTGTACGCAACCTCGAGTTCTAACACACACCACAACCAATTAAACTAGCCGTTGTGAATAGTAATACCTACTTTTTAAATTATATATATTTTATATTTCAAAATGGACTTCATTTTTGGATTCGGAATATCTAATTTAGCCTAAGTTGAAATTTTGGTACTTTTCGGATAACTTTCATATTTTGATGAATAGTGAAAATTACTAAATTTTAATTAAAAACAACTTTTTTAATCAGAATAATTAATAGTGATAAATTATGAATTTTAGTAGTTTTAAAGTATATTTAGAATATATTTTTACCATTTAATAAAATTTTGGTCATTGGACATAATTTTACAATTAAACCGAACATAAACAAGTGTCAATCTTTTGATAGTTATTATCTCTTAAAAACACGCTTTTTGTTTTGACAACGGGAATTAATTTTAAATTAATTTCTGCCACTTCTGTGTTTTGAATTTAGGAAAATGGATTCCATATTTGGAATCAGGATGTTCAAATTGTGTAAATAGGTAACTTTTATTTTTAGACATTTTGAATAATTACTGCGGTAAATATTTTATTTACCATGGTTAAGGGTAAATCCGGTAAATAAGGGTTAAAAAAATAATATTATAATAATAATAAATTACCCTAAAACGTGTCTTAAACCTATTGGATGATACATGGTCGACCATGAGCATCTTTGGGTCTATTTTGGAACCCCATCGATCCACTTGTAAGTGATAATGACACTTAATTTTAATTTAGTTAAAATGAATACAAAAATGACACAAGCATATATCTTTTAGCAAAACAATTTTTACATAGGGTTATATATGTTGTATTTTAGATTATAAATATTCATTAGAAAGATAAAAAGATTTACTACATAATCATATTTTATTTATAATTTTTAGACATTAAATAATGTATTTAATATATGACACAATGATGATGCAGTAATTACTATAATAGTGAAAAATTAAAATAATTGATATTATAAATACCCAAATAAATATAATATGAAACTTTTAATGAATTAAACTAATTTTATAGGATAATATGATATATTAGTATTGATTTAATGGACTTTGTTCTAAGTAATAAATCTTTTATGAGTTTCACAAAAATCAACTATTGAATAGTGTCAAAATTGACATAAAAGAGTTCTTAAAACAAATATTATATTATTAATTGATATTAAATTCCTAAAAATCTAAGGTTCGGCCAAGAGACTTATATCATGATATTTTCATCATTAATGGACCACTTGGGGGTCGCTTGGATGTATATAGTAAGTTTATTAACCATATTATATAAAAATACAAAGAGACATTGTAAAAGTGAAACTAATTAACTTAGAGTTAATACTTAAAGATAAGGTTAATATAAGTACCCAAACCTGTCTAAATTCTATTGGTTGAGTGGTTTTCGACCTATCCCAACCTTAACCTTTGAATAATAAGCTTTGGAGCCATTAGAAACCGAATATGAATTTATTATAAATTAATATTTCTAGCTTTTCCAAAGGTTCCCCTCACCCCTCTTATAAAAGGGCACTCCTCCTTCTCATTTCTTCACACCTTACAACCTTTTGGTTCGGCCACAATCTGCCCAAATAATCTCCCAACATCCCTCAATACAACCTAGAGGACTTAGTATGATCAGAAAGCCAACCTAAGGAGCCCTTTTGATCAAATCAAAAGGAAGAACCCGAAGAAGAGGTAATGATTTCACCACCCTTCTCCAAGTTCATTTCTTCTTCCACTTCTTCTTCCTTTGTTCTTACCATTCTAAAATAATAACTCCAGTATCTCACATATACTGTGATGTTATTATAAATATGGTACAACAATATTCAGTATTCTATCCACCCTTTGAATAACATGTCACCATACGTGCGTACGTACGGACTACCGTCTCCACGTCGTGGTGTAATTGTTATTCAATATAATATTATTTGGATGGGTATAATAATGATGTGTAACTCATGTAAATAATAAATATAACATGTTAATTATTCTGTATATATGATATACCATCCATTTATATATTATTTTAATATCAAAAGAATGATATTGTCGCTCGTGCGTACGTACGGACTACCGTCTCCACGAACGCGATGAGATTCATTCTCCATCGTAACCATTCAAGTATAATTATCATTTGATGATTTAAAAATGATGTATAAGGACTTGATATCATTATGGATATGAATAATATACAACCTATCCTTTACAAACATGTCTTACGTAACAAAACATATAAAAGAAAACAAGTAAGTTAACACCCGAAACGACGATAATTCTAAGATATTATTAACAAATCAATGTTAAAAGATCATATATGATATCATATTAATATATATGATTCTTGTATAATTTAATAACAATTATTTCACCATTATACAGGAGGTTAACCAATCCCAACCAAGGAAAAGTACAAGGTAAGGGTTATTTCACAATCTCTTCATTATCCGAGGTTGTTTATACGTAATAATCTACCGGGATCTCTTTATCATCCACATCCATGTTTCTTAAAAATGTATTTCAAAACATTTTTACTATTTACTAGAATATGAGTTAAAGTCATTTATACCCTTTTTGACTTTTATAAGTTGTTTATAAAGGAATCTTTCGGTCGTTTTCAAAACAAGGTCCTTTTTAACCTTTTCGACAGAATTGAGGTAAGAATGTTTTTTTAACTTATACGGCGGGTGCGGTTATTTTACGCCGTAATAAAATCTTCAAATCTTTCCTTACAAGATTACAAGTATATTTTCAAAGTAAATGTTTTATTTTATAATTATGTGACTTTTAAATGATTTCAAAATAAATAATTTAAGAATTTCAGAAAGGTACTCTTTATCAAAATCAGAATTTTAAATGTTTTAAAGATTTATCTTTATAAATCTTTTTAATTAATGTCTTCAAAATGGTTTTTTAAGGATTTATTTATATGGACATGAATGTTTTTAAAAAATTTAATTCCTTTCAAAAGTTTCAAAGTGGTATGGGACACTTTGATTCAAAAATCTCTTTTTAATTACTTCCGTTATAAATGTGTGACTTTTAAATGATTTCAAAAAAGGAGATATTTCTCTCAAATAGTTTTGATTTCATCTATGTCAACATCCTTTGATTGATTTTAAGCTTATTTGAAGATGATTTATTATGATACAAAACTTCTATATTGTATTGAAGGTTTTGTGACAATTTTGACTGTGGATGTGCTATTTGTATACCATTCATAGTTTATGGTGAAAGTATTGACATTTCGTATGCTAGTTTTAATACGAATGTTTATGTTATGTTTAAACCTTTTCATATGGGAATGCATTGGACTTAATATGTGACGGGTGGAGCCCGATATAGCTCCTCGATGCATCGGTAGGTCTCATGAGACAAACTAGTGTCTTGGCACAAGGCCTTGACAAAATCTTATTTGTAGTCTTGGCACGAGGCCTTGGCTATGTGGTTATGATAGTCTGGCATTATGCATTCCAACATTATGAAAGTGGTTATTGATTTTTGCATGTGATTATTCGATTAGTAGAATATCCATGTGAATAAGTAAATGGAATTATTTCATTTTATTTATGCCATACCATGTTGAAAGTTCATATTTAAAAGGCTTTTGTTTTAGTTATACATTGCCTTAAATGTTTATTCTTATTTATGAAAGTTTCCGCTATATTGTTATCCTTACTGGGCATTTGAGCTCACCCCTTTTCTATGTTTTATTTTTCCCAGGATGTGAAGAAGTAAGTTATGAAGGACCTGCAGGGATTTTATGAGGGGTTAATAGTGTGGATTGTGGAAACATTATGTTGTTGTAGTAGTTTTTCATTTTATGATGTAATGTAAAACTTATGAATATATCTAGTGTTTCCAAGGCTACTAAACCAATCGGACTTTTGAGATTTGATCTTTCTTGTGATCATGCCAATGTTATGTAATAATGCACCGACTCTAGGTAACTGGGGTCGGGGCGTTACAAGCGCCCCCCTCCCCCACTTCCGCTCAGCTCGGCGTGGCCAAGCTGGCCACGCGGGCCGCGTGCACGCGCCAGGCCGGGACGCGTCCAGGCCGGGCTAAGCTGTGCCGTCCGGGCCGGGCCGCACCCACCAGGCTGGGAAATTCCCTAATGGTCTGGACCTGGTTCGGGTCGACCCGGTTCGGGCCATCCCAGGGGGGGTCTCTGGCCAGGTCGTTCCGGGTCCAAAACCCCCCTAAAAACAGACAGGACCGTTCTTTTGACCATATATTGGGCTACGGACCTCCGATCGACGCACCGTTAGTTATGATGCGATCCTTGGATCAGACGACTGTTTTGGTATATTACACTCAAGGTTTCAGAAAACTTTGGGTATAGCCGGGTTGTTTCGAACACGAAACCAACCGGGCCCTCGGAGAAGAAATGCTTATAATTTCAGCTCTGGATTTCTGATTGACGTGTCGTCAACTTTGTTTCATTTCTCTTAGTGAGGCAGACCTTTTGGTTTACTCCGCTCGAGGTTTGGACGCAGTTGGAGTGTGGTCGGGTTGGTTTTGAATTAAAAACCAACCGGGCCCCTAGAAAGAAAAGTCAATAACTCTCAGACAGGGCGTCTGATTGACGCGTCGTCTGTCATGTTGAGTTCCACATATCGAGGTGGAACCTTGGGATGCATAAATTCCGGATTACATTTTAGTTGATGTATCGACCCCCTTGGCTCGTGGAGTGGACCCTCCCGGAATCGAGCATGCTGTGTATGGGAACCCTAGAGCTGGCTGTGACTGCGAAGACGATGATGACTGCACTGAAATCCTATGTGGGTTCGACAGCGATGAAGACCATACTGAAATACTCCGTTGTTTCGACGACGATGATGACTGCACTAAAATAATATGTGGGTTCGGCAGCGATGAAGACCGTATTGAAATCCTCTGTGGGTTCGACGGCGATGAAGACTGCACTAAAATCCTATGTGGCTATGGTAGCGATGAAGACCATACTGAAATCCTCCGTGGGTTCGACGGCGATGACTACTGTTCTTGTGTCCTACGTTGGTTTGGCAGTGTTTGACTCTGTTCTTGCTATCCTATGTGAGTCTGGCAGAGTAGCTGGTCTGTATCCTATGTGGTTCCGACATCTTAGCTGATTTAGTATCCTACGTGGGTCCCAGCTTAGATGAATCAGTGGTTATATCTGATCATCTATATATCACCTTACGAAGAAGTATTCCTGTGTGAGCAGAGTCTTGACTTTCAATCATTATCTTGATAGAGATGACTTTCTTTCCTATGTGGATTGTGTTGTGCTTTCCTATGTGGATTGGGTTGTACTCTTTTGTGGACGTGATCGAACTTGGGCTCTGGAGCTAGATCCGAACTGGACTTTATGAATTAGGAATATTTATGGGCATATACCTAAGTAGAGTTGGTTGTTACTTAGTGATTTTATCCTTTCGTGGTGGTTTATCCTTTGTGGATTTTGGGAGACCTTCAGGGGTCTCGGGGTCCCTACTGAGTATCGTATACTCACCCCTGCACAGGGCTCACCCACACTACGTTTTGTTGGTTGGAGACGACGGACATCACTGATCGTGGTTGAGGCTTGTAGAGCTGGACGATACCCGGAGGAGTATCTCACGATGAGTCATATCCCGGAGGTGGATATCACGTCAAGTCGGTACCTGGAGGTGGATTCACAACGAGTCCATACCCGGAGGAGACAGACGGACATGGAGTGCTGAGGAGAAGATATGTACCTACCCTTCAGGTAGGAAACTGGAGGATAATCTAGGAGAGGCTTGTCATCTTCAGCTGTTGTTCTTGAGTTTTACTTTACTTTCAGTTATAGTTGTAATTTTTAGTTGGGTTTGTATTCTGGCCCATTTACCTTTCAGCACCTTCTTTTGTACATAGTGTTGCTTCCGCTTATGCTCTGTGGTGTTTGTTACTTTTATAAGGCAATGCCTTCCCTTTTTATCGGGATTTATGCCTTTGGTTCTAGTCGTCATCCCCTGGCCTATGGAAGGCGGGCTTGGACTAGTCACGACACGGGTCCCGAGGATGGGTCGTGACAAATTGGCATCAGAGAAGTTTGGTTCTACCACAGAACTCAAGAATATGACCTTTATTCTGTGTGAACCAATAGTGTTAATGTTATTGAGTGTGGTTATTAGTCTAGGGAGTCCAGTGTTGGTGCGGCGACCGACGTATCCATACACCAGGACCCTGACTTCTAATTTCCGACTCAGTGCACGAAAACATTTATTGCATGTGTGTTTCAAAAGTTTTCTTTGTGATTACGTTGTATCAGCTCACCAGGTTTAAATTTTTTGACCGTGTCACATCTGTTCAGGATGTCTCCACGCAGTTAGCCAGTTGGAGTTTCCAAGAGAGTACTCCATGACGGCCCACCAAGCGTCAAGGCTCTAGTGTAGGGACCTTTTTAATATGTCGGCACCCTCGGGTGGTATATCGGCAGCACCACCACCTATTGGGCAGGAGATGCTACCATCCATACTAGAGAACTGTGCACGCTGGCAGAGCGCATTGCACGAGTTCCAGCAGCAGTGGCCTCTGAGGTTACGAGGCGAGGCAGATTCCCAGACAGTAGAGCACTGGCGGGAGGCGATTGCTAGAGTTTTCCCCCTAGCTGAGACATCAGTAAAGTGGATGGTGGACATGGCTACCAGTTTTTTCCAGTGAATGACCATGAGGATGGTCCGCATAGTGATGAGGCTTCGGTATGTGGACCGATGCCTGAGATAGTGCCTTTGGGTAGTGTGCCAGCTATACATCACTACCTGTTTGTCAGCAGTTACAACCGGCGGTACCAGTATGTGACACATGTAGACTTATTGCCTTACTCGTGTTCCAACATCAGATACCCTCGTGTTCAAAGGTGATCCTGACTCACAAGGAGCTGAGGACTAGCTTAAGGAGGTGGCTGAGAGTTTTTCAGAGCTTATAAAGCTTCGGCAGGATGACATGTCGGTAGCTGAGAATTCATCAGGGCGTACCAAACCATTCCTAGTACTCGATGAATGTGATGCGATCAGTGCTTCAGGGCTCGGACATCCAAGCCAGCACCTTTTCTCTATGCATTCCTACTTAGGCTAGGGTTCTAGAAAGAACCTTTGTGGTTGAGAATTATTTTGCTGAATGGATGCAGTCAATGAAGTTTAGCAGTGGGAAAGATGGAAACTGACGCCAGTCTCGGAGACTTTGGTGTGTAAAATGTTTCAAGAAGAGGAAGTGTTAAGGACAGATGAATCTGCAGAGCAGCAGACGTGGTAGTAGAGCTTGGAGAGCAGCATGGGTTGGTGAACATTTTGACATGTTGCAACCACCCGCCCTTGTAATTCCCACTAGGCTTAGGGAGCTGGGGGGCGGGGGAAAGAGTAGCTGCATGCGGTCAAGGAGTGCGACCGAAAGGCTATGAGGATGATTCAAAGTACGAACTGTGTCTTTTACTAGTTTCCGTAATAACAAGACATTGATAAGAATCATTCCTTCCTTCCACGAATCATGTCCCAGACCTGGAGTTTCCGGTAAGTCGTAGACATGACCCTCATGTCTGGGGATACCTTTGGGAGGAGACTCGATAATCACACTTACGCTGATAGTGTGATCTAACCCATGAGGTGAGTGTTTCGGTTGGAATCTCTTGGTGGCAACATCGAGGCCTTACGATGTTGGTCTGAGTATGGATAGGATCCACAGTTCAAACACTGATTTATTGTATTAGGCAAAAAGGTTGTGGTTTATCTAAAACATTGGGATGAGGTTTTCCGTGGTCGGCGAAAAGGAAAACCCAGGCAGCACAGGATGGAATCATGCATAAGAGGGTGCATTAGATCACTCATGAGATGGGCAAACTTACCTTTGTGCCAGGATTCACCAGAGTTGTGGCACCACTTCGAGCAGAGCTGACAGGAGGCCTCTAGAGTTCGAGGATGACGACCACGTCCTTATACGGGTTTCACCTTGTTGAGGTTTATGGAGATGTATTCGAGGCAGTGAGATACATACGAGGTTCAACGGACCTTTCTAGTTCATCAGAAGGGTAGGAAAGATGGTTTAATGGTTGAAATTTCCACCTCAGTTGCACCGGGTGCATGATGTCATCCTCGTATCTCAACTAAAGAGATACGCGCATGACCCTTCACACATCGTCGACCGTAGGGAATTGGACGTTGACGACGAGGCGACATTAAAAGAGGTTCTATTGGATAATGAGGATCAACAAGATCAGGTCCTACGTGGAAATTCGATTCCTTAGGTTCACTTTCACTGGCAGCTCGGGATCCTCTAGGAGAGCACATGGGAGCGGGAGGCTCAGTTGCGTGCTCAGTACCACTTTTGTTTCCCTAGTTTTTGTTATATCTTTACAGGGATGTAAAGCCCTGAGGTGGGAGTAGTGTAAAGACCTGGAAATTTCAAGGAAATTTTTTTCTTAATTTCTTTGGAATTATACTAGACGACGGCTTCTGACGGCACCTGATTCTGAGGCCCGATGTGCCCGGATTCAATTTCTGAAGTTTATCTCAGGTAGGTTAAATGAACGAACAAGCGTGTTTTTCTAACTATTGAATCGGTGCTCGGAACTGAAATCTGAGGGCACCGATGAACTCGTAGTGCCGTTAATTTCTTAAGAAGTCCTTTCTTAAAGGTGCGTTTTCTCAGGAGGAGTTGATTAAAATTTGAGGTGTAAGTGAAGAATAAAATAAAATTTATAATCCAATTTTATTTTTCTTCTAAGTAGATTTATCCTTTGTGTGGAAGTTGGGTTGGAAACTTCCCATGGCAGAATAAAGGAGATGTGGGGCCCACACGATCCCCCACCTTTTCACATTCCACATAACTCCTTGAAACTCCTCCTTAGTGTTGTGACTTTACCTCTTCTCTTTTAATAAATACCAAAACACTCTCTACTGAATTAATTGAACACATTAATTAATTGAATTAGTTTTGAATTTTAAAAGTGTTGGCATGTGTGAATAAATTAAGACAAAGTCTTAATTTATTTTTGTTGATGGGTTGTGTGGGGAAATGGAGGAGATAGAACTCGTCTTCTTCATTGGAGAACGCGAAGAACGTCAAGAACCAGACGAAGAATGTCTTCACTGCAAAGATTGAATGATGTGTCGTTCTTATTCCCTCTCCACAGCCGGTGAGAGACGCCTTCATCGAAGAATGATGACGCGCCGCATCCTTCATCGGGCGGACACCGACGACGCTTACAGAGCCTCGATCTGCAATGTTGTATTCCGCAATGTCGTCTCTGCAACGTCTATTCCCCACGACGAATCTCGTTTGACGACCTCATCGATGTAGGGGTTAATTAATTTTTTTTCGTGAAATAACCTTTTCTGTTCTTCATCTTTATTTTTTGGGCTCCTTGATATCAACTTATCGGGAGGAGGTCGGACCGCACGAACACGGCCAACACTCCTCCACCTTTTGTTCTTGTGTTGTTGTGGTTTGAAAGAAGGCGACACAGTGAAACGACACCGTGCGGAATCATGGAGAAATGCGGAAAAGATGTGCGGCACCGTTGAGGCCGAACGAACCCGCGGTCGGAGTAGGGCCGCATCGAAGGGGTGTGGCGCCGTCTCGCCGCGCCGGAGAACCACAAAGACACCGTGACCGGAGTGGGGCCATGGCGGAGGGGCATGGTGCCGTCACGTCGTGCCGGTCGGACAAGGCTGCAGCTCAAAGCCGCGGCGGTGCAAGGCAGGGCAGCCGGAACCCCCGGCCTCCGGCACCTTAGAGGGCGGGACCGCGGCGGCTCCCGTGGCGGCAACACCGGCCGACCGGACTGGTCCGACCGTTTGAGGGGGAGACTGGGGGTCGTAACCCCCATCTGGCCAAAGGAGCCCCCCCCCCGGGGGGCCGCGATTAGTCAATCAAGGGGTTGCCCCCCCCCCCCCCATTACGCTCAGCTCGGCGTGGCCGAGATGTCCACGCGGGCCGCGTGCGCGCGCCAGGCCGGTCCGGCTGGGCCAGGCCGCGCCCACCGAGTAGGGCTGCGCCCTAATGAGCCGGACCCAGACCCGGTTCGGGTCGAACCAGTTCGGGCCGACCCAGGGGGGGTCTCGGGCCGGGTCGGTCCGGGCCCATAACCCCCTAAAAACGGACAAGTTCGTTCTTTTTCCCATATCTTGGGCTGAAGACCTCCGATCGACGCACCGTTAGTTACGATATGATCCTTGGATCGAGATGGTTGTTTAGGTATATTACACACACAGTTTTGGAGAACATTGTGTATGGCCCAGTTGGTTCGAACACGAAACCAACCGGGCCCTTGGAGCAGAAATGCTTATAACTTGAGCTCCGGACGTCCGATTGACGTGCCGTCGACTTTGTTGGATTTCTCATAGTGAGACAGACCTTTTGGCTTACTCAGCATGAGGTTTGGACGTAGTTGGAGTGCAGTCGTGTTGGTTTTGACTTATAAACCAACCGGGCCCCTAGAATGAAAAATCCAATAACCCTCAGACCGGGCGTCCGATTGACGCGCCGTCTGTCACATTGAGTTCCTATTATCGAGACGGGTCCTTGGGATACATCAACTCTGGAATACGTGTCAGTTGATGTATCGACCCCCTCGGCTCGTGGATCGGACCCTCCTGGAATCAAGAATGCTGTGTGCGGGAACCCTAGAGCTGGTTGTGACTGCGACGATGATGATGACTGCACTGAAATCATATGTGGGTTCGGCAGCGATGAAGATCGTACTGAAATCATCCGTGGGTTCGACGGGAATGAAGACTTCACTGAAATCCTATGTGGGTTCGGCAGCGATGAAGACCGTACTGAAATCCTCCATGGGTTTGATGGCGATGTAGACTGCACTAAAATCTTATTCGGGTTAAGCAGCGATGAAGACCATACTGAAATCCACCGTGGGTTCGACAGCGATGACTACTGTTCTTGTATCCTACGTGGGTCTGGCAGTGTTTGAATCCGTTCTTGCTATCCTATGTGGGTCTGGCAGAGTAGCTGGTATGTATCCTATGTGGGTCCGACAGCTTAGCTCGTCTAGTATCCTACGTGGGTCCTAGCTTAGATGAATCATTGGCTATATCTGATCATATCTATATAACCTTATGAAGAAGTATTATTGTGTGAGCTGAGTCTTGACTTTCAATCATTATCTTGATATTAGTGACTTCCTTCCCTATGTGGATTGTGTTGTGCATTCATGTTTGGATTGGGTTGTACTCCTTTTTGGATGTGATCGAACTTGGGCTCTGGAGCTAGAGCCGAACTAGATTTGACGAGTTAGGAATATGTATGGGAATATACCTATATTGATTTGGTTGTTACTTCGTGATTGTATCATTTCTTTGTGGTTTATCCTTTGTGGATTCAAGGAGACCTTCAGGGGTCTCGGGGTCCTTACTGAGTATCGTATACTCACCCCTACATGGGCTTTGCCTGCACTACGTTGTGTTGGTTGCAGACGGCGGACATCACTGATCGTGGTTGAGGCTTGTAGAGGTGGATTGTACCTGGAGGAGGATCTCACGACGAGTTGTTGCCCGGAGGTTGATATCACGTCGAGTCGGTGCCCGGAGGTGGATTCACGATGAGTCTGTACCCGGAGGAGACGGACGGGCGTGGAGTGCTGAGGAGGAGATATGTAACTACCCTTCAGGTAGGAAACTAGAGGATGATCTAGGAGCGGCTTGTCATATTCAGCTGTTGTTCTTGAGTTGTACTTTACTTTCAATTGTAGTTGTACTTTTCAGTTGGGTTTGTATTTTGGCCCATTTACCTTTCAGCACCATCTTTTTTTACTTAGTGTTGCTTCTGCTTATTCTTTGTGGTGTTTGTTACTTTTATAAGGCAATTCCTTCCCTTTTTATGGGGATTTACGCCTTTGGTTCTAGTCGCCAGCCCCTGGCCTATGGAAGGTGGGCTTGGGGTAGTCACGGCACGGGCCCCGAGGACGGGTCGTGACAACTATTCATCAAAATTCATTTTTATTTTATTGAAACACATTTTACTCTTTGATATTAACCGTGTCTCTTGGATTTTTGAAATTAAACACACAAATGTGGTAAAATTATGTTTTATATAAATTTTCATATTCTCCTAGGAGTTGGGTAAAAGATGGTGAAAAGTTCTTTAAAATTTTTATATATCTAAAATTATTATAAATTGACTCCAATGAATTACATTGAACTTATATATGTAATATGTGTCTATTTCACCCAAAAATAAATTTAAATAAAATAAATAATTTTTTAAATAAAAATTCGGTTTTAAACTATAACTTAGTGTCTTTTCACTATTCATAAAAAATTGAATGTTTTCAAAAAGATACAAAAAAATCACCCTAGGATAATTTAAATATTCTGAATCGAAAAATGAAGTCCATTTTGAAAGATAAAATTTATAAAATTTCAAAAGGTGGATATTACTATTCATAACGGTTAGTTTATATAATATTTTAATAACATATCATCGTTTAGTGAAACTCAGTATTTAGTACAACACACGCTATCAAGGAAGGTCGCGATTGCGTGTAATTCAAGCCAAGTCAGGGTTGTGTGTAGTGGAAGATTCCTTTTTTGTTTCATATAATAGAATCTAACCATATTTCATTTATTCATTGAATATATATATATACATACTCAATGATGCGTAGAATAACATCTATCAAATGAACTTTAAATTGTATGTAACACGACCCAAGAATATTGTTGCGTATACTGCAAGATAATATGGTGATACGTATAGCAAAAGATAATCTTGTTTTAGCATACAACACAAGAGATCAATTAAATTAAAAGGGATACTTCTCATAAAATCTTGGAGTGTTATATTCTACCCCCCCTTAAAATGAATTTCGCCCTTGAAATTCATCGGGGTTAAAAATAGTTTTCTACTTGAAATTTTCTTTCCTAGAAACCCACATCGTGAAAAGGAATAATAAAACATCATTATAAAAATGAATTTTAGAAAAATAACGGATACCCAAAGTAACTCATCACTGGGTTTCCACATAAGATAATATAGGTGAAAATATTGATATAGAAGAAAAATCTACCCATCAAGTTCTGATATAGAGTGGTAGAGAACATGGCTATAAAAAAGCCAACGATCACAAAGCCACCGATTTGTGATGATCTATGGCACCATATGATTCATTGGATATCAGGGTACAAGGACAACATTTTTGCTTTTCAATATCCTTTCCCTAATGTTTATGAATTAAAAGAAATAATTACTTGATTTTTGTAAAATCTCACTGTTGTTCGTGGCTTGAACAATTTCCCTGTCATATCTTAATGAAATGAAGTTGAATTTTTCCATCGTGAAGTGTTAGCAGATCATGTGATAGAATGATGGGTCATTCCATCTATCTCAAAAAAATGTTTATAAAAAGTTATCAAATATACATGAGTCCATCTATGGTGTGGTTAATCGTATATGATTCCAAAAATGGACTTATACTTCATCTATCAAATTGCTTAATAAAATAAAACTAGTTTCTACTAATCATGGACTTCCTGTAGGCTAGAGGTAGGTAATAAATACATGTCGCACTTCGGTTGAAGGTTCGATTCTTGCAACCTTGTCCAACGTGATGGGTTGTTTTCAGTCTTACAGGTTGTCCCCTTTTCTAAAACTACATTAATATAACATTCCTGCAATAATATCGAAAAAATATCCTTTCTTAAACAATACTATCTTATGTATAACTTAATTCATTCCAATATTTAGGCTTATCCCAAATACTTCGGTCCAATCTCATAGTATAAAGAAAAATATTACTTGAAAGGTCACATAACAGGCACGTGAATACTATCATTTATCTCCTATATATCATACGATATATCTTTTTGGTCAAATTCCAATCATGTGAATACCTTAATAATGTATTCTCTTGAAATACGAATACCCATTTAACTTTACTGAAAACAAGAATGCTTTCAAAAGATAACTCTTTCCACATACCAAAATCCAAAAAAATATTTATACTCAAACCATGATGTCACTTTGTCCATATATCGGTCATGAGCTCATTAATAATATCAAACATATTATTTTATCTTTATCCCTTCATTATGCGCATATCATATTCTTTCCAAAAATATTTCAATCACTTTTCATGGTTACCAGTACCATTCATCATATACTTTCAAATAATCAAGGAAAGAAAACAGTGTAACAATCCTTAGATTTTTCTTTATTCCATAGTACCATACATTATTCGTGATAAACATGTAATCATTCCACTAACTTTTCAAACCATTGACCGGGATTCATCAATTTATTCTTCAACAATACTTTTATATCGTATATAATTTTTAGTGTCTTCATCACCATCATAATAAATACTACCCATGTGACAGTGCTGATTATCCTTATGAGATATTCCCTTAGGTAATTGGTTTTCATAATGCCCATACATTCCACATTTAAAACATTAAACAGTTATTGATGTCTTAGCAATACCATTATCCATGTTCATGGAGTTAACTGAACCTTTTCCTTTGAAATTAATAGCTTTGTGTCCTTCTTTTACTCACCAAAATCAACTTTCAGTTTCATTGAAACATTCTCCTTGATGCATCTTCCCACATCATTTACATGAGGTAAATCGAACTTTCTTTCCTCTATGATCATCACGAAACTCCATATTTCTCTTATTAGGTGAGTCATGAAACATACAAATGTTGATATTATTGATCATATTATGAGATTTCTGATTAGGAATAATAACAATTTTTAGACATCCAAATCTCGTTTCATTTGGTTTCTCATGAAAAATATCATTCCATTGTCCATCATAATCTCCATTAACATGAATCCTATTATTTACTACAATTTCATAAAACCCAAAAATAATTTTATGAGAGGAAAAACTCATACTAGAAAAACAACATAATCAAGGGGGATTAATTTCAATATCTAACATCTTAGGTTTAATTCTATGATCGTTACCATAATTCTAGGACTATAACCTATACCTATACATAAACTTAGGGACATCCCTAGACATACCTTATAAATATCTCTAGGGATCTCCCTAAAGTTTTCGCATCCTAGTTTCTAAAGGTTAACTAAACCTTTCCCCTGATACCAACTGTAGAGACCCACGCTAGATGTACATGTATGTTACATTACTTTTGTGGAATACATAATACATAACAAAAACAGTTACCCAAGGACCTTAATAGTTTAGTGTCTTTAGAAACTCGAAACATAATCTTCTAATCAAGGTGATAGATCTTCAACATCTCTTATAAAGATCTTACACTTTTATTTTCTTACCTAAAACCATTCATTATATTATCAGGAAAATAAATCATATAAAGGGCGAGCTCAATTACTCAGTAAGGGTAAGTATGGAGAAAATAAAACAAACCATATACATTTTAATTTAAAAACATGAACATAATGTCTAAACATCAAAATATTCAGCAATGAAATAAAACATGGAAGTTTGTAAGGCATAGATCATAATGGAACATCAATCATGATAAAATAACATTGGAATAAAACATGTAATTGTGTCAAACCATTAAGCACATGTTATGATTTCTGTAGTAGCCAATGCATTGCTGCCTAGACCATCATAGTGGACAAAGTCCATTACTGAACCGGGTTTACTTGCCATTCCGGCCCTGTATTATTATACCATATTATACTTTTAGTTCCTTCCATGTATATCTCATGAGATACAAATATTTACCCAATTAATTGGAGGAAGATATAGTTCTCACGCATCTCATATTGAAATCATTCTTATGTGTGCCACAAAATAATCATAAATCATTTATCATAACCCAAAGAATAAAATGGGTTTGATAAAAATCATCCCATCATGACATAATCCATGTAAAACAAATGGATATCATTTCATCCTAATAAAAATAAACCATGTAAATAATAGAGAGATTATTCATGAAATATAAACATGCTAAATAATGTCATCATAGATGGGAAAAAGGTTTTGAGAAAACAGTTGAGATGAATTCTTGAGGAAAATATCCTTTCTTTTTAAAAATCATTTTCTTTTCACAAAATTCCACGCAATTTTAAAAGAAAAAGAATTTTATTGAAAATAATAATGAAATCTTGTAGTGTAAGCTTTATAAAAATAAGGTGTTATGAAACCGTAAAAATTTGTTCATGCAGTATAAGTTAAAAAAACATTCTTCTTTTACTTTTGAAGGAAAAGTCAAAAAATACTTCATATGATAAAAAAAAGAAATATTCCTTCTATACGTTGTAGTAAAAGTAAAAAAGGGTGAAAATGACGTTAAAAATACATGGAATAAATGTAAAAATCTAATGAAAACATTTTTATAACATATGGACATGGATGATAAACATAACACTAGTAAATACATATGAATAAATAATCTCAGATAAGAATGAGATTGGAATAATTATCGCATACCTTATGGCCATTTTCTTCCATATGTGACCAAGGATCTTGTTTAGCAGGTTTAAACATATTTTTATCTTGTAACATAATCATAATAATATTTATGATATCATATATGATTCACTTATGACATTATATTAACCGTTTATTTGTCAATTCCATGTTAAAGAAGTGTTTTGGGTAAAAGCGTTTCATTTATCATACGTGTTTGGATATGTTGTTATTGATATTATTATTACTTATGTCATGATTTACTTACTTCCAGAATGTAAATATTTATTTATATATCATATATATTCAGTATATATATATAATATATAGATAAATGAAATAAAATACACCGTTCATGGAGACGGTAAGCTGTACGTACGCAAGAAAGATGTTTTTCTTTCGTTATTGACTTGAATGGAAGTAAGAAAATAACATATAAATAAATCCAGTATCATTAATATTTCATATATTTCATGAATATTTATTATATATTTTTTATAATCATTCTTGAATTGTTAACTAGGAGAATGAATCTCATCGCTTCGTGGAGACAGTAATCCATACGTACACACGAGCAATGATATCGTTCCCATAATTATTGAATGTAATTATAATGGATGATATAATATCTCAGAATTATTATAATTCCATATATAGTTATTCTTTACACCATTATACCCATCCAAGTAAAGTGGTGGGGGAAAAACATATTACACCACGACGTGAAGATAGTATTCCATACGTACGCACGCGCGGTGATTTCATTTTCCGTAGGATGGATAGAAGGTGAAATAGGGTTGTTTCATATTTATAATATCATATCAGTATATAATTAATAATTATTTTATTTTTTTATAATGATAAAACTAAAGAAGAGGAAGTAGATGAAGAAAGAAACTTGAAAGAATCGGTAGAAGAGATTACCTCTTCTTCGAAGTGCCTCTTTTAAACATCCTCATAGGGAACAAGAGTTGGACTTTTGAGAAGACCAGAACCTATATGATATAACTAGAGAGGTTTAAGAGATAAATTGTCATGGGTTGGCCGAGATTTAAGGCTCAAATTTGTGTAAATAGGAGAGGGAGGAGGTGCCCTTTTATGAGGGAGGAGTGGGGCACCTTAGAAAAAAATTAAAATATTATTTTATAATAAATTCATATTCGGTTTTTAATGGATCCAAAGTGACATATTTATAGGATAGGGTGGGGATGGGTCAAAATCCTCTCAAACAATAGGTTTTAGACAAGTTTAGGATACCATTTTAACCATATCATTTAGATTTTACTCTATGTTAAATAATTTAGCTTTTACCGTGTCTTCGTGTATTCTTACACTATATGGTTAATAAAATTACTATAAACTGCCAATAGAACCCCAATTAGTTCCTTAATGTCATATATGTTATTATATAAGTCTTTGTCTGAACCTTAGATTTTTACAAATATAATATCAATTAATAATTTAATACTTGTTTTAAAAAATTCTTTTATGTCAATTCTGACACTATTTGGTATTTTGTTTTTTTGAAATTCATAACAGTATTATTACTTCGAAAACAATCCATCTAACAAACCCTAATATATTATATTAATCTATAAAGTTATTTTAATTCCTAAAAAGTCTCAAATTACATTTATTTGGGTATTTATAATATATATTATGTTAATATTTCATTAATAAGATAATTAATGCATCATCATTGTGACATAAATAAATTAAATTATATAATGTCAAAAAATTATAAATAAAATACCATTATGTAGGAAATATTTTTAACTTTTTAATTAATGTTTATAGTCGTTTTTATCTTAGGTATATCACTATATTAGAAATGTTTTACTTATTAAACATTGATTTTAATTCTTTTAACTCTTCTTTGAATTAAATAATAATAAATGTCCTAATCTAATCCAAGTGGACCTAAATGGTCATATGTTATTCATAAGATTGTTTTTTGTCGAATTACACTTATCCAATAGAATAACGACAAGTGTTAGGGTAATAATAATATCATTTCTTCCCTCAATTACCCTATTTACTTTTAATCGTGGTAAATAAAAGTAAAAAGTTATTATTCGCCAAAAACTATTTTTATCATATTGAAGCACAATTTAGTACTTTATATTAACCATGTCTCTCGGATTTATGAAATTCAACTCATAGAAGTTATAAAATTATGTTTTATGTAAATTTTCAAATTCTCTTAGCAGGTGGGTAAAAGACAGTGAAAAGTTCAATAAAATTTTTATATATCTAAAATTATTATATATTGACTCCAATGAATTACATTGAACTTATATATGTATTATGATTCTATTTTGACCTAAAATAAATTTAAATACAATAAATAATTATTTAATTTTTTTTTAAACAGTAACTTAGTGTTCATTCACTATAAATAAAAAAATGAAAGTTTTTAGACAAATACCAAAAATTTACCCTAGGCGAATTTCGATACTCAAAATCCTAAAATGAAGACCATTTTGAATGATTAAATTTATAAAATTTCAAAAAGTGGGTATTACTATTCATAACAGTTAGTTTATATAAAATTTAAATAACATATCGTTGTTTAGTGAAACTCGATATTGCGTACAACACATGCTATCAAGGATGGTCGCAATCACTTGTAATTCAATCCATGTCAGGGTTGTGTGTAGTGAAAGATTCCTTTGTTGTTGTGTATAACAGAATCCAACCATATTTCATTTATACATTGAATATATATATATATATACACACATTGTTTCGTAGAATAACTTCTAACAAATGAACTTAAAATTGTGTGTAACATGATCCAAGAATAGTGTTACGTATTCTGCATGCTAATAAGGTGTTGCGTATAACACAATATAGTCTTGGTGTAGCATACAACCCCAGAAATCAAATAAATTAAAAATAATACTTCTCATAAAATCTTGGGGTGTTAAAATTATTTTAGTGTTATTTAAAGTAAATGTTTCTTATAAAACAAATAAGGTAATCAAGGAATGTATGGTGATTCTGAACATGATAGAAAGCTCATTGGATATTCAATACAGAGTAAATCCTAAGGATGTAACAGTAATATTATTGGATTAATTTTTGAAATAAGTGTTGTCAATATCATTGAAGATTAAACCACACACACCTTGTGGATTTTATATGATGATATGATACATGATGGTGAAGAATGAATAATAGTGAATTATTTAAATGTAGAAATATTGGAAGGATTACTGAAAAATTAGCTCTCATGAAATGATGATGATTGATAAGAATAATTAAAAGATGAACCCATGGATTAAGAAACATCACTATAACCTAACTGAAGGAAAAATGGGGAAAATTATAAATACAACAACATTATGTATTTGGACAGACCCACACAGACTAGGAGAATGATGAATGAGGCACAAAAATTATTATTACAAATTTTATAACCAACCTCTTTTAATAAATCATTGAATATAGAATCATTATTTAAGGATACGAATGATTAATTAGATAAAATTTAAAAGAACCATACATGGGAAATTGTTAAGGAATCGAAACACATCAATATGTTTGGAAGAAAGTTAAACATTATTTTTTTAATGTGGAAGAAAATTTGATCATTAATGAGGAACAATTTTTGTTTAATGACTATGAATAGATTGAAAGAATGGATGTTAATGAAATGTTTTATTTATTTTCTATACAATAATTTATCATTATATTCCATTCTAAATAAATTCAATGAGGATACAATGTGTATCAAATGGATTTCCAAAAAAATTATTAAATTGAGTTCTTGATGAAGTGGCCTACATTGAACAACTAATGTGTTTTTTTATTGGTAATGATGAAATGAATGTTTGTAGATTAAATAGGGAACTATATGGCCTAATGTAGACATCGCATGTGTGGTATTCTCTATTGGTTGATTATCATAAGAATATTAAATTCAAAATATTAGGAATCAATCATAATATCTTTTTGATTATTTTAATGGAAGATCAATTTATTGTGATAGTGTAAAATGATCATATAATATTTAGAGAATATAGGAAAGGAACAATGGGTTAAATTTCTAATCACCTAAAATCAAAATTTGAAGTGCCTATGATATATAAAAATAGATTCTTCCTGGGGATACAATTGATTCAAAATAAGTATTTCAACTTCAATAATTATGGAAAATATGCCAGAGATCTTTTAATGAAATTCAACATTTATTACTGCAAACCAATGTCCACTTGGATTACAGTTGAGAAAAACATTATATTCTTAAGGATTGTACTTATATTGATATCACCCTATACATTATAATAATAAGAATATTATTATACATAATTTTAACAAAATCAAATATCATCTTTGTAGCATTTTTAGTAGCCTTCATTTAATGTAATGTAAAGGATGATCATTTGGTAGCAGTCAAAACAATCCTGACATGCTTTCAAGGAACTCTCCACATTTTATTATAATTTATAGAAGGAATAAGTAATGAATTATCATCATTTTATGATGATGAGTAGCATGTATATTTGGTGGATAAAATGGCCAAATGTGGTGGAGTGTTCTTAAAAGGAAATATATTCCTAAGATGGTTGAGTTAGAAATAAGAAATCAATTCTCATAGTATGGATGAATTACATTATATAACTTCTACAAAGTATTAAACTCAGTTATTGTGGATAAAGCTACAACTAACTAATATTTGAGATAAGGTGAAACAACCAATAGAAATTCACTGTGTCAATAATTGAACGATCAACGTTATGAAGAGACTTGTTCATAACTCTCATACAAATATTATTTAAATCAGATATCATGTCATCACAGAAAATGTTTAATAATGTGTGATTAAAATAGAGCATTCTGGAACTTATGAAAAAGTGGATGACATTCTAACTAATCCATTTCTAGAAGATGTTTTTGAGAAACATCAATTGAACTTGGTGATAAAAAATAATTAGTGAATGAGAACGTTATGGTTTTTACTATATCCCTATTTGTGTCAATGGTTTTAATCTGTTTATGAAAGTAATGAATGTTAATGGGGGAGATATGATCTAGAGAGTGTCTAACTTGATCTCTACAAGTGAAAATACATGTTATTTGGGTTTTTTATCAAATTATAAGGGATCAAGAAATAAATTTAATGTTTTTATTCGTTTTCCAGTTGTTGGTTTTGGATAAAAAATGTACTTCTTCTATGAAAATATGATAATTATTTATAAGAAAATTGTATGCAATGATTCTGTGAAATGATTATAGTTGGTTTTATGTGGATATAGATCATATTTCTTAGAACACATCATGGACATATTTATTCATTCCAAATCCTGAAATCCCAATTAATGGTTCTTCATGTTTTCAATACCATGATTTTCTCACATAGACTTATAGTGTTTAATGAGTTGTTTCTTGTCATTCAGGTTTTGATTATGGATGATACAATATGGAATATATATATATATATATATATATATTTATAAAAATCCCATAGTGGGAGATTATTTAATCCATAACATTCATAACTACAAACAATGTTTGGTTTGTTTTTATTTTTAAAACACACTAGGTTCATCAAGGAGTTTTCAATGAAAGTGATCTTATAGTACAATATGTCTACAGTGTTGAATATGGCATAATTTTCTTTTATTTTATGTATTATTAGGATCAAAATCTTCATGAAGATGAAATAATCATGGAAGGGGGTTTTCTTGGATTTAATATTTATATATATGATAAAATAATGCTTATTTATTAGACAAGGATTTTAAAAGAATGAGATTCATGATAATGAGGAGAATCGCGAGCAAGCATCTTGAACAACACAGTGGATTGATTGTAATCTCATCGACTTTGATAGTAAGAGAATCATGAATGAATGACAGGTTTACAATTATCATTTAAAATATGATAATATTTTAGAGTGGATTAATTTTTATTATAGATTCATGATTGAAGTATAATAAAAAACCATTGATTTGGAGGTTAATGAAACATCCACTGGATGTGTGAGGGCATCATGAGAAGAAGATCTTGTAAATTGGGGGTTACAATAGTTTATAAAACATGAAATTGTTTGGGGAAAAGGATGAATCACTCAAAATTAATAAAGGATAATAGAATGATGAATTATATATTCATTGTGATCCTACGAATTGTGAAAAACTGTCTTAGTCTTTAACAATTATTTGGTATATAGGAAAAATGTGTCTCATGATAATTAGGTATTCCATGACGACTTAGTGATCCTTAAGTAGGATTTTTATTCCATAAAAGAAAAATTTCTTCATATAGGTTGTGATCTTCCTGAAGGAAGGAGCTTCTTGATAAATAATATTTAACATCTAGTTTATTTAAATAGTTCATTCATTTGGATCAATCATGACATTGAAGCAATGAGAGTCTCTTTATATCCAAGGAAAAAAATTAATCACCAATATACTAAAGTTACCATCATGTAGTTAAATGAAGTAAGACATATCCCAAGGTAGTGTTCTAGGGGGAGTCGACATAAGTGTACTGAAGGAGGTATTGTGATATATCTACAAGTATGTAATTTCAATGGGCTTGTCACGAAGTGACTATCTTTAAATTTCTAAATTATACAACTAGTAAAGATTAGTGGATTTTGGTATGACCGACACAATTTTGATGAATTAACCATGGAAGATACCTTAGTGGTGAAACAAGTAAAAGATATCTATTTTTTCATTTCATGTGAATGATATATTTATAACTTAGTTTATTAGAAAGGTTTAATAATTTGTAACCTATATGCGAACAATATCCATAAGGTGAAAAGAAAACATTGAAACTAGTATTCCCTCTCTCATTACATGGTGTTCCAATGTCCTACACACATGATATATAAAACATATCCATGTATATTCTAGAAACTGAATAATCACATAGAAACCAATAAAATGACCCATAATGACTAAAATCACAAATCTGGACATCATAAACACCATCCATCCAATGGCTTGAAGGCCATCATTTTTTATTGATTTTTTGAGAATCTACCTTTCAAGGGGATAGGAGGAACCATTTCAAGTCATGTAGGCATAATTATTACATGATCCGTAGGCTTAAAATATTACACAAAACAGAGACTAACTACTTGTAACTTCTCCTCCCTAGCATCTTCATTGTGATATAAACTCTCCACCTTTTCATTGCTATTCGGCTAGTCATTCCCATGCATGCACATGCTTATCCCGATGGAATGTGACATACCCTCTCAGTGTTGAAATATGTTTAGCTTCTAATATGGTGAAATCTCATTTCTCATCCTCCTTCTGGAACTTGTTCCTTGTCGGTTATCTGATTTTCATCTACACCAAAGGTGTCTCGAAGTCCTTGAGGTGGCCCGAAGGCCTTACTAACCCGATGGCCAAGGTGGCCCGAAGGCCTTGAAGGACTCAGGGACTAAATCAGTTTTATGAAGGTCCAAACGAGGGAATAGTCCCTAATACTACATTTCCAAACAGTAACTGCTACAATACTTATACACTTCTATTATAGTACCTACTATAGTGCAGCTACAATACCCATAAATTATTCCTCCACATGGATTTGATCCTTGGTCGCCTAGATGCAATTAAGTAGTCCTCACCAATAGGGTTGAGGCTCATGTGCCATCATAAACACACTATTTAGGACACAGATCATACACAATAAAAAAATGATAATGACATAAAACAATAATGAAACTAGTTTTTCATAATAAAAATATTTTTTCATCTAGGGGATATAATATAAATTTATATAAAATACTTATTCTTATTTAATACTCATTTGAAAAGGTTTTAGAAAAATAATCATATAATTTTTTATTGAAACTATCATAATAAATGTAAATAATTTTCCCTAATCAGTAAACATAATGACAAACCATCGAGAGTAATATGGTGAATAGATTCTAAATACTAAATTCCTATACAAAATATTTATAAACAATTCAATAAAATATGGTAGATTGTATGATAAAATATTAAAATCAATGAATAATAAAATTCATCAATGGATGTTTACATATATTAAAATAATTTATTAAGATCAGAGAAAAAATTCTTTTGGAAAATAACATTTTTCACTATCAAAATCAATTTTTTTTACAAAACTATTATATTATAAAAGAAAATTTTTCGACTAAAAAACATTTCAACATATAATGTGATATTAATACCATTAATGAGTTAATAGGAAATGAAAATACGCTCAATTCAAATAAGAGAAAAAAAACATTCCTTTCTATTTTTGGTTGGAAAAGTCTCAATGAAAATTATTTCAAAAATGAAACAATATTCCACTCAAACCATGTTGTAAAAATTAAAATTTAAGAAAAAGTGACTATATAAAATCATGAAAAAATGTTAAAATCATTTTTTGAACCCATTTTAGAAACCATGTTCCTTGAAAAAATAGTGTATAAATGAAAAAATTTATAAATAATTTTTTTACAAAATTCATTTAAATATATAATATCGTTGAAGTGACTAATAATAAAATAATTTTATTACTTGTATCAGATATAAATAAAAATAAAAAGAGTTTAAGTGAAAAATAATATAATCACAAGTCCTCTCACACATAATATTATCATTAAATAATCATTAGATTGTATATTTAACCCAATTAATTGAAATTGAGTTAAGAAATCCCATACAACTTTTAATATTTCAAATCATAGACCCCAAAAAAGTAATAATTACCAATAAAAAATTTAATACCCTAAAGAATATTATATTAACATTATGATATATCATAGGGTAGTATATACACTAAATTATATAAATATGTGGTAAATAATAATTATATATCATATAAGTACAGGTGAGACGAGAACCTCTTACCTCATTCTTCCCTTCAATTGTGTATACTTTAACCTCTTCTATAATGGTTAAAGAATGTTATCAATTATTAATGAAATATATTACTATTATTAATGAATTATATTAATATTTAATAATATTGTACCACCTATTCATTGATTATATTTTCTTATTTTCATTATTTTGGAAGCATTCTTTTTTTGTTGTATGTTCACTTGTGTATAATTAAGGATGTTTATATAAAATGGAAATAACATTTCAGAAGTGAAATTAAATTATATTAATTCACATCCATATGTTTAAATGAACCCATATATCTTATTTATTTCTTAAATTAGGATGATTCATTTTATAGTAGTTAACGATATATGTTTGGTTTATTTTAGTAGTTATCTGACCATCATGAACTAGTTTTGTTTTATTTAACATTTTCTATATAAATTTTTTATAGAACTTTAAATAAATTATAATATACTTATTTAGATATTAAATTACCATAATAATACTTTTAATTCATTCCTTTAAGGTTATAATTTAAAGAGTACAAGTTCATTATCAACAAAGATGGTTGATGACTATAATTTGGAAAATGGATTCATTTATTTGACTAAAATTAGATGATAAAATTATTGGACTGAAAATATTCAATTTAAATTAAAAAATTATAGTATATAAATTTTACTAGAGTTATTATGAATCAACTTATGATGTAGGTGATTATAATTTATAGGTTGAAAATAAATTAAGAGGAGTGGTTTGAGAATGTTACCTCTTAAGTATCACCACCTTCAAGGATCACATCAAGAACATGGAATTCGACATTTAGTGAGACTAAAAGCACATGTATGTGGGGAGAGTTGGAAGTATTTTAATGGAATATATTTTAAGAGCATAATGTTTGTGTGGAAAAATTGGGTGGTGAGGTGTTATATTTATACATAATGAGGTGTCGTTTTAAAGAGATTAAATAATGATTATTTTATATTTAAAGCCGATCACAATTGGGTGGAATTCTCTCCAATGAAATTGGATGATTATTGATGTTTCATAGGAGGTATTAGGTTTAAAAATACCTTAAACACTTATAATATTTTTTAGTTTTTTTTTGTATTTTAATATTTTACCTTTTAACATTAACATATTATAATATTTGTCATATACTATGCTAAATCTGTTTTTCACCATTGTAGTTAATTATACCAAAAAATGAAAATGAAATTATAACCTAATTTTTACCTCATGATTTCAAATTTTTAATACATTTTAATCTCTTAAATTTATAAAAGTGACAGAAATCAATTATAAATATGTTATGTGTATAACTCAGAAAAACTATATTGATGGTTAAATTCATGGTATTCAATAGTAAGAAGCACGTGTTTCAAAATGTAACACCTAACTTGTCATGTCAATAATTAAATAAATCATTATCATGATTCAGGTTTAAATTTTTTTTTACATCATTATCATATAATTATTATTTCATATGTGTTAAAATATTTCATTAAAATAGTATTTTTTAATTTTAACCCAAAAAATATTTCTTTTTATAGTATTTGTTCCATGATGACATAATAAATGTTGTTTATATTATAAATATAAATATCTAAATATGATTATTTTATATTTTAAATAAATATAATAATGTATTAAAATGTGTATTTTTCATACTAAAATAATCATCCTTACCATTATAAAAATTGATTAGGACTTCATTAAAATATATAATAATGTAATATTTTGTATGTATGATTATATCATAAAATTAACTTTAATATAAAATGTATATATTTACGATGATAGAAAGTTTTAATAGCATGTTCTTATAGTATCCAAAAATATTACAATTTAGATAATCATAATAAATAATCATGATTATCATTTAAATGTGTTGAGATATTAAACAACAATAAGGAACACTTATATTATTAACTAATAGTCATAATACTGATCAGATATATTAGTTTAAAAATATAGATTATTATTTTAATATTTTTATATAAATACATTATCATACATAAAATTCATGTATCACTTCAATTGAAATCATTTTTCAATATCATTATGAAAATTAATATTGTATTACTAACTCTTTGATTCATTGCTATAACTCTATTCATGGGTGGCATGACTATAAGAGATCAATTTGAACCAATTTTTTATATTTTATACTATTTTATTATTCATTCCATTATAATTATTTGACTACTAATATTAATATATATAGACTGAATGTACCATTATTAAATAAAGGATTATAGTGTTGTTAGATTCCTAGTATGTGTATTTTATCCCCTTGATCTTCTTAGTTGTAAAAGTTTATCTCAAACAATGATTTAATATGTTCTAATAAAATGTATAATTATTTTTATTTTCAAATAAAAAATCATTATAAAACACGATTTATATTAACTGATTTTCAGGTAGTTGTTGTTTAGAATAATTTACACACTTATTGTGTACATGGCCTTGATGAACTGTATATTTCAACAGTATACAAATACGTTTTTTTGGTATTCATTGATAATATTGTAGTTTACTTCTATTAAGGATATGATCATTCCCAATGTATTAACATCATTATAAGTACATTGAGATGAAATGTGTTATATTCCATGATATTTAAGTTTTATTTCTAGATTGAAGGGGTTCATTTCCTTGGACATGACTTCTTAGAATATGGTGTACTAGATAACCACATGAAGGTTTGAGTAGTTTTTTTGGTGCATCCTTATACTGTTTCTTAAATATTAACTTTTTCTGTTTAGTATGTTATTAAAAATAGGTTATCAGGGACATTTCTTGTATAGAAGCACCACTATCATGCTTATCAAATACGTTTATAAAGATTGTGCTCTCTAGGGAATGTGAGAATGCTTTCTAGGAATTGAAGACAGATTAGAATTTAAAATTGATTTTACTCATGCCTGAAGTGGATAAGGAGTGTGTAGTATACTATGATGAATATGATATTAAAATTGGTGTATTATTGAAGTAGGTGTATAAATTAGTTTCATATAGATCATGTTAGTAGAAGATGCATTAATAGGACTATTCTTTGAATGATATCAAGTTGGCCACAGTGGTTCATTCCATAAAAAGATTGTTGGATTATCTATTGGGTAAAAGGATTAATTTTTACACTCACTATAAAAAACTCATTTAAATATCTTTCTATTTTTATAAAAATCTCTACTATTGGGGATGAGTTTAATACCAAAAATAATTTGATGTGGAGCTATAATATTCACAAAGAAATTGAAATAGTGTTGTCGATGCTTTTAGTCGGAAGACACCGACTCAGGTGGCTTAGGTTTCATGTTCTGTGTGAATGATGATGGACTGGTTCACTAATATACTTACCTGATTTTTTTGAGGATTGAGAATAGATGACTATCAGGATCATATCCATTAAATAATATTTTCAAAACATGATAATGTGAAGGAGGTATTGGGATATAGATTATATAGTTTTGAGAAATAGCTTTGGTGGTTGGGATATACCACATAACTGTACCATTGATGGAGGTGAGGTTATCTGAATTCATGGCCATGATTACATAGAAAAACAATATTTGGTAGAATCTCATCAACATGTTTCATTCTTTGAAATGTTTTGTACACCTTGGTTTGACCAAAGTATACCATGATCATCATAGACAGTATTAGAGGCCTTGAATTAGTCAAGAGAGCATATGTTCTATAAGGCGATTCTACACCTATCAGTTGGTAATGTATGATTATCAATGACATTCAAGTTAAATACGTTAATTTAAAATTTTACAAATAAATCACTATGATGGAATAAATTATTTTTCATTACATAAATTTTAAATGAATAATACACATTTAAAAATTTATAAGTTATTTTATTTTTATTGTGTTGGAATAATAGTCACATGTTTTAAGAATTACAAATGAATAACATAGAAAAATTAATCAATTATCATTGGGGACCCATTTTTTATTTCATCTTAATTCATCCCATTTAATCTAATAATCTATGGATATAATTAAAATAAATTTTTGACTATAAATCCCAACAATAGAATAACCAAAGTAAACACAAGATGTTTGAAATAAACATATTACTATGAATGATCACATGAAAATGAGGCAAACCATAATATAAATTACATTAATAATAACATGTGAATGTGTATAAAACAATTTATCTACACGTTAATAAGAATATCAACAAGTTCCATTCCTAACCTATCATAAATCACAATTATTGTGGTTAAACCATGGTATCCTAAAACAACTCATCTTTAGTGATTAAATTAATTACCCAATTAATTTGAGAAAAAGAGTAAAAACCATTCATATTTATTAATTAACATTGGTCACATCGATCATAATAACTAATGTAACACCCCATACTTCTACGGTACGCTTCTCTTTGAATAATGTGATAGCGTGTGTTGTACGCAACACCGAGTTCTAACACACCAAAACCAATCAAACTAGCCGTTATGAATAGTAATACCTACTTTTTGAAATTATATATATTTTATATTTCAAAATGGACTTCATTTTTTGATTCGGAATATCGAATTTAGCCTAAGGTGAAATTTTGGTACATTTCGGATAACTTTCATATTTTGATGAATAGTGAAAATTACTAAATTTTAATTAAAAACAACTTTTTTAATCAAAATAATTAATAGTGATAAATTATGAATTTGAGTGGATTTAAAGTATATTTAGAATATATTTTTACCATTTAATATAATTTTTGTCATTTGACATAATTTTACAATTAAACCGAACATAAACAAGTGTCAATCTTTTGATAGTTATTATCTCTTAAAAACACGCTTTTTGTTTTGACAGCGGGAATTAATTTTAAATTAATTTCTGCCACTTCTGTGTTTTGAATTTAGAAAAATTGATTCCATATTTGTAATCAGGATGTTCAAATTGTGTAAATAGGTAACTTTTATTTTTAGACATTTTGAATAATTACTGCGGTAAATATTTTATTTACAATGGTTAAGGGTAAATCTGGTAAATAAGGGTTAAAAAATAATATTATAATAATACTAAATTCCCCTAAAATGCGTCCTAGCCTTATTTGTAGATACATGTTCGACCATAGCCATCATTGGGTCGATCTTGGGACCCCATGGTGCCACTTGTAGGTGATAAGGACACTTTATTTTAATTAAGTTAAAATGAATACAAAAATGACACAAGCATATATCTTTTAGAAAAACAATTTTTACATAGGGTTATATATGATGGATTTTAGATTATAAATATTCATTAGAAAGATAAAAAGATTTCATACATAGTGATAGTTCATTTATAATTTTTATACATTAAATAATATAATTTATTTATGACACAGTGATGATGAATTAATTACTATAATAGTGAAAAATTAGAATAATTGATATTATAAATACCCAAATAAATATAATATGAAACTTTTAATGAATTAAACTAATTTTTTAAGATAATATGATATATTATGATTGATTTAATTGACTTTTTTAGAAGTAATCAATCTGTTATGAGTTTCAAAAAAATCAACTATTGAATAGTGTCAAAACTGACATAAAAGAGTTCTTAAAACAAATATTATATTATTAATTGATATTAAATCCCTAAAAATATAAGGTTCGTCCAAGAGACTTATATCATGATAGGTTCATCATTAATGGACCACTTGGGGATCGCATGGATGTATATAGTAAGTTTATTAACCATATTATCTAAAAATACAAAGAGACATTGTAAAAGTGAAACTAATTAACTTAGAGTTAATACTTAAAGATAAGGTTAATATAAGTACCCAAACCTGTCTAAATTCTATTTGTTGAGTTGTTTTCGACCCATCCCCACATTAACATTTAAATAATGAACTTTGAAGCCATTAGAAACCGAATATGAATTTATTATAAATTAATATTTCTAGCTTTTCCAAAGGTGCCCCTCACCCCTCTTATAAAAGGGCACTCCTCCTTCTCATTTCTTCACACCTTAAAAGCCTTTGGGTTCGGCCAAACTCTGCCCAAATACTCTCCCAACTTCCCTCACTACAACCTAGAGGCCTTAGTGTGATCAGAAAGCCAACCTAAGGATCCCTTTTGATCAAATCAAAAGGAAGAACCCGAAGAAGAGGTAATGTTTTCACCACCCCTTTTCAAGTTCCATTCTTCTTCCACTTCTTCTTTATTTGTTCTTACCATTCTAAAATAATAACTCCAGTATCTGACATATACTGTGATGTTATTATAAATATGGTACAACCATATTAAGTATTCTATCCACCCTTTGAATAACATGTCACCATATGTGTGTACGTACGGCTTACCGTCTCCACGTCGTGGTGTAATTGTTATTCAGTATATTATTATTTGGATGGGTATAATAATGATGTGTAACTCATGTAAATAATAAATATAACATTTTAATGATTCTGTATATATGATATACCATCCATTTATATATTATTTTAATATCAAAAGAATGATATTATCGCTCGTGCGTACGTACGGACTACCGTCTCCACGAATGCGATGAGATTAATTCTCCATCGTATCCATTCAAGTATAATTATCATTTGATGATTTAAAAATGATGTTTAAGGACTTGATATCATTCTGGATATGAATAAGATACAACAAACATGGCTTATGTAACAATACATATAAAAGAAAATGAGTAAGTTAACACCCGAAACGACGATAATTCTAAGATATTATTATCAAATCAATGTTAAAAGATCATATATGATATCATATTAATATATATGATTCTTTTATAATTTAATAACAATTATTTCACTATTATACAGGAGGTTAACCTACCCCAACCAAGGAAAAGTACAAGGTAAGGGTTATTTCACAATCTCTTCATTATCCGAGGTTGTTTATACGTAATAATCTACTGGGATTTCTTTATCATCCACATCCATGTTTCTTCGAAATGTATTTCAAAACATATTTATTATTTACAAGAATATGGGTTAAAGTCATTTATACCCTTGTTTGAATTTTTATAAGAGGTTTATAAATGAATCTTTCCGTCGTTTTCAAAACAAGGTCCTTTTTAACCTTTTCGACAGAATTAAGGTATGAATGTTTTTTTAACTTATACGGCGGGTGCGGCTATTTTCCACAGTTATAAAATCTTCAAAGCTTCCCTTACAAGCTTATAAGAATATTTTCAAAGAAAATGTTTTATTTTATATGGATCTTAAATGATTTAAAAATAAAAGGAGATATTTCTTTAAAAAGAATTTTGATTTCATCTATGTCAACATCCTTTGATGGATTTTAAGATTATTTGAAGTTGATTTATTATGATACAAAACTTATATATTGTATTGAAGGTTTTGTGATATGTTTGACTATGTATGTGATATTTTTATACCATTCATAGTTTATGGTGAAAGTATTGACGTTTCATATGCTATTTTTAATACGAATGTTTATGTTATGTTTAAAACTTTTCATATGGAAATGCATTGGACTTAATATGTGACTGGTGGAGCCCGCTATAGCTCCTCGATGCATCGGTAGGTCTCATGAGACAAACTAGGGTCTTGGCACAAGGCCTTGACAAAATCTTATTTGTAGTCTTGGCACGAGGCCTTGGCTATGTGGTTATGATAGTCTGGCATTATGCATTCCATCATTATGAAACTGGTTATTGATTTTGCATGTGATTATTCGATTAGTAGAATAACCATGTGAATAAGTAAATGGAATTATTTTATTTTATTTATGTCATACTATGTTAAAAGTTCAAGTTTAAAAGGATTTTGTTTTAGTTATACATTGCCTTAAATGTTTATTCTTATTTATGAAAGTTTCCGCTATATTGTTATCCTTACTGGGCATTTGAGCTCACCCCTTTTCTATGTTTTATTTTTTCCAGGAAGTGAAGAAGTAAATTATGAATGACATGCAGGGATATTATGTGGGGATATGAGTTTGGATTATGGAGACAAGATGTTTTTGTAGTAGTTTTTCATTTTATGATGTAATGTAAGACTTAAGAATATATCTAGTGTTTCCAAGGCTACTAAACCAATCGGTCTTTCGAGATTTGATCATTCTTGTGATCATGCCAATGTTATGTAATAATGCACCGAATCTGGTCAACTGGGGTAGGGGCGTTACAGTTGGTATCAGAGGAAGTTTAGTACAAACCTTGGAAGCAAGATTTAGATAAACTCCGATTAGAGCACGTAGACCTAAGATGAACTTTGAGGATTAGTATAGAAGAACTTCCTAGAATTTTGGTATTGTAGAGATTTTGTGAGTTTTCCGAGCAATACATCATTGTCTGGATACGAGCAGGTAGAGGCGGCTCTGGCACAGATGTACCTAGGGGTAAAACCCGAAAACACCGCTTTGAGCTAGACTCGAACGGGAACTGGTGCACGACAACGGGCCTTGCTGCACTCTTGGTTACGACACTCCCGGGGGATATGCTTAGGGTAACTCTCATTTTCTTTACAAATCATTATGAAGGGTTTATGAGTATATACTTCCTCAAAGAAAACATTTTTATGATTATGGATTATATCCATAAATAGTTCAAATTATGGTATGTGTTTTATAAGTATGGGATTATGTATTTTGATTCATAAACTGATCTAGTTTATGCCATTGTTTAGAAATGGCGCCTAGTGGAAGAAATGGAAACCGTATCAATGCACGCACTCCATGTAGGGATTTCCCTCCTGCTAAAGATGATTATAGTGGGGCTGGTAATGCAACTGGTGCCGATCAGCTAATCACCATACTGGGACAACTTACTCAGGTTATGAATAATAACCTTACCCGTATGGAGCACCTTGATCCACAGCGTGGAGGATCAATGTTAGATCGATTCATGAGGTAACAACCACCAACGTTCAATGGGAGTACAAATCCCTTAGTAGCTGAGCAATGGATAAATTCCCTAGAGAAAATATTTCAGGCTTTGGGGAGGAGTGAAAGTGAAAAAGTTATCATGGCAGTTTACCACCTCACTGGAGATGCTGATCAATGGTGGTCATTGATTCAAAACATGAAGGAAGATGATGAAGTATCAAATATTGAATGGATGGAGTTCAAAGATCTGTTTTTAGAAAAATACTTTCCTCGCGACCATCGAGCAGATATGGAAAGGCAATTTCTGAGTCTGAGACAAAAGGAGGATGAGAATGTCACAAAGTATGAGGCTAACATTACAAGGTTAGCGAGGTATGCTAGAGATTATATACGTAACCCAAGAAGTAAGATTGATCATTTCTTTGATGGGTTAAAACCATTTCTTCATCAATCATTAGTCTCACAATCCTTTTTCGTCGTACGAAGACATTGTCTCATGTGCTATCAAGACCGAAAAGGAATTCTCTAAGTCTTATGACTTTAAATCAAAGCAAGAGAAGAAGAGACCTGCTGATCAATCTGGGAATGGAAATAAGGGGAAGAAGGAAAAGGTTGAATATCCATCTTGTGGTAAATGCGGGAAGAAACATCCTGGTACTTGCTTGAAGGTAATGAGAGTCTGTTACAAGTGTGGTGAAAAAGGCCACCAAGCTCGTGATTGAAAGGGGAAGAAGGAAGCTACCAACGTTCAATGCTATAATTGCAGGGAGATGGGGCATTATGCAAATGAATGTCCTAAGCGTCAGGAGAACTTACCTCAGAAAAGGCCAAGGGATCAAGGCCAGGCTTATGCTATCACTACTGCTGAGGTAAAAGCTCCAAAAGACATGGTGGCAGGTAATTTAATGTATTCCTCAAGTTTAGCAAATGCATTATTTGATTCTGGATCATCGCATTGTTTCATATCTTCCCAGTTTTCTAAGAAAATTAGATATTTCCAATTTGATTTAATAAGGGAGTTTTCAGTTAAAACTCCTAAGGGAAGTATCATTGCAACAATGTTTTGCGAATCAGTCCCTATTAGAGCACATAAATGTTCTTTATCTGCTGATCTCATCGTCATACCTATGATTGAGTTTGATATAATTTTCGGTATGGACTGGATTTCAGACTATGATGCGAAGATTTATTGTAAGAAGAAAGAGGTTACGATTCTTGATGATAATGATTAGGAACACCTTATCTTTAGAGCAGAATCGTCACCACCTAATTCTCATTTAGATCCACCCTCAATAGCTCAACTAAATTCAATTATTGGGGAGGAAGAGAATGAAATAACTATGGGTGAGGAAAGGAATGTTCAAATAGAGGATGTACCTATTGAGAAAGAATTTGTAGATGTATTTCCGGAAGATTTACCTGGACATCCTCTAGAACAGGAAGTTGAGTTTTCCATTGATTTGATTCCTGGATCAAGGCCTATATCGAAGACCCCTTATAGAATGGCCACTGTAGAGTTAGTCGAACTAAAGAAACAACTAGAGGAATTGAGTAATAAAGGATTTATTCGCCCTAGTGTTTCTCCATGGGGAACCCCTGTTCTTTTTGTTAAAAAGAAAGATGGATCTATGAGGTTATGTATCGACTACAGGGAGATCAATGCTATAACGATAAAGAACAAGTATCCCCTACCTCGTATTGATGATTTATTTGACCAACTACATGGAGCTCAATACTTTTCTAAGATTGACCTTCGATCTGGATACCATCAGTTGTGTGTAAAGAAGGAAGACATTCCGAAGACAACATTTCGAACCAGGTACGGGCATTACGAGTTTACTGTAATGCCTTTTGGATTGACTAATGCACCCTCTGTATTCATGGATCTGATTAATAGAGTTTTCAAGGAGTATCTCGATGAATTTGTGGTGGTATTTATTGATGATATCTTGGTATACTCCAAAACCTACGAAAATCATGAAAATCACTTGCGCATTATATTGAAGACTCTGAGGAGGCATGAATTATATGGGAAGTTTAGCAAGTGTGAATTCTGGCTTCAGAAGATTTCTTTTCTTGGCCATATTGTCTCTAAAGATGGAATCTCTATTGATCCTTCTATGACCAAGGCAATCCAAGAATGGCCAGCACCTACGAGTATAACTGAGGTACACAGTTTTATTGGTTTGGCAGGTTATTATCGACGTTTCGTCCAGAATTTTGCCCGATTGGCTAACCCATTAACGAAGCTCACACGTAAAGGGGTTAAATTTGTTTGGACAAAAGAGTGTGAAGAATGTTTTGAAGAACTGAAGAAAAGATTAGTCAATGCTCCTATATTGACTCTACCATCGGGGAATTATGGGTTCGTTATTTATAGTGATGCTTTGAAGAAAGGACTTGGTTGTGTCCTTATGCAGAATGATAGAGTTATTGCCTATGCATCACGACAGTTGAAAATTCATGAACAAAACTATCCTACTCATGATCTCGAGTTAGCAGCTGTGATCTTTGAAGAGATGGAGGAACTACCTCTATGGTAAAAAATGTGAGATTTATACTGATCACAAGAGTTTGAAGTATATTTTCTCACAAAAAGAACTCCACATGAGGCAAAGGAGATGGCTTGAATTACTCAAGGATTATGATTGCATGATACACTACCACCCGGGGAAAGAAAACAAGGTGGCAGATGCTTTGAGTAGAAAAGACCATGGAGTTTTGAACAATATGAGAATTGAAAGGGATCCAATTTTCATGTATCTAGTGAAGATGGACATGGGAATAACCAGGGGAGGCGAAACTTCATTTCTTTTTCAAATGGTTGCCAAACCATCTTTAATAGAAAGGATAAAGAGGACTCAGACCGATGATGAAGAATTTCAAAAGAAGATTAAAGTTGTGAATGATGGGAGATTGAGAGACTTTGTGTATGAAGATGGAATTTTGAAATTTGGGAAGAGACTTTGTGTTCCCGATATACCTGATCTAAAAAGGGAATTGCTGTATGATGCTCATAGTTCCAATTTCTCTATACACCCTGGGAGCACCAAAATATATAGAGATTTGAAGGAACATTTCTGGTGGGACAACATGAAGAGGGAGATTGCTGATTTTGTGTCAAGATGTATGGTTTGTCAACAAGTGAAAGCTGGAAGTCAACAGCCTGGAGGAGTCATGCAACCTCTCCCCATACCGGAGTGGAAATGGGACAATATTACGATGGACTTTTTCATGGGGCTACCAAAGACTCCTAGAAGGAACGATGCAATATGGGTTATTGTTGATCGTCTTACCAAGTCAACACATTTTCTTTCTATAAGAGAAGATCAACCCCTGGAACGTCTAGCAAGACTATATATTAATGAAGTTGTGAGACTTCATGGAGTACCCCTATCGATTGTTTCTGATCGTGATCCCCGTTTTACTTCAAGATTCTGGAAAAGTCTTCAGAAATCCCTGGATACTGAACTTCATTTGAGCACTGGTTACCACCCTCAGACAGACGGACAATCAGAACGGACTATTCAAACCTTAGAAGACATGTTGAGATCTTGCTCACTTGACTTTCAGGGTATGTGGGATCAATATTTACCTCTGGTAGAATTTTCCTATAACAATAGCTTCCATTCGAGTATTCAGATGGCACCATATGAAGCGTTATACGGAAAGATATGTCATACACCAACCTGTTGGGATGACGTCGATGAAAGAAAACTTGTAGGTCCAGAACTGGTGGAGGAAACGATGGAAAAGGTGAAGGTAATCCAAAATCACATCAGAGCAGCTCAAAATAGGCAGAAGAGCTATGCTGATAATCGAAGGAAGGATTTGGAATTTCAAGTCGGTGATCATGTTTTCCTGAAGGTATCTCCATGGAAGGGAGTTATACGTTTTGGTAAGAAAGGTAAATTGAGTCCCAGGTACATCGGAACTTTCGAAATTCTAGAACGAATTGGGGCTGTAGCTTACCGATTGGCAATGCCGCCAAGTCTCTCTAAAGTTCACGATGTGTTCCACGTATCTCTGTTGAGGAAATACATGCCTGACCCAACGCATGTACTCACCTATGAGGAATTAGAACTGGAACCTGATCTGTCTTATTGCGAAGAGCCCGTCAGGATTCTTGATACGAGAGAACAAGTACTGAGAATCCGGACGACGCGTCTGGTAAAAGTTTTGTGGAGAAACCATAAGATGGAAGAGGAAACGTGGGAACCCGAGGAACTTATGATGAAGAACCACCCGAGTCTTTTCATGTGATAAGTATTCTAGAAATTTCGAGGACGAAATTATTTGAAGGAGTGGAGAATGTAACACCCCAAGCTTCTACGGTACGCTTCTCTTTGAATAATGTGATAGCGTGTGTTGTACGCAACACCGAGTTCTAACACACCATAACCAATCAAACTAGCCGTTATGAATAGTAATACCTACTTTTTGAAATTATATATATTTTATATTTCAAAATGGACTTCATTTTTGGATTCGGAATATCGAATTTAGCCTAAGGTGAAATTTTGGTACATTTCGGATAACTTTCATATTTTGATGAATAGTGAAAATTACTAAATTTTAATTAGAAACAGCTTTTTTAATCAAAATAATTAATAGTGATAAATTATGAATTTGAGTGGTTTTAAAGTATATTTAGAATATATTTTTACCATTTAATATAATTTTTGTCATTGGACATAATTTTACAATTAAACCGATCATAAACAAGTGTCAATCTTTTGATAGTTATTATCTCTTAAAAACACGCTTTTTGTTTTGACAGCGGGAATTAATTTTAAATTAATTTATGCCACTTATGTGTTTTGAATTTAGAAAAATGGATTCCATATTTGGAATCAGGATGTTCAAATTGTGTAAATAGGTAACTTTTATTTTTAGACATTTTGAATAATTACTGCGGTAAATATTTTATTTACCATGGTTAAGGGTAAATCCGGTAAATAATGGTTACAAATTAATATTATAATAATACTAAATTATCCTAAAATGCGTCCTAGCCTTATTGGTTGTTACATTTTCGACCATAGGCATCTTTGGGTCGATTTTGGGACCCCATGGTGCCACTTGTAGGTGATAAGGACACTTTATTTTAATTAAGTTAAAATGAATACAAAAATGACACAAGCATATATCATTTAGAAAAACAATTTTTACATAGGGTAATATATGTTGGATTTTAGATTATAAATATTCATTAGAAAGATAAAAAGATTTCCTACATATTTATAGTTCATTTATAATTTTTAGACATTAAATAATTTAATTTATTTATGACACAGTGATGATGAATTAATTACTATAATAGTGAAAAATTAAAATAATTGATATTATAAATACCCAAATAAATATAATATGAAACTTTTAATGAATTAAAATAATTTTATAGGATAATATGATATATTAGGATTGATGTAATTGACTTTTTGAGAAGTAATAAATCTGTTATGAGTTTCACAAAAATCAACTATTGAATAGTGTCAAAATTGACATAAAAGAGTTCATAAAACAAATATTATATTATTAATTGATATTAAATTCCTAAAAATATAAGGTTCGGCCAAGAGACTTATATCATGATAGGTTCATCATTAAGGGACCACTTGGGGGTCTCTGGAATGTATATAGTAAGTTTATTAACCATATTATCTAAAAATACAAAGAGACATTGTAAAAGTGAAACTAATGAACTTAGAGTTAATACTTAAAGATAAGGTTAATATAAGTACCCAAACCTGTCTAAATTCTATTGGTTGAGTTGTTTTCGACCCATCCCCACTTTAAAATTTAAATAATCAACTTTGGAGCCATTAGAAACCGAATATGAATTTATTATAAATTAATATTTCTAGCTTTTCCAATGGTGCCCCTCACCCCTCTTATAAAAGGGAACTCCTCCTTCTCATTTCTTCACACCTTCAAAGCCTTTTGGTTTAGCCAAAATCTGCCCAAATACTCTCCCAACTTCCCTCACTACAACCTAGAGGCCTTAGTGTGATCAGAAAGCCAACCTAAGGAGCCCTTTTGATCAAATCAAAAGGAAGAACCCGAAGAAGAGGTAATGTTTTCACCACCCCTTTTCAAGTTCCTTTCTTCTTCCACTTCTTCTTTATTTGTTCTTACCATTCTAAAATAATAACTTCAGTATATCACATATACTGTGAAGTTATTATAAATATGGTATAACCATATTCAGTATTCTATCCACCCTTTCAATAACATGTCACCATACGTGTGTACGTACGGCTTACCGTCTCCACGTCGTGGTGTAATTGTTATTCAATATATTATTATTTGGATGGGTATAATAATGATGTGTAACTCATGTAAATAATAAATATAACATGTTAATGATTCTGTATATATGATATACCATCCATTTATATATTATTTTAATATCAAAGGAATGATATTGTCACTCGTGCGTACGTACGGACTACCGTCTCCACGAACGCGAGGAGATTCATTCTCCATCGTATCCATTCAAGTATAATTATCATTTGATGATTTAAAAATGATGTTTAAGGACTTGATATCATTTTGGATATGAATAAGATACAACAAACATGGCTTATGTAACAAAACATATAAAAGAAAATGAGTAAGTTAACACCCGAAACGACGATAATTCTAAGATATTATTAACAAATCAATGTTAAAAGATCATATATGATATCATATTAATATATATGATTCTTGTATAATTTAATAACAATTATTTCACCATTATACAGGAGGTTAACCTACCCCAACCAAGGAAAAGTACAAGGTAAGGGTTATTTCACAATCTCTTCATTATCCGAGGTTGTTTATACGTAATAATCTACTGGGATTTCTTTATCATCCACATCCATGTTTTTTCGAAATGTATTTCAAAACATATTTATTATTTACAATAATATGGGTTAAAGTCATTTATAACCTTGTTTGAATTTTTATAAGAGGTTTATAAAGGAATCTATCCGTCGTTTTCAAAACAAGGTCATTTTTAACCTTTTCGACAGAATTAAGGTAAGAATGTTTTTTTAACTTATACGGCGGGTTCGGCTATTTTCCACCGTTATAAAATATTCAAAGATTCCCTTACAAGCTTATAAGAATATTTTCAAAGAAATTGTTTTATTTTATATGGATCTTAAATGATTTCAAAATAAAAGGAGATATTTCTTTAAAAAGAATTTTGATTTCATCTATGTCAACATCCTTTGATGGATTTTAAGATTATTTGAAGTTGATTTATTATGATACGAAACTTATATATTGTATTGAAGGTTTTGTGATATGTTTGACTATGGATGTGCTATTTTTATACCATTCATAGTTTATGGTGAAAGTATTGACATTTTGTATGCTAGTTTTAATACGAATGTTTATGTTATGTTTAAACCTTTTCATATGAGAATGCATTGGACTTAATATGTGACGGGTGGAGCCCGCTATTGCTTCTCGATGCATCGGTAGGTCTCATGAGACAAAATAGTGTCTTGGCAGAAGGCCTTGACAAAATCTTATTTGTAGTCTTGGCACGAGGCCTTGGCTATGTGGTTATGATAGTCTTGCATTATGCATTCCATCATTATGAAAGTGGTTATTGATTTTTCATGTGATTATTCGATTAGTAAGATAACCATGTGAATAAGTAAATGGAATTATTTCATTTTATTTATGCCATACTATGTTAAAAGTTCAAGTTTAAAAGGCATTTATTTTAATTATACATTGCCTTAAATGTTTATTCTTATTTATGAAAGTTTCTGCTATATTGTTATCCTTACTGGGCATTTGAGCTCACCCCTTTTCTATGTTTTATTTTTCCTAGGAAGTGAAGAAGTAAATTATGAATGACCTGTAGGGATATTATGTTGGGATATGAGTGTGGATTATGGAGAAAATATGTTGTTGTAGTAGTTTTTCATATTATGAGGTAATGTAAGACTTATGAATATATCTAGTGTTTCCAAGGCTAATAAACCAATCGGTCTTTCGAGATTTGATCTTTCTTCTGATCATGCCAATGTTATGTAATAATGCACCGACTCTGGGCAACTAGGGTCCGGGCGTTACAACTAATTTCATAAATAACCTACAAAGAATAAAAAATGGGTTTCATATCAAAATCATGACATATCAAAAGTGCTTAAAAACATGATCATTATGTCATTTTCATCCAATAGAATGGAAATACAGCTTTCATATATGTCAATCCAAAAATATGTTATATCATTTTTAAAAATAGTTGAATAACCATGGTATATAAATAGTTCTGGGTATTCAAAAAAGAAGATAAAAGATAATTTCATGATGACAAGAGGGAAATTCTGAGATATAAACTTGGTAGGACAACATGTATATGATATGGTTTCGATAAAAGTTTAAAATGAGAGGGTAAAGGTGTATCACATTAATTAAATGTAACTTTTATATACATGTACGATCAAATGGGTAATATGATAGAGAAAATATAACATTTAGAAGACATATATGAAAACAGTTTCTTGAATCCATGGGAAAAGTAAGATAATTCGCTTACCTTGAATAGTAACTTCTAAAATAGGATAATTGGAACATTGATGGATTGAGGACACCTAGAGGGATATCCTTGGGATGTAAAAGTACCATAGATTCATAGAGTATGGATTTTGAGTGAATGTAAATTGATAAATGGGTGGGTATTGAATGAAAAAATGTGGATTTGTTTATTAACATTCTAATATTGGCCTTGTGAATACAGGGTATGGAAAATTAATATCCATGGCCTTTAACATGGGGTTTCTTACATAATTTTTTATTTCAGACATATTTTATGCTATTTTAATCCTTAATAGTTAGTCATCATATTATATTACTTCTTCTACCATTGAAAATTAAATCTTTCCCAAAAATATTGTTTTTAATGATAATGTCTCCATTGTATACATTGGAATGTAAATTATAGGTTTGGAAATTGATTAAAATAATTTAAAATACATTATATTTATACAATAAAATATTTTTTCCCTTTTTTGGGTTTTATTAATTATTAAAACATTATGTTGTAAATATGATGTAATTTAATATAATGAAAACTCGAATATATATATTTACTATTCAAAGGAAAACAATATATTTCATAAAATTCACAAAATTTCACCCAATCCAATATTCAACAAGTTGATTTCAATAATTATGTTTATTTATGATTATAATTAGCTATATTTTTTAATTTTACATGTTAACCATAAAAATACTCATTCATTAAAAATAATCGCGGGTTGAAAATGAGCAGTAAAATTATTTAATGTTAAATATTTTAAAATTATTTTACCAGTTATATTTAAATTTTTTTTATAATAACATTTCATTAAATTAAATATTATTCATAATGAATTATTTTTTAATAATTTATTTACACCCTTTTTGAAACATAAAATTTCTGTCTGAAAAATCAATTTATCAAATTTGTTTCCATTAAATATATATTTCATTAAGAAAAACTATTGCTAAATGTGTAGACCCCGTTATTGTTCATAAATTTACTAGTTTAAATTAATTCATGAATTATGATGTTCTCCTGAAAGAAAAATTAATTATATATGATTCTGTTTAAAAAAATAATAAATAGATATTTGTTGGAAAAAGATCTATAAATAAAGAAGTACATTTTTCATTTTATTACAGTCTTCCGCCCATAATAAAATTATTTCCCTGAAATTTTATCTTATACTTAAATTCCATTAATTGAAAGGGAAAGAATAACAATACTATATATATTAATTCTTATTGATGTATATTCAAAAACCTTAATAAAATTTTTACATTTTCTGTACATATTTTATAATATTTTGTACGATCATTGACTAACCAAAGCTTATAACCATCGAGTGTCAAACCTAGAGTACAGAATGTCCTGTTTTTGTGAACCAGTTTTTATTTGAGTCTAGATCAATGTAATTTCATGGTTCCGGAAGCCACCCAGAGGTGCCCCGTACCTAGTTTGTCACATGGCCTCAAGCGCATTTCCCCAAACGCCAGAGGTTTCCGACTAGCAGCAAGGGCCTTGGGTGTGATAGTGGGGAATCTATGTCCTCATTGGCATATTATACATCAGAAAAGAGAAATAATAATCAATAACAGAAGTAGTAAGCAATCCATACACAAGTGAATAGTGGAAGACTTAATATGATAAACAGCAGGAGCACATATATATAGAAATGATGCATGATACATATACATCTATAAAAGCGACCAAACATGTCACAATGCTGAATACAGTACTAAACAAAATTACAAAAGAGAAACAGATAAGATAACTCCTCAGCATTACAAGGCTCGGCTTGGTCCCATGCTCTCTAGCTCCAGGGAAATCAAGACCCTGAAGTATAAGGGCACTTGAACATTTCTATACCTGCAAAAATATAATATATTTGGGCCCAAAACAATTTCCCAAACAGGGTGTGAGACAATGTCCTAGCAGGAAACCACCCAAATATTTTTTCTTGACAGTCAGTGAATATATGGAAAGTAAAAGTACAAAAAGCAATAAAGAGGGAAGTACTAAACAGCACAAAATCTACAGTTCTAGCACATAATTACAAACAAGTAACAATATCTCATGAAATTAGAACAAACAAGAAACCTCTAGGTTGTTCTCACAACCTAACCCCTATAGTTCAACCTACAAGTACTAGCAACCCTCTGTGAAGCACACACAGTCTCACCCCTCTGGTTCAACTAAGGAATAGACTCTTTAGGGAAGCACTCACCGTCAATTCTCCCTATAGTCTTGTATCGAACTAAAGGTGCTCTAGGGATGTACTCAATGTCTCATCCCCAATGTGGCCCATGTCGAGGAACTACAGACACTCTGAGGAAGCACACAACGTCAATTCCCCATTTGGTCTTGCATCGTGAATTAAAGACACTATGTATATGCCCTTACGTCCATTATCCATATGGTCTACTACACTAGGTTCACACATCCTTGTGTAATGTCAGCAAGTATCACATCGCGTAACGGCCAATGTAACCTCAAGAACTACATGGCTAGAATTCTATAGTAACTCATCGTGGAAGAACAGTCACACTATCCAACAAACTAGGCATCGAACTAGCAACATCATAACAGGATAAACTAGACCAAAAGGTCATAACAAGAAACATGCATGGGAAAAACATCCAAAACATAGTAATATACCCTGTTCACAAGAAAATTCCTCTACACAAGCATATATGAAAATCCGGAAAACAACAAAGGAAAAACATAAAACACACAATTCCTCGTTCAAGGGTATTGGTGGAATTTGCACAAAATACTCAAATGAATTCTACATAAAAGCACAAACCACCTACCATGAAGCTATGAGATCAATATACTTGAACCATGAGGATTGAATCTCTTTGTAATATCATACATCTATGAAAATGTCAAAAACGCTCAACCCATGATAACTTGATAAAGAGGATGAATTGGAAAACGACGCTCTAGGAGAAGAAAGGGCTTACAGATGTGGTTCCAACACAATCTACGGTGGTTGATTTAGAGAACATACGAAGGCTCGAGAGCTCAGAAGAGATTCACGGCCGTACGGGATGCTCTGGGTCAAAGAAGCTATAGAAGAAGATCGTTATGGTAATTAGATGCGACCTCGGACCGTTTAATGATTAAAAATAAATTACACGACATGTACTTTTTGAGTACAGAACATGTACTAGGTTTTTTGTACTCTGCATTAGGTGGCGTCTATGTCACCCCTACATGGTTGTGTGTGTAGCCATCACACGGCCAGCACACAGCCTCGAGCGGCAACAAAGCACACAACGTGTATTTATAAAGTACACGACCTGTACTGCAAAAATTTCAGAAACTCCAATTTTCTCTAAAAATCAAGAAAAAAGGAAAAAAATAACTAAAACGAAGGTTTTGGTTTTTAAAAACATCCCCCCTTAATGAAATTCATCCCTGAATTTCACTAGCGAGGAGTAGAAGAAGAAACCCCAAACAATTATGGCCACTGCAATCGTATATCGGCCTCCCTCTCCCATGTCTTGTCTTGTACTCACCTGTGTTATCATAACACCCGTATTAAAGGAATAGACCATCCACGGAGAACCTTTGTACTGCGATCAACAATCCGGATAGGATGCTCCTCAAATGATGCATCTTCTTCGAGCTCAACCTCCTCAGGTTGAAAGAAATGATACGGGTCTAAAACGTAACGTTGAAGCTGAGAGACGTGGAAGACGTTGTGCATGGCCCAGTACCTCTAAGGTAACTGTAACCGATATGCAACCGGCCCAACTCTCTCAACACCTCAAATGGCCAGACATACCATGGTGAAAGATTACCCTGTCTCTGAATCCTCTTCTGTCCCAACCTCGGTGGGACACGTAGGAAATCCTGATCCCTGACCTTGAACTCTAGAGGTCGTCTCCGCTGATCATCATAAGACTTCTGTCGAGACTATACCATTGCCATGCTCTTCCGAATCAACTCTATCTGCTTTGAGGTCTCCTAAACAGGACAAGATTCCAACAAAGATGCCTCTCTTGCCTCCAGTAAGCATAAAGGGGATCGGCATGGCCTACCGTCCAAAGCCTCGTGTGGTGCCATCTGAATAGTCAACTCAAAACTGTTGTTGTAGGAGAACTCCACAAAAGTTATATTCTTATCCCAAGAACCTTCAAAGTCCAGAATGAATGCTCAGAGCATATCCTCAAGCACCTGTATTGTACGGTCAGACTGGCCATCTGTCTGGTGATGGTATGTTGTACTCAAAAGTACATGTGTAGCCAAAGCCTTCTGAATCCCCTACCAGATCCGAGAAAGTAAAGCATGCATCCCTATCTGATATAGTGGAGTGTGGAAATCCATGTAGACGTACGATTTCTCTAATGTACAACCATCCCATCTCATCAACATAGTAGGTCTCTTTGATCGACAAGAAGTGAGAAACCTTCATAAGCTTGTCGATGACAACCCAAACATCATCATTTTCTCAAGGAGACATATGAAAACTAGTCATCAAGTCCATCGTGACATCATTCCACTTCCAATCATGAATGAGTAACTGCTGTAAATGACCTACCGGTCACTGATGATCCACTTTAATTGGCTAACAAGTAGAACACCTCAAGAAAAAACCAAGAACATCCCTGTTAATACCTGACCACCAATACTGGTGGTGTAGGCCACGATACATCTTGGTGATGCCAGGATGAATTGCCTAATCGGAGGAATGAAAATCCGGCCTCAACTCCTCACGTATGTCTGATGGCACACATACGCATCCCTGTAGACAAAAAATATCATCCTCGGCCACTGTCCAACAAGGGTCCTCTCCTGACACACACTCCCGCAGGACTAGGCCATCTAAGTCTGATAGCTACCTCATCCATACCCGATCAAGAATAGTAGAGGTAACAGCTACATAAGATATAAAATTCTGCCCTTGTCTGTTGTTCACCTTCAAAAGCATCTTAGATAACAAATCCATAAGATTCCACTCAATATTGGGCTCCTGAACTACCTGTATCTGATTTCTCCTGCTCAATGCACCATCCACTGCATTTCCCCTTCCAGGTGTATAGGCAAACTCAAATTCGAAGGACTGAAGATACTCGGCCCACCTGCGCTGGCTAAGATTCAGATCACAGTGAGTGAAGATGTACTTGACACTTTTGTGGTTGGTGAAGCCTACAAAAATCTCTCCCAAAAGATAATGTCTCCAACACCATAAGGCATGAACAACGACTACAAACTCCAGATCATGTGTCGGGTAGTTCCTCTCATGTGGCCTCAACTACCCAGACCTGTATGCAATGAGTCCATCTCCCTACATGAGCAAAACCCCTTGCCCGATACCTGAAGTATCACAATAAAAAATTTAGTTCTTGCCCGGCTCTGGAAAGACTAGTATCGATGCTGAAGTCAACCTACCTTTAAGCTTCTGAAATGTTGTCTCACAAGAATCTGACCATAAGAACTTCACACACTTCTTGGTCAGACCCGTCAGCGGTGCTGCTATGCGAAAAAAGTCTTGTATGAAGCGTTTGTAGTATCGAGGAAGCGCTAGAAAACTCTGCACCTCAAAGATGTTCATCGTCTGATCCTAGGAAACTACTGGTCTAACTTTCTCCCGGTCCACTGATACTCCTGTCTCTAAGATAAGGTGTCCCAAGAAGTCAAACTGATCCATCCAAAAGTGGAATTTTGAGAGCTTAGCATTTAACTAATGCTCTCTCAGTGTACTCAAAACGATCTCAATATGGGTAGCGTGGTCATTTCGAGTGTTATATTACACCAAGATATCTTCCATGAAGACCACCATGATAGAATATAAGTATGTATGGAACACTTGGTTCATTAGTTCTGTGGAAACTGAAGGAGCGTTCGTGAGACCGAACGACATAACCATCTACTCGTATAGACCGTACTTGCTCTGAAAGGCTGTCAAAGGTATATCCGATGTTCTAACACAGAACTGATGATAATCAAACCTCGAATAGATCTTCAAGAACACCTGGGCTCCTTGAAGCTGATCAAAGAGGTCATCAATCCTCGGCAAGGGATATCAGTTCTTGACCGTCAACTAGTTCAACTTTCGATTGTCCACACACAGCCTGAGGGTGTCATCTGCCTTCTTCGAAAACAGGACAGGCGAACCCCACGGAGAAGTAGTGGGTCAGATGAAACCCTTTGCTTGAAACTCCTCCAACTGCTTCTTGGGCTCCTTCATCTCAGGTGTAGCTAGCCTATAAGGAGGAATGGACACTGATTCTAATCCTAGATAAACCTCAATAGGAAAGTCTACCACATGCTTCGGAGGCTAACCTGAAAATTCCTCTGGAAAGACATCCCTGAAACTATCCAACATTGGAGGAAAGTCTAACTATGATGTCCCCTGGTCAACTAGATATAGACTGGAAATCAGAGCTGTAACTCTGCTTAGCCCATGATGGTCTGGTCTTTCTCTACTCGCATAAACATCCCACTCACCCTTATGAAAAAAAGATTCACCATCTGGTGATATGACACTCACCCTGCGGCGATAACAGTCGACAATTGCCTGGAAGGGAACGGGCCAGTCCTTTCCAAGAATAACATCATAGCCTGTCATCTCTAGGACATGGAGGTCCTATATAAAGTGATTCCTGGGCACCTCTAGAGGGAAATCCTTGAACTGACATACACTAGTCGTCCTAGTCCCTGACGATGTGTCTAGTGTCAAAGTATCGGTAAGGGAAAAGATGCAGAGCCTAAGGATCTCCACAACCACAATAGAGATAAAGCAATGGGAAGCCCCTGTACAACCATATTCTTTGTCTGATCACCGTCTGGAAACTGGAATACAACCGAAGAAAGTCTCAGTTGCATGACTCTGTAAGGTCAAGCGCAAACATTAGATCAACATTATCAAAGACTGAAAAACTAAAGGCACAAGAATGAACATGGAAAAAAAGGCATTCAAGTTTTGAAAAACATGACTACATGGTGTGTTCTTTCCCTACATGGCATGTTTCCTTAGGTCATTTACATGGGTGTGTACATCTACCATAACTGGTTGTGTAAGACCCCAAATACATGGCGTGTTGTCCTAACACACAATGTGTACATGAAACCTCTTCCTTGTCGGATTCCTTCTACACAGTTAAGCAACATAGATCCTCTAAGACAAAACTACACGGCGTGTTCAGGTCAGACACATCGTTTACTAGACATGCCTTACCTGGCCCGTGTTGTTATTGACATAACCTAATACATGGATGACACTACACGGCGTGTTCCGGATGGACACGGGGTGTACGATAAAGGGTAACACCGACCCGTGTTGTTCGTGACACGGACGTGTACCTAGATCAGGCGACACGACGTGTAAAATTCAGACACAGTGTGTATGTGTAAAGAAAACATGACCCGGGTTGTTCGGGACATGGATGGGGTTCCTATTTCACACTACACGACATGCTAAACAAGCTCACGGCGTGTTACTATAAGATTTGTCACAACCCCATGTCCATGCTCGCACAGTCAGTGACACGACTATAGACTACACGGCGTGTAACTATAATGTACATACTATGTATTCTGGGTTTTTCTAGACAATAGCCTCATAAACTGCTTCGGAGCCCAGAAAACACAGAAAACCAGCGTTAAGGTGCCCAATTCTGATCCGTGAGGGCCCATACTCCCTGCGAATCAATGTTTGGCATCTTATACAAGTTACAATCAAAGTAAGCAGATCAATGATCCACCAAATTCTGGTCCATGAGGGATCATAACATCTCAAGATCCAAAATATGGCGTTCATTCTCGTAAAACATTACACAAACTATGCTCTAACAAGAAACAGATATTGTTATCAAGGAATCTATCACAACATCATGCATATTATACAAAACATCTATCACAACAACATGCAATTGCTAATGAATCCTAGACGACATGGCAAGAATGCATGGAATGTGATTTCTAACAAGTTCCTATATGATGCATTAGATGGAATACCCTAATCTCATCAGGTTACGACAGAAATAGAACCGCAATAACCACAACTATAACAGCCCAAAGCCTGTGAATTACCCAATGGTGTAACACCCGAGACTTTTATGAGAAATATTTTTTTTATAAATCATCAAAAGAATCTTTAACTACACACAACACTTGCTTGGATTTCTTTACACGCAATCGCAACCTTCCTCGATAACTTGCATCGTACGCAATACCGAGTTTCACTAAACAACGATATGCTATTAAAATATTATTAAAACTAGACGTAATGAATAGTAATACCCACTTTTTGAAATTTTTTAAATTTCATCGTTCAAAATGGACTTCATTATTGGATTTGGAATATCAAAATTAGCCTAGGGTGACATTTTGGTATTTTTCTGAAAACTTTCAATTTTTGATGAATAGTGAAAACATTGGGTTACTATTTAAAAACTAACTTTTTATTTAAATAATAATTTATTTTATTTAAATTTATTTAAGGTCAAAATTGATACATAATACCTATATAAGTTCAATCGAATTCATTGGAGTCATTTTATAATAATTTTAGATATATATTAATTTTATTGAACTTTTCACCATCTTTTACCCACCTCCTAGGGGAATTTGTAAATTTACAAAAAACTTAATTTTACCGCTTCTCTGAGGGGAATTTTGAAAATCTGAGAGACACAGTTAATATCAAGGACTAAAATTTGGTTCAATGAGATGAAAATAATTTTTGGTGAATAGTAACTTTTTACTTTTTTTACCACGGTTAAAAGTAAATAGGGAAATTAAGGGTAAAAATGTTATTATTATTACCCTAACACATGTCCTAATTCTATTGGATAAGTGTAATTCGACCAAAAACAACCTTAGGAATAAAATATGACCATTTAGGCCCACATGGATTAGATTAGGACATTTATTATTAATTTATTTAAAGAAGGGTTAAAATAGTTTAAATCATAGTGTAATAACTAAAGCATTTTTAATATAGGGTTATACATAAGATAAATTCAACTATAAATATTCATTAGAAAGATAAAAAGAGTTCGTACATAAATTTTTTTTTATATGTAATTTTTAGACATTAAATAATTTAATTTATTTATAACACAATGATGATGCAGTAATTATCTTATTAATAAAATATTGATATAATTGATGTTATAAATACCCAAATAAATGTAATTTGCGACTTTTTATTAATTACAATAATTTTATAGGTTAATATTACACATTATTAATGATTTAATTAACTTTTTCGAACAAATATTTCTGTTATGATTTTCAAAAAAATCAATTACCAAATAGTTTCAAAATTGACATAAAATTGTTTTTAAAACAAATATTATATTATAAATTGTTATTTTATTCGTAATAATATAATCATAGGCCAAATGAATTATATAAGGTTATATATATTAACAATAAAACACTTGGGGTTCTTTTGGATTGTTATAGTATGTTTATTAACCATATATTGTAAGAAAACAAAAATACACGGTAAAAGTTAAATTATTTAACTTAGAGTTAAATTATTTAACTTAGAGTTAAATAATTTAACTTAGAGTTAAATCTAAATGATAAGGTTAACATAGAACCCTAAACTTTTCTAAATTCTATTGTATGAGAGGATTTCGACCCATAACCACCTTATCTTTGAAATAAATCAATTTGGAGCTGTTAAAAACCGAATATGACTTTATAATAAAATAATATTTTTAGTTTTTCCAAAGGTGCCCCTCTCCTCCCTTATAAAAGGTAACCTCCTCCCTCTCTTCCTCACAACAATTTGAGCCTTCAAGCTCAGCCAAACCCTGCCAAATTCTCTTTTAAACTTCTCTAGAGACATCCTATAGGTCCTGGTCTTCATCAAAGACCAATTTTAGTTCCCTAAGAGGAGCTCTCAAAGAGGCGCTTCAAAGAAGAGGTAATGTATGTTACCGATTCTTTCAACATTATTTATTCTTCTACTTCTTCTTCTTTAGTTGTTTCATTATGAAGTAATAACATCAGTATCACTCATATACTGATATATTATTATAAGTATGAAACAACCCTATTTCACCATCTATCCATCCTATAGAAAATGAAATCACCTGCTCGTGCGTACGTACGGAATACCGTCTCCACGCCGTAGTGTAATCTATTTTCCACCACCACCTTACTTGGATGGGTATAATGGTGAAAATAAATATCTATATATGATTATTTTAAAGTGATATTGATTCTAAAATAGTATATATACACTCCAATATAATTCCACGATCATGGGAATGATATCATCGCTCGTGCGTATGTACGGAATACCGTATCCACGATGTGATGTGACTCGTTCTACATGATCATCATTGCATAATGATTATATAAATGAATTGAATGAATAAATATGATATATAGTACACTAATACAATTATGGAAATGAGGTATCTATAACCTAATGAGAAGAATAATTATTTATTCGACAAAACACGCATAAGAAGAAAAAGTAATAAACACCCTAATAACAAGTAGCAATGAAATATTACTAATAAGAAGCTAAGAATATGACCATATATGATATCATAACAATGAGTATGATTATTTAATAAGTCAATGACATTATTTAAATCATTATACAGGAGTTTCAGACACTTATGAAGCAAATCGGACCTAAGGTAAGGGAAAATATCACAATCTCATTTTTATCCGAGATTGTTTATACTTTGGTATTTACTGGGGTGTATTTCATCATCCACATCCATGTTTCCTCGATATGTAATATTATTTACATCCACCTACAATTTTTTAAATCCAATTTTACCCTTCAGTGAGTTTTTAGTAAAAGATATGAAAGGAATCTTTTGTCGGTTTTCGTACGAGGTACTTTTTGACGTTTCCGACAAAAGTACGAGAACAATGTTTTTTTAAATTATACGGTATGAATGGATTTTTATAACATTATTTCAAAGAATCTTCCTTTACAAGTTTTCAAGTTTATTTTTAATCAACTTATTTTAGTTTAAAATTTTATGACATGTTAAGAAAGGAAAATGTTTTTGAAGTAGAAAAGATATTTTCTTCAAGAATGGAGTTCAAGTGTTTTATCAAAATTATTTTCCATCTAAGATAATATAGGGTTCTGTTTCTATACCTACTATTACATTTATTTTATTATGTTGTGATGGAATTATTTTTATGAATTCCTTTATCTTATATGAATTGTTTTATGATGTCATGATGTTTAAGAATCCCATTTTTCTTACATGGGTTTTGCTATTATGCATGATTTATGATTTTGTGGCACACATAAGAATGGTTTCATTATGAGATGGGTGGGACCTATATCTCCCTAAAATTCATTGGGTAAATATTTATATCTCATGAGATAGACATGGATTGAACGGTAGGTTAATTCGGTTCAGTGAAACAGGACTAAAACGAGGAGTGAACTCGGTTTAGAAATGGACTTTGTGCGCTAAGATAGTCTTGCCTATGAGTCTTGACTACTAAGAAATGATTCTCTATGACTATGTGTGTATGCCACAAAGTTTCATGTGTTAAGTTATGATTAATGGGATTACATTTCACTTCTATGATTTATCCCACGATATGAAATTATGATATCTTTTTCAAGTTAATATTTCCAAAATGTTATGTTCTTATGAATATGATTTGATTGATTTTTTCTTTTGTTTACCCTTACTGAGCATTTGAGCTCACCCTTTTATATGTTTTCTTTCCCCCAGGTCAGGAAGAAGGTTATTAAGTAGGATATGCCAAAAGGGACTCTAGATATGATGAAATAAATGGGAGATAATATAGATTCTTTATGAACCAGTTATTTATGTTTCCTAGTTTATAAAGACACTATACCTATACGGTCCTTTCATGGTTTTGTTATATGTTGTAATAAGTGTGCTTAAATTTTGAATTATTAAAAATGTATTTAAAATATGGGTCATTAAAAATGGTGATATCAAATAAAATATAAAATTGAAAACTTGTAAAATTTCAATAAATGAGGTAGTATGACTTTTCCCTGTACACGACTTAGCTACTGCTGGGCACAACTCATTACCAAGTACCTTTTCCATCCTATCCCTAGCTATAGTCTCTAAACAGTATGTCAAGAGAAAATAACCCTCTGATACCACTTTGTAATGCCCTGGTTTCGGAAGCCACCCAGAGGTTCCTCGTACCCGGTTGGTCACATGGACTCAAGCAAATTTTCCCAAACGCCATAGGCTACCGACTAGAAGTGAGGGCCTTGGGTGTGATAGTGGGGAAACTATTCCCTCATTGGTAGATTATACAACAGAAAATAGAAATAATAATCAATAATGGATGAAGCAAAAAATCCATGCACAAGTGAACATGAGAAGACTAAATATGATAAACAGCTAGAGCACATATATATATAAACAATGAATGATACATATACGTTTAGGAATGCACCCAAACAAGTCAAAATGCTGAATATAGTACTAAACCAAGGTTCAAAAGAGAAACATATAAGGAAACTCCTCACCATCGCAAGCCTCGGCATGGTACCATGCTCTTCAGCTCGAGGGAAATAAAGAACCTAAAGTAGAAGGGTACTTGCCCTTATCTATACCTACAACAATATAATGAGTTTGGGACTAAAAGCATGGCCCAGAAAATGTGTGAGACAATGTCCCAGTAGGCAACCACCCAGAGATATGTTCCTAACATTCAGTGAATATATGGCAGGTAAAAGTACAGAGAGCAGTAAACATGGAAGTACTAAACAGGAAGCAATCCGTAGTTCTAGCACATAATTACAAAAAAGTAACAGTCACTCATGCAAGTAGAACAAACATGCAACCTCTAGGTAGTTCTCACAACCTAACCCCTACTGTTCAACCTATAAGTACTAGAAACCCTCTAGGAAGCACACACAGTCTCACCCCTCTAGTACAGTTAAAGAATAGTCTCTCTTGGGAAGTGCTCACCGTCAATTCCCCCTATAGTACCGTATCATACAAAAGGAACTCTGGGGAAGCACTCAATGTCTCATTCCCCCTGTGGCCTACGTCGAGGAAATACTTACACTCTGAGGAAGCACTCAACGTCAATTCCCCATGTGGCCTTGCATCATAAATTAAAGACACTCTGGAGAAACCCTTACATCTATTCTCCCTATGGTATACTACACTAGGTTCTCACAGCCATGTGTAAAGTCAGAAAGTATCGCATCGCCCAATTGACATAGTATCCTCAAGAACTACTTGGAAATAATTCTACAGTATCTCAGCATGGAAGAAAGTTCACACCATCCTACAAAATTGGCATGGAACTTGCAATATTCTAACTGAAAAAACTAGACCAAAAGGTTATAACAGAAAACATGCATGGAAAAAACATCCAAATCACAGTAATTTACCCTATTCACAAGAAATTTTCTCTACACTGGAATATAAGAAAATAAGGAAAATAAAAAGGGAAAACTGGAAACACTCAATACCCCATTCATGGGTATTGGTAGAATTTTCCCAAAATACTCAAAGACTTTATATAGAAAGGCACAAACCACCTACCTTGAAGCTAGGAGATCGATATAATTGAACCACGAGGCTTGAATCTCTTTGGAACATCGTAGATCTAAGAAAGTGTCTAAAACGCTCAACCCATGATAACTTGAGAAATGGGAGGAATTGGAAAATAAATCTCTAGGAGAAGGTAGAGCTTACCACTACGGTTCCAACAAAATGGATGATGGTCTATTTTGAGAACAAAGGGAGTATTGGGGGCTCAGAGGAGATTCGTGGCCGTATGGGATGCTCTCGGTCAAAGAAGATAGAGAAGAAGACCGTTCTACCGATTAGGCGCGACCCCAGTCCGTTTAGTGAAACAAAGAAAGTACATGGTGTGTACTAGGATTTTCTGTAATCCGCTTTAGGTGACCTCTATTTCACCCCTAAATGGTCGTGTGTGTAGCCATGACATGGCCAACACATGGCCTCAAGCGGAAATGAAGTACATGGCCTACACTTATAAAGAACACGGTGTGTACATCAAAAATTTCCAGAAACTCCTCTTTTCTCAAAAACTCCAGAAAAAGAAAAAACATACCTGAAAGGAAGGTCTGGTTTCTTACACTCATAGCGGTGTTTTTGTTTGTTATCCAAAAAAAAAACCAGAGTCACATCCACTTATTCGTATCTAGGTATGGATTTATTTTCTTATAACCACTTACATAATATTTCCAAAATAAATGGATGTTTTACAAAATTTAAAATTTTCTCCAGGGTTATTCCAAATATTTTTGAATCCTAATTTTTAAAAATACTTAAACAATCATATAATAAAAAGTATGGTATTCCTTCTTTTTCATTACATAAATTTTCATTATGTAATACAAATTTAGGAATTAATAAGATCTTTTTGGTTTGGTGTCATGAAAATTACATTCATATTACATTAGTTACATAAGAATAACATTAAAAAGTAATAAATTACTTTAGGAGATTCCATAATCATTTCGTACTGATTAAACTAACATCATCTAATATTCTAGGGAAATATGTCAAAGAAAGGGTTGATCATAAATCCCAACAAAGGATTAAATAGATGAGGCACTTAGCAAGTAATCAAGATGAATTTGACATGCAATGATCATAGGAAAATGGGGTAAAAATAAATAAATAATGATTATCATAACAATTAAATATTTATTCAAAATTTAATATATATATTCTATATCATATCCCAAAAGTCTATCCCCATGGTTTAATATATCATTATTATAGAGGTTATTAACCAAGGCAGTATAAAACATGTATTCTATCGAGATTAAAGTATTTACCCAATGAATTAGAGATATATTCGGGAACATTTATAAAAAGTAATAATTAATTTGGCCCTCATAGATTATAATAAATCATTTCTTAAATATCCAATAAAAAAACTGGTTTCATATCCAAATCACGTTATTTCAAAATTCCCTACAAACATGATAATTATTTCATCTCCATCCCATAGAAATTAAATATGATATTCATGTATGCTAATACAATAATAATGTATATAAATTTTACATCTAGTTTAATAAACTTTAGAACGGATTTGATTGGGTATTCACAAAATATAAAAGTTAATTTCTATAGGAGAAGAGGGAAATTTTGAGCATTAAATATGGTAGCATAAAGGGAATAAAACATTGTTTTTAAAATGATAAAATAAGAGTGTATTAGGTTCAGTCACTAATAAAACATAATTTGGAATTACGTGTTTTATCAAAATGATAATAAGATAGATGATTGTTATTATTTTAAAGAAAAATACAAAAAGAGTTTCTTAAATGGAAGAGAAAAGAAGGATTCTTCCTTTACTGTGGAATGTAACTCATAAAACATGAGTGTTGGGAACTTGGGGGCTTGAGGATATCATTTAATGACTCCTTGCATGGTTAGATTGATGTGTGTGAGGTTCATAATATGTAGCCTTTAATCTATTCACATTATTAGAAATAGGTTTCCAATAACTTAGTTATTCAACTACTTGACGACCTTTTGTTTCACAAATAAACCATTTACTATCCCCATTAAGATAATTTCCTGCTTGTTTTTTCGCACATTTATCATAAGGGTAGAATCATATTCTATTATGTTTGGTGTTTATGTTTTCCATTGAATTCCATTTTTTTATTCTTACCAAATTAATAGAACTAATGGGTTACTCCAATATTAATCTCACACTTGAGAGAAAATCGACCAATTTCATTGTATCTATTGATGTCCCATATAGCTAATTCCCTTCAGAGACTTGGTTTTAAGCCAATAAATAATAAATCAATTTTACTTTTCAGTTTGATAATAATTCTAAAAACATACCATGCATGTCTTGTTAAAATTCTTCATAGGTACCAATGGGTTTATTTTTATTTTTCTTAAGTTTAAGGAAATCCTTCTCTATCATTGTTTGAAGAATATTATGAAATTACTTATTTATAATGATGTTCTTGAACTCCACAAATTCCATGGATTCAATTTCATTTCATTGCCTCATATTCTTTGTAAGGTTACAACAATGATCAGATTCACATTCCAAATGATAGGCTTCTAAGATAACTTTATCATATTCTAAACAATAGAGAACTAAAAATATCGTTTCTGTTGTACTTAATCATTGTTCAGACACTAATGGATCAGAAGTCCCATCTAAAGAAAGTGGATACTATATCATGAATGATTCAATTTAATGTTTTTCTATCCTTTTCTCATTTGGATGGTTTGCATGATTCATTTCTTGAGAACGTTGTGTGATCATAGTTACAAGGCCTTGAATTCTAACTACCATAACATTTAGTTTCTTATGAGAACAATCATTACATTGCATGATGCATTCAACAATAACATGGTTCCTTCGAGTTCCACCATTGACTAAAACCCAGAACCATTGTGTGGGAACACTAATAATAATTGGAAAACAAAATAATCATGAATAATATATCAATTTAGGAGACATTTGGAATTATCATAAGTTATTCATGATCATTTCTAAAACACTTGGATTGTAACATATACATTGACATATCTTTTGGGTTCTTAAAAATGTTTTTTCATCCTAGTTTCCAAAGGTTAAATATACCATTCCTTTGAAATCAACTACAACACCCCATACATAATATACATTTACATTACCTAAAATATAAAGAATATTCATTACCAAATATAAAAATTCCATAATTGGATAGTATAGGTAATGTTAATTTAGAAGCGAGAAACACAAAAAACTGGTCCAAATTACATCTTTATCTTATACCACTTATTTTATCATAACTAGGCCCCGTTTTTAAAATATCTAACTTAATACATAACATCATTTTTAGGGGACAAGAAAAATTTAAAAGGGTGAGTTCATATTCTTAATAAGGGTAAAACAAAAATATATCAATCCTATCATAATCATAAGTCAAAAGAACATAACTTTTTAAAATCTTGTTCTGTATATGAAAGATCAAGATATCATGCCATTAGATAATTCATGATTGTTACTAAGAATCAATGAATATAATCCCAAAAGTAATAAAATAAAATATAATGTTTTGTCCCATAAAAAAAGCATAGAAAATCATTTCATATTTTTCAATGCTTATTTCCGTGACCATTATAGTGTACAATGTCAATTATTGATATATGTCCACTCCTCATCCAGCCCTATATTACTAAACTAAGATCATTTCCCCTTCTATCCATGTCTATATCATGAGATATAATTTTTTACCCATTGAATTAGAGGGAGATATAGGTCCCATCCATCTCATAAATAAATCATTATTACATGTTCCACAATAACATAAATCATTCATCATATCCCATGGAATATAATGAGTTTGTTTAAACATCATTCCACCATAAAATAATCGATATAAAAAAATGTATTTAATAAATATCATTCCATCATAAGAAATATAATATGATAGGATAAATAAGTATATTTTACTTGAATCATAAATATATTATATAATTTCATCTTATATAGAAAATATTATTGATATAACATTTGAAATTTATTCTTTGGAAAAATATCCTTTCTTCTTTAAAAAAATATTATTTCACAAAATGTTGCAGAATTTTAGGGGAAAAGATTTTTTAAAATAAAAATGAAATATTATAGAGGAAGACTCAAGGAAATAAGGAATTATTAATACTTTATAATATTTTAATGTTTTATAAGATAAAAAACATTATCCTCATACTTTTCTATAAAAAATCAAAAAACACCTTAAATCAATTAATGAAAAAAAATTCCTTTCATACCATTTAATAAAAATTAAAAAATTGGTAAAACTGATATTAAATAAATGTAGAATAATATAAATAATATTAAATATTTAGGAATCATGGATGTGGATGATAAATATACCCCAGTAAATACTTTCATATAAATAATCTCAGATAATAATGATATTGTAAAATTATCTCTTACCTTTGTGGTCTGATTTAAATTGTATATATTCTAACCTCCTTTATAAGTTCATAAATTATATCATTGACTTCTTTCAGAATCATATTTATTTGTTGTCTCATATATGATCATATTATCTTCCCTTTGGTAATAACATTTAATTATTACTTGTTATTCGGGTATTAACATCTTCATTTTAGTATGCATGATTTTTCAAATAAGTTCTGGTTCTCATTCCTAGGTCATACTTATATAATAAATAATTATTATATTATAATATATACCATATTTATTCATTATTGACATTTATATTATCATTGTTTAATGAATATCATGTTGATTTAATCACATCACATCGCGGAGATGTTAGGTTGTGCGTACGCATGACGGATGGTATAATTCCCATAATTATTGAATGGTATTGATCTGAATGGTGTATATTAATCCATAGTCAATATAATGTTATAATAATCATATATAGTTTTTTTCCACCATTATACTCATCCATGTATTATTGTGGTGAAAAACATATTACACCACGAAATGAAGATAGTAAACATTATGTACACACGCTTTGTGATTTAATATGTCATAAGATATATTGAAAGTGGAATATTGTTGATCCATAATCATAATAACATCATAGAATAAAATTGATACTACCAGAGTCATTACTTTATAATCAAACAACTCTTGAAGAGGAATTAGAAGAACAAATAAGATTGAAATAATCGATAGAGGATATTAACTCTTCTTCAATGTACTTTATATAAATATCCTCTTAGAAAACTATACCTCATCATTAAAGAAGACAAGAACCTAAAAAAGGTTACTAGGGATGTTTATAAGGGAAAGGGGTAGGGCCTACCTAAGCGTGAAGGCTCAATGTGAAGTGAATATGTGAGGGATGAGGTTCCCTATTATAATTGATGTGAGGGGCCCTTTTGGGACCTCTAAAAATATTATTTTAATATAAAATCAATCCCCGTCCAAAAAACTGATGAAATGCCCCCGTTTCAAATATGAGATGAGATAGGGTTTTAATCTCATCAACCAATAGATTATAGACCAGTTATTTTATCAATTTAAACCTTATTATATTAATTAATACTTAATCCTTATATTTAGTTTTTTACTAGGGTAACAAATATTTCAATATTAAAAGGGTGAAATTTTTACTTATTTTATGTAAATTAAACAAAAAATAAATACCTTAAAAAATTAGACCATATAAAAACTATTTTATTTTTTAACTAATGTTTTATGAATTTTAAATAATTTAAGAATACATTATTTTGATGAATAGTCAATAGTGTCAATTTTGGCACTCTCCAATTCATTGATTTTTAAAATATTATGATAACACGTAAACATAAAAAAAGTAATTTATTATATTACTAAGAGGTAAATTTCATCTATAAAATTAGTTATACAAATTAATTATCCAAAATTAAATTTATTTTAATATTTTTAATGACATTTATTTTTTTCCCAATTAATAAAATATTCCCTACCAAAATATTTTTTTAATTAATTAATATACATTTCTATAGAATTAAAAAAAATTAATGAAGACAAATATACTATATTTTATTAGAATATATGTTTTCAAATTTAACTTATTTAAAATCCAACATTTTAAATGTTATAATTGTTAAATTATAAATTTTAAAACATTAATATAAAATAAAATAAAAAAATATTAGTGTCACAATATCATCTATAAGTCTTAAAATGGTCATTAACACCACAAATGGATGGTTATGGAGATATATAATTTTCCAATATTATTTTGTAAAGTTTTTCGGTCTTTTAATAGTAATTAGTATGTTAATAATAATTTATTTTTTGATTTCTCATCTATTAATAAATTTTTACATTATCAATGTATATTTATATAAGGTAATTATTTATTTTCATAAATTTACATACAAATTTACATGATAATGTAAAAAAATATAGGTTTCAATTGAGTAATTATAATTTAATACATATATTGTATTACCATTTTAAAAAATGATATAGATATTAAAATTTGAGTAAGACTTATTTAATTTTTCTTCAAAAAAAATTATTGTTCTTATCAGATCCATGTGGCATAAATAGGACACCATTTAGAACCAATGATGATTAATGCTAAAAAACATAATCCAATTATAGTAATAAATGTTTTAGAATAATTTTAAATTAGTATTCTTAACCTTAATTAACAGATTTATACTTCTACCGTGTTATTAAAAATTAATAAAGTTACTATTCATAATGCCCAAAAATAAAAAAAATTTATTTATAAAATTTTAAAGAACTGATTCCAAATATGGAATTAATTTTTCAAATTTCAAAACATTGAATTTTTAATAATTAACTTAAAACTAATCTCATTGTCAGTAATAGAGAATGAGTTTAAAAAGTAAAAACGTTGTAAATGATTGAAATGTTTTCACTTCTGAATACAATGTAAAATTAATGATAACGAAATAAATTATATTTAATGATCTATTTTATTAATACTCTAAACCCATTAAATATAATAATTTAACCATATATGTTATTTTGATGAAAAATTTTATTTCAATTAAAATTTAGTGTATTATTTGTAATTATCCAAATTTTAATGTTATCAAAAAATTATTGAAACTTATTACAAAGTAAATTTTTATATCCATATTCAAAATAACTTGTTTTATTGTTTCATATAAAAATTAATAATGGGTAAAAAATTACTTTAAAAGTGGATTTCAATTAAAAGGTGGAAAATTTATCTTTTGAAAAATATAGGTATTTAAACATCAAATTGGATTTATTCATATCCTATGAAAAAAATATCTACTTCATGAGTATCAAAAATATTTTTTAATTATAAAACATATATATTTTATTAATTTCATTTTCTAATATTAATTCACTTAATTTATTAATAAAAATTGAGATAATATTATTGATTTTAATTTTTAATAAATAATTGGAATCGAATGACATCATCAAAAATTTTCATAAATTAGTTATATTTTTTCTCGTTAACCTAATAACTAGGTTAAAATGGTATTTTTATAAGAATTTCATCTCATAGTTATTTGAACTCACAACAACGCTCAATGAAAACTAATGATAAAATTAAAATAATTTAGAGAAAAAATTTCATATAACAATTCATATGTTACATGTTTTTTGGTACATCAATATATAAAAACCGTAATAAACCCTTATAAAACCCTTACAATGTGATTTTTCATATAGGTGACATCCAACATAAATAATTGGAGAAAAAACCATTACCCAATGCATTGGACTGATCTATGGGAAAACCAATCATATAAACTATAATTGGCTCACCCAGGGGTATCTGGGTTTACCCATTTTTTATAATGTCCATGAACTAAATAATTAATAAAGAATATAGAGTATTATTTTCAATACGACATATTTAATCAACCATTATTCATTACACAATGTGATTAACCCATGCAATGAAATAGCTTCCATAAAAATATATTTGAAACATGGTTTACGCATTGAAAAGAAATGGGTTTCCTAGAAATTTTGTTGAAACATGATTAACCCTTACGAAATAATTTTTTTATCCTGAAAATATCTTTGAATACTGGTTAAACCATGGAAGAAATAGTATCCACAATAATCTTTTTAAAATATTAATATTCAATCCACATAAATAATTAGGTTCATATAAATAAAAAATATCCCCAATGGAGTACATATAACAACAATGGTTGTTATGTTTGATGAATTGAAATAACATTAAATGATTATTAAAATCATTTCAAATATAATAAAAATTTTCATTTTGAAAATATATATTTAAATCTTATAAGAATTTGAAGATACATTTCATTTAAAACAACCTTGGAGACATATAATTGAATTTTTAAAAAATAATTTAAATCATTTATGTGTAAAATATCTGCTCGGATCTGAAAAAAAATTAATACATTTTTTCAAAACATAATTTTGGATGAAAAAATATTTCTAACTAAAGAGGAAAATACATTCAAATTTTATAAAACAAATATTCTCAACATTTTCAAGTATCAAATAGAAGAAAAATGGTATAATTATATTAAAATATCTTGAATACTTATAAGATAATATAATTAATTAGAAATATAGTATCTAAACAATGGAATCATATTCATGATTAATCATGATTAAAATTTGAGTACAAGAAATATTCTATTAAATTTTTTATCACTGATCTATAATATCAATGAAATTATAACATTAAAAATAATGTATAATATAATGAAAATGAAGAGATTTATGATAGAAAATTTCAATGGAAAATAATATATCCCTCATAAAATAAGTCAGTTGTATGATTTAACATATGTATTATTGAAGGAATATTGTTACAAAAATCACTAACCGCTTGGGTGACACACAAACCATAAATCCAGTGAAATATATATCCTAAAAATTATATATAAATAAAAATAAATTTAATTATAAATATTATAAAATATATTTATGTGTACTTTATACACTATAAAATGGAAATAAGTGTTGAGTATGGAATATATTACCAATAAATAATATTGATATAAAAAACTTTACAATTAATCTGATTCATCACAACTTTTCTTTCACTTCATGAATAATATACATAGGATAATTATATAATTTATTGAAAAAACATCCAATTTTATTATTAATTTTAATTCAAATATAAAAAATTAATACATGATTACATATTCTATTATTTTTAAGTCTGAGGGTTTGACCATATTTGTAACACCGTGGAACACAAAATTATAAAAACTTTATTTGATAGAGTGAATGAAATTAAAAACCAAGCATAAAATATAATATAAAATATGTAAACATTAAAATTTATTTAATATATTATATATATTTAAATGATATAATTAATGAGTTAACTTGGGTCACACAGAATGATGATATTTTTTGATACCTTGTGCTACACACAAGACCATGTTTTAACCAACAATAATATATTATTAAAATATTTTTCTTTAATATAATAAGATATAATAGAGATTTTAAATTTGTGGTTATGGATAACATTAAATAATTTATAAAAATATTTGGTTTAATTCATTGGTTTCAAATTAATTATAAATGATTATAAAAACCAATATAATATAAGGTAAATGTTTTTATTAAAAACTATTGTCATGCACTATAAGAACTTTAACCCTAAAAAATTAAATGAATTTCATTAAATTAATTAATATATATTAAATTTATATGTAATATATTCAATAAAAAAATTCATGGTAATGAAATATTTTTTATAACAATAAGTTAAACAAATCCAATTTTACCCATAAATGTTGTATTTTTCCAACGGCTGCCTTGTAGCCTTGAAATGGTGCACCTATTTTAAAACAGAACTTTTACCATTTTATAAAATTTATATAAAATAAATAGTTATGAAAAAATAATATAAAAAAGTACTTTAGGTTATTTTTTTATTATGAGAAGTTACATTTTTTGGCCAATAGTGAAAAATACTAATTTTTTAATTAAAAAAAAATTATCAAATAAATTTCATAGGATAACTATATTTTTATTTGGAAATAAATATATATTAGAGAAATTGAAAATATATTAATCCAGTTCACTTAATTGGGATAAATTTTATATTTATTTATGATTTAAAATCAATTCAATATTTTAAACATGTTCACTTTAAAAAATTGTACTTTCATCACATCTGTAGGATTAAATAAAAATTTATTTATTCAAAAAATGAGATTAAAATATAGAAAAATTGATTACATTCATGGAATAAGAATAAAATAAAATATATACCATCTATAAAATAGTTTTTTAGAAAAAATATTAGTGAAATAAATTAAATTCATTTATAGAGATTATGGTGAATATTTATTAACTTTGTAATCAAAATTTAATCTTATGGGAAAAAATGAACTAGAAACTTTCCCAAAACATATTTTATTGAATTATGTATACTTTATACCCTATTAGATTAAATTTTACTTATTATTGGTTAAAATTATGTAAGGGATCTATCCCAATACTGTTTTACATGTTTTGTGTACAAGAATGTAGCTCCTCCTCTACTATAAAAGGGAATTCATATGACTCATTTATTCACACCTCTCTAGACCCTTGGCTTATCCAAATAAAGAAAACCTAAAACATAAACATTACACACCTCATAATATAGTCCTATATTTTGGAATAAATAAATCCATTTAATCCTCTTGGTATTAACCAAAAAAGAGTAACCTGATGAAGAGGTAACTTTCTTTAATGAGAACTTTTGTTTGATTTATTCCTATAATCCTTCAATTATTATTATTATATTATTACATAATAACCTAAATATATAAAATATATATATATTTATATTTATAATTGGTACTACCTAAACCCACATGCACGTCTATCAATTTGGATACAAAATCCTTATTCATGTATACGACGGATTACCGTTGCGCGAACTTATATCATTCATTTATTTATTACTAGATTTTGTGGTTGGGAATAATTATCAACATAATGTTTTTAAATGATATATATGATATTTTTTATCTATTAATTCTATTATATAATTTATATAACCCATACCTTAATGAATTCCATTTTGTGGGAATATGATAACATCGTATGTGGATGTGTGGACTATCGCCTCCTCCAAGGGATGTGATTCTTTCATGATATACATTTAATGTATTAAGTATGGTTTTAAAAAACATATGACATATATATTATAAAAATATTATTCTATAATAATAATATACATATATACTAAATACTTTTCATTATTTTAATATGAAATTAAAATTGAAACAGTCTTCAGGCGTACATACAACCTACCGTCTCTAGGAATGGTGTATATTATTTTATATCTCCAAATATTATGGAAAACTATAAATACATATGAAATGAATATATATGAAATTTTTATCATTTTTTATAATTTATTCATGATTAATTCATGATTTATATTATAGTAACAAAAAATAACAGCCAAACGTATACGAAAAACAAACAATGTTATTACTCGAAATGATGAAAATCATGAATGATAATTAATGAAAGGGATACAATATATTATAAATGGATGATATATGATATTATATATGTTGTTATGATATTTTTAAAATTATTAACACGATAAAAACCATTATACAAGAGTTAAATGATTTTTCTACCAAAAGGGTGGGTATGTTAAGGGGATTTTTCGTCTCACTTTTATTTCCACCGGACTTCTTCCATAATCACCTAGAGTATATTTCTTTGGGGTTACAAATTATCTATTACTTGTTATATGTATAATTTAATTTATATAATTACCATAATTGTTTAATTTTTTATTCTTTCATGAATATCATGATCCAAATGCTACTCAAGTAGTAAGATATTTAATCTCAATTTCATTTTATCAAAGTATATTTTGTAATTATGCACCTAGTTTATTTTTTATGGTGTATATAAAACCCCTTCATAGGTAATATAATGAATAAATCACACTTAATGTTATTCTAATTTTCAATTTTTTTTATTTATCATATGGGGATATGAATTAAATGTAACCAAGTGTCAAATAATTTTATAACCCAATTCCTTCTCCTTGGGTTATATTACACCCACTTTGTTGTTAATATTCTATGATTATTTGTATAATTAATTTTGACTATATATATATATATTTAAAAAAAATTATCTAAATTTAAAATTCATCAAATAATAGATTCATTAATTAATTCTCATGTTAATATAAGGATCATTTTAAGAATTTTTTTCAAAAACAATTTCCAATCGAGATTATTTAATCACCAATTCACATGAAACTAAATTATTTGATCAATGAACAATAAACAATTTTTTCCAACCCTTTTAGATTTTTTGTTCCTTTTCCATTAATTGTACCATTAACCCCTCATTGGTTCTTGAAATGTTATTTTTTTATAAGAAAAACTGACATCATTTCTCTCTTAAGATAGAAATCTATATGTCTCAGAACCATATATTATATATATATTTCTAGAAATCATTTTAAAATTTTTAAAAATTATTTGTTAAATATTTCTTCCGTGTTTCATTTACAAATTATTTTGAATTTATTTTCTTGTCCCATTATGAACAATTTACTTTTTTGACAATTTTACAATGAAAAGTGAATGTTCTTTTTACCTTGTATGATAAGTACAGATTTACCAAACATCTTTTCTATAATTCTAATGTTAAAATATTATATGGTTATATTTTTAATAATATTTTATTAAAAGATATTATTAATTAGAACCAATTTTTAAAATTTTTCCCAATATGAAAAATATAATTTCTTAATTAATGTTTTTAAATTTATTCTTATTTCTTCAACAACAATAACACTCACATTTAATCCAATGGGTATATGTTATATTGACACAACTATTATTATTTATCTGGATATATTATGATTATTTTAATTAAATTTACTATTAAAATAAACATCTTAGTATCACTTTTTAATCATTTACTTCTCCAAGAGCTATCTGTATTCAAATGAACCTTGAATATTTAACTTCCCCTAAATATACACATTATAAATCATAGATAAGATTATTTCCTAAAAAATATACCAATATTACTAGTGGTGTTTACTTTGATATTTATTTTATTAAATATGGAAATATTGATATCTTTTTCTAATACTCAATATAAATATTTGATAAGGCACGTCATTTATGAATTAAATAGTTTATTTGTCATATGAGGATCAATTTGGACTAGTATAACATGTGTTGGGGACCAGTTATCGATATCCCCTCGAATCATCAGCAATCTTATGACACAAAAAATGTGGTAAAATAACCATTCTCCTTTTTTATAAGAAAAATTATATGGGTTTCTATGTATATATATAAACTATATTTGGAATAGGTCTTGATGATATAATGGTTAATGTTACAGAAACATGACGTCCAAACCATAATCATTTTTTATAATTAAATTCTTATTATATAGAGTTATTCCACTATGATAAAATACATCGATGTAAATAAGTCGTAATTTATTGATTAAATGACATGTGTATTCATTTATCTTATTTTCTATACTATTTGATCATTTTATTCTTAGTTTCTAATTTACATGACATATGTGTTACGATATTTACAATTAAATATTTATTTTTCTCATTGATTCATTATTTCTACATCTATAGTTTACCCTTACAGAGAATTTTACCTCACCCTTATTTTATTTCATTTTTTAATGAGTCTAAGTGGTGCACTGAGAATGAAATTAAAGGATATACTAGATGGAATAAATTTATTATCAATAAAATTATGTTATAAATTTAGTATCCACATATAATATAAGACACATGTATGTATATAATTTACTAACACTACTAAACTGATTGGTATTTTGGGGTGTGATTTACAAGTATCGTATGCTACTATAATGGTACTAGGAACCATCTCTGAGCTTATGGGGTATAGATTGATTATGTTGGTATCAATGTATTTTTAGTAGAAATAATATGAATTAGATTTTGGAAAACCTAGATTTAGGAATATAAATGTAAGATATATGTAATGACATATAATTTCTGTGTTTTTTTTAATTAAATGCAATTATTACGAGTCTTCAAAAATTTACGGCACTTGATACTGAGGCCTAGAGAGCGTAGAATGATCCATCAAAAAAAATAAGCTTTAAATTGCACGGGTGAGATGTTATCCTAATAATGTTGATTATCTCATTAATGGGTGCTCAGATCAGAAATCTGAGGGAACCATTGCATTCAAGATGGTGGGTTAACCCTTTGAGAAACTTAAGTTTAATTGGTGCATGCCTCCAGTAAGAAAACCCAACAATGGAATAACCGTAAATAAAATTATTAAATAAAATTATTTTATTTTTAAAATTATTATTACTCACGAATGGTTACTTGGATTAAAAATCTCAATCCACCACTGAGATCATGAGGTTATGCTTTCTATAGGGAAATTCTAATTGTGGCCAGCGTGGGCCAACAGTGGAAGTTAGTTTTTGTTCTTAAATAAAATAATTACGTGACAATTATTTTATTGTTAAATGATTTAACCCATAAATGGTAACTCAGATTGGAAATCTATAAGTATCGTTGAGCTCGTGAGGGTGTTTTTCCCTTAGTCAAATCCTGTCCTCAGCCGATGTGGGTCAAAGGCGATTGTTTTTAATTTCTCAACCTTTTCAAGGTACTTTCAATAAACGTGCGACGAATGATTTCTTTCATTTGAACATGTGCTCAGATTAGAAATCTCATGGAACTATTGAATTCGTGGTGTTAGGATTCGCTTAAGGGAAACTTAACTTTGACCGGCAAGTGTGAGACAAAAAATAATTTTTTTGGACTTTACAAAAAAATAACTCCACGGGTTATTTTATTCTTTCTTATAACTATTGAGCAGTGGCGGTGGGACCTCTGGGTTATCAGACCATTAAATAAATGGTTAAACTTGGTTGTGTAAACAATATATTAAGAGAATTAATAGGTTCATTAATTTAATTCATTAATTAATGTCTTTAATTGTGTGGTACGTTGATCCTATCTTTTGTCTATTTAAACAAAGCACCGGAATGGGTTTTTGACACTCAAGAGAGGAACCTATCATGAAGTGCCACAACATCTTCCACCAACCAAGAACGAGGCTATGATGACCATTGGAGGATTCTTCAATGAGTGTCAAAGGACATGATTCTTCTCCTTCCGCCACAACACCCTCAGACATGGATACTTCTTTCTCATCCGCACCGACTTCTAACAACCTCGAGGTAGGAGATTATGTGATTAATTACTCCCTTTCCCCCCATCTTGAATATCATGAAAATCACGGATCAAATGTCAAATGGGTTGATCCATGTTTAATTATTTAATAAGTAAGGATAATGTCGGGTTTCTTTATGGGATAATTTATGACTAAACAATCCTTCCCATGTTATAATGAAAACGCAGAGGGCATGGATCGAACGAACAAGGAACAGACACTCCATCGTTCTTGATTTGGATGCATTACTTCATGGGAGACCAAGAAACAATGAATAATGGCCATACTAGGTGCCACACAATGATGGTAGCATCCCAAGTTGCCAGTAGGAACAATCGATAGTGAAAACATACTTCTGAAGCTTCACTGGATGCCCACAGAAGCTTCGCCGGTGCGGTGGTGCCGACAGTCGTCACCCACCGGCCGTAGAGAAGAAGTGGCACCCAAAGGTGTTTCGTAGGAAAAGTATGGTCGACCGACACTAGTCGTGTTGACCATGGGGGAGTGCCACAGAGGAAGGCCAGCGGGTGACGACCCGGTGGATGGTTCCGCATCCCGGTGGGCTACGTCCAACCAGTTGGTTTGGGTGGAAACTACAGCCCAGCAAGACCAACCCACGGCCAGTGGGATGATCCTGTAGCCTAGTGGCCCAAAATAGCCCCAAATACACTGGGGCGAGTCCTACAGGCCAGGGCGGGTGGTTCCGACCAGGTCAGACCGGACCCGAACCCTTTTCGGCCCAGTTATGCTTAAATGGGCATACCTTCTAAACAGAACATGTGTTTGACCAAGCATCTATAGTGTCGGAACCCTAAGAATGAGGTTTTCCTTTTGAGATACTCTACATGAGTTTTAGATAAATATAGAGTATATTTGGGTTGGATCTTACCCCAATCCAATTGGTCCCTCGGTACTAAAATGCGTATAACATACATACCGAGCGTCCGGTTGACACGTTGTATATTGCCTTGGAACCCTTCTGACATGAAAATTCATTAGGATACTTCATTGTTGGACTTCGTGCAAGTTAAAAAATGACTGATGGCTTCAAGAGAGAATCCTCCCAAAATCAAGCATACTTTGTGCAAGATTCTAGTGGATGGATGAGACATGAAGAATAAAGGGAGATCCTTTGGGGATCAGCACTGAGAGATTCTGTGAAAATCAGAACCGGGTGATCCTATGTGGATTAGCACCGAGCGATCTGGTTTGGATCATCACCGAGCGATCCAAAGTGGATCAGCACCGAGTGATCCTCTATGGATCATCAATGAGAGATCCAGTATGGATCAACACCGAGCGATCCTATGGGGATAAACACCGAGTGATCCAGTGTGGTTCAATAGTAGAGTCTCACAACAGAATAAGATGATCTAGCTTTATGATTACATACTTGTACTTCTATACATAAGATTAACTTGGTGTGATCTGTCTTTTTATTTATTATTTGTGATTGAGATCATGCTTTGTTGATTTTCCATTATTGAATTCTAGGAGAACTTCAAGGGTATTGGGGTCCCTACATGGTATTGTTATACTCACCCCTGCATGAGCTTCTCCTGCACCTTTTTGTGTTGTGTACAGACGATGATAAGTTTTGACTGAGTCTTGAGGAGCTTGGACATGACAGTGTTCGGAGGTGATCTGTTAGAATGGATATCCGTGATGACTTGTTTTACCTACCCTTCAAGTAGGATCCTTAGTGTACAACCTCAGGATCTATTTTCCATTTTTAATGTACTTCCATTTCAGTTGGTCTAGTATTCTGGCTGCTTTACTTTAGTACTTACTTTTACACTCTGTGGTGGTTTTTAGTTGTTGTTGAAACTTTTTTATTCCGTTGTGTTTTACTTATGTGCATTGTACCCTATCTGATTGTGTACAGGTTTTGAGTAAATGCCATACCATTTTAGGGAAATTTCTCTCCAGTGCTTGTCACCAATCCCTGGCCTACGGATGGCGGGCATGGGGTATTCATATCACGAGTCTCAGGGGATGGGTTGTGACAATATACTTTTAGGATTCGAACATAAGAACATATTCCTTCATTAATTTAAGGGTTATGAATACCATCATTGGATTTGACATTTTTAGTTTTTATATAATTTCATTCCACCATGTTTAGAGAAATATTTGTAAAATTTATAAAATTTATATATTTTAGTGAAAAATTTATTTTAGGCACTAAAAATTTATGTTTTTTATACTTAGGTATACAGTTACTAAGATTATTTATTGTTCATATAAAAATAATATAATTATACTTTTAAAAAAATAGTTTGTATTTAAAACCGACGTAAATAGGTATTTTAATGATTATTTTAATATCAAGGATGTCCATAATTTTTTTAGTAATTTCATAGGAATTATATTAATATAGTTTTCAAAATGGAAATCCAATATTCTGGGTGAAACCCCATCATATTCAGCAAGGCTATAGGGATTGATCCCTCTATTTAAAGATGATATGGGTTTAACACCAACCTATATCCTACGCAATTCCATAGTTGAAATGCCATTGTTTTTTGTTAAAAAAAGTATAAATAAATATTAATGAGGAGCTAGTTCTATAATATTTGATGTTTTGAGAGTAATAAATTAACCATTTGGTTTATGAATATTATTTTGAGACAATGTCAAATAAATTTCAATATTTTATATATTTTATGATATGTTTGAAGTTTATTGTCCTACTTTATAAAAAAATCAATTTTTGGGTAATGATTTAATTTTTAGAGGGGTAAACTAGAAATAAAATGAAGTACAACTAAAGTATTATATTATAATTATATTACAATTTATTAATAGAGAGTATAATAATTCCATAAGTTTAGAAAAATTATCTTGATGTTAAATGTTATTCCCATACCATCATTTCTTATGATATCAATGAAATATTCAAAATTTTAGATATATAGTTATGAGGCCCTCAAAATTCCATTCATAACTCTATTGATTGTGATCAATTACCTCAATCAATACCTATAAATATTTACTCAATTTTTCCAATTCAATATTTTCAGTTCCACCAATGTTATCCAACATTGAAACATAGTGATATTTTATTTTTTATTAATCTTATACTTATATTTTTTTCTTTATAAGAGGTTATTTTATTAAAACTTTTACAATGTATTGTTTTAGAAATTTAATTTTAAAATATCACCTACCATATTTACAAGATCATGTTAAAAATTTGAGGATGATATTTTATTATGTTGGGGAGAACAAAACTCCCTAAAATTCAAAAGTATGAACATTTTATCAGATAGTGAGTATGATAAGAAACACAATGATTATAATTAAATATATCATCATAAGGATTTAAAATTTATTTAAAATATTCTATATCTTTCAATGCATGAAATTTGGAGTTTTCTGGCATCACACAGAAGATAAATTTTTAATATCTTGAGTTACACACAAGGTTGTGTTTTAACAGAAAAACATACTATTAAAACATTATTATTTACTATAATAGGAAATAACATATCAATTAAATTTTTAATTATGAATAGTATTAACTAACTTTTGAAAAAAAAATTATATTAATTGGTTCTCAATTAATTAGAAATGAGTATAAAAATAAATTGAATATAAAAGAAACTTATTTAAAAAAATAATTTAATTCACCAAAGGCGTTTCAATCCTAAAAAATCAATTAACTAATTTTGTGAATTAATATAAAATAAATATTTATATTATATATTTAATGAAATAATTTTACACTATTCAAACTTATTTTGTTGTCATAAGATAAAAAATCCAAATTTACGCATAATAGATGTACTTCTCAAATGGTAGTCTAACATCCTTTTAATGAAAAACCTATTTTAAAAATAAAATTTGTAATATTTAGAAATTAAATTAGAATAAAGAAAATTAATTTTTGAAATAATAATACCAAAATTAACATTGGGTGATTTATTGGTATTTTTCTGAGAAATTTCATTTTTTGGGGGAATATTGAAAAATAATAAACATTAATTGAAAGAACTTTTTCATATAAATAATTTTTCATTTTTAATATATTTATTATTTTATTAAAAGTTTGATTAGATAAATATTACATATATTATTCCAATTTAGGTTATTGGGTCATTTTTTTGTTTAATTTGGATATCAAAATATCTCAAATAGTAGAACATTTTCACTTGAAAGCCCTTTATTTCGTCCTTTTTGTGGGATTAAATTAAATTTATTTTTGAACAATTATTTTATTTGAATTTGTAAAAAAGAATTAAATATTTACAGTAATAATCAATTATAATTTACAGTAATTTATGTATTTATTTTTTACCAAAAATACATGTGATATAAATTAAATTTATTTTTATGATTAAGGACAAAACAAGTTTACTTTATAGTTAAACCTTAATCATATGGAGCCAAAAGAATAGAAAATATATTTAAAACTGATTGAATAGAAATATATCACCCATACCACATGATTTAAATAAATTTTCTCATTATTTTAGGAAGATGATATAATGGAGACCTCTTAATAGTGTTTACCATTCAATATTTACAAAAATGCCACTCCTCCTCTACTATAAAAGGGGACTCATCCCCCGATATTATTCACTCCAATATACCCATATTTATAATCCAAAAAATATCCAAATAATCTCAATTATTAAAAACCCTAATCATTAGAGAATAAATATGTGCAGAAATAATACCAATGAGGAAGTTTGGTATCATGTAAAAGGAGTTACCCAAAGAAGATGTAACATTCTTCAATGAGTACTTTATTTTTTCAGTTTCTCAAATTAATACATTATTCATATATCATTAATATATAATGACCTATTTATCTACAATATAATGAGATGTTGTCATATTATAGGTTTTACAAATAATAACTCACTCTTCCCTCAGATTAGATATGTAATCATCTTTCATTAGTACGATAGACAACTACCTCATGAACTGATGTCATTCGTTATTCCATTACCACAATTCAAGGATGAGAATAATTATGTAATTACATTATATAAATTATATATAATATATTGACATTTATTTTAAAATTCTTTATATTTTTTATAATACATTCTTTCTTTCTTTCTATTTTTTTGGGAATTCGGTAACATAGTTTTCAACGTGTGGACTACCACCTCCTCAAAGTAATGTCATTAGATCAAAATTTACATGGAATTTAATATAAGTGGATTTAATTAAAATATTATATATATGGTGAATTTATTATAAATTAATTAAAATATACATATATACCATTTAATTTTATTAATTTTAATGTAGAAAGAAAATGGAATCCATATTTATGTGTATGTATGGACTACCATCTCAATGAATGAGGTTTTTCATTTTGAATATATCAATTTAATGGATTACAAGAAAATAAATATGTAAATGAAATATATTATATTAATATTATTTTTTAAAATCTTGATTTTATTTATAAATGATATATAAAATAGGAACAAATAATAACAAGTCAAAACGTACGGGAAGACAAAGCATGTTTTTTCCAGAAGTGATGAAAATAACAAAATATTATTATTGAATGAGTAATAATATTTTTTAGAAGGATAATATATGATATTTTAAACATTATTATGGTTATGGTATATGTTATTAATATTATTAAATCCATTATATATGAGTTTAAATAGTTTTCTACTAAAAAGAATCACAATGTAAGTCTATTTATAGACTCACTTTTATTTATGTGAGACTTATACCATATTCCACACTTGTTTTTTGATTTTTCATGTACAAAATTTCCTCAAAAATGTTATTTCATGAATTTTATTTATATAATGATATTATAATAATACATTTATAATATTCATTCATGGATCTTACGATAAAAAATTTACTTGAGTAATAAGGTGTTCGGTCTCAATTCCATTTCATTCTGGCATATTGTATTATTGTGAACCAAGTTCATTTTGAATTATCTATATAATACCCCTAGACATGTAGTATCATGAAAAATTTACTTTAAATTATATTTAAAATTCCAATTAAATTTATTTAATTAAATTGTTTATTAATTAAATGATACTAAGTTGTAAATAATTTCATAACTTAATTAATTTTGTTTTTGAAATATTACTTCCTCGATGTTATTAATATTTTATGATTTAGTGTATAAATAATTTTAAATTTTTATTGATGTATTTCAACTTTTTATGTGGATTAATGTTTTGTACACATAATAAATGAGTTGATTAAATCTCAGGTAAATGTTATGATAACTAAAGGGTAAATTTCACAATATCATTTTGATCGAGATTAATTTTTCCTGAATTTAAATTAATTGAAATTATTTTACAATTGTTTAATAAATATTTTAATTTTATTCTCCACTGGTTATTCATGATTTATTTCGAGTAATATTACTATATTTTCCTATTTGGTTATTAAAATGCTTTGGAAAATGTTTTTAAGAAAACCTTATATCCTTCATGTCATCATTCAGAAATCTATTTTTCCCCAAAACCTTGTTTTAGAAACAAAAATTTTAAAAAGTTTTTTATCATTTTGAAAATTATTTATTGAACATATTTAGAACCATTTTTCAAACTATTATCAATTGATAGTCACTATAACTTTTTTAACAACTCACTTTATTAACTAATATACTATGAAAAATTATTATCCTTTTTACCATGTACAACATGTATGAATTTTCCACCATAATTTATATGAATATTAATATTCAATAATAAATTTTTATTTTCAATTTGAAATGTTTTTAAATGTGATTTTCAATGAAAAAATATTTATTTATTTTTCAATATGAAAAGGATATTTTATTTACTATTTTTTTAAAGATCATTTTAATTCATCAAAGAAAAGTACCATCATCATTAATGTATTGTTTACATGTCATATTAACCCCGCCCTTTTTTTCTATTAGGATGGAATACTTTTTTTGACCATGAATAGTATTTTTATTCAATTAATGAATCAATTTGTCATCATTTACCCCTTGAGATATTCAAATTCCATTGACTATTGAACAATAAATTTAACATAAATATTGAAATTTTTAATAATGGATAAAATTATTTTTAAATCATATATCATTATTAAATAATGAGTTTAATTTGAAATTAATTTTATTAACTAGTTAAATATTTATAAATTTGTATCCTTTACTCAATACCGATATTTTATAAGGCACATTGTTTATAAATTAAATCAATTATTTGATATATGTGGAATTCATTAGATTGGTATGACATGGGTTGGATAATGGTTAATATAAGCCTATAAATGAATAAATGGTCTCACGACACAAAATTGGTTGGTGAAAACCCCATAGAATTTGATTCCAAATAAAATAAGCTGGGTTTCTACCCATAGACATAAACTATCCTGAGAATATTATTTAACAACATAGTGCTTCAGGCTCCGAAAACATTACATATTATAATAATTAGTTTACATTATTTCAATTATTATTATTTAGTGGATTTCCTATATAATAAAATATATGGATTCACATCATTTTCAGTTAATTGAATAAGTATAATGTTTCTTCATTTACTTATCTCTCTATACTGTTTTTCTGTTTACTTCTTATTTAATTGATTACAAATAATTTATGTTCAATTATTTACCATTCCATATTGATTCTTCTAATCGATTAATTATTTTATCTGATGTACTTTAGAATTAATAGGAATTTTTTATCACCCTTATTTTTCTCATTTTTCCCAGGATTCTATAAAGTGTACTAAGAAAGTTAAGAAATGAAATACTAGATTGAATAATGTTTTTATTGAATAAAACTTATTTGGTAATTTTTGTATTCTCTTATAATAAAACACATTTATATATCTATTTTACTATGAATACTAAATAATCTTTTTATTTGGGACAAGATTTCCTTGTATCATATGCGAATGTAATTGTAGTAGTCATTGTCTCTCGGCATTTGGGGTATGTGTTACTACAATATTCATCATATATGTCAATAAATCATTTTTAGGTCGAAATGGGTAAAACATTCATTATTTAAACACATTTAGTATAGTATTAATGAAAATTTTAGAATATTTAGATATAAATTATACATTTCAAGCCAATCAAGAATTATGGTGATAAAGAATGAATTAGCATTTCAGTCATAGAGATGGTAGTCCATACGTTCGCATGTGTAGTGTTTTCATTATTAAATGTTCATTAATGAAATAAGGTAACAAATATTTAAGATTTTTGAAACAATCATTATATAACAAATAAAATTATACTTAATTATATATATATATATATATCATTATTGTGATGTAAATGGAATCATGATTCTTTATTGAGGTTGAAGTCCGCACATCCACAAACAACATTATTAGTTTTTTAGTTTGTGTAATGGAAATAATGAAAATGATATATTATGTTTATTGAAATATAATTATTTCATTAATATCATAATTATTTCACGTATATTAGATATATTCATTATCATTAGTCTTATTACCTTCCATCTGACACATTAGTGATAAAACATAACGTCGCTTCACGAAGCAGTAGTTCACCAAATACATGAGTGAAATTTTCATATCCAATATGGTATAGAATGTAAAAAAGGTTATATATGATATAATTATTAAAGATGTTTAATTATTTTATAAATATCAGTTATATAATTTAAATCCATCATTATTTCTAAACATTAGTGGTGGCAATGAAAAAATAAATGACATCAGTTTGTGAGGTGGTAGTCTGTCGTACAAATCCAGAACAATTTCATAACCCATTTTATGGAAGTGTGTTTGTATTTATGTCATAGTATTAACATAAAAACATATATGTATATTTATTATATATAGGTTATTTTATACTCATATTATAAGAATAATTGAAGGTGGTAAAGACGAAAAAAATAGAAATGCTCATTGTCGAGCGTTACCTCTTCTTTGGGTAACCCATTTTTCTATGAACAAAAGGCATTACATGGTTTTATTTATACCCAATTAGAGTATTCTATAATTACATGAGGGAATTTTGGAATTTATTTTTTTCAGAGTTTTTACAATCCAAATGGTTTGAAAGCTGGGAATATATGAGGGGAGTGAGTTCACTTTTTGGGTTGAGAATGAGTAACATTCATTTAAATACAAAAATGTAATCACTTTTGGGAGGCCTCCCTTACCTAAGTTGCCTCCAAATATTAATAATAATAGATGGGATGGATTCTTTTATCAATAAACATATCCAAAAAATTCATTATTTAAAAAAAATTTGCTCATATGTTTCCTTTTGTAATCATTTTGATTTTTCATTAATGAAAATAGCTTTCATAATCTATGTAATTTATATATTAATATTAAATTAATCATAAAAGTATGAGAAAATTTATAACAACTAATTCTAAATATTTAATCCATGTTATAAAATAACAATCCCATGTGTGATGGAAATTTGGTTTAATATAAGCACATGTAACACACAAAAATACTAATCTAACCGTAACTCTACCAACACATTTTTTACTATTTAGGGGACAATATATTCATTATAAAATAACAATTGACCCCTAAATGGAACATTTTTGTTATTTATTAACATTGTAAAATAATTATCATAAGATATTATTTTTAAAATTTTAAACCATTTAATAAAATACAATTTATTATAAAATATCATTAATGCCAATTTCAGAAGTATTTATATAATTTAAAATTAAAAATATCATCAAAAAGATATAATATTAATATATTAATTTTATAACTATATAAAATGATATATTCATAAAAAAATTCAATACGTTAATTCAATCAATTTTATTTACTTATACTATTTTTATTATCTTTTATTTTATTTAATTATTAATTAAATAATTACTACATTGGAATTTGAAAATAATTTTATATAATTATTTCATTTTTAAATAATAAATAAGAATTATAAAGATAAAAAATTCATTACAAATTAAAAATTATATATATAATTGAAAATATTTTGAATTTCCATATCCCTAGGCTTTATAAAAGCTAAAAAGAAAAAAGTGTTCCTTTTTGTCCTTTTTTGACGTACCTATATATATGGGTCACCTTAATAGAATAATTCCTAAAAAAATAATAAAAATATATCCAAAGATAATATGTGTGGGAATATATCTATAACATTATTTTTGGAAAAGTTTCTTGGTCACTATTCCCCTTGAATTTATTGTTTAATTCCTCGATACACTATTTTTTAAAAAAATTATTGTAATTAAATTAAACTTCTTCAAAATTCAATTGGATTAAAAAATATGATTCCTTATTAAAAATTAAAAATTAATGTTATACCAAATTTGGAAACAATTTTCCAATATTCATTTCACAGATATCGAAAAATCTAATTCAATATTAATCTTGCACAAGCGGTGAGACAACAAGGTTTTTTGAAGAATATTTTTTATAGAAAAAGATGATTCTATATTATATATAAGGTGGATGACAAAAAAATTGTGAAAATATATTAATTTATACTCATATATCATATATAAATTTAATTTAATCGGTTTCCCCTTTAATAATATTTTAAATAATTAAAAATGATAAACTTTATGCATTTTATAACAGTTTTTTAGAAAAAAACGTTTTGTAAACCCATAAAACATATTATAATAAAACATGATATACTATTGATGTAAAAGTAATTATATGCATTAAATATAATTAATTTATAGAAAGGTTAATTTATACCAAATTTGAAAAATATTGGGACTTATTAAATAAATTTATTTATTGATGATAAAATATTTTTAACAAAAAACGGTATATTTTATATTCAACCAAAAGAATATTTTACAGAATAATCCAAAAATTTCACCCAATGTAATTTTTGATATTATGATTCCAATAAATAATTATATTTTATCAAATAATGTTTCTAATGATCCCATAAAATTATTATAATATATATTATTTTTATGAAATGCAATAACGGTGATATTTTAAGAAAACATATTTTTGAATAATAAAATATATTTACTAAAAATTTATTCATTAATGACTAAAAGGTATTAATAATTTGTATTTATTGATATATATATATATATATCATAATTTATTTGAAACTATTCATACATGACAATTTAATGGCTAGGTTATAACAGTAATATATATCACGGGACATTTATTGTCGGTGTTCACGTTGAAGACGCTATTGTACATAACAGTCATGGGGTTGTGTGTAACAAAAATATACTTAGAGTAGTGTTTAATTAAAGGTATATTAGTGTTGAATTTATTATATAGTATAACATACATTTTCTTCTTTTAAAATATCAAGGTGTTATAGTATGTCCAAAGGAAATCACATACTGTGAGGTTAGCTGTGATTGAATAATAATGGTATCATTTATGTGGACTATGTAAAGTGTATTTTTTGTTTAACTTAAACACTTCATTTATTATGTAACTAATTTTTGAAACACTAAAAAATTATATGGTCTTAATAGTATTATTATCACTTATATTGTTATGGAATTATTTTTATTTTTGAGTATAAATAATATGGTTCTTCATAACTTATAAGAAACAAAATTAGGATAAATTATAATTGGAATATTAGAAAAAGTAATTAAAAACATTAAACACATGAATTATTCTTTAATTAATTCTCCAATAAATATCATATTATTAATTTTAATTTTATAAATAATTAAATATATATATATATTATATAAATTTTTAATAATGGAAAAAGAGAAATAAGTCAACTAATGTGTGTAGAGAAATATATAAGAATATAAAATATTCAACAAATCCTTATATGGATATTATAACTTTATAGGTGTTATATATATATTTCCATTAAGAATTCATAGATGTATATACAATTACTATAATTGTAAATAATAACACTATTAAATTTTTTATGTTATGGAATCTTATATTTAAATTCGTCTATATGAAGCTTTTTTTTGAATAATAGGAAGAAGTTAGAATCACGACATAATTTACTTTACATATACCAACATAAAATTTAACATGTGTGTCTTGGGATGAATTAAATGTTAGATAATTTCTAGATCTAAAATATCACTTCAAGATCCATGTAATTTTAGTCACCAAATCAATGTTTTATCATGTCTTATTAAAAGATTATGGATTACAAAAAGTCCTCATAGTAATATAGGTAAACAAGTTTCTTATCAAAATATTACTATTAATGTTATAATACATTCATTTAAATGTATATTACTAAAAAAGTTACAATGGTTATTATAATTTCAATAATAATTTTATATTTTTTAAAAAAAAATACATAATATCAATGAAGTAATTATGAAATATAAAGAAATTAAAATATTCATAATGAAATGACTATATATTCAGCCAAGTTTATTATTTCTATACATTATTTTCATAAATATGATTAATATTAAATAATTATAGTGTGAATTTAATAAAATATATTCTATATTTAAAAAAATTGAAATTCAATAAAACATTTAATTTCATTTTCCTCAAATGTATAAGTTATCGAGGTAAACAGATAATTATGAAAATAATGGGTAAATTGAGGAAAATTTATAATGTAATTAATATAGTAAAAAATCCTTAAAACTAATCCTTTAAATTATAATTTCAATGAATTCATGTTTTATATTCATTTATTTTATATTTCAGTTCATTTTAAATTAAAATTTATATTTTAAAAAAATGATATGAAACATTTAAAATTTAAACTAATTATCGTCAATAAAATGGGAATTCAAGCACAATTTTAAAAAATTGTTATTTTCTAGTTTTATATCAAATATCTAAAAAAATTAACTCTTTAAAATTTGGAAATTGAGTTTCTATTCCATGGTTTCAAAATGAATCCTTAAGATTCATGAATTGGATGGCCTTCAAGAGGAAAAATCATGTTCATAATCTTAAGTAACATTACTTATGATTAATTTTATGTTATTTATTTCATTATTTAAATTAATTGAAATTTCAAACCACTGTAATATATTTTATATATTATCATTATAATTATATATTAGAATCTTGAGGGTACAATTATATTTAAATACACACTCACCAAATACACTGGCTGAAATGGTACGCCATAGACCCCCAGGGGACAACCATCCCTTCAAAACATTTTAATTTTTAACATGATATCTAAGGCCATTAGGCGTAAATCCCATAACATGGATAAAAATCTAATTTTTGTATCATGACTGCATCATCCTTCATGCATTATTACACCCTTTTCATGCTTGGATCACTGCTTGGATTGTAGAATAGTTTTACGAGTGCCCACCCAAATTTTGATATGGGTCTAATGAAACATTATAGGGATATTTTACCCCTTGGTTAAGCCCCCACGTTCATATAATTATAAATCATTACTAATTATATTACAAACAAATAATGACATATTCCAACACATTTGGTAATTATAAGAATTCTTTTTTGGAAGTTTTAACGACACAAATGGGTGGTGATATAAAACTTTCATCATGGAAATCAATCAAAATTTAGTTGTTGTTAAATATTTTTTTAATGTTGACATTTTGTTTTTTAATTTTTTTTGAATTCTAATATTCCTAAATATATGAAAAATGAAAATTATTAGCTTTTTTTGTATAAATATTCACAGACAAAGAAATGATTAATTTTTCTTCAAAACTCATACTTGAACCAATCATTAAATAAAATATGAATATAAAAAATCATTACAGTAATATTATTATTTTTATTTTACTATTCATTATATTGTGTATTCATATACCTTAAATTATGATTGAGGTCGCTATTTTAAATCAATCATGGAACAATTGTTACAATTAACATGTGATTATTCATATTGAACATAAAGGATTGAAAAATAAAAAATAAATGAAGATAAATGAATAATATTTGGTAGTATTACGTTTAATAAGGTATATATATATATATATTAAAAAAATTGATTATAGTTACATAGAGAACATTCATGAAGGAATAAATCTAGTATAACTAAATTTCATGAAAAAAATATCATTTCATTGAGTTATATTATTAATTATTTAATAATGTTCGTATATATTGACTATATTTTATCTCTTAAATGTCTAAATTTTTATAACTTCTTTTGTTAGAGAATTTAAATTTCCATTTGAAATTTTATATTTCTTTTATTCTAGCCCCATACTATAAGACATTGTAATAATAAAATAATCACCTTCTCATTTGGGTTTTCACATCCATATCCATATTACTTATTAATAAAAAAAACAGTACATTTTTACATTTTTTAATTTTAAATGTGTATTATATTTTATAATTATCATATTTCAATTTAATTATTTTTAAAATCTAATTTTCATCCCTTTTATTGTTCTATTAATTCAATTTTTGTAAAAAAATATCAAAATTTGTTTCATTCAATTTTCTTTCCATTTAAAATCTTAATACTGGTTTTTATTCCTATTTAGACAAATTAGTGGGATTTTTTATTAAAATATATTTTAAAATATAATTTTTACACATAAAAATGAAATATAAAATGATATTTGTATTAAATATAATGGAAATGTTTCAAAAACATTAATAAAAAAACTTTATCAATTAGTCATCAATTCCATCTAACTATCTATAGAATATCTATTATCAAAGATTATTATAATTTAATGTTTCCATATATTTCCATCTAAATTATGATACATTGTGTATCCTTTGATTTATTGAATTTATGGTACCATCTTATCCAATTTATTATTACTTATTATGTGATACCCCATTAAAGTATTGCGTAAACCATTTTTTTCATGGTTTAATCATGTTAGGATTTTATTAGATGTATTGTTGGTTTGAGGTTTCAAAGAAGTATTTTGATATATAATTCTATAATGGTTGGTCCAGAAATTATATATTCATTCATTTAATTTGAAATTTTTTAATCTCATGAGAATAAATTAATTATACATTAGAGGTTCTATTAGTCCACAATGTGATTAGAAAATTTAATCCCATATGTAATAATTTTATTGGATTAGATCATTAAATTACGTAACATATTTTATTTAAGGTACTGTATCTTTGAATTTTAACATTATCTTTCTTGCTTTAGAGTGCATCAAGAATCATTTTGGTAGTTTTGAAGAGATCCTAGTCTGGGAGATACATTCAGGATATTTTCAGACCATGAGGTTGTTCCTCATAGTGTAAATATATCATGAGACACATTTAATGGATATTATTTGTGAAATAAACCCATTTACACCATAAATTACATTTTTACATCCTAAAATAGTCACTCAGGGTAAATTTTCCAAAGGAGATCTGTTTTATAGAATACATGATTTATAGGAGGCATATTCCACAAGACTGTAGATTATGAAATAAATATGATTTTACCTATAGGTTTTATTCTCCGTTCACATAACTTCTCCTTCATTTGACTTGAATCCTCACCCTTTTATGCAATGAAATATTCTAGGTGATTTGGGGTGTTTCCTCTCCTCTTAAGATTCATTGTTTGGATCAAGATCTCAATGATGGTTTGTTATCATCTATATAATTAGGAAACATTTATTCTTCTTCATTTCCATTGGATACAATAGAAGTGTTGGGCTATGTTATTAGGATATTATTATCATGTGTTTATGTTTTTGGTTTTTATAGATCATTTTTGTGATCTTCTTTCGGGGGTTGACCTATACGTTGGTTGTGGTTATGTGAGTTTGTTTATCAACAATTTCTATGATATATAATTCTCTCATCCATTTAATTTGTAGTATAAATTTATGATATATTATAATTTATTATATATAATCTTTTCTGTATCATCTTTTTTCCATTAAATGTTGGAAAATCCCATTGTAGATGGTTTCTGACACAAGTTTGAGGTGTGAGGTTTCGTATCTAGATTATGTTACTTGAAGCATTGATTTATCTTATTTTATTAAATGGTTTTCTAAATTAAATATCAAGTTCTAATTATTTGAGTGGGTGAAATGGGTTTTTTGAAAAAAAATATATATTTTACCCGAATGTTGGTAAAAGAAAGATGATTTTCAAATCAATGTAAAATAAATTGTGAAATGGGCTATCAATGATGGTTTTGATGGAAAAATTGGACATAGAATTATTTTTTGAAATGTGTAATCCATTTTAATTTTTTATTCATGATAAATATGGGAGACAAGGTTAACAGTGTTGGATGTGTATATTTATGGAAGATCTATATTTTTAAGAATGGTGAAATTTTGGGGGTGTTCATTTATTCTTCGATCGAAATGAATTTAACTCTAGGAAATTACATGGAATTATTGGATGGTTCATATTATGTGGTGTTCCTTTATTATATATTCCTTTATAAATGGGTATGTGGGATGTGTAGTGTTCTCTATTTTTGACTTATATATGAGCTAAATATATAATATTATAGTGATTTATCCATGGAATACTTAACATTTGTGTGTCATATTTTTCCTTATTTTATTTGATATAACTTTTTTTGAATTATAAATGTTCTTGTATAGTAGTTTTATCAATATTTTTTTCTAATATCTTTTTATAACTAAGTAAAAATAAAAAACCATTTAGTTTGTTCTCATATAAAACATATTAACATATAATCATGGAATATTTTATACTTTTGATCATATGAGATTGTTTCATGGAGACATCATATGGAACATCTGGATGGGATCCCACTGAGGCAAGTTAGCTCACAATCTTAAAAGCACCTCAGGAAAGTTTATACCTAGTTTATTCTTTTTATATTGGAAAATAAAAGGCATGAAAGTGAGGGTACAAGGTTCATGTTTGTTGGGTATGGTTAGCTCTTGGTGAGAGGGGTGTCGACCACATTATCACATGGAGTGGCTCATTTATATTTTTTATCCTATATTATTGGAAATATACTTTCGAGTGTTTTAATTTACTTTTGTTTATAAAATTACTTACTTTTATATGGTGTTCTGTTATATATTTATTTTATTAGTATTTTCTAATTTTCATATATTATATGTATATATTCCATTCAATTAATTTTAGTTTAGGATAAGTAATTCCCTATATATTTTCTGACAATCATAAACTAGTATCTAGTATGTGTTAAAAAACCACCATATAGTATGTGGTGGATTAGTTAAGGAAACATTTTTTTATGGAATGATCCTTTAGATCAGTAAAAAATAATATCGGAGGAAGGGATAAGCATTTAAATGAGAGTTTTGTATATTAGATATTAGATTTTTAGAACAATGTTTGTATGTTTCGATGAGATCCTAGATATCTCATGACCTTAAAATACCAAAAATACCATGGGGTACTGATTTTTAGGACTAATATGTTGCGTTTGGACCTTGATCAAACTTTTTTTGGTTTACCAAGCTTAAAATGGTTTTTCTCATATCTCCTAAATGATTTTCTTATTATTGTTGTTTATCTATATGACTCTTAGATATATTCATTGAGATCATATACATGGCTTAACAAGAGATTACCCTCAAGGGAAATCAAAATTAGATCATAATATTATATAGGGTGCCATGGGGGTAGTTCGTACTGTGGAATAGAAAGTTCTATGAGTTAAAAACTAAATTTTTAGGTACTTTCATGAGATGAAAATGACAAAGACTGATCAAAAGAGTTCATATTAAAGAAAATTGCATCATCTAAAAATATGAATAGACATGAATATGTGTAGTAATGGATTGTAAATTCCAATATGGTCCTTGAAATGTTTTATTCACTTGAAGATATTGACATTAAGTGTGTGGAATTCTGGCTCGATGGTCCCAACAAGCGTGGGTGGCATTCCATGAAAATGAGAAACTAACATTTGGGTTTAGATTAGAGGGGATTCAATGCCCCGTTATTTCAGTATTTATACATAGAATATATATTTGTATCAAGGTATTTTGATTTTATCTCTTTTCATTATGAAGAGAATTCAGTTTTGGAACCCAGAAATAAATTAACCGGCCTGGTTCATTCCTCTTTAGTGGTAGTGATGTATGAAATGTTTAATGCTCAGATATAACTCGTTTTTTTAACTATAAATTTTATATGATGTATATATAGTAAATATATCCACATATGGCAAAATTTTATAAATTTATTTGATGGAATATATGGATATAATGGTTAATATTGTATATTTTATCCCTTTCCTTACATTAGTTATAAACCTCAATGGCATGACTAGAATGAAGATGATGTTTTATGGCCAGTATAGAGGTTGTGGAGGTAGTTCATAGATGCATGGATGTACAACAAGATCCGTAGTAGATAAAAGTGTTCCATAGACTTTTTATATGATTGGAAATGTAAGGAACTTAAAACATACTTTTCCTTCACCTTCCATGACTATATATTCTTATAGAGAGAATGGCCATCTTCATAGGTTCACCCATTCTATGTCTAGACCGCATTATGGCCTCATGTGTTCAATTACAATGGTCACTAAAATTAAATAAAATGAATCAATATTTATAGTTATCCTTCTATAGGCCACAAGTGTGAATGAAATTCATATAATGGATGAGTTTTTAGAAGAGGATGATGTGGGCCCAATGATAGTGAGAGGTTCCACATTCATTGAATATTATATGCAACTACGTTATTTGACAATGTTGCCTCAATTTTTTTTGTATTACTATTTATTTTATGAGCTCACACATCCAATGAGGATTTCATTGTTTTCATAGATATGTAAAAACCTCATGAAAGAGGAAATTATGTGGGTTTCTCCTATTCAATATTGATAATTGATGTAGAGATAATATAATATTTCATTGTTCTTGATATGGATATAGTTTACTTTATTATATTAATAGAATATTTTATTTCTCGTTGTGACGGGATTGTGTTTTTATCATCAGATACATTATTTCAGTTTTTATAGGAGATCTCAAGAGTTTTAGGGATATTGGGATATGATGTTGAGTTGTACAAGACCTTCTTACATAGAGATATGGATTTCTTTGCTACCATTTTTTTTGATCCCTTAAATGTTTCCCCTATTTGAGACATTCTAATGGTTTCTAGGTGTATACCTAATGACATGAAAAATTTATTCTCAAGTTTTAATTTAGAGAGGTAAGTAGGGTTTGGGATTGACTTTGTTTCAAATACACAAATGGTCTCGATACCCCTATAAAATATGGCACAAGTTGAGCTGATAGTACACATGATTAAGACAGATGAGTTAAAAAAACTATTACCCATGTGATTATTCAATAGAAACATATTTTCACTTTGACATGTATTAATATTGTTCAATTAGATTTTTTGTTGACTATAAGAAGTTGCTCATGGTGATAGTTAATAATAAGTACAATTTTTCTAGTGTGGATAACATGTTTGACTAGTTATAGAGGGTGAGGTTGTTTTCTGTTATTTATCGTTGACTAGGATATCATCATCATAGGTTTTTGTAGTATTATATAATAAATAATAAATTTAGAATAAGGTTTGAACATTATGAATACATTGTTATTTCTTTGGGTTTGACTAATGATCCTGTAGTTTTTATGGCTTATATGAACATGATATTCCATCTATATCTCAGTAGTTTTTTCAATATTTTTATATATGATATCTTCAATTATTTTAGACTTGAGCAAGATAATGAGAACCATATGAATCTCTTTGTGGATATAGTGAGAAAACATCAAACTAAATGAAATATTTTGATATGAAATTTATGTATCCAATAAGTGTTGTTTTTAGGACATGTGATTTCAGAACATGGATTATCAGTTAATAATGATATGGTGAAGGAATTCATGAAACGGGGAGATACATATAATATCTTTGGGATTTAATTTTTCATAGGAATATTTAGTTACTATCAACATTTCATCTGAGATTTTATAAATTTTTCATCACCAATGACTGCTCTTATGTCATCCCAACTTTTAGTTACATAACATTACATATCATTTTACAAACAGAGGATATTTTATTGATTAGTGTCATGTAAATAAGTTACATAATAGATGAATAGATAAAACATTATTATATACCATGTGAATCGATAATTCAAGGATCATCCAATGTACATTAATGTAATCTCATAACCTAGGGATGTACATCAAAATAAATGGAGAGCTTAAGGATGAGTAAGAGAAAATAATGGAAACCGTTTACTTGTGAACTTGGGGGATATAAATAATAAATTAAATAATTTTAATAAATGCTTGAGAAAATGGAATATCATAAAAATAATAAAATGAATCATAAGTTGGAAGCGTGGATAAAAAAATTAGTTTAGACATTCATAATCTTATAACTAAGTTCAGTCCCCACGGTGTTATAAATATTACCATGTTTATTCACTATGGTATCATAAAACATTTCATCTCTATACATTAATTTCATTACCCAATGAATTGGAGCACTATTACGGATCAACCAAAATATTTATCTATTTTCATGTGATATATATAGATCATAGTCCAAAATTTCGTAAATAACCCATAGACAATAAAGGAAATCAGTTTCATATCAAAATCATGGCATTTTAAAAAGTTCTTAAAAGCATGATCATTATGTCATTTATAACCCAAAAGAAATGGAATGATAATTTTCTGTATATCAATTCAAAAATTAAATTATTCATTTTTATGTCTTTATTAATACCCTAATAAATTAATGAGTTTTCTATATTATGATAAATAAAATAAAATACTTTCTGGAGAAACGAGATTGATTATAGACGAATATTTTATAGCATAATGGGTACAATACATGGTTTAATAATACATTAAAAATAGAGGGGAAAAGGATGAACAATTAATAAATGACTCATAATAAAATATAGAGACATAATAAATTTTAAATAAGAACACGATATAGAAATTTTAAAGGCATACCACAGAAAGGAGAACCAGAATGGAAAAGAGAAGTTGAGAATTCCTTTACCTTAAAGAGTATCATATTAAACTCTAATGTCGGGACCTTGGTTACTTGGGGACATCTTAGGAGGAATGATTGGGAGGTAATAATATCATATCATTGAGTATAGTTAAATGTTAATGAAATATAATGGTGTAATTGGTGGGTATCTATAGAAAAAATGATGGAGATTTTTATTAATTTTAGAGGACACCTTTTTAGTTATATTTTAAAATCCATGGTCTCTATCATGTAATTTTCCCATGGTATTGGCCACATGGGACACATCATATCATATTTTAATCCTAATGTTCTAAACATCATTATTACATAATTAATGATTTCATTATATATACTGAAATCTTAAAACTGTGTTTTGATTATTCACTAAAACCCACAATATTTTGTAAATATATCATAAATTACCCATAGACATAAATCAACATTTTGAATTCAAAAAAGACACTTATTTTATCATAATATTTGATTATTTATGAAATTTTTATCTTTTATGTCTAAAAACACATAATTATTAAAAATAATAACGGGCATAAAATGCATAGTAAAATGTTGAAAACTTGAAAAAACATAAATTTAATTTTTTTTCATTAAAAATCATTTTTATAAAACTATTTTCTTATAATAAATATTTTTTATAAAACTATGATTTAATATTATAATATATATTTCTCTGGAAAGTATAATTTTTACCTGAAATATCATTTTATCAGATACCTTCTCAATTGTTTTAGTAAAATAATTATTTGAATGAAAATGTTGAAATAAGAATTTTATTTAAACAATGGAATAAATTTTTAGTAATTAGGGCCTTGACAAATATCACCTTAAAACACCTGCATATGTCCTAATGGTATGGTTTATAATGGTAATAGACTCTTGGGGAGGCTCGGATAACATTTCTTGAGTGGTCATCTTCACTAACTTGAACTTATCCCATAGGCAATTTTGTTCAAGAATAGTATATTGATGCTCATCCTAGGCTATGTCAAGAGAGAATCCTAGTAATGTTACCACCTTTCAAAGATCTGAGAATTTGTCTTTTTATGGACATATTCTACTTGAAGAGGCCATTGACAATTCTTTATGCCTTAATTAACCATTATCATTTCTATTTATAATAAATATTTATAACGCAAAAAAATAATATTATTTCCAATGGACATATTATCCAACGATCATATAATAATAAAATCCCAATGGACACATTTAATTTATACTTATATATTTATATATATAATGACATAGTAAAATATACATTTTCAGGAAAAAAATATTATTCAAAAGTTCGAATTGTTTTATTATTCTCCCCACAAGAAACATCTACACAAAAATTTAAAATCATACCATAATAATAGAAACTGTGTGGGTACTTCAACCTGATAGTCTCCACTTGATCCAAGGTGGCCTCATCATATTTTTGTTCCTTTACAACACTTTATCTTGGTGGGTAGTCTTGTTTTGTAGAACCTTGTCTCTATGATCTAGGATCTCCACCTGAAACTCCTAATAAAAGTGGTCGTGTTACAATTCTCCCGCCTATGGATTTATTACATGTGAAGGGCCAGGTATGTACTTCCTTAAATGGTATATATGGAATACATCATGAACATTAGGTACATATGGAGGAAGTGAAAACATATAGTCCAATTCTATTATGTGATCAAGGATTTCATAGGGGTCAATGTACATTGGTCTGAGCATCCCAATCATTACAAATCACATGAATCTCTTCCGTGAATAAATTTTAAGGAAGAAATTGTCACCAATATCTTACTTCATACCCCTTTGATGGTTTTCGGCATAACGCTTCTACTGACTTCAAGTAGCAATAATGGGTTGTTTGATGGCATGAAATTTTTCGGTAATCTCTTTTACAAGATCAGGCTCAAAGAAGCATTCTCTCACAAGAATAATCCCAACAAGTAGGAGTTCTATATTTATATCTATATAGATCTTTTAAAGGTACCATTTTAATTCTCAAATGGAATCTCTTGTTGTAAAGGAACTAAAAAATGTGATATATTGATCCCATCCTCCTTTAAATTTCATTGGCAATGTTCAAATCATTCCCTCATGTGCTTGAATTGTCTTTTTAGATCAGAAATTAGTTTTTGGGTGATAGGCCATACATAAATTCATTTTAGTACTCAATGGATGTTGAATAATTCGCTATAATTTTTATGTGAACCTCATATAATAATCAGCTAAGATAGAGTGTGGTACTGATGTAGCCTTAATACTTCCCTCATTTAAATCCTAGAAGGTTGATCAAGTGGAAAATCTTCCCAAATGGAGAAATAATAGGTAGTCTTAATTATATGATCCATTATAGACAATACCATATTGTATACTTTGGAAGTTCTCAAGAGACTAATGACGAAGTCCATAGTGATATTGTCACACTCCCAATCTGGTATGGGTAGTGGTTATAAAACTCATTTATGGTGTTTTCTCTCTACATTCACATGCTGACACACCGGGCACCTTGTAGTGTAGTCAGCAATCTCCCTTTTCATGTTATCCCACCAATAATGATCATGATGGTCCTAATACATTTTTGTGCTTCTTGTATGTATATATAATGTAGAGCTATGAGCATCATCCATCATTTCCTTCTTTTTTTTATAGAATCTATAGAACACATAGTCTTGTATGAAATTTTAGTACACATTCATGATCAATATTGAACAGTGGAAACTTTCCATCCTTCACAACCACAATCTTCCTTTGTAAAAAAGGATATTCTTTTCAAGCATTTTATATCTTCTATAGTAATGACAGTTGAGATATCATTTTGGATAAGTTTGATGAATTCCATTTCCTTACAATTACCATGTCAAGTTTACTAGATCTTTGATTCGAGGATCACATCAAATCCTCATCATTGAAAGAAAAACATGGTCTTTCATACATAATGCATCAACTAATTTGTTTTCTCATACAAGTAGATAAGGAATTGAAAAATCTTAGTCGTTAAGAAGATCCTACCATCTCCTCTATCTCATGCTCAATTACTTTTGTGTAAAAATATACATTAAACATTGATGGTCATGATATATATCACACTTCTCCCCATTGACATAGTATATCTATATCTTTAAAGATAAACAACCACATCCAACTCCAAATCCTGCATATGATAGTTTGGCTCATGAGTATTTAGATTTCTTGATTCATAAGCAATCACCCTGTTATTTTTCAAGAGGATGAACACAATACCCTTTAAATATGCATCACTGAAAATAAATAATCCTTAACTAATTGAGGGATGAGTTAACATAGGTGTAGTAACCAATCTATTCTTCAACTCTTGGAAACATTCCACAAAATCCATTGTCAAGATGAACCTAACCCCCTTTTGAGTTAACATGGTTAGTGGATTATAAATTCATGATATTTTTTTCACAACCCTCATATAATATCAATCAATCCCAAGGAAAATAAGAATCCCTATTACTATTTTAGGATGAGGCCACTCTTGGACAACCTTATTGTTAGGTGGGCCAACTAAAACTACTTAATAAGATATAATGTTCACCATGAAAGAAATATTTTTAACCAAAATTCACATGTTATAAACATTATAAAAAATCATCTCATTCTTTAGAGTTTAAAAAATTAATCTTATATGATCCTCATGCTCCTTGTGACTTTTGGAATATATCATAATATCATTAATTAAAACTACCACTATTTTATCATGGTAGTCCATAAAGACTATATTCCTCAAATCCAGATATATTACATGTGAATTATTCAAGCCGAAGGGAATAACAAAAAACCAACAATTACCATATCTATATTGGAAGGTTTATTTGGAATATCTAATTTCATGAACCTTAATTTATGATAACCATATCGATGATCAATCTTGAAGATGAAATGAGCCCCACAATGTTGGTCAAATAAGTCAACTATTCTGTGAAGATGGAATAGGTTCTTCATTGTGATATTTTTCAGTTCTCTAAAATCAATTCATATCCACAATGATCCATCCTTTTTATTCACCAAGAGAACATGAACTCCCTATGGAGACACACTCAGTTAGATAAACCCCTTATACCAAAGATCTTTGAGTTTATTATTTAATTCCTCCAGCTTAAAATTTTCCATTATATATATGGTCATTGATATCAGATGAGATCTATGTATGATTTCAATGGAGGCCATTACCTCTATTTTTGGGGGAGATCCAGGTAACTATGTGGGAAATATGAATATGTATTCATGGTTTATGGGAACATTCTATATCCTTATACTCTAATTTATTTTTTATTATTAACTGATAAACTCTATAAAGAATGATAGATGAGGTTCCTCTAGAGAAATATCAAGTCAAGATATATCACATTGGAAGATAACTGCAATTTTTCCATTCAAGACTACAAATAGTTCCTTGCTTCTGCACTGGATCTTAGAATTATACATTGAGATTGAGTCCATCCCTAATATAATGTCGAATTCTTACAAGGTAATTAATACTATATTTGTGATAAGAATATTCATTCTAAATTAAAAAAAATGTGTTTATAAACACCATTGATGAATAAAAAATCCCTACCAGAATCATGATTGATAACTCTACTTTTAAATGTTTAGATATTTATTCTATATTCTTTGAAAATATGGATGAAATGAAGGAACACATATAACTAGAATCAAACAATTCACTTGATAGATTTGAGAGAAAAAAAAGAATACTTTCCACCACATTATTTGGAATATCACCTTTAGCCATCGTGATAAAGAAAGCTCAACCTTACTCCCTTGGCCTGTTCTAAGGCTGATGGTGATTCCCCTCTAATTACTTCAAATTTGGATAGCAATTTGAAAAGTTCCAAAGCATTCCAAACTTGATTTATTGTAATTCAGTTAGGTCCTACACCATCTTCCCTTTGTCATTTTTGTTGGGAAGTTGAGGCTTCACCTCCCTATGATAGTTTCAAGAGGTATGGCCATATCTTCCAAACTTATTACACTTCCCTATCTTTATAAAGTAGTTCCATAAATGCTTATTCCCACTTTTATTACACATGTAATGTCTAAATGCTTTCCACGTCTTCCCTAATCAAAGTTTTATCCTTATATTGGATCCAATGATCTTTTCATTCCATTTGTTTTTTGAGACCACTACATCTCTCCTAACATTAGTTATACCTTTATATCTCTCCATATAATTTCCTCATTACAATCACAGTCTCAATTAGATATATTATTTCATAGTTTAGGTCTTAATATACACAAGAATCTATCAAACATCACATTATTATCTATAAAAATGATAGAGGTGTAACATGAAAGCCTGGAGAATTTCATCTCATAGAATCCCATATATTCATTCTCATTATACTTTAGCTTGAAAGATTCCTTCTCCATTTTTGTTCTCATCGAACTAGGGAAATACTTATTTAATAAGATCCATCTGAACTCTTCTCACTTGATAGAATCAATCTCCCCTTATGGCCTTGTGTTTTTAATTAGTTCCTACCATTGATCAACTTCTCCCTCTAAGGGGTAAAAACAAGGGTAATTTTATCTTTTTCATAACTACTATGTACATTAAATATAATTTTTATAGATTTTATCCACAATTATACAATCACTTGGTTCGTAGATCCACTTATAATTGGTGGTCATTAATGAAAAAAGGACTCAATGGAATTTTTTTCCTTTCTTGGTTAAATCAATCTCTCAACTTGATTTTATTTATTTCCCAGAACATGAATATTTTGAATCATAATTTTCATGAAAGGTTCCATTCTAGCTTCAATTGAAGGGTTTTCAGAACATTGTCTAATGTTGTTACTATTTTCACGGTTCCTTCTATTTCTCTACAATTTATGAAAGAAGAAAACCTTAGTAAGAAACTCATTTTATTTAATAATATTATTGTTACATTTTCTATAAATACTTCATATTGATTCATAAAAATATTGTGATTTACCCAACATACTCCTCATTAGTGTCATACCAGAAGTGAAGAAAGGTCCATTCTCATGTAGCAGTTCTTATTTGAGTCTAGATTAAAGTGGTTTTTTCAGGTCTTACCCATAGATACATATGTGCCAGAGCCACATCTATATGTTCATATCCAGATAGATATATCATTGTTTGGAATCCACATACTCAATATTTCACCAAAATACCTGGTTGTTTTACTATATTTAATTTTTTCCTTACGGTTCTTCCGAATGTTTTCAAATCATAAATTAGTTAAATAATTTATCCTCCCTTTGATACAAACTATGTTATCCCATCATTTTATTACACAACATTGCATATGATTTTACGAATAGAGGATATTTTAATGTGTAGTGTCTTGGAAATAATGTACATAATACATGAATACATAAAACATTATGCTATTATATGTGAATGGATTCTTCATGATTCATCCAATTTACAATTATGGAATATCATCACCTGGTGAAATACATCAAATGAAAGGATTGGAATAAGGATGAGTAAAGGAAAACAAGGGAAATAATTTATATATGAACTTGAGAGATATCAATAAGAACATGAGGAATTTTCATAAAATGGTGAAAAGGAGGAATATCAAAAAAAATAAGAACATGAATAATAATTTGAAAAAAATGGATTCAACATTTAATCTATATATTCACTAGCATATCACCATGGCGCATCCCCAATATATCTTAAAAATTACTAAGGTTACTCACAAGGCTATCATCTAATTGGTCATATCTAGAAATTAATTTCATTACCCAATTAATTATATTAAAATAAATTATAACACAAAATATTTATTTATTTAATTGATAAACACATATATCGTAATCAAAAATTTCATAAATAACCCCGAGAGAATAAAATAAATGGGTTTCATATCAAAATCATGGTGTTTTAAAAAAGTGCTTATAAACATGATAATTATGACATATATATCCCATGAAAATAGAATGATAGTTTTAAGTATATAAATTCAAGAAAAAAATACACATTTTTATGTATTTATGAGTAACCCTATAAATTAATGAGGTTTGGTTATTCACATAATTAATATAAAAGAATTTCGTGAGAAAAAAGTGAGATGTCGAGACGAAAATTCTGCAGAAAAATGGGTTTGAAACATAGTTTAATAAAACATTAAAAATAGAGGGTAAAGGGTAATACTTTCATAAAAGACTCATAATATATTACAGGGATAGTAAAAAATAGAAATAAAAACATGTTATGGAAATTTTAAAGACATACCCCATAAAAGTGAACTTGAACGGAATAAAGAAGTTGAGAATTCTCTTATCTTGAAGAGAATCATATGAAACTATATAATCAAGACCTTGGGGTATTGAGTAAACATTGGTTGGAATGGTTGGGCGGAAATAATATCATATATTTAAGGAACATGAATTTGGTAATGAAATCCAATGGATGAATGGTTGAGTATTTATATAAAAAGTGGGCGGTTTTATATTAATTTCTATGGACATCTCATTAGTGGTATTTGAAAAAGCGAGGTCATTCCCATGGTATTTGATAATAAGGACACCTAACATCATATTTTAATCCTAAAGAGTATACCTGAAATATTACATCATTAATGATATTATTAAGCATGCAAAAAATGAAAAAGTGTATTTTTACTAGTCACTAAAAAAAATTTATAAAAATATCATAAATTCACCATAGATTAATATTGAACATATGTATTACAAATGAAATTAATTTAATCATATTAATTTTCTAAATATTATAAATTTAACTTTTAAATAAAAATTAATTAATTATAAAAATTAATAGTGGATATATAATTCATAGTAAACTGCATAGAAAAATATTTGACATTGAAAAAATATTATTTTAGCATTTGTAATTAATATGGAGTGTTTTAATAACACTATTTAATTATAATAAACAATATTAATAAAAGATTATTTTAATATAATTATTTATATCTCCCTAAAAATAACAATTTTACCCAAAAAATAAATTTATCAAATTCTATCTAAATTTTTCAAGAATAACTACTCTAAAAATGAAAATCATTGAATAAAACATTTATTTAAACAATGGGATTATATTTTATGTATGTATGGCCTTGAAACATAACCCCTTAAAAACACCCTCGTAAAACATAAGGATAAGGTGTTTAATGGTTATAAACTCTTGGGGTGGATTAGATAAACTTGATTGAGTGGTAAACTTCATTAACTTGAACTTATGATGTAAGCATTTTCATTTAAGATTAACATGTTGAAGGTCATCCTGAGTTTCATCAAGACCGAATCCCAGTGATGCTACCTCCTTCCCAAGATCAGACAAATGGGCTTTTTATGACCCGATTCTACTGGATGAGGCCATTGAATCTTCATTATACATTAATTAAGAATTTTCATTTCTATTTATATTGAATAGTTATAATGTTAAAAATTATTATTTCCTTCAACTGTCATATTAACCAAAAATCATGTAATAGTTAAAACCATATGGTAAATTTTCCATTATACATAAATATTTTTATTGATTATGTCATATTAAGATATACATTTTTCTGGGAAAAAATATTATCCAAATTTTTGGGTTTTTACAACTGTTACCAATAGAGGGTTGAAATTCATATAAGAATCTAAGTGACAGACTTATTTTAATGAGTGGAAGTGTCTTATGATGTATATACCTATTTTTATCTTACATTATCTAGTATGGAGAATGTGAAACACATTAATACTTTTAGTGAAAGTCTTGGTTGTGTTCTTACGAAATACGATCATGTCATGACAAATACATCTTGATTGCTTCTGTCATATAAGAAGTATTATTACACTCTTATTTGGTGCATATCATGGTTATTCGTGATCACTAGTTTTGGTGGAATAATCTATTTTTTGATAAGTTTCCAATATTTTATGAATAGAAGAGGTTGAGTGATATCTTTTCTTATAAGGACATGAATGTCACATAGTGGTTGTGGGTGTATTACCATAAGATATTCTATTTGGACATCAACTACACCCTAGGGAATTGTAATGACATTAGGAATACTCTCAACAATAAAAAATCGTAATAGACTCTCATGGAATTTAAGGAAGAGTTGTACCTTATGGGGCTCATTAATCAGTTTCATCTCATTACATATGTTGATGAGTCAGGTATGAATCATACATGAGTTCAATTATATATAAATCTACTAGATTATATTATGAAGAATCAATTGTTATATAAGGAGTTCAATTGATTAAAGAATACCTTTATGGTAGGTATAATAATTGTAGTTCTTCTCTCCCTTCTATAGGTATTACCTACATTGAGGATTGTTTTATCATCCCATCATCTATGAGGATTTTGGTTTTGTTTTACTATCTAATTATTTTTGGTTTATTCATCATTGGGATCTGAAGATGTATTATAACAATATATGTTGTTTCTAATAGAGGCTTAAAACTTATCATATAAAAATTTTAGATTATTAAAGAATACTATGCATTATATATCATAATGATCCATCCTTGAATAATTTAGGTCTAGTACCTATAGATATATGGAATCATAAACAACTATTTCATAGGTCAGGTATGTTATCTCCCAAAAATTTCACCATAACTAATACCATTTATATAAATATCATACATAATACCATTTATCATAACCTTTTAAAAGCATACAAAAGATAATGTGAGCTAAGATGATTGGTATGTTTAAACAAGGGAGATATCGACATATCATTATCAAAATTATATTATATCATGGAAATGACATTTAAAAAACCTACCATATATATCATATATTATAAAACTGATTTATATAATAAATTGTGGTATTCCATATGATATTATTCATAATGTAATTGCACAACATGGTCTGTGAGAGAATAACATTTAAAAAAACATACATTTTCAGCATCCAAATAAGAATAAAAAATATTTTTTCAAGCATATCAATCAAGAAATTAATTACATGATAGAATTGGGATAACAACTAATGTAGCTATATTAAGATTAGTATAACCTCCCATATTCCCTCTTTATAAGATGTGTATAATCTCTTTTGTAACATCATATCTCATAGAACAATAATAATTTTCAAATTCATTGATTGGATATATCGATCCCAATCATCAAATAATCAATAAACTTGTGTTCCATGTTATTAGAAAACATTAATCATATCAATACCATTTATGTAAAATAGATTTTGTCCAAATATCATCATTTTATAACCACTATTAATGAAATAGGTTCCATAATCATTTTGAAATCATAAAAATAACCGTCCAAATAAATGAATCAGAATGTTTTCATTGAATCATAACATTAATAAATCATATTTATCATAAAAATATTTTATCTTTGGGGAAACATGATTTTTAGAAGACAATATGATCCATAAGGAAATAAATATTTCATAGAATATAAGTTTTTTAAAAAATCATTAATCATTTTGAAAATACATATATTTGAAATTAATTATTGGAATATATAAATTAGGATATTTAAAATATAGTGATCATGATCGTGGGAAATGTCGTACATATTAAGAAAAAAAGGTCAATTCATTTTTTTTATTCAAACCCAAATTGTACTTTTTTGACATAAAATGATGATTATGTTTAAAACTAATTGTAAAAAATAAATTATGGAAAAAATTTACTTTATAAAATACTAGAGAAACATTAAAACATTCTTGAAGACATTTAGAGAATTCATGTATATGGAGGGAATAATATTATAGAAAAAACTGATAAATATATATGGTTTTAATTAATGATAATATTTTTAACTATTTATTACATAAATATTAGAAAATAATGAAAGATCATGTATTGTCATGAAATAACTAGATTAGAATAAAATTAAGGAGTTTCTTGAATGATGGATCATAATATTTCAATATTAGAATCATAAAAATAAAAAATATTGAAGAATGGTGAGATTATATAATAAAACCCTTTGCAAATTTAGTAACATTTATTCATAATCAACATGATGAAATAAAATAAAATTAAACATATACTATCATTATAGTAAATAAAGTCATTATATTACATGTCAAAGGGGATTGGCATACACCTCATAAATGAAAATTAGAGCATAGCATAATGTATGTCTTAAAGAAGAAAAAATTGAGACAAAACTCCCTTAGATTAATTAAAAATTTGAGTCATACAGATTAAAAAACACTTTATAAAAAAATATTTTTTTATAGATAAATTAACAAAACATATTTTTATATAGCATACCATATATTCTTATGACCATTTATGTAACGACCCATTGTTTTTCAATGGAAATTACCTTTTCATAAGTATGTCATAAAATCCAATGAAAACACAAAAAAAATGAACTACTAAGTTCTATGGGACCTTTAAACATAGATTTTTCACATCTGTTTTTGGAATTTCGAAATTCTGACATACACGATTGTGATCAGTAAGTTATTTGGAATCCGATATGAAAAACCTATTTTTGGTGAATAATAACCTACCCTTATGAATTTCAACATAACCTTATAAATAGTGATATACCCTAATGAATGGTAACCTAACCTATAACAGTATTAAAATAATATTCAAGTGAAATTATGACGTACGTGTATTTTAGAATAAGAAAATGTATATTTTAAAAATATGTTTTAATAATAGATTATGATACTAAATGAATATTAAATTAATCATGTTTTGAAATTTATTTTTGAAAAATGGACCACATTTTTGGATTCCACACATCAAAACATGGTTAGGGTGAATTTTTGGGTTTTTTCTAAATTACTGGAAGTTTTTATTAATAGTAAAATCAGATAATTCACAATAAATGCTAAATAATGGATTAATCCAGTCATTGATGATGATCTGTAGATTTAAGCCCAATTGGTTAGAAGTCACATGCATTTATTAATATTCCTGGTCATGGAATACTTACTATTCATTTTCTTGTGAAGAAATAATAAAATAATGATTAAAAAATTATGAAAATCCTCCTCCCCTCCACTATAAATACCACCCATATTTACCTCTTCTCTTCACTCCTCTCAAGCCATGTTCCTTTCCAATATTCTACCCAAATATCTCCCGAAGCTCCTCCCCCACGTCCAATATCCCATAGCCTCTTTAAAATACCAAAACATCTCCCCTTAAAAGGTTCTAAAAGAAGGATGTTTCTAAAGGTAAATTCTTCTTTCCAATTCCATCTTGTCTTTTATATTCTTTTCTATTTATTTCTTTCCTCACCTCCCTTCACCCAAATAGTAAGATAACTCTAGTAACATAAATGTACTGGAAATTTTTTTTATGATAATGGGATATTTCATTATCGTCTCTCATTTCACCACCTTTTATTTGAATGGAATGAAAGCACCGTATGAGATGTGAAAATTTAGCACATTCAAGGACAACGGTTTCTCAATTTCTATTATCATCTTTAAATCCGGTCATGAAACCATTTTTTTTATAGTTGTACCCGATTATATATATGTAATATATCCTATTTTTATTTTGTAATCGTCTTTTTAAAATGGTGTTATGTTATAAATCAAAACACGTTCTTTTTAGTCAAACCCACCAATTAACAAAAACAGTTGTCACATTGGTTTTTTATAATAGTTTGACCTCACTGAATGTAACCAAATTAACTTTAAAACCATTTAATCTCCTTAATGTTCACTAATACAATGAAACTTCAATTATGGAAAACCACTTTCATCTTACATGTTTATCCAAACATAAATACTAGTAAACCGATCATTAAAATCAAGTAAATAAATGAACCCAAACTATAAAATTGAACCTCATAACCAATCAAAACAGTTATTAATGAACTGAAAATGATTATACTAAACCAATTAAACATATAAAAGGTTATATATTTATTAATTAATAAAACTAATTTTTTTATTCAGGTCTTTAATAACAAGTGGATAACACCAATGGATTTAAGCTAAGGGATCCTCCCTATTTCACTATTATTTCAAGATTGTCCACTATGTCATTCCATTATATGTATGCTCCCAAATAACGGGGTGTTATTTCTCACTTTCCCATACTTCAGTTGTGATTTATAAGTTATTAGATACCACATTCTCTTTCAAAAAATCCCTTTTAGGTAGACCCGATACCTTCCCATAATCCGTAATGAATTCTACCCAAACCTCCTTTACTCCTTCGGGTTTTTCTATATTTATTTTTACCCAAATAAAGTTTTCTTTTATTTTTATGTAAAACTTATACATACTATTTATATGCAGCAAAATTGTGTTCCAGGATCCATCCCTCATTCTCTTTTTGGGATATACATGTTTTTTTTATTCCCACCTCGATACCCCGATAAACAATAATGTTTTAAGGGAACTTCCCAAATTCTTACCTGATTTCAAGTGCACTATATCTTTTATTTTAAGACACCATTGTATTTATAATTTATTGTCTCAAAAACATTTCATACAAGTTGTCACATGTTTTTGAAATCATGTACCATGATATATGTCTATTTAATGTCCATGTATAATTCCTTTCTTCCATGGACACTTTCTTGATATTCCCATTAGTTATTATTTATGTCATGGTTGTGGTACCTAATTCGTTCCATGGGTACCCAAATGTTTATGTATGGTTAATTATGTATGATTATTGGTGTGGAAGGCTTTTTTATGTGGAAATAATATTCCTGAAAATGTTGATATGAGTGTACCCATATAGAACTCTAATGCATTGGATAAAGTTATGTCTCCTGATATGTGATGTGAAACAGGATTGGCAGATAGTCTGGACCCGTACTTAAATGGGAAACATGATTGGTGGCTAGCCTTGAAACGCACTAAAGAAATGTCTAATGATTCTTCCACATTTATAAGATTCAATGTTTATATGATTACATAATTATACGATATGATTTCATATATTCAATGATTTGTTGTCATTATGGCATGTGTCCTGACTCATGTGCTTAAGATGTATCATTATGTTCATCCCCTTATTGGGCTTTTTAGCTCATCCCTTTGTTCATGTGTTCCCCAGGGTACCCTATGAAGTTTTAAGGGCTCAATGGAAGTTAGGATCTCTTTATGGATATTAAATAATGAAATGTTTTTTAGCCCCATGTTTTATGTTTTATGTACCTAGTCTTGCAAGAAACAAGACATAACGATCATTGCCTTGTAATATGATGTATAATTATGCTTATGAATCATGTAATGTTATATATAAATGGATTTGGTAGCTATAGTTGGTATCATAGGAAGGTCTAGTTATTTTTGGGAGATTATGAATAGGTAACCTTAGTGAGAACCTTATGGATAAGATGATGTATAAAACATCCCTAAATACATACCTAAATTTAGGTATGAATAGAGTTAGTGGATTATCAAAAAAATACATCCATGTCTGGATACGAGCAGTTAGAGGTAGCTCTGGCACCTATGTACCTAGGAGTGAAAACTCCGACAAGGAGTTTTGGGCTTGACCTGGGGTATCCTAGTACACAACAATGTGCCTTTCTACACTCTTGGTTACAACACTCCTAGGGGATATGCTTTGGTAGATTCAGGATCTTAGTACAAAACATTATTAAGGGAAAAAACCCCATAAGAATATAAGTCAAGAAATAGATTGAGGATAACCTAGATTTAAGCCAATGGAATCACAATATAGGATGTACTTATTATTTATATATTTATCTTTTTAGGTTCAAGGTTTCCTTTTTATGATCATTAGCTAAGTATTAAATACCTCAAATTATACGTTCTTTTTCATAGTTAATTGTGGGAAATAGAAGAACACACTTCAACAAACAATGTGATAGGAAATGTGATGATTTCTATAATGATATGCTGGATATGATTGGAGCAGGTACTCAAAATATTATGAAAGTACATTCTCAGCTGGTTTGAGTTATGAATAATAACCAGAATCATGCAGAATTCCCTCTTCCTCCATGGAAATAGCAAGTTTCCGTAGAATCCATCATGCAGAAAAGGCCTCCCATGTTTAGTGGATATTTTGATCCCCTCCTTGTAGAATAATTGATTGTCTCCATTCAAAAGATATTATCCGTCCACATGTGATTGAATAAATAGAAGGTTGTACTGGAAGTCTATAGTTTTGATGGCGAAACTAATCAGTGGTGGAAATTGATCAAGAATAAAAAGTCCCAAGAATAAATTGATTCCATGATTGGGAGGAATTCAAGAGGATGTTTTTTAACAACTAATTTTCTCGAACCCTTCTTCTCAAGATGAAAAGAGAGTTCCTCGGACTCAAGCAGAAGAAAGATGAGTCCGTCAGGGTGTATGAAACAATATTTACAAAGCCTGTAAGGTACAACTCTGGCTTTTTCATGAACCCCAAATTCTTGGTGGATCACTTCATTTTCATACTAAAGACGAGTATATGATAAGCGTTGATGATTAAAGACTTTGATAGTTCTGAGTATATTGTCTGTTGTTCCCTAAAGATTTAAATAGAGATTGGAGACTCTCAATTGTCTCATGGGCCCACTGACAAGAAGACGAAAATGGAGAACAACATGGGTGGTTCATCAAATAAATCTCATGATGGAAAGAAACATTAATTTTCCCCATTCAAAAATTGTGGGAAGAATCATCTTGGTAAATTTCTGAAGGGAACCAATAATTTATTCAAATGTGGAATGTTTGGTCATCTGGACAAGAACTAACGAAGGAATATGAAAAATCCTGCTAATGTTGAAGAAGGATGGAAGGTTCAGATCAACACTCAGTTAGCGGTACAGTGTTACAACTATAAGGAGCGTGGACATTATGCAACCAATTTCCCTAAGGTGAGGGTTGTCGGAGGCCATCATCAACATCCTCCAAGGAAATTAAGAAGGGATTATCCTATTACTACTGCTGAGGTGGAGCCAAACAATGATGCGGTGACAGGTATGCTAGTCATTATTTCAAGAATAGCAAACATACTATTTGATTCTGTTTCTACGCATTCATTCATATCATGCAAGTTTTATAGAACTATTCAAACACCACCTCAAAATATAGAGGAAATGTTATCTATGAGAATAGTGAATGGGGAAATCGTTTCGTCCTTGGTTTATAATTCATCCCCAGTTAACGTTTTTGGACTGAACCTCCCCACAAATCTCGTCATACATCTTCTAGTAGAGTTTGACACTATCATGGGCATGGATTAGCTATCTTTGTACAAGGCCAACATCAACTGTCGGGAAATGGATATTACTCTCCACATCTGAAAGCATACTCCGATTCTTTACAAGTGTAAGGAGGAAAATGAATCTCCTTTAGAATATTCATCTCAAGTTTCGATATTGTTGCCTTATGAGCAAGAATTTCTAGCTCAAATGATTAAGACTAATGAGACAATCATGCTTTAAGACCTTCCCATCGTGAGGAATTACATTGATATATTCCTTGAATAGATTTTTGGTCTTCATCCTAAATGATAGGTTGATTTCTCAATTGAACTTATTCCTGGAGCTTTGCCTATATCAAAGACTCCCTTCTGAATAGCCGTTGTAGAGCTGGATGAACTACAAAAGCTATTACAGGAGAATATGGAGAAGGGTTTTACACACCTGAGTTCCTCACCATGGGTTGCACCAATCCTCTTCATCAAGAAGAAGGGTGGATAAATATGCATCTACATTGATTATTGTTCTCTCAATAAAATCGTGATAATGAACAAGTATCCCTGACTGTGGATAAATGAATTGTTCAATCTGCTTCATGGGTCTAGTTATTTCTCTAAGGTGGACCTTCGGTCAGGATATCATCAATTAAAGGTGAGAAAGGAAGAAATTACCTAAAATTTATTTCAAAGGAGGAATGGCCACTATGAGTTCATAGTGATTCCCTTCGGACTCACTAATTGTCTAGAAACATTCATGTATTTAATGAATAGAGTCTTTAGAGATTACCTCGACAAATTTGTGGTTGTCTTTATTGATGACATTATGATAAACTCCCAGAGTAATGAGGAACATGAAGAGTATTTGAATACTGTGTTAAAGACTTTGAAAAGGGAGTAGTTGTATGAAAAGTATAGTAAATGTGAGTTCTGGATGGGGGAAGTATCATTCTTGAGGCATGTTGTCACTAGAAAAAGGATATTTGTGGACCCTTCCAAGACAAAGGCAATTGAAGAGTGGCCCATGCCAACTTTCATCATGGGAATCCGTAGATTTTAGGGTCTTTTTAGGTATTATTGACAATTTGAGAAGAACTTTCCATGATTTCCATACCCAATGACCAAGATGACACAGAAGGGGGTAATGTTTTTCAAGACGAAAAAATGTGATGTAAGCTTCAAGGAGCTAAATAGAATGCTGATCACTACACCTGTAATCACAATACCGAAAAGTGGAGAAATTTTTGTGATATGCAGAGATGATTCAAAGGAAGTATTCGGTTGTGTACTCATGAAAAATGATAATGTGATAACGTATGGCTCATGGTAGATGAAGATACATGAGAAGAACTACCTGACACATGATCTAGAGCTGGCATCCTTTGTTTATTCCTTGACGATTTTGCGGCACTGCCTTTATGGTTAGAAGTTTGACATATACACGGACCCAAAGAATCTAAATTGTATATTTACACAAAACGAGTTCAACATGCGTCAAAGGAGATGGTTAGAGATAATCAAGGATTATGATTGCTCTATTCACTAACATCTAGGAATGGTAAAGAAGGTAGAAAGTTCTCTATATATAAAAGAACCTACTACTCTATCAATGTTATGGATTTGGAAAGACCCTAACTTCTTGGATAGGAAAAGGATGGTTTTATAAATTATAAGGGCATGGGATAATCATACCTTACCCAAATTATTGTGCAACCATCCATTCAAGAAATGATTAAGGAAGCACAAATGGATGATGTTGAGTTACAATAGAGGTTTAATGCAGTAAAGGAAGGGAAGCTGCAAGTGTCACATATCAATGATGATGGTGTGATTTGGTTTGGAATGTGGCTGTGTGTGCCTTCCTCACCCAGGATAAAGAAAGATATACTATACTATAAGAACGTGATTCTTATTTTTGAGGTATGGGTTTCTTCTTTTCTCTTTTCCTTAATTGTTTTTGAGAAATAATGGAAAATGGGAAAAATCCTAAAATTTGGGACTACACGCCGTGTACTATTCCACAAGTTGTGTGATTTTGTCCATGTGGGATGAGTACACAGGATGTGTAGCCATGTCGGTGACGAAGGGTGTAAAAACCGACTACACACCGTGTAGTGGTATTTACACACCGTGTAGTCAGTAGGAAGGAAAATAGTAAGGTGGTGGAAGCAGCCGCTAGCTGGGCGATAGTACACACCGTGTAGTCGGGAATACACGATGTGTACTCATGTTGATGGATGAACAGTTTGGCGGTGCCGCCAGAGGAACAATTAAATGAAGGAAGTACACACTATATAGTCAAAACTACACACCCTGTATTTTGTTTTTTTCACCTAAAATGGGTAGTAGCCAACCCTGTTCACAGAATTGGCTTAGAACCGAATGGGAGCTCGGGAGAGGACGACCGAACCTTTGTGGATCAACCAATCGAGCTTCTAGAATCTGTTTCCGCTTCCGTTGATCACGTTGGAACTGCACAGGTAAGCCCTTCCATTTACTTGCGTAGTTCAGGACAATTCTTCCTCTAAGGGAAGTTATTTGAGTTTGAATGCCTTTTATTCTATGTCAGATCTATGTCATTCTTGGTTGTTTCTAGAAGCGATGTTTGTATATACCATTCTTGGGTGGTTAAGGTAGGTGGCTTGGTGTTTAATTTCCAATTGTTGTGCGATTGTGCGCATTTTTTTTCTACGAACCCATGTTGGCGTGTCGTATGGGTGAGGTCGTGGCTATTTTAACTACCTAGAAATGTATAAGTCATTAAATGTGATAATAAACTGTTGTTTGGGATCATTGCTTGGATCCAGGACAACCCCTAGGGTGTGTTACTCTGTTTAGCCGTTTGGCCAGGATACACGAGGGTATGCCTTTGTAATAATGTTTGTTAAGTTTCCTTGAGAGGAATTGTATGTGAATTGATTATTTACAAGTTGGGCTCGGCCCGATTGCTTGTGCATGAGGCGGTGTTTTACTATAGCCTGAGGTAATGACTGGATTAGCATGAGGGGAACATTCTTTTTATCCTGAGGGGAACCTTTCATATGGTTGAGGGCGGGGCTTCTGTGCCTGAGGGAAACACTTCGTACACCTGAGGGAAATTTATGTTATGCCTGAGGGAAATTCTTGAGGGAGAGATTTTGATTACCTGAGGGTAAGCATTTTCATGTTTGAGGAAACTGACTGTTTACATAGAAAAATCACTGTGCTATTTTTCATTATATGGAAGGATTAAATGAATGTTAAAATGGAAATATAACTGGAAAATCTAATTAATTTTGAGTACTGCTTAGTTTATTGCATTTACTTTTTCACACTGTTGTTGCATGTTTACACACAGTTGGGCAAGGGCCTCTGGTGAGTGCCTACTGAGATTATTTCTCACACCATGTTTGGGTCATGCTTTTCATCCCAAACAGATTACGTTTCTCTATGTTTGGATAAGGGCATGGGTCCCTATACAGGTACTTGATTGCTGCTGAGGAGTAGGGGAGCATGGGACCGAGCTTAGGCTCGTGATGCTACTAGATATTTGTTTTGTTTTGTTGAACTCTATATTGTATTGTACTACTATGTAACATATTCTGGCTGTTTTATTAGAACTTGAGACATGTTGCATCGTTTTTATATAATTGGTTGGTTATCTTTTAATGTAGTTGTTAATATTAAATGTTAATGGTTTATTGCTTCCGCTGTTGTTGTATGATTTTTATTTTATTTCATTGTGATACACTTTGACAAATGAGGGAATTTTTTCCCCACTATCAGAACTGGGCCCTCACTGCTAGTCAGCATCCTCTGACATTTGGGGAAATGCGCTTGAGGTCACATGGTGAACTGGGTTTGGGGCACTCGTTGAGTGGAACCCAGATCTGAGACGTTACATAGACAATTCACATATCTCAACATTCTCTATCTGTCCTGGGAGTACCAAGATGTATCGTGATCTCCAAGAACACTTCTGGTTGAATAACATGAAGAAGGAGATTGCGGAATATATATCAAGGTGCTTGGTATGTCAGCATGTTAAAATAGAGGGAAAAAAGACCAAATGGATGATACAACTATTGCCTATACCCATGTGGATATTGTTATAATGTCACTATGGACTTTTTCATAAGTCTCTCGATGTTGTCGAGGGGAAATAATGCGATATGGGTTCTGGTTGACCGACTCAATAAAAAATCCCATTTTATCGTTATTTGGGAAGACCTCTCACTTGAACAACTTGGAAAAATATATGTGAAGGTGGGGGTGAGACTGCATGGTGTTCCACTCTCAATTGTCTTTGATCATGATCCAATGTTCAAATCTAAATTCTTGAGGAGTCTTCAACAATCTTTGAGTAATGAATAAAATTTCATCATGGCCTATCATCCCCAAACTGATGGACAATTCAAAAGGACTATTCAGATTCTCAAAGATATGCAAAGATCCTACTCTATAGAATTCAAAGGTGGATGGGATTAGCATCCCCCATTGGCTGAGATCTCATACAAAAATATCTTCCACTCGAGTATTCAGATTGCTCTGTATGAAATTTTGTTTGGAAAGCGATGTAGAACTCCAACCTGTTGGGATGAAGTTTGAGAAAGAAAGTTACTTACACCCGATCTTGTGCAAGAGATGTCAGAGAAGGTTCAAGTCATCCAGAAAATCTTCAAAGATGCTCAGAGTTGTAAAAAGAGATACACTGACAACTGTCGAAGGGACATGGAGTTCGATTGTGAAGATAAATTCCTCCTTTTAATATCACCATGGAAGAGAGTCATGCGGTTTGGAAAGAAAGGGAATCTATTCCCAAGGTATATTAGCCCCTTTGAGATCCTTGACCAAATAGGAGTTGTGGCCTATCCGCTTGCAGTTCCACTGAATATGGCTCCAGTTCATATTTTTTTTCATGTATCACTCCTAAGGAAGTACATACATGATCCCTCACATGTACTGAACACATAGGTGGTGCAGTTGGAAGATGATCTCTCTTATGAGGAACAACCAAAGAAGATTAAAGACTAAAGAGATAAGGTTCTACGCAACAAGACAACCAACCTTGTCTAAGTGTTTTGGAGGAACCAAAAGTTTGAAGAAGCTAGTTAGGAACCAGAGGAGGAAATGGAGAATTACCCTCACATGATTATGGCTTAGAATGTATAAAAAATTTTCTAGGGAGAAATTTCATAAGGGGGGATAAATGTAACGACCCAATTGTTTTCAATGGAAATTCCTTTCCCATAAGTATGTCATGAAATACAATGAAAACACAACATAATGAACTAATATGTTCTAAGTGACCTTTAAACATAGGTTTTTCACTTCTGTGTTTAGAATTTTTAAAATCTAGTATACATAGTTGTGATCAGTAAGTTATTTTCAGTCCGATAAGGAAAACATAATTTTTAGTGAATTGTAACCTATCCTTATTAATAGTAACATACCCTTATGAATAGTGATTTACAATAATGAATAGTAAACCGACCTATGATAGTATTAAAATAATTTTCATGCGAAATTATGATGTACCTGTATTTTAGAACAAGTAAATGAATGTTTTAAAACTGAATTTTAATAATAATTTATAATTTTAATTAAATATTAAATTTGTCATATTTAGAAATTATTTTTGAAAATGGACTTCATTTTTGGATTCAACATGTTGGAACATGGTTATGGTGAATTTTTGGGATTTTTCTAAAATAATAGATTTTTTATGAATAGTAAAATCTGATAATTCACAATAAATGCTAAATAATGGATTTATTGATTCATTGATGATGATCTGCTAATGTATGCCCAATTGGTTCTAATTCACATGAATTTATTACTGTTCTTGGTCATGGAATACTTACAATTCATTGTATAGGAAGAAATAATAACCTAATGATTAAAAAATTATGAAAACCCTCCTCTCATCCACTATAAATACCACCCATTATTACACCATCCTTTCACTTCTCTCAAGCATTGTGACTTGACAATATTTGGCCCAAATCTCTCTCCAAGCTTCTATCCCACGTCCAAAATCCCCTAGCCTCTTCAAAATACCAAAACCTATCCTCTTAATTGGTTTTCAAAGGAGGAAGTTTCAAGAGTTAAACTCCTCTTTCCAATTCCTTCGTTTCTTTTATGTTCTTTTGTTTTTGTTTATTTCCTATCATCCCATCACTCAAATAGTATGTTAACTCTAGAAACATAAATGTACTAGATTTTTTTTTATGATAATGGGATATTTCATTATCTTCTCTCCTTTCCCCACCTTTTATTTGAATGGAATGAATGCACTGTTTGAGATGTGCTAATATAGCACATTCAAGGACAACAATTTATCAATTTCTATTATCATCTTTAAATATGGAAATGAAACCATTTTTGTTATGGTTTCACCAGAATATATATATTTAATATATTTTTTATTTTTATTCTATATTCTTTTGGTAAAAATGGTATGATATTATAAATCAAAACATGTTTTTTGTAATCAAACCCACCAATTAACAAAAACAGTTGTCACTTTGGTTTTATATAATAGTTTGACTTTACTCAAAGTAAACAAATTAAATTTAAAAAAATTTAATCTCCAAGATGTTCAATAATAGAATATAATTTCAATTATGGACAACCACTTTAATCTTACATGTTTATCCAAATATAAATACAAGTGATCCATTTCATTAAAATCAAGTAAACAAAAGAGCCTGAACAATGAAATTGAACCTCATAACCAATCAATACAGTTATTAATTAACATTAAATGATTATACTATACCAAATACATATATAAGGGGTTATGGAATTATTAGTTAATAAACCTTATTTGTATTTTCAGGTCTTTAATAACAAGTGGAGAACACCAATATATTTTAAGGTATGGGATCCTCCCCATTTCACTTTTATTTCAAGATTATATCCTATGTTATTCCATTTTATGTGTGATACCTAATAATGGGGTATTATTTTACAACTTACCCATAATTGTCTCCGGATTTATAAGTTATTAAGAAACTCCATTCTCTCTCAAAATATCCATTTTAGGTACACCTGATACCATGCCAATAATTAATAATGAATTCTATTCGAACCTCCTTAACTCCTTCGGGTTTCTCTATCTTTCTTTTTACACAAATGAAGTTGTATTTTATCTTTATGTAAAAATTTAACATACTGTTTATATGCTCCAAACTCGTTTTCAAATATCCATCCCTCATTCTATTTTGGGGATATACATGTTTTTTTTTGTGATTCCCACCTCAATACCCCCGATAAGAAATCATGTTTTGAGGGAACATCCCTAATTCTTACTTGATTTCAACTAGACTCTATCTTCTATTTTAAGACACATCTGTCTTTATAAAATCAGTATTTTAATTATAAGAACCTTTTTGGTTCACTTCTGGTTTTATATAAATGATTGTTCCCTTTTCTATTTTAAAATCTTTATAGTATTTTCCTTAAAACCGCACAAAATGTTTTAATGATTACATTTCACAGATACATTTATTACATGTTGTCAATCCTTTTCGACATCATGTACCATGATATATTCAAATTTAATTTCCATGTATAATTCTTTTCTTTCATGGAAACATTCATGATACGCCCATTGGTAATGATTTATGTCAGTGTTGTGGTACCTAATTATTTCCATGGGTACCCTTATGTTTTTGTAAGGTTGATTATGTATGATTATTGGTGTGGAATTATTATTTATGTGGAAGGAATGTTCATGAATATGTTGAGATGGGTATGCCTAGATAGTGCTCTAATTCATTGGGTAATGTTATGTCTCATGAGATGCGATGTGAAATGGGATTGGCGGATAGCCTTGACCCATACTAAAAGGGGAAATGGGATTGTCAGTTATCCTTGACTTGTACTAAAGAAATGTCTTATGATTATTCCACATTTATATGATTCCATATTTATATGATCCCAATCTTATATGATATGATTTCATATGTTCAATTCTTTGTTATCATTATGTCATGCCTATTAACTCATGTTCTTAAGATGTATCCTTATGTTCATTCCCTTACTGGGCTTTTTAGCTCATGCCTTTGATCATGTGTTCCTCAGTGTACCCTATGCAGATGCAATGTCTCAAAGGAAGTTAATATCTATTTAAGGAGATTAAACAAATAAATATTTTTTCCCCATGTTTTTTTTCTGTACGTAGTCATCCATCACACTTGACTTAACAATCCGTGGATTGTAATCTGATGTATAATTATGATTAAAATCATGTAATTTTATATATAAATGACTTGGGTTGCTATATTTTATTACTCGATTGTTAAAAATTCCGTGTAAAAATTATGTTTTCGAAAATAAATTCATTATTTTTTATGTCTGTTCGATTTTTTATTTTCAGACCTCGTACATTGATCATGATATTTTCATAAAACTGTTTTCAAATCATGTATAAATATAATATATATTACATAACAGAATTTTTTTTCATACATGGGTATTACATCATTTTTTCATTACATTTCGTACATTGCATAAGAAGACACCCAAAAACCATATTAGTTTAGTTGTTTTTTAATCATGGAACACAAACATATAGTCTATGGAAAGATATTAAATGGCTTCCAAAAATATATTCCCCTTTATTACTCCTACCTATAACCTCATTTTATAACCAAGGGAAAGTATAACATAAAAAATGGTGACTATTGATGATTAGTAAATGTATGATAAGGAGGTACATAATAATAATCATGAACATTATGGTAAGAGAACATGAGAATAAAATTATAAAATCATGTAATAGATATCAGATATCATATACATGACTCAAAGAAATAAATAATGGAATTTTATATGACATGAATCATAAGGAACAAAAAGGGAATAAGCCATGAAATCTTTACATAATAATAAGAAATAGAATTTGTGGAAGACAGATAAACATGTAATATCATTAACTATAAGTAAAAGTGCATTTCCAAAAATTAGTAGGGAAAATCAAGGGGAATACAATGATTTATTGGGAAAAACCACCATCCATAGATTAATTCCATTACAGGTAAGGGATTAGTATTCCCCATCTCCCCATAGTGGATTAGGTTTCCCCATCATCCCCTAGTAGATTGGGTTTCTTCATATTCCATAGTGGATTAAGCACATGAACTTATTTCCATCATTATAAAATTAAACATAAATATTTAACCAATTCATTTAAGGGAGATATAATTTCCACTCATCACATAATTAAAATAATAATTATATGTTCCACTATAACATAAATTATATCAGTGCCCTAAAAAAAGAAACAGGATTCATAAACATTTCATCATAACATAATTCATTAAATGAAAAAAAATAATAAATACCACTCTATAAAACACAAAATATATTCCTAGAAAGAATAAAAATGGTACATATGGTCATACTCTAATAAAATATATATAACATCAAATTATATTTTCTTTGATGGAATATGAATTTTAAATGATCAATTGAAATAATTCTTACGAAAAATATCATTTATGTTTTGAAAAAATGCTTTCTATGTCATAAAACATCTTGAAAAATAATTTTCATTTAAAACTAATATTAAATATTAAAAATTAATACTTTAAATCTATTATATATATATTTTTTAAATCTCATTTACTTAAAAATGATGAAAATATCATTTAAAACACTTTTAAAACACTTTTAGAAAACATTGATTTTAAAGAACACATATTTCCAACCATATATTGTATAAAATTTCATAAAAAATATAATTTCATTAAAATAAGTAGATTCATGATAAAAATTTCAAATGGATGTATATACACCTTTTAAAATAAATTAGGTTCATAACATAACATGGTTCTCAAAAATGGAAAACTCATTCAAAATTTCCTTACCGATTTGGTAAATTTTGAACTGTAAACCACATAAAAGATAGATCATAAAATGGATATATAAATAAGAAATATTTTAAATATAAGGTTCATATAATATATTCATGGTTATTGTATACACCATAATATAATAGGGTGGTGAATATGGAATAAGTCTCACAAAAATACAAGTGTGACTAGAAATCCTCACTACATTTTACAATCTGTCGAATCAAATGCCCCATGAAAGAAAGAGAATTATATTGATATTTAAATTCAAAAATATTTAGCATAATTATCATAAAATAAATTCCTGATCATTATATACACTAAATATAAGAAATAGTTGGTGGAAAAGACATTAATCTCATAGAAAATAAAGGTGATATTGAAATCCCTTATCATATATGTCGACTCTTATCATTCTCTTAATGATCACATGTATAATAAATATAATTTTTTTAAACATATATTAATGATAAATATTAATATATTTATAAAATACCATATGTGATATAAATATTAGTTAATATTACACTCTAATTAACGATTTTATTTTTATTTTCTGTTTTAGGTAATAACTGCTTCACATCTCATACATCATGTTATTCTTGCAAATCATACATATATAAATAATTAATTATATCCAGATTTATGACCATGAGGTAAATATATTATATATTCATTATATGTTTTTGGTTATATATATATATATATATATATATATATATATTTTTATTATATACATAAAAAATTAAATACACTATTCATGGAGAGGGTAGGCCGTATGTATTTATGAACATAACTTACATTTGATGCTGTATTGAAAGAAAGAAACTAAATGACATATATTTATATATATAATGTCATAAAAAATTAATCATTATGTTATATATGTCATTTATTTTAACTAAAACCATTATATATACATTCCATGTAATTTTTGATCAAATCACATCACTTTGAGGAGGTAGTTGTCCACACGTCCCCAAAAGAAGTTACCGATTTTTCATAAAATTTTAATAATTAAGGTATAGTTTATATAATAATAAAATACTCATATATAAATCATATATATCACATATATCATTTAATAACATAATTTACACCTTAATACGCAATAATGATATGTGTTAAGGAAAAAATGAACAACGTCGTTTCTGGAGGCGGTAGTTCACCATACACAAATATAGTATGTTCATTACCCATCACATGGATGTTTGTGTATTTTTAGGTAAAATTAATATAATAAAAAATTTTAGTATATTTATTATACTTATTTTGTTATAAAAATATGAAATAACAATATCATAGGGGGTTCATGGACAAAAAAATGAAAACGTTCATTGATGAATGTTACATCTTCTTTGGGTATCTCTTTCTGATTTCCACAAATGGTCTTCATTGGTTGGATTTATACCATATATATGGGTTCGAGCATAAATAGAGGTATATTTTGAGGATATTTGGATAGATTTAATTTGAAAAAATAGGTTTTGAGTGTGTATAAAAGAGAATAATATGTTACCTTTTATATGAAAGGGGAGGGGCACTATTGGAATTTCTCAAAAGATTGATTTATAATAAATTCAATATCAACAAAAATACCTCAAAAAGTAAATTTTTTCAAATAGAAAGGTTTATAAGGTTTTAATATCATCATAAAATTGCCTTTATACTTATTTTGTTGTTATTTTAAACTATACAATTTTGATTAAACCTTAGGTAAGCCAATTTAATTTTAACTACAGGGAAAATTTTCAATATGAAGAGGTTGTAATTATTACAGATAAAGTTCCAATTGGGACAGAAATGGGATATATATTAAACATTAGGCTATATATAATCCCCATTGTCCTTATTTAATATTTATATGTTTTTACATTATTTAATAAAATATTACTTTAATAAAATATCTTTAGCATCAATTTTAACACTATCCTTTACTTTAGCATTAAAAATTTCCATAAAGAAATGTCACTTCAAACCAATTAATTTATTAAAACCATAATATTTAATATAAACTATTAAAATTAATGATTCATCTTAATTTAGTCAATTTATATTTCTTTTAATATTTCTAATATTATTCAATTTATTGTTTCATTAATTGTGTAATTACTACAACACCATATTGAAATTATTTATGATACTTATTTCTTCACTAATAATTAAAAACAAACATCTATGATGTAGATACACATTATATATTACCAAATTATATATATATATATATATGATCATATTTTATATTTAATCCCATATTAAAAATATTATTCTTATTAAAAGTAAGAGTGTGACATATTTTCAATCACTTTAATTTTTATTATATCTAATCAATTTTACAGAACATATATCAATTAAATAATACTTTTTAGAACCATAGAGGGTAAGGATTGTTTTATGGTCTTAATATAACATTTGGTTAAGTTTTATGGTTGTTTTATAATATTTATAATATTATTTTAACCCTTAATTACCCGATTTACCTTTAATTGTGGTAATAAAAATTACTAAGGTTTCTATTCATATTGGCCAAAAATTAAATGGAAAAATATACTAAATCATTAATATATGATTAAAAATATGGAATTAATTTTTATAAATTAAAAACATATAATATTCTAAAATTAATTATAATTCATCCTATAGACAGTGCGAGAACACATGTTTTTAAAGTGAAAACATTCAAAAGACTGAAATGTTTTTATATCCAAATTCATTGTAAAATTGATTTCAAGGACCTAAAATGGATTAAATTATAAAATTTTTATCTAATTATGATTTTAAATAAATAGAATATATAATTTAATATTATAAATTATTTCAATAAAAAATATTTTACAATTAAATTTGAGTATTTTTCAAAATTCAACAAAACAAAAAACATATCATAAATATACTAAAAAATTAACCCAAGTAAATTTTGATATTATTTTTATAATGAAGACGTTTATTATGTAAAATATAAATTTAAAAATTATCACGAGAAATATTTTAAACAAATATTTTATCAAAATATGGTGAAATACATTTTTTGAAAAATACTTCATTTATGCGAATAAACTAGATTTGTTCTTATATCTTGTATAGAAAAAAACATAAGAAGAATGTTGAAAATCATATTGAATATATTATATATATAATTTATATAATCCAACAATAGTTATTTGTTGAGTTATTTTATAAAACTCACTTGTTCCCATAGAGATTGTTTTTCCATAAAAAATTATTCATTTATTTTGAAAAGAGTTTTATATTCATTTATTATTAATTTCTAAAATATCTATAAATACAAGTGTAAAAAAAAATTTCCTAATTCACATTATCATATTAATACCCACCATTATAAATAATATGTTATAATTTTCTTATTTAAATAATTTTAATAATAAACAGAACTTTCGTAGAATCTCATTGTTTCATTTAATGAAAACTATGTAGGTGTTTCATATAATGTAAAACATTAATGATATAAAATTATTATAAAACTATATTTCATACAACTATCATGGTTTTAAATTCTACGCCCTTGAAAATTAATTTCAATTTCCAAATTATTCTTGGTTATCATGGATTTAATAGTTGAAAGTTCTATTAATAACAACACACATTGGAAAAATAAATAATAGAAGAAACCTTAAAAGGGGAAAGATAAAACATAATAGTCACCTGAAGTAACTCATAACTAGGTTTATACATAAAAGAACAAAAGTTTCAGGTGAAGAAATTTACATTGAAGAGAAATCCCTTTGTCATGTTCTAATAGAGAGTTATAGAAAAAATGGTTTTGAAAAAGTTAAAAATAAAAATTCCATAACCCAACAAGGGTTAAAAAAGTTCATTGATATCATAAAAAAATAATGATAATGGAAAAATGTACCTTTTAGGTCCCTTTTTCTAATGTTGATGAATTTTCATGGAATAATATACTAACTTCATTTCAGCACATTCTCTACTTTTGTTATCCCATGCCCAATTTTCTCTTTATCTCTTATTCTAAGAAATATATGATAATTTCTGATTATTGATGTATTAGTATATCATGATATACATAAATATAATGATAGTACATTCCATCTACCATTATCACCAATAATGGTTTGCACATATTATTTAATATGAATAAATCCTCATAGAGTGATATAATACAATAATCTTCCAAAACCTCACTAGAAGATTAACATAAACTATTCCATAAATGGTTAACCTTATAGCCCTTCATAAAGATGAATTTTAAAAAAATATAAATAATATCATTAAGTTTCCCAAAAATAAGTGGTGATTCATCTCCAATACATCAAAATGTAGAACATTTATTCTCATAAAAAACATGTGAAACCCTTCATCATGTAATTTCTTGAAACATTTTAATTACCAAAGCTCCGTATTTAAAAATATGTTATATTTTATTCCAATGATTATTAGATGTATACATTAAGCCTAATTTTTTTTTAAAATCCAACACTTAGAGAATAAAAAAAATTCAACAAATCCTTAATCAGTTCCAAGGTAATTAGTACCATTCTATACACTTATTCATATCCAACATATCATTATCCAAACATTATTATCTTAAACCCAGAAACATATTATAATCTATCTTTACTTTATTTTTTTTGTTTCTCATGAAAATCAAATTTCTATTAAATTACACATCTATGTCTTCATCATGATTCAACAAACCCTTTTTAAACCATAGAAAAAAAATTATATTAAAAATATTTTTATATTTCATTATTCTTATAACATTATCATTATATTCAAAAAAAATATACACATCAATCATCCAACATTATTCCTATACCAGAACTCCTGATTCATCTTCATATTCATTTCTATAATATGAAATATTAATCATGTATTAAATTTTATAAAAATTAATCATATCATGATTCATATGGTTAAAGAAAAAAATACATTTTAGAGCATCACATACCTTTCACATGTCATTTACTATCTCTTTATCCATAGAAGAATGACCAATACTTCAACCATTATCCTTATTATCTTCTTGAGATATCCTCCTAGGATATCATTTTTTATATGGACTATACATCACACAGATGAAAATTCATTGTTAACCATGTTCCTTCTTGTTACTAGTATTAATTATGAATTCATAGAATAATGTGAAAGACAATTATCATTGTAGAGAAACATGTAATCAAGAAAAATTACTTATATGATTTCAAAATCATGACACATACATGTAAATTGGTGATAACTTAGGCTCATAATAAGAGAAATACCTAGATATATACTTATAAATAACTATAGGTATATCACTAAACATTTTTCATCATAGTTTACAATGTATGACCATAAATTTTCTATAATACCAAATATAAAAAATCATGAGATTCATACATGGATATTACATCATTTTTTAAATATTTCTTATACTATACAAACACACACCCAAAGTCCATATGAGTATACTGCCTTTGGAAAAATTAAACACAAAATTCTATTATGGAGAAAGATGTTAAATTATTCCAACAAATATCTTCCCCTTTAGTACTACAAGATAAAACCATTATTTATATCTTGGTGAATAGAAAACATAAAAAGGGTGATCAGAGATCCTCTTTATGTGTAAGGGAGGGATATACATAATCATAAACATGAACATAATGGAATGAGAACATATTGTTAACATTATAATGTCATTAAATTCATATTACATATAATATACTTGATTCATGAAAGAAATAATGGGAGTTCAAAAAACTTCAATTTAGAGGAAATCAAAAGCAAAATCCATGACTGCTGTAAGAACCTAACCTTTTCTGGAGTAGAATCCGGATTTTTTAAAGGAACTATTATTTCTTGTGATCTGTAAATTTCTTTTTTGGATTACTTTTGGTTGGGTATGTGTGATTTTTAAAATAATTGAAGAGGGTTGTGCATGGTTGGCATAAGGTTAGAGAAAACCTTTCACCACAGACATGTAATGTGTGAAACCCTATATAATGGGGGTTTCATATATTGGGAATAGTTTGTCACACCATATTCCCTAAAACAAGAAATTGTGTACCCATAAAATAATATCCACATAGTTAAGGTTCACTATTAGGGAAACCCATACCCCCTACCAAGGAGGCCATGCTTAATATTTTTAATGGACCGGAAATTAGTTTTATATCCACTAGAACCCTTGAAACTTCCCCCATCTGACCAAAACTTGACCACTTTTTATTTTGGATGATTTTAGAGCATTTTGGTGGGATTCCAAGGACTTGAGACCTCTTTTTATCATGATATGAAGCCTAAAATGAATATCTTCATCCCTCACAGTAGGTGGACCATATCATATTTCTATACCATTAATCAAAATGTCTTCTCTCGTTCTTTTGATGGGATGATATTCTATATATTACATGATCTAGATATATATATGATGAATATAGATATAGGATAGTGAATAAAGATCTAGAATAAATATATCTTTTTCTTTAAACCATGAATTAGGATTTTAAATAAAGATTCATTTATATTACATTGTACTACTAGATTTTAGGGATTCAGTTGGGTGATTAATCATCAAAAAATCAAGTTAGGTGGTCTATTATTTAATTCCAAAAAACATGATATTAATTTTATTTATGTGATTATAGAAATTTTAATGGTTAATTTGGAAATTTTAATTCCTAAATTGAGTTATTTATTGTGGTTAATTAATTATTTGGAGAAATTAGGGTTTTAATTGAATAAAAAAGTTGTGGAATCATGATAATTAGTTTTGAATTAATTATCAATGTATTTAGATATTGAATTGCGGATAGTTAGGTTTTGGGTAAATTATAGGAATCTTCAATTTTTAGTTGAGGAAAATTAGTTTGTGAATTAATTATGGATTATTGAGATAGTTTGAGTTGTGATAATTAATTTTTTAATTAATAAAATGGATTGATGTGATTAATTAGTTTTTGGGTTAAATAATAATTTTGGGTTAAATAATTACTTTTGGAATTAATTAATGGTAATTAATGTGGTTAAATAATTTTTGAATTAATTAATGGAATTATTTTTTATTTCATTGGTATGGAGTAGAAAAAAGGATTATAATTATGTGAGTTGGGAACTATTGACAATGACTATAAGATCATGTTGGGAAGAATCATGAGATCCAATTAAAGAGGACATGTAGAACCTATAGAGGAGTATCATGAAAGCCTATTGAAAGGAAGACCATTAGAGATTATATAGTGCTTCCCAAGGAAGACCATGAGTGTTCATGTAGTTTCTCCAAGAGAATGATCGTTAGAGCTCCCCCCTTTACTGAGTAAGTGATTATGCATATTTTGGTTTCACTCACATTAGACTATTGATGTCAGATTCATAAGTGAAAATCACCCTTAAGTTATTAATTTACATGTTTTATGTATTTTATCATATAAGAAATGATGATGTGAACTAGTTTACAGTCTAGAACAGGCCGAAGCAGGTATCAAGGTTCAGGTATCCTCGGGAACCGGAGATATTATCTCATTAAGATAGGTTAATTGAAAATGTAATTACTTTTTATTTCTTAATTTTAATAATTACTCATATAGCTAAATAAATTTTTATTGACTTATTTTTTTGACACTGTTGGTGGTGTCCCACTGAGTTTTACTCACACCGTACTCATGATTCCTAATTAGTACCCATATGTTTTTATGATACAGGATATGTTAAGGAAAATTCCCTTGTATTGGATGAATGATATTGGATGTAGCTTAGGTGAGGGAAACAAACATGTTTTGTGACCCACTGGGGAGTTTTTGGTGTGTTTATTTTAAGTTTTCAATTTAAAAACATGAAATGTTGATTATCGTGGAATGTTTTTTATTTACACTAAATTAATTATATAGAGATATTATTTTTGTTTATGGTAATAAATTCATTATATGTCGTTTATTATTTAGCTGTTATATTACTCCAATAAAATAGGGCATTATCTCCCCATAATATAATTATCATACCATGGCTGCTTCTCTGAAGCCTCTATAATTTTAGGAAGCGCACTTTAGGTCATGTGACAGACCAACTTAGGGAGCTAGTGTGTTGAACCTGGGTTGGGATGTCATAAGGAAGAATCAGAGGAGTTTTATTTTCTTTTTATTTTCACTTACTATTTGTGAATGGTAGGAAGGAGACCAAGAAGAGTCATGGATTGTACATGAGATCGTTCATGGGATTAAAAAACCCATTTATAGAAGACAAACCCAAGTACTTAGGTTGGGATTGTTGTTATAGTTGTTTGTTGTAATAGTTGAATATTATTTCACCTCGGGTGAAACATTATTTTTGTGATGTGGGATTTTTTATAGATTTTCTATAGATTTAATCATATCCTCGAATGGAATGAGTGTTCAGTATGCATGAATCATTCTAGAAATTCGCATTTATTTTGTGACATACATCATTTTAGGTATGCATGGGGAAAGAGGTTTGGGGTGATTTGTTGAACATTGATCATTTTCCCTTTCTTGTGAAATCTAACCAAACAATGGTGTCTTATAACAATTTAAAATGGTAAAATGAATAAAAATGTGAAAATATAGGGTTCTAATGTATTCTGAATCTTTATAATGTGAATACCCTTTGATAACTAAGACCTAAGTGTAGAATGCTTAAGGGTAGTTTTAGAACCTCAGTTTTTACTACATGGAGGGATGTGGGGAAATTGAATATTTTACATTTTTATGATTTTAATCTTTCTTAAATATTTAATGGTTGTGTTATGATTTTTAATATGTTTGTTTGTAATTTTAGGTTATTGCTCCATGATTATTAATTTTGAGAGGACAACAAGTGTATATAGATTGTAATGTTCTACCAACAATGGAACCGGAGGCAATGATAGTGTCAGGTGACAAATTAGGAGTGTAGTTCCGAGAAAACATTTATCACTTCATGAAATTCATGTGAAGAGATCCAGGGAATTTTTAAATGAGAATGACTTAACTAATGAGGGAGTTTCATTTTTAGACTCATATGCCTTTAACTAGAGTGGGTGGACCTGAGGAATATGAGATCTAGGTTGATTCCATTGAGACAATAATCAAAAATTTGGTTAACATTTCTAAGATAAGGTTTATCCTGGAAACATATATCCTATAAGTATCGGTGATGCATCAGTGGGGACTTTTGGTGTGGACTTTCTAGACTAATGGTATGTTATGGGAAGAATTATTTGAGAAATTCTTGGAGAAATTTTATCTAGTGATGATGACGCAAGAGGGAGCCGTAGAGTTCATGTGGCTGCATTAGGGGAACATGTATTTGATAGTTTACATAAGAAACTTTACAAATCTATTGTACTTTTCTCAAATTTTGTTTTGGATAAAGTACATCAACGAAAAAGAACATTCAGAATGGAATTAATTGTGAAAATGTGTACCATGTTAACCTATTTCAGTTAAAAAAGTATTCTAATGTGGTTATTTAGGCTCTCATTGTTGAGGGGAACCTGACTGACTCTTCTAGGGTTTGGCAGACAGTATCTACTGGATGGCCTAGAGGTTATGTTTTTCAGTGTAGTAAGAACCATTATAAGAACATTATCTAGGGATGTTGGATTTGGGGTGCACAAATAGAGGGATCAGTTTCACTGGACCATACTAGAGTGTTCTATTGCCAGTTTTATGTGCCATGAAATTTTTGTAAGAAGTGTTACCGACTGCAATTGAAATTCTGATCTTGTGGAATGATGGGAAATCTATATAGTTTCTATCGAAACAAACAACTTACGGTTATTTATGGAGTATATAGATAGAATAGGTCATGGGAAGGGGATATCTTACACCATATCAATCTTGAATCTAGAGTTTTCTAGGCTTAAGTGATAGGGCTTGTACCTCTCTACCATATGGTTCCCGCAGAACTGAAATAATTAATGTTTTGTATTAGGTATTCTGAGGAAATTGGATTTTTTTCCCCAAAATATCACCTTGGACATCACTAGTTCTCTTTCTAAATAATGAAAACATGAATATTGGTATTTATGTTGATTACATTTAAACTCTATAGGGTATCATTTTTTGAATCAATATCCCTTCTCTTAGATTTATGGAATTTTTTATCAGTTCAGGGATATGATTGATTTTTTAATATTAAACTTAAAAAGTGAACCTATAGAAACCCTATCATTCTACACATGTTATTGAATGATTTTATTCATAATTATGCAATAATTAAAAGTTAGTGATTTAATATTCTGGTTTATTTTGATGATTAGAAATAAATTTACAATATTTACAAACATATTTTACTAAATCTCCTTAAGGAGATCCTAACATCCGTTTAGCTCGTACAACTGCATAGGATAACCTCGGGATCATATGGACAATGGGATGATCTAAAATTCCTTAGGGAATAAAAATATAAATAAATTTTAGAAAATTGGTTATAAGGAATAAAATAATTTCATAATAATGGCATGTAACATGAATAAACATATGGAATCATAACACCTAGATAATGGGATCTTATAAACATAGAATCATAAAAAAATTAAAAAATTATACAACGTGACATAATCATGAGTCAAGGATAACTACTGATTCCAATGAATGTGTATAATAATGAGTCAATACATACTGCCAAGTCAATTGCATATGGAGGAGCATGAGTCAAGGACTAATAGAATGTCCCTGGCACATGGTGGACAATGTCCCATAAAGGAATCTAGTTTACTCTCTATCCCAACATGACATATCATGATAATAACCATTACCAAATGATTGGGAGAACTATATGGGAACACCCATCACAACATGTTCCTAAATATGTGTCCCACATAATGATTCATACATATTTAATAAACATAATGTTTTCCAATGGAAGGAGATGGGTATCGTAATAATGTCATAAGGAAAAACAAATGGGTGTACCATAATAGAGTCTATGGAAGAATGTATATAAATTTTATATAGAAATTGATATGATAAAATAGTCATAAAACAGGATAAATATTGCCAAAATGTATCAAAATAATTTTGAAAGAGTGTTTTTGAATCATTTGAAATGATCCACTTAGTGTAGTTCAAGAGAAAATATTAATGATTCATTAAAATGGAAAAAGGCCTAATTGATTCTATAAAACCAAAAATGAAGTGAGATACTCATTCGTGAATACATTAGTGATTTTATAAAAAACTGTACTGTAAAATATATTAGGGAGTGAAATTGAAAATGCGTAAGTAACTTGGAAGTTCCTTTTAATCGGCCTTTCTTATCGGTATGAATTAAGAAGGGGATATTAAAAAAATGTGATTACCCATAAAATATTAAAGAATTGAGATAGGTAAATATTTTTGAAACATTCAAATAGATTATAGTAGGATTATATAATATCCATTAAGATTTATCTTGCTGTAAAGATACTAAAAGTGTAAACCAAAGGAAAAAGATGGTGGTTTGGAGAAAATCTCATACCTTATGTCTAAAAGTAATATATAGTTGTACTTAATATAAAATATAATGAAATTATATTTATTAATAATTTAGTTCAGGACCTATTTTACATTGATATTAATTATTATTATTTTTTTACATTCAATTATGGTCTTTTTGAGGAGTTATATGATTTAATTTTATCTTTCATGTGTGTTTTATCAATGATTTTCATGATTGGTTCACTTGTATACATGTGCAAATGACCATTTAAAAATTGAATACTTATAAAGATATGATATTATATATAAATAATTTTTAAAAATAATATTTAATGATATTATATATCAATTTTTTGTAGATATGATTATGATACATTAGAAAAAATGTTAATGATAACTGTTTAGAATATTTCGAAATGTTTTTGATCATACTGAACTAATCTATTGATTATTGAATTTCTTGTATATATATATATATCTTTAAAAACAATAAATAGAATGTAATATACATTATACAATATATCTTGTCTATTATAATATTTTTATGACCATCATTTAATGTGATATTAGAAAACGAAAAATCATCATCAATGAAGGTATTAAATCGACACCTCACGAATGATGATTTATTTTTTAGAAAAAATGGGAAGAGAAGAGGTTTAATTTTGTATATAAAATTACTGTTATAATATTAAAATATTTATAATATCCTATAGTCATCGTGCCACTTTCGAATAGGGATGTGAGGACAGGATAATAAAAAATGAGTTCGAATGGGAATTAAAAGTTAAATAAAGGGGATTCTACCTATTGAATTTATTCTCCTTGAGAACTTACTTAGGCAAATGGAGTTTGGAATTTATTTTTAACCAAAGGATTATAGCAATGGGCGATATTATTGGTATATAACTTTTATTGTTTTTGGACATGAATAATGGCTTATAAGGTGTGAGTAAAAGACATGGTGTGGGGTGGTATTTATTGTGGATGAGAGGGGTGTTTCTTGATTATTTTATTCAATTGATTAATATTTTTTCCCATGAATATAATTAATGTTGATGATTGTACCTATATACAATAACTAATTCATGTGAGTTTAAACCAATGGTTCATACCTCCGAAATCATCATCCATAGGTTAATAATTCAACTAATTAGGTTTTATCATAAATTATCATATTTCAATATTCCTCAAAAATTATTTTAGACAAATCCAAAAAATTCAATCTAACTGTTGTTTGATGATTATAATTAACAAATTGGGAACAATTTTTCAAAAAATATTATATATATATATATGAAAATTTTAATTTTCAAATAAAATTCTTATTTATTCAAAAAATATCGACTTTAAAATTATAAATAGTTATATTACACATTTAAAATTTAATAAAGGTATAATAAAATTATCTTATTATCTTAATATAGAAAAAATTTAATTTATGTTTTAATTTAATGAAAATAAATTTTTATTTAAATAATTATGTTAATTATTGAATATTAAATAATCATTTATGTTTCATAATAATATAAAGACTTATATAACATTGTAAAAACAATGATTTACATATAGTATTATATAATTATAACATATATTCAAATATATAAGGGAGAAAATTATAATTGATACTTTCAAAGGTGAGGTTACTATTCTCTTTAATGGTATACTATTTAAAATGGTCACATTAAAATTCCAAATATTCTGTTACAATTACATTGGTTTTGATTCTAACACCCCAAGATTTCAGGGTACATTATATCATTACACTAATTCAATATCTTGTGCTTCATGCAACACCGAGTTCGAGCACACCAAAAATTACCAAACTAGCCGTTAAAAAAGCTGTTATGAATAGTGTAATCTTTATTTTGAATCTAATATACGTAAATATAATTTTAACATCCATATTATGTGTTTCTTAGACATAATAGAAGAAAAAATTCATGTTTTCAGATAAAAGAATTATTTTTCAAAAAATGAAACATTACCACCTTTTAATGGAGAACCATTTTTAAAAAAATATTTGAAACTTTTGTATTCAATTTAATGAAATTAAATTATTCTTTAGAAAAAGGTCATAAAAATTTAGTTTGGATGATTTTTTTACATTTCTGATAAATTTAAAATTTTGACAAATAGTGAAAAACACTATATTTTAACTAAAAACAACTCTTTTAATAAAAATAATTTATATTGTTAAATAATTAATTTGAAAGATTTTGATGCATAATTATATTATATTTTTACCATTTAAAACAATTTAGGTCATTATAAGTAAAGTCACAGTTAAATTTGAAATAAACACATGTCAATCTATTGATAGTTTTTACTTTTCAAAAACCTGCTTTTTGGTTTTGACAATGGGAATTAATTTTAAATTAATAAATGCAACTTCTATGTTTTGAATTTGGAAAAATAGTCTTTAGTTTTTGAATTCGGAAAATCAAAATTAGATTTGGATGACATTTTGGTATCTTTCTGAAAATATTACATTTTTGGTCTATAGTGAAAAACACTATGTTATAATTAAAAACTGACTTTCTATTTAAATAGTTATTTATTTGTTGTAAATTTATTTTTAGTAAAAATAGATAAATAATACCTATATAAATTCAATGTAACTCATTGGAGTCATTTTATAATAAAATTAGACGTATTAAATTTTATTGAACTTTTTAACCACTTTTACGCACCTCCTAAGAGCATTTGCAAATTAGTATAAAACGTAATTTTACCGCTTCTATGAGTTAAATTTCAAAAATAAGAGAGGAATGGTTAATATCAATAAGTAAAAGGTGGTTCAATAAGATGAAAATAATTATGGGTTAATTGTAACTTTTAACATTTATTTATCACGGTTAAAATTAAATACTGTAATTAATGGTAAAAATGATATTATAATTACCAAAAACATTTCCTAATTCTATTGGATTAGTATAATTAGACAAAAACAACCTTAGGAATGAAATATGTCTCTCTTTGGTCCACTTGGATTAGATTAGGTCAATTATTATTATTCTATTTAAAGAAGAGTTAAAAGAGTTAAATTCAATGTTTAATAACTAAACCATTTTTAATATAGGGTTACAACCATATAAATTCAACTATAAATATTAATTAGAAATATAAAAATATATCCCACATAATGGTTTTTTATTTATAATTTTTTAAATTATATAATTTAATTTATTTATGACACAGTGATGATGCATTCATTACCTTATTAATGAAATATTAAAATAATTGATATTTTAAATATCCAAATAAATGTAAATTGAGACTTCTGACGAATTCAAATAATTTTATAGGTTAATATGACATGTTAGGGTTGGTTAAAAAAATTTATTAGAAGTTAAATTGTTTTTACGACTTAAAAAAAATCAAGTACTAAATAGTGTTAAAATTCACATAATTGAATTTTAAAAAAAAATACTATATTATTAATTAATATAATATTCGTAAGAATCTATGGTTCTACCAATGGACATAGATAAGGTTATATATATTAATAATGAACCACATAGGGTTCTATTTTCTTTTTATACTTTGTTTATTAACCATATAATATAAAAATACAAAGAGACATGGTAAATGACAAACTATTTAACTAAGAGTTAAATCTAAAAGATAAAGTTAGTATGATGACCTAACCCACCTAAAACCTATTTATTTAGAGTTTTTAGAACCATAACCAACTTATACTCTAAATAATTCATTTTTGAGACATTTGAAACCGAAAATGATTTTATTATAAAATAATATTTCAAGCTTTTCCTAAAGTGACCCTCACCTTTCTTATAAAAGAGAACTTCCCCTTCTCTAAATTCCACACCTCCAAATCCTTTTGGCTCATCCAATCCTAGACCAAATGTCCTCCTAACACTCCTCCCTTCATCATAGAGTCATTATGTGGTCTGAAAGCTAACCTAAGGAGCCCTTTTGATCAAATCAAATGGATGAACACAAAGAAGAAGCAAACATTTAATCACCTCTTTCAAGTTGTTTTCTTCTTCCACTTTCGCTTTCATTGTTGTTTCCATACCAAAATAATAACTCCAGTACCTCCAACATAATATGATGTTATTATAAATATTTTACAACCATATTCTTTATTCTATCCATCCTACAAATGTCAAAGTCACCATATGTGCGTACGTATGGCTTACCGTCTCCACGTCGTGGTGTGGTTTTTTATTCAGACACTTCATTATTTGGATGGGTATAATAAATGAGTATAAATTATGTAAATAATATATATAACATGTTAATTATTCTTTATATATGATATAACATCCAATTACCTATGATTTCACCATCAATATAATGATATTGTCGCTCATGCATGCGTACGGATTACCGTCTCCACGATGAGATGAGATTCATTCCCACATTCCCCATTCAACGATGATTATAAAAAATATATATTATTAATAAGTATTACATAATAATTCTACTTGAGAGATATATATACATATATATATGTATGTACTTACATATATATTATTCACTTACTCATGTTTAATACGATATGAAAAAGGAAACAAAGTTAATGCGTACGTACGGCCTACCGTCTCTATAAACGATGCCTTCCATTTCATATATCTATCTATTATAAATATTTATATTATAAAAATATATGATATATAAATAAATTCTTATATTTTTGAAGTATTTAAATCATGATCTAAATGATACATGTTAAAACATGTACGATAAAGAACGTGATTATTCCCCAGAATGATAATTTAACATGGAAATCATTATTAAATGGACATAATAAAGTCATAAATGAATCATTTATAATATAATAAATATGAATATGATATTTTTATAATTTAATAACATACTATGGTCATTATATAGAAGGTTAAACATACCTTGGACCAATGTAAAGTGAAAGGTAAGGGTTAATTTCACAATGTCTTTATTATCTGAGGTTGTTTTTACGTTATTATCTATTGGGACCTCTTTATCATCCACATCCGTGTTTCATAAAAATATTTTCAAATGGAATATTTTAAGGTTTTATATAATGGAATATTTAACTATATTATCATTTTAAATTGTTTAAATATTTATTATTCAAAATTATTCTCATTAAAGTCTATGTTTTCAAAATTGTTTTGGAGTATTTATTTATATTGATATGAATGTTTTTAAATGGTAATACCTTTCAAAAGTTTCAAAGTGGTATGGGACACTTTGATTCAAAAATTTCATTAAATGACTTCCATTCTAAATTGTGTTAATTTTAAATGTTTTCAGGAAAATGGGATATTTCTCTCAAAGAGTTTTACAACTCATTTTCATATATGTCAATATCCTTTCATGGATTTTAAACTTGTTTGATGTTGATTTATTATGATACAAATCATCCATATTATATTGATGTTTTTGTGATATTTTTGACTGTGGATGTGTTATTTTTATACGATTCATGCTTTATAGATAAAGTATTGACATTTAGTATGCTTGTTTTAATACGAATGTCTGTGTTACTTTTAAACCTTTTCATATGAGGAATGCATTGGACATAGTAGGTGATAGGTGGAGCCCGCTATAGCTCCTCGATGCACAGGTAGGTCTCATGAGACAAAATAGTGTCTTGGCACAAGGCATTGACAAAATATTATTTGTAGTCTTGGAATAAGGCCTTGAATATGTGGTTATGGATGTCTGGAATTATGCATTCCATCGTTATGAAATTGGCTATTGATATTGTATGTGATTATTCAACCAGTAGAATATCCATGTGAATAAGTAAGTGGAATTATTAGATTTATATTTTCCATATTATTCATAATTTTATGTTTAAAAGGTGTATTTTTTAGTCTTATACATTAACTTAAATGTATATGCTTATTAGTGAATGTTTCCGCTATATTTTTATCCTAATTGAGCATCTGACCTCACCCCTTTCTTATGTTTTCATTTCCCAAGATTCCATGAAGTGTATTATGATTGATAAGTAGGGTTAAGCTTGGGGATTAATGGTGTTCTCAAATGATAATTTATGATGTGTTTTATTTTCTAATGTGTAATGTAAATTTCATGTGTGTAATCTATTTTCCAAGACTGCTAAATTGATCGGTCTTTCGGGACATTATTCTTTGTAATCATGCCAATGTATTAAAATAATGCATCAAATCTGGGTAACTAGGGTCAGGGAATTATAGTTGGTATTAGATTATTTTTATCAATAACCATAGAAATAGAGTTAGATAAACTTTGATCAGAGAACATTACCCTAAGATAGAATTTAAGGATTAGTATAGAAGAACATTCTCTAATTTAGGTAATGTATAGATTTTTTGTGTTTTACAAGTGATACATCCCTGTCTGGATACGAGCAGGGAGAGGCGGCTCTGGCACAGATGTACCTAGGAGTGAAAACTCTGACAAGGAGTTTCAGGCTGGACCCGGGGTATCTTGGTACACGACAACGAGCCTTTCTGTGCTCTTGGTTATGACACTCCCGGGGGATATGCTTATGATAAATCAAATTTTTATTACAATCCATTATGAGGGATTTAGGGGTAAATAATTTATAAAAAACATTTTAAGATTATAGATTATATGCATAATATTTTCAATTTATGTCTGGTAATTTATAAGTTTGGGATTATGAATTGTGATTCATAAACTATCATAGTGTATTCCATTGTTGAAAAATGGTACCTAGTAGAAGGAATACGAATTCCAGCAATACGCATGATCGATCGATTAAGAAGGATCATATCATTCATTTTATTAAGCCAATATTTAAAAGGGAAATAGTCTCTCACATATTGTCATCATATGAAGAAATTGTATCTTGTGTTAGTAAGATAAGTAAAGAATTCTCTAAGTCTTATGGCCTTTAAGGGAAGATAGAGAAGAAAATGATGGAAGAGATAAAGATGGGTAAATGGAATAGGGGAAATAAGGATTTTTCCCATATGTGATAACTGTGGAAACAATCACCTTGGAAAATACTTGAAAGGAATGGGATTTTGTTATAAGTGTGGAGAAAAAGGACACCAATTACATGATTTCAAGGGTAAGAAAAAAGTTTAAAAAGTACAATGCTTCATCTGTAAGGAGTTGGGACACTACGAGAAACAATGTCTAAATCATTAGAGTATACCCCAAATGCTGCTATTAGATAATAATTAATTTATGATACTACCGAAGATGAAGGGTAATGATTATATTTCCTACGTTATTATTAAATTATTATGTAATTTGAGTATTTTATTAATCATGTACATGTTATAAGAATTATAGGGTATGAAAGGATTTTAATACAGTACTATTTCATTAAGGACCTGAGATTGTTTGGAACCAAGAAAAGTGACTCAATAGAAGGTTAATTGTATTGGAAAATATATGGTTGAGAGAAAGATAAACCATAATATGGTTCTGATATTGAGGTAATGATTTTGGAATAATATATTGTTGATTTGGATAAATTATATTGGATATTCATGGCTACCTTGAAACTGATTAACGATTTGTATATTCCATCATTGTTGGAATTTACAACATTTTTGGATAGAAGAGTATATCCAGTATTCTTTAAGGAATAAGGGAGAATGAATGTAATGAATAAGGTTTTACGGTAATTCACTATGATAAATTGTTTTAAAAAGAATACATGATGAAGGAATATGCATGTTATTACATGGGTAAAAGGATCGTCATTGTGTTCACCTTCTTATAAATTTTGGACTCTGAGTTTGGACAGAAGTATTTTGGATAAGTCTAAAGGTCGGAATCGATTATGTTTTTTTTAAGGTTAAATCATTTCATGATATTATTTTTGGATTATCATAAAAAGGCAACCCGGAGGTCGGGCGACAACCCGTCGCATCCACAAAGGCCATGAGACTTGAACCCGCAATCGAAGGGTGACAAGGGTGGATCACCTACCACTTGCATATTTGATGTTTTGGTTTGTATAATATAGAATTTTTTTAAATATTTTGACTAATGAATTATAAATTCATTATTTTTGGAACCCTGAATAATTAGGATAAATAGAATATTTTTTTAATTCTATTATCTTTTGATGTGAAAGATGAGTTTCTAGTAGGAATTAGTTGAAGGATGAAACTATATTTGTCAAGAATATTTTTTTCATCTCATTCTATGATTAAATTAATTCTTAAACTTGGGGAAGGGATATTAAAACGAATAAAATGTGTTATCCTAATACCTTATATTTTTTTTGAACAAATGATATTTTAAATCACTAATGATTGATGGCTTTGAGCGCCTCAATTTTACACTTGTTTGTGATTGATGACATCAATCACTCAATAAAAATATTTAAATTTTCCTCCAATTATGTGTCTCTAATTTCAACCAATGTTCTCCAAATAGTGATCATAATTTGGTGGTAAATTTTTCATTCCCTTTCCCTCATATTAAGACTAAATTTTATTTACCCAATTTCTTATGTAGGTTTTCCACAAAAGTATTTTTCTATTTTAATCCTTTTATTTTCAAAGAAAAATTTAAAATTTCGAGGACACAATTTATTTAAGGAGAGGAGAATGTAACACCCCAAGATTTTGTAGTACGTTATTTAATTAAATTAATTCAATAGCTTGTGCTACACGCAACACAGAGTTCGAGTGCACCACAACATACTAAACTAGCCGTCCAAAAAATAGTTATGAATACTATTAGCTACATTTTAAATCTTATATATTTTATATAATTATAACATCCATATTATGTGTTTCTTAGACCCAATATAGTAACATATTAATTTTCTCAGATAAAATAAGTATTTTTTAAAAATGCAACTTTACCGCCTTTTAATGGCGCACCCTTTTTAAAACCAATATTTGACACTTTAATATTCAATTTAGTGAAATTAAATTCTTTTTTATAATTGGGACAGAAAAATTTAGATAGGATAATTTTTTTTTACTTTTCCGATAACTTTCATATTTGGACAAATAGTGAAAAATACTATGTTTTAACTGAAAACTACTTTTTTAATAGAAAAAATATATAGTGTTAAGTTATGAATTTGAATGGTTTTAAATCATAATTAGGTTATATTTTTATCCTTTAATAAATTGTTAGTCATTATAAGTAATTTTACATTTAAATTTGACATAAACACATGTCAATCTTTTGATTGTTTTTAATTTTTAAAAACCCGCTTTTTGGTTTTAACAGAGGAAATTAATATTAAATTAATAAATGAAACTAATATGTTTTGAATTTGGTAAAATAGAATTCATTTTTTAATTCAGAATATCAAAATTAGCTTTGGGTGAATTTTTGGTATTTTTCTGAAAACTTTCAATTTTGGATGAATAGTGAAAAACAGTACATTATTATTTAAAACTGACTTTTTATTTAAATAATTATTTAATTTATTTAACATTATTTCAAGTCCAAATAGATATATAATACCTATATAAGTTCAATTTAATTCATTTGAGTCATTTTATAATAAAATTTGATGTATTAAATTTTATTGATCTTTTTAACCTCTTTTGCCCACCTCCTAGGAGCATTTGCAGATTTGCAGAAAACATAATTTTACCACTTATATGTGATTAATTTCTAAAATCCAAGATTCATTGTCAATATAACTTAGTAAAATGTTTTTCAATAAGATGAATATTATTTTTCATGAATATTAACTTTTGACTTTTATTTACCACGTTTAAAAGTAAATATGGTAATTAATGGTGAAAATGATATCATAATTACCCAAAATCTTGTCCTAATTATATTGGATAAGTATATTTCGACCAAAATATCCTTATGAATAAAATATGTCCCTCTTTGGTCCACTTGGATTCTATTAGTTCATTTATTATTATTTTTATTTAAAGAAGTTTTAAAAGAGTTAAATTCAATGTTTAATTATTAAACCTGTTTTAATATTGTGTTACACTCAATATAAATTAGAATATAAATATTCATTATAAATATAAAAATATTTCCTACATAACGGTACTTTATTTATAATTTTTTGAAATAATATAATTTAATTTATTTATGACAATATGTTGATGCATTAATTACCTTATTAATGAAATATTAAAATAATTGATATTATAAATATCCAAATAAATTTAAATTCAGACTTATAATAAATTAAACTAATTTAATAGGTTAATATGATATTTCTGGGTTCGTTAAATAAACTTTATTTGAAGTGATTGAGTTTTTATGACTTTCAAAAAAATCAAATACCAAATAGTGTCCAAATTGACATAATTCAGTTTTTAAAACAAATACTATATTATTAATTGATATAATATTTCTAAAAATATAAGTTTGAGAAAAAAATACTTATATATGGTTATATATATTAATAATTAACCACATGGGGTTCTCTTGTCTTGTTATAGTATATTTATTAACCATATAATATAAAAATATTAAGAGACATTGTAAATGTCAAACTATTTAACTTAGAGATAAATCTAAAATATAAGGTTATTATGATGACCTAATCCTATCTAAAACCTATTGTTTGAGAGGTTTTAGACACATACCCACCTTATTTTCTAATTAATTCATATTTTTTCTATTAGAAACTGAAAATGATATTATTATAAAATAATATTTCCATCTTTTCCTAAAGTGACCCTCACATCTCTTATAAAAAGGCACTTCACCTTCTCTTAATTTCACATTACCAAAGCCTTTTGGCTCACCCAAAACCTGACCAAATATCCTACCAACTTTCCAAAATTCATCCTAGAGGCCTTTCTTTGGTTATAAAGCAATCACATGGAGCCCTTCTGATCAAATCAAAAAGAAGAACCCGAAGAAGAGGTATATATTTCATCACCTCTTTCAAGTTTATTTCTACTTCCAATTCATCTTTCTTTGTTGTTTCAAGACCAAAATAATACCTATAGTACCTCCTATATACTTTTATGTTATTATAAATATATTACAACCATATTCATTATTCTATCTATCCTAAAATTGACAAAGTCACCATACGTGGGTACGTACATCTTATCGTTTCCACGTTGTGGTGTAGTTTTGTATTCAAACACTTCATTATTTGGATGGGAATAATAATGAGTATAACTGATATAAATAATAAATATAAAATTTTAATGATTTTATATATATTATACCCCATCGAATTACATACGATTTCACCATCAATATAATGATATTGTCGCTCATGCGTACGTACGGAATACTGTCTCCACGAAGCGATGAGATTCATTCCCACGTACACCATTCAACGATGATTATAAAAATATATATTATGAATAAGTATGACATTATAATGATACTATGTATATATATGTATGTATGTATGTATGTATGTATGTACTTACATATATCTTATTCACTTACTTCCGTACAATATGATAGGAAAACAGAAACAATGTTTATGTGTACGTACGACCTACCGTCTCCAAAAACGATGCCTTCCATTTCATATATCAATTTATTATAAATATTTATATTATATATATATATGATATATAAATCAAGGTTTATAATCTTTAAGTATTTAAATCATGATCTAAATGATACAAGTTAAAACACATACGATAAAGAAATCCATTATTACCCAAAATGTTAATTTAACATGGAAGTCATTATTAAATAGGAATTATAAACTCATAAATGAATCATGTATGATATAATTAATATGAATATGGTTCCGGTATAATTTAATAACATACTATGTTCATTATACCGGAGGTTAAATGTACCCTCGATGAAAGGAAATTGCAAGGTAATGGATAATTTTACAATCTCTTTATTATCTGACGTTGTTTTACGTGAGTATCTACTTGGACCTCTTTATCTTCCACATCCGTGTTTCATAAAAAAAATTCTAAAGGAAAAATATAAGGTCTTATGGAAGGGTATATTTAACTAGATCATTATTTTATATGGTTTAAATATTTATTATTCTAAGTCATTCTCATTAAGGTCCATGTTTTCAAAATGCATTTTAAGTATTTAATTATATAGACATGATTGTTTTTAAAATGTTAATTCCTTTAAAAAGTTTCAAAGTCGTATGGGAAACTTTGATTAAAAAATGTCTTTAAATGTATTCCTTTCTAAATTAGGTTACTTTTAATTGTTTCCTAGAAAAAGGTACATTTCTATCAAAGAGTTTTACAAATCATTTTAATCTATGTCAACATCCTTTAATGGATTTTAATCTTGGTTGAAGTTGATTTATTAGGATAAAAATATTCTACATTGTATTAATGGTTTTGTGATATGTTTGACTGTATATGTGTTATTTTTATACCATTTATTGTTTATGGATAATTTATTAACATTTTTTATGCTATTTTTAATACGAATGTTTATGTTATGTTTAAAACCTTTTCATATGAGGAATGCATTGGAATTAGTATGTGATGGGTGGAGCCAAAAATAGCTCCCCGATACATCGTTAGGTCTCATGAGACAAACTAGTGTCTTGGCACAAGGCCTTGAAAAAATATAATTTGTAGTATTGGCACATGGCCTTGACTATGTGGTTATGAAGTCTGGCATTATGCATTCCATCATTATGAAATTGGCTATTGGTATTGCATGTGATTATTCATCTAGTAGAACATGCATGTGAATACGTACATGCCATTATTTGATTATCATTTTCCATATTATATATAAGTTTATGTTTAAAAGGATTATTTTTTAATCTTATAAATTTCCATAAATGATAATGCTTATTTATGAAAGTCTCTGCTATATTGTTATCCTTACTGAGCATTTGAGCTCACCTCTCTCTTATGTTTTATTTTCCAAGGATTCCATGAAGTGTATTATGATTGATAAGCATAGTTAAGTTAAGGGATTAATGGCATTATCAAAGGAGAATTTATGTTGTCTTTTATTTTCTAATGTGTAATGTAACATTCATGTATATAATCTACTTTACAAGACAACTAAACTGATAAGTATTTCGAGACTTGATTTCTTATAATAATGCCAATGTATTAAAATAATGAACCCACTCTAGGTAACTGGGGTAAGGGAATTACATAAGTTCCTTAATTTCTATAAATACCTCTTATTTCATTAATTCGTTATTTTTAAATATTTTATTTTTTTCTTTATGTGATTTTTTATTTATACTTTATGTTAAGATTATAAGAACGAAATTTCCATTTAAAACAATAAAGGTCTCTATATTCTTTCTCTTTAGGAAATTTTACACTATAAATATCATTTTTAAAATATGGAAAACATATGTTAGGTTACATCTCTTTTATTTATTCCTCTAGTTCCCATGTCTCATCTTTGTACATATGATTCCACCATATTACATTCACCAGGTGAGTAGTCTTCTTTCCTAGAACATTTTCTCTATGTTCCATGATCTTCATAGGATTCTAATCCTAAGGGAGACAATTTTACAACTGTACCACCATGTAATTCAGTACATGTCTGGGATATAAAATATATTTCCTCATGAGGGATAAGTTTAAAAAATAATCTTTTACTTGAGACGTGGTTGGTTGAAGTTCTAGTTTATAGGCCAAATATTTAACTTCATCAAAAATCTTGAAGATGCCAATCTACCTGAGGCTTAGATTTTAAATTATTCCAAAATATCATGGTCCTATTTCATAAAGATATGAGGAGGAATACCATGACTCCAACTACATACAATGGGTTTTGTCAACGATTGTATTCACCACTCTTCTATCAACTTTGGGCCACCCAAATCTGCTGTTGAATGGTTTTCAAATATTCGACCATTTATTCAACCATTTCTAGTACTAGAATCGTTTATTCCCTAACATTACCCCAGAATTATATTGTTTTTCATCTTTTCCCATAATATAAGTCATATATATACATTTGGTTTCTTGAGTGGAAACTATTATTGTAGGAGAAAAATAAAATTGGTATATTTTGGTCACATTCCCCCTTGAATTCCTTAGAACATTCTATCATCATGTCATTAAGTGTCTAAATGTTTCTATCATATTGACCACTATTTTGAGAATGATAGTATTTTCTGATCATTAACTCGTTATTTTGATCATGTTGAGTAATTTTCTAGAACATTGAGGTAAATAATTGATCTCGATAAATTGCAATTGATTTTGGTATTCCATTTGACCTCACCAATTATTTAATGTATATCCTTGAATCCTAGACAAGTGAGAAGTCCTTTAGTATTGAAATAAAGTTTATTATATTAGTTACATTATCCAAAGTAACTGATATTGAATTATTTCCTCACGAATCATTTGTATATAATGTGACAAAGTCCATGGTGATATTTTTCTATTTACATGTTGGCATGGGTAATGGTTGCCATACCCTTGTAGTTTTTCCTCTAATACTTCACTTATAGACATATCAGACACTTTGATATATATTCAATGACCTCCTTTGTCATAATGTCCCATCAAAAAATTATCTTTTAGTTACTGATACATATTTTTCCTTCATGTGATATTAGAGATACTTGAGGTAGGTGCATCATTAAGAATAAAATTATTTATCTCTAGATTGGATGGTACACATAATCATGACCAAAATCTTATGAATCCTTCCTCATGAATTTTTTACACTAAGGATTTACGACTTCTAATAGATTCTTCCATTTTTGAATTTTCACATAATTTCATTGAGTGTCCTTTATTTTCCCCATAATGGATTGTGAAGAAATAATTTGAGAAATTATTGATGGTGTTCCTTCTATAACAATTTCCATGTCTATCCATTGAAAATATAGGATGATATTATCATTTGAAATTTTCATCATTGATATGGTTGCTGGATCCTTTCTAGATATGTAATCTTCAACATTATTTGCTTTTACAAGATTATAGTAGATTGAGCATTCAGAATCATTGATGAGATATAAACATCTTCCATGGTGAATATTAAGCTCCATTAATGTGAATATATATTTGATGATATAATAATTAGAATATATCTCACTCATCTCTCTATAGAGATAATGCCATTAGATTTTTAATGTGAAGATCAAAATTGTAAACTCTAGATCATTTGTTAAATAGCTTTTCTCATGAATTTTCAACTATCATTATGTGTAGGATATCAAATTAAAATTTTTTATCAATGTAAAGCTTAATACACTTTTTAAGAATTATTGTACACCAAAATGAGTTACTAACTTGATTATTGTGTGAGTACTAGGTTAGGGTTAAGCATCTTTTTCAACTCTTTAAATAATTATTCACATTCAATAGTCTGATAAACATCACTAACTTCTATGTATTCTTGGTTAGTGGGTCTAAAAATAATAATAGTACATGAAAAAAACTTCGGTAACACCCTTCATGACAAGGGAACTATAGATCTCTATTACATATTTTTGACTGGGCCACTATTCAATTGACTTTATTATTTAAGGGACCATGATAATATATCTTTTCTGGTGATAACATTCTCCAATAATGATAGTTTCTCCATTCAGAACTCATATTTACTATACTTTCCATATTTTGTATCCCTTTTCAATGTCTTCAGCACAATATTAAAATGATCCTCATGTTACTCTTTACTGTTAGAGTATATCAGAATATCATCATTAAAGATGAAAGAAAATTTATCTAGTTAACATATGACTACTCTATTTATTAATTACATGAATATTTCCAGATTATTAGTGAGTCCTGTTTTAATCACTATGAACTCATAATTGTCATAACTAATTCAAAAGGCAGTCTTTTTAAATATATTCCTTCTTTACCTTTAATTGGTGATATCTTGACCAAAGGTCCACCTTAGATAAATAATTGGCCCCACATAGTTGATGAAACATGTTATATATATATATGGTTGGGGGAAAATTAAATTTATGGTGACCTTTTTGAGATCAGGATAAGCAATGCTAGGGAACATTAATCCATCCTACTTCTTGATGAAGAGGACTGGAACACCCCATGGTGACACAGATCAAAATATGAAACCCTAGTCTAATTATCTGCTTCAGTAGTTCCTCTAACTGAATGGTGTTTATTATATATGGTGTATTTGATATAGGTAGATATTTAAGAATATTTATAATTTAGAACTAAACCGGCTATTATAGAGAATGACAAGGATATTCTTTGGGAAAAACATTGGTATAGTCACTCATAATCTGAATGTCTTCATGCCTGATCATATCTTTCATCTCAATAATTAAAGCTAGATATTGATGATCATAATAGAATTATATTCACAATTGTTATGATTATTCTGATAGAGATTAATCTTCCTCCTTAAACTTTTACATAAGTGGAGGATGTTTTAGGATGTAAAGAGTGACCCACCGTTAATTGCAATTGGTGTTATATTTGTATAAAGAAACCCAATCTATGAAAATATAGAATAAATCTCAACCAAAAGATGTAAAACAAGATATTATGGGATTTTCAATGCCCAAAAATTATCATGTGGAGGATCAATATTCTTTGAATGTAATAATTTCACAATTTTTTATTCTAACTGATAACTCAACATTCATATTTTGAGGTGTTTCTTGAATTGTTCTAAAAAGATTTCCTGATATAAAATAATTCATATAACACAAATTATATTGTACGTTTTATAGTCATGAATGAATAACTAGTATACCTATCTGCATATCATTGTCAGGATCCACCACGATAATAGTGAAATCAGATATCCTTCCATTCTACCTTGGTTTTTGTTGTTTATTGCCTCTTACAACCCTGGACTTAATGAATTGTCTTACAAAATGACCATGTTCCTTATAGTTAAAACACATCACTACCAATTGATTGTTGACATGAAATTTCCTTTATTCTTACCCATTATTTTGATTATTCTTATCCTATTGAAATTATTTAGCCCTAATTCTCACTCTTTCTCATTTTAAGTGTCACCTAGTACAATTTTGATATTTTTCATGATTCTTTATCAAACTATTTTGACACATGGTATGTTGGGTTTTCATTCCATCATGTGATTATCTATTTCTCTAACTATAATAAACTACATTTTTCACTTTTTTTCTCCATGTGAATGGGAACAATAATTGTATCATATATCCACAATAACCATAAGAGCACAATTCATGTATTTATTTTATATCATAAATTAACATATTTCACTATTCCCCAAACATTCAACTACTTTAGAATAATCAAAAAATTCACCCTAACCATTTTTTAATGCGTTAAATTGAAAAATGGAATCCATTTTATGAAAATAATTTTCTAAATATGATAAATTTAATATTTAATTAAAATCATAATTTCTTTGAAAAATAAGGATTTTGAAATTATAATAAATTTTATAACACATTGAAATATTAAATTAGGTCTCATATATATATATATATTATAATCATAAGGAAATAAATATTTATTTATGAATTTATTTTATGAATATAAATTTTCTCTTAAATAATTATATTAATTACAAAATTTTAAATTAGTATTTATGTTTTATAAATATATTCACATTTATCTTATCATTTAAAAAAATTATATACTTATAATATGATATAAATAAATAATATTTCATTTATAAGATCAATAATGTTTATTTATTCTTTAATTGGTGAGGGTACTATTCAATTGGCTGGTTTACTATTAATAATGATAAAATTAGAATTTTAATGGTTTGGTTACTATTCCACTGTGTTAGTTTTATAATTTCTATAAATACATATTCATTCATTCATTATTTATTTTATAATGTTTGAATTGTTTTCTACAAGTGATTTTATGTTATTTATAATATATTTCAAAATTATAATAAGTGAATTTAAAATGATAAAATTATCGGTTGTTACAAAACCATCTGCTGAGGGTCTATGAGAAATTTGTTACAAAGACAGTGATCATAATAAGGTATAGTTATAATGTGGGTTTGGACACTAAATTAGGAATTAATTTTTCTCTTTTGGTTTTAATTGATTTAATGAATTTCATATTACAATTGTTATTTGAATCCTTTATGGTTTTTTTTATGGATAATATCATTTATTATTACATTTCAAAGTATGATCATGTTGAGAATTTGAATCTCATCCTTGTGATATTGAGAGTGAAAAATATAAAAAGAAAATTTTCTAAATTTCTATTCTATATTCATAAACTACACTTTCTAGGACACATGATTTCTGAGAGGTGTGTCTTAGTGTATCATAAGATGATTCAGGTGTTTTTATCTTGAAAATATTCCAATAACATGTTTAACATATAGTGTATCTTTAGATTTTCTGGTTTTTTATAGGCACTATACTACCCTATCCCTAGTTACCCAGAGTCATAGTATTGTTACATAACATTTTTATGATCACGAAGGATCAAATCCCGAAAGACCAATCCGTTTAGTATCCTTGGAAGTACTAGATACAAATATAAGTTTTACATTACATTATAAAATGAAAAAGAACAAGATTGTGTCTTATTTTAACACATTAATCTCACTTAGATTATCCCTAGGGGTCAGTCATAAAATACTTCATCGCATCCTGGAAAAAATAAAACATAGAAAGGGGTAAGCTTAGGTTCTTAGTAAGGATAACTATATAGAGGAAACTTTCATAAATAAGAATAAATATTTAAGACAATGTATAAGACTAAAATATAAGCTTTTTAAACTAAAAAATTATCATAATATAGAACTAATAAATCAAATAATGCAATTTACTTATTCAAATGGATATTCAACTAGTCGAATAATCACAAGTAATATCAATAGCCTATTTTATAATGATGGAATGCATATTTTCGAACATCATAACCACATAGTCAAGGCCTCATGCCAAGACTAAAAATAAGATTTTATCAAGGCCTTTCACCAGGACACTGTTTTTTCTCACGATACCTACCGATTCATTGAGGATCAATAGCGAGCTCCACCTGTAACTTACTAAGTCCAATTCATTCCTCATACGAAAAGGATGAAACATAACATAAAAATTATTATTAAATGTAGCCTAAAAAATGTTAATAGTTTAATCACAAACCATGAATGGTATAAAAATAAAACATGCATAGCCAAAAATTTCACAAAACCTTCAATAAAATATGGAAAATTGTATCATAAAAAAAATAAGTGTAAAATCGATCAAAGGATGTTGACATAGATGAAATCTAAACTGTTTGAGAGAAATATCTCTTTCTATTTTGATATCATTTAAAAGCCATTTAATTATAGAAGAAAACATTTATTCTGAAAAATTATTATAAGATTTTAATGGAAGCTTAAAAGGTTTTATAACAACAAAAATTAACATCACCCATTGTATATGTTAAAAAAACATTCTTCCCATAATTTTATCGAAAAGGACATAAATGACCTTGTTTGGAAAATAAAAGAAAGAATCCTTTATATAAATTTTATAAAGAGACAAACAATGGTATAAATTACATTCACTGATAGTCAATGAAATAATAAAAATATTTTGAAATGAATTTTTAGGAAACACGGATGTGGATGATGAAGAGGTCCATGTAGATACTCACATATAAAGAACCCCTGATAATGATGAGATTGTAGAATTAACCTTTAACTTATACTCTTCCTTGATCTATGGTACATTAACCTCTTTTATAATAGTAAAATAATTTTTATAAAATTATACAATAACCACATACATAAATATGTAATCATATATGATCTACTAATATTGTTTTATAAATAATATTTCAGTAGTATCATTGTTTTGGGTGTAAACTGATTCGTTTTTCTTTATATCATTGGTTATGTAATCCATGATTGTTATGGATATGATGTAGTTGATTCATATCCAGAATGATATTAAGTTCTTAAAAATTAATTTTAATCATAAAATGAAAATTATTCTGGAATGGTTGTGATGGGGAATGAATATCATCACATTAATGGAGATGATAATCCACACATATGCACGAGAGAAAATATCAATATATTGATTGTGAAATTGTTTGAAATTAGATGGTATATTATATATAAAGAATCTCTAACATGTTAAATTTATTATTTACTTCATGTTTACTCGTTGTTATACCCATCCAAATAATGAAATGTTTGAATAACAAACTACACCACGATGCGGAGACGGTAAGAAGTACATACCCACGTGTGGTGACTTGTCATTCATAGGATGGATAGAATAATGAATTTAGTTTTACCATATTTACAATAACATTGATGTAGGAATAATTTACTTGAGCTATTATTTTGGTATGGAGAGAACAAACAAAATGGATGTGGATGAAGAAAAGAACTTTGAAAGAGGTGGTGAAATTATTACCTCTTCTTCGTGTGTTTCCATTTGAGTTGATCGAAAAGGATCCTTAGGTTAGCTTTATGATCATAGTAAGGCATATAGGTCTAAGTGAGGGAATTTTGTAGGATATTTTAGGTGGGATTGGCAGAGACAAATGGATTTTGAGGTGTAAAATTAAGAGAAGGGGAAGTACCAATTTATAAGACAGGTGAGGGTTAATTTAGGAAAAGCTTGAAATAATATTTTATTATTCAATAATACTCAGTTTATAAGGGATCCAAAAGGATTTAGTTTGAGGATATGGTGGGGATTGGTCTAAAACCTATCAACCGATAGGTTTTAGACAGGTTTAGGTCACCATATTAAACTTATCTTGTAGATTAAACTCTTAGTTAAATAGTTTATCTTTTACAATATATTCTTGTATTATTATAATAAATGGTTAATAAAATTACAATAAAATGCCAAGTGAACCCCAAGTTATTCATTATTGATATATCTAACCTTATATATGTCCCTTTTTAGAACCTTATTTAGGAATATTGTATCAATTAATAATAAATTAATTTTTTTAAAAGCTCATATATGTCAATTCTGACACTATTTTGTATTTGGTTTTGTGAAAGTCGTAACAACTTTATCATTTAGGAAAAAAATATTTAATAATCCCTAACATGTAATATTAACCTATAAAATTCTTTGAGTATATAAAAAGTATCAGTTTACAATTATTTTAATATTTATAATATTAATTATTTTAATCTTTTAATAATAACGTAATTAATGCATCATCATTATGTCATAAATAAATTTAATTATTTAATGCATAAAAATTATAAATAAAATAACAATATTTATGAAATAGTTTTATATTTATAATGGATATTTATAGAAGAATGTTTCTCATGTATAACCATATATTAAAAATGTTTTAGTTATTGAAATTTGAATTTAGTGTTATTAACTCCTTATTAAATTAAATAATAATAAATGTCATAATCTTATCAAAGTGGGACAAAAGGATAATATTTTATTAGTAAGGATGATTTTTGTCGAAATAAACTAATCCAATATAATTAGGACATGTTTTACGGTAATTATAATATTATGTTTACCCTTAATTACCCTATTTAATTTTGTCCGTGGTAAATAAATGTAAAAATTTACTATTCACCCAAAAATATTTTCAACTTATTGAACCAAATTTTTCTTACTGATGTCAACCATGTAATTTGAATTTTTTAAATTCAATTCATGGATGCGGTAAATTTACATTATATGCAAATTTGCAAATGCGCCTAGATGGTGGGTAAAAGACAGTAGAAAGTTCAATAAAATCATATATATCTAATATTATTATAAAATGACTCCAATGAATTAAATTGAAAATATATAGGTATTATGTATCTATTTTTACCAAAAATCAATTTAAATAAAATAACTATTTATTTGAAAAAATTCAGTTTTAAACAATAACGCAATTTTTTTAACTATTCCTCAAAAATTGTACGTTTTCCAAAAAATACAAGAAATTCACCCTAAGATAATTTTGATATTTAGAATCCAAAAATGAAGTACATTTTGAAAATAAAATTTATAAAATTTCAAAAAGCTGGTATTACTATTTATAACGGCTAGTTTGATATATTGTGGTGTTTTTGAACTTGAAGTTGTGTACAACACAAGCTATTGTATTTTTCAAAAATAAGCATACCGTGGAAGCTTTGGATATTAAATTGTTCAATCATAAAATAATTTCATCCTACAAATTTCTATAATATTACCGAAATATAGTTTCAGGTGGTAATTCATCATAAGTTCCTCGGGTTCCCATGTTGCCTCTTCCATCTTATGGTTTTTCCATAGGAATTTCACTAAACGGGTCGTCTGGTTTCTCAACACTAGTTATCTGGTAACAAAAATTCTGATAGGCTCTTCATAATAAGATAGGTCGGGTTATATTTCTATTTCATCAAAGGTGAGTACATGCATTGGGTCAGGCATGTATTTTCTCAACAATGATACGTAGAACACATCCTGAACTTTGGAGAGACATGGCAGCATTGCCAAATGGTAAGCTACAACTCCAATTCATTCTAGAATTTCAAAAGGTCTGATGTACCTAGGACTTAATTTTCCCTTTTTACTGAATCCTATAACACCCTTCCATGGAGATACATTCAAGAAAATAAGATCTTCTACTTTAAATTCAAAATCATTCCTTCGGATATTTGCATAACTCTTTTGCCAAATTTGAACTTCATTGATGTGGTTTTGGAAAACCTTTAAATTTCCCACTATTTCCACAAAATTTTCTAGTCCTATGAGTTTTATTTCACCAACATTATCCCAAAAAGTTGGTGTGTGAAATCTCTTTCCATATAACGCTTTATATGGTGACATCTAAATGATTGAATGGAAGCTATTTTTGTAATAAAATTATACCAGAAGAAAATATGTATCCCACATACCGTGAAAGTAAACTGAACAAGATATCAACATGTATTCTAAGGTTTGAATACCCCATTTTGATTTTCCATCAGTTTGACGGTGGTAGGTAGTGCTCAAACAATGTTCAGTATCTAGGGATTTCTGAAGACTTTTCCCGATTCATGATATAAAATGGGGATCATGATCAGAAAAAATCAATATGGGTACACCATGAAGTATTACAAAATCACTAATATATAGTCATGATAAATGATCAAGTGGTAAATCTTTTCTTATATAAAGAAAATGTGGTGACTTGGTAAGAAAATCAACAATGACCCATATTGAATCATTACTTCTAGGAGTCTTTTGTATCACCATGAAAAAGTCCATCATAATATCATCCCATTTCCACTCAGTTATGGGAAGAGGTAGCACAACTCTTCCATGATGTTGTCTTCCATCCTTAACCTGTCTACAAACCATATATCTTGACACATAATCCGAAATATCCCTCTTCATGTTGTCCCACAAAAAAATTTATTTCAATTTTTATATACATCTTAGTGATACCAGGAAGTATAGAGAAATTAGATCTATGTGCATCATCCGACAATTCCCTTTTTAGGCTGGGTATATCAAGAACACAAAGTCTCTTCCTAAATTTAAAAATTCCATATTCATATATGAATTCAATTAGGCTCCCATCATTCACATCTTTAATTTTCTTTTGAATCTCATCATCTTCATTCTAAGGTTTTTTTATCTTGTCTAGTAAATATGGTTTGGAAACAAGTTGAAAACATATTGATGTTTCACCTTCCTTGATTATTCCCATATCTATCTTTACTAGATCCATGAACATTGTATCCCTTTCAACTCTCATCTTGTTCAAAACTCCATGATCTTTTCTACACAAAGCATCTGTAGCCTTATTTTCTTTCCTCTAGTGGTAGTGTATAGTCCAATAATAATATTTGGTTAGTTAAATCCATTGTCTTTGCCTCATTATGAGTTTTTTCTCTAAGAAAATGTACTTAAAACTCTTTTTATCGGTATATATCTCAAATTTTTACCATATAGATAGTTTATCCATATCTTCAATGAAAATATTAAAACTGTTAACTCAATATGGTGAGTAGGATAGTTTTTTTCATGAATTTGTAGTTGTCCTGATGCGTAAGAAATAATTATTTCATTTTGCCTAAGGACATAACAAAGTCCATTCATTGAAGCATCATTATAAATAACAAACCTCCTCATTCCCCAATGGTAGAGTCATGATATGAGCATTGACTAATATTTTCTTCGATTCTTTAAAACAATCTTCTCACTCTTTTTTCCAAAAAAAATTCAACCCCTTTACTTGTGATATTGGTTAATGGTTTGCTAATCAGGAAAAATCATGGACAAAATTCCAATAATAACCTGCTAAACCAATTAAACTACATACCTCAATTATACTCATTGGTACAAGACATTATTATATTTATCTTCTCTTATAATTATCATCAATGATTCCATCCTTAGAGACAATATGGCCATGAAAGAAATATATTGAAGACATAATTCAACCATGCTAAACTTATCATATAATTCTTTTCTTATATGAGTTTTTAGAGTAGTGAACAAGTGATTTTCTTGATCTTCATAGCTTTTGGATTAAACCACAATATCATCGATAAATACCACTACAAAATCAGAAAGATATTACATGAAAACTCTATTCATTAGTTCCATGAAAATAGAGTGTGGATTATTCAGTAAAAAAGGCATTACTATAAACTCATAATACCCATACCTGCTACGAAATGCTATCTTTAGAATTTCTTTATTGTTCACACAGAACATATGATATCCAGATCGAAGGTCAATCATTGAAAAATATTGAGCTCTATGAAGATGATCAAATAAATCATCAATGTGAGGTATGGGATACTTGTTATTTATTATTATATCATTGATCTCTCGGTAGTCAATGCACAACCTCATAGATGCATCATTATTCTGAAGAAAAATAATAGGGGCTCCCCATGGAGAAACGGTAGGTATAATAATTCTTTTATTACTCAATTCCTCTAGTTTTTTATTTAGTTACACTAATTCCACAATGGTTATTCTATATGGGGTCCTTGATAGGGGCCTTGAACTAGGAATTAAATTAATGGAAAACTCAATTTCTTGTTTTGGATGATGTTCAGGTAAATCCTCTAGAAACACATCAACATATACTTACAAAATAGGTCAATGCTCTATTTTAACATTCCTTTCCTCACCCATAGTTATTTCACTCTCTTCCTCCCAAGTAATTGAATTAAGTAGATATATGTGGGGTGGATCAATATAAGAATCATATAATGATTCTTCTTCTCTAATGATAAGGTACTCCTTATCATCATCAAAAATTGTATCCACCTTTATCTAATAATAAATTTTAGCATCATGGTCTAAAAGACAATCCATACTGAGGATTATATCTAATTCAATCACGGGTATAAGGATGAGATCAGCATATAAAGCACATTTATATGCCATAATGGGAACTGATTCACAAAACATTGTTGCAATGATACATCCCTTAAGAGTTTTGACTGAAAACACCCTTGTAAAATCAAATTGGAAATATCTAATTTTCATAGAAAACTGGGAAGATATGAAACAATTTGATTATATAGAATCAAATAAAGCATTGGATATACATGATGAATCCATTAAATTACCTACAACCACGTCATTTGGAGATTCAACCTCTACAGTAGTGATCTCATAAGCTTGTCCATACTCCGTTGGCCTTTTCTAAGGTATGTTTCCTTGGTTCTTATAAAATTCATTTGCATAACACCCCATTTTCTCTACAATTGTATCATTCAACATTAACAGCCACTTTCGTTCCCTTGCAATCACGAGCTTGGTTTCATTTTTTACTACACTTCTAAGAGACTCAAATTCCCTTGTGGCAAGTCCTAGGGTGTTTCTTCCAACATTTAACACAGGATGGAAATTCAAATTTTCCTACATTCCCCTTATTTCCATTTCAAGAGTGTTCTGTAGATCTCTTCTTCACTTACATTTCATTGAAGTCGTATGACTTAGAGAATTCATTTTCTATCTTGAAAGAACATGATACAATATCATCATATGATAAGAAGGATTGTGATACTAATGCTCGATGGAGAAATGGTTTAAACCCAAATTAGAATAGATAAATCTTACTGCTTGTGTTATGTATATAAACTATTGCATTCCTTGCTAACCTTGTAAAGGTAGCCACGTACTTTGCAACATTTTCATCCTCATTTTCCCTCAAACTCATAAATTATATTTCTATATCCACTTGATATTCACGAGGAATGTATTTTTCTATGAAAATCCCTTTAAAATCTATATATTATATATTTGATACTTCTTTATCTTTCTTTGTGTTTCGAATTAATGACCATCATTGATCTACATCTCCCGTGAGGCGATAAATTACCATGACAACTTTTTCAATTTTTCTACATCCCAAAGCATGAAATATTTTCACTAAGGAACATATCCATTTCATAGATACAAATTTCTTTGTAGTCCCATTGAATGTTGGTTATTGTTTCCTCATGAAGCAGCCTAACATTGATCCTACAAACTATAGATCAAGGTGCTCCATACAAGCAAGGTTATTATTCATAACCTGATAGAGATGTCCTAGTATGGTTATAAGTCGTCCATCACTGGTTTCATTACCAGCTCCACTATAATTATCTTGAGTAGGAGGGAAATCCCTACATGGATTACGTTCATTGATATTATTTATATTCCTTCCACTAGGGGCCATTTCTAAATAATGGAACACACTTGATTAGTTTAGGAATCCCAATAAATAACCCAAACTAGTAAAATACCTAACATAAATTGAACAATTTTTGCATATAATCCATAATCATATAAAAATGTTATCTTTGTGGATGTATTTACTCATAAATCCTTCATAATGATTTTTAAATAATCTTTGTATTATCCGAAGCATATCCCTTGGGAGTGTCATAACCAAGAGTGTAATAATTCCCGTTGTGGTGTACCAGGATACCCATGGTCAAGCCCGAAACTCCTTGTTGGTTTTTTCACACCTAGGTACATTTGTTACAGAGATTCCTCTACCTACTCATATCTAGACAAAGATGTATTTTTTGGAAAACTCACCAAATCTCTACATTACCGAAATTATAGGAAGGTCTTGTATACTAATCCTCAATATCTATCATATGGTAATGTTATCTAATCAGAGATTTTCTAAATCTAGTTTCCATGGTTTGTACTAAACATTATCTAATACCAAATATAACAACATGACCCTAGTTACCCAGAGTCAGGGCATTATTACATAACATTGGAATGATCACAAGGGATCAAATCTTGATAGAGCGATTATTTTAGTAGCCTTGGAAGTACTAGATACTGACATAATTTTCACAATACATTATGAAATGAAAAACAACAACATTGAGTATCTTTTTATTACATTAATCTTACTTAGACTATCCCTATAGGTCATTCAAAATATACATCGTCGCATCCTAGAAAAAATATTACATTGAAATGGGTGAGATCAAGGGCTAAGTAAGGATAGAAATATAGCAGAAATATTTATAAATAAGAAAAAACATTTAAGACTAAAACACACACCTTTAGAACATAAAAATCAGTATAATATGGCAATGATACATCAAATAATTACATTTACTTATTCACATTGATATTCTACTACATAAACAATCACATGTATCATCAATATCCAATTTCATAATGACGGAATGCATAATTCCAGACATCATAACCACATAGTCAATGCCTCATTCCAAAACTACAAATAATGTTTTTCCAAGGCCCTGTGCCAAGACAGTAGTTTGTCTCTAGAGACCTACCGATGCATCAAGGAGCTATTGCAGGCTCCACCCTTCACTTACTAAATCCAATGCATTCTTCATATAAAATGGTGTAACATAAGATAATCATTCGTATTAAAAATAGCACAATAAATGCTAATATTTAACCATAAACCATGAATGGGGTAAAAATAACACATCCATAGTAAAACATATAACAAAAACTTTAATACAATTTGGAATATTTTTTCATATTAAATCAAATTCAAACAACTGTAAAATCCATCAAATAATGTTAACATAGATGGAATCAAAACTATTTGAGAGAATTATGTCTTTCAATTTTGAAATCATTTAAAATTCATGTAATTATAAAAGTAATATTTTATTTTGAAAATATTATTATAAGCTTGTATGGGATTCTTAGAAGGTGTTATAATGACATAAAATAGCTGCACCCACCATATAAGTTAAAATACATTTTCTCAATAATTTTGTCGAAAAAGTCGTAAATGACCTTGTTGGGAAAATGACAGAAAGATTCCTTTATACAAAATTTATAAATTGTAAAAAATGGTACAAATGACTTTAACCCATAGTCTAGGAAATAGGAAATATTATTTGAAATACATTTTAAAGAATCACAGATGTGGAGGATAAAGAGGTCCCAGTAGATACTCACATATAAAGAACCTCGATAATGAAGAGATTATAGAATTAAAACTTACCTTTTATTTTTCCTTGATCGAGGGTATGTTAGAATCCTGTATAATAGTTAGATTATTGTTTTTAAACTATACAAGAATAACATACATAAATATGATATCATATATGATCTTCTAATATTTCTTTGTAAAAAATATTTCAATTGTATCGTTTTTTCGGGTGTTAACTGATTTGTTTTCCTTTATATGCGTGTTTATGTAAGCCATGTTTGTTATGGATAGGATGTATTTGATTCATATCCAGAATGATATTATGTTCTTAAACAATATTTTTATCATAAAATGAATATTATTCATGAATGGTTATGATGGAGAATGAATTTTATCTCGTTCGTGGAGACAGTGATCTGTTTGTACGCACGAGCAACAATATCATTCTATTTATGGTAAAATAGTATGTAATTAGATTTTATATCATATATAAATAACCACTAACAAGTTATATTTATTATTTACATCAGTTATACTCATTATTATACCCATCCAAATAATGATGTGTTTGAATAACAAACTACATCACAACGTGGAGATAGTAAGTTGTACGTACACATGTATGGTGACTTGTCATTCATAGGATGGATAGAATAATGAGTATGTTTGTAACATATTTATAATAATTTCACAGTATGTATAATGTAATAGATTTATTATTTTGGTAAGGAAATAATAAAGAATTAGGATGTGGAAGAAGAAAAGAACTTTGAAATAGGTGGTGAGATTATTACCTCTTCTTCGGGTGTTTCCTTTTGAGTTGAACAAAAGGGATACATAGGTTCGATTAATGATCCATATATGGCCTTTAAGTAGAATTTAGGGTAGTTTGGAGGATATTTGAGTAGGGCTTGGCTGAGACAATTGGAGTTGGATGTGTGAAATTAAGAGAAGGGGAAGTACCCGTTTATAAGAGAGGTGAGGGTCACTTTAAGAAAAGCTTGAAATATTATTTTATTATACCATCATATTCTGTTTATAATGGCTCAAAAAGGATTTATTTCGAGGATAAGGTGGTTATGGGTCTAAAACCTCTCAACCAATAGTTTTTAGATAGGTTTAGGTCACCAAATAAACCTTTTCTTTTAGATTCAACTCTTAGTTTAACAGATTAACTTTTACCATGTATTTTTGCATTATTATAATAAATGATTAATAAACATACAATAATATCCAAGAGAACCACAAGTGGTTCATTATTAATATATATAACCTTATATAAGCCTTTGGGATAAACCTAATATATTTAAGAATATTATATCAGTTAATAATATTGTATTTTTTAAAAAAACTCATTTATGTCAATTATGTCACTATTTAGTATTTGGTTTTTGTGAAATTAAAAACAACTGTATCAATTCAAAAAAATTATTTAATCAACCCTAACATGTATTATTAATCTATGAAATTCTTGGAAGAAACAAAATCTCACTTTACAATTATTTGAATATTTATAATATTAATTATTTTAATTATTCAATAATAAAGTAATTATTGCATCATCATTGTGTTATAAATAAATTTAATTATATAATGTTTAAAAATAATAAATAAAATACCAATATTTTGGAAATCGTTTTATCTTTATAATGAATATTTATAGTTGAATTTATCATATGTATAACCTTATATAAAATTTTTTTTAGTTATTAATATTGGTATTTAACACATTTAACTTTTCATTAAATAGAATAATAATAAATGTCCTAATATAATCCAAGTGGACCAAAAGGATCATATTTTATTCCTATGATTTATTTTGGTCAAAATACACTTATCCAATATAATTAGGATGTGTTTTAGGGACATTATAATATCATTTTTACCTTTAATTACAGTATTTACTTTTAATCGTAGTAAAAAAAATCCAAATGTTAGTATTCACCAAAAATTATTTTCATCTTATTGAACCACATTTTACTTACTCATGACAACCATGTATCTCTGATTTTTGAAAATAAATTCACATAAATGGTAATAGTACTTTTTATACGAATTTGAAAATGCGCCTAGGAGGTGGATAAAAGATGTTAAAAAGTTCAATTAAATTTTATAGAGTTAATATTATTAAAAAATGACTCCAATTAAATAAATTTAACATAAATAGGTCTTATGTATCTATTTTTACCTAAGATAAATTTAAATAAAATAACTAATTGTTTAAATAAAATGTTGGTTTTAAACAATAACAGAGTTTTTCACTATTAATCAAAAATTGAAAGTTTTCAAAAAAATAACAAAAATCACCCTAAGCTAATTTTTTTTCCAAATCCAAAAAATAACTCCATTTTGAAAAATAAAATTTATAAAATTGGTTATTACTATTCATAAAAACTAGTTTGATTCGTTTTGGTGTGTTAGAACTCGACGTTTTGTACAATAAAAGCTATTGTATTATTCAAAGAGATGCGTACCGTGGAAGCTTGGGGTCTTACATGCACTTTTTGGATACTTATTAAATATGTTTTCTCCTATAAAATTCTTGACCCATATGGATGGGAGGTTTTTATGGATTGATTAGTTATAATTATCTTTTTAGGAGTTGATTCTAAGATTATGTTTAGATCCAGACAAGATTCATCCTAATAAGGGCAATCATTATTAGGTTTTTCAAAATTCATCTCATGAAAGATTAGGTTGTGTACCATTCTCGATAGATAGGTAGTAGGTTATATATCGCATTATGTAAACCCTCATGATAACCACTACCCCAATAATTATTTGTATTTGATTTTTGTGATTCATTCTATTAAGACATGGCAAAACTACCTCTTAGATTATTGACTTCTTCATTATTCATAACATAACAGTGTTAAGTATATCTTCACATATTTGACATGATTAAGAGACAATAACACAAGTTTAAGTAGCATGAGACATTTGTTTATGATATTGAATACATAGTTTAATAAAATATCATGGCCATAGAATATTTGAACAGATGGTGTCTAACTCCTGGAGTGATATAATTAGTGGAATAATGGTTCTTGATTTGATTGTTTTCTCATATGAACTTGAAGTAAGGGAGATATGAAAAATAGGTATTCCTAATATTTTCATTGGTTGTAACATCTATGGATGATCATATTCTAATTTTATATGATTGGGGTGCAGTGATTCATTATATTAGAATGTACCATTTCAGTTGGGAGTCATCTTTTGATATGAATCAGTAAATCGATGGAGTGATTCACTTATGAGTTAGGATGGAAATTCCCACATACCTATGATATGATTTTATGGATTATAATCCCTTATCCAATGACTTTTTGAACCATGATGCTACTATGACTTATCATGACTGAGGACCTCATTCATGGAGGTCTTGAATGATTATTTAAATTGTAGATTTTGTGTCTCAATACATTTCATTTCATAGAAAAAAGGTTGTACCTCATAGTCCTACCGGTTTCCTAAAACCATTACTCAATATTTTTAAAAAAATAGCGTGGGATATATATGTATTTTGTGATTAGGATCCCTAAAACTCATATTATTAAGAACTTGATATGTGTTCTTATATATTGACCAGAGAACTCAGTTCATTTCCTATATATCAAAGAGTCAATGAATTTAATGGATATCCAGAACATTTATCTACATGATTTCATCTAAATTCATAGTGTTTTTTCAGGTATCATGTTTAATGGGAAACTTCACATCACATCCTTGATTGATGGAAATTATGAGTGAGGAATCTATATTATTAAATTCATCATTTAGTTATGTTTTCTTAAAAAAAATTTATATTGGGAGAAACATATTCATGTATTAGTGTTTTTCTACAAATATAGTTATCTTGACTCATTCAAGATTTCACTATTTGAGATATTTTATAGTGTCCTATTGGTAAAAATTTTATTAGGAAGTGTTTAGAGAATGTTCCATGGATGTACCATATATCATCCTAGATATGTCAGAGATATTTGATCTGGTTAGGAAAAGTTTACAGTCACAAAAAATAATATGTCAATTAAAATAATATTCAATGGGATTTCTTACTATGTTATTGGGTTTTCCATAGATTTTCACCTTGGTTAAGACATAGATTTTTGGAGGAGTATGGTAGGTTGACAGAAAATTATATTTGATTATTTTATATTCTGGACTGACTCTAAAAGTTGGCATGTTGATTATACTTACTTACTTTTTTGACCTCTGTTATTTATGTTTTCTATGTTTCCAAACTAATGTGTATCAAATGGATTTGTCCCACATGACTGATTTTGAAGAACGTGAAATTATGCTCGATAATAAAGTGATTGAATGGTATGTTTAGATAATTAAGAAAGAGGAAATGGAAATTCATTTAAAAATGATCATGTTGGATTGAGTGGGAAGGAACAGTAGTAGGGACATCTGTGGACTTGGGAGTGTTGGTATTTTATGATGATTTATCAATATTACAACATTTTAGCATACTTATCATAAGTATTTATAGATATAATTCCTTTATTGTAGGGTTTATTATCACACCCTGGTATATAAAATTAGGATTGGAGACTCTCATTTTTTTGGTTTTTGAGGAATTCATAGGTCTATAGGTAATTTTTCAGTTAGTGTATATTATAGTGCATTAGCTAGTCGATGAAGGGTATAGTGTAGCCAATTAAGTGTGGAAGAAAACATGCATTTTATCATTTTCACTTATTAAAAAATAGAGTTCCTATAGTTTTAGTAACATTTGTTGTACTCATTGGCCATCATGTGGAAGTCAAGAGGAGTAAACTCACTTTATATTCCTAGTATCCCACTGATGAATTCCAACAACTCACTGATGACACAGTTGAGCCTACAATTTTATTATAGTACAAAATAAAATCATTGCTTGGACTAATTTTTTTTCTCCAATTATTATGAAATTTACTACTCAAAATAAATTTATATATATCTAGAGGGTTCATTATGATGGTTCTAGATCCTACCCTCTCCCCACTGGTGAATTGTTGTTCAAGTAAGAATCTTTGTCCTCTATTGTCTATATTCTTGTTATTGTACCATTTACAAAAAATATTTTTCTATAATTATCAATGTTTTTGATGCCTTATGTTTATATATCATTACATCTATTAGAGACATGGAGAATTGGTGTCTTCCCACAGGATCAAGGTTCTTTATAATCCAATATATTTCTCTCCCACATACTGTTTAGAATGTAGTGAGGCTACAATCATTTTTGATTGAGGTGTCTCTAACCTATGGAATATCCAATGTAATTAATTATGTTTTAATGAATTCTTATCATTTTAAAATATGAAATTAATTATCAAATATCCAGGATAATAGAATTTTTTTCATGGATATTGATCGATTATCTAAAAAGGTATTTTTGATAGAAAATTTTTGAGGCAAAATATGCGTCTCGTAAATTTTCACAAAAAATATTTGAAAAAATAAATAGTTTTTAAGACATAGTTGATGATTTTACCATAATAAAAAAATGTTTTTAAAAAAAGTTGTTATTAAATGAAATGTATTTTAGTTTTAATACATTTTATAAAATATAGACTTTTCTTCTTCAATGTGACAATGATTTAATAACACATTGTGAAGACCTTGGTTATGTGGAAAAATGAAATTCACAATCCCTAGGGGGTGTAGTTGTCACCAGGTGGCTGGCTATTGATTCCATGGTTGCTAGTGGGTAGTATTTATGAGGGTCTAAGGATCCAAAATATTATATCTCAATTATGCATCATAGTATGTATTGTATATCCAATATGTGTACACATTTATGTTTTGATTTGCGCATTGATGAATTAAAGATATATTATGTTACTTTTTATTTGATATATCCATTTTCTATATGATATGTATATTTATTATTGAATCCTATTTATTTCTTATTGTAATTCCTTAGGGAGAAATTATGTACCGCACCACATTTTTTAAAATATATCTTGATTTTTAATATAAAAAATAATGATTTTTTAATGTGAAAAATGGTATCAACCAAGCCATAGTTCCAACACCAAATAGTTATGTTTGAAAATTTTCAGCCTCAATTTTTTATGATAATAGTTATGTAGTGAGTATTATAGAGAGATATTATCACATTGTTCATGTTACCTTTTCGGTGGTTTAGGATGGTGGTTACATGTGGTAAAGTAGATATAGACACATGGGTTATATTGGGTTCTATATTAACGGTCTACCAGTATTCTTGTACAGACATTCTTAACTTGTTGTCAATTATGTCATTATAGTTTGGTTATTATTGATATTTGAGGTATCATTCGATATATTTTTTCTGTTACAATACTTTTTTCTATAATATCATATGTCATCTAAATGTGAAATATTTTTGATTTTATATTTATGTTACCCTAATTCTTTTCACTAGTCAGTGGTGATTGGGAGCAAGCATCTATCCTTATAGAGGGATAATTTGTATGAAATTTTTTGTTGAAACTGGTTGGCTTCATACAGTTTGCATAAAAAATATAACCCATGATTATTATTATAAAAAAATATACACTTAAATTAACCATCATTTTTTTCATACACCCAACATTATAATCTTGTGTTATTAAATACATCAAAAATTGTTTTTATATCATTCTAAAAACATTTCATACTAAACCATCATTAATATTAATCATATAACATTATCATAAGAAATCTAAAATAGTTTTCTTCTATTAAACCATATAGTAATAATACAGTCATATGGATATCAATAGAAAAAACCCATAATATAACTATAAAAAACTCTAACGGTGGCAATCCTTTTAATAAAAAATAAAATAGTTCATATGGATATATTTTATACACTCAGCTTCACATTCCCACACCATTGGACACACAATACACACATACCATATCTCACATTTGTTAACATGCATTAGGATTCCACACACTCACCACACTCACATGGTTCATTAAATTGTAGTACATGTAATAATGAGGTTCCCTGATGAGGGATATGTGACAAAACAAAAAATAAATATTTTATATTTTATTTCTTTTAGAACCTCATGTGTTGGATATCTTGTGACATCTCTAAACCCAATTGATAGGTGAAACAATATATAATGGTGAAATTATAGTGATAGACTTAATAAGTAAAAATATATGGAAATTATTTAATAAAAATAAAAATAAATAAAAATAATGTCTATTATAAATGATATGTCATTGATGAATTAATGTTTTTAGACAAATAACATATAATACTGATTTCTTCTTCAAATTTTCTTTCTATAAATTTCAAATTTATTTCTTTTTATATGATGATTGATACATTTTTAATAATATATATTATTTCAATGATGAACATATTTACAATAAATTTATAACATATCGATTGAAAATGAGAAAAATAATATTTAATATTACAAAATTTTTCTTTTCAAACTGAACTAGATTTCATTTTATTACTATATTTATATATTAAATTTATATTATCAAAATTTATAATTTCAATTTTATAATATAAATTTATTTTTATGATTCTTTGTATCAATATTATCCTAATAATTTAATTTCATATTTTTCTAAAATATCTGAAATTTAGTTGAATTGTGAAAGAGATTGTTTTTAATGAAATTTTATATTTTGTTAATTTTCAATTATATAAGATTGATCAAGACATTTATAAATAATTATAATTGATAAAATATATATTTATGGTGTAATGCCATAAAATTTAAATTTAAATTAATAATTTACAAAAAAAATTAAAATAATTTACGATCCTGTGTAATATTTCTAATAAAAGAAAATATTTTTTTTGTTTTTACATTTAATTATATTTTTTAAAAATAATATGTTTTCTTTTTATGAAAGAAAAATGTTTTTTTAATAATCCATTTTTTTTCTTTAAACCCATCAACATTTACAAATGTTTTATGTAAAAAATTATAGTTATGAAAATATAGTTTTTTATAAAAAGATATTTTTAATCATTACATGCGCTGAGGTTAAAATTGATATAGATTACTAAAATAAATATTATATGATAAATTGTATTTCATGTTTTTAATAATAAATAGTTTATTATTTAATAATATTCTATAAAATTAGTCATTTAATGTAAGTTACCTAGATAAAAACAAGACACCACCCTATAACCAAAAATGGCAAAAGTAACCATTCTAAGAGTATAGGGATTAAAAAGTGTATAAATGATGAGTTAAAATGTATATTTGTGATATAATAATATTTATTTCAGAAAAAAACTAATTATTTTCAGTGTTTTTATCCACATTAAATGTGAAACATGTGATCTATTTATATTAATCTTAAGTATTTATAAAATCATTATTCCCACCACTTATAAAAAGAACCTCTCATAACATATTCAACTCTGATAAAAAAATGTGTCTCTTCTTTAAAATATTTTTTAATTACTTCTCATATAATCAAATTTCATCAGATTATGCATTTTCCCCCATTATATAATCATAATCTATCCCTTTCCAATTTTTCCTCCCATGAAATTCCCATGTCCCCAATTTCAGTACTATTTTTACCTAATTTTTTATTTATTTTTTTATTACATTGAAAAATATATTATTCAAATTCCTGAAAAAATGAATAATGTTTTTTATTCTAATTGTTATTGTTGAAAGTTAATAAATATTACCAACCTTTAACATTTTCATATATGAAAACAAAAATTACTTTTTCCATGCGTGCAAAATACAACATCCATAAAGTATATATGAAGATGAGTGTATCTTCATAATTTCCCAAAAAAATGAGAATTATATATTTAGAATATATATATATATATAATCAAACTATATATAGCTTGATTAATCTTTATAAATGGAATATAGTGGGTTCAGAATTAGTTATTCAAGACCCAGCTTCAAAATTCACTTTTATTCAAAATCCAACTCCTAGTGAATATACCTTCTCATTCCAATCAAACAAATCATTTCCTGGTGTTTGGTATCTTATAATTCAAAATTGATTACCCCTATAGGCATAAAACTAGAAAAACACTATTTCATATTTTTTCATGATACAAATATTTGGAAAACAATTTATTTAAATTCCTCATCATAGTAATTAAAAATAAACAACACTTATGTCAAATGTGAATGCAAAAACATTTCTTGGAATTTATCAATGAAATATGATCCAAAATTAAATAGCATTTGACCAATTGTCAAATTATTCTAAACTAAACAGAATTAAATAAACCATTCATGACCATAATATAATTATATTATTCCATATTATATAACAAAACATCATAAAATGGTAGCCAAATCCTTATGAGGGTTCTTGGAATATGAACTGTTTTCAAAAACCTATAATAGGATAATGTTAACTATCCATATAAAGAAAAAAAATATTTTACTCGGTATAATCCTTGAATATATTTTGGATTGAAATGTTATAAAATTAAAAAAACAACCTTCCTTTTAAGTGAGCTATATCCATTCAGTGGTTACATAAATGACAATTATCGGTGGTTTGATTCTTATATTTTATGATTTTGTGTAAATTTTTAAATAATATATTTTGTAACCATCATAAAATAATCCACCTTAATTCCTCTTATAAACACTATAATCTAATACATATTCTTATTTTTAGAGTTATGAATTTGCAAAACCTCTTAGTAAATTATTGTTAAATGCTACACATTATACCTCAACTACTTTTAATCATCACATGAATTAAATTGATTTAAGTAAGGAGTGAATTTACCTCCAAATTAATCCTATACTTGGTAATTACAATAATGAGTCCTTACTTGAAAATACTAATCAGTGTCATGACTTATCACAAGCAGAAGGTCTTCACATATCTTCAGGCCCAAACAATATTCTAGTTGAAACCATCTTCATATATTATTCATTTTTCATCCTCAAAATATGAGTTTCAGTTCATTACTATCTAATTAAAAAATTCCAATAATGAATTCATTATAATAATCCCCTATTTATATTTTTTAATTTAGATATCCCTTGATACCCATATGGGTTTTCATATCACATCCCAGTCAATGGTCAAGTCACTATGACCTTAAACCAAATGAACTCATCAATGGGATGTCTAATACAATCATTGGTATCTCAATTAACATTGTGTTTTCTTTTATCTTTCAAGATATATCATCTCAAAATTTGATCAATGTATTTTACGATCAAATTGTTGATGTAGATACTCAATTAAAATAGTGGGAAAATAGTAAGATTTAACAAAATTCATTTTTAACCATATAGATACTTTTTCTAACAATGTTAAACAAATTATATGAACTTAAACCCTCTATGTTATGTTTAAGGAAAAAAACCTTAGTTTTAACAATGATTTTTAATGAAATTAACATGCATGAATTATTATAAAAGATTATACCATAAATAGTATAGAATTATACATCAGATATATAACAAAAATGAATTTATAAGAAACACTTTTTTATTGTTGCATAATGTATTGGAAATTAAAATTACATATAAAAGATTTCAAATCATTAAAGAAAAAGTGTATGGTATGAAAAACCCCTTAGATAAGGGTCTCTTGATTTATAATTTCAAGAAATTTTTTCTTACCCACACCAGGGTAATCTCTCAATACCAATAACGGTATCTAACTTGCTATCCCTAAAATCCCTTGGTCAGTAAGGTGATAGGCACCATTGTCTACCTTCTACTTGGAAGCCCTCGATTAATAAGGTAATTAGAACCTATGTCATTCTACACCTTGGATTCCCTCAATTGTATACATCTACAATTAGAATATCACAAAGCCAAATAATTCTTGTTGAAGATTAATGTATGTGGAACAAGATGTTCACATCAAAAACTCTTCAAGGCATTCATATGGAGGAATTTTGGCAGTGCTCTCACAGAATATCATTTATCCCAAAATTTCATATCATTATATCAAACAAAATCAAATGATTGTGTATTTATAGGTGAGATATAAAATAGTAGAAATTTCTTCTATCGGTCATATTTTCCCTAAAATTTAATATGGGCTTATATATTTGGAACATAAAATGATCGTATAATAACTGACTAGAAAAAATCCTTTAGCATAATAAATTATTAGACAACATCATTCAGGAGTTCCATTAAAATATTTTTTTGTAATAAAAATCCTATAACATTATCATACTAGTCTTTAGGGGATTTTCTAGGACCATTTAATGCTTTGGTAATCTTAAAAACATGTTTAGGATGTTTTGTGTCTTCAAATCTAGGAAGTTGTTGTTCATAATTTTCCTATTGAACATGTATATTATGGAAAGCACACTTCACATCCATTTGAATGAGTTTGAAGTTAAAAAGGTATAAATGGATAAAAGAATTTGAATAGATTCAAGTCTAGCTACTAATGAATGGTTGTATTTATAGTCTATTCCATCTATGAGTTTATAGACAATAGAAACTAATATTTATTTTTTAATTACTACGATTCCATTTTCATCACAGTTATTTTTGAAGACCAACATTACATTAAATATATAAGTTTCCTTATGTCTTTGAACTATGGTCCAGTCTTTGTTCCTTTCAAATTCATGTATTTTAGCTTATATAGCTTCATTCTAATATTCATCACTTAAACCACCATCAGTACTTTTAGTTTCTAATTGGGGATGAAATTATATATTCTCTACATCATTCCATAATTAACTACAAGTCCTTACATGTTAATGTACATCACCAATCGTACTATCAATATAATTATTCCATAAAAATAACAGACATGGGTTTTCTAAAACATGTTAATCAACATTTGGTAGATAGTATTATAGATTGAGTACTTCAGAAAAATTTTCTTGTGTATTATACTGAATATAAGATGAATCTATCAAAGGTTGATAATCAGTTTTTTAAAACACATAAGAAGATGTAGGTTGGAGTTGTTTAAAAAAAATGATTAATTTCATAAAATATAACATGTACGGTTTCCTCAAGAGTACAATATTTTTATTTCATTAATTTATAACCCTTAGATGTAGTAAAAAATACTATGAAAATTATTTCATCGGATTTGGGTACGAATATGTGCATGTTATCTTCTGTATTAAACATTAATACCTTTTATCCAAATACTCTAAATAATGATACTTTATGTTTTCATCCTACCCAAAACTCTTATTGTGTTTTATTATGAAATATCATGATTAAAACACAATTTATATTATAACAAGTAGTAATCATATCTTTAGTCAAAAAAATGATTAACAAATGAGTATTCACTCAACAAGGTTTTTTTATCTCTTGAAGAAATCCATTTCTTCTTTCAATATCACCATTTTTTTAAATAGTTCTAGGAGATGATCAGTTATGCTTAATTCCATTATTATTAGAAAAAAATTCTAAATAAGTATTTTCAAATCTCCACCATGATAAATAGGAATTCTTTAAAATTGAAGTGTTTTATCATTTTTAATAATGGATGAAAATGATTTAAAATAATAATTTTTTCTGATTTACTTCCTAGAAAAAAGACCAGTGTAAATTTAGTGTATTAATAAACTAATGAAAATACACAGTATTTACCTCTAATACTTCTAGTTTGTATCAAACTAAAAAATTCCATGATCACTGAATATAATTCTTCGTATGTTGAGACTTCACTAACAAATATAATGCTTGACTTATGGTTCCTTCTATATTGAAAAGGGTCCCATAATTTTGAATAATCAAATCTAAGATCTTGTAGATCCCCAAAAATTCATTTCTATATAGTTTACATAAGTTATTTAAGTTACAATGTCCTAATATTATATTCCATAATCAAAATTGGTCTTCCTCTAAACTAAGTCTAGGTAATTCTTGGCTCTTAATATCTTCTAAGTTATGTCTATAGTCATTCTCGTGTCGATGTGAAGAAATACTAAACTCATCCGTGGAATTTGGTACTAATAAATTATCATTCCTAATATTGTCAAGGGAACCTTCTTCACTTAATTGAAATATGCTTATAAGGTTTTCCTTAGGACCATAAAAAAATAAAATAATTGAAATTAATAATTCTCCAAGAGGAACAACATTAACTATTCCACGAAATTCTCCTTGACAATTGTCTCCAAAAGTGACTACTACACATTTCATCATAATAATGATTTTAAATATAATTATATTACCAATCATGTTGTGGGAATATCCACTATCCATGTACCTTGTATTTTTGTTGGTAATTTCTTTGTTTTCCTAAAAATAAAACAATTAGAGTTTTTGATTCCAAAAACCCTTTGATATAGAACTGTTATAATGTTAAATCTTAGGAATACACTTTTTCATAGAAGAGTGAGAATTATGAAATCCTAAGGATTGTATTTTTTTAAAATAGAAATTATTCTCCCAGTGTCCACCACATTGAAACTTAGTGCAAAATGGGTCATTTTGAGTTACACAATTATTGTGACTAGAAATTGGTTTTGAGAAATTACAACCCATTCCAGAACAATTCTTATGAGGATGAAGTTGTGAATACATATTATAAAAAACATCTTTACAAAAAGTAATGATTGAAAAAATTATAATTAATGAAATTATTTCCAATTTTAGTCTAATGAGTAGATTATTATCCTTATATTCATTAGTCGTAGGATTGTAGTTCTTCACTAAAACATTTTTCTTATAAATAGAATTTTCGAAATCCTTAGAATGTTCATCCTTCTAGTAATTAACAAAATCATGTTTTTTTGAAATGGAAACAATTTAAAATTATATTTCCTAAGGATCTAATACTTCTTTTGATAAGTTAATCATTCTAGAATATTTCTTTATAATTTATCTATTTTATCATACTATTTTTATTTTCAGTTAACTTAAAAAACCTAGATATATATTGAAAAGCACGAAAGATATATTATACTAAAGAATATTATTATTTCAAGGATGTAGAATTTTCTTAATCAAGTTAATTAGAACATAAACATATATTGGTTAAAAATTCAAAAATGTGGACCTTTGTAAAGAATCATTGGTTTTCATAAGGTATTTTAGCCATAAGACCAATATTCTTTGTTCTAAAAGATGCATTATCCAAAGATTCATAGATAAAGCTCCACAACTTTAAATCCAATAATTAATTTACTTAAATAAAATATTTCCCATAGGCCTATAATATATTTTTCAAATCTTCTGAGATCGTCTATCTTTCCTATATTTTTCTTTTAATCTTAGAAAAATCACAATATATATGTCCCTTTTTCTTGCATTCATAACATGTATCTTCTGAGAAAGTTTCACGAACCAGGCTGGGTCTCCATCCGACCCAGCGCCCGACCCGGTCCGCGGCAAGGCCCGAAGGGCGTTCCCGATCCCCACAGGCTGGCACAAGTGCCCGGGTATCAAGAGTAACCTGTGGGAACAGTTTACCCGAAATGGTATACACACACACTAAAAAAGATAATAAAAATGAAACTAGCAAACGACAACCAAATAGACCATTAAACTGAAATCAAAATTTAAAGATTTACAACTAGAACCAACGTCCAAAAAAATAAACAACAAAAAAATAGACTAAAACTATAACTCAAACCTCCAAGCGACAAGAGTGTTGTAGCATACGCACGCCAAAACACCAACTTGCATAAGAAGGCCACTAAAAACTCGAACCACCATCGTTGATCACGATGTCACAACCTTGAATACAAAAGAAACATAGTCTACATACACCCGAAGGTGTATGCAGGGTGTGAGCGAAAGGACCAGTAGGACGCCACCCAATAAAAAGGTTCTCTGCCACAACATCAAAAGGACAATTTAATGTGCTTATTCAAGTTATACTTTCTAATTTCTTTTAAAGAAAAAATTTACAAACCAAATGCTAAAGGAAAACACAAAAAAAAAAGAACTCATTTCAGAAACACGATTTTAAAGAGGAAGAGAAAAGTTCATTTATGGGCACACACACACACTCACACACACACACACACATACTCACACACACATACACACACACACACACACACAATCACACCCAAGTGGTCCTCCATATTCCGACGGAAGGCACCATGCCAAAGATGGTAGAGCACTATGGGTAAATCCCCTAAGGATCATCTAGCTCGAGTGGGACCCTAGAAACCTCGTGTCTCGGTGAAATGTGGATTAGGAACCACAACCCTCAGAAACCTGGCTTATAAGACCACAAAACTTAGAAAATATGGCTTAGGAGGCCAAGACCCTCAGTCATCATATGTTTAGTTAGTGTTGCAATCGTCAATCCAGCTATGTGAAACAGGGACGATACCCATCCGGCTCACCAGTGCACTAGTTCTAGTCCGCCCACCTAGATACCCAGGGTTTTTCCTTCTGCTCAAACATGTTCCACATTCACATAACACATCACTTTCACATTTTACAAACCAAACAATGACATTACACAAAAAAAGTCTCCACTTTCATACTAAATCATTATTTCAAAGACAAACGCACACCAAGGACATGTCTCATTTTATAAAAATACACCACTTTAAAAATGAACGCATATTCAACTCCTATAAAGCACCATTTTAGCGTCATATAAATGTACCAATAAATCATTTGAGTTATTATTGAAATCATTTCATGAAAATCCTATAAGGATTTACACCAAATGCAGCTTGATTTTATATAGAAGCGTCACATTAAAACTTGATACACGAGGTAACCATGTCAAAACTTGTTTTCCATTATTCAAACCATTTTGCATTTCAACTTCAAAAGTACACAACAAGGAAAACACACCAAAATTGATTCATATACTTTGAAAATGTCTATTTAAATACACAAACACCTAAAGTTACATGAAAACACGTTCCGCACCTGCCAAACAACCCTCAAAAACCTTTCAACCATGTTTTGCACTCAAAACACCACTTAAATAAAAAATTCCTCAATTTATAAAACATGTCGCATGCAAAAGAAACCATTACAAAATCAATTTCAAAAATTGACCCTTCTAAAACCTCATTGTCACTCTTTAAAAAATTATTAAACACTTCTAAAATTGTCCACAAGAGGATCAAAATGAAAAAGAGCATAACCATTTCTAAAGAGAGTGAAATTTTCATCACGCACGCATGTCAAACAATTTTTTAAATGCCTTTCGCACAACTTATTAAACAAAACCAACCATTTATATCACAACACGCATATAAACAACAAAAGAATACTATTTCGGAAACCCAATTTTCATCAAACGAACATGCCAGAACATTATAAACATAGATCGCACCATGAAACTAATTCATAGAACATATTAAATTAAAATAAAAAAACAAATTAAATTATCTAAAGAATGAAAAGGCATGGAACCACCTAACTCAATGCAGAAACAAAAGAAAAATGATACGGCGCAATACTCATGCTGCACAAAGGTCGCACTGCATGGAACCGTCAAAAAGGTCCTAAAATAGTAGACCAAAAATTCTCATCGCCAACCCATCACAACATCAGCGATTTAATAATTTAACTAACAAGAAAACAAATTCAATAAAAAATAATTAAATTTAATAATTAATAAGAAAATTTAATAGTAATTAAACAAATAGATTAATAATTAAACAAATTCAATTAACTAAATTGATAAACAATTAAATAGATTAAATAAAATTATTAACCAATTTAATAATAATAAAATAATTTGATTAAAAATTTTAAACACATGTGATAATAACTGAATATATTAATTAACAACTAAATTAATAAACAATAATTAAATAAAATAAAACCAAACCCTTATCGCGGAATTGTCGGGATCCAACAGAGGGGCATGCAGCGGCTGTCCGGTGAGCGCGAGCCGGGTTGCGGGGGATTTCCGGCAGCCAAGTGGGGGTGCGGGAAGAGCGGATGACCAGCTATTGGGAGGAGGTAAGGTGAAGAGAGAAGAATAGAAGGAGAAGAGGAATGAAGGAGGGAATAGAAGAGATAATAAATAAATAAATAAAAGAGAAGAGAAGAGAGGAGGGAGATGGGGGTGAGGCATGCCACTGGGGAAATGGAGGAATAGGGGGAACGCGCTGGAGCCATGAGAGAGAAGGGGTGGGAAGAAGATGAGAGAAGGGAGGGAGAAGGAAGAGAGAAGAAGAAGAGAGAGGGAGGAGAAGAGAAAAGAGAATAGAGGAAGGAGAAGAGGGTGAGGCACGCTGGACAAGGGAGAGGGGAGAGAGCTGCATGAGTGAGAGGAAGGAGAGAAGGAGAAGGTAGGAGAAAACGTGGGGGAGAGGAAAGAAAAAAAAGAAGGGGGGTGGCGGATATGGTAGGGATTAGGTGGGTAAAAAAGGAATTAAATAAAATAAAATAAAAGAAATAAAATAATAAAGATAAAATAAATAAATGGAGAGATATAAATACATACATATATATATATACATGTATATATATATGTATATGTATACACACACAATAATAATAATTAAACTATTCTAAAATAAAAATGATAAAAGGATTTAATAATATAAGTTAATAATTGAAAAGTAATAAAAAATACTAATAATATTTATAATAACAAGGAAATAAGAATAAAATAAAAGAAATACTCGCTTAAAATAATAATATTAATAATACCAAGTAAGACTACCCATGTACCGGGCATGCCACATGGCTTCACCCGTGCCATGCCCGTGCATCAGGCAACGTCAAGCTCGTGTCCATTTATCACCGCAAGTGCATACCACTAAAATCGCGCTTAGAACGATCTCCAACAAAACAATTTACAAAAAAAGCAATAAAAATTATGTGATTAAAATTAAAATTAAATACATACCTCAAAGTGAAGACCAGACGTGACAATTCTCCCCACCATGAAAACTTTCTGTCCCCGAAAAGCCACAGCTAGGGTTGAGGCACAAAGAAGAAACTGATACCCCACTAAAGTTGAAAGAGGATCTCCACAACCAACAAGCGAAAAGCAGAAAAAGAAACGTGCTCAGAAAAAGTGACTCAAATGACAACCTCAAGAAGAATGGAGAAATACTTTCTGATATGTGTTGCCCACCCCAAAGAGCTAGAACGCCTCCAGTGGATTGATCCAGGAAAGCAACTCTCGTACCTGCGGAAACCAACCTCGTAAACCAAAACACCTCAAACATCATTGAACGAAAAACACACAATTTTACTGGAACGAAGATACAAGACTAACCCACATCCAAATAATACTTCAATAACCTACCACTAAACCATCTCTAGGAACAAAACTGAATGGCCCACCACGGGAAAGCCCGATGGGGCTCTCCACTATTAAAAACATTCTGACGCCTGAGACAAGACTAGAAAATCAACACGAGGATGCCCGGGCGGACTCCCCACCATTAAGAACCTACTATCGCCCAAGATGGGTTTGGGAAATCGACATCGGGAGGTCCGAACGGACTCCCCACCATTAAAGAAGAGTCCAACATCGATTCATTCCAGAGATATTTGTACGAGATCTGATGTGGGTCTCCCCGCCATTAGAACTAACATCAGGTACAAAACTTTAGAAAAAAGATTCTCGATGGTGACCAAACACCCCACCATAAGGAGAGAGGAGGGAGGGGCCTGACTACCGACGCGTCAAATGCATGACCCAAGAAAAACCAGCATTTCCACATTCCTGGATGAGAATTATTCAGAATTGAGACAGATTTACTCAACAAACCCCATAAGGCCACTAAAGTGATTACATCTAGTGGAACGCGACCCCCAAGACATTAATGCACGAGAAGAACACTCCTCCACATGGTCACGAAAACCTTATGCAACCAGGAGGCTCATTCGAACAGAACAACCATAGAAAACAATTTAAGATTCTTTCACTTTCAACAGCGATGACAGAAATAAAGTCGGGTACCATACACTCCTGGGGTTCATGACCTCACGCCAGCTTCACTCCGAGGCCTATGGCTGGAGCCCTGATGTTTGAAGCATCTACGGCCTCACAGTCAGGTATTGAGGACTCCCGAGCGGAGCTTCCCCTTCTGGTGTCACACGCAATCATACTGCACCCGAGGCAACACCCACAGACACAACACACCATGAACACTAATTACTCTCACACTGAACATCCACCCGAACGAGAGCTTAGATGGTACACGCGCATCACTCATTGTTACACTGAATGAGAACATGACACCACAAATCGTCACCAAGAACGATCATTGTTGTCGAGAGAAACATTTCACTGAGAAAGACTTTAAATCGCATCCTGAACAACAAGTGATTCCTGAAAATGACCCTAGCAGCCGCATACGACTGGGTCTGCCAAACTAGTAGCCTAACATGACCCTTTTATTAAACAAAACCATCGAAGGACCAAAGACCATTTAAAACAACAACCTGCACCGACAACCCCAGGTTACTCCCACATTTTCACTTCGAAAAGAACTCACACTGCAATTGGTCACCAAACATGACCCTTACACCCAATGAAAACACTGCAACCCATTTAAGACATCGGTAAGCACTGATAACTCTGAATCGCCTTCACCATTCCCCGCTAGAATTTCTTTCACCGCTTACAGGGGAACCTTTAGACACAACGATGTTAAACTTTATACCCTACGACTCAGACAACTCAAAGAGACTGAAACTCTCTTCAACTCCCCTCACATATGTCATCCCACTGTGAGAGGATCTACTTAACCGAAAGGAAAAAGGAAAAGTCTTAGAATTGTCACCCAAAATAAAGATTCCTTACTTTAATCAACTGGAGGGTCGGCCAACGGTGAACTTCCTATGGCCGCACTTCAATTACATGTTAACGCTTTATGGGGGGCGTACACCTATCATGAAAGGAATCCACGGACCCAATAAAACTGGTCCAATGACCATGAAATATCACAAGCAAATGCCAAACGTGCAGGGGAAACCACTACAAGGGCTTCCCGCAGCACTTTTCAAAAGAGATCATTAACCACACGCTTGCTTACCAAACTAAAAATATGAATTCACACATGGGACACAAATCATTCAGAAAGGATCCTCACCTCAAAACGCATCACATCTGACATTTCCAAAACACAAGGACACGCCACACCAACACCGTTTACTAAAACACCAAAAAAAATTCCTTTAACAAAACATTTTGAATATAAGAAAAGCTTGTGGGTTTTAGAAACACCAATGGTGTCCCCTGGGCCTTGCACATGCATGTTCCTGTGCAACAATGGAGCCCTCCTCATGTCCATATAGGAACTCATCCACTTGTGCCATTAACTATTTATTTTTCCCATATACACTCATGCATGTGGTTTCCCACGAGAACACCAAGGATAAAAACCAAACCATTTCATTTTTCAGAACCAAAACATCCAACCCACAGTTTTCAAACCTCACAGACCATTTCATTTTTAAAGCGCTTCACTTGAGAACATTTTCCAAGACCAAAACATTTTTACTTAAAAACCAAATATCCATGAATCCAAAACAAAGAGACAAGAAATGACGCAAGGAAAAACTTGTGTCAGTGGGTGACAGGAACATATGGTTGGCGGCCATATGCCAATAACACCACTGCCACGGAGGGTATTTTAGGACAGTGTCCTCAGCTCCGCATGGCTTGCCAGACCCTGCGAGATCACTAGGAACACTGACCTACCCCGTTTTCATTTCCCTTAGACAAGATTAACCGCAATGACCAAAACCTCAGACAAACCTCAACATACTATGGTAACATGAGTCCCGCCACGAGGTGTGCTGGCCAGGCACCTTACTCGTAGCCAGGATGTCGAGTCCCGACAACCTTAACTCAAGTCTACAGTTAATCTATCCCAAAAGAAAATGACCCAAGAGGGGGAAACCTTTCCCTCTGATACCATTTTGTCACGAACCAGGGCGGTTCGCCATCCGACCCGGCGCCCGACCCGGTCCGCGGAAAGGCCCGAAGGGCGTTCCCGATCCCCACGGTCCGGCACAAGTGCTCGAGTATCAAGAGTAACATGTGGGATCGGTTTACCCGAAATGGTATACAGAAACACTAACAAGATAATAAAAATGAAACTAGGAAATGACAACCAAAGAGACCACTAAACTGAAATCAAAATTTAACGGTTTACAACTAGAACCAACATCCAAATAAAATAAACTACAACAAAAGAGACTAAAACTATAACTCAAACATCCAAGCGACAAGAGTGGTGTTGCATCCGCACGCCACACTGCTAACATTCATAAGAAGGCCACTAACAACTCGAACCACCATCGCTGATCATGATGTCACAACCTGGAATACACAAGAAACAAAGTCTACATACACCTGAAGGTGTATGCAGGGTGTGAGCGAAAAGCCCAGTAGGACGTCACCCAATAAAAAGGTTTCATGCCACAACATCAAAAGGACAATTTAATGTGCATATTCAAGTTATACTTTCGAAATGCATTTAAAGAAAACATTTACAAACCAAATGCTAAAGGAAAACACAAAAAAAAAAAAGAACTCATTTCACGAACACAATTTTAAAGAGGAAGACAAAAGTTCATTTATGGGCACACACACACACACTCACACACACACACACACACACACACACACACCCAAGTGGTCCTCAATATTCCGACGGAAGGCACCACGCCAAAGATGGTAGAGCACTATGGGTAAATCCCCTAAGGTTCATCTAGCTCGAGTGGGACCCTAGAAACCTCGTGTCTTGTTGAAACGTGGTTTAGGAACCAAGACCCTCAGAAACGTGGCTTAGAAGACCATGACCCTCATAAAACGTGGCTTAGGAGGCCACGACCCTCAGTCATAATATGTTTAGTTAGTGTTGTAATCATCAATCCAGCTAAGTGAAACAGGGACGATACCCATCCGGCTCACTAGCGCACTAGTTCTAGTCCACCCACCTAGATACCCAGGGTTTTCCCTTGTGCTCAAACATGTTCCACATTCACATAACACATCACTTTCACATTTTACATGCCAAAAATGACATTTGACAAAAAAAATCACAACTTGCATACCAAAGCACTATTTCAAAGACACACGCACACCAAGGACATGTCTCATTTTATAAAAATACACCACTTTAAAAATGAACGCATATTCAACTCCTATAAAGAACCATTTTAGCATCATATAAATGTACCAATAAATCATTTGAGTTATTATTGAAATCATTTCAAGAAAATCCAAGAAGACTTTACACCAAAAACAGCTTGATTTTATATAGAGGTGTCACTTTAAAACTTGATACACGAGGTAACCATGTCAAAACATGTTTTCCATTATTCTAACAATTTTTCATTTCAACTTCAAAAGTACACAACAAAGAAAACACACCAAAAGTGATTCATATACTTTGAAAATGTCTATTTAAATACACAAACACCTAAAGTTACATGAAAACACGTTCCGCACCTGCCAAACAACCCTCAAAAACCTTTCAACCATGTTTTGCACTCAAAACACCACTTAAATAAAAAATTCCTCAATTTATAAAACATGTCGCATGCAAAAGAAACCATTACAAAATCAATTTCAAAAATTGACCCTTCTAAAACCTCATTGTCACTCTTTAAAAAATTATTAAACACTTCTAAAATTGTCCACAAGAGGATCAAAATGAAAAAGAGCATAACCATTTCTAAAGAGAGTGAAATTTTCATCACGCACGCATGTCAAACAATTTTTTAAATGCCTTTCGCACAACTTATTAAACAAAACCAACCATTTATATCACAACACGCATATAAACAACAAAAGAATACTATTTCGGAAACCCAATTTTCATCAAACGAACATGCCAGAACATTATAAACATAGATCGCACCATGAAACTAATTCATAGAACATATTAAATTAAAATAAAAAAACAAATTAAATTATCTAAAGAATGAAAAGGCATGGAACCACCTAACTCAATGCAGAAACAAAAGAAAAATGATACGGCGCAATACTCATGCTGCACAAAGGTCGCACTGCATGGAACCGTCAAAAAGGTCCTAAAATAGTAGACCAAAAATTCTCATCGCCAACCCATCACAACATCAGCGATTTAATAATTTAACTAACAAGAAAACAAATTCAATAAAAAATAATTAAATTTAATAATTAATAAGAAAATTTAATAGTAATTAAACAAATAGATTAACAATTAAACAAATTCAATTAACTAAATTGATAAACAATTAAATAGATTAAATAAAATTATTAACCAATTTAATAATAATAAAATAATTTGATTAAAAATTTTAAACACATGTGATAATAACTGAATATATTAATTAACAACTAAATTAATAAACAATAATTAAATAAAATAAAACCAAACCCTTATCGCGGAATTGTCGGGATCCAACAGAGGGGCATGCAGCGGCTGTCCGGTGAGCGCGAGCCGGGTTGCGGGGGATTTCCGGCAGCCGAGTGGGGGTGCGGGAAGGGCGGATGACCAGCTATTGGGAGGAGGTAAGGTGAAGAGAGAAGAATAGAAGGAGAAGAGGAATGAAGGAGGGAATAGAAGAGATAATAAATAAATAAATAAAAGAGAAGAGAAGAGAGGAGGGAGATGGGGGTGAGGCATGCCACTGGGGAAATGGAGGAATAGGGGGAACGCGCTGGAGCCATGGGAGAGAAGGGGTGGGAAGAAGAGGAGATAAGGGAGGGAGAAGGAAGAGAGAAGAAGAAGAGAGAGGGAGGAGAAGAGAAAAGAGAATAGAGGAAGGAGAAGAGGGTGAGGCACGCTGGACAAGGGAGAGGGGAGAGAGCCGCATGAGTGAGAGGAAGGAGAGAAGGAGAAGATAGGAGAAAACGTGGGGGAGAGGAAAGAAAAAAAAGAAGGGGGGTGGCGGCTATGGTAGGGATTAGGTGGGTAAAAAAGGAATTAAATAAAATAAAATAAAAGAAATAAAATAATAAAGATAAAATAAATAAATGGAGAGATATAAATACATACATATATATATATACATGTATATATATATGTATATGTATACACACACAATAATAATAATTAAACTATTCTAAAATAAAAATGATAAAAGGATTTAATAATATAAGTTAATAATTGAAAAGTAATAAAAAATACTAATAATATTTATAATAACAAGGAAATAAGAATAAAATAAAAGAAATACTCGCTTAAAATGATAATATTAATAATACCAAGTAAGACTACCCGTGTACCGGGCATGCCACATGGCTTCACCCGTGCCATGCCCGTGCATTAGGAAACGTCAAGCTCGTGTCCATTTATCACCGCAAGTGCATACCACTAAAATCGCGCTTAGAACGATCTCCAACAAAACAATTTACAAAAAAAGCAATAAAAATTATGTGATTAAAATTAAAATTAAATACATACCTCAAAGTGAAGACCAGACGTGACAATTCTCCCCACCATGAAAACTTTCTGTCCCCGAAAAGCCACAGCTAGGGTTGAGGCACAAAGAAGAAACTGATACCCCACTAAAGTTGAAAGAGGATCTCCACAACCAACAAGCGAAAAGCAGAAAAAGAAACGTGCTCAGAAAAAGTGACTCAAATGACAACCTCAAGAAGAATGGAGAAATACTTTCTGATATGTGTTGCCCACCCCAAAGAGCTAGAACGCCTCCAGTGGATTGATCCAGGAAAGCAACTCTCGTACCTGCGGAAACCAACCTCGCAAACCAAAACACCTCAAACATCATTGAACGAAAAACACACAATTTTACTGGAACGAAGATACAAGACTAACCCACATCCAAATAATACTTCAATAACCTACCACTAAACCATCTCTAGGAACAAAACTGAATGGCCCACCACGGGAAAGCCCGATGGGGCTCTCCACTATTAAAAACATTCTGACGCCTGAGACAAGACTAGCAAATCAACACGAGGATGCCCGGGCGGACTCCCCACCATTAAGAACCTACTATCGCCCAAGATGGGTTTGGGAAATCGACATCGGGAGGTCCGAACGGACTCCCCACCATTAAAGAAGAGTCCAACATCGATTCATTCCAGAGATATTTGTACGAGATCCGATGTGGGTCTCCCCGCCATTAGAACTAACATCAGGTACAAAACTTTAGAAAAAAGATTCTCGATGGTGACCAAACACCCCACCATAAGGAGAGAGGAGGGAGGGGCCTGACTACCGACGCGTCAAATGCATGACCCAAGAAAAACCAGCATTTCCACATTCCTGGATGAGAATTATTCAGATTTGAGACAGATTTACTCAACAAACCCCATAAGGCCACTAAAGTGATTACATCTAGTGGAACGCGACCCCCAAGACATTAATGCACGAGAAGAACACTCCTCCACATGGTCACGAAATCCTTATGCAACCAGGAGGCTCATTCGAACAGAACAACCATAGAAAACAATTTAAGATTCTTTCACTTTCAACAGCGATGACAGAAATAAAGTCGGGTACCATACACTCCTGGGGTTCATGACCTCACGCCAGCTTCACTCCGAGGCCTATGGCTGGAGCCCTGATGTTTGAAGCATCTACGGCCTCACAGTCAGGTATTGAGGACTCCCGAGCGGAGCTTCCCCTTCTGGTGTCACACGCAATCATACTGCACCCGAGGCAACACCCACAGACACAACACACCATGAACACTAATTACTCTCACACTGAACATCCACCCGAACGAGAGCTTAGATGGTACACGCGCATCACTCATTGTTACACTGAATGAGAACATGACACCACAAATCGTCACCAAGAACGATCATTGTTGTCGAGAGAAACATTTCACTGAGAAAGACTTTAAATCGCATCCTGAACAACAAGTGATTCCTGAAAATGACCCTAGCAGCCGCATACGACTGGGTCTGCCAAACTAGTAGCCTAACATGACCCTTTTATTAAACAAAACCATCGAAGGACCAAAGACCATTTAAAACAACAGCCTGCACAGACAACCCCAGGTTACTCCCACATTTTCACTTCGAAAAGAACTCACACTGCAATTGGTCACCAAACATGACCCTTACACCCAATGAAAACACTGCAACCCATTTAAGACATCGGTAAGCACTGATAACTCTGAATCGCCTTCACCATTCCCCGCTAGAATTTCTTTCACCGCTTACAGGGGACCCTTTAGACACAACGATGTTAAAATTTATACCCTACGACTCAGACAACTCAAAGAGACTGAAACTCTCTTCAACTCCCCTCACATATGTCATCCCACTGTGAGAGGATCTACTTAACCGAAAGGAAAAAGGAAAAGTCTTAGAATTGTCACCCAAAATAAAGATTCCTTACTTTAATCAACTGGAGGGTCGGCCAACGGTGAACTTCCTATGGCCGCACTTCAATTACATGTTAACGCTTTATGGGGGGCGTACACCTATCTTGAAAGGAATCCACGGACCCAATAAAACTGGTCCAATGACCATGAAATATCACAAGCAAATGCCAAACGTGCAGGGGAAACCACTACAAGGGCTTCCCGCAGCACTTTTCAAAAGAGATCATTAACCACACGCTTGCTTACCAAACTAAAAATATGAATTCACACATGGGACACAAATCATTCAGAAAGGATACTCACCTCAAAACGCATCACATCTGACATTTCCAAAACACAAGGACACGCCACACCAACACCGTTTACTAAAACACCAAAAAAAATTCCTTTAACAAAACATTTTGAATATAAGAAAAGCTTGTGGGTTTTAGAAACACCAATGGTGTCCCCTGGGCCTTGCACATGCATGTTCCTGTGCCACACTGGAGCCCTCCTCATGTCCATATAGGCACTCATCCACTTGTGCCATTAACTATTTATTTTTCCCATATACACTCATGCATGTGGTTTCCCACGAGAACACCAAGGATAAAAACCAAACCATTTCATTTTTCAGAACCAAAACATCCAACCCACAGTTTTCAAACCTCACAGACCATTTCATTTTTAAAGCGCTTCACTTGAGAACATTTTCCAAGACCAAAACATTTTTACTTAAAAACCAAATATCCATGAATCCAAAACAAAGAGACAAGAAATGACGCAAGGAAAAACTTGTGTCAGTGGGTGACAGGAACATATGGTTGGCGGCCATATGCCAATAACACCACTGCCACGGAGGGTATTTTAGGACAGTGTCCCCAGCTCCGCATGGCTTGCCAGACCCTGCGAGATCACTAGGAACACTGACCTTACCCCGTTTTCATTTCCCTTAGACAAGATTAACCGCAATGACCAAAAACTCAGACAAACCTCAACATACTATGGTAACATGAGTCCCGCCACGAGGTGTGTTGGCCAGGCACCTTACTCGTAGCCAGGATGTCGAGTCCCGACAACCTTAACTCAAGTCTACAGTTAATCTATCCCAAAAGAAAATGACCCAAGAGGGGGAAACCTTTCCCTCTGATACCATTTTGTCACGAACCAGGGCGGTTCGCCATCCGACCCGGCGCCCGACACGGTCCGCGGAAATGCCCGAAGGGCGTTCCCGATCCCCACGGTCCGGCACAAGTGCTCGAGTATCAAGAGTAACATGTGGGATCGGTTTACCCGAAATGGTATACAGAAACACTAACAAGATAATAAAAATGAAACTAGGAAATGACAACCAAAGAGACCATTAAACTGAAATCAAAATTTAACGGTTTACAACTAGAACCAACATCCAAATAAAATAAACTACAACAAAAGAGACTAAAACTCTAACTCAAACATCCAAGCGACAAGAGTGGTGTTGCATCCGCACGCCACACCGCTAACATTCATAAGAAGGCCACTAACAACTCGAACCACCATCGCTGATCATGATGTCACAACCTGGAATACACAAGAAACAAAGTCTACATACACCTGAAGGTGTATGCAGGGTGTGAGCGAAAAGCCCAGTAGGACGTCACCCAATAAAAAGGTTTCATGCCACAACATCAAAAGGACAATTTAATGTGCATATTCAAGTTATACTTTCGAAATGCATTTAAAGAAAACATTTACAAACCAAATGCTAAAGGAAAACACAAAAAAAAAAGAACTCATTTCACGAACACAATTTTAAAGAGGAAGACAAAAGTTCATTTATGGGCACACACACACACACTCACACACACACACACACACACACTCACACCCAAGTGGTCCTCAATATTCCGACGGAAGGCACCACACCAAAGATGGTAGAGCACTATGGGTAAATCCCCTAAGGTTCATCTAGCTCGAGTGGGACCCTAGAAACCTCGTGTCTTGTTGAAACGTGGTTTAGGAACCAAGACCCTCAGAAACGTGGCTTAGAAGACCATGACCCTCATAAAACGTGGCTTAGGAGGCCATGACCCTCAGTCATAATATGTTTAGTTAGTGTTGTAATCATCAATCCTGCTAAGTGAAACAGGGACGATACCCATCCGGCTCACTAGCGCACTAGTTCTAGTCCACCCACCTAGATACCCAGGGTTTTCCCTTGTGCTCAAACATGTTCCACATTCACATAACACATCACTTTCACATTTTACATGCCAAAAATGACATTTGACAAAAAAAATCACAACTTGCATACCAAAGCACTATTTCAAAGACACACGCACACCAAGGACATGTCTCATTTTATAAAAATACACCACTTTAAAAATGAACGCATATTCAACTCCTATAAAGAACCATTTTATCATCATATAAATGTACCAATAAATCATTTGAGTTATTATTGAAATCATTTCAAGAAAATCCAAGAAGACTTTACACCAAAAACAGCTTGATTTTATATAGAGGTGTCACTTTAAAACTTGATACACGAGGTAACCATGTCAAAACATGTTTTCCATTATTCTAACAATTTTTCATTTCAACTTCAAAAGTACACAACAAAGAAAACACACCAAAAGTGATTCATATACTTTGAAAATGTCTATTTAAATACACAAACACCTAAAGTGACTTGAAAACACCTTTCGAACCTTCCAAACAACCCTCAAAAACCTTTCAACCATGTTTCGCACTCAAAACACCACTTAAATAAACAATTCCTCAATTTATAAAACATATCGCATAAAAAAGAAACCATTACAAAATCAATTTCACATATTGACCCTTCTAAAACCTCATTGGAATTCTTTAAACAACTATTAAACACTTCTAAAATTTTCCACAACAGGATCTAAATGAAAATGAACATAACCATTTCTAAAGAGAGTGCAATTTTCATCACACACACATGTAAAACAATTTTTAAAACACCATTCGCACAAATTATTAAACAAAACCAATCATTTATAAAAAAAAATGCATATAAAAAACAAAATCATACTATTTCGGAAACCCAATTTTCATCAAACAAACACGCAAGAACATTATAAACATAGATCGCACCATGCAACTATTTCATAGAACATATTACATTAAACTAAACAAACAAATTAAATTTTCTAAACGATGCAAAGGCATGGAACCACCTACCTCAATGCATGAACGAAATAAAAATGATATAGCACAATACTCCCGCTGCGCAAAGGTCGCACTGCACGGAACCGTCAAAAAGGTCCTAAAATAGTAGGCCGAAAATTCTCATCGCCAACCCATCACAACATCAGCGATTTAATAATTTAACTAACAATAAAACAATTTCAATAATAATTAATTAAAATGAATAATGAATAAGAAAATTTAATAGTAATTAAACAAATATATTAACAATTAAACAAATTCAATTAACTAAATTGATAAACAATTAAACAGATTAAATAAATTGATTAACCAATTTAATAATAATCAAAAAATTTGATTAACAATTCTAAACACCTGTGATAATAACTGTATATATTAATTAAAAACTAAATTAATCAATAATAATATAATAAAATAAAACCAAACCATTATCAGAGAATTTTTGGGATCCAACCGAGGGGCGCGCAGCGGCTGTCTGGTGAGCGCGAGCTGGGTTGCGGGGGATTTCCGGCAGCCGAGTGGGGGTGCGGGAAGGGAGGATGACCAGCTATTGGTAGGAGGTAAGGTGAAGAGAGAAGGAGAGAAGGTGAGGAGGAAAGAAGGAGATAATAGAAGAGATAATAAATAAATACTTCAAATAAAAGAGAAGAGAGGAGGGAGATGGGGGTGAGGCGTGCCGCTGGAGAAATGGAGGAATATGGGGAACGCGCTGGAGCCGTGGGAGAGAAGGGATGGGAAGAAGAGGACAGAAGGGAGGGAGAAGGAAGGTAGAAGAAGAAGGGAGAGGGAGGAGAAGAGAAAAGAGAATAGAGGAAGGAGAAGAGGGTGAGGCACGCTGGACAAGGGAGAGGGGAGAGAGCCGCGTGAGGGATAGGGAGGAGAGAAGGAGAAGGGAGGAGAAACCGTGGGGGAGAGGAAAGAAGAAAAAAAGAAGGGGGGTGGCGGCTAGGGTAGGGATTAGGTGGGTAAAAAAAGGAATTAAATAAAATAAAAAAATGAAATGAAATAATAAAGATAAAATAAATAAATAAATAAATAAATGTAGAGATATAAATACATATATATACATGTATATATATATATATATGTATATGTATACACACATAATAATAATAATTAAACTATTCTAAAATAAAAATGATAAAAGGATTTAATAATATAAGTTAATAATTGGAAATTAATAAAAAAATACTAATAATATTTATAATAACAAGGAAATAAGAATAAAATAAAACAAATACTCGCTTAAAACGTTAATATTAATAATACCAAGGAAGACCACCCATGTACCGGGCAGGCCACATGGCTTCACCCATGCCATGCCCGTGCATTGGGTAACGTCAAGCTCGTGTCCATTTATCACCGCATGTGCATACCACTGAAATCGCGCTCAGCTCGAACTCCAAAAAAACAATTTACAAAAAAAGGCAATAAAACTAATGTGATTAAAATTAAAATTAAATACATACCTAAAAGTGAAGACCAGACGTGACAATTCTCCCCACCATGAAAACTATCCATCCCCAGAAAGCCACATCTAGGGTTGAGGCACAAAGAATAAACTGATACCCCACTAATGTTCGAAGAGTATCTCCACAACCAACAAGCGAAAAGCAGAAAAAGCAATGGGCTCAGAAAACGTGACTCAAATGACAACCTCAAGAGGCATGTAAAAAGACTTTCTGATGTGTGTTGCCCACCCCAAAGTGCTATAACGCCTCCAGTTGATTGATCCAGGAAAGAAACTCTCGCACATGCAAAAACCAACCTCACAAACCAAAACACCTCAAACATCATTGAACGAAAACACACCATTTTACTGGAACGAAGATACAAGACCAACCCACATCCAATTAATACTTCAAGAACCTACCACTAATCCATCTCTAGGAATAAAACTAAATAGCCCACCACGGGAAAGCCCGATGGGGCTCTCCCCTCTTAAAAACTTTCCGACGCCCGAGACGAGACTAGAAAATCGACATGAGGAGGCCCGGGCGGACTCCCCACCATTAAGAACCTACTATCGCCAAAGATGGGTTTGGGAAATCGACATCGGGAGGTCCGAACGGACTCCCCACCATTAAAGAAGAGTCCAACATCGATTCATTATAGAGATATTTGTACAAGATCCGACATGGGTCTCCCCTCTATTAGAACTAACAGCAGGTATAAAACTTTAGGAAAAAGATTCTCAATGGTGACCAAACACCCCACCACAAGGGGCGGGGAAGGAGGGGCCCAACTACTAGGGCGTCAAAAGCATGACCCAAGGCAAACCACCATTTCCACATTCCAGGATGAGAATTATTCAGATTTGAGACAGATTTACTCAACAAACCCCATAAGGCCACTAAAGCGATTACATCCAGTGGAATGTGACCCCCACGACATTAATGCACGAGACGAACACTCCTCTACATGGTCACGAAAACCGTATGCAACCAGACGGCTCATTCGAACATAACAACCATAGAAAACAATTAAACCTGCTTTCACTTTCAAAAGCGATGATAGAAATAAAGTCGAGTCCCAAACACTCCCGGGGTTCCTGACCACACGCCAGCTTCACTCCGAGGCCTATGGCTGGAGCCCTGATTTTTGAAGCATCTCTTTCCTCGCAGTCAGGTATTGAGGACTCCTGAGTGGAGCTTCCCCTTCTGGTGTCACACGCAATCATACTACACCCGAGGCAACACCAACAGACACAACACACCATGACATCTAATTACTCTCACCCTGAACATTCACCAAAACGAGAGCTTAGATGGTACACGCGCATCACCCATTGTTACACTGAATGGAACATGACACCACAAATCATCACCAAGCATGATCATTGTTGTCGAGAGAAGCATTATGTTGAGAAAGTCTTTAAACCACATCTTGAACAACACGTGATTCCTGCAAACGACCATATCAGCCTCACATGACTGGGTCTGCCAAACTAGTAGCCTAACACGACCCTTTTCTTAAACGAAACTGTCGAAGGACCAAAGGCCATTTAAAACAACAGCCTGCACCGACAACCCCAATTTTCTCCCACCTTTGCACTTCGAAAAGAACTCACACTACAAGTGGTCACCAAACATGACCCTTGCAGCCAATAAAAACACTGCAACCCATTTAAGACATCGGTAAGAACTGATAACTCTGAATCACCTTCACCATTCCCCACTAAAATTTCTTTCACCGCTTCCAGGGGAACCTTTAGACACAACGATGTTAAACATCATACCCTACGACTCAGACAACTCAAAGAGACCGAAACTCCCTTCAACTCCCCTCACATATGTCATCCCACTGTGAGAGGATCTACTTAACCGAATGGAAAAAAGAAAAGGGCTTAGCATTGCCACCCAAAAAGAAGAGTCCTTACTTTAATCAACTGGAGGGTTGGCCAACGGCGAACTGCCTGTGGCCGCACTTCAATTACATGTTAACGCTTTATGGGGGGCATACACCTGTCAAGAAAAAAATCCACGGACCCAATCAAACTGGTCCAATGACCATGAAATATCACAAGCGAACGCCAAACGTGCAGGGGAAACCGCTACAAGGGATTCCCGCAACACTTTTCAAAAGAGATCATTAACCACATGCTTTCTTACCAAAGAACAAATAAGAATTCACACATGGGACCGAAATCATTTAGAAAGGATCCTTGGATCAAAATGCCTAACATCCGACATTTCCAAAACACAAGGACACGCCACACAAACACTGTTTACTAAAACACCAAAAAAAATTTCCTTTAACAAAACATTTTGAAAATAAGCAAAGCTTGTGGGTTGCACAAACACCAATGGTGTCCCATGGGCCTCGCACATGCATGTTCCTATGCCACACCGGTGCCCACCTCATGTCCATCCAGGCACTCATCCACTTGTTCCATTAACTATTTCATTTTCCCATATACACTCATGCATGTGGTTTCCAACGAGAACACCAAGGATCAAAACCAAACCATTTCATTTTTCAAAAAAAAAAACATCCAACCCACAATTTTCACACCTCACAGACCATTTCATTTTTAAAGCACTTCACTTGAGAACATTTTCCAAGACCAATACATTTTTACATAAAAACCAAATATCAATGAATCCAAAAAAAAAGAGACAAGAAATGACGCAAGGAAAAACTTGTGTCAGCGGGTGACTGGAACATATGGTTGTCGGCCATAGGCCAATCACACCAGTGCAACTGATAGTATTCCAGGACAGCATCCCCAGCTCTGCATGCCTGGCCAGACCCTGCAAGCTCACTAGGACCACTCACCTTACCCCTTTTTCATTTCCCTTAGACAAGATTAACTGCAAGGACCAAAAACTCAGACAAACCTCAACATACTTTGGTAACTTGAGTCTAACCACGAGGTGTGATGGCCAGGCACCTTACTCGTAGCCAGGACGTCGAGTCCTGACAACCTTAACTCAAGTCTACTGTGACTCTATCCCAAAATAAAATGACCCAAGAGACAAAACCTTGCCCTCTGATACCATTTTTTCACGAACTACGCCGGGTCTCCATCCGACCGGGCGCCCGACCCGGTCCGGGCAAGGCCCGAAGGGCGTTACCGATCCCCATGGGCTGGCACAAGTGCTCGTGTATCAAGAGTAACCTGTGGGAACGGTTTACCCGAAATGGTATACACAAACACTAACAAGATAATAAAAATGAAACTAGGAAACGACCACCAAAGAGACCATTAAACTGAAATCAAAATTTAAAGGTTTACAACTAGAACCAACGTCCAGAAAACAAATAAATGACACCAAAAGAAACTAAAACTATAACTAAACCCTCCAAGCGACAAGAGTGGTGTAGCATCATCACGCCACAACACCAACCTGTATAAGAAGGCCACTAACAACTCGAACCACCATCGCTGAGCACGATCTCACAACCTGGAATACACAAGAAACAAAGTCTACATACACCCGAAGGTGTATGTAGGGTGTGAACGAAAGGCCCAGTAGGACGTCACCCAATAAAAAGGTTCCATTCCACAACATCAAAAGGACAATTTAATGTGCTTATTCAAGTTATACTTTCGAAATGCTTTTATAGAAAACATTTACAAACCAAATGCTAAAGGAAAACACAAAAAAAAAGAACTCATTTCACAAACACAATTCTAAAGAGGAAGAGAAAAGTTAATTTATGGGCACTCACACACACACTCACACACAAACACACACATACTCACACACACACACATACACACACACACACACACTCACACCCAAGTGGTCCTCCATATGCCGACGGAAGGCACCACGCCAAAGATGGTAGAGCACTATGGGTAAATCCCATATGGTTCATCTAGCTCGAGTGGGACCCTAGAATCCTCGTGTCTCGGTGAAACGTGGCTTAGGAACCATGACCATCAGAAACGTGGCTTAGAAGACCACGACCCTCAGAAAACATGGCTTAGAAGGCCGCAACCCTCAGTCATCATATGTTTAGTTAGTGTTGCAATCATCAATCCAGCTAAGTGAAACAGGGACGATACTCATCCGGCTCACTAGCGTACTAGTTCTAGTCTGCCCACCTAGATACCCAGGGTTTTCCATTATGCTCAAACATGTTCCACATTCACATAACACATCACTTTCACATTTTACAAACCAAACATGACATTACATAAAAAAAAGTCACCACTTTCATACCAAAGCACTATTTCAAAGACACACGCACACCAAGGACATGTCTCATTTTATAAAAATACACCACTTTAAAAATGAACGCATATTCAACTCCTATAAAGCACCATTTTATCGTCATATAAATGTACCAATAAATCATTTGAGTTATTATTGAAATCATTTCAAGAAAATCCAAGAATACTTTACACAAAAAACAGCTTGATTTTATATAGAGGCGTCACTTTAAAACTTGATACATGAGGTAACCATGTCAAAACTTGTTTTCCACTATTCAAACAATTTTTCATTTCAAAATCAAAAGTACACAACAAGGAAAACACACCAAAAGTGATTCATATGCTTTGAAAATGTGTATTTAAATACACAAACACCTAAAGTGACTTGAAAACACCTTTCTCACCTGCCAAACAACCCTCAAAAACCTTTCAACCATGTTTCTCACTCAAAACACCACTTAAATAAACAATTTCTCAATTTATAAAACACATCGCATGCAAAAGAAACCAATAAAAAATCAATTTCAAAAATGGACCCTTCTAAAACCTCATTGGCACTCTTTAAACAGTTGTTAAACACTTCCAAAATTTTCCACAATAGGATCGAAATGAAAAAGAACATAACCATTTCTAAAGAGAGTGAAATTTTCATCATGCACGCATGTCAAACAATTTTTAAAATGCCTTTCGCACAACTTATTAAACAAGACCAACCATTTATACAACAACACGCATATAAACAACAAAATCATACTATTTAGGAAACCCAATTTTCATCAAACGAACACGCAAGAACATTATAAACATAGATCGCACCATGCAAATCATTCAATGAACATATTAAATTAAACTAAACAAACAAATTAAATTATTCAAACGATGCAAAGGCATGAAAACACCTACCTCAATGCAGGAATGAAAGAAAAATGATACAGTGCAATACTCCCGCTGCACAAAGGTTGCACTGCACGGAACCGTCAAAAAGGCCCTAAAACAGTAGACCAAAAATTCTCATCGCCAACCCATCACAACATTAGCGATTTAATAATTTAACTAACAATAAAACAAATTCAATAATAATTAATTAAATTTAATAAAGAATAATAAAATTTAATAGTAATTAAACAAATTCAACTAACTAAATTGATAAATAATTAAAAAGATTAAATAAAATGATTAACCAATTTATTAATAATCAAATAATTTGATTAAAAATTTTAAACACATGAGATAATAACTAAATATATTAATTAACAACTAAACGAATCAATAATAATTAAATAAAATAAAACCAAACCCTTATCGCGGAATTGTTGGGATCCAAACGAGGGGCGCGCAACGGTTGTCCGGTGAGCACGATCCGGGTTGCGGTGGATGTCCGGCAGCCGAGCGGGGGTGCGGGAAGGGCCGATGACCAGCTATTAAGAGGAGGTAAGGTGAAGAGAGAATTAGAGAAGGAGAGGAGGAAATAAGTAGAGAATAGAAGAGATAAAAAAATTAATAAATAAATAAAAGAGAAGAGAGGAGGGAGATGGGGGTGAGGCGTGCCGCTGTAGAAATGGAGGAATAGGGGGAACGCGCTAGAGTTGTGGGAGAGAAGGGATGGGAAGAAGAGGAGAGAAGGGAGGGATAAAGAAATAGAGATGAAGAACGGAGAGGGAGGAGAAGAGAAAAGAGAATAGAGGAAGGAGAAGAGGGTGAGGCACGCTGGACAAGGGAGAGGAGAGAGAGCTGCGTGAGGGAGAGGGAGGAGAGAAGGAGAAGGGAGGAGAAAATGTGGGGGAGATGAAAGAAAAAAAGAAGGGGGTGGCGGCTAGGGTAGGGATTAGGTGGGTAAAAAAAGGAATTAAATAAAATAAAAAAATAAATGAAATAATAAAGATAAAATAAAGCAATAAATAAATAATGGAGAGATATAAATACATATATATATATACATGTATATATATATATATATATTCATATGTATACACACACAATAATAATTATTAAACTATTCTAAAATAAAAATGTTAAAATGATTTAATAATATAAGTTAATAATTGGAATTTAATAAAAAATAATAATAATATTTCTAATAACAAGGAAATAAGAATATATAAAAGAAATACTCGCTTAAAATGTTAATATTAATAATACCAAGTAAGACCACCCGTGTACCGGGTAGGCTACATGGCTTCACCCGTGCCATGCCCGTCCGTCGGGCAACGTCAAGCCCGCGTCCATTTATCACTGCAAGTGCGTACCACTAAAATCACGCTCAGCTCTAACTCCAACAAAACAATTTACAAAAAAAGGCAATAAAACTAATGTGATTAAAATTAAAATTAAATACATACCTCAAAGTGAAGACCAGACGTGACAGAAATTCTTATCTTTCATAGTTTTTTTCACATATATGTATTATAAATCCATCATTCAAAAAAATCTTTCTCATCCTTCAAGAAAGATTGGATAATTTATTCTATGAATATTTATATTCACTTGAGTCTGATTAAATAAAAGAGTTCTTATACTACATTGTCTTGGGACCATTCTCATGGGTGTTGGATTTCATTTTATTTTTAGTAGTGGTAAAATCTACCCTCCTATTATTATTATTTATATTCTCATTATATATCTTTAATCTATTCTCATGTTGAAATATTTTCCCAAATAATTAATCAAGAGTTACAATTTTATCTTTCCATTACTCATTAATAGCATTTCTCTTCAATTCCAATTCATTACGAATGATATCAAAAAATTTATGTACATGCATCTCATCATATGGCCAATTTCTCCCATTGAATTTATGATGTTTAGAATATTCATGTATATCTATTGAACTTCATCTTTAGGTTCCACTTAGGGAAAACTGAAACCATGATAATCTGATCTAAGCATGGATCTTCTACTTTCAATTACATTAGAAGTACCAAAATATGTAACTTAGAGTTTCTTCTATATGTTGTTAGCTACGTCACAAGAAGATATCATGCTATATATATTCCTGTTCATAGAACAAAGAAAAGTATTATGTACCTTATTGTCAAGCTGATATTATTTATTTTTTTATTAGTTAAAGTCATATCCTCTTTATCAGTTATATTATAATCTACAATAAGCATTACAATGTTTTCCAGACCAGTGTTGATAAAAAAATTATTCATTATATATATCCAGTATTCGTAATCATTCACATAAAAAATAGGTGGTATTATAGGTTTCATATTATCTTAGGATCATAGATTCATTCCTATAATCCTTGAAAACAAAACTTTTCCACTCTAAATGTCAGTGCACTGCGTATTTATAAACAAAGAGTTTATTAAATAAATATTAATTTAAAATGTAATAGAAAAAGTAGTAAGATTAAAATTGTGGATTCCTTTCTTAATATAATGGTGTATATTTGAATTTTAGATACCTCTTCTAATACCAATTTTATGATAGAAATGAAGATGTAGATACTCAATTACAAGAGGTGGTGCATTTAAAGTCTAAAAACAACTATTTTTAACCTTAAGTAAACATTTTTTAGGAAATTTAAAGAAATTATATTTAATTAAAATATATTTTGTATGGTTATGTAAAAGCCCATTAGTTTTAATAAATATATGTAATTAAATAGGTACAAATGAATGCTTATACAAGATTCTACGTTAAAACCTATAGAATCTTTAATTTGAGTAACAAAAGAAGAATGTATAAGAAACACTTTATTATTGTTATAGATTTCAGTAGAAACTATATTTAGATATAAAAGAGTACAAATATATTATCTCAAAGAGTAGGGTATCCAAAACAACTTTTATACGGGTCCCTTGTTTTATAAATTCATGAATTTCTATCTTACCCACACTAGGGTAAGCCCTTGATATGAAGATTTGTACCTGTCTTGCTATCCCCACATGCCCATGATATTAAAGTTGATCGTAACGTCTATCTTCCTTCAACATGGAATCCCTCAATTAAGAAGGTAATCAGAACCTCTATGTTCCATTCTCTTGGAATCTCTCAAATCTATATTGCTACAATAACAATCACATAAAGAAGGAAAAAAATTATTGAATATTTAATTATGTGGAACAAGTGATTCACAACATAAACTCTTCAATGATTTTTCATGAATCTATTTTCAAAGAGATCTCATAGAGTATCAATTCTCTCAAATGTTGAAAACATTACATCGAACACATTAATATGATTGGGTATTTTTAGGATAGATCTCCAATAGTCAAAATTTAATGTAATAGTGATATTTTTCAACAAATTATAGAGGGACCTCTATAGTTGGAACTTACAAGGGTCATATAATAACTTATTAGATGATAGAATTTAGAATAAAAAAATATTTTGAGAATCATTAAGTATATATAAATCTATAAATATAAAATATTATGTTAAGGAAAAATAATATCCTTATGAATGTTGTAAAATCAAACATTAAGGAAATATATTAAATTTATGAATGATAAAAATTGAATCCACAAATCTGGATGATTTAGAGTTGAGAAACATAAATTGGATTGGATTTTCTAGATAATTCAGACTTTAAAAAAATGTGTATCAGATAAGAAATTTTGAAAGATACAGAATTGAGAAAGTGAATAGGATTTACAAATTTGAGGGAAATAGAATCTCAATTATGGACTATTCATAATTAAGGAAGATGAATCATATTTAATTTTCTGTGCAAATCGGAACTGATAAACAAGAATTGATATCCATATTTTAAGAGAATCGTATTCGTAAATATAAAAAATCAGATTTAAGAAACGTAAAATAGAAATAAAAAATATGAAAGAACCGTCTTTTAGAAAGAATGGGATTTCATGTTTTATTAAGGATCAGACTTATTATTTTAACGTATTGAAAATAATGTTTGATCTATCTTTAAAAATAACAGAATAAATATTTTCTTATAGATTGATTGATTTATAAAAAAGGGTTTTTGATTTCTAGATCATAAAGGGATGAGAAAAAGAAATGAAGAAACTTTTGACCCAATAATTATCGTCAACATAAACCCTATCATTATATGGTATTAGTATTATAGTCGTAAATTATGTGTACCTTGCAGTTTCATTTTCCATAATTGATTTTTCTACTTCATTCTCATTGGAATTTGTTATCCAAATATTTTTAGATTATCCCTCCCATTGGCCAAATCTGTGTGACATCATACCCTAGGGACATTTTTCTGATGTATTATGATATTAAACACTACATTGTAATGCCTTAAATGTCAATACAATTAAAATAAAAAATTTAATATGTATAAGTATTGTCTAGTTAAAAAACATAATTGGATTGGTGAGAAAAAATCATGTCTCCTCTTGTTATGTCATTCCCTTTTAAGATATAGGAAAATGTAAGAGTACATGAGGGGAAAAGTAAAAATCTCATGGGTTCAACTATATAACACCATAAAAATTGATGTTGTTATTGATGGAAAATATTTCCAAGAAAAAATTTATAGCAATGATTTAAGTTATATGTTTCTTCCAAAATAATTTTTTAATACAAGGATTGTTATCCTATAAGGTGTTTTAACCATTCTTGAATATCCTTTATTCCATAAGCTCAATCCAATCTTCAATTATTGGAATATTGATAAACCATTAAATGTTATCAGCATGAGGGCACTCTACTCCATGGGAAATATATTATTATTAATGATGTTAGTTCTTAAATATTTGAATCCGTCCACTATAAGATTATCTCATTATAATTATAATGTACCCAAATATATATATATTTTTTAAAAATAACCTGATTTAACCCGATGGTCAAATGTGAAGAATGGTTATTACCCATTTAAATTTTAAATTACATAATTTCATATTTTAAATGGTTTCAAATATCATTTAAAAATTAAATTATTCAATTATTCAAGTAGATTAAAAAACCATGATATTACACATTAATGGATCTTAAATTTTATTAGAGAATTAATATGACATCTTATTAATTATTCTTTAAGGATAAATATCATGTGACCTTAAACTACACAAAATTGTTTTCAAATAACAATATTCCTAAAAAAATTCACCATTACGTGATGAAACCAACATTTTCTGTTTTACCTATTTATTTATATTGAATTTACCCTGATCATATTACTCAATTGATTTCCTACATTTTTTGTTAAAAATTTGTGTTAATAGACCCTAGTAACACATATTCAATTCTTCCAAACCATAAAACCATGTTATATTATTGTACATAGCATGTCAAAAAGTTTCCTAAATATGGATACACAATACTCACCAGGTTAAAATCACACAAAGGGAGACCATGTAAAAATTTGTTTGTCCAAAATATAAGAATGAACCTCATATGACTTGGGAAAAAATGGTATTAAAAAAAATAAATGTCAAATAACTTGTAATATTGAAATTCTACAGTTGGAATATTGATAAAAATTGGATTTCCTTCCCACTATGATCCCCCATATTGGCCATAGTTAAAAGGAAGGGATAAATAAAAATATATTTATCTTAATTTTCTTACTAAATCACACCAGTAAAAGAAAGTTCAATTTTTCTTGGATCCTTTCCCTAGATTAAAAATATATAATCTTCCTATAAAATTCATATGTTTGCTGATATGGCATAGGTATTTTATACCAAGAAGTGATGTTAGGGTACTTATTAACTTCAAATGATAAAAAAATTCATCACAAAATGTCCTCTTATTATTTTAATTACACTATGTCACTTAGATGACTTGTATGTTAAGTGATTATATTTTAAAAATAACTTAAGGTTCCATCTTTGTGTTTTTTGGTGATTATGTTGGTGGGAAAATTCAGATGGCCACATTTCAATATTCCTGGTGTTATCGAATTAGATATTTAAGGTAATGCAGTTTCCTAGTTTTTTCAAAATATTTGTACCTAAAAATTAGGGTAATGTTAATAGATAAATAAAGGTTCCCATAAATTATCTTTTGAACCTTATCTCATGTACAATGATTTGCAGAGTTCACGAACTACATATTTGGGCAACTATGCTATGCAGACTATGAACGAGTTATGAGAACCACAAAGCATGCTACGTGGACCTTGTAGAAACATTAGTTTATAAGAGTCTCATCATTTGATGGAGGATCATCATTAAAGGGATTCTATATTTTTTTGGAATTGAGGTTTTTAATTTAGTATCCACAAGGGTTTTTTGTTTTTGGATGACTTCGGTCGCCATAATGGATAACGACATTATGTGGACTGTAAGAAATGTTCACGGTGAAGGGTGTACTGCATTCCCATTTTAGGTTTTTCTCATTTTAGAACCTTTTGGGATTTATTACTTATATAATGTATCCAAATCACAACATTAGTTGAGATAATTACATTATATAATATCATCACTTGAAAAATTAGGGGTAAAATAAATTTGCTCATGAGGGAGGATTTCGTGATGGATGAAGTTGTCTGAGGGGAACATTTCCATGCAATAGAGAGTTCATGATGATATTTAATGAAAGGTTTTATCTAGGATCATTATATTAGAAAAGAAAGAGGGACTTATTAATAGGTTGTCCCTGAGGCATATGTGATCTGCGTAGAAGGGTGGTTCCCAAATAAGAAGTCAACCGCAATACACTCGTTTCATGTAGTGAATCACAATTCATAGAGGATTCAAGGGAGTTCACGGAAGAATAAATATAGTTTTTGGATGGAGAATAGTAGTTATAGAATGGACTAAAATATTTTCTGAAATAACTTTACTCATGCAAACATTATGTGGAAAAGTTTTCTTCTTTAACAAAGTTAAAATGAGACTTCACATCACACTCATATATGTGTGTAACAATACTGATGTGATTTCGATCAAAAAAATATTTATTTGGGAGAGAAGTGAGAAAAAATTAGTTAAAATAGAATTGAGATATCAAATTATTATTTGTTGTAAACCAGGATAGATAATGTAACACCCCAAAATTCTGATATACAACTTTGTATTCGATAGCGTGTATGACACGTGACAACAAGCACGTAAGATAATATAAAATTAAGATATATTATGATACATTATAATATTTAAAATACATTATTTATATTTTAATGAAAATAATACTAAATTATCTTGAATTACACACAAGAGATACCATCCTCAATAGCATGCGTAACACACAAATGAGGCCTTCCACTACAGTTCACATTACACATATGATTGAGTTTCAAAAACTTCATTGTATTGTTAAAATATTTTTATTTAATAATATATGATATAAACTAACCATTATGCCAGCTGTTATGAATAATATTTACTATGTTTGGAAAATATATGTTTTATATAAATATAAAATGAAATCATGGGTTACCAATTAATGATAATAGAAAAATTGAATTAATTGGATATAAAAAATAAATATAATTATGCTTCTAATGGATTTTTATCCTAATAAACATAATTAATTACAATTATTGAAATAGTTGAATAAAATATATATTTTATATATTCACTAAAATATTTTTGAAATTCATCGATTGGGTTTGATATTAAGAAGGTAAGAACAATACCTATTTTACACATAAACCCCTCTATTTTTATAAAGGAATTTTTACAAAATATTAATGGAAAACCTATTTTAAATATTAATTTTGACGCTTCAATTAATTTAATATGTAAAAAAACATAATCATTGAAATTTAATAATGATAATTTTTTAATGTGATTTTTTAATTATGTTTTGAAAACATATCATTTTTAATGAAAAGATAAAAGAATTGAATTTTATTTCAAAACAACTTTTTTAAATAATTTATTAATAATGTTAAATAACACATTTTCATAATATTTAATAAAATATGATTTTATTCAATTAATAAAATTTATTTCACTACACTAAATTTTAATATGAAATTGATTATAAAAACATTGAAAAATTTCAGGCATTTTTATTTTAAAAACCAGCATTACCATCCCACAAACGAGATGAATTTTAAATTAATTTCATCCAATTATATGATTTTAATATGGGAAATAGATTAAATATTTTTAATAAGAATAATTTATAATGAATAATTATTCCAAAATTATTTTTTAGTAAAAATATTCGTGATAATTATTAAAATTAACATCAACAGTTAATGCTAAATTAAGTATAATAAGGGGATAAACCATAATAATAAGGCCTAAAACCACCTATAAACTTGTCCAAACTCTATTTTATGGACATATATATACCATATCCTCTCATTTGTTGAATTGTATCTATTATTGTATCCAAAGGAAACATTGAATCATCCATGGAATTCCCTTGTCAAAATTTTACTAGAGTGACACTCCTCGTCCACTATAAAAGGACCTCCTCTCCTCTTACTTCCTCACACATCTCAAGAAACTTTTTCTAGAACAATATATTCCCATATAGCTTGATAATTTCCATAACCCCATCCTATAATCATCCTTTCTATCATAATTACTTCCATCGAAGCTTTTTGTTAAAAACCAAAGGAGATACCTGCTTAAGACGTACCAAACATTCGTAAGATTTTTAGTTCGATTTAAATTGTACAATCCCTAAAATCATATAATTTCATTATTTTATAAAAAAATGTATCCCAAATATAATAGGATGTTTTTATGTTAATTTTTCAAACTACACACACAAGCATTCATCTAATGGGTAATAAACATATTGTTTCTGTGCACAGTGAACTACCACCTCACGAAACGATGATAGTTTACTTCTCCATTAACAACTTACTTAGATAGAAATTATGATAGGAAATATATTTATATATTTTATATATGATAATTATTTTCTGTTTATACATATATAATCCTTTATTAACAAATATATTTAATACATTACATATTCTATTAATACAATAACATTATTGAGGGAGTGTGGAATACTACCCACTCAATGTGATGTGATTCATTCATGGTAGTCATGGAACATATTATGGATATTTTTTTCAAAATATATGAAACATATTACCTAAATATGTTACTTTAATTAATATATACATGTATATAAATATAATTATCTTTTCATTCTTTCAATATGACAAAGAAATGAAAGCAGTGTTCATGGTTGCGTACGACCTACCATCACTATGAATAGTACATTTCATTTCTTATCTCCAAACCTTATATATTATTATAAATAAATATATAATATATATATAAGATATTAAAATCATGGTTTAAATTATGGATATTATTACAGAGTTATATATTTAATAACTTAAATAAATAAAATTTCAAAACATACTAGGCATACTATGCAATTAACAGAAGAAAATTTTAAAATAATGGAATGTTTTTAAAAAAATATAATATCATTTTATAATAGAATCATATATTATATTATAAATATAAATATAGTTCTATAATAATTTATTAACATTTATAAAACCCTTATATAGGATGTTAAAGGACGTTCAACTGAAAGGAAATAGAAGGTAATATATTTCTTCTCAATTTACATTCCGTTGAGACATGTTTTTTATTATGTATCTAGTTTCTTTGATACAGTGTATATACTTCTCATTTACATGATATATATTCCATTAACATACCCTCATGATGTTATAAATTTTATATAATTTTATTCAATTTTTTGGATTGTGATTTAAAATGATTGAATGTGGTATGGTCATGGATGGGTGCAGGAATGTCTAGTTCACTCAGAATAAAACTATGAATGGGGGATGAAAAAGCCCTCAATTTTTTTTGTTAATGTTTGGGCTAGGTCGTTGGTTTTGTATGATGTTCATTTAATCAAGTATTGGAATCTTTCTCCCTCTCTATTCTAGCTATTGGCTGGTAGTAGTATGTGTGACTCAGAACCAAGGAGACATCATCAAGGAAATTGGGTGAGGATGTCTCTTCAATGTAGGGTCTTGTTGTGAACCTACAATTATTAAGAATAGATGGTTTTCTGCTGGGTGGAAGGCTTGTTCCAGATGTGAACAATTTGATCTTCCTTGCTATTAGTTTTTTCCTCAGTCCAGGTGAAACTCTTATAGAGGAAGTTACAACCTTTATTAATGGCTTATATATGTTTCTCTCTCATGTTATTACCCTTAACAGAGTGGGAATAGATTCCTTGATTATTCTCAACTCAATGAAAGGAATTTCATCCATCACATGTGCTATCACATATACTTTTTGTATGTCCATGGAGTCTTTTAATAGAGATATTTAGATTAAACATACTTGGAGAGAATTTAACATGGTTTTGGATTTCACGGCGTACCTAGCCTCGTATGATTCCTCGAGTATCATTTTTTCTATCATTGTATCCCTTTCCCCTGACCATGATAATCGTTTTTTGGATGTTTTACTGGTATTGCGCTATTTTACTACCCCTTGACTTGTTCGGGCCTTACCCCTCCCTTATTTGAAATAAAAATTCCAAAACCTGGATGGATATTAATGTTTTATACAACACTTTGGAATATTTAAATATTATTTTCCTCAAAAAAATCCTTAATGATCATTCCCTAGTATTTCCATTTGTGTAAATTAAATGACCAATTTTCAATAAAACAAAAATATTTATGTACTCTGGTTATTAATGACCATATTAAATTATTAGTACCATTTTTTTACTCTTTGGTAATCAATTTTTTTTAGAAAATTTACTTCAGAAAACACAACTTTGTTTCAATCATTAGTCAGAGAACTAGCTTTCTTCTAAGAACCATGTTTTCATAATATTTTTTAAAAAATTCAAATGATTTTGAATAGAAATTTTAAAAATTTATTTATTACCAATATTATCAATGGAATAGTATTTCTTCTTTCAATACATGTCATTTTTATATCCTTTTTCCATGAAAAAGGAAAATAATTTTTAATTTTCATGGATTGTACAGATTTACCCATAATAACTCCTTCAATGTTTCATTTTCATGTTTAAAAAGACAATTTTTTTAAAGAAATTTATTTTAACATATACTTTTAATGAAAAGGATTTCCAAAAAAATTTCCATACAAAATAATATTTTCCTCAAGAATTTTTTTATGTGATCTTTTCATAATATTTCCGTTCATCAATGGAAACAACTCTTTATCTTACACCACATGGGGTATGTTGCATTGATACAATCCTTAATTTTCGTATGGATGGTTTATGATTGATTTTTCCAAGGATCATATTAATATTCAAAATCATAAATCATTTTAAAGATCCCTATGAAATATTCATTCTCTTATGATCAATGAATTTCCCTAAATTATCCATATCAATTTTCATGGATATTAGTATTGCCTACACTGGATAAAATTTAAAATACAATGTCTTCTTTGAAAGCTATTTGATTATTTGTTGAAGTATTTATAATTTCATATTCTTTATTCAATATAGTTATTAGATAAAGAATATTATTTATTTCAATTATTCAATTTCTTGAATGTTTTGGACTGGTAAGAAATAGGTGGTTCCCTGTTATTCATATAACCACAATGCATCGGTAGTCTCATGGGATGAGTAATTTGGATATCCGCATTAGATTGTTTTTACCCAATATTTTGAATCCACTTTGTAAAAGTTCTTGATTGTAAAGGTACAATGTACCTACAAAACATGGCATCATGTACTCATGATTTTCCCTCATATTACTTTTAGTTATTTTTCATCCATGGGATTTTTCATCGATATATTTATGGATACATTTCATTTTCAGTTATTTAGATGGCATGTTCTTTAGTTTCCTACATTTCCATTTTTATTTTTCCTTATCTATTTATTGAATGTAATGTGTTTCAATATATTACCTTTCTATATATTTTAAAAACTTATATTCAGTTTATTGATTACATGGTATGTGTGTTCAGTTAATTACATTGACATATTTACTAATCTCATTGATCCATTATTTCTTCAACTATATTTTCCCTTACTGAGCCTTTTAGTTCACCCTTATAATGTTTCATTCCCCATGAATCTAAGAAGCATACTATGAATAATATGTAGTGATTAACTTATTGGAATAATGTAATTTACAAAGATATACATCTATATTGAATGATAAAAAATTTATGTTTTAATTAATATATTCATTTTCAATACAAGAATTTTTTATGTATTTGGTTTACTAAGACTACAAACTGATAAGTCCATCAGGGATTGATTTCTTGTAATCATGTCAACGTAATTGATAAAATACATTAGCTCTTGGATATCTCGGGCTAGGTCGCTACCATTTGTATAGGATGATGTTTATTAGAAACTATAGGAAATAGATTTTTGAATTAATAGGTTATATGATGTAATCATAAGGTATAAATTGAATATAATTATAGTTGAACATACAAGAATTTTTTAAGGCCGAGATTAAATGGGTCTTCTTAGAAATGCATCCATGTATGTATAATACAAGAGGACGTAACACTAGAACATATGTACATAAGGGTAATAAGTCTAACAAGGTGTTCTAATCCTGAATCGAGATAACCCAGTATATGACAACGAGTCTTATTGTGCTCTTGGATTGACACTCTAAGGAGATATGCTTTGGATAATTCACATTTTCTTTACAATCCAATATAAATTATTTGGACAATTAATATCCAAGGTTAATCCTATGGTAATTTAGATAGAAAATAATATGTCATGATTTATAAATCCTAGAAAAGATATTGTGGATATTTATTAGAAAAAATCAAGGACCTATTTTAAAATAAAATTGATGATGTATTTATGTATTGAGGTTGAGTTGACAACCATAGTTAAAAAGATATTTTGTGATTAACTTTATTTCAAGGATTCCCATAATATTTATTTCAAAAATTATATTAATATGGTTTTAGAAAATCGAAAACATGTAATCTGGGTCAAAAACAATCAAATATGGAATCTTTTATGATTTTGAACCCATGATCCATGTACGATAATGGTTTCCTACCCATCACTGACCTACATAATGTCCTGGTTAATTTTTCTTTGTTTTTAGTAAAACTGATTTACAAATAAATGTAAATGGTGAACTAGTAATATCACATTTGAGTATTAGAGAGTAAACTAATAATAATATTGGTTTCGTAAGATAGTTAAAGAAAAATAGTTATACTTTTCACTGTTTTATAGGATTTATGATCCTTTAAAAGTTTCTTTTAGTGTTGTAGGCATTAAAAAGACATTATTGGTATTTAATTTCTGGGAGTAAATAACTGAATTTTACTATTTTAAAATAACAACCAACATTTTGGGTTGATCATATAAAAAATATCAATTAATTATATTTCCTTATATTAATGGTAAGTAAAATAATTACCAAACATTATGATAATGAGATAGAAATAAAATGTTTTCATAATCCCTCAATTTAAATTGAACTGAGAGTATTTTAAATCATCAAAGATTTATGGATTTGAGGCCCTTGACATTCTATTTACCATTACCTTACTTGAGATTAATAACGTCATTCACTCCCTATAAATATTTACGATTTTCCACCAATTACATATTTTCCCTTTCCACTAATGTTTTAATGTTTAGAAATCTAGTCACATGGAAGTTTATGTGACCTTTGTATTTCACAATCTCTTTTTTATAGGGGATGTTCTATGAATCTGATTCATGATGTAATATTCAATCATAGGAAATATCAAACAATATATTATCAAGATATATTTTAAATTGGTAGGATGAAATTTAATTAATTTTGGGAGAATGTAACAGACATAAATTCTAAATTACAACATTTTATTTGATAGCGTACATGACACGCAACACCAAGAATGTAAGATAATATAATTTTCAGATACATTAGAATATATTTAACATTTTAAACATAATTTATCTATTTTAATGCATAAAACAATGATTTATCTTGTGTTACACATAAAAGATACATTCCTAGATATGTTGTGTTACTTGGAAGAGTTACCTTAATTGATATATTGTGTTACACACAAGACGAAGTATCGCCAAATAAAAATGTATTTATAGAATATTGTAATTTAATTTAATATGATATAACGTAGCCATGATTTTTTTAGTTATAAATATTATTAACTAAGATATGAAAATATATGATTAATATAAATATAAAATGAAATTATTTGTTACCAATTAATGATAAATTAAAAAAAGCATTAATTGTATATCAAAAAAAGTATTATTATGTTTAAAAATAATTTTTATATTAATAGGAAAAGAAATTTATAATTAGTTAATTATTTTAATGAAATATATATTTTATATTCTCAATAATGTATTAATGATATTTTTACATTGTATTTGATATGAAATATATAAGAACAAACCCTATTTTACGTATCAAACCAATATTTTTATAAAGGCAATTTTACTAAATATTAGGGAGAACCCATTATAAAAATGAATTTTGACACATTATTTGATTTAATATGTCAAAATAAGTCTCACATTTTAATGAGAAACATAATAATTATTTTGTTGTTAATTTTTAATATTTTTTGGAAACATATCATTTTTTATTGAATAGTTAAAAATAATGAATTTTAATTCCAAAATACTTTTTAAAATAAAATATTTATAAGGATAGATTATATATTTTATTGGTTTTAAAGTATATATAAATAATATATTTGTCAATTAATAAAATTTATTTCATTGGAATAAATTTCACAATGAAATTGATTATAAAAGCATAGTAAACATTTAGATGTTTTTACTTTAAAACCCCACATTATCATCCCACCCGTGGGAAGAATTTTTAATTAATTTCTACCACTTATATGATTGGAATTTGGAAAAATGAATTCCATATTTGGAATAATAATAACATATAATATAATATAATGAAAACAGTTTTTGAAAAAAAAATATTAGTGATGATGGTTACAATTAATTATAACTATTGAGGTTATATTAATATTAATAAGTGACTAAAAAATAAACATACCACCTGAAAATACCTGTAAAATTTAAAAAATTACATTGGATTTACATATATATATCATACACTCTATTGTATTGAATTGTGTTTATTATTTTATCTACATTCAACATGAAAATCATTCTTGGAATTCCCTTTTCAAAATATTACAAGAGTGCCACTCCTCATCAGCTATAAAAGGACCTTATCGCCAACCAATTCCTCAAACATCCAAGACATGTCTTATCAACCAAGATCTATACAAATATATTCTCAACATACCTACCTTTATTGTATAATCTCACCTTCTAGAAGAAATCCTTCAAAGGAAGGCTTTTCATATAAACCAAAAGAGATATCCAATTAAGTGGAAAAAAACTTTCTTATGTTTTTTGGTTTTATTTAAACACCCCAATCACTATAATCTTAATATCTAATGATTTTATTAAAACAATCGTATAATAATTATAAAATAATTTTTTATACTAATTTTTATACCTAAGGACACACAGACATCCATCTTATGGGTAACGAATAAACGTTTCTTTGTACATTGAACTATCGCCTCATGAAATGGTGCTTGTTAATTTTTTACATTACAAACAAACACGGTTGGATATTATGATGGAAAATAAATTTATATATGATATTTATGATATTTATTATTTATTTATACTTATTTAATTATTTTATAATAGATACATTTGATACTATAAATTTTCTGTTAATATGATAACATCATTTGAGAGAGTTCAGACTACCATCCCCTCAAAGCGATTTGATTCATTGACACTAAACATGGTATGAATTATAGTTATTTTTTGAAAATATATGTATTATATTAAATAAATATGGTAATTTAATCATTATATACATATATATATAAATATCATTTACTTTTAAATCCTTTTATATGATAATGAAATGAAATTATTGTTCATGCATACGAATGACCTAACTTCTCCATTAATGATACATTTCATTTATTATATTAATACATTGTTGATTATTATAAATACATATATAATGGATATATATTATATTAAAACCATGAATTAAATTTTGGAGATTATGAAGCAATGAAATATTTAAATAGAACAACAAATAACTAGTTAAAACATACTCGATAAACTAGGAGATTAACACATGAAATAGTTAAAATAATTAATGGTTATTAAAAAAGGGTAATAAAATATTATAATAGGATAATATATGGTATAATAAATATAAATATAGTTCTTTAATAATTTAATAACATATTTAAATCCTTTTTACAATAGGTTAAAGGATGTTCACCCGAATGAAATCACAAGGAAAGTGACTTCATCTATATTTACATTCTATTGAGATGTGCATGTTGTTATACACCTAGTTTTGTCATTTAGTGTATATACTATAATTTTACAAGATATATCATCAATCTACTTACTCTAATTATATTACAACTTCTAATTATTTTTATTCCCTTATGGTAATAATGATATAAATTGTGTTAAAGGTTTATGGGACACTTCGGAATGATTAAAGATTATTTTTCTTGACAATAAAATTAATGATATTTCAATGGAATTTATATTCAATGATATTATATAAATATTTTAAAATAAAACATTTAATTTTATCTACTATTTTTATTCATCATCATTTTCAATTTTAAGTACTATTTTTCACCTATTTGGTACTAAAATGTGTTTGATAATGTTTTTCACAAAACCCGACTATGTATCTCTCTTTAGTTGAAGAACCATATTAATTCTAATGACAATTTTTTTTGGAAATAATTTTTAAGATGATTTTTTAAATACATGTTTACATATTTTTTCCTTTTAAAAATGTATTCAATGAAATATTCTTAGTACTTTCAGAATAAATAATTTTTTTAAAATTTTACCACACAAAGGAATATTATTTTTACCTTGTAGAACATATTCATATTTACCTAAAATCGTTCATGAGAATATTAAATTTTATTTTTAAAAGGTAATTGTTTTAATGAAAATTTTTAAAAAAAAACCAAAAAAAAGGTTTTTTAATTTTCATGAAAACAAAAGGATATTTTCCTTAAGAATGTTATTAAAACAAACTTTTGAAAAATTTCTATTAATCAAAGAAAATAACCCATTATTTTAAAAAAAAATACATATCCAAATCAATCGTAAAAAATAAAATGAATTGATAAAGATGGTATCACTAAAAAATAACACAAGTTCTGGAATATTATTATTTCTTAAACAATATACCATTTAACGTAAAATGTATACTTTGACTGTTATTTGATTATTTGGGAAAATATTGACAATTTCATATTATTTATTCAATACCATCATTTGATAAGGAATATTATTTGATTCATTTATTCAATATGAGGGATGTTTTGGACTGGTAAAACACGAGTGTTCCTGGTTACTAATATCCCCTCGATGCATCAGTAGTCTCTTGGGATAAACCTTTTGGATCACCACCATTGATGGGTTTTTAACTAATATTTTTTAAAACCGTATTGAAAAATGTATTCATGGTAAAGGTACCATGTACCTAGGAATACTGACATATATTAATCAATAATTTCCCTCATATTATTTTTAGTTATTATTCATCCATGATATTTTTCATCAATATATCTATTGAAACATTTCATTTTTAGTTATATTTATGGCATGTGTTTCATTTTATTACAGTTCCATATTTATTTTTCCATAATATATTTATTGAATTTCTTGTGTTTCCATTTATAACATTTTTATATTGTTTATTCACTTTCATTTAGTTTATTGATTACATGAAAAGTGTGTTCTATTATTTACCTTTCCATATTGACTACTCCAGTTGATTTATTATTACACTCGGTATAGATATCCCTTACTAAGCATTTAAGATCACCTATGTTATGTTTAAATCCCCAGGAATCCTAGAAGCATACTATGAAATATAAGAAGGTATTTAATACTTTTAACAAAGAAATTCTACAATTTATTTATTTATTTATAGAGTATAAAAAATTTATATTGTAATTATTTTATGTAATTTGTAATACTAGACTCATTTGTTTATCTGGTTTACCAAGACTACTAAACTGATTGGTATTTCAGGGATGGATTCCTTTTAATCATTCCATTTTAATTGATTAAAGATAATATATTTAGGGCATCTGGGTTCATTTTTCAAAATATAGTGAGTTCTCTCCAAACATTAAAAAGGTAGTGTTCTTGGGAATTGATGTGATATACACAAACATTGTATGTCGTAAATGAGCCTTAGTACACTTGGAACATCACTACATTATCATGGTAAACTCATTTTCTATAGCCTATTGAGGGTGTATCAAGTATAATCGATGTTTTTTGTGCATGATTTAATTTTTTTCAACTAATTATGTTAGAAATAGAGAGAAAATAGTATTGTTTAACAATGAAACAAGATCCGAAGGGGAATTTCTTTTAATATTTCATACCATGATTCACCCTTATGGTATTTATGAATGTAGGGATAAAAAATTTAATTAATTTTTTTAATGATAGTGATTCTATCTCAGAAGAGTAAATGGGGTCTTTCAATCATAAATGGATTCGAAACATCGATGGAAAACATTTTCAATAATAGAAGAATCAGATGCAACACTAATTCTAATCATTAAGAATGGTTTTCTTTATAGTAGTGATGAATTGGATTTCATCCAATATTTATAGCAGTTCCTTATTAAAAACTAGACAATGGGGATTCGATGCTGAAACCAATGGAATCAGTTCATTAGGGGGGTCCCCTAATAATGAAATATATAAAGAGATTATGATGTGTATGTAATCACATGATATGTGGGAATTTTAGTTAATTATTATGAATTTGAATAAAATTTCATATAATAAAAGATGTATGTTTTATGGAACATGTATGAGTATCTGATAACGAACCCAAACAAGGCTATAGATTCATTATTTTTTGAGTGATTGTTAAAGTAGAATATATGCATAGACTCAGGTAAATTATTAAAGATGAAAAAAATTTCAATCACATCTTGGGATGACAAACACTTTGGTTCAATATGAAATAATCAATTTTGGGAGATAATGTTCCAAAACATTAGATATTAGATAGCTTACAAAATAAAATTTTCATATTCAAAGTTAGAAATGATGATAATGAGTCTATGTAAATTAGGATGTCAAAAGAGGTGTCACTCATGTCTATGAAGAATACCACTAATAAAGATATATAGGAATAAGAAGTGATGAGTGAGGTTGTGTCCATAATTTCCTCAAATCTCAAGAGAGTAAAATCAATGTTGAAATTGAAACTCACAATTTCATACATTTGATGTGGAATGGTTATACATCTTGTATAATGGTTCCCCAAGATGTATCAAGATGATGAAGAGGAAAATATGAAATTACTATGAATCTTTATCAAGAAAATGATAATGGTAAGAATGATATTAGAATAAATTTCATAAAAAATAAGAATATTCATTCAAAAGAAGGTGACTGTTCAGAAGAATCTAAGGAAGAATAGTCGGAGGACCGCAAAGATCATGGAGAAAATGATATGGTGGATGTTGTCAAAAATTACCAAACAAAGGATATAAAAACCCTGATCTTTATTAAAAGCATAAACATTATTTATTATATAAACATGCACTTAAGACAACTCTGAGGATTGATAGGTCTAGTGTCATGAGAAATTAGAAACATTACATAACAATAAAGAACATAAAACACAATATCATTATTGAAAACATATTTCACTTCACCACAACATTCCTTTATACTTATCATTGCATGGGATAACCTAAAGGCATGAATAAATAATGGGTGAGTTATAAGTCAAATTAAGTGTGTAAACAAGGCATAACATGAATACTATAGTACGTGTTAGGAAATAGCCATATCAATGGAGCATGAGAGAACCATGAACATAAAGTCATGATATAACATGATTATCATAACATTGAATTGTGGAAACAACATTTAAAATGATATTAGCATGAGCCAAGGATCATTTCACATTTATCATGAGTAAAACCCCATTGAACTTGAATTATAATGAGTAAACCCTCATTTCACTTGATGTATCATGATACGATGCTTTACCAATTGTATTAGAGAGCTATCAGGGATTATCCTTCTTAATCATATCATTTCACGCATATGTGTGCCACATAGATCAAATAACATGTATTCATTAAACATCATAATTTATTCCATGATAAAGTAATTTTGAATTCATACATGAAACTATATAAAAAATAAATAAATTTTCATAAAGGTGAATACCCTAGACAGAGAAATGAGCATGGGATTAACTATACTATGTCATTGGTATGGAAAATCGCAATGTAATTTTGGAAGCATCATGACGTGACATAATAATTCATAAAAATGATTTTTGAGAGAGAAATGGGTATATCATAATATTTACATGAAATGGAAAGTAATGGGTCATATGGATATATGTACCAACCTATGTAATGGAATTTAGATTCATAATATAAAATAATTGCTTGAACATAAATGAAGAGAAAGAAATCCATTACAGAATTTCGGCATGGTAACAGGTTTACATGGGAGGAATTAATGAGAGAGAAAGGGGACTCTAATAATTCAAACATAAGGAGGGTTGTATAGGGGAGGGTTGAAATTAAACCCCAACATTTTTAATTTAAAATATAAGGGTATAGAAACATAAAGAAACTTGGACAAAAATGATTGAGGAAGTAATATCTTATTTGGAAGTGTGATCCCAAAGGATTGGGAGGGGCTTGAGGGAGGTTTCATGGGAGATTTGGGTGCATTGGGAGGATAATAGGGAGATGAAGATAGATTAAGGACGTTCTCCATTGTTTTTAGTGAATATAAGTAGGATCTTGGGTGTGATTATATTGAAAAAGAGAGGGAATTCATTATTATTTAGGTTATGGACACTGCACATTAAACTAATAAAAACCAAAAACCAAACCGTGGGTTTTTCCTCTGGTATTTTCTAAAGGCGAGTAGAAACCATTATTTTATATGGACAATTTCTGAATTTTTTAAAATATTAGGCTTCATTATGTGGAGGTGAGTCACACTCTCAAAGAAATCATTTTAAAATGTTAAAATATTTTATAAGTCCGGGAAGGTTCAATAGGGAACCATAAATTAAAAAAAATCAAAATTCACATTATTTAAAAGGTAAAACATATATTAGCCGAACATCCCATTTATAGTATTTTATTATATCACTATTTGGTGATTATGATGTCATAAAACACATTATATATATTTAAATTGTATTTAATTTATACCCAAACATTTGATTGTCTTAGAAAATTATGAAAAATTCCCAATTGAATAATTTTGATGTCCTGATTCCAAAAATAATATTCATTTTATCTTAAAATTTTTATAAATAATTTCATTTTTAATTTTAAAATAAATAATGACATTTATCCAAAATCCATGGGGTTTGACAAAAATAACTATAAAACATTAATAAAAAAACAATTGTATTCATACAAATAATTTTTTAATCATATTTTATTAAAATAATTTTTAATAAAAAAATCTATTAATTCATCGAGATAGATTCATTAATTAAATATTAACCAAAAATACTATTTTTTTAAAAACTATATAAAAAGAAATAATAATAAAATTAATGTATATTATTTATTCTATAAAACAAATAACTCACATAATCATAGTGCTAGTGCATTGTTATATAACCCTATATAACACCAGTATAAGTCTTAAGGGTAAGGTGTGCTACAGTGATAGACTCTTGGTTAGGCTTAGATAACATTTCATGGGTGGTAATCTCTATTAACATCCACTTCTCTCATAGGCAGTTCCGTTGAATATTAACGTGTTGAAGCTCATCATGGGCTTGGTTAAGAGCAAAGCCCAGTGATGCCACCTCTTTTTTGAGCACCAAAAAATGGTCTTCGTATGGAGCAATTCTACTGGATGAGGTCATCGGTTCCTTTTTATAAGTAAATTGGATTTGTTAATGAATTATATTTATATTAATCATGTGATCACTATTCAACGTTTATATTTGCTATAGTAACAATTCTTAACTATATTTTGAATTCCAAATACATAAAACCAAGTAAGATCATATTTTATATTAACATTTTACATAATAAGGCATTTAATTAGATAAAGAGGAATTTTAATTAATAAACGTTTGGGTAGTTACAATCTTCCCCCTGTAAGAAATTTCTCCCTCAATAATTTCTTTATCACACTAAAATAGATGAAAGTAACTCTACTTTATCACCACCTCTGATTCCCACATTACTTCTTCAAACTTATGGTTACCCCACAACACCTTGATGAGGGGAATTTTCTTATTTCATATTTCTTTTTCCCTATGATCTATGATCTTCATCAGAATATCTTCATAAAATAATTCATTCTACAATGGTTCCACCTCTAGATTGAGTACATGAAATGAGTTGGATATGTGCTTCCTCAAGAGTTATATATGGAATATATCATGTACTTGAGATAGGTTTGGTGGGTGTGCTAGTCAATGGGACACTACTCCAATGCGATCAAGGATCCCAAAAGGGCTGAAGTACCTTGGACTAAGCATTCCATTCTTCCCAGATCACATAATTCTCATCCATGGAGATGTATAGAAGAATACCATGTCTCCAACATTAATCTCTAGGTCTCATCGATGATTATCAAGATAGACCTTTTGTCGACTCTGAGTAGTATTAATGTGTTGTTGGATGGTATTTACCTTCTCCACAATTTCTGGGACCATTTATACACCTTGGAGTTTTTGCTCCCTAACGTCATCCCAACATTCTGGTGTTCTGCACCTCTTCCCAGAAAAGGCATCATAAGGAGACATTTGGATACTTCAGTGGAAACTGTTATTGTAAGAGAACTCAACCATAGGAATATGGTGATTGCATCCTCTTTTGAAGTCCATTGAGCATGTTCTCAACATGTAATCATGTGTTTGGATAGTCTTCTTATATTTTCCATTAGTTTGAGGATGATAATCTATACTAAATCTTAGATCATTATTCATGTCATATTGAAGGCTCTTCTAGAACATATAAGTGAATCTCGGATCTCTATCGGATTCAAATGATAGTGGTACTCTATGCAACCTTACCACTTCCCTAATATATATATGTACTTGTTGTTCCAATGAGAAATCCTCCCAAATTACAATGAAGTGTGAATTCATTGTAATATTATCCACAATAACCCATATAGAATTTTTTCATTTGGATGTCTTCCAAATCCGAGTGACATAGTCCATAGTGATGTATTCCCATTTCCATGCTGGTATTGGTAATAGTTGCATCATCCCCTTAGACATCTGCCTCTAAACATTCACTTGCAGACATACCAGGCACATTGATGTATACTCAGTGATATCCATCATCATGATATCCCACCAATAATGATCTCAGAGATATCCATACATCATTCTTTTTCTTGGGTGAATGGTGAAATTGGAACTTTGTGCATTATCTGAAAGTTCTTTCATTGACTCCAGATGTGATGGAACACATAGTCATTCCCAAAATATCGCAATTCATTATTCATTAACAATGAAATCTGAAGATTTATATAGTGACCCGAGCCTTTTACATATTACATTTCATGATTTTAATCATAATTCTTCATCATAGTACAAATCAAGGATCGTTAAGTCTAGTGTCTTGGAAGACTAGGTACATACAACACAAAACATGGGGCTATAAGAAAAATTCTTTATTTAATCTCCATAATGAGCTCCTAACTTCCTTTGAGCCCTTACATCTACATAGGGTACCCTGGGGAACACATGAACAAAGGGATGAGCTAAAAATCCTAGCAAGGGAATGAACATAAAGATACATCTCAAGCACATGGGTTGGGAGACCAGACATAATGGTATCAAACGCATGTAACTTATAAAATCATTTAGTTTATGCATGATATCATATAAACATAGAATCATATAAATGTTTCAGAATCATAAATCATTTCCTTATTATGAGTCAAGGCTAACTGCCAATCCCGTTTCCCATTTCAGTATGGGTCAGGGCTAACCACCAATCTTGTTTCCCATTTCATTATGGGTTAAGGATAACCGCCAATCCCGTTTTACATCGCATCTCATGTGACATAACCTTACCCAATGCATTGGAGTGCAATTTGGGCGCACCCATCTCAACATATTCATTAATATTATTTCCACATAAATAATCTTTCCACATAAATAATCATACATAATCAACCATACATAAACAAATGGTTAACCACGGAAAGAATTGGGTACCACAATCATGACATAAAACATATCCAATGGGCGTATCACGAAGCTATCCACGAAAGGAAGGGATTAGAACATAAATGTACATTAATAGTGTAAATATTCATATAACATGGTAAGTAGTGTCAAATATAATAAACAACATATAAAAATGTATTTTAGAAACATTATCATTAAATTTTTTTTGCGGTTTTAAGGATAACACTCTAGGGATTTTCAAATAGAAAAGAGGACATTATTTTATATAAAAAAAGAATTTAAATAATTAGTTTTTCATAATAGAAATACTTATTTTATAAATAAAATCGATTTTTAAAACATTGGATAGAGTGCACTTGAAATTTGAGTAAAAATTTGGGAAGTCCCCTTAAAACAGGTTGGCTTATTGGAATGTTCTAAGGAGGGAATCTTTCAAAATCATGTATATCCCCGAAGAATGTGATGAAAGGATATTGATATAATAATCATTGACAACTAACCATAATTCATAAGACTCACATTTATAGATAAGATAACACCATTTTGAAAGAAATTTAAGTCAACCCGAAAGAACAAAGAAGGTTCGGGTAGATTTCGTTATGATTTTATCAGCATGGTGTCGAGTGTGACCATGAGGGATTGATGAGAGAGAAATGGGGTTTCTCATCACTTATAAATCCATAAATAAGTATGGGGGGGGGTTAATAAACATTCACCATCATTTTCTAGTACACATATAAAGGCATAGTATAGAGGACAATCTTGATTAAGATAGAAAAGTAGAGGATCTCTTACCTTAAATCTATTGGTGTTCTCCACATGTTATTAATGACCTGAATAAAAAAATTAGGATTATTAATTAATAAGTCCAGAACCTCTTCTATATTTAATTGATTTTTTATATACCTTTTTAGTTCATTCAAATCATTTTTGATTAGTTATAAGGTTCAATTTAATTGTTCGGGCTCGTTTGTTTACTTGGCTTTAAAAGATCAGTTCACCTATATTCAAGTTTGGATTATATGCAAGAAGAAAGTGGTTGTGGATAATTGAAGTTACATTATTTATTTAATATTAAGGATATTACATGGTTTTAATTTTAATTAGGTTACTTATAGTGAAGTCGAATTATTATATATATAATCTTGGTGATAATCGTTTTTGTTAATCGGTGGATTTTGTTACAAACAATGTGTTTTTCATTATAACTTAATCCAATTTGTACAAAAAGATTACAGAACCAAAAATAGGATATATTACATATATAATAATCTGGGTCAACCATAACACAAATGGTTTCATGACCATAATTAAAGATAATAACAAAAATTGATGAACTATTGTCCTTGAATGTGCTAAATTAGCACATCCCAAACGGTGCTTTTATTTCCTTCAAATAAAAGGGTGGGGAAAGAAGATAATGAAATTTACCACTAGCATGAAGACATTAAACTACATGTATGATACTTGATTTATCATAATATTATGTTGAAGGGAGGTGAGGAAAGAAATTAAAAATAAAAGACCTTAAAGGAAAATAATAAATTTGGGAAGAGGAATTTACCTCTAGAGACTTCCTCCTTTGAGAACCTCTTAAGGGGGAGGTTTTGATATTTTGAGGAGGCTGAGAGCTTTTGGAAGTGGGGGAGGACCTTGGTTAGAGATTTGGGGAGAATTTAGAGAAGTCTTTGAGCTTGAGAGGAGTGGAGAGAAGAGGGAGTGAAGGGGGGGTTTATAGTGGAGAAGAGGAGGGATTTCTTGATATTATAATCCTTAATTTATTATTTCTTCACAAGACAAAAATAGTAATTATTCCATGAACAAGAATAGTAAATGGGTCATGTGAATTCGAACCATGGGTGGTGACATTAGCAATTATTCTAGGAATAGTCTATTTGGCTTATAATGTATATATACGGTAAATTAAAGTATTTTACTATTCATCAAAATTTCAAGTGTTTCAGAAAAATACCAAAAATTATCTCTAACCATTTTTCAATGTGTAGAATCCAAAAATGAAGTCCATTTTTCAAAACAAATTTTCTATATGTGATTATTTTAATATTTAATTAAAATCAAAAATTATTATCAAAAACCATATTTAAAACATGCATTTACTCATTCGAAAATATATGTATATTGTACTTCGAACATGAATTTTATTTTTATACAATCATAATTGAGGTTACTATTCATTAGTGTATTTCACTATTCATTAGGGTATGTTACTATTCATTAGGGTAGGTTAATATACACCAAAAATAATGTTTTTCCTATCAGACTCCAAAAAACATCTTGAACACAACCGTGTGTTTCAGATTTTCAAAATTCCAAACACAAAAGTGACAAACTTATGTTTAAAGGTCACTTATCACTTAGTAGTTCATTATTATGTGATTTTATGGCATATTTATAATAAGGGAATTTCCATTAAAAACATTGGGTCATTACATTCTTCCCCCCATAATAAATTTTTCCCTCAAATTTTCATTTTAAATTCTAGGCCAAAAATAGATGTGGGTACTTTTCCTTCATTACTTCCTCCATTTTCCATGTTTCTTCCTCAAACTTATGGTTCCTCCACAAAACTATGAAAAGATGGGTTTTCTTGTTGCGCAAAACCTTATCTATCCGATCCAGAATCTTAACTGGTTGCTCCTCATGGGAGAGATCGTCTTCTAGTTGCACCACCTCTGAGTTTAGTACATGTGAGGGATCAAGTATGTACATTCTCTAGAGTGATGTGTGGGCAACATCATGAACTCGAGCCATATTTGGTGGAAGTTCTAGACGATAGGCCAAGCGTCTAATGCATTCAAGGATCTCAAAGGGGTCAATATGCCTTGGGCTTAGCTTCTCTTTCTTCATGAATCACATGACTCTCTTCCATGGAGATATTCGAAGTATGAATTTAACTCTAACGTCGAACTCCAAGTACCTTCGATGGTTGTCAGCATAGCTCTTTTTCCGTCTTTGAGCTGCTTTGATGTGTTTCTGGATGACTTGAACCTTCTTTGTCATCTTTTGGACTAGATCAGATCCATGTAGCTTTCTCTCTCCAACTTTATCCCAACATGTTGGAGTTATACATCGCTTTCCATATAGATCTTCACATGGAGCCATCTGAATACTCGAGTGGAAGCTATTGTTCAATGAGAACTAAACCATTGGGAGATGCTGATTCCAACCACCGTTGAATTCAAGAGAGTATGATCATAGAATATCTTCAAGTGTCTAAATATTCCTTTCAAATTGGCCATCAGTTTGGGGGTGATACGCAGTGCTGAAATTTAATTCATTACTCAAATCTTGTTGAAGACTCTTCTAGAATTTAGATGTTAACATTGGATCACGGTCAGAGATAATTGAGAGTGGAACACCATGAAGTATCACCACTTCCTTCACATATAACTTTTCAAGCTATTCAAGCAAGATATCTTCACGAATAGTGATGAAATGGGATGTTTGGGAGATTTGTTCCACCACAACCCTTATCGCATTATTTCCATTCGATGTCTTCGGGGGACTCGTGACAAAGTCCATAGTAACATTTTCCCATTTCCACATGGGTATAGTCAATGGCTGCATCATACCTTTGGACTTTTGTTGCTCAGCTTTAACTTGCTGACATACCAAGCACCATGATATATATTATGATATCCCCTTCTTTGTGTTATCCAACCAAAAGCATTTTCAGAGATCACGGTACATTTTGGTACACCCAGGATGGATAGAGAAAGTCGAGCTATGTGAATCATTAAATAGATCCTTCTTTATCTCTGGATCAGATGGTACACATAATCATGTCCCAAATCTTACAACTCCTTCATCATCAATTTTGAAATCGGAGGATTTCCTATTTTTAACAGCTTCCACATTTTTCTGAATTTCCACATCCTTCCTTTGAGAAACCTTTATTTTCTCTAAGAGGGATGGTTGAGAAATCATTTGAGAAAGGATTGCTGATGTTCCTCCCTTAATGATTCCTATGTCCATCCTTTACAAATCTAAGAAGATCAGATCCTTTTCAATTCTCATCATTGATAAAGATGATGGATCCTTTCCACTTAGAACATCTTCCACCTTGTTTGCCTTACAGAGGATAGTAGTGGATCGAGCAGTCATAATCCTTGATGAGCTCTATCCATCCTATTTGGCGCATATTAAGCTCTTTTGTGAGAATATATATTTGAGAATCTTTTAGTCATTATATATCTCACAATTTTCCCATAGAGATAATGCTGCCAGATTTTCAACGCAAATATCACAGTTGCCAACTCCAGATCATGCATGGGATAGTTTTGCTCATGGATTTTCAGCTACCTTGAAGCATAGGCTATCACTTTATCATATTGTATTAGTATGTAGAGTAATCATTTCTTTTAAGATATTAATTTTGGCTCTATCTGTACAAAGTAAATCCTTCCCGGAATTGAATCAAATTCCACTAAAGGGAGACTTATATTATTTCAATTATGAACAGTTTCACAAACAATAACACGTGATACATAATCATAGAAGTTTTCCCCAAGTGATATAAAATCATTTTAAGTAGTGAATCGATGTTCTGAGAAAACATTTAATACTTTATAATAGGGCATAAACTGATATATAGCATAACATACACAATTATTTCAAAGAGGTTACATGTATTTCACTCATCAAGATCTATCTCATCAATGGACTTGCATTGTCCCATTGTCCTTAGAGACTGTTGATACTCATCACGCTTCTCATCCCTTCCAATGGAGCATTGTCCTGGATAATGTCCAACTTCCCCAAATTCATGACAATGAATAGTATAAGGTACATTATATATAACCTTATCTCCATTCATCACATTATCCATTTTTTATAGCAATTGGATATTTTATGCCCCACATTCCCACAATTAAAACATCTCTTGGTTCCTTTGTGACATTCTCCTTGATGCCTCTTTCCTCACTTTTTGGAAAAAGAAATTTGGTCTTCTTTCCTTTAGCACCATTATCAGATGAAATTCCTTGAGATGTCATATTCCTCCTCCTTGATGAATTTGGGCATTCAACTATGTACCAATTGTTGATTGTGATTTTCAATAGCTGGTTTGAAAAGTTCACAATATGTTCAACTCAGGATCCCATCATCCCAAGAATATCATTAGGGTGGTTGTCACATTTTCTATCACATTTATTGTTGGTACGCGTTCTTCTATTTCCCTCCATTAACTAAGAAAGAAGAACATACAATTGGGGGTCTTGAATACTTCTTTATTGAGCATAAAAGAAAAAATTCAACATAAAGGGATAAACTTATAAGAAATAAGTACCTCCTAACATGTGATTCCTTAGGTTTATATCTAGGTTATTATTTATTTATTGATTAACTTATATTCTTGTGGGATTTTTATGTCCCTTAATAAGGGTTTGTACTAAGCTCTTGAATCTACCAAAGCATATCCCTTGGGAGTGTCGTAACCAAGAGTGCAGCGAAGGCCCATTATCGTGCAGCAGTTCTGGTTCGAGTCTAGCTCAAAGTGGTGTTTTCAGGTATTACCCCTAGATACATCTGTGCCAGAGCCACCTCTACCATCTTTTAACCATACATGGATGTATTTTCTTGATAAACCACTTACTCTATACTCCCCATAATTTAGTAATGTTTCCTTATACTTAGTCTCATCCTTAAGGTTCTCACTATAGTTCTCTATTCCTAAACTCAAAAAATAACTAGACCATCCTATTATACCAACTGTAGGGACTCAAGCATTTTACATATAACATTTCATGATTTTAACCATAATTCATCATTAGAGTACAAGTCATGGATTGTTAAGACTAGTGTCTTGGAAGACTAGGTACACGCAACACAAAACATGGGGCTAAAAAACACTTCTTTATTTAATATCCACAATGAGAACCCAACTTCCTTTGAGCCCTTACATTTGCATATGGTACCTTGGGGAACACATGAACAAATGGATGAGCTAAAAATCCTATTAGTGGAATGAACATAAGGATACATCTCAAGCACATGAGTTAGGAGAAATGACATAATGATTTCAGAAGCATGTAACTTATAAAATCATTTAGTATAAGCATGGGATCATATAAACATGGAATCATATAAATGTGTCAGAATCACAAAAAAATTCTTTAGTATGGGTCAAGGCTAACCGGCAATCCCGTTTCCCATTTCAGTATGGGTCAAGGCTAACCTCCAATCCCATTTCCCAATTTAGTACGAGTCAAGGCTAACTGGCAATCCTGTTTCACATCGCATATCATTAGACTTCACCTTACCCAATGCATTGGATCGCTATTTGGGTGCACCAATCTCAAAATATTCATCAATATTCTTTCCACATAAATATTGTTGCAACATAAATAATCATACATAATCAACCATACATAAATATAAGGTTACCCATGGAAATAATTTCGTACCACAGTCATGACATTAAACATATCTAATTGGTGTATCACAAATGTGTCTGTGAAAGGAAGGGATTATAACATACATGGAAATTAATAGGGTAAAATAGGCATATAACTTGTTACATGGTTTCAGATATAATAAAAACATATAAAAAATTTATTTTAAAAACATTAGCATTAAAACATTTTTGTGCGGTATTAAGGAAAACACTCTAGAGATTTTCAAATAGAAAAGAGAAAATTCTTTTATATAAAACCAGAATTGAACCAAGAAGGTTTTCATAATAAAAATACTGATTTTATAAATAAAATGTTGTTTTAAATCATTGGATAGAGTGCAATTGAAATTTGGGTAAAAATTTGGGAAGTCCCCTTAAAACAGGTTGGCTTATTGGAAAGTTGTATGTAGGGAATCTTTCAAAATCATGTATATCCCCGAAAGAATGTGATGAAAGGGTTTTGATATAATAATCATGTAAAAATAACAAGTAGTCATAAGACTCACATAGATAGATAATATAATACCATTTTGAAAGAAAGATAAGGAAACCCGAAAGAACAAAGAAGTTTCGGGTAGAATTCCTTATGATTTTATCGGCATGGTGTCGGGTCTGACCAAGAGGGATTAATGAGAGAGAAATGGGGTTTCTAATCACTTATAAATCCAGAAATAAAGTATGGTGAGGTTCTTAAACTTACCACATCATTTTCTAGTACACATATAATGGCATAGTATAGAGGACAATCATGATTAAGAGAGAAAATGAGAGGATCCCTTACGTTAAATCTGTCGATGTTCTCCACTTTTTATTAGTGACCTAAATAAAACCATTAAGATTATTAATTCATAAGTCCATAACCTCTTCTATATGTAATGGATTTATTATATCCCTTTTTAGTTCATTCAAATCCTTTTTTATTTGTTATAAGGTTTAATTTCATTGTTCGGGCTGCTTTGTTTACTTGTCTTTAAAAGATTGGTTCACTTATATTCATTTTTTGATTATATTCCAGATGAGAGTTGTTTTACATAATTGAAGTTACAATCATTAGTTCATATCCAGAATATTACATGGTTTCAATTTTAATTAGGTTACTTAGAGTGATATCAAATTATTATATATATAATCTTGGTGATAATCGTTTTTGTTAATCGGTGGATTTGATTACAAAGAATGTGTTTTTCATTATAACTTAATTCCATTTGTACCAAAAGATTACAGAACCAAAAATAAGATATATTACATATATAATAATCTGGTTCAACCATAACAAAAATGGTTTCATGATCAGAATTAAATATAATAACAAAAATTGATAATCCATTGTCCTTGAATGTTCTAAATTAGAACATCTCAAACGGTGCTTTCATTTCATTCAAAAAAAGGGTGGGGAAAGATGGTAATGAAATTTATAACTAGAATGAAGACATTCCAGTACATGTATGCTACTGTATTTATCATAGTATTATGGTGAAGGGATGTGAGGAAAGAAATTAAAAAGAAAAGAACTTAAAAGAAAATAAGAAATTTGGGAAGAGGAATTTACCTCTTGAGACTTCCTCCTTTGAGAACCTGTTAAGGGGAGAGGTTTTGATATTTTGAGGAGGCTGAGAGGTTTTGGACGTGGGGGAGGACCTTGGGGAGAGATTTTTGCAGAATTCAGAGAAGTATTGGATCTTGAGAGGAGTGGATAGAATATGGAGTGAAGGGGTGTTTTTGTAGTGGAGGGGAGGAGGGACTTTATGATATTATAAACCACAATTTATTATTTCATCCCAAGACAATGAATTTTAAGTATTCCATGACCAATAATAGTAAATGGGTCATGTGAATTTAAACCATGGGAGGTGAAATTAGCCATAATGCTAGGAATAGTTTATTTAGCTTATAATGTATATATACGATAAATTACCGTATTTTACTATTCATCAAAGTTTCATGTATTTCAGAAAAATATCAAAAATTCACCCTAACTATTTTTCAATGTGTAGAGATGTGATTATTTTAATATTTAATTAAAATCATAATTTATTATCAAAAACCTGATTGAAAACATGCATTAACTCATTCTAAAATATATATATATTGTACTTCCAACTGGAATATTATTTTCATACTATCATAGCTGAGGTTACTATTCATTAGGGTATATCACTATTCATAAAGGAATGTAACTATTCATTAGGGTGTGTTACTATTCACCAAAAAATTATGTTTTTTTATCAGACTCCAAAAAAAATCTTGAACACAACCGTGTATGTCAGATTTTCAAAATTCCAAACACAGAAGTGACAAACTTTTGTTTAAAGGTCACTTATCACTTAATATTTCTTTATTGTGTGATTTTATGTCAAATTTATAAGAAGGAAATTTCCATTAAAAACATTGGGTTGTTACAATTTCACTTTTATGATAGTTTCTATATTCTTATTAATTCTCACATCATCCTTTTGAGCATCCATTAGCTTTTTCAAAAGATACGGTTGAGTAGTAATTTGTGAAAGGATTTAGGATTTTCCATTCTTTATGATTCACATGTCCATCTTCATCAAATCATAGAATATTGGATACTTTTCAATTATCAACACTGATATATTTGTAGGGTCCATTCTAATTAGAGCATCCACCATCTTATTTGCTTTCCCAAGGTGGTAATGGATTAAGAATTCATAGTCTTTGATCAGCTATATCCATCTTCGTTGGTACATATTCAACTATTTCGGTGTGAATATATACTTGAGGCTTTTGTGATCCATGTATACTTTACACTTCTCTACAAATAGGTAATGTCATGAAATATTTAAAGAAAATATTACTACAGTCAACTCGAAATATTGTGCGGGATAAATTTTCTCATGAACTTTTAATATACTTGAAGTAAAGTTAATAAATTTTCAATTTTTCATCAACACACAACCCATTCCCTTATTTTAAGCATCACTAAATAGTATAAAACGTTCTCCACTTGTTGGTAGTGTGAGCATGGGCACAATGATAAGACTCCTTTTAAATAATTAAATATCTCTTCACATTCATAAATCTAATAAAACATTACTCCATTCGTAGTTTTCTTGTTTAATGGGTTGGATAATCATGAGAAAGTTCGCACAAATCGGTGATAATATTAAGCAAACCCCAAGAAGCTATGGATATCAGTTACTGATGTTGGCCTCGATCATCCCTCAATTATAGCTATCTTGGAGGGATCCATAGATATATCATTCCATATGATGATATGAACCATTAATAAGAATTCCTTCAACCATAAGTCACATTTACTATACTTTTCATAGAGATTCTCCTTTTGCGAGGTCTCTAGTACAATTCTTAGATCCTCTTCATCCTCCTCCTTGGTTTTGGAGTATACTCGAATATCATCTATAAAGACTACCATTTTTTCAATGTAATCAAAAAAGAATCTATTTATCAAGTGCATGAAAGTTTCTGGAGCATTAGTTAGTTCTAAATTTATTAAAATGAATTAATTGTGACCTTATCTTGTACAGAATGATGTCTTGGGGATATCTTGATTCATTTCCCTTACTTGGTAATATCCCAACCAAAAATCCACCATGGAGAAGGATTGTTCTCCACATAGTTTAAAGAACATTTCATCAATTCATGGAAGAGGATACTTGTTCTTTATCATAATTTTGTTGATCTCATGATAATCAGTGCAAAGGAACATTGACCCATCATTATTCTTGACGAAGAGGACTGGTGAACCCCATGGTGAAGAATGTGGGAATATAAACCCTTTATCAATATTCTCCTGTTGTTTTCTTATTCAGCTACTCAAGATATACAACATACATTCTATGTGGAGTCTTGGATATTGGAAATTCCCCAGGTATAATATCAATTAATAATTCAACATCTCTTCTAGGAGGAAGACCATGTAATTCCTCAAGAAACACTTCAGTGAATTCCATCACAAAAGGCATGCCTTCAATGATGGTTGCATCCATAGAATCAATCATCTAAGTAAGATATGTGTGATTATAGGGTATTCATATCCATGCTTGAGATAACGGTGCTAATGAAGAATTATCCTCCTCTTTTCACTTGAACAGAATTGTGTGGTCGATTCTCTATATGGACAGTGAATTCCCTCTCACATAAATTTATGTTTTCTCTATATAACGAAATCCAATACATGCCAATAATTGAAACAAATTCCACCTGATCGAGTATGATGAGGTTTTATGGGAAGTTCAATCCAAAAATTATGATAGGGGAGCAGTTATATTCATGGGATGCATTGATTTCCCCATTTTTCGTTCTCATCAACATATTTACTTCAATGATTTGTAGTGGTGTTGGTATTGTTCAACTAACATTTTTTGGAAATAAAATAATGCGTAGAACCATAATCAAATAGTATGTTTTTTATTGTTGAATGAATAACTAGAATACTTGTCAGCACTTCTTTTTCTTTTTTCTCTTCCATGGTAGTGATGGAAAATTATCTCGCTTGATGCCATAGTGGTTATTGGTTGCCTTGAAAAACCCTTGGTTTAGGGAACTGGTTTACAATGTTCCCTAGTTCTTTGTAGATGAAGTAATCAACAATGCATTGAGGGTTGAATATAGTGTTCATATCTTTTGTTGGAGTCGTGGTTTTTTTCTTTTTGGATCTTAATAGATAGGTTCTCTTATCTTCTACACCTAACGAATTTCCTCATCCCCTTCAAGCATTTTTTAGGGTTATTAATTCCATACCATTGGTTGGTGGGGTGCTTGATTTTTATATCACAATTTTATTTATCCATCAGACCTCCATAATTAATGTCCACCTGACACTTCTTATCCCCATGATACCCTTGAAATTAACTGATCTCTATTTCGACATTGAGGGAACATCAGACAATTTCTTCATAGCTCTCGAAGTCACGAATCACTAGAGATTTTTATAGGGTCAGATGTTTCCCATGAAAGAAGCGTTGAACCTTGCATTCATTGGTTTTGAAAAATACGGAGGTTAATTGTGCAATACTTTTGAATTTTTTCTCTTACGCTCTAATGGATTTTTCATCTTTTTTCCATGAGGGAAATGACGTCCCTTTCCATATTAAGTCTAAGGGTGTGACAAAAATAATTATCGAAAAACATTTTCCCAAAATCCTTCCATTCAAACACCTTAATCGCCTCCTCAGGTTTAGTATGTTTATCAATGTACTCAATTGATATGGTTCAACCACCATACAATAAGCTATAAGATGAAACATCTTTTGTTTAGAAAATTTAAGGATGGATAAGATATTTTCAATGGAGTTATTCCGTTGTTTAACAATTGAGGGATTAGTTGTCTTATTAAGCACTTGATTGTGAATTTTTCTTTACTAGGGTGGCTGAACGTTCTTCTAGAACCATGTTCTTATTCAAAACATGAGTTAACTAAGAGAGTTTCTTAAAATATTTTGTGATTCCCACTACCATCGGATTGAGAATATCATTAGAACAGTCATCACAATGATATTTTCATCAGTGGTTAGCCCAAGTGCTCCTATTATCAACCCTTAGTTGGAATAAAAGGAATGTTATTGGTAACAAATAAAGGGAAATCCAAATACAAAAATAGATGACTTATAAAGTACTTTAATTTCTTTATCTTATGAATTTATAGACTTCAATTAATGTTATCCAATATGCAATTCCCAACATATATTCTTAGGGGAAATTTTTTATTCACATAAATTTTTTTCGTACTATGCTTATGAATTTACCAAATAATATCCCCAGGGAGTTTCATAAACAAGAGTGCAGAAAGGCCCGTTTTAGTTCATAATTTTCTATTCGAATCTAGATCACATTGGTGTTTTTGTGTTTTACCCATAGATACATCAGTTCCAGAGCTGCCTCTACTAGCTCGTATCTAGACAGGGATGCATTTCCTTGATAAACCACATGTTATATACTCACAAAAATTTAGGGATGTTTTTATTATACTTAGTTTTATCCCTCAGGCTTTCACATGGGTTTTAAAAAATTAATCCAAAAAATAACTAAACCTATCCTATAATACCAATTATAACAACCCTGATCTTTATTACACACTTAAACATGATTTAATGCATAAAATTTCACTTATACTAACTCTTAGGATCATTACGTCTAGTGTCATGGGAAATTAGGAACATTACGTAACAACTTAGAACATAAAACCCAATATATTAATTGAAAAATTATTTTACATGACCACAACATTCATTGGTACTCAGAATTCTATGGGATATGCTGAGGACTTGAATAAGAAAAGGGTGAGATATAAAACCCAGTAAAGGAGTGATGAAAATGAAGTAGTTTATATAAGAAGTCAAATTATCTTCCAAATTGAATTAAAAATTCTCATTCAAGAAGGCCATATATAAATGTGTTTTATAGAAGGAGTGATGAAATCAATTTATATAAAAAATAAATTTTTATTTTATCTAAATGTATAAAAGACAACATATGAGACATGATATGGAATGGAGCTAATGTTGATGTACTTTTTTTATTCAGATGTAATAATTTCATTCAAAATAAATGGAATCGTAGGAAGAATGATTCTTGTGGATATTAATGGATATTCCTTTTCTACTCAAGAAAAATAAAGGAATATAAATGTTTCAATAACTGGTTGGGAATGGTAGTTGAAATAAATGATGTAACTATTGTAGAGAATGAGAATAGTATTCATCAAAAAGATGATCAGTCTCAGGAGGATAGTGATGAAGAGATAAGCATATAAATGGATATTATAGTTTCATACGATGATTAAAAAGAATATTTATATAATGAAATGGATTATCATACAATAGTATCCTCCCAACAACCAATGAAAATATCCAAAATTGTTAAAAATAACATAATTCATTATTAGACAGATATAGTGCGTACAATAAGGATGAAAAAACTATATAAAAATCATTATTATCTCATGTAGAGACTAAATATCATGAATAAGAAGCTAAATATGACAAATGGATTTAGTCTTTTAATGAAAAAAATTATGAAATAGAGAAGAATCGGACATGAGAGAATGTCTTGTGGCTAATAGATAAGAATTTCATCGAGATGAAATGTGTATTTCACAACTAGATGAATGAAGATGGTGAAATGATTTGAAACAAATAAATAATAGTGTGAAATGAGTACTAATAGATAGAGGGTATCAATGTTGATGAATAAAATACACATATTCTAATGATAGATATTATTAGATTCATGTTGTCCCTAAATATGTAATGAAAGGTCAACTTTTTCAGATGTATGATAAATCTTCATTTCTAAATGGGATTCTAGAAGAAGAAGTTTATATTGATTGGAATGGATGGTTTTTTAATTCATGAAGATGATATCATTGTTTTTTGTTAAAGAAAATAACTATTTGGGTTTACAAAGTCATGGATAGTAAGGTATTCAAGGATCAATCCTTTTTTTAAGAAGCTCAGTTTTTAGTATGGTTGTGTTGATTATAGTATATATGTCAATTATAACTATAATAAAAATATCATGGAGCTGGTATTTTTCAATGAAACAATAGTTTTTTTATTAAATGAATCTCAATGCTTGAAATTCATATAATTCATGAAATTAAATTCAAAATATAATTGTTTTTTGAATTAATGTGTTTAATTGGTTTACAAATGATAGAAGGAATGAATGGAACATTAATTTATCAATACAAATTTTCCAATGAGGTTATAACAAAAATTAGAGTTTATAATTAATTGGATATGATGAATTTTTTATCTACCCATATGAAACTATCATGGGATGATGAAGGAAATAAAGTTAATGTCATTGAGTATTGGAAACAAATTACAGTTTGTTATACATGGAAACAAGAAGTATTGATATTGGTTTGGCCAAATGTTAAGAATATAAATATAATTTAAATACTAAGGAAATCCATATCATTTTAGAGAATAGAATACATACTAATATCAATGACATGGTTTATTTTGGTTTTCAATACAATGACATGTATCATCAAAGAGTTATTGGGCTATAAAGATGCATATTATGATAGATCAGTAGATGATTGGAATTCAACATCATATGGTGAATTTTATCTTGGAAGATTTTATAATTCATAGCTATGTCAGAAATAATTTTTCATTTCATTGAGAAATACATATGTCGAATAAATTTCAGCTACTCAAGATTGCACACAGTTTCTATGGATGATGCAACAGATTGAAGATATGGAAGTATAAGTGAATTCTTCATTCAAAAAACATTTCCTTAATTCAAGTTCTATAAATATTTAATAAAATGTAGTCCATTACTCAATGAAAAATAAAATTTAATTCAATTATAATATTATCAAAGAGATGGTGGATCAAGGGGTTTTAAATTTTGATTATGTTCCCATAGAACTGTATTTTGTGTACATTGAGAAGAAGCCCTTACCAAATCAGAATTTGAACTAAATCAATTGACTCTAGGATTTTATTCGACTCACCACACATGAAAAAGTATGGATGTGGGATTCTCTCTCCCCATGGTATGCTTTGTTTTCCAATAATTTAATGATCTATGTTTTTATCTTGTTGTAGACCACAATAAAGATTCCTTAGTGTTCATCAAAAAAGGAGGATAAATTGTGGCTATAAAAGGGGGGAAAATGTTTTAATCCAGACAGGAAGAAGCTGATAGTGGGATCAGTGAGATAGGGAGAGTTCTAAATCTAACATTTCTAATAGTGATCGATCAATGTTTACATATTAGGATATATGGTGTTCTTGGTGAATGTAGTGTGATAGTTTTTGAATGAAGTTATTCATTGATGAGCTCTGCATACTACTCTTATTTCTCATCCTAGGCATTGATCCTATGGGATTAGAGTCTGTCATGAGTAAATATTTGATCACTATAATAATTAAAAGATGCAGTTTTTAGAAGAAGATGGAAGAATCGTTAATATGGTATCAACATATATAGAGCTATGAACAAAAACTAATGGGTATATTTTTTGGAAAAAAATCCCTCTTAATGTTGTTTCGGAATTTTTTAGGGTGATTGTTTTTGTTGACAAAGATAAATGGACACATTTTATTATGGTCATTGTTATCTATGATTATTTTTTTGGTGACACATATTCCCTAGGTTTTCCAAATTTTTGTGCCTCCAAATAGGGATTTTGTTTAATGGAAAATAGAGGTTTTCCAAAAAGTAGTTTACAGACCACATGTTACAAACAATGTATCATAGTGTTTGTGGAAAAATTAGTATCAATGCAATGTGAAGTGGATCAAAATTTTGGTATGTGAATCAAGAAGTTCACTATGATAAACTCATAGAAAAACCATTTCATGGGAAGTTATTCATTCATAATAGGATCATCATTTCTGTAAAGATCATCGTTTTTGGAAATGAGGCTGTGATTTTAGGATCCACAAAGGGTTTTTGTTTTTTGATGAAATCAGTTGTCATAAAAGTTAAAGGTGATATCCATGCTATATAACATGTTCATGATGGATTTTGTACCACATCTACGTTTTGGGTATTTATTATTAGAGGATTTTTTTGAATTTATTAACATAAATATGGGACCATATTCACATCATTAGTTGAGTGAATTTAACTGGAGAATATCATCACTAGAAGAATTTAGGAAAGTCCAATATAGATTGGAATGCAAGATTCTATGAAGAAAGATATAGTTTGAAGTGATCAACTATTTGAAGGAGATAGTTCATGAGTAAAGTTAGTAAAAGGGGTTTTCTTGGTGTAGTAGCTCACAAAGGAAAAAAATCATTGTATTAGAGGAGGTAAAAGAAGAATCATCCATCTACGATGTAGGGGTAGATCATGATGAAAAATGTGACCATATAACACTCATTACACACCGTTTAATGAATTATATGAGGTAAGAAGTTGGTTCGGGATGGATACAATATAGTTCATGAATTTTTCAAGGATGTTCTTTTAGGGACTACAAAAATTCATGAAAGAAATTTCCACAACCGAACAGTACGTGTAACATTGGATTTTATCTACCATGTGAAAATGACACTTCATGGAACACTAATATATGTGTAAAAAAGATGTGAGGTGATTCTGAATAAGTGAAGTTTCTTACAGTGTACTAGTGAGTACAAATTAGTTGAGACAGTAGTGAAATTTCAATTTGTGAATGGTTGTAAACCTAGAGGGACAGTGATTCTACTCTGAACATTCTATTTGTAGGGATACTGGGCATATAAGTGATTGTACCTGCAAGTTGTATTTTGGTAGTGAACTTAATGAAATTCATACATCGTCCCACTACATGTGTATGCTCCATGGACATAGCCCAGTGAGGATGAAACACATAAAATCATTATTTTCCATTCATGAGATCATTTTTTCATACTTTTCTACATGAAATATAGAGAATATTGTTTTTTTAATGATTAAACATGATCCAATGGGATAGATTCTTTAACCTGTCATACCCTGATTCATTCCCCCATCTCAAGTTATTTAACCTAGTTGGGATAAAACAATATCTTTTTTATATCGTAATAAAAATACAACTCCATATCTACGAAATATATACAATTACAAGAAGGAAACTTAAAGAGAAAAACATATCATATACGTAAAAAGAATAACTCTAGGAGACAATGTGAAAATATATTATACTATTTTTTGGATGCCTACATTCATCCATGTATACACACCCAAGAGGAAATCATATCTAGAATACATAAGAACATCCTCTAATGTATGATGATGGAATATATATAGATATTACCTACATTCCTATGTAAATTTAAGATAACATGTCCAATAGTAATCCACATATTGTATATGAATGGATTGTCTCTAATATATTGTGATAATATACAAGCCTCTAGGTATAGTTTGGTTATACCCATCCTAGTGGAATGGTTCAAGAGGTAACCATATTCTTAATCTCTAAATACTAACTCTATCATAGTGTGATGATGCATAAGTATCTATATTTGGCATGCTAGTACACATCCAGAAGCACACTTCCAGTATGACACTATATAATTAATTTGAATAGAAATAATCAAAAGTATGTTTATTTTACCGATTAAACTATCTTTGACTAACATATATCCATCCAAGAGAACATTCTTGGGATGAAGTTGTTCTATCATTTGAAATGACTACCTATAGTGAAAAATGATGGTAAATATTTTTTATTTCTATACCTCATAAACCCATGTTAGAATACATACATAGAAAAAAGAAGTGATAATATATCTCATTATATAATTTTTGTTTCACTAAATAATTTTATGATCAGGATTTAATCGTATAATTTTCATTTAATATTCTTGTAGATTTAGTTGATCTCGATACTACCATTGGTAATTATCTAAGATTGTCATTTATTAACGATATAAGTATGAATAGATATTCAAAATAGTTTAAGGAGGTAAGAAATATTTTTATTTATTGATAGGAAAATTACAGAAAAACCCATATTCTAGAGCCTCTCTCATTATACATAGATGTATAATACATTAGAATACTACTATAAGGAATGTTAACCCGTCAATTGAATTTCATCAATTCATTATCTTATTCATTCAATAGATGATTAATTTTATATAAGAATCATTGAATCAACCACTTCATTAAGCCTCCAGGAATGTAATATTTCATTTGAATATATTCTATTATTATTAGCCTTAATGACTATTTCCTAAAAATCCACTACCACATTTATATAGGTGGCTAGCTCTTAATGAATTTGTTCTGACTCTCTATGATGTCATTAAACTATGAATTTTCTATCCTTATTTTCCTATTGTTGTTTCACTACCTATACCTCACATTGATATTTTATTATGATTCATAGGACTCATAATACTAATCAAATGAGTTTATAATTTCACCAGGAGAATCTAATATTTGAAAGATACTCATGGTACCTCTTAAGAATGATCATTTTCAAGGAAGCAAGGATGGATTTTTTATTAAACCCATCATACCCTAGTATTTTTAGTCGGTAGTGAATATAATAAAATTTCTTATTAAGATCCTCTATGAGCAATAATATTTTATCCTTTGTATATCATTACATGAATAATCTTATGAGATACATTGGATTTCTAATAAAACATGTTCGGCCTCATATTCACTCTCAAGAAAATCAGACCTACATTAGAACTAGGTAACATATAGAGATCACTTGTTCCTCACCCTCTAATCTCATTTGTTCCAAACTAGTCTTGATATATTTTCATTCTAGTATCTCAAATTTTAAGATAATAGTATCTTCAACACAACCTTATATGAAGAGGTGTTACACTGATGTAATTTAGGTAAATTTAAATTTTATATTATTTGTATCAGGGTTTTATAATGGTGTTATATAACATCACCTTCCCTTCAAGAAGTTTTATTTTTTTCAATAGGTGTTACTCCCTCTACTGATCATATTAGGATATTTTTCAAAAATTCAATTCTTCCCCAATCATGTTTTAGATCATACCCATCATTTTCATTCAAGCATATAATAATACAAGTACTTCATCCCCTCATGAAATGTATTGATTGATAAGTGGTTCATATCCTTATACCATGGTTATTTTGTTATAAATATGTCATTTAGTGACATCGTAACAAGGAAAAACATATAAAGTTCCATTGAGGCCTACTTTTAGAGGGTCAATAGGATATACACATTCCAATACATGAACAATTTACTATTCCACCTGAATAGGGGTGATGGATTGAGTCTCCCATTTTTAAAGTTACATGGGTATTTTATTTTAACTATAATGTTATTTGAAATAATATTTCAAATAAAGACACCATGAATATATTTTTTCTATCAAATATATTTCATAATTTATTTGGACCATCTATCTCCCAACTGATGTCTCTAAACACATCCACCATTATTCATACATCTATGTATGATAGGATGTTTTCCACCCTGTGCACTCCTAACATAAGAAAAAATATCCCATTGACTAAATATAATGTCGTTAAGGTGATAGAAAATTAAATGATATCACTCGATGGCCATAAATGAGTTATACTATCCTCCTTTGGGAGGGATAGTCTGGGTAGGTGTTGCTAAATATCCCTCCATCACTATTTAAATAGTTGCATCAATAGTGCTTGGAGGACATCCAGAGATCCTCCCCCCAATTTTCCACCAACCTCAATTGGCTCAAATTGAGGGATGGGGATACCATATTAACAGGTATTGCATAAATTGATGAGGTCTTCAACTATGGGAAACGAGACAATAAGTGATCAAAAATAGTATATATTTAATCCAAATTGAAAAAAAATGAAATATCACTAGGTTCTACTGAACACATGGGATCTATTAATTTCAATTTATTCTTTATCCTCCAATTTGTGTCATGATGACTAATATATTTTTTATTGCTTAATCACACCATATCTGATTCATGATTTGTTAGATCATTCTTATAGAGCTACAAAGAAGCCTATGAGTTTTTTTAAAATGGGATCGAATTCATTAATTTTTATCCACTTATGTGTGTCTATACTAAAGGTCCATTTCTTCCACTATATGGTTGAAGAATCCATTCCCTATAGTCTTTAGTAGCCTATAATTCATTGTTGTGTGATTATATCCAAGGTTTAATATATAGTAAAATAATTCAAATGAAATTATATAATGAGGAAAACATTATTTCATCATAATAATTCATTTTTTTTATTTGAGGACACATTTTTCCTTTCAACTATTTTATGTTGATCTATTTAAATTTCAACCACCAATGAAACTACTCAGTTATGGATGCACCAAAGTTGACATGAAAAGTTATAGTGTATAATTTTCAAACATGATATCATTTTTAATTCATGCTTTTAAAATTTACTACCTCATAGAAATATTTTACTACCAAACCTCTTTGTATCATAATCATTTATATTTGACCATGACTTGGAGAGAGTAAGTGTTGGCATGGAATTTAACCCATGGGTATACACTCTTGAGTTTAAATATATTTTCTTGCATTATTTATAGTAATAATATTCTATAAACGATATATATGAATGTTCTAAAATTTCACAATAAGATATAGACCTCACCTAGGAACATTTAATAATTGAATAATACCAAAATCTATCCCTACAAAACGTGGGATAAAATTTATATGTGAAATAGATTCATCCCATAATAAACATCATGAATGAATTGGTGTATCCCTTCCAAAAATACTACTTCCAAGGAAATAGGCCTCTCTTCCCTAAACCATGGAACCATCATAAAGGTATGATTCCATGATCAATTATGTTCATCATGGATGAGAGTAATTTTCCAAACATTCTATACTATCAAGAATCTATATTGTCATGTTTGGTTATTGGTGGTTGATTTAACATAATAGCCTCATTTTTTATTTTATCATGATACAAAATCTAGCTAGTATATCCTTAGGGATCATAGATATTCGATTAAGGATAATCCTATTGAGAATTAATAAGTTATTTACTTTCCTTAATGATGTAATAAAATATCCATCAATGTCCTATTGTTGATGTTTATTTGATGTGGGGGTTCCATTTCCAAGACGTCAACTACTTCTCTCCATAGTACCTAAACTAAAAAGGGTCATTGTTGAAGATATCATTATGTATTATTTAGTGTAAGAACTCTCATTACATTAATTTGAGAATGGGTTATATATAAACCTTGTAGACATCCCATACGTGGATTCACACTTCACTATTTTTGAGATGGTATCAGTTTCATTGTGTGGTCTAATAACATTATTGCTCTAAGAACATCATAATATTCTTATAGACATAATTTTATGAAATATAGATTTATTAATTGATTGTTACATATTTTAATTTTTCTTCAAACTCATTAAACTTATAGTGACTCATTTATAACAAATTAAAATATTACTTAGCACCCCCTTTGAGACATAGGTCTCATTCCTCTACCCATATTCAATAATGGTCTTTGGAAGACTGCTAAAAAATTAAATATTATATGTGTTTTTTCCTATGATATGTGGGCATAGTTATTCAAGGTTGAAATATGATTATTTGTTATTTATAGTGGGATAACCCACACATTAATAATTAGTCCCTCCTTAAAATATATAATATCACTCATATAGTGACTGTAATCAATAAACCATGAACATGGAAAATTAATTTCATGCCTAGGAATGATAAAATCTATCACAATATCTCTTACATTCAATTGAAGATATAAGGACACTATAAAATATTTGGGATTATTATAAATAACTTTTTATTAATATTATTTTTAATTAATACATAAGATGTATTATATGAGCTTGAAATCCTTATTTAGAATAATGATGTCGGTGATGGACTTAATATAAAAAATGGATACAGATGTGAATTTCATTGTTTTACTATAATAAATATAGTTCAACAATGTCATATGAATGGATATAAAGTTGTGAAAATTGTATATTTTGTGACCATATGTGTGCACTCTATATATTATGTATTTCTTTAATAAAATACCACTCCAATAAAATCATCACTAATTGTTAGGACACCCAATGTAAACATAATGATTTATTCCCATATTAATGAAGATCTATGTAATGAGAATACTGATAGAGCCCCTCCAGGCTCTTTTCGCTCATGTTGGTGGCCCATGTGTCGGGTTACCAAGCTTGCTCCACTCTAAGATCCATTAATGTTGGGTTATTATACTTATGTATATTCCCAAACCATGAATCCATTCACAATATCATCTTTATTGAATATCAATGACTCATATTTATCCATAAAAGGGTATCATATAATGTGTAATTCCCAAAAACATAACTTTGTCTATGTCATAAAAAAGGATAGGAATTTCTATGCCACACATGTTTAAACCCTACTGAATAATTTTTTTCACCCCATTCACAATACATAAATCCATAATACATGACAATAAATTGTGGGGAATGGTCCTATCACATGACCTTCAATTGGTTAACTCAGTCTACCTGATCATTTATAATTATAACCGTGATATGTAGGATGAATATCTATTGTTCAAACCCAACATCAGATACATACTCTCGTTATGACACATTCCTCATGAAACATTCTTCAATGGAACATCTTCCTTTTAATCCAATTCTACATCAGTTGGATATTTTACCAATGATTCGAATCAAACCGATTACTCTTTAGCTACTAATATATTGAATGAGGAAAAAAATGATTACTCATGAATTACCCCTGCACCAACCACTTAAATTTATATTTTACATAGTGGTCTATCATTAATAATATTAATTCGATCAAATTTGATCATGGAAACATGATATTAAAGGTTATTTAACATAGTAATGGTTAAAGAAAAAACAATTGCACTAAATATTTCATTGTCACATGTGCTTGAAAGGTATGATGCATCCCATTCTGTGGTGCTAAACTACATGATTTTGGATTCCCTCTATAGGGACACATAGGAAGATTCTATTATAGACAAGATCCCTACCCTATAACTCTCAACACATTCCTATATGGGTATATGTCTCATATTTCTTAGATATATTCCATTAAATCAGGAATACCTAATGAATAAGAGATAGATGGAGAATAGTTGATATAAATAGATTCCTACATTGATTCATTTTGGAAATCGATCACTAAGAAGTAGTTATTGTGTCCCATAATAGGATTTGGGATGGATTCATAAATATGTATTTAATCATTAATTGATTCATATAGTTGGGAATAATTCCTATATAAAATTGATAAGATGAAGAAATACCATCTTCTCGACCAATGTGTGCCCAAAGAATTTCTAACCAAGGCACTCAATGATGAACTAACAATGAAAGGTAGATCTATATAAACTAAAAATGGCTGGATATCTAGAAATAATTACAAAAAGTAAAATAAGACTAACTACACAAAATAGAATCCATTCACCTTTATTAATTCATGTAGTAGCCAAAAATCATTACAACATACTTGGATCATGAAAATGTTAACTATTTTTATATGGCATTATATGTTGGTTGTTACGCAAGATGTGTACTATGTAGAATTATGTTATTACTTTGATTTTTATTAAAGGATATAATTTTATTATAAAATACAATTCAGTATATATTAATCCACTAATCTATGAATTTAAAGTAATATAAAATTATTTAATATTAATATTTGATGCATATATGAAAAAAATGTTCAAATGAATATTCCATTAATTTTAAAAATTGGTCACTTTCAAGGTCTATGAATATTATCTATTGGAAATATAGAAATTAAATTTTCATCCATAGTTTGAATTTTTATATCAGACACCACTGATTATCCCCATGGAAAAAATGGATCACGATGATTTATCTTAAATTTATTGTGTAAATAGAAGTATCCATGATTAAAAATGAACATTTCAATTAATATGTTGATATGATGAGAGTAACTAATTCTATTATCATTTATAGAAATTTTCGAAAAATTAATGAATAATACTGTAGAAATTGGGGTAATTTAATTATTTGAATAGTGTGGGGAAACATTTTGCGGAAACATCTAATGTGACTAAAACTCAATTGTGGGAAATAATAAGTATGTTTTTTAATTATTCTCACAGGCATAATAAAAATATATTTCATAATATTTGAATAATTAATATTTAGAATAATGTATATGATAATATTATATTTAAATTTATTAATTACTATGTTATATTGAATGATCAATAAAAATAACATACAATTACTCAAGCATTGAAGATAACATGTGGTATGAAGGATATTAAAAAGGAAATTATCCTATATTAGTATTTTTCTGAAAAATTATGCAATTGAAAAATTCTATTGTACATTAATGGATATGAAGTTGATCGATGTATATTCCTGAAATCATTATTTTTCATTATTTAATTTAAGAAATTAAGATATATGGATTGAGAATTAATGAAAAGATATTCTAATGTGTCAATGGCTTCCCTTCTCACTGAATAATGTTTTACATGATAAGTTAATAACCATTTTTGTTTGATTATATTCCTTATTAGTAAATTTTTGAATAAAATATAAATACATCAAATATTGAAAATCAGGGAGAATGAATTATAATGAGACATTTCATTTTTATTTTTCACCTCTATTTTTTCCCAAAGATACAATTCTTCTGAATGATTATTTAGTCATTAAAGATAAATATGGATTACATTCACATTATTAATTGATAATATAATTGGGAGTTATAGTAGTATAATTTTTCATTCTATTAATGAATAAAACTGTATCAAATAATTATTTAATAAATTTTATTTTTTTATAATATTTACTTATGTTATTTGAAGTTAGTACTAAATCATATATTTGTGGTGTTGTTCCACCAATACCTCTTGGAGTTGATACATCCTCATAACATACATTTTGTGGCTCCTATAAGAAACTAATATAGTTTAGTTCTCCCTAGTATTCATTTGGAATTTTTCCACTAACCTTATTATTAGGTTCTCTCTCTTAAAATGTAAACTACTCCACTAAGCATGTTCCCTCAATCATGGTTCAATACTCCCTCAACTGATAAGTATAGTTCCTTAAGGTTTGGGCCACATATTTTAATGTCATTTTGGTGAATATGGGTTATTAATTAATTATGATTCATTTGTAAATGATCTATGTAAAGGAGAGTAAAAACTATATAGTAGGACCCCTAGTACGGTCCGATATTTGGGTCATATATGTTATTGAAGTCACGGTGATTTTCTCCCTTAACTAACAAGAATACATTAATGAGTAGTGGTTTAAGGATTATTATTAAAAGTGTTTGTTTAAAAATTAGAAATGCTGAGAAGCCTGGACACATCGAGCATTATGACACATTATAATAAACATATATTTTTTAAAAATTATATATTTAGGTTTGATTTTTAATTTAGTATTTTTGAGTCTTTACATACTCTAAGAATCTATTGATTCTCAAAAGATAAATTCCTTTTTTGTGTAGGGGTAGTATGAAAATGAATTCTATATGCCCCTAATACATCTAGTAATAGAGAGTATCTATATTATTTTGTTCATATGGAAAATTCTTATACATAAGATTTATAATTCTATAAATTTATTAGTACTAGATAGTTTAAGATAATCCTAATGAGTATTTTTGTACTCACCCCTACATGTGATGTTTTGTTACATTTTATTTTTATATACTAAATAGACACATTTTAGAGACAACCATGGTGGAATTAGAGGTGTTTTGTAACTTTTTCAATGATATTGGTTGATGTTATAGGATAAATCATATTGGTTTATAGTGATACTAGTGAATCTCTATGTTAAAATACTATCCAAGAATACTTATAGTGAGGAGTACATCCCTAGTATATTTTTTCTATCAGATTTATTGGATAATAATAAGTATAATTTTATATGTTTTTACATATATGATGATGTATATATCTTTTGTTCTAGCATAAAAACATTGTAAATGATTAATTTTAATATAAATATATAGATTTTTTTTATATTTATTATTTTAATTGGATATATATTAATGTTATAGGTTGATATAGGATAAATCCTCACATAATATATGGTATTCCAACTCCCTAATGGTCACTATCCCCAATATTATTACAAATTATCATGGGGGAATTAATAGCCTGTTACATTCTTGGGTGGGGATCCGGTACGTTACTTAATGTTAGTATACGTGTTTAAAAATTGAATTTCTTTTTTTACATTCAACAATTCCCGAAATATTATCTAAAACATGTATGATTTTCAAAGATAAAAAGGATTGAACATAAATGCTTAAAATCATTTCTTATGGGTTTCATAAATAATATATTAATAATAAAACGAAGAAATATTAGGATGAAAAAATCATGATGATGTTTATTGTGACATTGGTTTTAATTGAAATTATTTCTAACACTATGTATGTACACACATTGGGTGAACACAAATTTCATATGTATTGACGTGGGTAAAAGAAATGTACCATTATTAGTTGGATTTGATATCAAGATACATTATAGTGATGATATACTATGTATTTAAACCTTTTTAATATACTATTTTTTCTATAAATTTTTGTTATATATATTTGTATACCTTTTATATTTATACGTTGGTTTATTCCACAGTGTTTTCGGATGAATTCTTATGTCATGCCTTTATAAAATATATTTTTTACTTTCATTTGGATTTTATTCATTTATTTTCACATTTTTTGTTATATAAGTATTTTTTATTTTTTATTTTTTATTTTTTATTATGATAAATCAATCAATGGTCAATAAAGCCCAAGGAAATATTTATAAACACACGATACTAACTTATGAAATTTAATTATTTAGGAGTTTACTTTTGGTCGTGTGGAATTTCTCTATGATATAATAATCATTCTAGGGCGTGTTTTTAGGAAAGGATATCAAATAAGACTATTTATTAATATAGTTATAATTCAAATATTTATAGAAAACATATTTGGGATGGGTATGAAATCTATGTGTCTTTGTGTGTTTGTTTCTAGACATTATAACCATGTTTGGAGTCCAGTATTATAGTAAATTTTTATATTGGATTTGAATAATTATAAATAATTATTTGGGTACTATATGTTCATTCGTTGAGGTTTATTAGTGGATTACTCATGCATAAATTTAATTAATTGGTACGTGACATGTTTATTCATTTCTGAGTGTATTTGATTTATAGTATGATCTTATTTAATGATTTAATTATTAATAATATGGCCAATTAATTAATTAATATGATATTAAATAATAATTAGTGGAATAAAATAAGTGTATATAATATATTTATGTAATGTGATTGAACTATTTTGGCTAGTTTTATATGAATATATAAAGGAATTGATGATTTTTTGGTTTATGTAATGTAAAGTTGTTATATTAATACTATTTATTAGGCTGATTTAATAAATTATTTGATATAAATAATAATAATAATAATGATTCATAGGGAAATTAAGTAGAGAATGAGTTATATAATATGAGAAATCTTAAATAGTATGTCTATCATTCTTCTTTTAATATGAGTACATGAGATTCTAATAAAGATGAATATTATAGAAATCATTCTAAAAATCCTTTATAATACTAACAAAAAACATCCCCAATTGTGGGGGTGATGATCTATAATATTGAGACATTAAAGAATAAAATTATCTTATAATTATGTGTTATTTTAAACTGTGAGCATAAATTTAATGGTTATATTCATTGAGTAAGATCATTTTGTTTTTCATTAAATTTCAAAAGAGACAAATAATTTTGTTCTATTTTATGTGTCAGAGACTAACACAAAGAATGTGACATATTATTTTCCATGAAAATATAATTCAAGGTTTGATTAGCGATTCTTTATAGGTGTTCATATTTATATTGTTTTATCAAGATATAATATGGAAGGAATTCGGTAAGGAAATTATAAAACTTAATTATGATATTTTATATTATTAATTGGGAATTTATTTTCACAAATTTACCCCCTTATGTCTATAGCGGGGTGCGTAGTGGAATCTAATCGACTATTAATTTACAAAATTTCATCGCTGCATTAATATAACAATTCCATCTCTAGTGATGTGCTCCTCTGTAAAATAGATGAGGACATCATTTGAAGAAACATAGGAATAAAAAAATTAATTGGACCATTACCTAGTTTAGTTAGAAGGAGAATTCAATATATTCAAATTCCAGATATCCGTTTATTAATGGATCAGAGTCTAGATCCATCTAAATCATCGACCTATGATATGAATGCCCATTAGAATACTAGTCATTGATTTTTAGGTTCTAGCTTGGGGATCTGATGAAGCATTCGACGTCAGGATGATCACCACGACATTGATCCTTCGATTCATGAATATGAACATAGATTGATCACCTTGATCATTTTTTTAAATCATGATGATGTGGGAGTGATGAGGGAGAGACTCAAAAATTTGAGCAGTGAATAGTACAGTAAATGAGAGCCTCCTACAACTTATATAGTAGGGTATAAAATTATTTGAAATGGATCCCCTACATTAAAATATGTTTGACCACTTAATAAGTAATAAATGAAATGTTATAACATACTATATCTATCAAAATTCTAGTTATATTTTTATCACATACATGTTTTACAATACACATATTTTTTTATACAGAATATAAATTAATATAAGTTGTTATTCCCATAAATTTTAAAATAACCATGAACATTACAATAATACAACTTCGTTAAATATTTTCTCATATATTAACTTCAAAACTACTAAATAGATAAATTAAAAATTCAATTTTTTTATTCAATATAAAAATAAAAATGGATTTATTTATTCCTTATTTATCTTTAACACATAAAAAACTCACATTCCCTATGGGGGGGAGAAACGTGACATATACTCTTATTCATTAAAATATGCGAGACTTTTGAAAACTCTAATTGTGTGACCCTTTAGGACCTTATCTCGATAGTATTGAGCACAATTCAGAGACGAGAAGTGTATCATAGAAACCCATCATGTCCACAAGAAGATAAAGAATAGTCATATTTCTAGAAAACATTCCAATGAACACATATTTAATAATATAATTTTTTTCATATGATGTATCATAATGTATAATGCACATTTGGTTTCATCATCCATTCTATTTTTATTATTAATTCACTACACTAGATTGACTTACGTTCTTCTTCCATGGTCATGGATTTAGAGAATGTATTACCATTTTGATCAATTGGGATGTTGATATCATTTATTTTAAAATAAAAATATTTATATTTATTATTGAATCAATTCTATACAATTAATGGTGAACCCATATTAAGCTACCACACCATAACATAAATATCATGGATTACATCTTGCTTCAAATTATGTTATAAAATAGGGTAAATTGATAATAATATTATAACTAGATACAATTACACATTTTTGTATATTGGAACTACTAATTACACTGGAAAAATATGGTGTACCAATTAACATTTCAATCCTTATGATATCTTCTACATGAGATAACAAAGTGAATACTCAATGAGAAGAAGTATCAATGGTTAGAGCACCCAATACCTAAAAAATAAATTTTTTTTTGCTATCAGAATAATTTTCCTAGACCATAGTATATAATATAATCTTAATATAATAGTATCTCTAGGTTATCATTGTAGAATATAAATTACTATGAACTTTATGATATCACATTTAATGAAAAGAAATTACCATAAATATAATATAGGTGGATGTATTAATTAAACTATGGTTTTAAAAAGACATGTATATATAGAACTAGCTACATATAATTGGAATATTTGTACATAATGTTGTTGGGATATGGTCTGTCAATCAAAAAACTCATATTCTTAATAAATATAACTACATATAATCCTCAACCAGATATCCCTTATAGGAGAATACTGATTATTCTAAGATATCGTTTTAGTTATAGGGTACACCAAATTATCCTCTATGGTTACTCTATTAACTATAACATAACCTATTTGAGTAAAATATCTCAATATAAGAATAATTAGTTGTATTTTCATTATCCTCATGTATGATATAGGATCCATATAAAGTACCATTGTAATACAATTATCTAAATAATTTGTAATAGGATATACACTATTTGGAACAAAAAAATATCTAAATGAGATATATCTATCCACACTACCTCATTAGATATATTGGAAGCTACTATATACTTGTATTCGAGTGTAGAATTAGTGACAATGGGTTTCTTTGATTTTATCCATTTCAAAAAACTACATTCTAGTAAAATACATAGTCTAACTATGATATTAAATCATCACAATTTATCATGAAACTATAATCATTGCATCCCCTAAAAAATATCTCCTCACATCATCCATACATGATAAACATTTAACTTATATATATCAAGTACTTTTTTATTGTTTTTATGGATTTATAATGAATCCCTCCAAGATCGTATTTATTTCTTTTCATATTTTGTAATGAACATTATTCATCAAACATTTTACATTCGATGAAATACATGATATATATCACTACTAAAGTATATCAGATTCTATTCATCCATTTCATAAACCCTAATAATTTTTGTCACATATTATTGGATAAATTAATACTATTCAACATTGGCAATTGTATATTCCTTATTTGTTCTATATTTTTAATTTTGTGAACATTTTCAATATATGAATATTTACATATCCCAATAATCCACTGATATCTATCTTGATTGATTACTATCCCTATCATGTAGGTTTCTTCAAATAAGTTCATCGCTGAAACACATTAAATTATCAATTTATCAACTAATTTTGGAACTTTCACTTAATTTACCATGGTTAAAATTTCAACAACATATAATAAAAATAAAAATTGGAATTCCCACTAAATTACATATATATTTACGGATTTATTTCATTATTGATGATTCCAAATTCTTTTATGGACTCATAAAAATAAATATTTCATGATCATGATGCTTATTTAAACCTATATATAGATCTCTAATTCCAAAAATGTGATAACTAAGATCTAAATTTTGATATATAAGGGATCAATGTTAAGATGGTTTTCTACTTTCATATGGGTTATATGTTTATCCATTTATGGAATGTTTTTGTTAAATTTCAGATGACATTTGTGAGATTAATATATTATCTCACCACAAGAGGATTTATGCTCATTGGATAACCTTACCTAACAACTTTCTGTGGATATTAACTAAAGAGAGATGGGATGACTTACTAAGGAACTGACGATCTGTTAGTTCTTTAGGAATTAAAAATTATCCTTTCTTTTTGGAGAAAGAGGTGAAGTGGAAATAAGTCAACTCATGAAAAAAAGATGAGATTTTACTTTTGAAAGGAAACAAGACCAATTATGTATACATTCTCATGAAAATTTGCTAAATCTAGGGAAGGGATCTTAAAAACATATATTTTATCCTTTTACCTTTATTTCTAATGAATCAAATGGTCTCTTTGATAATCACTGATTTAGGGATTTTTATAGTAATCATTATCTTGACCACGGACTCTTTTAGTGTACTCCAAAAAGTGATAGTTATATTTAGCTTTCATGTTCATGCTTTGCCATGACACCTGTGTTCCCCAACATGGAAACACAAATATGTGTTAGCCTATGTAACTATTCTACATCAAACTTTTTTTTAAAATATTTTTTAGTGTTCATTTTTATGCTGTGGGTTTCTATAAAATGAACATTAAATATTAAACCGTCAATAACAAAGGGGAATTTCAAGTATGAAATTCAATTTAGGGGTGGTGTAGAATGTAACACCCCAATATTTTATGAAATGTTTTTTGAATTAATTTTATCTTTTTAATATTTTTCATTACACGCAACACTGAAAATAGTATTTTATTAATGAAATATGTTTGAGTTGAATTATACGCAACACCAAGTTATAATGCACTAAAAATAACATAACATTTAATGTTATCTTCCAGGAACACTGAGTATATCATACACTACACAAAATATTTACATTATTCTTTATCTTTAACAACACACAAGACAAAGTAATGAAAAACTGGTATATATTATTAAAAATATAATTATTTAATATAATAAGATATAAACTAGTAATTAAGTTGGTTATTGTGAATATGATTAACTACCTTATGAAAATACATGTTGGAATTCATTATTTACAAATTAATTAGAAATGAATATAAGATCGAATTTAATATTAATGTAATATTTTTATAAAAAACATTTTTTATGCTCACAAAGTTGATTTATCCTAATAAATTTAATTAGATAAAATTATAGAGTGATGTAAATTTAATATATATATATATATATTAAATATCAGGTAAATTTTTTTTTATATTCATCTAATATATTTGATAAAATAAAGATATTAACAATGCCTATTTCACACATAAAAACCTATGTTTTTTTAAGGTAGGTTTACTAATTTTTAATTGTGCACTTATTAATTTCAAACTAAATTTTGAAACTATTATTAATTAACTATGTAAAAATATACATCAATTTTTATTCATAATTTCTAAATTATCTTTTGGTGAATTCTTTAGATTTTTACTAGAAACATTATTTGTTTGATGAATAGTGAAAAATAATATTTCGGTTAAAACCCACCTATTAGATTAAATAATTATTAAGTTTAAAAAGTATTTTAAATTGGGTTATAAAGTCTAAATGGATCATTTATACATATATTAATCAAATATAGGTTATTTTAATTATTTTTATATTAAAAATAGATATAAAAACCAATTTAACTTTCGAATATATTTTATTTGAAAACTTGTTTTATGGCCACATGTGTGGGAATAGAAATAAACATAATTTACCCAGTTATGTGATTTATATTTTGAAAAAAGTACAAAAATGGTCATAATAAATAAAATACCTTTAGTCTAACAAGATTAGGAAAATTTTGAAAAAATATATTGGTGAAAGTAATTAAAATTAATTATGATGATTATGGTAAACTTATGATTAATAAGAGACTAAAACATAATATTAATGACCAAAATGACCTAGAAACATGTACATAGGAAATTGGTGGACAATTATTTGAACATATTATATATTGAAATGGTTTTTATATTTAATAGAGATATTAATAAACAGAATTTCTATATATAATAGGATTAATAATGAAACGGACAAAAAGGGAAATTTCATTAACATTGACAATTATAAAACATTGAGATATGTACAAAGCATAATATTTTAGGTTATATGCAATGTCTCATTTATTCTTTATATCATTTTTAGATATTATATGGATAAATATTGATAGAAGGTGCTGATATATCATCTGATTCTGTGCCCCAGAGTACCTGTAACATATATATATATATAAATAGTAAAATATATAATAGCAAGTGTGGGCGATTTTCCATAAAAAGTGTAATATCTACAAAATGAGTTATTATATTAGAAATATGATGGAATCTTTAAAACTAAAAGAGGGTCTTTACCTTAGGTGTGGTCTAACATTTTTTGGTACAAGTCATTAGTGAAATAGTTGTTGAGGCGTAAAATTAATAAAATAAATTGACCATAAAAATTTATTTTATTTTCTTCAGTTCCATGACCATCTAACTCTTTATGTTTATGTATATGGAGATTTTCCCTTCCCTAGTGACTTATACACCATTTGAGGAGAGAATTCTTGGAAGACCACAATGGATCTGGATCAGATCGTGGGTTGTCATGAAGGAGGAGTTGGAGGATCTCATCAAAAATGGAAACACAAACGTTATACACCAATAATCGATCCAAAATCTTGGTAGGATGTGCGAATTAACTCTTTAATTACCGATTCAAGATTCAAAGGATTAAAATATATCAATTTACCAATGGATTAATCAGTATATCATGCGTGTTCGTGGGATGGGTTTATTACAACTCAATTGGGAAAATTTATATGAATATCATCATTGTTATCATATAGAAAAAAATTGATATCAACATGATAATCGATCAGGGTTTATTCCTCTCATTTTATATTTTTATTTTATCCCTTTATTCATCATTATTTTTGGGGGTTATTTGTTTGGATTACGACATTACTTTTACAAATTAATTGATCATTGAAAACTAATTTCATGGTGCAATGATATGATATCATAGATCTTGGATCGACACACCATGATGTAGGTAGGACGATAGAGAAAATTTGAGCTAAACAATAGATGATTATCAATTTTGGGTTCTTCGGTGTTCTTCAGTGCCTAAAGAATACTAATGATTTGATTCATTTTGTGAGCATATTTGACCACATGACATAATGTTCTGTAGATTAAAAGGCATGGATGACCATAGATCTTCAATTTCATCACAAATCAATCTCCAGATTGAAGGAGGATCACCTACTAGAATTTTTGTATCAAGAATGGTGGTTCAAGAAAATCCCAACAAACAATTCATGTCATCTGGGATTACAAAATGTGTGGGACCCTTAACTATGGCGTAGGGGCTTCATCCAAGGTTATGGATCACATGATGTGTCATCCCTATCACACAGTGTGTGGATCTCCTCGGAAAAATTGCCATGTTCTATGGAACGTACATGGGCATGGGTAACAGTAAATGGTCATATGGTACGCTATGTACATTGACACAGACATAGCATGGCATAAAAAGAATTGTACATGGACAGTACATAGGTACATGGACAAGACAAGGGGACAAGGGTTGGAAACCATGTGTCTCTACATGTCATGTACTCATCATAAATTCTATGTATATGGATACTACTTGTTGTGTGAGGTTCTTCAACAAGGTAATGACTTGGGATACAAGAACATGTTCTGTACCCCATGGTACACTCTGTGTACTCCCACAAATATTTCCTGAGGCTCTTTGTTTCCTTAGATTGGACCATTATAGGTTGAGTGTGTTCCCTTGGACCATTACACTAGGAACAAATGTAAAAGTACATCCACATCACTCGATTATAATCGCCTCTAGAGGCCATGTATCATATAGATTTGTAGTGACCCTATGATAGACTGATGTGCAATCCTCTATCATCCCTAGTGTAGTTTTTGGAATCAGTGTGAACTACCTATGTAGGTCATTGATCCTTCATCTAATAGGACACATTGGTAGGTTTTTTAATTGTTATCATATGTTCCCCTATGTTTTTTTCTAATCCATATTGGTTTTGTGGTGTCCCCGTGTGGTTCTAGACATGACCCTCTATCTGTGTATCATGGTTGATCCAAACCAGGTTCCTGGTTACCCCCAAGAGTCATGTGTGCGACCCCATTTTTGTGTATCATATCCACTTAGACCAAATAATTCTATTTCGGAAGGTCCCAAATTAGATATACTTCTTCATTGAGTGTCTCTAATGATAGAATGGGTTATGGAGTGGGATATCCTAAAAAGAGCGTTTCTTCGAATAGAATCAAATGGTTGGTAGTTGGTTATGACAATTTGATGTTTTAGGGTCTTTCCTAAGGAAATATGAAATTTTTAAAACATATTTCATCTATGATAAATTTTTATATCTTTTACAGGGATAAATATACACACTGCTTCATGTTTATATTTGTGTGGTGTCTTATTGAGTAGTTTTATGCTCACAAATGCGCGGGATTTTCATGCACTTGTTGGGTCTTTTTCACACGATAGACCCTTTGATAGTTTCCTTGGAGGACAAGGACCAGGTGGAGAATAGCAGGAGTTGGGAAGACGAAGGTATTTACTGAGAGACTACTGTTTACGTAGTCCTCATCCTTGGCATAAGATGGACTCTTTAGTGTTTCATTTGGACTTGTACACAAATGTACTTTGTGGTGAGATTGTATTTATCATTGTTTACTTTTCATTTACATTATTTCATACTCTAGTTGTGGGATATGGTGGTAATCATGGTTTTTTACATAGTGGTTTTTATACTTCATCACCTTTTTATTGAATATTTTTACAAGTGTAAAGGCACTTTAGAAAAATGCCTCCCATTTCGGGGAAATAACTACATGGTTCTCGTAACTAGCCATTGACCTATTAGAGGTGGTCTTAGGGTAGTAACAACACGGAACCCTTAGGGATGGGTCATGAATGTGTTGTATTAGAGAAGGTAATTTCTACTTTAGGACTCGGAGTATGTGATATTGTTTTGGTGAAACAGTGATATGTGCTTCGAGTTTGGATATTCGGCCAGTGACTCTTGTGTTTGTGTAGTGGCCAACATATCCATACACCAGGACTCTAACCACCTAATTTTTTGGGCGTTACATGAGAATAGTGGTTTCTAGGAGTAAAATGTTACATTAATCATATAGGAATGTGTCTTCTTTCCATGTCCTTTATGAGTTATCTCCCAATATAAACTCTATTGATTTTGTTAAACGTTGATTTATTTTAGGATTCCTCCATATAGATAGAAAGGCTGGATTCCACCACATGATCAAGAGGATGATCCACCCAGTGACAATGCATCAATACTGAGGTTCATACTTGAGATAGAACCTCGATGTGGTCATCCAGTAGGATCACCACATATGGTATTACATCTACTACCATCACTACAAGATAAATATACCAAGAGTATTAGTGCATTTCATTAGTTTCAGAGGCTGCACCATCCTATTTTTAGAGTTTAGTAAGACCCATAGATGAATTAGGATTGGCTAGAGGGAGTCAATCCTATTTTTTTCCTTGTGAGGATTCTGGTTGATAAAATGTTATTCCTTCTAGTGAATTTTCACCATGTTGTATAGGGAGACGAATGATCTTGGGGACTCACTCATATGACGATACATATCCCTCTAAGATAGACTATGATATTCTATTTAGAGAGGATTTCTATCCAGTCACTTTGCGATTGGTACACATATAAGATCTACTACATCCACAAGTGGGTAATATGACCTTGTCAAAGTATTTAGTTATGTTTATAGAAATATCATTCTACTTGTCAGATATAGTACATGACATGTTCATTAGGGCTCAAAACATCGAGTAGGGATTGCGTCGGGACATTAGGTCCTTAGTGGTATCACTTAGCATTTCTACTATTACTGGGGTAATTGAGTGAGACCAGTTATTTGAATATTTTCTAGATATACACATGCATGTCATGGGAGATAGTAGTAAGAACCTAATAATTTAGACCTCAACAGTATGTAGATGATAGATTCCATAGGGATCCAAGTGGGTCAGGTACTTCAAAAGGAAATCCTAGTACTCAGGGATAGTGCTGCAGGGATTACAGGGTACCTCAAATCAACCAATGGATATAGTGTGTATCTCTTGAGGTGGTATGGAAAATAAAGAATGATTTTTTCCAACCTGTCACATATCTAATCTAGAGATTATTGAGGGACTGTCAAGATATAGAAAAAGAGAAGAGTATGTTGGTTCGTAGGGGAACATACATGGTAGTGGGGAAAGCATGGTTTCATGAGGTCGTCAAAGGTTCGACTTATTACCCCCACCTCTCACTGGTGGTCCATGTCATGCTTAGGGAGATAGTGGAAATGGAGGATGATAGCTACAGGATAAGGAGTCCTATGAACCATATGCTCTAGGGATGATACAAGGTATGATATGTGTCTTTTCTATCCTAGCTAGAGTTTTAACAGATACATGTTCTAGATTTTTTTTGAAAAATATTATTCAAGAGTGAGAGATTCCAGTTAAACCATAGACTCGACCCTTATATATAGAGACTCCAACTCGAGGAGACTAAGTGATCACACACTATTGTAGAGAGAGTATCCAGACTCTTGGAGGCATGATTTTTAGCTTGTATGTCTTGGTAGCGGCCTCGTGGACTTACAAATTCATTCTTTGTATGGAATAGTTATCCAGAGTTAATGATCAGATTGACTATTTTTGTTGAAGGGTGTGGTTTATACATAGTGGCATGCATATGTTTTCCTTTTTAGGGTGAAAAATTAATCCAAACTATGAATGACAGGCTTAAGAATAAGAGGGTATACTTGATTACTCATCGGTTTTCTAATGACCCTTGGTTCAGTGGATGTAATGAGTTTGCAGTTTCATATAGTAGTGGTGGTGTATGAGGACATGTTCCCTGAAGATGTTCTAGGTTTACCTCCCCATATATAGATATCCCTTTGAATTTATATACACACTATAACATCATTGATATTTATACTTTCATATTATATGGCTCGTGTAGTGATTCGTGTGATGAGAGTACAATTGGAGGACTTGCAGAAGAAGGGTTACAAGAGACTCAATGTTTAACCCTTAGATGCCCTATTTTTGTTTTCCCATAAGAAAGACTAGAGCTTGAGGTTATGTGTGGATTTCTGAAACATGAAACAAGTGACCATGATGAACTTCTATCCACTACCATGGATCTATGAACTATTTTATCAGTGGAAGGTGGAATGTTGGTTCTCAATGATTTACCTTAGATACAACTATCATAAGCTAAGAGTATGAGACGAAGATATAGAGAACACATCATTCAAATTTTTTTATGGTCATTATGATTATTGATGAAGCCGTTTGGGGTTAAGAAAGCCCCAAACGTGTTCATGGGACAAAAGTACTAGATATTTCATCCATTTATATACCAGTTGGTGGTGGTCTTCATTAATGATATTTTTGTTTATTCATCATCTTAGGAATGGAACACGAGACACTTAAGAATAGTTCATAACACTCTCTAAGAGGACCATCTTTATGGATTGATCTATTATTGTTTTTTATTTATTCGAGAGTTCAATTTTCTAGAACCCCACATCTCATATGAAGGAGTTGCAGGGGATTCAATGAAGGTTGAGGCAGTGCTTTCTTGGGATCCACCCACAAGTGTTCCCAAAGTTCCAAGTTTCCCTGGATAACTTGGGTACTAATAGAGGTTTTTACCCATCTTATTCATAGTGGATTCACCCTTGACAATTTTTACACGAAAGGTGAATCCTTTTTTGTTGACAGGCAATTTACACCACTACATTAAGGAGCTGAGAAAGAGGTTGACAAGCACTCCTATATCGAGGTTACTGAAGGAAGGCGTTAAGTACATGGTTTTATGTGATGCATCAGGGACTAGGCTTGGTATTCTTTAGATTCAGATGAAAGTGGTGATTTATTATGGTTTACACTAGTTGAGATAGCATGAGAAGAATTACGAGAACCACGATCATGAGTTATAAGAGGCAGTCTTCACATTAAAGATGTGGCAACACTAACCGATGGGTGAGAATTTTATTATCATCTCTAACCACAAGAGTCTCAAGTATATATTCTCTAAAAGGATCTGAATATGATATAGTGGTTATGGAGAGTGTTCTACGAGGAATTTGACTTTGAGATTTTATATACTCCAGGGAAGGAGAACCTGGTGGAAGATTCTCTCAGTAAGAGATATAGTTCCCTATAGTTGAACAAGTTGTTAGAGTATTTTGCCTCGTTGTAGTTATCTTTTGTGGATAAAGATGGATATGATTAAATCTGGTAAATGGTTGTAACCAATCCTCTCTTAAAATTACTCAAGGAGACATTGATTTTGGACGCCCACTTTGAGACCCTAGATTCTCTGATTACCATATGAGATGAGCGTGATTGATATTCAAAATCTAGGAAGCATATCATTATCATCAAAGGATGCATCATAGTACTCATTATGTTGAGGGAGGAGTTTCTGAGGGAGTTTCATATGTCCCTTTTATAGGTACATCTAGGTGTGGCGAAGATGTAATGGGACTTCCAATGTTAGTTTCAGTGGCTAGGAATAATGAAATGAATTGCAGAGTTCTTCTCTTGTTTCCTTAAATTCTAGCAAGTGAAGGTTGATCACCATTTTCCAGTGGGTTTACAACTACCCCTTGATGTTCCAAAATGAATTTTATATGGGATATCAATAGACATCATGGTGGATTTACCACATACATCTAAGAGACATAATACCATCTTGGTGATCATTGACCGACTCACCATGTCCGCCCAATTCCAAGATTTTTGAGAGCAGATTTCAGTATAGATCATGGGATGACCCTACATTTCAGATGTAATTTGACTCCATGAAGTTTAGTAATACCTTAATATTTTATAAACCCTTTTCCAAAAAATAAATTTTTTATTTATATAATACTATCTGATATGTCAAAAATTCATTTCACATGGCACCGATTTAGAATGAGTTACATATAAAATCAACACATTGTACATTATATGGAACCAACTTGACGTAAATTACCCATCAACACTGACATGGTGCATGCTTCGTGTAACACTTATCTTTCTACGAAACCACAATTTTTTTTATAAAAATTTAAATGAGTCAATTATAACCAAGTCATTAAAAATAGTAATACAAATATTAATAACTAACAATAATTTATTAATTATACTTATTTTAAATAAATAAAATCTATTTATAATGAAATATTTAATTTTTGGAAGTTTCCTTTTATGTTTAAAAAATACAATTTTATCGAATAAACAACTATTAATAATAAAATTAATTTTATACACTTTTAAATGTTTAATTGTATAAAATAAACATTATTTTTTAATTTCTAATTTTGAAATTAGCTATGGTTGATTTTTTGGTATTTTCTGAGAAACATCATTTATTGATGAATAGTAAAAAATACTGTTTTTCTGTAAAAAACTATTTTTTTTGTTTAAATAATTATTAAGGATAAATTTTATTTCAATTATTTTTGAAGGTAAGTTTATATATCTTAGAAATATATTAATAAATTTTAGGTCATTATAAAAAATTTCACAATGAAATTTAAAATAAAAGCATTATAAACTTTTGAACTACTTGACACTTTAAAGGCATGTAATTTCATCATGTTTGTGGGACTTTCATTAATCATAGTTTTTCTGATTATATGAATTAAATATTATAAAACCAACATTAAACATATTAAACAGTACAATATTTATAGTCTAATATGATCAATTTGTTTTTGACCAAAATGATTAATAAAATTCATTAAAATTAATCAGAGTGATCAAATGTCAAATTATGTTTAATTAGGTATGAAATCGTAATCATATGGGGAGATATGACCTAGATACTTTTCCAAAATGTATTTATAGGAATTTACTCATCCAAATTCCTTCCATTTGGGATTTAGGATTGTTTTTTATGAATATTTTTAGGTAAAAAAATTTTTACACCAAACTTATTTTGAAAAAATTCTATGTGAGTCCTTTTTCTTCCCTATAAAAGGCCACCACCTCTACCACCTACTCATAACTCTAAAACCTATTATGTATGACCAAGACACTCTCAAAAAATATCCACGAAATCCCACCATTATCTTATATTTCTTCCATGGGTGTGAATGAAATCCAAGGATTCTTTTGGCCCAAATCAAAAGGAGTTACCTAATTAAGAGATAACATCTTCTCTAAAGTGTTTTCTTTTTTTTATTCAACACCACCATCAAATTATTTCTACCATGATTTTATAACAACACCATTATCATAAATATACAAGTATTTTTATTCTACATTTTCAAATTTCATTTAAATGCACCTCCATCTAGTGGATAACTAATAAACAGTTTTTGTGTATAATGTACGATAACCACACTAAACGGTGATTGTTCAATTTTCATTATTTCCCATCATGGTGGTCATTATGATGGAAAATATGATTATATATGTTAGATATTATATTTACTAATTCATTATTCTTATTTATTTCTTTTATAACACATACATGTTTTCATTCAATTTTGTTTCAATACAATAATTCTGTTAGAGGAAGTGTGGAATACCGCCCCTCAAAGTGATATGATTTGCTCATACACTATATGGAATATATGAAGGACTGTTTTAGTTAATATATATAATACATTTGATATAATAAAACTACTATAATAATGATATAAATATATATATATATTTCAATATTTTTCTTTCTTTCAATACGATAATTAAAATAGAAAAAACGTTCAAACTTACGTACAGCTTACAGTCTCCAAGTTCGGTGTACTCCATTTTATACTTGTATATTAAATAGGCTATTATAAAATATATATACTGAATATACATGATATTTATATAATTTTTTAAATTATAGAATCATGATATATGTATAAGGACAAACAATAGAACAAATAAAGACACAAATGAGAAACAAAATGAATTTTACCCGATGTGAAACCTTAACATATGATGGTTAACAAGTGGGTAATATAAGGTCATAATAAAACCATATATGGTATTTTATTTAAAAATGTATTTGTTTAAAATAATTATAATAAATTTATATTTTTAATATAGGAGATTTTAATGAGTATAATGAGATTCAAGACATAAGGTTACATGATATCATCCCACTTTTTGTTTTTGTGAGATCCATGTGATGTTCACCACTCTTTCTATTTTTGTGGTGTATATACTTACCATGTTTTTACTATATTCATCTTATATATATTTATATATATTGGTTTAAAAATATCCATTTCCTGATATTTTTTCATGGGTTTTATGTTTCAAAAGTTACAAAATTAGTAAAATAGTTTTGTTTTAATTTTCCTTCTTTGAGACTACTGTTTTGTGATGTACTAAAATTATTTTTCGTGGGGTATAAACATCTATTTTTAAATGTTAGGCCACGAAATTAATTTGTTTCATGATATTTTATGCTTCATTTTATATCATATTCTTAAATGGAAATAATGATACCATGTTACCAAGTTATATGAATGTATTGAGACAATATCGTCTATTTTCTAGATTTTTTATATTTATGCTACCTTTGTTCAAATATTATTATTCATCTCTCAAGAAAATTGATAATTATAATTATACTTTCTTTATTCAAGATATATTATTTTATTGATACCACTATCAAAATATTTGGTACATAAGATAGTTAATAATTTGGTTATTAAGAATTCCCTACTTTACCATCTCTTTGTTTAGAAATATGTGTCCCGTCAAACCCATTTTTTTAAAAAGGATACCACAAATATTATAAAAATATCCAATAATTTTTAAAATATATATTTTTTTTCTATTTCCAATGATTTCAAAGAAATAATCATGTCACCTTTTGAACAAGTCATTTCTCAAAAAATTTTACCAGGAAAAAATATGTTCTTTCTACCTCATACAACAAGTACATATTTATCTTCCATGAATCCTTTGTAGATTTATTTTTAGGATTAAATGAAAATTGTTAGGAATGTTATTTAATTATATTTTAAATGAAGTGGTTTTCAAAAAAATAATATTATTTAATAATTTTCAAGGAAAATTAATTCAATTTTTTTCAAGTTTATATGATAAGTTTTAAAGGGAAATGTTTTTCAAAAGTTTTATAAGCTTTTTTTATAAGTATTAAAAGAACTTTTTTGAAATATTTTTTCTATATTATTTTAATAATTTTCAAGAAAAAGGATTTCGAAATGTTTTCATTCCTTCCTTCATAGTTTTTAAATTAATTTCTAGGAAATTTTTTTCAAAACATTTTCAATCTCCTTTAACATATTTTAAAATAAAAAGGGTTTGGAAACATTTGTATACTTTATATTTATGTTTTAAAAGTGTTTTTAGTGAAAAAAAATTTTATAATGTTTTGAAGAATTTTTTATAAGTTTTCACAGAATACGGTTTTAAAAATGATTTTAATTATTCATTATATGTTTTCATGGTATTATTTTGGAAACTAGTTCTTAAATGTTTTTATGTATTAAAAATAATTTTATAAAAGAAGAAATGATACTTTCCTCAAGTTAAATTTCTGAATGATATTTCAAAATTATTTTCCAAGTGAGATGAAATCTGTTGATGTTACTCAAGACCTTCTATGAAATGATCTAATGGTCACATTAATATTCTTTATATGAATGGGTTGTGGTTATTGTAATTTTCTTTATGAAACCCCTTTCTCTTTCATGGGTTATATATTTATGAAACTTGTATAACTTTCATGGGTTATATGTTTATGAAATCCATTTATATTTCATGGGTAATGATATTTATGAAACAGTTTTGAAACTAATAATTTTCTACTTGTAATGATATGATTACATGTCTATAATACCCACTTTATTTCATAAGTGATGATATTATTGTTTTATGATCTTATGGAACATGTGTTTATGATTTAATTATGAGATGAGTGGGACCTATATGTCCCTCTAATGCATTGGGAAACGATTTATATCTCATGAGATGGAATAACATGATTTTGGGAATGAACCATGACCACTATGATGATCATGAGAGTGCACCCTGACTACCAGGATGCTTTGAGGAGTGAAATCATGATACTTAGATGGAAATGGGAGTGATCTAGGACTACTGATCTGGAATGAAGAGTAAACCCATACTACGAAGATGGTCTTGTCAATTATGCCATGGATGCAATTGAAATCATATGATATGATTATGTGTATACCAAAATTTCATGTTTTCTTCAAATTTAATGATTTTATTGATTATTTACATTATTTCATTATGATTCAAGTCTTATGAAGTGTCGTGTAATGTGTCATACTTTAGTAATGAGATCTTAGATATGTAGGGCATGATCATAAATTTTCATGATCATGTTCTCGTACCCTTATGCATATTATTATTCTTTCAAATATCCCTTGTTTACCCTTATGGAGAATTTCATATCACCCCTTTCTTATTTTTCCTTTTCCCATGTTATGGATAAATGTTTTAGGTTGAAGTACTATAGTTTGAGGTCTTTATGGGAGATGTTGAACATCTTTGACCAGGATAAAAGATTTTTTTCCATTTATCCAATGATTATTACCATTAAAATCTTGGGAATTAATAAAGTGGATGATTACGGTGATATAACACATATAAATGGTCATCATTGGAGTTGATATATTTTTTTTCATGGGATAAAAATAAATAATGTTTTATCGTTGAAAACATTATTTTCTATAAAAAGTGGTTTCATCACATTCTGAAATCATATTTAAAAATTATTTTTCTAGTTTTAGTGAATATATTTAAAAATAACTTAATTATCTAAAAGAAAAATTCAAAATTATAATAGATTTAATTTTAGTTGATTTTGTGAAAACATGAATTTTTAACAAATAGTGAAAAATATATATTTTTATTGATATTTTATTCTTCATTAAATCGTTTAAAAGTCCCAATTTGATTTAATATTTTTTTAAGTATAAAAAGGTACTTATTTTTATTATTATGAAAATATAATTCACTTCATTAAACATTATATTAAATATTTATTTAAATACTTCATGTACACAATAATTTTTTTTCTTGGGAATCCTGTGTTTTTTCACACTTATGAGAATAATTATAATTTAAATTATTTCGCTTCATCAAATTTAATTTTTAAAAATTTATTCCATATTTATATTAATTATAGTAAGAATTTTGTAACATGTTAAACATTACTTTTGGTAATAAATAATAGTAAAAATATGAAAATTAATTATCATTATAACCTTTAAAATGAGTTTATTAAGGTTGTTAAAATAAATGAAAAGGGTATGGTTGAAAATTTTAAAATTATAAATCCTATTTTATGGAAATATTTTGAAATTATCCCATCCACCTTCGAATATCAATAAATTTGGGTGAATATTTTTTTATATTTATTTTTTTATTTGATATTGTTTTATAAAATTTCAATGTGATTATCCTCCCCTGCCTATAAAATGACACATATCTTCTCCTTTAAACACTTAATGATATTTTGGTTCATAAAAAACATTTTCAAAAATATTATCCAAATAATTCATCAATACATATATACATTTTTTTATTATAAATCCATCCTATGAAGGATTTAGGTTTATACCTAAATAGATAGTTCGAAGAAGTTGTATTATTCATAACTATGAGTTTTCATGTTATTTAGTCTTAGTAAACTATCAAATAATATTAAATAATGATGATATATAAAAATAATTTTCATAAATATTCTTTTATTATAGTCTTTCAATGTTATAAACTACTACTATATCATCTTTTCTCAAATTAGAATTATAATTTTTGATCATGTGTGTAGTGGAAAATGCCTCATGAACCGATGTGATTAATTTTCCATGATATCTTCTCGTGAATGGATTTGATGGTACTTTAAATGTATAAATATTATATATATAACATAAATATGCATATGTAATTATAATATCATATCTACTTTAATAGTTTCCAATCTATTAGAAAATGATATTGTCCCTTGTGTGTACATGTGGACTACCTCCTCTATGAAGCAATGCAATTGTTTTTTCATTATATATTTTTATATATACTTATGGATTCTAATATGGTCAATTTTGAAGAAAATATATGACATATATAAAATAAAAATTATTTTATAAAGGTGAACTATTATTTGAAAAACATCTCTTCCATCAGTAAAAAGACGGAATCAACGTTTATGTATACATACTACATACCATATCCATGAATAGTGTAATTAATTTTAATATCTCAAGATTAATAGATGAATATTAATATTTTTATAGTAAATATATATGGTATTTAAAAATTTCAATCATTCAGGTTATTATTGAACTATGATCAATATACAATGACTGGAACTACTGAACTGAAATGTAATGGAAAAAATAAAGAGGTTATTACTGAAATAGTGATTTTAACTAATGTTTTTTATTAAAATTGTGTTAAATGATTATAAGTAAATAAAATAATGTATGATATATAATATTATGGTAATATGATATATTTTAATAAATTTAGTTATATTATAATAGAGTTCTGAATGTGTGTGATGAAAGTCGAGACCTATGGAGAAGGTTGTTTTTCTCACATTTATTTATATTAGACGCATGAAATACTAAAAATTACATTCATTTATGTGGTGTTTTTACTTCCCAAGAATTTATATATTGATTATAATTATGGAAATTATTTTAATTTAAATATCAATATTTGTTTTTTTATTTCATTAGGCATTTGATTCAAAAATTTCCAAATGTGGTAATGTTTTAATGGTACAAATTCGTTGTTTATCAGGATTAATTGTTACAAATTTTTTATTGGGAAATATTATGATATATCTCCAAAGAAACTGAATAATTTTATTACTATACATTTATTTCTAATGATAATTTTTTTTTCAACAATATACCCTCTTGAAGTAGTTAAGATACTAATAGAAATATTTTAAAAAAAATTGTATTTTGGTATATCTTCAATCTAAAATAAGTTTCCATCCAAAACCATTTTTTCTAAATGTTATTTAATTTTTTTAATAATAACCTATGATTGTAGAAATTTAATTTAAAACATGTATGAATGTTTAAAAATAGGTTTAAAATGATTATTGCTTTCACTTACTGAATATTAGTAATTTTTATTTTTATTGAAATTGTTAACAGATTTTTTGTTTCAATGTATATGACAAAAACAGAATTTCCCACCATTAGGACTACTATATGAGTTAAGGCCTCCAATATAAGATTTAATGACTATTATCAAAAAAACATAATATATATATGAAATATTTAGATTTTAATATTTTTATTACAAAGGGATAAAGGTTATTTTCCATAAGAAAAGTTCCAAGTGATCTATAAATGAGTTTTAATCTATGATGACATCCTTTGATGTTAGTTATGTTTTACTGGGAAATGATAAAATTATTCCATAATTATTAATTCTATATATTTTTTTATCTACTATGATGATATTATTATGAAAAATATCTTATTAATCAGAATATTCTCTAACGAATTGACAGAATTTGTGTGAAACCCATTTCATTTCCATGGTTTATGTTCTAATAAACAAGGTATAAAAACCATATCATTTCAATGGGTTACATCATTCCGTAATGTTAATAAAAACAATTCTTTTTAGTGGGTTATGATATGTTTATTATTTTATGATATATTGGAACACATATATATTATTTTCATTAGTTGTTCTTGGGTATGTAATTGTATAGCCCTCCAATTCATTGGGTAAATAGGGATACATAAATTGATAAGAATAGCTAAAATGGGGAGTGAACCGAGTTTTGAAATGGACTATTTTCAAATGATAGTCTTGTAATTGAGCATATACTACTAATATTACATGGGGATTTAACCCATTCATATTTGATGGTATGGGAATTTTTCCATGACTACTAAGGAAATGGGTTTCTTTTCTTATGTTTATGCAAGAATTTTATGTTTTATTTAAATGTTATGACTTCATAGCTTATCTAACTTGATTCTTCTATGATTTATGTCTTATTAATATCCATTATTTATTAATTGACTGAATATTATGATCATTCTTATAATGTGTATTTTTTTAAATGTTATTCACATGTTCTAATTCCATTATGATTATTTTATATTTAATTTGTCCTAGATGTCTACCATGTCTATCCTTACTATGAATTTCTAATCAGACGTTATTATATTACCTTTCCCTAGTTTATATGGAACGTTATTATATATTATTTTGTTATTAAGGGTTTTAGTTATAAATAATATAGTGGGAGATGATTTAGTTCACTTATTATCTATTTGTTTATGTATCCATCTTTCCAAAGGCACTAAACAACTACAGTCCTGATGATTTTTTTGTAAAATGAAATGCATATTCATCTTTTAAAATTCAATATATATATGAAAAATTATGGAATATTATAGTTGTTATTAGTGAATATGAATACACAACATTTGAACCTAGAATAAGGAAAATTGAATGCAAACGCTTAAAATAATCCAATTTATAGGAGAATTTACAATGTTATGGTAAAGAAAGGAAAGTGACTTTCTTAGAGAAACATCTTTATCTATATACTATAAGTGGAAATATTTTGTAATATATTCATCATGGGGAAATAACCCTTAAAAAAGTTGGTCAAATATGTTATTTATATCATTATACTTCATGGTGAGGGTTCCGTTACTACACACAGTGTTTGATAATACGTATGGATGTTGTTGTATGACTCACACTATAATTAGTAAATGTTATAATTGATTTATATAGGTAATGACCATTAATGACCATGATTTAATTCATGGTTTAATATATTTAAAGTAATGTGTCATTATTTATTAATCCTTTGATTTATTTTTTATTATCTTCTTTCAAATTATGAATATTTTTTCTCACTCTATTCCTTTTTGTTTTAGTTAATGGATAGGACATGAAGGAATCATGTTTATGTTGAATGCGATAGATAATGTAATAATTTTACCATAGGGAAACTAATTTTTGATGGATCTAGAATGTTAAATATGATTATTATGCTTACAATACACTCTCCGGATATGAATCATGATGAGTATCCAAATAATAAATGGAGGTAAAATCATTTTTCTGAGTCCTTTAAGTGGAAACTCCCACTATATTTTAGTGGCTCCACTGATCAACTATTTTTATGAAATGGATAACTAGAAATGAAATGATATTTTCTTTTCTTTTATTTTTTTCATTATTAAAAATTCTTATCCTCTATTTATACTTATGAAGTTGAAACATATTAATGGTGCACTCTTATCAAGAATATTAGAACACATTAACATATTGTCTCTAATGAGTGGGATGAGTTTAAGAGTTTATATTTAAATAAGTAATTCCCTAATATTATTTATAAAAAACAAAAATTGAATTTATTAAGATAATGTATATGGATGATAAATCTATTGGTACATATGAGGAATATTTTATAAGAAAAGTGAGGTATGCTTTTGGTATCATCATCCCACAAGAAAGTAAGGTTGATCGACTATTCAGTTTACTAAAACCAATTAACCGGCGGGATATATAAAATCTAGCACCATTTTATCTCTCTTTTACTCCCTTAGGTTTTTCAAATTAAATGATTCTTAATAATAATATGATTTTTTAAATGTAGATTCTATAAATATAGAAAAATTGGGTTGAACCCTCTTTACATTAGAATTCGTTGTAAAATGTGTAATTCTCTATACTACTTTGTTAATTACTCGACTCATTAATTTCAATATCCCTATTGAAAAAGTTATTTTTTCATATTCATTTAAAACATATTTTTATCATTTTTTTCTTATAAGACATTGAGTTACTTATACTATTCCATTACTTTTTATTTTCAATTTTTCCAGATAATGGTGTGTTTTCAGGTGCTTCTTGTTTGTTATTAGGTGAAATATTTGAAATGGATATTTCAATGAAAATAACTACATAAGTAGAAATTATTATTTCTTCCGAAATAGCTATTTTGTCCAAAAACACAATTTGGTCAAATCAGATATGTGGTCTAATTTACTATGTGTTCCAATGAGCTATGTAGTCTAATCAGCTATGTTGTCTAACCAGGTACATGGACCAGTTTTATATGTTGACCATTTCACGGTATAATTCAAAAATGGCTACATGGGTAGAATGGATATGTGGTAAATTTAGCTACATCATTCATAAATGGCACCATAGAGGGAAATACCTATGTCTTAAAGATAGGCATGGGTAAAAATACATATGTCCTAAAATCCACAATATTTTTCCTTCAATAATATGTTCAATGTGCTAGATTTATGAAATTAAAATTTTATGAGCCTTAACATGATGAACATCAGGATGTTTTCTAGGATCAAAATTCAATGACAAAATTTTTTGTAAGTTATTAGTGAATTGGTGTTAGAGGGTTGGTTCAACCAGGAAGAAGGTGCAATAAGCCATGCCATATAGATTTCAAAACCCATTTGGTATTCTTATACTTTTATTTTTAACTAATATGTGATTTTATCCACTTATTTTGGATATTAAATGATATATGAATATAATTCTAGACACATCTTGATATAGACTGTAACTCCTTCCTCTATTGTTCCAGATATGTGAACTGTTATGTAGTTTTTCCATGTTTTATTTACTTCATTGATTTTTCTTAATATTCACGATGTGAATTTGAGTTATAATTATCCCCTCCTCAATGTGTGGCAATCTCAAACATTCAAATAGTAAGGGATATTTTTCATGTCTTATTCCATGAATTGAAACACAAATTCTTCTTAGATGTCCACCTTTCATGACATACCCCATCCATTTTAATTACCCATAATAGATATCAACTCTATATGTGTTAAATAAAGTGCTAAACCACTAAAGTGAAGTTTCAATCACACTTTAACAATATTGTAATTGATTTTTGTGACTTAATGGATTAATAAAATAATGAGTGGGGTCTTGTGGGGGTTTGGTACATTTTTTTCCATTTTAGGTAGATGAATAGTGGATCAACTCAAATATGGGAATGTTTCCTTATAAATATTATATTACTTCCCCATTCATTTTTTACTATCTCTATATATTGTTCTCCATTTTTTCATCACTTATTTTCCACTCCCTCTGTGTTTTTCAGTTATGTTATCTTTTTTTCCTGTACATTCATTTTATATTAAAAAACAGATATTATTGTTTTGGGAATTCCACATTGATATTCAGCAAGACATAATTATGATTGATCCCTGAGTTAGAAACTATGCTATATTTTGGGATATAGATTTATTTTTGGTCCTTCTCCCTAACCTAAAAGAATACAATAATTATCACTCTTTTTGGGCATGCAACATATTTTTTAGTTGTTATTCATTTTTTCTAAATTTAACAAAAAATAACTATAAAAAATAAAAAACGATGATATATCCATAATAATAAGAATAAAAAATTAGATTCCATACCTATAATATCATGGATAAATTTAAATGTTTGGGTGAAAAAAAATCATGACCTTATAGAGATTATCAAAAACCTTTATGACATAATGTTTAGGCCTTATAAAATAAACATAGTTAAGTTTCATATGTCTTCCATGAGTTTAATGATGGATATGTTCCCCAAGTGTCTCCCATTCCTATCACAATTTTTGGATTGGTCAAATTTGTTTATAAAATTATTTATGATGTTGACAACATCACTCCTATGAGAGACACAATCATATAAGTATTGTTCCATAATAAAGAATAGAAAACTACACTAATTCACTGAGTTTAATATTTCATTGAAGAATATATATTTGTATTTTACATTAGTTATTATGAATATGAAATAGATTTTATCACAAATATTGTTTTAATATTGGATTCATTTCATATTTATGATATCTTTTCATTCAATAGGATCCTGGAGTTTCACCCACTAACAAAATTAAAGATCACACAATTTTTGTTGAATATTTTTTATGAGAGATGTTGTTGCAGGGGAGGTGTTAGATATTATTATAGGATAAAAGGAGGGTAAATATTAATCATTCACAATTTAATATTAGATGAAAAATTGGACTAAAAAAGAATAAAAATTTCACCATATAATTGATTTTCAACACCCTTTAACCACAGACCCTAAAATTCTAGAAGAAGGGAAGGAACCCTTTTTTCTATATTTCCCACCACCATTCCACCAATGTTACACTACATGTATGGAATGGTACATGGATTATTCTATACTAGGGGACTCCATATATATAAATTCTCATAATTTCTAAATAATCACATCTTATGGTTCCTCAATAAGAAACCATAAACACAATCACAGTAGGGTTCAGCCAAATGTTGTCCAGTCGTGGATTGTAAACATATAACACCTTTGGGGGTAATAAAATGAGTATTAAACATATTTTATTTCTTCATTCCATTTTGTTTTTATAGTGTTTTGTTTTTATTATATGGTAACAATTAGTAAGTGTTCCCATGTGCAAACAAATCAGGAACAATAAGAGCATCAAACTATAAAACGCATAATTAGACTCTCTATATCAAACTAGGTTTCTTTTCAATTTTATCTATAAATCATAAATTTTAATTAGTATGCTATTTAAATATTTTAGGAAAAAGAGTTGAGCATCTAGTAGTCTTTCAAAATGAAAAACTCCAGGATGATTCAACTTGATGCACAATAAGACATGATAATCTTCTAAACTATGAGATTTTTTATATAAAATCTTTTACCTTCTTCTTCTTAATATTTTTGGATTATATACAAGGTAAAACCCCATATTTATCTTGAAAAAAAAATTATGAATTTTTATTTATTTCTTGTGTTCCTAGTTTAATAATTTCTAGAGTTTTGAAAAGTAAATTTAATCTATTTTTCAAATATGGCGGTCACCCTTAACATACATCTTAATTCCAAATTCCGCTTCCCTATTTTTTATCATGTCTCAATTTAAAATAATTTTCCAAATTCATTTATCATTCAATAATAATGTAAGGCATGATCTTTTAAAATAAATATATATGAAACACAAGAATTAATTGACTCAAATGGAATTTTATCAATTATAAAACATTGATCAATTCTATAACACCTTTAAAAATATCTGAACTACTAGACTAAATATTCAATTTGAAATGTAATTGTTCTCATCCTTAGAATTAACCATTGTGGAAAATGTTGGGTTTTAAGAATAATAGTGGGGAAACATTCTATACCTCATCTATTCATTAATTCTTCTATATCATGCAAGCTTATTTTTTTGTCAAATTCCTCTAATTTTAATAAATTAAAAAATAATTCATAAGCGAAATTCTAAATTCAAGGTTTCTCTTGGTTTGACCAGTAAATACTCAATGTTATCATCCTAGGGGAATAATCCTGATGCTTTTTAAATGATTTCACTAAATTTTATATTGTAGTGATTTTGTAAATTTTGAGTGTGGTTTTCCCCAATATTAATAGAAATAAAGATAAAAAATGGAATTTTAGATTGATAGGTAAGACACATATATATTTATAATTATAAAATTAGAATGTTTTATATTGAATTTAAAGTTAGATACTTATCATGTAAAACATTGAACACCATATGGAGTCAAAAAAATTGATAATTATTATAAATCTTTTGAATATACTATTAAATGGTAATTGGGATCCCACATTGGGTATTCAAGACATTATTGAAGGGTGTGTTTCTATGAACTAATCCATTTCAATATGAGGTCTAAAAATTAATTTTTTAAAAATTATCATAGGGAAAAATTAAAATTATATTACCTTTTCTCAAATGATCTCATGAACGTGAAGGGAATATTGAACCTAGATACAAATTGATTTATAAAAAATATATTTATTTTTATAAACAATGTGGTATGTGAAATCAAGGTGTTTGAAACCTTTGGGAGAGTTATTAATTTTTTTCTACTGATTCATATAAAATTCTACTATGATATCTATTTTATATTATCATGGACAATGTATTTATGTCTGTTTTGAGATAGGATAAGTGAGATAACTCACATAGGATGCATGAAAATATGTTTCAATATATGATTTTTTTTGTTCTACTTATAATATTTAAATTTATTAACCCTAAAGCCTCTATTAACAAACAATATCAATTACATAATTTCCCAAAGATAAAATGTTTTATGTGTGATGGAGTTTGATTTGGAACTATTTTATCTTATTCTTCCACATAAATGTTTTTGAAATTAAATTAGTTTTATTGATGATATCATAAATAAATTTGGATTTTGTGAATATAGAAAAAATTGGGTCGAATATTATTTCATTTGAAAATATTCAAATTATGTGGAATTTTTAGTTCTATGTTGATAATTGTTGGGGACATTAATTTTAATATATTTATTTAAAATCATATTGTTTTAATATTTTTATAATATCTTTTTCACAACTGGTTTTTCTTATACGTTCATTTTGTGAGGTTTTATTTTGTTTTCTTACCTTTCCACACATTAGTGTGTTTTGGTGTTTGTTCTAGATTTGGTTACTTCATATGAAACATCTATATCAGAAAAAATGGATACATCATCTAAAATTGATATGTTCTCTAATTGGTTATCTAGTCTAATAGTCCTTGTGGTATAATTGTCTACATAGTCCAATCATATACATGGTCTAAATGGATAAGTGAAGAAATCAACTATGTCGCCCATCTAGATATGTTATTTAGAATCCACAATGAGTGAATATTGAAATTATGAACATTTTAAATATACCATTAAGATATGGCTATGTTGATAGAAATGGATGCATCATATAGATGGACATGTGGATAAATGAACATGGTGTTCACTTGAATATGTTCTTCGATTAGTCAAAGGTGCAATGTTCTGGATAGAGGGAATTACATTATTATTATTAACCATAACGTAATGACCATCTTGAATTTTGATTAGGGTAAAAATTATGCTTTGAATATTTTGGTACAGATTTTCTTATTGGTGTTAGAGAGTTCTTTTAGCTAGGATCTAGATGCACTATGTCATTACACATGTATTTCATAGAATATTTCTTGATATTGATATGTTCTTTTTATATTAGAGGAGGTGTCTTACCAAATTCAGGATATGTATAGATATTGGAAGATAATTCTAGGGACCACTATAGGCAGACATCAACTTCTTGTCCCATGTCCCTAGATACAGGACAAGTTCAATAGTTTTTCCTTGTCCCTTTTACTATAATGCTAGTTTTTTTATATTATATAGACACAAGATTGTTATTTTCTACCCATTTCATTGTGTAGTGATATCAATCCTTCAAAAAAATGGGAAATTTTCATGTTCAGCTCAAGGATTTAAATCTCCATTGATTCTTTGAGGTCATTCCAAGATACCAGGAACCATCCTTTTTCTTTACTATTGGTGGAAAATGACTTTTTAAGAGCTAAAGATGGATCCCAAGCACACAAAGTAATTTATCATCACTCGTTATATCTATAAAAAATCTAATTTTTCAGCCACAAGATCATGAAACCAATGAGTGAGGTCCTATTAGGGTTTAGTCTATTCGAGGTTAATTATTTATAGTAGATCTATGGATTGTCCTAAATTTGGGTATTATTTTTATGACTCTTTTTTTAATTCTCCATTCCATATCATTCTATCTCAATCAATTGTTCTCCATATATTCATCACTAAGTTCCCACTCCTTCAATTTTTTTCTTCACATTGCAATATATTTATTCTTATTTATTTTTCCATTTAAAAAATTACATTAAAAGTGTTTTGGGAAGACCACTAGTTAATTCAAAATGAGATCCTTGAGATCAACACTGAATTTTTACATTATGCTATATTTATTCTTATAAATAAATTTTTATTCATCCTCCCCAATAATAATGTTCTCATCACTATCCATAAGGTACATTTGTTACTTTGTATAAATATTTTTATTTGGTATCAAAGATGAAATTGAGATTGGAGTTCCCAACAATCATCTGGTTTTGATATTAAACGGGAAATATAAATCAATAGAAATTATAAAAACCATGGATAGAAGAGGATAATTATATATATGTCAAAGGAAATCCGGTTTAAATTTTCTTAGTAAGAGTTTGAAATTTTTTATGTATGAAAAGTAAGTTCATTAGGAAATTAAATAATGATGTGATAGGAAGAAGTTAAATAATTATGAAAATTTACAGAATGAATCTCAAAATGCACTACCAACACTCTAGTGATACAAATGTATGGTTTATAGGAATTATTCTATCCTTTACTCAAGTTAAATGTTTGAAGATAAAAATCTTCATAAAAAACCTATCAAGACCATAGATAATGGAAATATTTTCTCATCACAATTTCTAATTCGAGGTATGAGAATGACATGGTGAATGAAATAGTTACCATCCAATATAAAACATTTAAATTATTATTTTACTCAAGATATACCAAATATTTTATATCTATATAATTTTATATGGGTATAAACATTCCACCCCAATGATTAGATGTTGAATTTTCATTGAAACCCCCTAATGGTTTGATAATCACATATGAAGTCTTTAATTATTACATAGTTGTGTTATAGGGGAATGTAAATACTAAAAATCATGTAATTATCCCTCTAATTTAATTTGATGTTTTTTTAGGATGGGTTTTAATTTATCTATATAAATCCATAATCAATTTTCCAAGGATCAATGTCACATTTGATATTCAGAAAAAAAAACATTATTTGACTATCAATGGGATAATAAATATGTTCTTTTATTGGAGGTCACATCCATTGAATGTGTATTTATTCCAATTAAAAACTGGGTTTTATCCCATTATTTTGTGGATAAACTCATCATCGAGGATATTTCAATTGTGTAGGATATTTTTAATGTCTTTTTTGAAGAGTTTCTATTCTTAAACTAAATAATGATGTATATTTCTCGATATAACTCTTACATAGTGAAACAATAAATCCAAATACTTCGTAGGGAATATCCACAATTGAGTTTTATTAATTAAATAAGAAATCCTAGGATAATCTTCAAAAAGGAATCATTCAGAAAAGTGTGTCCCCTTAGGGTGAACCATATCGTTTTTATAATAAGACAGATGTATCTATGAGACTCTGCATTGAATATCTGGAACATAACACTATCATGATAAAAAACAGGTATCTTATACCATTTACTGAAGAATTTTTTGATCAACTAGGAATAGAACAATGCATTTTAAATATTGACATATATTCTTGGTATCATCAATTGAGGGTCCAAAAGGACAATATACGAAAGATGACATTCCATAAAAGGTATAGACACTATGAATATATAGTTATTCTAGTTAGTCTTGTTAACTCATCCACTATCAGCATGGTTTTAATGATTATATTATTTAGATATTTCCTTGATTAGTTTGTGGTAGTGTTAATAGATGATATTATTATTTATTAAATGATTAAGGACGAGCATGAATATTACTTGAGGATTGAACTGAATACCCTTGTGAATGAAAATCTATATGAAAAATTTACCATGTGTGGATTTGGGCTACAACAGATTTCATTTTTAGTTTCATAAAATATAATGATATGTCATTTTAATATATCCATTAATGATAGTGACTGATAAATTTGTTTCCTGACCAACCTTGGTAATAGAGATCTGTATATTTCATGGTTTGGTTGGATATTATAGGCAAAATGTGGAAAAAAATCATGGATGGCCAATTTAATCACTAAGATAAATCAAAAGGTTTCCATGTTTATTTGGATAGATGACAGTATGAAACATTTCAAGTATCACAAGATAAGGTTAGTAAGTTTATACATTAATCCATTTTTTTGTTGTAGGGAAGAATTTGAAATATATAGTGATGCATCGAAGAAGGAAATGTGATTCATTCTCTTGTATAATGATATTGTGATAACTTATTTCTAATGAAAATTGAATGTTCATGAGAAAAATTACCCAAATCCTACTTCAGAGATATCCATGTAGTATTTTCATTAAATATATGTAGTCATTATCACTAAATATAAATAATTTATATATATACTTATCATAAAGGTAAAATTTATATATTTATATAGAGATAATTGAATTTGTTCATGAGATGATGGTTGGAATTGATCATCGATTATGAAAACTTAATACACTACCATTGTATGAATGCGAACAAGATATGTAATATTATGAGTCTAAATGATCATACTACATTATCTATGATGAGGATAAACAAAGACCAAATATTAATGGGTATTTAAATGATGTGTCATCAAATATTGATGGAAGGTGAAAAATATTTTCATTTAAAAATTAATTTTCAACCTTTGATCCATGATATTATTAACGACGGTTACAAGTAAGATATAGAGCTAAAAAATAAGGCTATAAATGTTAGTGAGTATATCCATGAGTATGATGGAATGATAAGGTTCATGAAACATGAATATGTTTCATCAATACAAGATTTTATGAAGGATTTTATAGAGGAATATCGTATTTATTCATTTTCTATTCATAATAGAAGTATAATGATCTATATAGATCTAAAAGAGTATTTATGGTTTGATGGAAGGAAGAGATATATTGAATATTTTTTATCTTAGTTATTTGTATAACATTATTTTATGTCTATATGAAAAACTTATATGGGATTGTAACAACTATTATACATACCAAGATTGAAATGGTATAAATCACGATCCCTTTTTTCATCTGACTGCCCAAAACATCAAAAGCCTGTAATACAATTAAAATTGTTTTTACCTCTTTAAAAATTATTCACATTTTTGTTCTATCAAATATGATTTCCTCCTATATCAGTTTGATAAGATATGTAATATGGAAGTGTCATGTATTAATGTAGTACCTCATTTTGTTGTATCTGATTAGGATATGAGTTTTACCTCATAATTCAAGCAATGTTTTAGCAGGAAATGGATATGGAGTTGAGTTTCATTACAATTTGTCCTATTCAAATAGATAGATAGTCTAGTCGAATCATTATTATCCTAGAGAATATGCCTATAAATTTTTATATAGATTTCCAGGGTTTTGAGATCAACACCTTCCACTTGTTTTGTTTTTTTACAACAATAGCATTCACTCAAGCATTCAGATGGATACTTATAGAATACTCTATAGAATAAATTATAGAAATAAAACATTTTGGAAATAATATTGACAATGAAATCTATTGGGACCTAATAAAACTACGAATGTGATGGAGAAATTCATAGGTATTTATGACCACATCAATGCTGCTTATTAGAAATAGATATGTTTTGCTGAAAATCATCGGTGTGATGTAGAATGTGAAGTGGGTGAGACTATGTTTCAATGAATTTATATTTGAATGAATTTAATGGTATTTTAGAAGAAATGGAAGCTAATCTATTGGTATTTTTCCCATTGAGAATCTTGATCACATATGGACAGTAGCTTATCCCAAAACACTTCTACTAGTCCTCTATCAATATCATGATGTCTTCCATGTATCTCTCACGAGGTAGTATGAACATGGTCATTCACATGAACCGAACTCGAAGTCTATATCACTAGTGAAATATCACTCTTATAGTTTATACTCAATGGAGATTCTAGATCATTTATATATATTTATGAAAAATAACACTTACTAGGTCAATGTTCGATGGAAAACCCACCAATTTGAGGACACGATATAGGAATTTATGTATATGAAAAAGATGAACTGTCATCTTTTTTTGTACATGAGTAATAATTTTTTTTAGAGAAATTAATTTTAGTAGGGTATAATATAACAAGGCATGATTTTGTGAATTATTTCTTACAATATATTTAATCTCAATGATATGTTGTTTTACACTCACCCTTGAGTATAAAGGAACCATGATATATTATTAAAATATTTCAATTAATTGTCACCATTATAATAGAGCTACTAAATTAGAGTAAACTAATATGTTTTAATCTGTTTTCAAATATATTCATTCTTTATTAATAGTTTAATAATGGAAATTAATATCATCTAAAATAAAAATAATTGTCTTTTGAAAAATATTTTTATACCAAAAATTAGTTATTATATTGAAAAATTATATTAATAACTATTGTTTAATTATTTTAATTAAATTGAGATATTATTTTTTCAATAATATTATTTATCATTCAAATTTTATTTTTAAAGGCATGTGATAATAATAAATTTCATCTTAAGGTTAATAAATTCTTTTTTCTAAGAAATAGTGTCATTGAGTATTTATAAAATTTTAAAAATAATCTCTTATTTTTAGAGTTTTTTTTGAAATGATAAACTTTTTTTTGGAATAAAATTTTAAAAATTACCTTTGCGAGTTTTTTCCAAATTTATGAAATGATTGTTTTTTCATGAATATTGAAAAGTACTGATTTTTATTGAGGATTTTCATTTCATTTTAATAAGTTAGATGGATATATTTTTTATATTGATTTTAAATTGAAATTAGGTCAATTACATTATTGTTAATATATTTTAAAATATTATAATCAATTTTATGTAAATCCTTGATATAAAATGTTTTTATTTATAAGAAAACTTTTTCATTGATTTTCAATTGTGAGTTTATTTTTAAATTTAATTCTTCCCAATATATGAATTGTATTTTTTACTATTAATTTCAAATTTTTTATCACTATGATTAAAATTAGGTAATATGTTAAACAAAATTTTTTTTAACAATGAATTTTTTAAATAACATATATTAATAATCATGCTTATGGTTAAAATGTGTTTACCTTGGGGTTAAACCAAATGATATAGTTATGTTTTAAGTAAAAATATATATAAATTATATTCTATTTATATAATTCAACCCTGTGTTATAATAAATTAATATATATGTCTATTTGGAAGAATCTGGTTTGAAAATAAATTTAATATTTTGTATTTCTATAGGAACATTACATGTGGGTCGCCACCCACACTTATAAAATGATACCACCTGTCCTCTTCCCTCTAGTAATTTAGAGAAATATTTTTTTAGAAAATAATTTCCAAAAACTATTACATTCATCGATACACGTGATCAAGATCCTATATTTTGATCCAGAAACTACTCTAGGATGTCATAGTGTGCAATCCTAAAGATTTTGTTCGAAGAAGATGTATAGTTCTTAACCATGCCTTTTTTTCATAAAAATTAAAATAATATTTAAATATTATGACATAATCAAATTAGTATCTCATATATATTTCTTTTTTATTATGTTAATTTAAAAACATTCACCCATATAAATTTCTATAAATTATGAAATGAAAATGTAGATTGTGTGTAAGGAGGACTACCACCCTGTGAAAATATGAATTTATTTTTCAATCATCATCTTTCTCTGATGTGTATAATGATGTATTTAATTTTTATAGATTGTATTTATGCGATTATTATTCTTATACTATTATAATATCTCATATACCTTTTTGCATTAAAATTTTCAGGAAATTGATAACATCTCTTGTGCATATGTGTGGACTACTGCCTCCATGAATCGTTGTGGTCCATCTAACATTTTAAATTTACATGGTTTGAAATGAGTTTTTAATTTATTATTATATTTGAAATATAATTTATATTAAATTATTATATTGCATTTTATTATTATTTATCTTTATTTCATTCAATCCATTAATAATGGAAGTTACATTCATCATTATATATGGACTACTATCTCTATAAACTGTATAATAAATTTTTTATATCTAATTTTATAAATGGATATCTTTAATGATTAAATAAAATATTTTTATCATTATTATAATTTTTGAGATGATTGAACCATGATCAGTGTACAAGGACCAAATGTACAAAACAAAAATATATGTGAAAAAAACAATTTACTTATTACCTAAAATAGTTATTTATAATAATAACTTTTATTAAATGTTTGGTAAATTTTTTTCATTAAATCACATATTTTATGATAAATAGTAATATGGTTACTTTATATGTTTATAATTACCAATTATTTATTATGGTGTAATTTTTAATGTGTATGAAAGAAGTGGAGGCTTATGGTAAGGCAATTTCACCACACATTAATTTCTATGACACACATTCCATATTCACAACATGTTTCTTTTATATAGTGTACATACTAACCACTATTTAATTTTATGATCCTTCTAATGAATGTTATGTCGATTTAAAAAATACATATAAGGTTCCTTATTTCATGGGTATTATTATTCTAATTATTCTAATGAGGTACATGTTTTATGGTAATATGACATTATTTTTTATTATTGTTATTGGGTATTCTTCTAATGACTATGTATTAAGATATATCTCAAATAAACACATGAATTGTCTCATAATTTTTTTTATTTATAGGTATAATTTTCTGAGTTCCTTTTCCCCTCTTTATTTACTCAAGATACGGAAGAACTGTTTTAATTAAAACCCATATTTATTTTCCTCTTTAGTCAAAAATACTTATTATTTCATATACATGATTTCTAAAAAAATATTGAATGTTTTTAATAATATCTAATAGAAATTTAAATTAATTTTTACCAATGTTTTACAATAAATAATTGAAAAAAATGGATTTTCTTTTTTTACTTTCAAAAATAAGATACTTTGGAATTTTTACCAAAAATATTAAAATAATTTTTTTAACATATACGACATGAATGTAATTTCCATATATCATGAGTTATAAATAATTTATATATTAGTTTAAATGTTTTCATGGTTATCATAAAAAAAATATTAGATTTTTTTATATTTTATATTTTTTATTTCAAAATGATAATGCTATTTTTTCCCAGAAATATTTCATGTGAACATTAAATATAATTTTCACCTATGATGATATCCTTAGACATTATATAATTATTAATGGTGATATAATCCAATGATACCATCCTTTTTACTTCTATATATGATTAATAACATTGATTAAAATATGTTTATTAAAATCATTCCTTTTCCAAAAGCTAGGTAATGATAAATGTATCAAATGATTATGAAACATTATTTTTTTATATGAGTTATGTCATTATGCATGGATTATGAAACCCTATTACTATCCATGGATTATTCCATGACAAAAGTTTTATGAATATCATTTACATTTCATGGGTTATGGTGTGAGGCATATTTTATGTTATTATTAAATAATCTATGTGATTTTTATATTGTGACAGGTGTCCCTAGAAATATATAACCTTCAACTATATTGGGTATAGGAGGATATCACAAGATATAAGCAAGACATGAATGGAGATTGAACCCAGTTCAATAAAGGACACATTACACTCTAATATACATTAGATTAAACCTTGACTAATATGATGTTTTGGGGAGTTAACCCATTACAATATAATATAATGGGAAATGATACTTGACTAACAAGAAAATTATTTCATATCGTTATTTTTCCTTCCCAAAATTTTGGTTTTATACCATTGTTATGCTCTCACAGATCATGTTATTTGATCCCATTATGGATCATGTCTTATAGACATCCCAGAGTTATTCAAAGACATAATATTATGATCTATATTATACAAGGAATTATTTTCAAATTATACGTTCTTAGTACCATCATATTATATTCATGTTGTGTTTTTGTGATCACCGATATCTCCCTATTTTACCTTTAAAGAGTATCTGAATTCACTTTTTGTTATGTTTTGTTTCCCTCAGTTATTTATAATGGTATCATGTGTGGTATTTATAATAAGGGTTATATTTATGAAGAACATTGGGAGATATGATTTTCTTCAACAATGATCCATTTTTTAAGTATCCTTCATTCCAATTTCATTAATCCTTTATTGTATGGACACATGTTTTTATAAAATGAAATTAATATTATTAAATTATGAAGTGACATTTATTTATAAAAATTATGGAATGTTATAATCATGGGAAAAACTGAGTAATAAAAGGGGATGAATGTCATTATAATGTGATACAAAACATGGAAATGTTTTTAAAACATAAAATTCAGAAATTCAAGAGTGTATCACTATGGTACAGTATAATGGTCTCATAAAATATATTATGAAGGTTATTCACCATGATATCATAAAAAATGAACCCCTTTATGCAATTAATTTTCTCACTATCATGTTGAAATCTTCATAACTCAAAAATGATGTGTTTCAGGTAAATAAAAATAATTAATTTCAACAATAACCCATATAAATTAAAACATGGGTTTTATATATAATTACCAAGTGCAAAGGGGTTAAATACATGATACATTCATCCTTTTCAACACAAAAGAGTAATATTTGGTTTCCATATCAAAAATATTGATATAGAATTATATGTTTATGAATAAAAATTAATAAAAATTGAGTTCGGTATTTTTAACAGGAAATTTGAGGCCAAGAAAATCCAATGAAGTTTTTATTCCTCATAATGGGTTTGGAATGTTTTTCCATAAACATGCTCTATGATTTTGAATGAAAGTCCATCAAAGAATGAATATCATTATAATATTAATATAATGAATATATGTGTTTGAGAAAATTATAAAATTGGCATTTTAGACTAAATAAAAAGTAAGTACATGGGTAAAGAAGAGTGGAATAAAATCCCTAATTTTTTGAGATAGGTTCTTAGTGATCGAGGAGTGTTCATTGGAGCCGTAAAAATTACTAAAATGTCTCTAGAGCACGAAAATGTAGAAAATTTATTTATTAATGTCTTAGGAGTGAATGTGGTAGAGTGGAAGGATTTGTATTTCTATATATTTTGGGATAACTTCTTATTAATTGTTTAATATAGTCTTTGGAAATCTAGGTTGTGGATAATATGAAACAATTATCTTACACATTGTTTTTTATAATTTTTTATCTCATTAAAAAGAGTTTTTTAATATTTGAGTTTTAAAACTAAAAATAAAAATTTTATATTATGTTTGGAATGGGAAAATAATTTTTTTGAAATATAATTTTTCTAGAAAAAAATACTATTAAAACATTTATTTCTATTTTATTTTCTTCGTTGTTATTTAAATGATCAGAAACATAATTCAATTCATTAAATAACATTATATTAATAAAATTAATTTTTTTATTTTGATTCAGTTTCATTAATTATTAAATCACTGTTATATATTATCTATGATTTAAAATATAGAGATAACACAAATGTATAGACTTATTATTTACTGAAAAAAAGTATTTTATATAAAATTCAAAAATTTAGCCAAACCTAATATCAATATACTAATTTAAATATAATTTTATTTCAAAGAAAATTATAAATAATATACTATTAATATATAAATAGAAAATGTGTTTTTCATGAAAAGGAATTGTTTTTATTACATAATAAACTTTTCTCCCTTATAAAATTTGGGAAATCATAAAATTATATTATCATTTATGTTTTAAACAATTAATTCACAATACTGTTTCATTATAATAAATTTATTTTTAACTAAAATTATATATTTTCAAAAAATAAAATTCTTATTTCATTATATCACATTCATTATATATTAATGTAATTTTTTTTCAATAAAATAATTATAACAATGGGATTAAAAAATCAAATAATTAATTTATAAAAAGAAAATTTTGCCTTTGTAATTGAAGTGTTTAGATTCCTAAACCCTAAAATCATTATCATACAACCTGAAGGTCCAGTGTGTGATGGTATAAATTTAATGTGGCTTCTCAACTAAAATTTATGTAGTGGTGATATCCACTAACTTCTACATCCCTTATTGATGATTCTATGTGAGCCTTACTTGTTAAATCTATTCATGGAATTGGTCAACGATGAACCTTGTGGCCCTATATCCCATTAATGTTCTGATTATTTTTCTTCAAAAAGAATTATCCAACTAGTATAGGCCTTTGGTTATCTCATCTAAATAAATGATATTATTTCATTAACCATTGTATACACTATTTATAAATGACAAAATATTACTAATGGTTACAACTGCCGACGATCATTTTAATAAATGGTCATCTAGACTAACAGTGAGGTAAAAATAAGATCCAAATAGTAATTTACCAATTTATATCTTATATATAACCATTTTTTCTCATACATCAATATCATTACATAATATATAAATCATAAAAATTTCCATTGATAATGTCTATCCAATTCAATTTTCTACTTCTTTTACTTTTGTATAGTAGGAGTGATATTCGTTAAAGATTTCATTCCTATGATATTTTCCTTAGTGTGTGCATTGTGATTTTTAATTTATCTATTTTTAATAATATATATGATATATTCAGTATTTATTTATGATAATAAATGTGTTTATGATATTTAATAGTATTTCTATAAAAAATAGACACTGTAACATAAGTGTTTTTAATAACATAAAGAAATTTTCTTGTCATTTCATTCCCCCGTTAAAATATGTAATCTTATATAATTGTATACAAACTAAAAAAAGGTATTTTATAACATCATCAGGCCCTGAAGTACTTCTTAAAAATATTATTTTTTGATAATACATTCAAGAGTTGACTAATCTTGTTCATCAACATGTTTTCCCATTTATAAATAATATAGATCACCATTCTTCATATGATGATCCATTTTACAATTTTAATCAAATAGTTTCTAGTATGTCTGTTGGATTTGAAATATACATTCTAAATTAGGATAAAAGAATTATTAAATTTACATTTGAATTATTTCGAGGTAATTTAACACATTGGAAACTGCACCATCATGCTCCAGAATCTCAAATTGTCCAATGCACCCATTTCAATTTTAGAATGAGGTGATCTTGAGATGTTTTTTTGTTTGGTCTTATTGTTGATTGTGGTGCCTTAATTTCTTACACAATCATTAAAATCATGTAACAATTTTCATTCTTGATAGATACTCCCAATGATTTCCTCATATTTAAGTGTTTATAAATCAGTTTTGCAATGAAAGTTGTTCAATTAGGGTTTCAAGAGCAATGACAATTAGAGACACATATTGGTTGAGACAATGCGAAGTTGGGCTCATCACAGCATTTCAATGGAAATTTTTTTGTACTTCAAGATTGTCTTATTGTATTAATATATGTTTCATAATCTCATCCAAATCCCATTACAGTACCTGTTACCCTAATAAAATAATTATATGTAAAATATTCATTGTTCAATAAAGAATGGTGGAACATCATTATTAAATCCAACAGTATGTATCTAAGGGTCATCATCCATTTTTTAGTAATGAATATTTACTTTATATGATGAAATTATACAACCAAATACTTTATAATTTTATTCTACCTTATGAGGAATTTAATATTCTAAGGAGGGGTTTGAGACATTTTGAGGAATTTTATGTATCCTGGCTATTATAGTAATCAATGTCCTCATAGTTCATTAACACCCTTACAATTTAATTTTATACAAAGAGGAAATTTTGGGGGTTTTGGGTGTTATATTTGATATCGTATCTCAAGTAAACATCCTACATATCCTAGTTATGAAAAGAATCAAAGTTATCATTGTCCAAACACACCTTTGAGACTAGCCGTATGGTATATGTCCCCATATGGGGGAGGTTTATATCCTGCACTCATTAGGGAGTAAATGGTGGGAGTTACCTAGCTAATATAGATTTATAATTTGAATGAGGTGTTTAGTGTAATCCCCTAAGACCATGTTAGCAATGCTGGGTATGGTAAACAAGTGTTATTTAGTGACCATACATATTTCATGTGGATGTGGAGAATATGACCTAGGGAGGCCCATGGGGTAATTATTATTAACATCAGAATTTGATTTGGTGTCATATGTATCCTGAATATTGTTGTAATAAATGCAATCATAGTTTAGTTTCATTCTCAATCCACTATGGGATGAGGTGAACTAATAATCTTATGGGATTTATTGAGTCCTGATAGACGAAGTGTTAAAGATATTGTGGGGATTACACCAAGGTGGATGCCAATTGGATCATGGGATCAGAACATAATATGGAATCCTTTGTATCCAAGTTATGGATCAAATTAATGTCATTCATGTTTAATTTTATTAGGGGTTACATTGTTTCATTTCCTTTACTTTATAGAAATATTTGGATTATATGATATAATTACTGTAATTTTCTAATCCCATGTGAGCTATGTTCATTGTTAGAATCATGTGATGGAAAATAATCAATTTTATTTCTTGAGGATGTTGGACTTGGGTGTTAGGACATATCATTTTGTGCTTTTGTTATGAAGAATATGCCTTAGGAAGGCATCCTACATAACAAGATTATTCAAGGAATCAGATTTATTGTAGTTTAGTTGGTTATGGATTACACACTGAGGTTCCCCTTATCACTGGGGAATACACATTGATGGTTCCCTTAGAATCCAAGATAAAATGTTTAGGATGTACTAGATTATCGAGTCCTACGACACCCCTATCATATGGCATGCTTCCCTACTAGGTATATGTTCATTGTTTTCTCAATATACCTCGATTTCTGTATTGAAACATCAATTAATTTTTGTCTAACATGGCCCATGAAAATATCATGATTGAACTAGATTTTCCATGGTATGTCATATATCATGTATTTCCTGTTTTGATTATTTTTATATGGCCTAGTATGACTATTTTCAGTGACATCGCAATATGGGGATGGTTTTCTCAGGAAACCTTTATATGAACCTAGAAGACAAGTCAAGTGGATGTCTTAGGATTTGGATGACATATCCATGTCTTCTCTCAAGTTCATTCTTACACATATGGGTCAATTCTAGAATTTCATTGTGAATCATCTCATAGGGTTTCATATGTCCTATTTCACATGTCTAGAAGGCGTCATGAGATTGGGTTGTCTTGCCCAGAGGGCATCATGAAAGCCATTTGACTTTCTCTAGTGCTACCACGAGACTCAACTAACATGAGCTGGTTTTGTTATATGACTAAGGGATAATGTTTGATGGACATCATGGGAATTCAAAAACAAACCTAGAATGTTTCAAAATACATGGTTGTTATGCCCGAGGGGCACCATGTGTCTTGCTTCAAAATATCTGCATGATGTTCCATGACCCAAATAGTGTACTGAAGGAGCGTCGTAAGATCTTGGTTACATTACCTAGTTGATCACGTGTCTTGGATAGTCCACGCGAAGGGAATGAGGGTCATCTAACATGTTATTTTCCTTATTCCTACACTATTAATATTTTTACTCCCTTTTATAATTTTAATGCCTTAGATTTATTGAGTGTCATTTTATTTCAAGTGTCACATGATCTAGAACATGTATGGGATATCCCTCATTTTTTCCTGTAGAAGTTATTTTCTATATCTATGAGTGATCATGGAATGTTTTTTATAAATGGTTCTTGATCTCTCTATATTTCTAATGACATATTTCATCATATAAAAATTTCATTTCTTGAGATCATCCACTCTGAGAAATACTCTCCAGTGCTGGTGTGAGTTTCTTAGAGTTTTTCCATTCATGTAGATTTGAAGAACCTATTTTTTTATGAAGGGGTGGAGGATTAATATGCCAAACCACCCCGATTTTTTGATGAATTTCATGTAATATATCGCATTGATCCAAGATATATTTGGTAAAGGATTCTAGTGCCATGTGTCTTTATGAGTCTCTAGCATGGATCTATATGAGGGAATCACCTTATATTCAATGAACATGATTGTACACCATCAAAGTCTCATTTATTTGATTATATCAATTTAAATGGGACTTTTTTAATCATATTTATAAACAAAATATCTTTCGTATTATCATTTAGACATGTATGATGGCCTTTAATAGATCATGATTCTTGTTGAGAAGCCATCGCATGATCTCCCGTGACTTTTCTGGGATTTTCAAAAGAAAAGGATTGTTTGTCAAGGGGAATTCATAGGATCATGATTACTCATCTAAGATTCATTGGAGATCATTATATATATATATATTTATCTTGTGTCATGAGTTTTATGACCTCTCTATGCTCCCTCATCCTTCCCTTTTATTTCCATTTTTTATTGTATGATTTTTGGGAGTCATGCGAGAGTTCATGAGTATTTTCAAGGCCAATTACTCTATTTTCAGGTGATGTGTCATGTGACCAAAAAATGTCCTATAAGGATTCATGAGCATTTAATGGGAAAACACATCTATTTATTCTTAGGGATCCAATGGGGGTGTAAATTTTCTCCGACATACCCATGGCCTTTCTCCTAATGAGTCCGACAAGAAAACTTTCATTCATCAGATGAGTGAGGCATGTCGCCATGTTCATTTGATGTCTTGTCGATTTCCAGGGCCACATCACATGATGTTCAATGACCTTTAGGGAATTCTTCCACTTACCCATTATTTCCATTTTTATTATATATTTTCTTGGGGGTCTCCAGAGTTTTCTTGGAGGTTTCAAGGATATGAATCCTCCACATTAGTGACATGTCATATGATGTTTATGAATAAAAGAGGATCTCATCAATTATATATCTACCTCTTATTTTCTATGGATTTTTGGATGTGTTGTCTGGAGTCCACCGATTGAAAATCCACAGGGATTAGGGGAGTTTTTCTAGCTTCTTCTACAGGACAAGTGGTTTTCCATAGATACTTCACAAGAGAATGATGAATTGTTGAAAGGTGGTCCACTGGATCCTTTTTGGGATATGTTTTGATCATGGTTCTTTTATTTGACCTTATGATGGTCACATGATCATGAGTCTCTTAAAGGATTTCAAAATCCATGATCTTCGACCACCTTCTCTGTCCTTTTCTTTTATGGGGGAAATAATATTCATATCTATCTATTTCTCCCTTTGTGAATTATATGGTGCTTATTTGGATGGTATCAAAAAATACTCCCTTATGAGCGATGTCCATAGGGACAAGGTCTCTATTCTGGGGAAAGTAAATTCCTAAATCAGTCTTTAATGGTATCATGAATTGGTTTCATTTGAAATTTGTGGCTTTCTAGTCGACTCTTGGTATTCCAAAAAAATAAGATTATATAAGAGAGTGGTGGGAATATTCATTTCATCAGCTACTCATTCCTCAAGACCTCTCACATTTCATTCATCACATGACCTTTTTGTAATATCGTCCCACAAGAACCAAACACATGACATGTTTGCAAGCAATCATCATGAGCTTATTTCCATATAACTCTTGGAAATAAATGTTTTTCTTTAGAGTATATTCTTTCAAACTAAAAACCATACATTGGTAATATCTTGAACATTGTCCATGTGGACATCAATTTTATTGAGGTATTCCTAGGAAACATGTTCCTAGTCATATGAATGATTTATTATCATTCGATTCCTATGACCTTGTTAATGTTACACTATCATAACTCTCTTGGGTTCAATTGATTAAGGGATTCCCTACGAGATTTGTGTAACCATCAAGACCTCATGAAGTCTTGTGATTCACGACCTCTTTGGGAAATTCATGATATCATTTAATGATTTATGCGATGTGGATGATGACTGAACATTGTGTCATTCATTAACAATATTTTATATTCTCTTTGTCGGAAATGTGTGCTACATACTTATTTTTAGATGGATTACAATTATCACAGTGGTTTCTCACCAGTTTTCAATAAAAAGTCCATGACTTCCAAAAATCACAATATCAATCCCTCATATCACATTTATAATGATAATTAGATTTTGAATATATTCCACAAATATGAGATTTAGAATTATCCCTTATCTCACTAACTTCCTTTGTACGGGGTCAATTTAATGGATAATTCTACCATATCTCCCCAAGGTTTCAATATTCCATCTAGTTGGGTATTATCTTATCTCATGTGTATTTAGACTTCAATCACTAAGGATGGTCGACTGGTCACTATTAGTCCCATGGGTTGTCTTATATATTGGAAAACATTCCCTTGCTTCTGGAATTCCATGATATTTATCATCATTATATTGCTCAGAACTATTTAAGTTTAATTTATTCCTATCAAACTAACAAAACTAATAGCAGGAGTTTGAAATGGGTTCTTCATATTAGTGGTAATCTACTTGATTAATGGTCCTAGAACTTCTAGGTCTGGCAGAGCTACTTGTATATTGAAAATAATTTTTTACAGGTTTAATATTTATGAATTAGTGTGGATCTCCCAATTTATCATATAACCCAAGAATAATATCCTTTGATAAATGATCAGACATGGGTTTTATTACACTAAAACATTATATATTTTCAATGTTGATATGGTAATTAGCATATGATTCATCTACCAACTAGGTTGGATTCCTCATTTTCGAGATATGTATGATATATTTTACCAGTTGTGGATATTTGAAAGGATCCCTCATACACTATCATTTTAGTGAAATAAATTATTACCATTTTGAATGATAAACTGAGAAAGGAGATGATGATGTGATCTCTCGTTTCATTGAAGTAATGGATCAACATTTCTTTATGCTGCAGTGGAGTCAGACCAACTACCATACATCCTTGACGTTGTCTATCTTAGATGAAATAAATTAGTATTGGAAAATATTGGGACATAATGGAATATTGGGACTATACCTCATGAGAATACTGAGTGAAATTTAAGGCCTCTCCAGACCTAATGCTTTAAGGATTTATGAGCATGATTTTGAATGGAAAAATTATCCGAGATAAGGATGCATGTTCAAGGATCTACATCGGCACATTGGTGGAGGGGTGTCTAACGGAAGGATAACACCTAAATTTGGATGTAATGGTCCTTTAATGCCTCTATCAGAATTTATGCCATACTCAATAAGGAATATCCATTATAGGATCAGTGGTTCCCATCAGTTTTTTTGGTTGGATTGATTAGAATTTCCATTATTATTTTTAATATAATGCTACAAGGATCCCAAATTCATTAACATATCCCATTCTACAGAACATATCAGATGATGGAACCATGTCACTACACACCACCATAGTTATGGAAGCACTAATCTATCATTAAAACTTATATTTTATATCTTTTCATGAATCATTTGGGCTGCTTATCGATAATGGAAGTGGATCCGTTTATGAATGGTCATATATTTTCTCTATTTGAGATAGAGTTATTGTAGACCATATGGATGATATAGCGATCTATTAACCATATTTTCCCTTATTATTCAACAACCTGTTTGGATACATTAATGGGGTATCCCCTCTTCCCTTGGCCGACGTACAATAAAAGTGGTACCTTGGGGTCATTCACCAGTTTTGGATAAAGCATGCACGAGAATATTATGAGGATAAGATCATACTTCTTCCTTACCCAGGATTATGCCCCGAACTATGTATTATTTTACCAAGATAGTTTTCTGGGCCACTTGTTCCATCATGAAGATAGGCCTTTTTACTCCCCATCTCCACAGTCTATAGATATGCTGGGACTGATTGAAAACATGGGAAAGGCGTTAAGAAAGCTCAATCATTCCAGTGATGGTTACCTTGATATTTTAAAAAAATCATTGAGGATGTTAGTCCTTCAAAATAAGATACATATGATATCCCTATCAAGACAAGTGTATTTGATTATATTTTTTCCTACTTATCTACTGGTTCAAGTGGTTACACCTCATGTCATTACTACTATATCTTTTAGGGAGGCTTAGAAACAACATAGAATAATATAGAAATAGATTCATGTCTTTATTTCTTATATGACCTTGGAATCATATTATGACTAAGGGAATTACCTTGATTAGTATTTTCATGAATTAGGGTTTGGTGGTATTAATTAGAAATCATTGTATTCCATCATGATGAAACAATTTATTGACTCAGTGATATGTTGAGAAAAATGAGAGGGATGTTCCTAATTTTTTAGGCGATTCTCAACTTTTTTAATTGATGGAGGAGGCATTAGAGACAATGGAAGAGTTTTTCCATTGATATATAAAATTCAATCTCAAATAGATGCTTAGAATATAGAGATATATAGATGTGAGAATCTCAATGGCCATTTATTTATGTCATTTAAATGTCATCTTCCTTATTTTCTACTACCCAGAAAATGGTCAAAGAATTAACCACATTTGTCAATGCTCTAAATCCTATAGGTGAAGTGGAAGAGGTAAGGCGAATGGGACTCTATCATTCAATCGATTCTTCATTCTAGAATAATTGAAGTCATGATATCACAAAAAATCAACATTTATAGTAGATTTTCCTTTTTATTTCATTCCATTTACTATGAGACATCAGAGAGACTCCAAATTGTGGAGTTTTCGCCCCATATTTTTCAAATTATTGATGAATGAATATTCAGAGAATTCCAAAGTATTTCTAGTTTATTTTCATCCATTATATGAACATAATTTTTGTGATCCGATATTATCTGACTTTTAAATTTTACACATCCCTTTAATTATATTAATAAACCATGAATTTTAGGCTCTGAATATTTGAATCATAAATTTTTTTTTTGGTACGTACTCATGAATTCTCACCAACATGAGATTATTTAATGATTAATCTATTATAGTTATCATTAAATAAAATTAGTCATAGAAACACATTCAAGAAAAATATATTTACTAGAGGGAGAGTTATATCTTGTTATCTGAAGTGGATAGGCTTGGTGAGAATATCATTATTTTTTCTTAATTACATTTTTTCAACCTTTGAAGATCTAGTATGATAAATCACTATTAATCTCGAGTTTTATGTCTTTAACTCATAATTAATATCACTTTAGTTTATGTTCTTTTAATTTTGACGTAGTATCTATTTAGTTTAGGTTATTTTAGATTGGAACTAATATTTTTTTAGTTTATGACCTTCTAGATAGGACCTAATATTACCTTGGTTTAGGTTCTTTTAGTTTTAAACTTATATCGTGTCAGTTTTGGTCTTTTGGATCGGACATTATATCGATTTTGTTTACTCTTTTTTAACATGGACATTCTATCACTGTAGTTTAGGGTCTTTTATCTTGGACAGTCTTTCACTATAATTTCTGTTATTTTATCTCATAACTTATGTTACAATTTTTTATGTTATTTTATCTTGGGCCTTATATCACTATATTATAAGGTGTTTTAGCTCGATCATTCTATAGCTGTAGTTTGTGGTCTTTAATCTCTGACCATCTATTGCTTTAGTTTAAGGTATTTTACCTTTGAAATTGTATCAATGTATTTTAGGGTCTTTTAGTTCATACTATCTAATTATTTTGTCTGATATCTTTTATCTCAGTCCATACATTGCTTTATTTTATGGTATAATAGATTTGACTATTTGTCAATGTATTCTATGGTCTTTTAGCTCAGATTGGATCGATTATAAAGGAATATTGTGAAGACATGCCACTTTTTTCCCAAAATACTCTGGGGTGTTGATCACTTTTGTGGTATTTCGTGGGCTTTCAAGGATATGAATGCCCCTTTTTTAGAGTGTTGTATTTGATTAATGGTCTTAGGAGCTTGTGCAGTAACCATGGGAAAGTATGAAAAGTCAAATAAAGGGTACCTTGAAGATATATATCTTTTTCATGGGAAATGAAATATTTATAAAGGTAGCATCATTTGTTGGATAATTATTAGGGATGATAGGTCCACCATGATAGTTTTAATATGGGTGATTTATGTCCTAATCCAAAAGCTTGAATCATAAGTACGATATATGGCTAACATGCTAGTATGTCCCATGATATCTTGATATTCCATGTTTCTCCATAGTGTTTGCAGTGCTCAAAAGGATTTATGATCATTTTTGTAATGAAGGACATGCATTTAGTTAGTGGGTTAAGGGCCTTATGTGTATGTAGTATAGTCAATCAAAATAATATATCCAATTAATTCTGAGGGCCATGAATGGTTCATGAAGGCTTAGGCATCTAGATGATGATATTTGGTATGGTGGAAGGGTACCCATGAAATAATCTAGAACCCTAGGGTGATTAACTCTTGAATTTTGAATCTCGATCCCTATATGTTGTGGTTTTTAATCACAATATGTGGTAAATCAATGTTTCTAGAATAGATCATCTCATTTTAACATTGATAAAGGGTACACAACACGATGGTGTAACATTGATGATTTCAAATCTACCTACAAAGTTTGGCTTGATGATGGTATTTTATAGTTCAAAGACCAAAAATCAGAAGGATGATATGGGAAAGTAATATTAGTATTAGTTCATCTACACTATGGTTTTGAGTTCTTTCATAATGATTTTAGGGCTCACAATGATTGTAATGTACTTATTACAGAGTGCCTCATTTGGTTCAAAGCTATTAGAAAATATGTATAATCCATATGCATACATGCATAATCATAAAAATGGTCCCATGAATATGGATATCTTCTTCAGGGTCCATCTATGGTTTATTTTTACCTAAAACTCCCCTAATCATGAAGTGTTTTTGTGGGATGTCTAATATACAAGAAGGGTTACAACACCCTAGAATAAATTCCACCACCTAGAGAAGATATTCAAATAGAAATGAGATGTGACAAATCAGTACTCTAACATTTCCCTAAACTATGGTGTTCAGTTAGAATATATTTGATTTTAATATGGATACAAAGTATTCACTATGATATTAGTGCTTTATTTTCATTATACCCTATTTTTCTTAATCTATAAAGAAGACGTTCTTTGAGAATGAAGACTTGAATTTTTCTCAGGCCACCCATCACTATTATTCATCCTAACATTTTTTATGTATTTTTTCATATTAAATTAAAGGTCTTACGATCAAGACCATTATAGTCATGTTATTATGGGCGTACATCTTTGACCAATGAAGAACCATTTTATGGTCGTGACACACATGGAACTATATGGTGCATGATATGGAAGAGCCTAACTGGGATAACCAATGTCAAGGGTATCCCATCATTATTCTATGTATGAGATAAAAATATTGTGAATCTTGTATTGAGTTTCTAAGGTCTTGAGTAATGGTGTGGGATAATCATTTCAGGAGTGGTTTAGATTATAGGTAGGTGTTGAGTTCTGCCTTAGTGATGTTATGGATCACAAGGATCAGCATATACATTTTGCAGAGTGACTAATTTGGATTACACTCATAGGTGTGTATATCAGTTCCCTAGGGATACATACATAGTCAAAAAAATGGTCACTTCAGGCTAGTTATATTTTCAAAGGTCCCTGGAAGATTTTTGGCATCCTGAGGTACTCAAAACATGAAGTGTGACTTATGGATTGAGGTGACTTAAAATATAATGGATGTACACCATATTATAGTTGAATGGGTAAGACTCTTATGGATATTTGATAAGTAACGTTGATCGGTGGTTTCCACCATGAATTTTAACATAATTAAATAAAGAGGTGTTCCATGTAGTTTAATGCAATGAGGTATGGATATATGTTTTTCAGGTTAATGTAATGTGGTAAGGATGCATTTTGTGAAATTTAATGTTCGGCAGTATAGGCATGGAAGGCAACATGAATTTTTCTAAGGAATAACATATGTGGAATTAGACCATACATAGATATGACTCATATGTATGAAATGTGAGATTACATTATTCAACTATTATGTTGTCATGGTGCATTTATTTTTTTGGTTGTTTTGTCTAATCCTAAGATTGGGGATTTGGACATCATTACATATCTTGCATTGGTCAAAATCAATCCACACATAGTTTATAAAAGGTTAGGCAGTTTGACATCTTGTGGTAAAGATGAGGTCACCTTGACATGAAATGGTAATGTTGTTGCTAGGCCTAGGAAAATAATTTTGGGTGTCACTATATAACCCATAGTGATGAGAATCAAACCACCCATAATTATTAGGAAATATCCTTGTGCCTATGTGACCTATATACAGAGTGGGGGGGTTATATTTTTTTATTGTTAATTCATGTAGAGTTATAAATTTGGGTTTCATTATATACCATATAAGGACAAGAATCATTCCAGATGTAGTTATTGCATGGGAAAATCTCTATTCTAGTCTAGAACATATGTAGAGGAGGGAATTGTTTTCTTTTATTATTGTATCTAAGACTAGGATTAAAGATCCATGCGCAACTTTGTATCATGTGAATATAGAAATCAATCCACATGTAGTTCTTGAGGAACCATGAGGATTAACATCACACTTCAAAGAGTCACAATATGCCATTTTTTGTCATTTATTTAGAACCATGATGAACCTATCATTGGTCTTCCTGCCTTATTTTCATAGGGAATCCATTATCAAATTTTATAATCTCACTTCAGTAATTATTGGTGTAAAAAAATTAATGTTAAATGTTTATCCTACCACCTTAGTGAAAATAAAGATAGGACTAGGGAACTTTCATCATGTGGTGGATGGACCAACATATAGGATTGAGGAATCCCTATGTATCTCATTTAAAATAAGAATCAAGCCATATCTGATGCTGGAATGACTTTGTGACTCGATGTGAAAGAGGAGGGATGTTGATGCTACACCCAAAAATCGAGTTCTAGGTGCCACTACATTTCTTATTATTGATGTAATCCATCAACATGTAGGTATTCAATAGCAAGAAATTTAATTTCATGTTTTAAGGAAATTTGGTGAACCCATGGGAAAAATGGTATGATTGTGTATCTTGAATAATTTAAATAATACGGTAAGTAAATTTTCTATGTGGTTTAATATCATGTTGTAAGGACCAAACACGTACATCTTATCATTATGTGGAAGAGATGTAGAGTGTGGTTTAGTTTAACGTCATGATGTTAGGGCATGATGTGGTGCATATATTATTATATTAATATCAAGAAAAATCCATATAGTTTAACATCAGGTGGTCAAGACATATAGTTGGGGTGTATACTTATGTGGATTCACTATCTGATGATATCTATGTAAAGTGTTTCTTTATAAATCTTCTATTTGTGGGGGGGTAACACAGTCCTAATCCATTATATTCAATGAATAATATCCTTTATGGTAGAACATATGTATATTGTATGGAACTTCCAATTTGGGTTCCTACTCTAGAGGATTCTTCACTATTATCATTGGGGTTATAAGATCAAACACCCATTCTCCTTGGATGAATGAATGGAGGTGAACTATTTCGATGAATGCCTAAGTGATCTAATTTTGATGAACAAAAAGGATATTCAATGTATGTATCATGATAAAACATAGCTTCTTCAAATCATCCTTCCCTTTCAATTAATTCTAATCATCTTATAGCTATTTATAAATAGATATTATAAGAGAAAAGATATGGACTTTTATAGGTAACACTACCTCGATCCCATACACCAATGATTATGTAACTGATTGTGTATTAGTATTTGTGGTGGTACATTGGCCCCATAACGCATGGACAAGTTTTTTTGCCATGAATTCTTATCCCTATTCACTATAATTTTTGATTATATTCCACATAGCCTTATTTAAGGACTCTATGTGTCCATATTCCTTTGCATGATAGTGAGATGAGTGATTTTACTTGATATTATACTCCTGGTAGAGTTTTTCCAACATTGTGGAACAGAAGTTGGTGCCATTGTCTATCAATATTATATGAGGGACCATGAACCAGGTGATGACATGTGACTTCATAAATGTCATGATATCCTTCATCATATCTTCCTTGAGGGGTATTTCCTCATTCGATTTGGACTAGAAGCCAGGTGGTAGTAAATATGTACTTGAATTGCTTGGTCGTTGATAAGGGACATGGCCCCACATTATCCATTCACCAGACGAAAAATGGCTACAAATATTATAAATTAATGTAACAATTATAAGTTTTTATGGATGATGTTTTCATGAATATGTAATAAAGGAAATTTCATGGTGAATTCCACATAGCCATGTTTCATGTTTATCCAATAATATCAGAACCACTTAATTTGGTTAGAGATCCTAGTCATAGATTGATGGACACCACAAGATCCAACATGGACATATTCCATTATTGTATAAATATAACAATATATAATGCATCTTTGTAGTATTAAGTCAAATACATACCTAAAAAGGACTTTCTACACACTTGGACTATCTTTCAGGGTGAAATTAACTACACAGAGCCGAATCGGTTCTCCTATGGCTCTATCTATTAGCAGAGTCAAATTTTGTAGATAACCAATTCTTGGATCCATCAATTCAAGGGTGTTCATTCATTTATCACAATATGGGGAGGTGTTGACCTAATTTATTTCATCCATATCTGAAAAGGTGTTCTTTAAGACCATTATTCAATTTGTGATATAGATGATTTCTTCTTCCTGGTCAGTTTCAACTTGGATGGTGGCTGCATTTTCCAATACATCGGCATGAGCATAAAGTTATAGGAAACATGATTAAATGTTGGCTAAAATGGGAATTATCCCATCAGTCCCCTGATATAGCCCGTGAGATGGGTAAATTATTCATTTTTTATGGAATATTCACAATTGAGAAGCTTCATGACTAACTTCAGTCACCTTTGACATTTAGGTAGGCTATGTGTAGCTATAGGTACAGTTCCAACCCTATTATAATGGATAGGTAATCTACCTTATTATTAATGAAGCCTTTATAAAATGTGAAATTATATGGATAACCTACTTTTTATAGAGAGAAAAATAAAACCACTAATCCATTATGATTGAGCTATGGTATTATCATACCTTTGATGACATGACATCGGGAGGTTCCATCAAAATAAATATCCCATTTGTGAAGTGTGTCATGGGAATAGAATACCACCTCATCTGGATTCTTGGGTTCTACGTTTGTATTGTCTGGGTTAAGATGTGAGGTAAGGAAATAAACCATGTTTTCTCCTTTCATTGACTTCTGTGATACGAAATGAATGTCGTATTGTTATAGAATTACTGACCATCTGGCCAAACTCCCAGTTAGAATAGGGAATCCATGTATATAATTGAGTAGATCAATATGAGATACTATATCGATTTCATGCTTCTACAAGTAATTCCTCATATTTTTCACTATAAATATGAGTGTAAAATAGTTCTTATTAACATCAGTGTATCAGGTCTTTGTATCTATCATAGTCTGACTGAGGTAATAGATATTATTATCAATCCATGAATCATTCCTCTTTGTGATGATGGTGTTATGTGAGATTTACATGGAAGCCACATATAAGATGAGTGTTCTACCTTCCACTTGAGGCATCAGGAAAATTGGGGGTCGAAGATACTTCTTAATAACTTTGAATGATGCTTGTCAATCACCATCTAACTGATATGTTATTCCCTTATTCATTATCCTATTGAATGGTAGTTCTTTTCATACCAATTTTGTGAAGAATCACCGAATGTAAGATTGGTCCCCTTCGAGCCCCCACAGACCATTGATATTTATCAAAAGTGAAATTTCAAGAATGCCAATATTCTTCTATGGGTCAACCTTGATGCTACATTGGTTTACCACAATGCCATGGGAAATAACTAATTTTTTCAGAAATTGTATTTTAGTCAATTGTTCTTCATACTATTATATTTGTAATGTCTTCAAGACTGTATGAAGAACTATGAAGGGATCACTCCTCTATCAAGATTTAACTATCAGGTATTTGAAATAACATTCATTGATCATTCCAAATAATGGCTAAAGGAGATAATACATGGAGTTCTGATATGTGTCTCTAGTGTTCTTCCAGATAAAGGGCATGACCCAATTGATGTAGATCCACTAAGGTGCTCTGAAGGCGTTGGATTCTACATCATTAGTGGCCAACATTATTTTGTTGTACCTAGAGTACCTATCAATGATGTAAATTTTTGGGAATCTAGTGGTTGCATTGATCAAGAGTTCTTTGACCAACAATGGGAAATAGTATTTTTAGAATTTCCGATTAAGGTCCATGAAATTGATAAAAACCCTAATAATCATGTTATTTTTATTGATAATGAAGATATTGGAAATAAATCATTGGTATTAAACTTCTAATACAATTTAGGCATTGATCACCATGTCAAATTCCAACTCCATGTTAGTGGTATGAGAGGGGTGAAACCTCCTGGACACCTACTTGAAGCATTGATGCTCGTTGAGTTGTCCAACTTGTTGTCTAGACACATTTGTGTTCAGTCCGAAAATTTATGTGTAGTTCCATGTTAACACATATCAGTGCTACTTCATAAATGAGGTATACAACACATTCTCTTTGAGTGGAATGGCAGAACTAATCTGAGTATTATGCAGGTCTTCTTAGGTTACCACAATTATTTTCCCAAGCTCATCGATTGGGGTGGAGAGAATTTCCTCAAATGTGGGAGGGGAGTTCTTGTGGATATCATCACCTTCTTCTAACTCTATTTCTATGTATACATATCTTAAAGAATATTTCAATAGGGATGATTCTCTATCCCTATTTTCTCGTGTGAGGCCATGAGGAGAGACATTATCAACCATTTCAACTTGAGTCATTATAGATTGATGTCATAGATAATGGTATTTTAGGTTGTCCCTAGGGATAAAAAGATCATGGACTACTGTGGTCATGTTTATAACCTCACTTAGATATTTGGGGAGCACATAGTGGACGTTGAGAATACTCCTTAGATTTTTAGGGGATTTCCACTATTCATTGGGGATGAAACCAATTTATCATTATCTTTCATTGGATTCTTTCCTCCCTTTTAAAGAAAAAATCATCAACATATGTGGATTTGTATGTCTTAAAGGGGGTGGATGACCATTTAGTACTCTAAATTTTCCATTTATGGGGTACCCCAAGAACTAATGGAATGTTAAAGGTACCTCCTAGTGGCTATGGAACCAGGTCCTAACAAGTATGAAATTATAATTGGTGTCCCATTGGATGACCATAAACTCAATGGAATATGTGATGTCCCCAAACTAAGCTTCTAGTTTGATTTTCCAAGTAGGAATTTTTTTCTCACTAATAATATTCATGGTTAGTAGGATTTATGGAAATAAGTCCCCTATTCCATATCACAAATGTTGGAGGATTTTAACTGGGATTTGGATGATCCCAGATCCATTATTAATCAGAACTCTTTGGAAATCAAGGTTATTGGGCCTTATTGAACATATATGGGTTTTATATTCCCTTAGAGAAACTCTTACTAATTTTTTTTAGTGAATAATGTGGTGACAAGAAATTTTGATGCCATGATATGAACTCAGTAGACATCAGCAGTAGTGACTTCTATCTAGAATTCTTGTGGGCTCTAGAGGTAATCAAAAATTTCTTCCCTGATTTATTTTAAAAGACATAGTGAATCAAGGATTTACATTTATGTTATAACAATAGAAAACTATTTCAAAACTTCATACTTATATTCCAATGTTCAGTGTTTCCCATTATGGGGTTTCTCCTGGACATGCGACATATGAGTTGAGGTATTTATTGTTGTCGTGAATGGTGCATGTGAAACAGCTGATGGAATAGATACTTCTAGTGGTTTTGTTCAAATGAGACATCAACATTTCAAATGTTAAACAGATAATTGATCCCTTGTTAGGTGGTTGTATATGAAAATTTGGTGTTGGTGACAACATAAGGGTTATGGAATATCTTCTTACATCTTGAGGTTTGGTAGTCTGTGTTCCCAATAGTTTCCTCTACATAGATGTTTTCCATAGAGAGATAACCTTAATATTTGGTCCAACCACATCTGTGTTATCCCTTGTATCCTCAATTTCAGATTATGAATCATCCACTTCCATTGTTATTTATAGGAAACTCATATTTTGGGGCATATTCCTCATCGAAGATAAGGTCTAACAAGTGTGTCCCATTGACATAACCAATGATGTTTTCATTTCCCAAAGAGGATTCATTTTGGTGGGGCGGTGCCCATGGTGAAGATACTGTAGGGAATATATCTAAAAAATGATGTGATTGAGTTGAAGAAATATATCACTCCTCAACTTATATTTCATCTGGATACCATTGGACAAAACCTCCTTTGGTTACTTTTTAATGTCTCTTTATTAGGTGGTGGGGATATTGTGGGTCTATGCTGTTGTTGTCTTAGGTTTCAATGATCTCGTTCAACTATTTTATGTGTCATCTAGTTTTTCAACATCCTCTCACCCATGTATGGATCATTATTCTATTCACTTTTGTCTTTTGACTGGGAAATGTTTATACATTTCAACTGCATTGAAGAGATATCTAACAATACATGTACCAAGTTGATCATTCCTTAAAAGATGTATTTGAATATAATGTTGTCCTGGATATTATGACCCATCCTTATATTGTAAGAGAAGTAATTGGGAAAGTTAGTGAGGTGGGCCTCATCCAGATTCCTAAGATATGGCAGCGTGAGTAGGTTATTTCTCATGGCTACCAAGAAATAAATGGGGAAATGTTCATTTCAGAAGAAGTATGATTTACTCATATGCTCCTAAAATTCTGGTAAACATTTATTTCTCTATTCTTCTAGAATAGGGTGATCCTATGAGTTTTTCCTCTCAAAAGGATTTTATTGGAGGTTTGTGGGCTAACTTGGGATCTGTGATAGGCACTACTGTTAGATTGAGATCAAAAACTACAACTTCTACTATATATAGAATTTCCCTTGTTTTGAGAGCATGATTTGAGGATTAGATTGAGTTTGATGAATGGAATCTTGGATACATTGTTCTCTTTTAGAGAACCAGTGGAACCCACCTAGATATTTCATGGGGAATAGCTCTATCTAGAGCATATCCTAGATATTTTCAGCATGGTGTTCTGATAGTTTTCATTGAAAGAGAGGGATTTTAAGTGAATAGGTTAAAAGTTTCAACTTGAATATGATGTCAAACACCATATTGTTCTTGAATTTTTTCAGTTCATCCTATTTATTATCATCATTTTCTTTACTATGGATAAAAACTGAAAAACAAATTTACAATGAAGGTCTCCCATCCTAAAACAGATCCTTCTCGTTGGCTATTGTACCATTAAAATTCTTTCTCTATTAGAGTTTGTACAAAAAACTATAGAATTGGGAACTCTTATTGATAAAAAGGCACCATCATCATCTCACCTTAGAATTTGATGTGTTTCAGATGATACATAAGGTTTTCCGCACAGTCGAAAATTGAGAAGGTGGGATTTCTAAAATTGGGTTGGGGAAATAATCCTTCCACCCATTCGGTATATGGATTCCTCTCAGGTTCCACATATGTGTGCCATACTTCAATGTATTCCATTTGAGTGTCAATGGAATCGATGATATTAAGAACCTTCAGGGGAACTACTGTCTGAGTCGCCTCCTTTCTATAGGGAGCAGGTAGGGGTTAATGATGTGGCTTCCCTTCCATCTCCCACTTATTCATGATTCATCCAATGACTAAATGATTTTTCTATAGAGGAAGATAATTTCACTGAAATGGTTGGAAGTCATGGTCATTTTTGAATTCGTCTATTATGTAGAATGACTTCTTAGATCTAGATAAAGTCTGATGCGTAGTTACATATCTTTTTCGTGGATGGAATATAAGAAGGAGAATATTCATCTCAATTTGAAATAAATACCTTGTGTGAATATTTAACCTTAGTAGTTCCTCTTTGAGTGGTCATAGAGTTTTAATTTTGTTCTCATATTGAAAAATTCATTCCTTTATAGAGGGATCCTTAACACCTGTAGATGGAAGTCTGGATGCTATCATACATTTCCATTTTTCTTTTATAGGTTTACTCTATTGAAGTTAAATCACAATATTCAAAGGTTTTAGATTTCAGATTTGTCTCTGGGTTTAGGTCTGTGAATACTTGATTGTTGCATCCCAATCTCCCACCACTCTGGGTACATTTTTCATGTTGCACCTTGTGAATTTTTACAATGATCAATATATGTCATATTGACAGTGATGATAGTCATAGTGTCATATTTGGAAATTGTGGTTGTTTCATTATATTCAACATAACAGGATGATTTTTCAAAACATTCATCTATGTAATTATTCTAAGCCTTATCCATATTAGTTCATTTTGGAATGTAACACTAGAGGGGTCTGGTCTCCTTTTCCATATGCTCCTCCCATGTTTTTCTATGAACATTGACCATGAGGGAGTTTTCTGTCAATATTATTGAGGAGACCCAACCAGCAAAGGGTGTTCTTGTGATTGGGGGAATATGTGAGATGTTTACCATTTATTTTTTTCTTTCAAAGCTAGAGAATACAAAATGTCTATGTGTGGATATTGATGATGATAATACCCCTAGCCCTAGGGTGTGGGATTAATCTTAGGATGAAATTGGATTTTATGGATCCTATTGCTATTGATCCAATTATTCATGTATGGGGATTTGATGACTCCCTGGACAAAAATGAAGATATAAATTACCCCATCTCAGTGTGATGCGGCTGACAGGGAATCACCATTTATTTCCCCTAGACCCTTTGATAGGGTTATGAACATGGTTATATTGACTGAGATATAAATTCATCTAGCCTAGAGGGATGTGGTTCGTTTGCAGTAGTTGTCGATGTCTCTAAATCCTCATCGGAATTGATAATATGACAGGTGGAGGTGATGGTAGATATAGCCCTTCCCCAGTGAGTTGGTTCTACTCTTGGATAGCTGATATGGAACCAACAATTATACCTCATTTGATTTGGTACACCTATTCTCACATAGGAGTTCTGTGTGATAGTTAACCATTATAATAACCATTATTTATGTGAAGTTGTCAGTTAGACCACAACATTGGACACCATGTTTTAGAATTACATTTAAATTCATTGAGGGGCTCTAAATCAAGTCCTTTGGGATTTTCTCAACCTATGATGGTGATGTCTAGGAACCATTGAAGCAGGGTAATTCCATTGTAGTGACAAACTGCCCTGAGTTTTTCCTAGTCCCTTGATTTAGATAGATTCTATAACATTAAAGAACATTTTATCTGAGTGGTTCTACTACTCCATGGGTGAGGAAAAGTGCATCCCTCCTTACTCTCATAATAATTGAATATGGATGCAAGATGTGGATTTGGAAATCAACTACTGAAGATTTGTGATAAAATGCCGACAAGCATGTAGAAGATTTTCATTGTGATTTTCATATTTTGGACCCAGGAAATGAAGATAGATGCCATATCCAGCAAACAATAGAGTAATTTGATGGTCTGAAGGTGGATCTCATATCCTAGACAAGGAAGGTTTCTACCCTTTATCTATTGATGAATATCTCACATATTTTTTCATTTATAATGATTGTGGTCCTTTTCTAGCTCTTCTTTGAGTTCAAAGCTAGAAGTAGAGCGGTGCCGGAACATGATTAGGAGGATGTTTCTAGATAACTCTTCCCATATTTTGATGTAGGACTCCACATCATCACACATTCAAACCTTCATCTTGTCATACCTTAGTAGAAGCTTATAAGTGTCAACTATGAACTAGAGAGGAGTGAAACTAGATGTTTATGAGGAAATATTTACAGTTGACCATAATATTTTTCAAAAATATCTATACAAAGTCATCAGATATTTGAACACCTTATCTATTTGAATATTCTTGAGATTTGATCACCATTTTATACAATATTATTTGGGAAAGTGGGGGATTTTCTTTGTCCATGGGATATATCATTATAAGGAGGTTGACATAATGAATGTCAAGAGAAAAGTCTCTACAATCCATCTGCACTGTAACACCAGGTGTACTATCCTATTAAATATTATCTTCTTCATCAGTGGATGAGTTTACAAACCATTATTGCCCTGAAAATGTGTCTTGAATAACCTTAATGAAACTGGAATTGATTATATTAGGGATATGGACCATGTCTTGGGTCATGGTTATAATATTTCGACCTTCCATATGGAATTGTTCTAGCATATGATCCTGCTATTTTAAAATTTCAAGAACTTGTTTATAACCTATTGTCGTCACGAGAGTATGATCTAACTACTAATAAGCTACTATAATGTCCTAATGATCCATCTAATTATTTATAGAGATATGATCATGTACTCATCTATCTTACATTCTCACTTAGTGATCATTAGTTAGGATTGGAGTATGAACTTAATACTAATGTTTGTAAATACATAGCTTTTGATTCTTGTAAGGAGTATAAGCCTTCCTTAAGGAATGTGTCTATATCACTTTTTCATCACTAGTAGGAGTAGGAATATGAGATTTTTCTAAAAATGGATTCGCCACTATAAGATGTAGATGGATTTATGAAATTGGATAAGGGATATGTTCCTCATCTGATATTTCCTCATAATGAGGTTAGTGTAATTGTTCTTTGGTGGAAGTAGGAATATGGAACTCACTTCCATGATTTTAAAAAATAAACCAAGCAGATTCACTTGAAGAAATACTAGCATGTCCCAATGATTTTTAATTTAACACATGGTCCTACCCTGAAATAACAGTGATATATGCTCCATCCTAGGACTTTGGAGTATGTTGGTCAACATCTTCGATTAGAATATCAGCCTGTCCCGAGACATGTTCCCCTCTCACGTGTTGAGTACCATATAGATCTAGATTGTTATCCAGATCCTTGGCCTTTGAAATAAGCTAGAAAACTTCTTCAACATGAATGTGCCCGTATCTTAAGGCATGTTCCTCTCTATCCTAGTGATCCCTAGTTGTAACAGGGGTATGATTCATGTATGTTGCATCATCCTTTATCATAGTATGCCAATAATATTCCTATATAGGATTAAAAATGTGTGATTACTCCAGTGTAGACACTTATTCTTAATGACCAGAGTGTTGAGCTATCTTGGTGATAGGGATAGAAATATGTACATGTCTCTTTATCAGAAAATTTTTTGGAATATGTTGGAGGATTTCTTCATCTATTTTTAAAATATATTGTCATTTTTGAATTGTGTTTTTAGGGATATAATCTATCAAATTTTCATTCTCTAATATAAAAGACTCTCTACTGGTTCATGCCAGAACATGCAGGAAGTAATTATTATTAGGATTAGAGATATGAGCCCTATCATGGATATCCAATTCCTTCCTCCTCTGATGATCCTTCCTTGTTTGCCATGCATCAGCATCATATGCATAAGTGTGTTGAGTGGTACCCTCTGTATGTGATTGGTGGGTACCAACGAGATGATACTGCTGAGAGTGGACAAAATATTCCCTCTTTAAAGGAACATGAATCATATTGTAGTTATATTTGGATTCCTATTCCACCTTCATTATATTATTATGGTGGTAGTTTTCATGATATAGTGATATGACCCCAAAGTGTGTAGTCGTGAAAATGAAGGCCATATAATTAGCTATATATTTCTGTTAGGGTTGTGGAATCTCTAATTTTTGTTCTTGGACGACCTCACAAGATGCTTCCATTGTTATTATTGTACCATGTTGGTGGTAATCATGGAAAATTATCATTTCAACCTACCTTTGGAGTTTTCAAGCATGTGATATTATTCAGAAACCTATTGGGATTTCACACATTGGGGATTTAGTGGGGCGATTACAGGATAATGAAGACTTTGTATCGAGATGCGATGTTGAGAGTACTATCAGATGTTGTGAAGATAATAAAGAATATCATCACCAATTTTTATTATGTCTTATTCATTATATACTCAATAATATAATATGGGATAAAAGAATTTTTTATTCCCGGTTAGGATATTCTTCTCACTTGGTCTTATCAAAAGGTGGATGTACTTCATTCATGAGAACCCTTGTTACAAAAGATCATGTGTAAGATAATGATGTTCTTACTTCTTTTTTTTATAGGGTTTTCAAAACAAAGTGGAATAACACATGATTAACTTGTCATTTTTAGATATACATTAAGGTCCCCAGATTTGACTATCTATAATGTAAAAAATGTGCCACTAGATAATAACCCAATCATTTTTTATTAGATATATTCACCCTACGTTCAAATATTTTGCATACAGTGCGAAAAGAAAATGTCCCAATGGATTATATACTAATAATTTTTTATTACAGATATTCATATTAGGTTTACCTTTTTTGTTTTGATATTGAAATAAAGAAACTGAAAGATCCATTTTATTTGTTCTGAAAGGGGATTGTGGGGGTTAATTTATTTCACAACCATTAACATCGTGTTGCTATTTCCATTCATCCTGGAAGCACGTAAAAGTTCCATCATCCAAAAATCAGTACACACCTTCTTTCCAAAGGAAGGTGGTCAATTAGGGTTTCAGACCCAATGATTCTTAGGGAATTTTCTTTTGTTGAGAGGATGGGAGGTTAGGATCATAATAACTTTTTGAGGTGACTATTTTCTTACTGTGGGACTCTCGTATAGTTTTAATAAATGTTCTTGAATATCCTCCAAATCCTAATACATGATTTTTTACCCTAAAAGAATAATTATAGGCTAAATATCTTATGTTTAAAGAAGAAAGGGGGAACCTTGTTATGGAAATCATATCTATGTATCTGAGGTACTTTATCTATATCCCACTAATGAATAGTTGGTTTATATGCTGAATCTATGAAACCAAATACATTAGTATTTTCTGCCACACTGGGAGGCAGTTAATATACTAAGTCAGGCATTGAGAAATTATTCAGTTCTCTACATATCCTGGTTATTTTATGAATCGAAACCCATATTGTTTTTTAAAACCCCTGAAATTTAACTTCATGTATATATGGAACATGTGCGGGATGCTTGGTGATGAATATTTGTGTTCAGGCCTAGAGGAGACATCATACATATCTTGGTTTTGGTACGAATCAGAGTTATTCTAGATCAATTAGGCCCTTAGGACTAACCCCAATGTACATGTCTTTTAATGGGTGGGTCTATCATTCCACTCATCAGGGATTACATGATTGGATTTCCTTGGATGGTGGAGATTTATATTCTCATAGAATTGTTTATTATGATCCCCTAATCCCAGATCATCTATTCTCGATATTAGAAACACGTGTTAGAAAGAAACTAGTCTATTTATGGGAGTATGTAGAGATTTTTCACTGGGGAAGATAGTAGTGTACTTAATTTTGAATTTGGACCTTCAAGAGGCGTCCTAAATATCTTCAATATTACCAGAATCAGTGTCATCATTGTTCAGTTTCATTCTCAATCTACTTAGGGATGAGGTACATTGACTAGTATATGGGAATGATTATGTCTAGATGGATGATATGTTGGAGACAAGAAAGTGTATAAATAGAGGTGGACGCATGTTTGAGCTCAGGATCATACATTAATAATGCGTCCTATATATCTTGGTTATAGAAGGAATCCAATTCTTCATATTTTAATGCTATGCGGGCTTACATACTTTAATTTCCCTTGCTGATGTAGAGTGTTGTGGTGAAAATTATATGATAATATAAAATCCCCAAGCCCATGTGATCTATTCATGTTGTGGGAAACAAGGGATGAAAAATAATTAGTGAAATTTCATGAGAATGTGATACTTGTGTGTTGGGACTACCCTATGGGGGTTTTTGGTAGGGATATCGGGCCTTAGGTTGGCGTCATAAGTATCCTAGTTATGGAAGGAAATAGTTTTCATACTTCACTTTGTGGGGTATTATATACTGATTTTTCCCTTATAATCGAGGAATATATAATGGTGTTCCCTTTATCATTGAGAGTTACACACAAACGATGAACAAGGTGATTGTGTCCTTGAATTCCCTCATCCACTCGCATATCTTCCTTCTATGTATGTGTATATTTTACATTCGACATACCACGATTACCTTCATAAGTAGTAAGATACTTTGTTCTTGACATGGCTATGTAAAATCTCATGATCGATATAGCTTATTCAAGATATTACATGTATCTTGATTGGAATGGATGGGGATTTTCGCCTGAGATAGGCTGAATAATATGGAGGAAATCACTAGGCTTGGATGGTTTTCTCTATGATCCTTTGAATGACCCCGACTGACAATTATAGATTATGTAATATGATCCCACTAACATATCAAGGTGTCATTACGTGTTTTGGATGACACATATGGAGGGTGTCCCAATATTCATTTTGATGTGTCTCGGAGTGTGTCGCATGTCATAGTTTATAGGTCTTTAAGGTGTGGAAAGACCAAGATAGATTTCCTAGAAGGCGTCTTAAGAGCCAGTTTACATGACAGAGTCCTACGACTTTTTCAACTGTGGGGAAATGTGTGATGCCTGACAGTTGATTAAAGAAGGTTGGGTTCTTCTCAGTCACTCATATCAGGTGGACCGTTTTCATTTTGAAACGCCCAACGGTTCGACATCCAACGATACATGGACCTTCTTTCCAAAGATAGGCGTTCGCTGGGTGATTTTTCCAGCGGCACTTAGGAACTCGCATTGGTCAAGAGGATGGGAAGTCAGGATCATCACACACTTTTGGGGAGAATTATTTCCTATTTCGGGACTCTCTTATAGATTTAAGAGTTATTCATATGTTCAAGAATCATTGATTTATACCCAAGCATAGTATCCACAGTTTACTCTTGGATGGAAATGGTCAGCATAACACAGGGATTCAAAATCATTTAGGCTCAAGGTTTACCATCCCTCATTGGATTAATGACTCCGAGGAGTTTGGTCTCATTGAGACGGCACTGGTTTAAAACCTCATAATTGGGAACTCTGGATTTTATTGTCATCCAGTCGGGACAAATAATGACTGGAGAATTTGGATCGAAACCGTGATACAAGCTTACGTGAGAGTTGCATGTTGTTGGGATTGAACCTCGGGGAGTCGTCCTACATACCCTATTTAGGAAACAGGGATCAAAACACACATAGTTCATTTTGAGGGGCATGATTGGGACTTACACGTTGTTAGTGGCCATAATTGGGATTGAACATCGGGGAGGCTTCCAACATACCATGTTTAGGAGACAGTGATAAAAACCCATGTAGTTCGTTTTGATGGAAGTCGTTGTGTGGACGTCGTGACCATCACAAATCTCTAAGCCCACGTGAGTCATGATCGGTGTGAGAAATAAGAGAATGCAACAGACTTGGCATTCCTCACATATTCTCCCCACCGAGGGAAGGGGAGGAATACGATGAGCGGAGGAGAAGGCTGGGACCACTGGACTCTCCTTATCCCTGATGTTAGAGGATGCTAAGAGTCGCGCAGTGGAGCAATGAACCTTCAGTGATGATAAGGGAAGGGCCATTGGATTTTGGTGTGGATGGTGTGGGGCTTACTCTAGGAAGGATGCCCAGCCACTCCTAAGATAGGAGAGAAGTGCTCACAGCTGGCGCTCGTCAAAAGGAAACGCGAGAGGGGTCCCTGAATTCTGGCATGTGGAGAGGCACAAAGGGGACTCCCTGGCTCAGAACCTGCACTGTCGTGGGAATATGAATCCGTGAATGCTTCAGGAATCCGCTCAATAGCTGGGGAAACCCCTTTTTTCCTTGCCTACCATGGGTATGTGAACTTAATGTGGCGCGCTGATGTGCTTGCATGTTTAATTAGATGGGTCTGGTGGCTTCGGTAAAGGCCTTGGCTTGGAACCTATGAATTGGACAATGAAGGGATTGTGAAGGATTGGGCCAGATTGGATGGGTTATATCTAGCTCGGCGGATGGGAACACTGAAGGATTTGGTGGGCTGCATGGGTGCATGAGGAGTGTCACCCTTTGTATAGGGGGGTGCTACGTAGCTATAAAGGTCGTTCGTGTGCCAGGGTGGTACGCGAACTGATAGGCATCCCACGTACTTGGGTGGTACATGTCTTTGGGTTTGGCCCGTGTACCAGGTTTGTACGCGATGGATTCTATGCGAGCAGAGGCGGTAAGGGGCATCGTCGGTCGGGGGTTCGCTGGTCAAGGATTCGCTCACATAATAGGGTGTTATGCGATGTGTCGGATCGGAAAAATGGCATAAACTCCCTGGTTTGTGGGGAGTACATCCATGGAGGGGCCATGGCTCGTGGTTTTTATTTCAATTTCGTAGTTCACCAATTTTTTATGCGTTTTTCTATTCCTTATCAATTTGTTTCTAGTTTTATACCTATTTTGGTTCAGGAATCAGAACTTCATTTTTTTTCTTCGAAATCCCTTTCTCCTTCCTTCGGAATCATTCCTTCATATTTCGATCTCAAAACCATCTCACCAATGGAGTCTGATCAATTGATCCCCCGATCTCTGAATTCTTCTACATGAATCCAATCGATCCCCTTGTTCCCCTCCTCGATGTCCTTTTATAGAGGGGGAAAAAGATGTATCTGTGGTCATGCAACACATTTTTTAGAGGCCCATGACCGAAAACCCAATTTACATATGACATGGTCAATACGAAACTCAGGGGGGGGTCATTGAAAGCACCTCACCCATGAACCAAATCAGTTTGGGGGGTGCTTTGCAGCCGCACAGGGCTCTGCCTCTATTCTGTGAACGAGAGTGCATGCGGTCTGGGCCAGTTGGCGCGTTTCATGGCTGGGGTGGTTCGTGACAGTGGACCGGCCTGGTGCCCATCCTGATTCGTGCCCGTGGAGGGGTTCTCGCCTCCGTTTTTCGAATGACGCTGGTCCGCATAGGGGTCTTCATACTGAACAGACTGCATACCATCAATGTTGGGCCAGTACACAGACCAGCCGATCCTTTTCCAATCTTGAGTATTCACTATATTTTTGTCCAATTTTTTGAGGGAAATTGGGTAGAATCCTTTCTCAAATTAAGGGGGATTCCCATTCCCCTTTTTGGATTTTTCAGGACCCTATAAATGCCCCCATTGGAATGGGGTCCCATTGGAATGAAGAGGAGACTATTCCGATGTAGAGTGGTCCTAAAACTTGTATAGTTTGCAGTGGTGGAGTGGACCCGATAGGGGACCACGCCTATAAATAAGGGGGGCCCTACCCTTGTATTTTCCATCAATACCCTAATTTTTCATGAGACAATTTGGTGTGGACCCATCGGGTATGTCTCATATTTTCTTAGGTCGCCCTTTCTAGGTTTTCAGCCTAACGGGTTTTGCACCTCTTTTTGTGAACGGTTTAAAATCCCTCCGACAAGACTATCATTTAGGACAGCTTAGATCGAGCAGCTTTGACCAGATATAGTGGGGCGAGGGCCCTAACAAGGTTTGGTTGATTAAAAGATGTCTCAATACCTTTCAGACGCACATGGGGGGAACATGTTTAGATTTGATCAACAGGCAGGGCATGTAAAAAGGCATGGGAGCTGTATCGGTGTGAAGAGGTAGGAAAATAATCACCTTAGGAAGACTTTCCGTTGTCAGACGGGCCTAGGGTGATCAATATGCAGAGCCGCTGAGGGCATGGTATGCATAGTCATGAAAATGTGTCCTTAATTCAATGAAAGTCCATTTCAAATGGCCTGAGGACTTTTATGGGTGTCTGAATTATGGAAACCACCATTGGTGGATTGGAGAGTTATCAAAACCACCATGGGTGGCACAGAAAGGGTATGTGACATCTCAAAGGGTTTGGGAACATCTGTATTAAACAGGAGTGTAGACGAAGTGTCCCTGTCCTACGCATTTAGCTAGCGTGATGGATGGATGGAGCTTGGCGCAGTTTAAAGTCACGTAGCTGGGACATTCCATAAAATGGAATGGATTCTCTTGGTTCTCGGTGATCTCTTCAGAGACGTTCCACCATATTTGGCAAGGTTGTGAAAGAGGTTCGTAAACTGCATCTTAGAGGGTTTCTGAATCCCACGATGGACATGGGGGCTCAAAGGCCAAGAGGCATATGAAGAGAAGCAATGCCTAAGGAAATCATGCCTTTCTTAGATAGGCCAGGGGAGAACAATATACAGAGCCATTGAGGGCATGGTATGCATATTCAGGCAATGGTTTCCTTAGGTCAATGACTGTATTCTCTTGATAGCCGAGCAACATCAGGGAAGTTCAGATTCAGGACCACCAGGGTTGGCTTACAAGGGTTTGGCTCTTTCTGGGTATAGAGTGTGATTTAGGAGGAGAGGATTATTGGATATGGGAGAAACATCTAGGATAAATTTCTCGGGAATGGGTAAAGTCATCCCTTATCATGCCGGTGTGAGACAGTGGTTTGTGCAGGTCTGGCCCGTGTATTGAGGGATGTAAAAAGATCTCTATTCTGAATTTTACTCGTGAAGAGTTTGACCATGTAGTTTAACTTCATGCAGCATGGATGGAGGGAATTGTTATTATTACTAAATCTGTGCAGTTTAATTTCATGCGGTGAGGATGGAGGACCTTTTAAATTCCGTGCAATTTCACGTCCTGCAGTAAGGACGGCTTCCGTGCAGTTTAACGTCATGCGGTAAAGTCGGGGAGCATTATTAAAGATATTGTGTAGTTTAACTTCATGCAGCGAGGACGAGGGGGAATTTTTAATTTCGTGAAAATGGTTTTAGTAGGAGGCATTTCCCTGGATTTTTAATGTTTGGCCTTTGTATCTTCATGTCATGTGGCAAAGACATGTTCCATGTAGTTTTAATAATCATGCGGTAAGGACATAGTTGCAAAGGACACTCTTGAATATAAAGTAATAGGGCTCGATTATCTCATCATGTCCAAGACATGGTGAGGGGTTGTTGGTGTAAACCTTGGTTCTGGTGGTTCTTGGATTAGGAGAGATGATATGGGGGCTCTGAGGCCGGTAAGTGTACGGGGCTAGGAAGAGTATCGCCTGAAAAAGTCTTTCCTTTGGTAGATGGGCCAGGGGCTATCAATATGCAGAGCCGCTGATGGAATGGTATGCATAGTCATAAAAATGTGTCTACGGGTCGATGACATTCCACTTCTAATGGCCATGAATGATTATGAAGATCTGTGATTGTTTGGGCCACAAATTCTATCATTTGATAAGGAAATATCTGTACATGTCGAGGATGCTCGTCCATGGTTTCTTTTAAAACACGAAGAGTTCACTGCGCTAATTTATCTTGCACATGGGGTGTACCTTTACTCCATGCAGTTTAATGTCATGTGGTAAGGAATAAGTACTCTTATTTTAATGGTCATAGAGTTCAGGACATTGGGTGACTGTTTCCACAATCACCCGGAGGGAAATTGAGTTAGGATGCTCTGGTAAACTCTAAACAAGTGTGAGGGAATGAGGGTGTAAACTATAACTCTGGGGTTTTATTGGATCATGAAATATAGTGTGGGCTCTGAGGCTAGTAAGCATACAGATATGGGAAGGGTTTCGCCAGAGGAAATCTTGACTTCAGTAGATAGGCCAGGGGAGATCAATATGAAGAGCCACTAAGGGAATAGTATGCATAGTCATAAAAAGGTGTCCACGGGTCAATGACTTTCCTCTTCTAATGGCCATGGATGATTATAAAAATCCAGGATTTCTCCTAGAACAGTGTTAGGCATATGGGGATAATGGTGTCCAAGAATACAACAAACATCTTCACAGCAATTTCCTGTTGAGTCAAAGTAGCCTAGCCCTGTCATGATTTTTTGTAGATGTAGATCATCATGTAAACCACAGGAGGATACACAGGCTAACCAGTTAGAGATACCATGTCAACATTTGTATGTGAGAGGGCAACAAACTTGTAAACCACTACTCTATAAATTTTTGGATCGGGAGATATGATATGGGGGATCTGAGGCCGATAAGTGTACGGAGATAGGAAGAGTATCGCCTGAGGAAATATTGCCTTTGGTAGACGAGATAGGGGCTATCAATATGAATAGCCGTAAAGGGAATGGTATGAAAATTCATACAAAGGTGTCCATGGGTTGATAAATTTCCACTTCTGATGGCCATGGGAGGTTATGAAGATCCGCAATTATTCGGGTCGCAGAGTCTGATGTATGGAGATGATGCATCCAAATGCACAAGGAGTATTCCCATACTATTTTTCTATATATATTGGGTGGGTTGCGATAAATTCCGTGCAGTTTAACGTCATGTAGTGAGGAAGAAGTCCATGCAGTTTTAACTTCGTGCAGTGAGGAAGAAGATGAACCGACGGGAAAAGGGGATTACGTGTATTTTAACGTCATGCGGTAAGGACACTAGACTGTTCAGTTTAACATCATGCAGTAAGGACAAGGGTTATATATACTTGTGTTTTCTTTTATCGGCGGTTGGGCTAGAAGATAAAATCTCTGCGTCGCTACGTATCCTGCGAGGGCTGCAATCAATCCACATGTAGTTCCTTTGGGGAATTCACCCCGTGCAGGTCTTGTCCGTACGGGGGAAAGGGGAAATTTTTTTTCTTTATTATCTATGTAGTTTAACATTGTGCAGTAAGGATGAGGAATACGCCTCATGCATGTCTAGTCCTTACACGGGGGGAAAGGGGTATTTTTAGCATCATTTGGGGTGGGTGGTTCAGGGTGTAGAATTTTGGCATCACTGCATATCCTGTGAGGGCATGAATCATGACATACGTAGTTCTTTAGAAGATAATACACCCCGTGTAGGTCTGGTCCATACACAGGTGGAAAGGGCATTTTTAATCTTGATTAGGGGGTGGCTGGGCTAGGATGGGGGACACTGGCATCACTACATATCTTGTAAAGGAAAGAATCAAGCCATACATAGTTCTCTGAAATCCATGTAGTTTATGTTCACGCAATGGGACCCTTCAATAATTCCTTAGCCCATGTGAGTAATACCCATTGTGAGAAACAAGTAATGGTGGAAGTCCCAGTAGTGTAACGTGTGAATAGGAATGCTAAGAGGGCGGTTAATAAGGTGGTGGATGGACCCGGTCATGGGGTCAGGGTGTCACTACATATCCTGTGAGAGTAGAAATCAAGCCACACGTAGTACTTTGAAAGAGGTACATCCCATGTAGGGTTGGTCCGTACAAAGAGAAAGAGAGAATTCTTTTTTATTTCATTTAGCGGTGGTTGGGCTAGGATGTGGGATCCTGGTGTCGCTACGTATCCTACAAAGGTGGGAATCAAGCCATACATAGTTCTCTGAAAGGGATACACCCCATGTAGGGTTGGTACGTTCACGGGGGGAAAGTGCACTTTTAAATTTATTCGGGGATGGCTGGGCCAGGATACAAAATCCTAGCGTCGCTAAGTATCATGAAAGTGCTGGAATCAATCCATACATAGTTCTTTGAAATATGTGCGGTTTAACATCGTGCGGTGAGGAAAAAATACTCTTAGTTTAGGGTCATAGAGTTTGGACCATTGGGACTTTGCAATTTAACATCCTGTAGCTCGGACGATAACTACTTTTGGTTATGTGAAGTACTTCTTTAGAAATCTCACATTCGTAGGAGCGGTAGTGAACTGCCCGTCCATGGAGATCTGGGCATATGCTCCATTGAAGTAGACCTTGTGTATAACATATGGTCCCTCCAACTTGGGATCCAGCTTTAGAGGATTCTTTCTAGGTATCATTGGGGTCCAGAGGAACAACACCAATTCTCCTTCCAAGAAAGACCGAAGATGAACCCTTTTATTGAAGGCTCGTTCGATCCGATTCTAAGATACTTCCAGATGGTGCAAAGTGTGAAATCACTTCTCATCCAACTCTTCCAATTCACCTAGCCATTTTTCTAGTTTCTCATCTTTGGAAAACTGATCACAAATGGAAACACGGATCGATGGAAATTAGAGCTCAATGGGCAGGACCGCTTCGGTTCTGTATACTAACAAGTACAGAGCAACCCGAGTAGCGGTGCAGATTGTGGTTCGATAAGCCCACAATGCAAGAAGGAGTTTATCCTACCATGATTTCTTGTCTTTGTCAACCATTTTATGGAGAATGTTGGACATGGTATTTTTGAAATCCTCAATTTGTATGTTGGTCGCTGCATGGTAGCGGGATGAGTGGTTAGCCTTGATACCATATTCTTGGTACAGTTTCTCCAATTCAACAGAGCAGATTTTGGTGTCGTTATCCGTCAGTATGGTATAAGGGACACGAAATCTGGTGATGATATTGGCTTTCACAAAGGTGACAATGTTTCTTGCCCCGACTTCCTTGATGGGTACATCTTCTGCCCATTTGGAAAAGAAGTCGGTTGTTGTGAGGGTATACTTTAGTTCTTTGGTTGTGACGGGAGGATATGGTCCCACGACATCCATTCCCCAGATGGAAAATGGATAGGAGTACCTGGCCTAATGAAGTAACTTCGGGGGTTTGTGAATGAAGTTGGCATGAATTTGGCAAGAGTGGCATGTTGAGGTAAAGTGGTCGCAATCTCGTGCCACCGTGGGCCAATAGTACCCAAGCCTTCGATCCTGATGGGAAAGCTTAGACCCCAACTGATGTGGTCCACATACTCCGGTGTGCACTTCAGTCATGACAGTAGCAGTTTCTTCTCCATCAATGCAACTGAGGACAACTCCGTTGAGGCCTCGTTTGTAGAGGAACGCTTGCTGACCCGTGCCACTATATAGGACAAAGTTGATTTCCCTTCTCCGTATTTTCTCTCGTCCAGCCCTGTCTAATAAAATTTATCCCCTTTAAATGTAGTTTGCAATGGGGGTCATTTAGTTGGTAGCAGAAGCATATGGCTTCGAGATAGGACTGACTTCGTTGATTTCTTCCGTCTTAGTCTGAACAAACGGCAAGACCATTCGACAATGAGAAATACTGATAATTGTTTCATCCCAGTCTGGGTCAGCTAGGGTTGTGGCCACAATAGCTAATGAATCGGCTTGGGAATTCTGAGACTGGGGAACATAGGACAATGTTGGTTCTGTGGAGAATTCTTCCATTAACCCTCAGACATGGTCAAATAGGGGAATCGGCTGCTATTTTTTAATACCATAGTCACCATTGACTTTCTTGATGACCATTTTCGAGTCACCTTTTACCTTAAGGTGATGTACCTATGCCTGGAGTGTGAGCTCCAGGCCTGCAATGACGTCTTGATACTCTGCCTCATTGTTCGTACATCCTTCTGATAAGATGAATGAATATGGTAAGACTGCCTCTTCCGGGGACATGAGTATGATCCCCAAACCCACCTTGTTAAATTTGGGATCCTCCATCCTCTTCCCTGTCGGGATTCAGGATGTGCCATCAAAGTACAATTCCCATGTTGGGAACTCCTCTTGAACCGAGAAGATGTCTTCATCAGGTATCTTGATGTCTGTTGCGGTGGTCCGTGTCGAGTGGTGATCTGCTATAAAATCTTCTAATGCCTAGCCTTGAATGGCTTTCTGAGGCACAAACCCGATGTCAAACTATTGCAGGATGACTACCCATCCTGATAAACTGTGAAGACCAAGTCCAACCAACTCTTCATGATGTTTGAGTTTCAAGTTTTAGCGTCGATCATGGTTTGGTTGAGGTAATATAGACTAATTTCACTATCGGTGGCATTTTTCTATGTGAGGAAGGCTCCTAGTGACAGTTCTAGGGCCGTCACATATATGATAAAAGGACTTCCTTCGACCGGGGGCATGAGCACCGGTGGGCATAAGAGGTACTTATTTAGGCTGTTGAATGCCTCTTGGAAATCATCTGCCATTGGTATGTAACCCCCTTTTTCATTAACCTGGTGAAGGGAAAACATTTACCCTCTAGGTTGGCTATGAACTGCCTAATGTAGTCCAGGTTTCCTTGGAATCCTCTCAACTCAGTGAGATTTTGGGGAGGTGGTAAACCAAGGATAGCCTTTGTATTTCCAGGGTCTACCTCAATGCCACGAAGGTGTACAACAAATCCATGGAATTTCCCTAAGGTAACCCCAATGGCGCGTTTCAATGGGTTCATCTTCAGGCTATGTTGTCGAAGTTTGTTGAAGATGGTTTCACGGTCTGATAGGATATCTGATTGAAGTCTTCATTTGACCACCATGTCATCCATGTATCATTCAACGAATCTTCCCAGGAATGGTTTAAAGTTATGATGCATGGCACGTTGATATGTGGCACTAGTATTCTTGAGACCAAAGAGAATGACCCCGTAATAGAATACTCCTTAAGAGTCCCTGAAGTTAGTGGCTTCTTCATCTTCTCAAGCCATCTAGATTTGATTATACCCAGAATAACCGTCCATGAACAAGAGAGCCTCATACCCGGTCGTTGCGTCGATTAATAACTCGGTGATCGGGCCCGGGAAATCATATTTCGGGAAATACCGATTGAGATCTCTGAAATCGATGAAGACGCAGATTTGTCAGTTCTTTTTCTTGATGGGGACAATATTGGCTAGCCATATAGGGTATTGAACCTTACGAATGAAGCCTAATTTAATAAGCTTATTGACTTCAGCCTCTATTTTGGCTGCATGTGTGGGGTGTGTTGTTCTGGCGGCATGTTTATAGCCCCGATGGTCTTCTGGAAGACCTAAGTGGTGTGTCGCCACGTCAGGATTGTGTCCCGACATTTCTGTGTAAATCTAGGAAAAACATATCGATTTTGCCTTAGGAAAGAGGTATATACCTCATGCTCCTTGAGAGACATGGTTGTACTAATGAGAGTGGGCCTCGGGTCTTCCTCGGTACCCAAGTTTATTTCCCTAAGCTCATCCACAGTGGTGATGATAACTTCCTCAAATGTGGGAGGTGAATCTCTGATATCTTCCTCCTCTTCTTCCGCCACATTCTCATCTTCTTGATCCGACGGGCGGGGGGGGGGGAGGAGTTCTCGGAACGAGCTTTTGGGAGTCTGGAGGCGAGGTATTGAGGGAGTCCTCACTCAAGTATTCACCCCCAAATTGAGTGTTAGAGGTCGTTTCTGCACTGTTATGCTCGGGCGTCATGGATGAAGTCATGAGGATAACTAAGTACATGTCCGAAAATGAACTCCTGGTCTCAACATGGTTGATGAGAAGTATGTAGTCATCACCGAGCTGCTTGAGGGTGTCATCATGAACCATTTCGTGGCCATTTGGAGCGGGGATCCTGTCGATACCATCAATCGAAGACTTCTTCTTCTTTTTCTCATTAAACCCAACATCAATGTAGTGTGACTCAGAGATCTTGATAGGGGCCTTGTCAGCGTGCAATGTTCCACCTTTTCCATTGACATAATACTTAATACACTGGTCATAGGATGAAGGAATGGACATGTGCTTATGGAGCCACGACCTTCCCAGCAGGGCATTGAATGTTGTGTTCTACCGGACCGCCAAGAATTCCAAGTAAGCCACAAGGTTGCCAAAATGTGTTTTTAGCTTGATTTGTCCCATTGGATTCTGTTCACTCTTGTTGTAACCCAAAAACATTGTGGCTGATGGTATTATATCATCCTAACTGTAGCCCACCTTATGATGTGTCTGTAGGGGGATGAGGTTAACTCTAGAGTCGTTGTCAATAAATACATTCCAGATCTCAACATCAGTTAGTATACCAGAAACATATAGTGGTTTGATGTGTCCTTGAGTGATGGAATCTCCAACCCGATCGGTGAAAGAAATCATCACATTGCATTCATTCGGCCCAGTCTCCATACGGTAAATCTCGGTCGCGGCTACCGCAGCTTGAAACTCCTAGGGGCTGAGCAAGGCTTCTATAAGCACATCCGAGAGATCTACTGACAATCTCAGGGCATCTAGGATTGAATGTTTGGCTGGTACTAATGCTAGCTACTCAAGGATATTGTATTTATGCTCCAGCGGCTGACGCTTCTCCATTGGCGGTAAAGTTTTAGTAGGCACTTTGGGATCTGGAGTATGTGACGAGGGGGAACCGGCCGCGGGTTTGGATGTCGATGGTGTTCCCACGTTATGGGGACTCGGCATGGATGGTACATTTGTGCGCTCATGGCGGCTAGACACTTGTTACTCCTTTAATGGGATCCATAGAATGACGGGGCCAGAGTGGCTAATTGTGGCGATGGAGGGATATTCTTTCTCCTGCTGAGTCCGTTGAAGGGATCTCCCACGTGTTTTCATGATATTAACGGTTTGGGTCGGGGTAAAACTATAGGGTTGGATTCAGCCGCGACTGCGCCTCCCCTGGTATCCCCTGTTTCTGTGATTCCTCTTCCCGGCCCCTTGTGTTGGTATCTCGGGTTCGTAACCATACCCATCGTCAGGGAACGATTACATTAGATGGACGACGTTGATGAAACCAAATATTAGCTCATAGTCCTATGATAGGTAAACCTAGTCGGTTGTCCCTAAAGGTGTCATTTGGTGGATTAGTGCATGTGGCGCCAAGTTTGAGGGAATAAAATTTGACAGTGTTAGGGCTAACTTCGTCCTCGTTGCAGACTGCTCCTCTTGCGCTTCTCTCCTCCCTTTTCAATTTCACATGGATGACTAGCTTGTGGAGGGTTTTGGGGATGATATTGTCGGCTTTGCGGCATTAGGGGCTGTTGGCGGAAACACCGGCTGCTGTAGTTGATCTCGGATTATGCCATATGCTCGATTGACAGTCTTTCGAGTCATCCAGTCAACAAATTTCTACAACTTCTTTCTGGTGACTTCCTGCCTCCCCTCCCTAATGTCGGAGTCGGTGGTAGAAATATACATCACATGTGCTGAGGGTGTTCCCAGCTTGACCTACCCGGAGTCTACCATCCGTTGCAGGAGGTCTTTGAAGACGAAGCATTCGTAGATATTGTGCCCCAACTTTTGATGGTAGGGACAGTAATCTGGCCTATCATCGTGGCCTACTTCTTTGAGATTCCATGGCTCCGGGAGGTGGAGAAAATATCAATTCATGGCGGCGATGAAGTAGCCACAGACTTGGTCCTCTCGGAACAAGTATACTTTGTTTCTTAATTCCTCAAACTGGTTCCACTTCGATCCTCTCTGATTTTCCTGCTTGGGCGGATGCGTCCACTGATATACAAGGGGGCCTTGATAATTTGGTGGAGGCTTAGGAGGTGGAGTAGATGTAGGGGTTGCCTTGAGCATGACAGAGGATGCTTCAGCTCTTACTGCTTCTTTACAAGAGCATGTGAGGCTATTCATGACTTCAGATTAGCCTGCTTCAAGGAGTAGTCAATTTTATGGTCTATGGCAGAGAGATTTCACAAGCGAGTAGTGCACTCGACTGGTATGAGTGGTGTTCGTAGCTCATCTCGAAGGTTATCAATGCATATAGAAATCATCTCATCTTGTGGCATTGGCATGTTCAGAGAGTAGGTGAGACCCTTTCATCTGTAAATGAAATCTGAGACCCTCTAGTTATCACTCTGTCTTCTATTCATGAGGTCGATGACCGTTGTTTTAGGCAGAGTTGAGCTAAAGTGGAACAGGAACTATTTCTGAAGGACTTCCCATGATTTTATTGACTATGCTGTCAGACTCGTATACCAGATGAAGGCAGATCCTTGCAAGATCAGCACAACGAATCTGAGTTTCACTGCTTCTTTTTGTTCTGGAGTTTCCATCACCGGGTTGCAATAAGACATGTATTACATCAAATTCTATTCTGGATCACCTGATCCATTGAAAATAGGGAATACATGGCTCCCAAAATTGGGTGGAGGAGGTGTGTTGCTTACCCAATCTGGGTAGGGCTTTCGCTCTGGCTGTACCGGAGCACGCCGACCTTCCATTGCTTCCAATTGAGCTGTCAGTGCCTCGATGGTGTTGGAGAGACTATGGTTTATATCCTGTTGGGCTCGGTCAAGGGAAATTGTAGAGTGAGGAATTTTTTTAGAATCTGGCTCAGCCGACACCAAGGGTGAATATGTTGTTTGTGACACATTTGGAGGGTTCATACGTACTCACTCTGGTTGCTTCATGAGTGAAGGGATGTCTTGGAATTATTCTAAATCCATTTTCTGGTAGTTGGACGGGCCTGGAGTCGCATTGGGCGGGGGCCTTGACCGTGCCTCGTTTGCCGGGGCAAACCATGGTCTTTGAGGTGCACTCGCTGGGAGTGCAAGGTGTGGCTCTTCTTGGGAAGCTCTTTCAATTAGACGGTTCCTATTGAGTATCTCAGCGTTAAGCCAACTCAATTATTTCATTTCATCTTCCTGTTGAGAGAATCTTTTTTTGAGCGTAAGTGACTCGTTTTTGTTGAGAGAATGAGGCGGGTTAAGGGTAACTGGTCCATCATTCTTATCCTTTTTGGAAGCTCGCATGGTAAGCGGAGGAAGGTTGGCTAGAGGGGCAGCCATATTTAGGGCGGCTCTCTGGTTCCTGGCGTGCACACCTAATGGTTCGTTGTGAATCACAGCCTGAACAGAACTTTCATCTACCGATCCATCCAGATTTGCATCATCTTCAGTGTCACTCGTGGGTTTAACCTCTATGGAGTTGATGGATTCATATCTCGGGGTGGAGATGTCATATTCCAAATTGGAATATGATCTCCCATGACTTTTATTGTTCTTCCCCTTCCTATCCCGGGATTTCTTTCGGACACCTTGATGATGGGTGACATGGAGAGTTCTTTGATGCGACCATACTATAAGCCTCCCTCTATAAGGGGATGATGATTCAAAGGACGGGATAGGGAAAAAACATCCTCTTATGGCTGTTCTTCCTAGATGATAGAATACTTATTCTCGTGGGGGAAGTTGTTGTTGAGGTGGTAAAAATTCCCCCAACCCTGAGGGCTGGGGTTGGCTCTGTTACATGGACGTTGATTCTCTTCTTTTCTTTATTGGTCTTATGGGGGCATTTGTTTGTTAAAAATTCGCCCAGACCTGTAGGCAGGAGTTGACCATGGATTGTGGCAGTAGTTGATATTATCACTACCTGCCTAATCATGTGTTCCCCCATTCGGGGGTGAACTGGATTTGATGCCGAGTTCACCTGGTAATCAATCCCCTCTGGGGAGGCAAGAAATGACTGCTGATTGGCATGTCTTAGGAAAGAGGCCTATTGTATGCTTTCGGTGGCCTGATTCAGGAGTTCTTGAATGTCTTGATCCCTTCGGGCATGATGCTTCTGGGACTTACTCAAGGCCTGTCTCTATTGGGTGTGTCACCTTTTCTGAACAGGGACCCCACTTGATTGTTGTCTTGACGTCATGACGTCGCAAGACATTATATCGAACGGGTTCTTCTAGGCGGGGAGAGGAGTGAAATGTAGAGCTCTGTGTTTTCCCCATCCTCTGATATGGACTCACTTCAGAGCGTCACCAATGAGGCGGTACAACTGGTGCAATGTACAGAGGCAGGATAACTCAAGGTTTCCTTTTCACCTCTCTGGTAGCGGTTGTCGCGCCGAAGGATGTGCTTCCAGGTCAATGTGACGCTGGAGGTCTCTTATTGTCTTGACATAGTCTACATACCCATTGTAGGGTAACAAGCCTGATTTCATCCAATGGAGGGTTGTCCATATATTGGACCAGATGTCGTGCACACATTCTTCTGACAATGTTCTGGGTATGTCGAATTGAGAGGTGGTCATGGGCCAAAACATAACTGGTAAATCATCTCTGGCGATTTGTTTCCTCCGGTGCAACATGTCGGCATACTACTCCGCTAGTGATTCCTCTACCTAGTTGGCCCAGCTGAGATGCTCACCGATAGTGTGGTCGGAGGTAGTGGGGCCGGTAGGTATTGAATTATCATGTCGGTGATTCTGAGGTGGTTCAGAAGATGAACGTGGCCCCTGACCGTCTCCTGATTGAAGAAGGGTGTTGTTGGCGACTAGCTGAGAATCTGACATGCTTGATCCCATCCTTATGAGTGCCTCGTCATATGATGGATTTTCTATGATTGATTAATTAGGGGAGGACCTTCCTATCGATATGATCTGTCACTGCGGGGAGTACCTTCGCAATGGCGGCCGCAATGGAGAGGACTACTATTACAGCTGCCGCAGGGAGAGAATATGCGGGGTACACCCTGGGGAGGGCCTTTAGAATGTAAAGCAATGAGGGGAGGGCCTTCTCATTGATCGGCATCTAGGCATTGAGGGACTCCGCTATCTGCATCGTAATGGCGAGGGATACCATTACTGCTTGATGCCTCACTGCATAGAGGAAATTTGAAGTGCATACCCTGGGGAGGACCTCCAAGGCGTTTTGCAGCAAGGGGAGGAACTTCTGGCTGTGTAGCATTGTTACAGGGAGGGCCTTCGCAACAACTTCCATCATGGTGAGGATGACCTTCCTGGTTTAACGTTCGATGTGAATCATGGGGAGGGCCTTCAAGACACACTGCGATAAAGGGAGGACCTTCTTGTTACTTGGGGCTATTTCTGGGAGCACCTTCGCAATGGCGGTCGTGGTGGTGAGGACTACCATCACAGCTGTAGTAGGGAAAATTTCTGCAGGGTACACCATAGAGAGGGCCTTCAGAATGTACCACACCAAGGGGATGGCATTATCATTGCTTGACGTCTCTATAGGGAGGACATACCTTATCAGAGTGGTGAGGACTACAATCGTGATCTGATGCCTGGTTGTGCGGAGTTTCGTTTCAACGTAACCCCCAGGGAGAACCTTCAGGGCGGGCCATGACAAGGGGAGGGCCTTCTTGTCGTGATGATATGTCCTTGTGGGGAGGGCCTCTGCATTTGAAACTACGATAGTGAGGACTCCTATCATAATATGTGGTCCCACTGCACGGAGAGTGTTTGTAGTGTATACCCAGGGGAGGAACTTCAGGGTGTACCCATGAATGTGGAGGGAATTATTACTGCTCGATCTTTTGGTCATGCGTAGGGATTCCATGACTCGCATCAAAAGAGAAGCTCTCATGATCTATCGTTATATTTCAGTGGGGGGAGGCCCCCGCGGGTGCTCTGGGGAGGAATTTCAGAGCTGTTGATAGTGACATTGTGGGGAGGACCATCGCAACTACTACTGCCACTCCCATAATATGGGAATGGGTGGGAAGGGTTTTTGAGCCTTCAATATGTTCTTACTGGAATTGGGAACCCCAAATTCTAGAAGAATGGAGTCAGGAACCTGCTCTTTATTTTTCCGCTGCCTTCGGCGCGTTCGTGGCGCTTTCTTGTGGGTATTAGGGACCGTCTGCTGTTGATAATGACCATCACCTTTGGTTCCTTTTCTAATTGGGTCCCATGATGTTGTCATGATATTCCAACGATCATCTTGACTTTTAGCAGGGATATTGCCTGCTCTGGAGCATCCACCATGATGGATAGGTGTCCCCCAGTTGGAACGAGTGTGGCTGCTCGATCCAGTTGTCCTTGTATCATGAAATTTGGCTGATGACCCTCCTGGGAAGAAGTAGGGATACATATCTACCCTAAGGCGGCTATCTCATATCTTAGATGAGTCACCTCAATTGGGGAGACTGGCTCATGAGCCCAAGTCCTTTCTATTGCCACTGATGCAACAACATTCTAGAAAGTCTGGAAGAAATGATCTGGGATCGATACCTGCTCCTCCATCATTACTAGGATATGCAGAGGGAAATCTTCGGATAGAATGGGTATGAAGGACCATCCCAGTATTAGAGTAGGAATATCCTTCTCCAGTCCTTCGGTGTTCATTGGGTACTAATAATTATCCTATGTCTGGGTAGTTGAACGAGTCTTCCCCTGTGTCGGGATATGCAGGTTTATCTCTCTGTTTGCTGCCACATCAGGATGGTGGAATTTAATTGCATCCACAGGGAGCTGTCCCTACATATGTTGGTTCCCCACTATATCATGTCAGTGGCTTTTGTTGGAAGGGAGATGTGGCCACCTATTAATGGTCACCACATCTATATGATGGGCTTTGTTGATCGCCACCACATTGGGATGGTAGGCGTCAGGAGCATCGACTAGGAGCTGGTCCTGTAGGCGCTGGGTTACCACCACGTCTGGTTGGTGGGCTTCATGACCTTGTGTAGGGATAGGCGTCTGCCAAGTTGGTGTCGTCCTGTGTGAGTGATGAGCTTGATGGAGCTCGGTGGGGATGTGTTCCTGCCTGTATGATGCCGTCATGTCTGGATGGTGGAATTTGGAGGAGCGTACATGTGTATGTGCCTACTCGCAATATGTCTCCGTGACTGGGTAGCAGAGCTCCTTCTTAGGGACGAGCGTGATGACCGGTCCCTGGTTTCACATTTTCCGCCCTCATAGGGTGGTCCGAGGGTCCAAAGATCGGCGATGGAGGGCCTGGATCCTCGAGGCGACATCCTCCTTAGAGTAAGAATATTGAGTCGTTGTGTAACCATGACGACATCTTCCATAGGGGGTCTTAGAGCGGAACCCCCATTCAGCAGGGATGAAGTCCTCAATGTCGACCTCATCCACCTTCCTAAGATAATGTAGATATGCATTGTCTCATTCAAGGGATAGACATCCAAAACGGTTTGAGACAGCAACAAGAGCTTTCTGGATATTCTTTCACGGCCACTACTGGGCAGGCAACTGGCGGGTCATGGCAGATTGGAGGGCGTGCATAGCCACCTCCACTATCGGGAGAGTACCGTTCAAGTGGTACTCTCGGGTCCACTAATCTGAGACCCATCATTGAATATGTTGAGTAGGTGATGGGGTCCTTTTTTGGTGAGGATGTCAGGTCATTGCGTTACTTTATGTATGTGTCTGTGATTTCCTCCATGATGACATTGGATCGAAAGGAGTTCTGATTGGTACCTGTAAAATATTTTAACAAATACAAATAGAAAACCCATCAAAGCAGCATATCATGATCTCATGTGTATTTAATGACCTTGATTGGCCCTCCTTGTGAGTATAAGGGGGAACAAAGTAGGATTAGGTTAAATATGTCATGATTGGTTAAAGATTCATATCGGATTCACCATTTTTGATTCGACCGAGGAGAAAACGGGTGCTTCCCAGCGGTTGATTAGGGAAGGTTGGGTTCTGCTAAATCACCCATATTAAGTTCACCGTTTTCGTTTCGAAATGCCCAAAAATTCTATATCCAATGATACGTGGACCTACTTTCCAAATGATGGCATTCACTAGGTGATTTGGACAGCGGCACTTAAGAACTCACATTGGTCGAGAGGATGGGAAGTCGGGCTCATCGCACCCTTTTGGTGGGAATTATTGCCTGTTCCGGGACTCTCTTATTGATTTAAGATGTATTCATATGTTCGTGAATCATTGGTTTATACCCATGCATAGTATCCACGGATTACTCCGGGTTGGCAATGATCAGCTGAACGGATGTATTCTGAATCATTTAGGCCCGAGGATTACCATACGTCATTGGATTAATGACTCCTAGGAGTTTGGACTCATTGAGAAAGTACTAGTTTAAAGCCTCATAACTGGGCACTCTGAAGTTTATTGTCATCCAGAGGGGACAGATAACGACTTGAGCATTTAGATCGAACCCGTGATACGGGCTTATATGAGAGTTTCATGTTGTTAGGATTGAACATCGGGGGGTGTCCTACATACCCCTTTTAGGAAACAGGGATCAAAACCCACATAGTTATTTTTTAGGGGAATGATTGGGACTTACACATGGTTACTGGCCCAAATTTGGATTGAACCTCACGAAGGCTTCCTACATACCCTGTTTAGAAGACAGGGATCAAAACACACATATTTTATTTTGAGGGTCTTCGTTGTGCGGGCCCCATGACTATCACAAATCTCTAAGCCCACGTGATTCATGCTCAGTGTGAGAAACAAGAGAATGCAACAGACTTGGAAAGCCTCACACATTATCTCTACCTAGGGAAGGGTAGGAAGACGACGAGCGGAGGAGAAGGTCGGGACCACTAGACTCTCCTTCTCCCTAATGTTGGAGGAAGGTATTAGTTGTGCAGTAGAGAAATGAACCTTCTGTGATGAGAGGGGAAGGGTCATTGGCTTCTGGTGAGGGTGGTGTGGGGCTTACTCCAAGAGGGATGCCTAGACACTCCCAGGAGAGGGGAGAAGCACTAACCGCAGGCACTCGTCCAAAGGAAATGAAAGCGGGGTCCCTCAATCCTGGAAAGTGGAGAGGCACAAAGGGGACTCCCTAGCTCAGACCCTGCACTACCGTGGAAATGTGAACCTAGGAATGATTCGGGAAGCTACTCAAGAGCCAGGGAAACCCCTTTGTCCTCGCCTACTGTGGGTATGTGAACTCAATGTGGCGTGCTGATGCGCCTGAAGGTTTCATCATACGGGTTCGGTGGTTTCGGTAGAGGCCTTGGATAGGGGCTGAGGAATATAAAAATGATGGGATTGCGAAAGATCAGGCCATATTGAAAGGGTTTTATCTGCCTCAGGGAATGAGAACACTGAAGGAGTTGGCGGGCCACATGGGTGCATGAGGAGTGGCACGCTTTGCGTAGGGGGTGCTACATGGCTGGATAGGTCGTCCGCGTACCAGGTTGGTACGTGGACTGATATGCATCCCACGTACCAGGGCGGTACACGGCTTCGGGTTCAACCCACGTACCAGGTTGGTACATGGTGGAGTCCGCGTGAGAAGCAGCGGACATGCACGTCGCTGGTCGGGGGTTCTTTGTTCAGGACTTCTCCCGCATAGGAGGGTGCTATGTGGTGCGTCAGATAAAAAAATGGGCATAAACACCCTGGTCCGTGGGGAGTACATCCGCAGAGGGTCCATGGCTCACAGTTTTTATTTAATGTTCGTAGTTCACCAATTTGTTATGCATTTTTCGGTTCTTTATCTATTCATTTCTAGTTTTATACTTGTTCTGGTTCGTGAATCGGAACTTCGTTGTTCGTGAAATCCTAAGCTCCTTACTCTAGAATCCTTCCTTCAGAAGTCGATCTCCAAACCTTCTCGCCGATGGAGTCTGATCAATCAATCCCCCGATCTCTGAATCCTTCTACCTGAATCTGATCGATCTATTTCTTCTACCCCTCGATGTCCTTTTATAGAGGGGGGAAAGATATGTATATGTGGTCATGCGGCACATTTTGTGGAGGCCCATGACCAAAAACCCGGTTTACGGATGACTTGATCAATCCGAAACTCGTGGGGGTCATCTAATGCACCTCACCGGTGAACCAAATCGTTTCGGGGGTGCTTTGCGGTCGCTCAAGGCTCCACCTCTGTTCCTCGAATGACAACGCGTGCGGTCTGCGCTGGTTGGTGCGTTTCGCAGCTGTGGTGGTTTGTGACGGTAAACTGGCCTGGCGCTCGTCCTGCTTCACGCCCGCAGAGGGGTTCCTACCTCCGTTTCGTTAATGATGCTGGTCTGCGGAGGGGGCGGCTTGCTGAACTGGCCGCGTACCATAAATGTTGGACTGGTATGCGGACCAGTCGGTCCTTTTCCAATCTTGGGTATTCTCCATATTTTTGTCCACTTCATTGAAGGAAATTTGGTAGAATCCTTTCTCAAATTAAGGGGGATTCCCATTCTCCTTTCCATATTTTTCAGGACCCTAAAACAACGAGAATCAATTGAAATGAGTGGGTATTGTTATTTTAGTTAGGACACATGCCTGAAGGATATCACGAGACATGAACAGCGAACCAGATGGATTTTTCCAAAATTTTGTTGTATGCCTAAGGGGAAACATTTGACTTGATTCTACATATCAATATGAATTTTCATGACAAAAATATTTTACAGAATGAGCATATTTGGAAATAAATAACATGCTATGGTGATGGTTCAGATGATGTGAATTAGGGTCATTGAACATATTATTTTCCAACGTCTTCCACCATTAATATTTGTCAATGATTTTATATTAGGAAAACCTTTTATTTATCTAGTGTTAGTTTATTTTCTATCTCATGTGATCTAGCTAATGTGTGGGATGCACCTGACTTTTCCTAGCAGATCTTTTCCACAGGATCAATGAGTGATCACATGAAGCGATTTATCCATGCTACATGATCACTCAGGTTTTTTTTTTGTATATTATATGAAGGAAAAACTTTTTGGTTTTGAGATTAGCCACTCCATGATATCATCTATAGTGCAAGTGAAAGTTTCCATGAGTTATTTTGTCAGTATATAGCCTATTATAATCATAATTCATGATTTTATGGGGGATCTATAGGAAACACTAGCCTGATTGTTCGCTTCTTTCACAATATATCTCATGCGGATCTGGGAAGGAGTTGTTGAAGTTCTTCTTTTTTATGAATATTTGTGAGTATCTATCATGGATTGCTCAATGAGTGTCACCTAATTTTAAGAGACTATGAGAGTATTCCATCAATTACTCCTTTATTGAATTTTATTCAATTAAATAGTCCTTGTTGAATCCATTGGATACACACAAAAATTTTATTGTCATTTTGACATGTCCAAGGGCCATCATGAGGTCAGGATGACTGTTGAAATGCCTTCACATGATATCAGAAGACTTATCATGGATTGTTCGTGAGACAAGGATGGTTTTTCATTGGGAACTCACGGGATCAATCTGACTTGCCTAGGATTCTTGTGAAACCATGTCATGGACGTCCTTATAACGTCTCATGAGTTTTATGACTAGTAGATACTCCCATATCCTTTCCTTTTATTTCCAAATATTTATTTTATAAATATCTATATTCAAGATCAATTCCATGTGTAAGATCATTGGGAATTTATTTATTTTTTGGTGATGTGTCTTGTTACCAAAAATGGCCCCAAAAGGATGTGTGATAATTTCATGGGAAAAGCCATATTCTTGTCCTTAGGGATGTAGAGGGGGAGTGGTTGGTTTCATGTACATAATTGAGGCCTTTCGTTTTATGAGGATAACAAGACAAAAGGATTTCATGAGATGATGTAGGCATGTTGATAGGGTATCATAGTTTTATGTGGATCACAAGGGTCACATCGCATGATGTTCATTAACAATGAAAGGCTCACACCTCCTCCTCTTAATTTTCAATATTATTATAATAAAATGGGTTTTGGGTTTTTCATGTTTTCTTATATGTGTTCACGGATAGTTATCATCCACATTGGTGATGACCCACATGATCTATATGACTACAAGAAGTTCCCATCATTTGAATATATTCCATCAGATTTTCATGGATTATCAGATTTTTGTCCATTCTCTATTAATTGACAATATGTGTCTCTTGGGGGAGTCTATCTAGATATAGCCACATGACCACTTGTTGTCCTGCGATCCTTCACAATAGAGGAAGGATTTTTTTTATAACGACTCTATGGGATCTATTGTAGGATATGTAGTACACATGGTTCCTTAACATGAATTTATGATGGTCACATGATCATGATTATCTTCGAGGATTTCAGGATCCATGAAATCCATCCACCTCCTAATTATATTTCATTTTAGGGGAAACAATAACCATATTTATTCTTTTCTCCCTTTGTGAATTATATGATGCTCATTTTCTAGGCGTCAAAAATACAATGTACTAAATTTCCTCATATTTTATGAAATCATGAGCCATTTACACTATGATATTTAGTGCAATACATTTACTGTGACATTAAATTATATATCCTCTCATTGATTGTTGTAATTACTATTTTTTTGTATCTGGCTATCCATATATGTTTTGGGAGAACATATATCTTTTTTGTACATAATTTTAAAGTATATAGTCAAAAATCATTTCTTTCTCCAACTTCATCCCATCATATTGGAGTTATACACAACTTCCCATAGAGTTATTTATAAGTATCCTTGAGAATTATTGAGTGAAAACTATTTTTATTGGAGAATTCAACAAGTGGATGATGTTATTCCTATCTCCCTTGAAAATAATGTGACTTATACCATTAAATTCATTGAAATTTTTGAATTTTACTATGAAACTATCCATTAGATTTAGTATGATAGGTTTTGTTGAGGTTTAACTTGGTATTCACTACGTTTTAAAAGAACCACCAAAACATATAATTAACTCATGGATCATGGTAAGAAATAATTGATTGTGATGTATTATTATGTCCCTCCACTAATTAAATATAAAGAGGATTATGGAACTCATGGGTTAAAACATATCATATGGTGATAACATGAGAATGTTTTTAAAATCGATCTTTCATTACCCGCATGGAATATTTTTCCATAGATTACTTAGGAAGGCTAGTAAAAATATACATAAGAAGGCTAGTAAAAAAGTTCATTGTGGTGTTATAGAACATACATACTATTATGGTTTGTGGTTGCACAATATTCCTTATAGTTTTCACTCTGCTATCACTTACAATCATACATATCATCTTACAGTATATCCAACAATCACCCCATTCATGTTATCCTAGAAATAATACTCTTTCAAATCACTATGATGTTTGGTTTTTTGGAATATATATTGAATTTTGAGTTCTAATATTTATCAATTTGATCATTCAACAACTCTCTATTAAATGGAGTACATAACATTTTATGAGATATCAATATAAAATATTGAATTTGTATTGATTTTCATTTTCATAGATTTTATCTTCTTTTGTAAATTAGTATCGTATCATATTGATTTCTCTATCATAACTAGTAATGATGGTTTGAAAATCAATTGGGATATGATTAATGATTTCACTCACCTTTTGAATTTCATTCATATAATTAATATTTCCATGTTTAATGGATCTATTTAAATCCTCATCATTGTAATAACTCCAAGGTATTTCTTTCTAAATGAACCAACAATATTTTTTCTCTTCCAATGTGATAATGATTAATAATACGAATCTCCATTAAATTCTCCAACCATATACTTTTCATATTTTTATATCATTTTTTGTAAATATATAGTTCATACTCATGTGTTTTGGGACTATATCAAACATCTCCCAATAATGATGGTTTATCCATATCATTGATGAATTAAATGAATCTAACTAAAAAATGGTAAGATAAATGTATTCATAGGGCTTTAAAAATAGTGATGCATATGAAATAAAATTTTCAATTTACAGGAGTATAAATAAATTTCCCATCAAAGATGAATCACTATAAATAAAAAAGGATTCTCTATTAGTGGGTAATATTAGCACAAGTTCACTAATCAACCTCTTATTTAGTTCTGGGAAATTTTATTCGCTGTTATTTTTTCAGATAAACAGAAATCCTTTTTGAAATAACATGGTTAGTTGATTAAATACCAATGAAATTTTTATCAAAAAGCTCATAATATATCTTCATATAACTAGGAAACAATTAATATTGGTTATGATTATAAAATATAGCTACTCTTATACAACCTTTAGCATTTTTTGATCCATTTACATTCCCCCTCAGGTAAAAATTGTCCCAAAAATGTGACTTATTTTAACCATAAATAACATTTTATAAATTCACGAAAAAAAATATATTTCCATGAATTTAATAATATAATTCTTAAATGATCATTTTCCTCCTCCTGAATTTTGGAACATTTCAAAATATAGTAAATAAATATAACCACATATTTATGAAGGCAGTACATAAAGAATCCATTCTATAAATCTATAAATATGTAATGATAATTAGTAAATATGAACGATATAAGAAAAAACTTTTTATGTCTATATCTTTTTTTAGGAGAAGTGATTTAGGATAACTTATTCATTCACATTTTTCTGATGATACCCCAATTAGAGTTCAATCATGGAGAAGAATTTAGCCCAATTAAGATATATTAAAAAATCATGATTCCTTAAAAGAGTGTATATGTTATTTACTGTGATACCATTATGTATTCTATAATAAAATAATATCCATGTTGATATATTCTATTTATTTTAAAATATAATATGTGCTCCTCATGGAAACAAACATGTATGAATTAGACACTTCTATAAGTTTATGAATTTTATTCATTATTTCCTAAAACTCCATATATTCCACTCTATACGGTATCTTTAATATTTTCATATACCATTTTATAATTTAAATTGATAATTCAACAACTTTATCTAGGGTGGTCATGGTAAATCTTTAAGAAATAACTCAACTTATGGAAAACGGGGTATATATCATATTTTTATAGATACCGATTCTAATATTTTTTCAAAAATAATTTCTATAAAAAACAAAATAAGATAATTTTCATAACGAGACAAAAGATAGGCTATTTATCCTTTTTAGATAATTATTGGGTGTCGTTTATGAAATTTTTCCCTTTTAAAATTGATCATATCATTATAGTTCAACAACCAATCCATCCCAATTATTATATAAAACTATTCCATTAGAACAAAAACTTGTCTTATAGGGATATTGTACTAAAGAAATTAATTGGGGAATACTTATTTATTTTACACTCTATAATAGTTACTCTTATATTTCTATCTAACACTCTACCACTAGTAGTTATAAGATTAACTTGATTATCATTGAAAACATTAATGAAATAAAAGAATTCATAGAATGATAAAAAAATATACATTCTATAATATTTAGTATAATGTATGTACCTTACACAATAATATTTGCACCCTTGACTATAGACTTTATTATTTTAAAATAATGAACTCACTACAATTTCTATTTTTTGGGTTAGGGGAAGTTCCCAAACCTCTTATTCTGATTTGGACATTGATTAGATAAATTTTAATTCTCTCCACAAGTCATTCATTTCACTACATGATATAAATTCCCCATTTTCGAACTATGTTATAGAAAATTTCCCTAAAATCTTTTCCCTCACTTGTTTCAGACTAGTTATTTTATTTTATTTACTTATCTCTCAATGTAGAAATTATTTTCAATCCATGGATCTATAATAAACATTTATTGTTCAATCCATGAGACGAATTTGTATCATAAAACTATATATTCACATTTATATGATATGGTAATATTTCCTCCTAACTCCCAAGGTCTCTTATTGGTAGTTCATTTTTCATATGTTTTCAAATCCCACCAAAGAACAAATAAATCATCCAGTCATAATCAATGAAAATCATGAAGAAGTAACATTAATAACTATCAATATTAATCTCATAACTTCCATACTATTTATTCACTATTTTCTTATTCATAATGAATACCCTTCCCATCTTTTAGTGTATGGTGTGTAAAGTGTAAATATTTAAAATAACATTAATGAAATCTTCCCAATCATAGCATGAAAAAGAGTTTCGAGACACAATGGATGTGTGGAGTGGGTCATACCCACCATTTAATTTTTTCATGGTCAATGATCAATCAAATATTTACACAACGATAAACATGGTGATCAAAATAATTGAATTAAAGAAAAATAAGAAAAAGGAATGAACACCTGAACTAAGCACTAGATCATAAAATATTATTTAGGATTAATTTACATAACAAAATTATTACGTTTTTGAAATTATATCTTCTTATAATGGATCAAATAATATATCTAAATTGTACAGTAATTTTGTTTCATGATACAATAGCATATTCCATCTAGTGGTGATCCACACATGTTCCTAAAATCTCTAAATGACACCATAAGAATATCCATGTGTTATCACTCTAGATCTAATCACATGCATCTGGAACCATTGATCTCCATGAGAATCACTTCTTCATACTTCTCTTTAATATCACATAACTATAGAGTGGGAGTTTGAGGAAGATCTCTCTCAGTTGATGGGAGTGTTCTTGGAAAAGGGGGATTTATTGGGCTTGAGAGGATTTTATTAAAATCTATTATGTATAACCAGGAATATTTAATTTCCTCTTACGGAAAATAATATAATTCTGTTTATATATCACTATTGATAGAGATAAGTAATTTCAAAAGTTCCCCAAATTATTTATTTATCCCATTACGGAACCCCATGTCTATAATAATAATAAAATATTTATTTATTGACATGAACATAATATCATCTTGTAATTAAAATGATGTGTGGATCTACATCTCTCTCGACAAATCAAGAACCTCTTCTTAACTACTATTACTGAAATTCTCCATGTGATCTGGTTTGATAGAAATTCTATTCTCCACAAAAATTACTCATTCAATATTAATGCAGGTTGGATGTGAATTCTCAATGCAACAAAGAGGATACTTCGTTACAGAAAGCTCATTATGAAAACACTGTTAGTGAATTTTAAATCCTTTGTCGCCTTCGAATTGATGGGCATTACAAACCGCCGAGGTGCACTTTTGAGGTTTTTTGGCAAACCCCGCTCCCAGGATTGATCAAACTGAATGTGGATGGTGTTCCAAAGAAATCCGGGATCCGCGGGATGTGGTGCTATCATCAGAAACAACCTTGGTCAATGTCTTGGGTTCTTCTTTTTCGGTCATGGTATTTCTTATTCTCCAGAGGTGGAAATTATGGGGGTGATACATGTCGTCAGCTCTGCTTAGAAAAAGGGTGGAACAATATTTGGATTGAAAGTGATTCAACCACTATAGTTCATGCCATTTGGGAGGGTGTGGTGCATCTTTCCTGGCCTCTGACCACCCGATGGATAAACTGCCTTGATTTTCTTATGGGGTTTAACTTCATTGCCACACATACCTTTCGTGAAGAGAACATGGTTGCTGATGGTCTTTCTAACAAAGGAATCAACCAGGACATAACTTGGAAGGACGACTTGCTAGTTGAGTTGCTTCCTTTTTATGATAAAGATTGTAATAAAATACCTTATTTCATACTCATGTATTTCTATATTTCATTTTTAATAAAATTTGTCTCATCCTTTGACCGATTCACCAAAAAAATATATAATAGTGAAAACATAGAAAATATTTATTTATAAAATATTCCACTAACATAATATTCTCTCCAATAACATGTGAAAAAATATTTTTGATCAATTGTACATTAATAATTAGTCAACCACATGTGGGAATAATAATTATCCAACTTTTTAAATAATGAGTAATAATATATTATTTAGTAATGATTTTGGATATGCTCAGTATGTGAAAATAAAGGCCTCTTTCTTAGTTCCATTTGGAGAAGCATCATAAATTCCAATTACAGTTTCTAGAAACACACAAATGTAGACCTAGATAATTAAATCAATGATGAAATGAACTAATATTACTCATATGGTTGCTTACCATAAAAAATAATACTTTTATCACAATAACTCTACACAAGAAGGTTTTATGTTGGTGCCATCAATATATTGTCTTGATGAATCTTTCATGGACATTCCAAGATCAATCTTATGTATAGAAAAACATTTCCATTTATTTATTTATTCATTATAAATTCCATGAAATCAGTTGAGATATCAAATTTTTTTAAATAAGATAAGTAAAAAATCCTTCCTTAAAGTATTCATTAATGTAATATTACTAGCGACATAGCTAACTTATCCTACCTCTCTACGAATGTTTGTATTCACAGTTATAATCAATTCATCAAAGTATATGTATTAAAATATTATTTAATAATCATATTAAATTCTATGGATCAATACACCTGTCCACATATGATAACATCAAATGACACATATAAATGTTGATTTCCTATTAGTGGGTCTCGTTCATATAATATTCTACACAGGGTATTAACAAGGGTATACACCTTGAGAAGGTGCCTCAATGTCCTATAGGTCTCCACCATTGATAGCCAGTATCATTTGCCCCATAATATGATATCTTCCAGCTATAGAAAATATATTTAAGAGTAGTGTTATAGAACATATCATTTCTCATCATTTCAGGGATTAAATGCAGTCTTTTAGTGAGACAACTACTCTTAGGACATTATCACAAAATCTATTATGGGTGAGAACTATCATGATGTGGTAAGAAGTTTATTAATATTTAAAACTATCAATATATATTATAATAATTTATACATAATTTGACTCTAAGAAACCAAAACCAACAGACATACACTTTTACTATGGCCAAGTGCTGAGATCCTTCACTATGCTAGCTCTCACATGATTTTCATGCTTTTACTGAGAATGAAATTCCATCAGGTGGTACACCTTGTTCTACTATGTGGGTACCATTTTTATAGAAACTTCACCACCTTTACAAAAATTCCCCATCATGTGATATAGAAGGATTTTATTATTTTTTTGTTAGTGTGACCTTAGCTCGTTTTCAAGATCAACTACTCTAGTATTATTATAATAAAATCTGATAGCATATTTACATCTCGGTATGACATCAAGATCCTAGAAAACTTTACACATCCAAAATGATTAAATTTCCACATCATAAGCCACTATATACATAGAATCCACTGTAAAATCTGAGACAATTTTATTCTTTGAACTCTTTTTTTTTCATAGTTATTCCATTGAGGCAGAAAACATATACCAAATATAACTTAAAACCATTCTATTCTATATAAAAACTAGAATCAGTATAACCCCTAATGGGAAGTTATTTGTATACTCCATAAAACATGTAAATATGCTTGTTTCTTATCTGATACATAAGTATATCCTTAATATTAGGCCAATGGTGGTCTCCTGGATCATCTTGATATATGTATGTCGTACTCAATGGATACTAAATATAAATTATAATACATATCATGGGATATATTATTGATCATATCACTAATTCATATAAGATCATTCTCATTATCACCTTCTCATGATGTATCAATGGACTCATTTTGGTAGAAATATGTAAACCAGATGACACTGGAACCAATACCCTCTTAGATTTTTCTATATAAAATCTCATTGGTATTTGTTTAATATATGAACTTTGACTTAGTCCAAGTATCCTATTAGACATGTCATGAGTGATCTCTATCCCATGAATATAGGATTCTTTACATAATTATTTTATGTAGAAACACTTGTTTAACTAGTCCTTAACAGACTATAAGAATTTTTTTAGATTCTAACATATAATATGTCATCAACATATACTACTAGGATAACAACTGCATTTACACTAATCCTCTTGACAGTACATTGATCATATTCATTATTTTTGAAACCAAACTCTTTTCTAGCATTATCGAATCGAATGTTCCATCACCTATATGCTTGATTCATTCCATAATGGGATTTTCTTACCTTGAAAATCGTTTTGGAATCACCTAGTTTTACAATCCCAACTGGTTGTGTCAAAAATACATCTTCATAAATGATCCCACTAAGCAATGTAGTTTTTACATTCATATTCCAATTATCATAGTCAAGGTAATATTGAATGAAATTTATAAGTTAGATGGACTTGAACATGTAAAATAGTGAAATTGTTTCATAATAGTAAATTCTATGATGTTATTTAAACCATTTCTCACTACCCATTATTTATTGGTATTTACCTTACCATATAAGATCATTTTTTTTGAATATCCATTTATAGAAAAACAATATTTACAAGAACAATTCCATTGTAAAGAACCTAAAAATGCCCCCAGGGTGCAGCTCAGTTGGTAGTTTCTCATGTGGGTTTTGGCGAGGTCTCGAGTTTGAGTCTCTCTGAGTTCATCCATGTACTGCTTGTTGAATGCTTTTCTTTGTATTATAGCCCCTTCCCCCAAATAAACTGAGGCTTTCGCCTCAGCATTAAAGAACCCAAACATGGTTCTAATATGTTGAATCTATTTTATAATTCAAGGCCTCTATCAATATTACATATTATAGTCATTATAGTTACTCCTTGTAGGAGAGGGGTTCGTTATTATAAACCTATAATGAGTCACCATATTCAGTTTCTAGAATACCATATCTCTCTGGTTCGCATACCTCTCTTGTTTTCCAATGTAGTATTTGTGTTTTAGGAACTAATTCTTCCCAAGGTACCTATGGAACATATTTATATACCAATTATTTTATATATTTTCTGTCCACTTCATCAAAGTCAATATTTCTTCCACATCCTTTTTGAGGATGTTCTACATCATAATAAAATTAGATTTTTTTCCAATAGTCACACTATTGTCTGAGGGGTTGTATATGTAGTATGGCTTTGTTTTCTTGGGATACCCTGTACAGATAAACTTTGTGCGTAGTGGTGCTAGTTTTTTTCCTAAGAAGGCCCTGACAAATTTCTTTCAACCCCATACATGTGTATATGAAAAAAAATGTTTTCCATCCACTCCATAAATCAAAGTGATTTATTTATTCATCTTTAGTTGGTACTCATAAAATTGTGTGTGTTTTAGATTGAATACATATCTCAAAAAGGACAATGGAATATTTTCATGACTCATTATTTAACTTACCATGTCTCACAAGGTATGGTTCCTCCTTTAACAAAAACCATTCCATGGTGGTGTCTAAGGTGGCGTGAGTTGATATAGAATCTCAAACTACTCTGGAAAATAAATAAACTCCTGTTTAATATATTGACCACATAGATCTAACTGAATTTCCCTTATCGTATTTTCATGTTTATTCTCTATTTCATTCATGAATTAACTGAACTTCTTAATGTACTTGGACTTATACATAATCATATAGACATAACCATATCTACTCATGTCATCTGTAAAAGTTATGATCTATGAAAATCTAACTGTATACAATACTTGAAATTTTCAACACACATTAATGTCTACTAATCCTAGAGTCTCTGTGTCCCTTTCAACCTATACATATAATGGAGATTTTGACATTTTTTCTTTGTAAATAAGAATGTCATTATTCAAGTGGGTTTAGCTTAGATGAATCTACACAACCATGTTGAGAGAGAATTTTGAAATTATTCTTATTTAAGTGGCCAATATAGTGATTCAATAAATGGGTGTTATTTGAGTGGTGTGAACATAATTAATTATCAATTTCTAATACATGGATTATGTAATATATTATATAGAGAACATTATTTAAATGTGTCATACAATAACATGTGTTGTCTTTATAAATGAAAAAAAGTTTATTTTCAATCTTGAAAATAATCACATATGTATCTACGAATGATATGGAAATTATGTTCATGGTAAAAATTGGAACATAATGACAATATTTAAAACCAAAATCATTTTTATTGGAAATGATATGTAGTAATCACTAATGGATTGAGTATGTATCTACACACCAATAACAACTCTGAAACTAATCTCTCTTCTAGAAATATTTTGGCATCTACTTGGTTCCTAAATTTGGATACATATGTGAGAACCCAAAGTTGTACCTAATAACCAATGTATATATATTGAATTATTACCCTCAATAAAAAAGACACCTTTTGATTCCACATGCCTATGGATGCAGTTCCTCTTCCAGTGGCCTAACTTGACACAAGAAAATCACAATTTTTCACTGTCATTTCACTTCCTATAGATAATCTTCTATTTATAATGATTTATCTGTGGAGAATTTTACTTTATTTTAGTCATGGGGTGCTTTTCATTAATATTTCATTAATTTTTAACAATGAAGAAATTGGGTTTATCACACCCCGTGTCTTTATCCACAAGGAAAATCATATTAAAACGTTCTGAAAGACTATTATAATTATTTCTCATATTATAATTAACAATAAAAATAGATATGGATTTGGGAAGTGATAATTTTATAATATCTATATGAAAATATTTATGGAATTTAATACCTAATATTTCTAATCATTAAATGTATCCAATAAGCCTTACTACTTGAGGCCTAGATGGTGTAGACTCTCTAAGAATAGAGGAAAACAATGCATTGGAGATATGGTACCACTCATTTCATTAATTCTCTTGATAGATATTCTAATGTTGATAGGTTGTGCTAGATGCATCAGTGTCCTCATGTTTCTTCAAAATCTCATTTTTAGGGATGATAGACAGATTACTTGAATATATGTCGATCATTCAAATGTTACTCATTGATTGATAATTCTTTATCCCATTCCTCAACATAAGGAGCATCATGAATACGTTATTCCAAAACATACAATTTCCTTTTATATAGTAGAATAAGGTGTACTAACATTTTCCACTCATGGAAAATATTGATGGTGAGAATGTTATATTTATAAAGTATGGATCACAGTGACATGTTTGAATTCAGTTTAATATATTTCCTACAAAATAATATGAAGATAATTTTAGTACTTAATTTGATAATATTTAGACAGGTAAATATATATTACATTTATTAATCATTTATCAAAACCTAGTAGCCTTCACCATTGGTTTTGAAACAACCTATTCCTTAGACATTCTAGTGTAAGGGATTCATATTCACTTTCTCATTACCCTAATTATGGTTTGTAAAGAAACGTGAAGGGTTTAAGATTGTAATTCCAAAATATAACTATATTTACTCATCGCTCGAAGATCTGTTGAGTGGACTCCCTAATCCAGAATTCTATAAACTGGATATCATCATCCCTTTCCTCTCAGTTACACTGAGTCCTCCATTGGTAGTCATCCCTTGATGTGAACCTATTAATATTAATTCCTTGATAAATTAAATCACCACAATTTTTATTGGTCTATCACTTTAAACTATGGAAGGAATTTAATTGTAGTAGTGGAATTCTATACTGAAATTATATAGTTTATTGAGGGATTTTATAATTATAAGTTAAATTTTTCCATAATTATGTTTTTCACATCATTTGTAATATTAATTATAATTTTATTAACTTATTAACCATTACCTAGAAAATTTTTACACAAAATCCATTTTTTTAGTTGTATATTGTATACACATTAATTTCATTAATTATCGTGATTGAGACCAAACATCCATAATGATAAAACAATGAATCTTGATAGAAATAAATCAATAAAGTGGTATGATCATGATATTTTACTAATTGTTAGTTTTTTGAGTGGTTGATAAAGTACATGTTGACCTAGGGGAAACCGCCATGAACCAATTAAGGTTTTGGAAATAGATTTCCACTTTTCCACCAATGTATCTCTCTTATATTTCATTCACATTGGATCCAAAATCGAACCACCTCCACTAGAGTGGGGGATCTATCCATTACATATGGTTTTACTCAAACACATTTTAGGGAAAATGGTTTACAGAAAAGAAACATTGCTTATTATTTCCAATGAATAATAAGAGGATGTAAGGAATGCATGTCAACAATTAAATTTATAAATAAATTAATTGAAACAAATAAAATACAATAGTCTGGTATAGGGTTAGGATTATACATATGCATGTAACGAAATGCACATTTAATAAATAGAGAATTCAATTCATAATTGTGACTATTTAATATATATGATTATAGAATTAATTAGTTATCTTATTTAATTAATTAATTAGTTTATCTTAATTTTTAACTAAAAATCCTTGATATTCTTATCCATACCAATTTTATTCAAATTAAATAAATTTACTAAAAATTAACTGTGTACATAAATGTAACATGAAGGAAATAGGGTGAATAAATATTTAAATATACCAAACATGTATTATACTTGTATAAGGTTTACTCTTGTGACATTTGGAACACTCAACATGTCGCATACTTTCATAGTGTGTAATATCAACTTAATAGATAAAATTATTTCATGATTTTTCTTTAACCTCTTTTGATTCAATGCATGTAGAGTATTATCTATCATATGAATTACATATGAGTTGATGATTTGAACATTACACCAAAATTAATTATATTTACATATTTATTTATTTATATTAAAATGCATCACATGGTGTTTCCTATACATTTAATTACAACACATATGATCATGTTGATAATTTTAACATAGTATAATAAATCAATTTCCATTATGAATAATTTTTTATAGGTACACGGATGATATTTGAAAGCTATATGATGTCGACATTTCTAACCATAAATCCTGGTAAAATGCCAAGGAATTCATCAGGTAAATCATTACATGGAAAACATGGATTACAAGGTGTCTAAAAATGGGTACACGACATGTGGTCTCTAAGTTACAGGGTCAGTAGTCATGTAGACCATGTATGGAAATACATTGTATGTCTATGACCTTATGGAATACATGATGTGTATGTGGGATGCATGGTGTGTACATTGGCTCACTGTGCACCAAGATAACAAAATTAACATGGAGGGTAAGAAATTATATTAACCATGTGAATTCAATGAAAGTTGTTATAATTAATTTTGAATTATCATTTAACACTAATATACAATGTGTAACATAAGTTACATGGTAGGAACTCTTGTGTTATCTTACTATAATAGATGGTACCTTATTATGAGAGCATCAATTTTATTCTGTTGATAAGATTAATTGTTTTCATTAGATCCATGAGAACACTATATTAAGAACTATATGTCCAGATTTATATTCAACGAAAAAATAAACATTAATTTAAAAATAATTAACAAATAAATAAATAAAACAACTAATTATACATTATTATAAATAATTATGTGGCCTTTCTAGTAGAAGTTATAGGTTTCAGGCACCATATATGCTTGAAGTGGGTCTTAGACAAATATTATTATTTTTTCATGATCGATGATCAATATGAGATATTACAAATATTAATTAACATTATCAAAGAAATTAAATAAATTAAAAACATAAAAGGGATCGAAATCCAGATGCAAGAATACGATAATCGCATAATGATTACAATTAATATAAATAATTAATGAATTACCTTGTTTTAATTCATTATTTATTGATGGATTTGAATACAGATTTTCATTGTAAAATCATTGCATTATAGGAATCAAGACTAGATTACCTTAGGTGGAAATCCCCATGAGTTCCAAAAATAGAAAATGTTATTTTTAGAATATCCAGGTGATAGCACGAAAGATCTCATCTCTTGCATTGTTCACCATTGATCACCCCAAGTATCACTTCTAAAGAGTTCTCCTTAACCTCTCTACTCTTGAGAGGGGGATTTTGAGGATGATCTCTCTCTATTCATGGGGTTACTATTGGAGAAGGGATATCTCTTTGTATTGAGGGGATTCTAAAAAATTAATTGTGCACAATGATAACATATGAATTACCTCTCTAGGAAAATAAAATAATTGGGTTTATTTATTGTGACGGTTATAGATAAAAAATTTCAATAGTTCCCCTAATTCATTGTATAATCTCTTTCCAAACATTATTTATATAATAATAGTGATCTTATTATTATTTGACATGTACCTACCTAGATAATTAATATTAAATATTATTTATTCACATAATATTCAATATATATTATTTCCCACTAGGCCATTATACTCAGTCTGTCATTCCTCCAAAATTTATCTAGCCATGAATAATTACAAATTATTTAATAAATAAATATCAATATATTATTCTTTTAGATCTACATATCTTCACTTTTGGAAGAAATTACAAGTGTGGGGTGAATTTTAGTTTTTGAATCATAGTTTAAATGATGTAAACTATACAAACCTAATGCATGTTAAAGTGGAATAATCAATCTAATGAAGAATGTAACAAAATCAAAATAATAGATCAATATGATCATATTAAAGGGTAATATATAAGAATCAATATAGATATGATTAATGACAATTAAATAAAATCATAGAGAATTTAAATATTAATATGACTTTTCACTTTCTATTATATGTGAATCAGAAATAAAATATGTAAAAAACAAGTAACATAATAGCTATGTAAAATTTTAAATGATATAAAATAATTATTAAAAAGAAAAAAAATTAGCCTGAAGATAAAGGTACTCAAAAGCATTAACTAGTGGCATCACTTTTAAAATATATAGGAATGTATGTCTTTCATTACAAAGAAATCCTTCTATGAAGTGACTGGGTTCCTTATCATACTATCCTCAAATCCCTTGATGAGATGATAATACTTTCTCTATCTACCTTGTCCTAGTAGCCTTCAGTAGAATGGATCAGATTCTATGTCTTATTTTCCCCAGTAGCCCTCGATCTTTATGATGATTAGATGCATATTAAAATGAAATTTTTTTTATAAGGAGAAAACTTGATAAGGTTATCATAGAGATAAAAAACAATAAAAAATTAGAAATACCGAGAAAAATATGTTCACACATTGAATTATCCAGATATTTAGGAAAATGTGAAAATGAAACTGAATCTATCAGCAGCATCAATAACTTCAAACTCTTTGATTGACATGGTATTTATAGGTATCTTCAGAATGATAATATTTCTCTCTAGACAGTTATATTTCACTATGTTTTTCACAATGATATAGACGCATATGACTTGACTACTCCAAATGATATGGAATAACTGAATATTTGATGTCAAATTGGTTTAAACAATTATAGTGTAAAACATGTTCCTTATATTATAAGAATGATTTTAGTATTTTGATTATAAAAATATTTAGTCAAATGGACTTCCTTATAACTATCTGTATGATAATACATGTATGTATTTATCAGATATTATCAGTACTAGTGTCAATCTAATGTTTAATACATTGTTAGTATGATATAAAAGGGATAATGTCTAACATCTAATTAGATAAAGGTGATTTTTGTTTATCGAAAACAGAATCATTATGATGATCATAATGAAAAATTTAAAGATTATTTTAGTAATACTTTATAAATTATTCTATGTGTGGTATAAATAATTTCTACTAATAAAGTTTTATAAAAACATTTGGGAATAAAAAGTTAGTAAACATGTTTTAATAAGTTGTTTGTAATTTCCAAAAACTAATGGAATTATAAGGTATGAAATATATCTTCTAAAAAAATCACCAACTTTTTGGAAAACAAAAACCCCAAAATAGAAATATAAAAATATTATTGAAAAAATTATATTCTTTTCTCTTTTAGGATCATCATTTTAAGAGTTTATGATTAATACTTCACTCACCTTGATTTTATAAATCTACCGAATACGATTGTGTATATGATGGTGTATTTGAAAAATAATCTTTAAAGAATACATCTCCCGCTTAGAAAATATATCCCCCTAAGGATTTTATTCTCCCCCTTAATGAAAAATCTCCCCCTTTAATAAAATATCTTCTTCTTAAGGACTTCTCCCACATTTATCAAAATCTCATCCTTTTTGAATTTCAAAAAGTTATGGGGATTGAAGATGAAGATTCCTAAAAATCATTAAAAACATACGAAATAATACACTGAAGTAGCTACTAATCCAAAAAATTGAAATAATATTTAAAAAATTGGAATTGGGAAACATTTGTTAAAATCATAATATCATAAAAAAGTGATTCATTCATAAATTAAAAATGAATAAAATGTTTTCAAAAACAAATACAATGAGAATTAATAATGAAACAACATTAATATTTCTTTATTAGGGTTTTCACAAAGTCTTTTATCTTATTGAACTCAAGTTGATCCTTCAATATATTATCAACATGCTCTTCTTGAATTCTAACATTATCAAGAAAATATTTTTTTCTATTTTATCAAAGGGATAACATCATCTTCATAGGATCAGAGTGATAAAATCTCTATATTGATGTCTCAAATATAATTATTTAGAGCTTCAATATCCTCACTTATTTGATCACATTCATCACGAAATTATTCAAAACACATTATTCTATCGGCCATATCTTTTGATAGTTGATTAAAGGATTAAGCTGATTCATCCATGAGATTCTTCACATCAACAAAATTATCATCATGAAATTTGAGATAAAAATGAACATAATAAAACCACATTTCTATATTATTACATGTTATATTTTCATTATATGACATTTCTTAATGTTTTTTCAATTCTCCCTCAATAACAATCACTGACTCGGTAATTTTTTTTATTGATTATGACTTTTTAATGAGGTACTATTGAATTATAAATCCAACTTCTTGAAGACTAGAAAAATGTAGAAATTTTCATTTTTGGTGTCTTAATACAAGAACAACATAATCATAAACCATATGAGAAATGGTTTCTACTAAATATAATTGATCTGTGTAAACCTAGGGTGGTTTTGTTTGGACTTTTCCAACTTCCATTTCTTTTCCTTCCCCTTTATTTTTATTTTCAACATTATTTTAAACATTCTTAGGAATTTATTTTTCATAAAAAACTCCATTATATAATTTTATTCATCGATATTAGGTTTATCAGAAGATTTGTTTTTTAAAATTTGATCTTAATTCTCTTTATTTTATAAGTATTTATTATCAACTAAGGATGATTCTTCATTATAACATATTGAATTATATTTTTTATCTGCATTAGAGTGTAATAATAGTGATGATGAGGATTATGATGTATAATTATCAAATTATTTATCTTCTTTATAATCTTTATATTCATTTTCATCTCCTTCCTCACCTATTACTTTGTTATGCACCTCTTCTTTAATATGTTCATCAATACTCTCAAATTAATCTTTATCATTTTTAATAGAATATAATTATTTATTATCAACTTCTTCATATACATTTACGTAAACTTCATTTTATTTTATATTCTCCACCATGAACTATCAATATGTTCTTAATTCACCATTTCTATCATTTTGTGATTATGATTATTTTTCTTAAAAATTGTCTCTGATTCTTTATCACCAATCATTCTTTTTCCATAATCTGGAACTGATTGAACATTCACAAGAAAAAGAATGTTTTCATGAAAATATAATCTAGCACTCAGATTCACCTAATCAACCTGTGAAATTGGTCGATCAACATTCCTAGAGTTCATCTCAACACCTTTCAGCAAATTTTCATATAACTGAGATTCTAAAAACATTTGTATCTTCATTTTCATCATGTGTTATTCTTAAATAGTTTCTAAAACATGAAATCATAAGGCCTTATCCACTTCTGAGTAAATTCTAATTTATGATTAACTGGACTTCTTTTTATCTTTTTGTCATCATATCTTTATAAACATCATTAGGATCACACTTTGGTTTATTATTATTCTTCTTTGTGGATTTCATAACATTAATCTTCATCTTATCATCGTTCTTTTATTTCTTTAATGTCTCTCCATCCTATACACCTCCATCAACTTCAATTATAATTTTATTTTATTTATCATCCAAAACTCATCTCATCATATTCAACAAATCTACACATTTAAAAAAATATTTTCTCTCATTGGTTACAATTTGTTATCCTCTTTTAAAAATTTAATACATTAAATTACCATTTTCAAATTAAATAATGCAACATTATGATATTATATTTCATTATGTTGGTTTTGATAGTTTCAATTGTAATAAGAACAAACTCTCCTAATTAAGTCTTTATCATGTTTACCAAAAATTCAAATATATAAACATCTAAAACATTTTCAGTATCTTGGTCCCCTTTCCTCGGAATGATGAATTCATGCATTGACAAGGCAACAACCATAATATCCAGTGTATGATGAGAAGCCTTTCAAAATTATTTATATTCTTTAAACAATGAATCATAATATTTTCATCTATTAAATGAACCAAGACAGTTTTTTATTTTTTTTTCTAGGAAATACACTTATCGTTATTATGTTATTCCAAACAAATATGATAGTTCCTTTTGAGAAAACATATATTTCATTTCATACACCATTATATAAATTTTTTCTCTACCAATTTCATTTAAAAACATATAAGATGCCTTAAAATCATTTATAACATCAGAAAAAAAAATAAAAAAATCCTCAGGAGGTTCGTAAAAAAACATATTCCCATCCTTGAAAATCAATAATCTTTTCAATGTAGAATCATAATATTCATTGAATACTCTATCAATAAATTTCTCTTAGAAAAATACAACTATGTGGAGTCCTCCTTTATCACCGTTGTATTCTAAAACATGATAGAAAAGAAAAATAATAGACTAAGAATCATGAATGGGTAAGAAAATGGGGGTAAAATAAGTTGGAGAACCAATGTGAGACACATGGGTGTCCATTATAATATATGCACTCAAGGTGTCAGTTTATCATCCATACTAAGGCCAATGGTAGTGATGAATACTATCTGACCTGATAGTTTCCATCGATATAAAGAAAGATTTTATATATTTAAAACTCTCAAGGTTTTTTGAAGAATTTTTATATTGAGAATGAATCCAATTAGGAAAAAACCGTAATAATTTTTAATAACAAAAAAATGGATTTATAAAACTACAAAAACAACAATATTAAAAATAATTATCGTAATAAGGTTTCTTAAAAATATAAGTTAATATACAATTACCTTTAATATTGAAAATATCCATTAATAATAACAACCTAATTTTTCTTAGTTTTATAAAAAAACTAAAGAGATATGATATTTTTCAAATATAAAATAAACAATATTATTTCAGCGAAAAAATTTGTTGAAATATGTTTAATAAGAAAACTAATTAGGATATTTTTTGGATTCCAATTTTTTATGAATTTTATGTCCTTGTTTTTTTATTATATTCATAGTCTTGGAAACATTTTGGGAATTATACATCTATAAAAATTTATAAAAACATCTATGTTTGGAAAAATCATATTGATAACTTTTTTAGAAACACAATCTTTTTTAGAAAACAAAATGTTTTTGAAAAAAAAACATATATACAACTCATATAAAAAAGATGTAATTAATGTAACTAAATGGTTAAATAATATGTATATGTGAATGATTACATATAATTTATAGTTTTTGACTTCTATTTAATGTATTTAAATCTATCAGAATAATGATTTTTTGTAAAACTATCATCATTTTGATCTTCTGTTCAAATTAATTGTATAGTAATGTCTCCTTTTCATAGAACCTAAAAAAGTATTGAAATTGTTTTATCCTAATAGATATTACCGTTTTTATTAATGTGAAAGGGAAATAACTTCTGTCTCTAGAATTTTAAAATCTCTTATAATAAGGGAATGTTTATCAACCCTTACCTTGATAAACAAATCTTCATCCTATCTATCCAGTAATCATAGTTAGCACCATATAAGTTATGTGGTCTATTTGGATTAAGTTTTCAGATATACCAAAATTAATAAAATACATATTAAAAACATTGATATTCTTTTCCACAAATATATTTAAGAGTAAAATGGTTTTATAAACCAAAACTTTCTACCATTACATAAAAAATGAAAATAATAGAAGAAGTAAAATCACATTACATATATGAGTACTATTTTCCTTCTTTTATATAAATTGAGGGTATCAGAATCATAGATAACATACATGGCTTTTAAAAAAATTATTTGTTTTAGTATCATAAATCTCATACTTTCATTAGAAACAAATTATTAGACTGATTAATCTTGTCTTTATTAAATACTTACAAGGGGAGAATTGTAGTTTAAAAAACAAAGTTAAAATAAGTAGAATAAAAAAACAAATTTATCTTAATGTTGAATAATTAGGCTTGGCCCAAAATCTAATGAACAAAGTCCAAAAATCATAATTAGTAACAATATAGTTAAATTAATGTTTTAATGATCATAATAACTAGGGATCCAATTAATAAGAGCTCATTTATCATTGTCATAATTGCACAGATCAAACATACATAATAGGAAAAAATGGTCTTCCACTTTCTAGTATACGTACAATTGAAATAAAACATGAAAACATAAGTATTATAATATCTATATAGAAGTATGAATGACATACAATATATATTAAAAATATATCTCTTTAAAACATAAGAAAATTGTATTCAATAACCTGGACTAATGGTTTCACATATTTTATACTCACAGTAATGTATGTTGTTCCTTAAAAGGGAAATCCCACGACACAAGGCTTGGGTTTACTGTTTTCTTATCCCTAGAATCCCTTGATATAATAATCTGATTTACTATATATACTAGCCCCAGTAGCCCTCGATCTGATGGATCTAATTCTATATCTTTTTATACCCAAACTCCATTTATATTTATAATGATCGGACGAAGATTATAATGAAATTTATTTTAAAGGGACAACATGAAATGGTTTCCATAAAACTAAAAAACTCTAAAAAATTACAATGTATTAGATCAAGATGTTCATGCTATACAATTTCTAGAGCTTTTATAAAATTATAAAATGAAAATGAATCAATCAGTAGAAAAAATAACTTCAATCACTTTGAATGACCTCGTGTTTGTAGGAATCTTCCAAATAGTTCTATTTATCCCCCAATGGTCATATTTCTATGAGTTTTTTGAAATGACTCTAGAACATAAAATCACAAAATTATTTGTTGTAACTGAATGACCAACATTATTTTGGTTAACACCATTGAAATTTAAGATATTTTCCTTACATTAGGAATATTTTTTCCATAAATCAATTATAAACATAGTTAATTTGATGAAATTCTTTATGAAATCATATATGATAATACTTAGGTTTATTAATCAAATGTTATTGGTATTGGAGTCAGTCTCTATTTTAAGAAATTTTCATTATGATAGATAAGAAATAATTTCTATCGTCTTATTTGATAATTGTGGATATGATTTTTTAGACACATACTCATTATGATAATTTTAATGAAGAAGATGATGTTTATTTTTGTACAACATTAGTAAATTTTCTATGTATGTTAAAAATTAATTTTTTTTATAAAAAAACATTCTAAAAATAATTCAATATAAAAATTTGGTAATTTTTTTACGAATGTATTTGTAATTTGAAAATCTAAAATAATGGAAAAGTAAGAATTTTAAATTATGAATCAACATATTCTACAATATATAAATAAATATTATATTCACTGTAAAAAATAAATATTTTTTAAATATTTTTATCATATATTATTCTTTCGAATAACTAGGGATGAAATATATGCAATAAAGTATACATTAATTATTTTTAAAATGTTTGTGGGAATATCATTTATTTAACTAGTTAAATAATAAATATTAATATATTGTTTAACTGATATTCTAGATATACCTAGGGTGTGACCCAACTCTTTTTTCATAGTTTCATTAGGTGAAGCAACCAAATGTCCAAGGTTATCATCTAGAAACATGCCAAGATAGCGATATAGAAATAAGTTAACATCGAAATGACATAATAGCTCATATGGATTCATAACATGTAATATAATCCCTATATAATGATATATCTTATAAAATATGATGCACATCAGTGCCATCAACCTATGTGCTCAATGTATCTTTGTTAACCTATATAGAAATTAATTTTTCCTATAGACCACGATGAACATGGATTTATTTATGGGAAATAATTTTTCCAAAAATATCATGAGATGCCAACTTATGTTAATCAACCAAAGGTAAAAATCCATTCTCACATTATTTATTAATTGAATACTATATGTTATGCACCTATCATATAGTACATGTCCAGAAACATATGTTGTCACAGTTCTCATCAATACATCAATGTATGAAACTTATAAAATTCATTATTATAGTATAAATGTGTATTGATTCAACACACACATCTACATATATAAAAATACAAAGACACGTATAAATTTGGATTTCCATCTAGCAGGTCTCGTTCTCATAATATAATATATTGGCTATTACTAAGGGTGTATACAATGAGAAGGTGCCTCAAATTCCAATGTGTGTCCACCCATAAGATCATGTATCGTTTGTGTCCATCATATTATATCTTCTTTCAATATAGAATATATTTAGGAATAGCGTTGTACTACATATGGGTTCTCATTAAAGAGTGGAACTATTAAGACCATTATGTCTGAAAACTACTCTTAGTACTTTATAACAGACTATGTTACACAAAAGAAAAATCATGATGTGATTAATAGGTTATTAATATTCAAAAAAATGATTATAGTTTAATATAAAGTACCCATGTGTTTTTACTATGGAAAAAAATTCAATATGAACATCAACTAATGGAATCATGGCTTAGATCTTTATCCCCCAAATATAGTTTCATCCCTCAGAGACATATATTCCAAATATATATTTCCCCATATCTAAAAAATTAATAATATTAAATACTTTTAAAATATAATTGATCCATTTTTCTTTGATTAGTGGAGCAGAGGTTCATCTAATACCAGGTGTTTAATTAATCATCGAGGATTCATTTACTAGTCACTCCTTCCCTAGTGAATCATTAAGATTAGCAACGTTTAGGATGTTCTTCATCACTTGAGAAACTGATTCATCACAATCAAGATATTTTAATTCCAAAATTCAATCATATAAGTAAGATTATTGATTAATTATCCCTCATAAACTAGTGAGAAAACACAGTTTAACATTAGGTTTTTCCAATTTATCTGTCAGTTTGTAATCTACATTTATAAAGATGATCTAAAGAGTATGGTCATTGGAATTTGTTTTTTAAAAATTGACTCCACAAAGTTGGTTTTCGATGTAGGTTTCCATGAAAATAGATGCTGAAAATCGTTCTATATTATTTTAAGGATTCAGCATCGCTTTTTAAAAAGTCGAGGAAAAATTTATCAAAAATAGAAATATTTGAATATTACACTAAAAAAATATTTTTAATCCATATAATAGAAATTATTATACTGAATTCAAATATCATGTATCATTGAATGAATATTTAAAAATTTAAATACATTTATTTAGTTAATCAAAAAATTATCATTGCATTTTTATTCTAAAGAAGAATTAAAAAACACATACATGAAATTAAAAATAAGATCATTGTTTGTTATTTGTGAATCATTCGTTCAATATCATTACATTAAAGGACATATTATAAAAAATAATTATTTTTTTGAACGCATTTTACTAGGAAAATTTAATATTAAAAATAAAAATTAGAATATACAAATCTTAAATTTTAATCATAATTAATATATATTTCCTAAAAAATATTGAAGATGGTTAAGTTCATTTTTCATATATTCCTCGGCATAATTGAATGTATATAATAAAATTAAACAATATAAGATTAATAAATACAATACTATGGATGAAAATATAAAAAAAATTAAAATAAATAACCTTATAAATTTAGTAGTTAAAACATTTGTGATTATCTCATACATGTATCATTGAACACAATAACCACATTCAACATGTCCTTTTTGACGATGATGATACAATTATAAACCATTAAGTTGATAATAAAAAACAATACATATATCAAAAATCATAATAATATCAAATATAAAAAAAAATTACCATTATTTTCACAAATTGGATTGAATTTGGGATCTTTATTGACATGTGATCTTGGTTAAATTAAATACATTACCTTTATTTTCCTAAATATAAACTGATTATAAATTTATATACAATTATAAATAAATATAATGAACATCTTAAATGATGTAAACATACATGTTTAATAAGGTAGTAAATTTTGTATGAACACCACTTAGTAAAGAGAAAATCTAATATAAAGTGCATTCACATGGTCAGAATACATCTAACATACAACTCCCCCTACTGTATAAAAATATCACGATTAATGAAATTATAAATAATATTAGTTCATAATTATGTTTAAGTAGTTACTTATCATTAAATTGAAGAAACCAACACCAAATATCAATTAGTCATAATCTACCATATATATATATGAAATTATATTATGATTAATCACATATTGGACCTTAGTGGAAATGAATTATAGATCATTAAACCCATAAATAAATATGGTGTGAATTTTTATAAGAAGAATGTGTTGATTCCTTATTGAAAAGTTAATGTTTTTTTAATTCAAATAACCATTTATTAAAGAATTAAAAATTGAAACTTCAATTTAAATACATAAAAAACAAATGTTACACATGCATGATGATCTCTTAAAAATAAATTAGATCCATGATATATTCATATAATATTCTCATTGGATAGTGCCTTATACATATATCAGACAACATTGGAACCTCATCGATATTACTCAAGGAAAAATAATTATGAGATAAGTTTTGTATCCCATAATAAATATTAGAAGTATCAATATTTTTTTGTTCTTAAACCATTTGTCTCATTTTTTCCATTAACATTGCTTTAAGATACTATTATATAAATTAAATGTTAGAAAAAATAAAAAAGAAATTACAATAATATTTGATAAATATTTAAAAAACACATACCTAATATTAAATATACCAAAGAATAATATATGTCTAATGTATAAAATGACCCACAAAATCCTCAGATCTATTAACCTCCTTAGTAGGAAATCATAGTAGAGTAGTAGGATTGGTAATAACAAGTAATTATCTTATAACCTAACCCATATGAATATATTGGTGGTGTATAAAATACCCTAAAAACTCATGAGTCATATTTCTACAATATTTATATGAGAATCTATAGTATACAACCCGTAGTATAAGGTTGGGTCTAAGCAAGGAGGTGGAGGATCTGAGTAGGCAAACTAGTTAAGTTTAACATGATATGATGGCTAGATAGATTGTGATTATCTCATAATTTTTTTCTAACAATTCCTAACGAACTTATGTAATTTCATCTCCCATGATAATTTTTCATATTTTTCATCTCATCTTTTAAGGATTTTATTTTTGGGTCTCCTAATTGTCTACTCCAATGACCAAAAAAATTTGGAATACCAACAATCGACCGACATCCTCTTATGAAACTACAGTGTTTAGTCTTTCATAAAGTAGTTGTTGGGATTACTATCCTACCCTTATAGATGAGACATGTGTATCTTTCTCTGTAATTTCATCCAAAAATAAAAATAAAAATTATATATTAGTGTTTTAAATTTTCAAAATACAAAAATTCATGAATAATAAATAATATTTACTTGCAATTTTTTCAGCTATTTACTTAGCATTCTCTATAAGATACATTCCACTTTTTCATCTCTCACTATTTTATATTTTTCATGGTGAGTGGGGGAAAATAGTGGACAGAACTAGACCACATTAGAACCACTACTGGAGTGATCTTGCAGTACTTCAAACTTTTCCTTAATCATTTTTTCTCCAATAAATGATATCCTCCATGTGATAAAGTATGAGGGTACACATTCTACTAATCGATGTCTTGATGAGATTTCCTTGAGTCCCTTTATACAAAATGTAAACTATAATTTAAATAGGTAAACACACATATATATATATGAATTATTTTGATAAAATATAATTATCAAACAAAAAAGGCTTCATCAAGTCGACTGAAAACAAAATTTCTTCCATGTATCTGCATCTATATACTCAAACATAAGGCAGGGGTTTTCATTTTTTATCCATTCAAGAAATAATTTTTTGTCAACTTCATTTTGAAATCCCTCCATCATACCACTACCAAAGTAATACATCTTTTCATAATTTTTTTTTTCATCAAAATTGAATGTCATCTATAACTGAATAAAAGAAATTCATTTAAAATAAATAAGATTCAATAAATGAGATAAAATAATTCAATTGAGATACCATTATGGCCTCCCAATGTAGATATTTCACCATCTTGTTAATAGAATTCCAATCAGGATATAAAATTATAATCCTGAATTGGATCTCCATGGAGATATATCTAATAAATTGTTTTTGCCTTTGGTCTAGTTTCATTATTGTTATCATAAATATTAATTGGTAATTGCACATCCCCATGAGAAAGTGGTAGTTTTGGTAAATGTCTAATGACAAATTTAGAGACTAGAGAACTCGATTTCGTAACATTTAAATAAGAGGAATTCACCGCTAAATTCTTATCATTATTCTTGTAACTATTATATTTTAATTAGAATATTTTTCATTAAATAATTATATTAATGGATATTTAATTATATAAAAAATAAAAATACCCCAGTACATGTTCCTCTTTATCTGTAACAATATCATTCTTTTAAATAATAAATTTTCATGAAATTCATATGGAATTACATATTATTATCCAATTAAATTATTACAAAATATGTATATAAAAATATATAAGTAAAAAAGGACACACATGTGATTGTAATTGAAAAAAATAATGATGTAATGATTTTGAACAAGAACAATATATAGAACGTAAATAATTAAATATATACAATATTTCTTAAATGATGTAAACATTTAAAATTTTAATTATCTAATAGTTATTAAATAATATAGTTTTTACACATTTAAATTTCAAAGAAGAAAATAAATGTAATCAATTCCTAGATTAATATGTAGAATTATTTTGTGTCTTCCCATATCCCTTCAGCTTGATAATTTCATACTGCATGGAATATTTTTTGTGTTATAGCCACTGTTATCCAAAAATAGTGTAATGGATGAAGAATCCTTGTATAAATCAACCACAACAAAAACAAAAACATCCCCATCAGTCGAATACAATATTTTCCCCTAGAAAAGGACTATCTACTTATCAATAAATGGATTAATGAAACAAAATATATTTTTTCATGTGTGGCCATGATAATTGGTTCCTCTGTGAAAATAAATCTTCACCAATCAACCAGTATAAATGCACCATCATCATGTTTCACAAAAATATTACTTGAAACCCATTTAAAAAAACACTCCATTACTCAAAATTTAATATAATCAATATCTCATAAGTCATCAGGAACTAAAAAATATGGATTTGATGCAGAAATTTAGTTTTTATCTTTGGAACTCGAAAAATGTAGTTCTTTATTGACGACTATTAAAACATTATTTTGACCGGTACACTAATCATCCAATTTTTTTTAAATGTGTACCCATTAAAATAATAACTAGTCTAATAGATCAAATTAAGAGACAATCCTACTGCCTACCATTTCCATGATTCTTATGTAGATATATCTGTGATGAATTTCTTGTTAAAATAGGGAAAATGTCTTCTTATATTTAATCATTGGACACTTTTAATTTACTTTTGGATATCATAACTTTTATTTCATAAATATGTGATGATATATATTATTTAACTTCATATTTTTTGTTCAAAATGTATAAATTTTCTTTCATCACATCATTACATGGAATAATCTTTAACTTTAATCATAGAATCTATCTACCCTCACTATCAACTATCATGTGTCAAGATATATGGAAAATGATATGATCAAATTCATACAAATAATCAGTACATAACTAAATCACCTCTTCTGATATATCTTTTTAAACAATAGTGGCCTCTAGTCAATATTGATTTTTAACATATCCCTTCAACTTTTTCATATATTTTTCCAAAGAATACATCAATCATAAATAAAATCCCAACACATTTTTATCTCACACACCAAATTTATCATTAGATGAACCATTATATCAAAAAATTTAGTTGGGAAATACATATCTTATTGAAAAAGAAAAAGAGTAGATTCATTCTCTAATAAATATAATTAATTTTGATCAAAAAGTATGATAATATTGGATCTGAAATAATTACATTAAATGGTGATACTATTTCTGAATTATATTGGAAATATACAACAAAATGCGAATAGTAGAAGTTTTTTTATCAATACCTGACAATCACGAGATTTGATACGTATTATTTTCAAATCCTTCAATGACATCCCAATCCTCACATTTTAAGAAAAACCACATCGTACTTTAATTCCTTGATAACACATAAACAAATTAATCTTCCCGATCTTGATTAAATTATGATAAGTTAGAGGTAAATATTTTTTGTTTTCATTCATAGTAGAGCTATATCTAAACGTATTCCCATTTATATCAATTCCATTATAGAATTAAATCCATAATTATGTTTTCATTTTACGTAAAAAAAAGTTCCAAAAAAATGTCATATATGTTTTTCTCAACATGCATAACATCAATGTTATGTTGTATCTCTAAAAATATCCAGTAATGTAGTTCCAAGAATATGGAATGTTTATTCCATATATATTTTTGAATACCAAAAAATATTTTCATTCCAAATGTAGAATCAATATTTTCACTCTGTCAAAATATTATTCAACTAAAAATTGTCATAGAGGAAGATTGAATTATTATCAACCATTAAATTCTTTTCATAATCAATTATAATGATGTTCAATTTGAAAAAATATTTGATGTCCCCTATACATTTTTTCTCATTCATTTTGAAATTGATAATATTAATCATCTTCTTCACAAATTTGATATGATTTATGTCCCTTAACTTTATATCCAAACAAGTTTCCATATGCATGAATGTCATTAATAGTAAACATTATCATAGATAAAGGTAGAAAATACTGTCGCTTGAATGTATTGAATATTTTAACACCTATCTCCCATAGCAGTTTCAAATCACGAATAATTTTTGAAAGATACACATCAATATCATTTCCTGTTTTTTTTGGCCTAGAAATCATAAATCTCATCATAAAATATTTTTTATTCATTCAAATATGTGGGGACAAGTTTTAAACTACAAAAAACATGATTTGAAATATTTTGTCTATATCGGCTACGATATGGATTCATTCAATTAGTACAGAATCCCATTATGATATTTCTAACAACACATCAAAAATCAGGAATTTTTTTATCAAATATCCTCCACTATGGTGAATCAACAGTGTGAATTCTCTTTCTATCAGAAATGGTCCCTTCTAAATTTCATATAATCCCTTTTAACGTCAAATGAATTTGAAAATATATTCCTAAAACTATGAATTATTGGAAGGTACCAAATTTTGTTATTAGGATATTTGATTTTAGGTCTTGAGAATGAATCATAGTTCAATTGTCCTAATTATATAAATGGATTATCAGATGAAATTATTAGAAAGTATACATAATTGATTTTGAATGAGGATAGATGCTAGTACTTGAGAATGAATCTAAGTTGAATTTTTCATCCATCAAATAGCATGATGTCCCACATGTAGGGAAGTTTGATAAATATTCATATTCGTTCATATAAAACACTCAATCATTTGGGTAATAATATATCTTTTTATACCCCAATACCATTGAGTGTAATATATTCTTCTCCTCATAATTAGAATATGGATATCTGCTGAATTCTTGAAGTAGCTCTTTTATGATATCGTGTACCTTAGAGAAACATTTATCACTCGACCCATTTCTTTATTTCATACTAACTAATATTAAAATGGCTTATAACTCTATATGTTTATAACAACATGGGAATAATGGTTTCTCAAAATCTTCATTCCATAGTTCCACTGTTGGTATTTTGTTGATGATTTCAACACCTAACTCATTATTTCATCAATATGATTCTATTTCACATTATGAATATTTTAATCAATAGTAGATGTTGAATTTTTAGTTCATTCACCATGCTAGTTCCAAAGTGTATAATTATTTCAAAAACCATAGAAAACGAGAGTAACCTTAATTTCTCTAGAGTTGAACTTCCTCATGTTAAAACACTTCACAGGTAGGCAGAAATAGAATCTTGGTTTGAATATTTCATAAAACAAATTATAAAAATTGTATACCCCATTTTCATAATCACTAGTGGTTCTTCCTAAATTTATCCAGTTCTGATCCATTCAATACCTGATATCATAATATAATTATTGAACATGTTAAAACATATAATCATTTAAATATATAAATAAATAGATAAATTTGAAACATAAACACATTCAATAAAAATTATTGGTAATCAAATTGGGTCTTTGAACGATGATTTAGAATAAAATAAAAATGAATCTACTAGTATAAAAAGGGCTTTTGTAACTATATGTATGTTTTCCACACTACATGTTTTGGGATATTTATTTAATTTCATACCATAATTTCTATTTTTTTATGATAAATGGTTACTTATTTAACTAATTTTCATTCTAATACATTGGGTACAATCGCCCCATAGTAACTCCTTAGAAGCCAGCTACTTTTGTAACCCTCTTTTTGGTAATAAAATTATTAATCATTATACATAGGAAGATAAATTATGTCCAAAAAAATCACACAATGTTATAGTATGATAATATTGAAATTCTAAGTCAATAATCGATGTTAATTTAACATAATTAAATTTATAAAATTATTTTTTTTAATTGGGTATTATATATAATGAAAAGTATTTTTTATTGAAATATGACCATTTGAACACTTATTGTTTTGTAATATTATTGAAGAAGATTATAAAAATGTATTAAGGCTAATATATTAGTTCAAATAGGTAAATATCATTTCATTAATTTAATCGTGAATCTAAATTATAAAAAATTATAAATTATTGGTTCTCAAAACATCAATAATAAGTAATACAACATCTCTAATGGAATGAAAAATGCCTTCATACCACATAAAAATCAAAATGTAACATAAATGAGAGAGACTATGGTAATTAAATCCATAATATATAATGTAGATATATTTATCTGACCACATTTTCAAATTATATCCAAATCACAATATCATATAAATGATTGAATAAACTTGTCCAAAAAATAATTCACCATATAATTATTTAAAATCACATTGACCACCGAAAATAATTAAAGTAATATTATTTATCAAGTCAAAATATCATTTCACAATTTTAGTAAAACAATTATTATCATAATTTTTAAGAAAATATAAAAAACATCTACTTCAAACCACATTATATAGATAAATTTATTCAACTTCAACTAATTTATTTAACATCTCTAATCTGTAAGCCACCCAGAGGCGCCCCGTACCCGGTTTGTCACATAGCCTCAAGTGCATTTCCCCTAATGTAAGAGGCTACTGACTAGCAGTGAGGGTCTAGGGTGTGATAGTGTGGAAACAATTCCCTCATTGGAAGAGTAACATAGTGGAAGTAAACAAATGGAAAAAATGGTAGCAGTAATAATCCATACAAAAGTAAATAGCGGAAGACTAGAATAATAAAGTGGACCACACATATAAATAAATGATGCATGATACATACATCTAGGAAAGAATACAAACAAATTACATTGCTGAAATACAAAATAGTATTATGCCAAAGTACAAAATAAAACAGATAAATAGTTCCTCAGAATCGCAAGCCTCGGCTTGGTCCCATGCTCTCCAGCTCCACAGCAATTCAAGTACCAGAAGTAGAAGGATGATTTCGTTTATCTATAATTGTGGCAATATAATCTAATTGGGGGAAAATTCATATCCCAAACAGGGTGCGAGACTAAATACCAGTAGGAAATCACCACAAGATCTATGCCTAATAGTCAGTAAATATATGGTAGGTAATAAACAAAAGAAAGAAATAAAAAAGGAAGTACTCAGCAGTAACTAATCCTACAGTTTCAATGTAATCAGTTTCATATATCAACAATAGCAAAACAAGAAGCTAACCCTCTGGGTAGTTCTCTCAGGCTAACACCTCTGGTTCAACCAAAACTAGGATACTACAAACACTCTCTGAGGAATCTCTCTCAGTCAATTTCCCTTATAGTCTCATGCATTAAAGACTCCATGAGGAAGCTCACACGGTCAATTCCCCCTATATTCAAAAGTGATAAAGACTATCTGAGGAAGCTCACATGGTCAATTCCTTATATAGCCAAAAGTGATAACGACTCTCTAAGGAAGCTCAAATGGTCAATTCCCCCTATATTCATAAGTGATAAACACTCTCTGAGGAAGCTCACACGGTCAATTCCCCATAGAGCCAAAAAGTGATAAAGACTTTATGAGGAATCTCACAGGGTCAATTACCGTTATAGCCTACTACATCAGGTTCTCACGACCCTTTTTAAGTCAAATGAGTATAGAAATGCAATATGGCCAAAGTAAACCTTAAGAACTACTTGGATAAATAGTCTATAACATCTCAATTCTGTCAGATAAAATAATCACTTCATCCTATAGTATTAGGAATGAGAAACATCAATGAAGCCTAACGGCTAAACTGGACCAAACGGCCGTATAGAGAATATACATGGGAAAATACATCCAAATCATAGAAAAAACCCAATTCACATCCAATTAACCTCTATTTCGGTATACCAGCATAGAAAAAAATCAAGAGGGTTTAACGGTAAACCCACAATACCCCGTTCAAGGGTATTGGATGAAATTGCATATATTACTCAAAGACATTCAATGGAAAGGCACAAACCACCTACCTCGACATTGGGAGATCGATTTAATTGAGTCTCAGGGCTTGAATCACCATATAACACCGAATATCTACAAAAACATCTAAAAAGATCAATAGAGGATAACCTGAGAATGAGGAGGAGTTGGGAAATGAAGCTCAAGTAGAAGAGAGAGCTTACTAAGGCGATCCCAATGCAATCGACAGTGGTCGAATCATAGTTTGGATGCTCTATTGGGGGCTCGAAGGGAGATCACAGTCGTACGTGAGCTCTTAGAAGAATGAAACCTAGAAGATGACCGTTCTGGTGATTAGACGCGACCCTAGTGTGTTTAATGAAAAAAAAATACATGGCTGGTTCTTTTAAAGTACACAGTGTGTAATTACCTTCTTCGTACTTCACCTTAGGCTTCCTCCAAGTCACCCCCACATGGATGTGTGTGTGGCCATTACATGGCCAGCACACGGTTTCATACAAAAACCAAGTATAATGCGTGTACTCATAAAGTACATGACATGTACTTAAAAATTTCCAGAAAATCCTCTTTTCCTAAAAAATGACTTGAAAAGAAAAACATACCTGAAAAAAAAGATTAGGGTTCTTAAAAATTTCCCCCCATAAAGAAATTCAGCCCCAAATTTCCCTATCAAGGCGACATAGAAGAAGAAACCCCGAATATCTCCAGCCACTACGATCGTATGCGTGCCTCCCTCTCCCAAGTCTCTTTTTGTACTCGATCGTGCTGTCGTAGCACTTGTGCTAGAGGAACAGACCAGCCACAAAGAACCTTCGTGCTTCGATCGACAATCTGGATAGGATGCTCCTCAAATGATGCATCCACTTCCAACACAAACACCTCAGGTAGAAAAGCATGAGACGAGTCTAAGAAGTAAAGTCAAAGCTGAGAAATGTGAAAAATGTCAGGCATATCCCGATACCACAGATGTAACTAAAAACGATAGGAAACCAGCCTAGATCTCTCTAACACCTCAAATGGTCTGACATACCTCGGAGAATGCTTACCCTGTCTCATAATCCTTTTGTGCGCTACCCTCGGTGTGACACGCAGGAAAACATCATCTTCAACCTCAAACTCTAAGGTCATCTCTGCTGATTCGCATAACACTTCTATCGAAACTATTCAGAAGCCTTCTTCTTCCGAATCAACTCTATTAGCTTAGTGGTCTCCTGGACAAGACGTGGTCCTAGCATAGCTGCCTCTCCTACCTCCAGCCAACATAAGGGTGATCGGCATGGCCTATCGTACAAATCTTTATAAGGTTCCATTTGATTAGTTTCTTGAATACTATTATTATAGGAAAACTCCACAAGAGGTATATTCTACTCCCAAGAACCCCAAAAATCCAAAATACATGCTCGAAGTATGTCCTCAAGCACCTGAATCATATGCTCAGATGAGACATCTGTCTGAGCATGGTAAGTTGTACTCTAAAGCACCTTTGTACCCAAAGCCTTCTGAAGCCCCTTCCAGACCCGGGAAGTAAAATGTGCATCCCTATCTGAAACTATGGAGTGTGGAACCCCATGTAGACGTACAATCTCATGGATGTACAATCGTCCCATATCATCAACAATAAAGGTCTCCTAGATCAGTAAAAAGTGAGCAACCTTCGTGAGTCTTTCAATGAAAACCTAAATCGCATCATTTCATCAAGGTGACCTCAGTAAACCTATCACAAAATCCATCGCGACATCTTTCAACTTCCACTCGAGAATGGGTAACTGTTGTAAACACCCCGCTAATCGCTGATGCTCTGCTTTCACCTACTGATATGTAAAACACCTCCTGAAAAAATCAGCAATACCTCTCTTTATACCTGGCCACCAATACTGACAGTGTAGATCCTGATACATCTTGGTGACACCATGATAAACTGCCCAAACTGAGGGATGAAATTCCCACATCATCTCCTCAAGTATGTTTGCAGGAACCGATACTCACCCTTAGAAACACAAGATCTCATCATTTCCTTTGGTATATCTAGGAATAAGGTCTTCTCCTTACACGCTTTCCTGTAGGAATGGTCCTTTAGAATTTTATAGGTGCCTCATTCGCACTCGATCATGGATGGTAGTGGTTACTGTAATAGACGAAATAAATTTATGCACCTGTCTATCATGCATCTCTAAATGCATCTCAGATAACAGATCCATAAGCTACCACTCCATGGTGGCCTCTTGAACTGCCTATATCTAAGTCCTCCTACTCAATGCATCAGCCACTGCGTTACCTTTCCAAGGTGTATAGGCAATCTCAAAGTAAAAGGACTGAAGGTACTCAATCCACCATCTCTGTCTCAAATTCAAGTCATGTTGAGTGAAGATGTACATGAGGCTTTTGTGGTTGGTGAAAACAATAAAATGATATCCCAGAAGATTATGTCTCCAATAGCGTAAGGCATGAACAACTGTAGCAAACTCGAGATCATGAATCAGGTAATTCATCTCATGTGGCCTAAACTGTCGTGACCCGTACACGAAGACTCCTTCCTGCAGCATAATCACAGCTGCTGTCCCGATACCTGAAGCATCACAGTACACAGTGTAGCTCTTTCCTGGCTCTGGAAATACTATTATTGGTACTGAATTCAACCTCCCTTTCATCTCTTGAATGGTTGACTCAAAAAAATTTGACCACAAGAACATCTCACCCTTCTTAGTCAGACCCGTCAGTGGTTCTGCTAAGCATGAAAAGTCATTAATGAAACATCGGTAGTATCCGTCCAGACCTATAAAGCTCCCTACCTCAATTATTTTATCCATATTCTCCCAGGAAACAACTGCTCTCACTTTGTCTAGGTCTAATGATACTTCTATCTCTGAGATAACATGACCCAAGATGTGAATCAAGTCCATCAAAAAGTGGAATTTTGAGAGCTTAGCATATAATTGATGCTCTCTTAGTGTACTCAAAATGATCTCAAGATGTGTGGCATGGTCATGTCGAGTGTGAGAGTACACCAGGATATTGTCCATGAAGACTACCATTAATGAATCCATGTATGGAAGGAACACTCGATTCATTAGTTCCATGAAAACTAGAGGTGCATTCATGAGACCGAATGACATAACCACATACTCTTATAGACCAAACCTGGTTTGGATGGCTGTGATAGGTATATATGATGGTCTAACACAAAACTGATGGTAACCGGACCTCAAGTCAATCATCGAGAACAAACGGGATCCTCAAAGATGGTCAATGAGATCATTAATACTCGGTAATGGATATCGGTTCTTGACCTTCAACTGGTTCAACATCCGATAATCCACACAATGTCTAAGGGTACCATCTTCCCTATTTTCAAAAAGGACAGGCTAAACCCAATGAGAAGTACTGGGTCAGATGATACCCTTTTCTTGTAACTCCTTCAATTGCTTCTTGAGCTCCAGTAACTCTGGTGTAGCCATCCTATAAGGAGTAATGGACACCGGTGCAGCCCCTGGCACATGCTCAATAAGGAAATCTACCTCACACTCTGGAGGGAAACCTAAAAAGTATTCTGGAAAGACGTCCCTAAAACGATCCACCACTAATGGAAAGTCTATCCTAGAATTCCTCTGATCATCCAGATAAAGACTAGAAATATGTGCAGTAACTCCTCTCAACCCGTGATGCTCAGGTCCCACTCTACTCGCCTGGACATCACACTCGCCCATATGAATAAATGATATTCCCTATGGTGATGTAAAACTCACCGTATAGTGATAACAGTCAACGAATTCTTAGAAGGAAACCAACCAGTGCATTCTGAAGAAGGAAATCATAGCCTATCATCTCTAGGACATAGAGGTCCCATAAGAAGTGACACCCACAAACCTCTGGAGGGAAATCCTTGCATTGACATGCCCTTTCCGTTCTAGTCCCCAACGGAGTGGCTAGTGTCAAGATATCAGCTGAAGAAATGATGAAGAGCCCAATTCTCTCCACAACAGCAACAAATATAAAGATATGGGAAGACCTTGTATAGAGAAGATAAGAATCTAAAAATTAGGCTACTAAGATCATACCTCTCCCCGTAGAGGGTCCAGGATCCTACTCATGTTGGGTATGCTCCACTATAAAAGTCTGACCTGCACCGTGGCCCTGAGACCCTATCTGACCACCCTGAGCTGATCTGCCATGATTTCACTGAAAACCGGGCGACTAGCTACCATGACCATGACCTTCACCTCATCCTGAGCGGCCAGAAGAACTTCAGTTCACAGACTGGTGAGAAACTGGTGGTGCCTCTCCTGAACGAGGAGTCATAGAAGAAACCCTGTCACCAGTTGCTGGTGAGAAGATCTGACAGAAGCATTGAAGATGGCCCATCTAGCCACAAGATTAGAACTCCACTGGGTCCCTCAGGAAATTTGGCCTCTGATTCCCATTCGTCCCACACTGGTAGTGTACCACCTGGCTACTAGAAGATGCATTCGGCCAACTCTGATCTTCTCGTGCAGTCTCTCTATGACGCTTCCTACTATCAAATGGAAAATCACTATCTTTGGGTGTCGAACCACCCTGGATCATATATCACAAATCCCTCAGGTTGCGCTCGGTGATCAGTGCCTGGTTGACTATAGAAGATATAAAAGTCAACCTGAAGATGTTCAACTAAGACCAGATATCCAACCTGAGACCATCCTCAAACTTATGTGCAATGAACAACTCATATCCCCCTAGAAAGAGTGTAAAGTGCAGCAGCTCGGTGAAGCGATAAAAATACTGCAAAATAGAAAGAGTAACCTGCTCTAAACTCATAAACTCTCGGGCTCAATCAGTCCTCAAGGTCTCTAGATAGAAGTAGTCATAAAATATGTGATAAAACTCATCCCAACTTACATTATTCATGCATCCCTCTTGTGAGATCATGTCCCACCATCTCTTTGTAGAATCCTGAAGCATGTATGTAGTGATCTTTACGCTCCCCTCTGAAGGTATCTCCAGATTCTTGAAGATCATCAATGTGGCTTCTAGACATGAAATTGTAGCCTAAGGTCCTCCTTCCCCCATGATAGTGGGATGATGCTTCTACTGAAAGACCCGCGTCAATTCTGCCATTGACGGGGCAGGTGGTGGCGCTCCCTAGAAGGTATGCATTATCCTAAGAAATCCCTCCCTGAACAGTGAATCGGCACCTATGTCAGGTATAACTGCTACTTCCAAGATTGACACAACTGGATGATCTTCCGGAAGCCCCTAATCAGACATATCAGGTGTCTGATCATCTCCTTGCAATTGGCGTACAACCAAAGAACGTCTTGGGGGCTTGACTCTGCAAGGTCAAGCACACACCTTAGATTACGGTTATGAAGTACTAAAAAATGGAAGCGTAAGAAGGGAATAAGAGAAAGAAAACATTCATGTTTTACAAAACAAGACTACACGGTGTGTATAATAACTACACGACGTGTTCACCTAAGTCTTTCACAGGGTCGTGTACTTCTTCCAACCCAGTTCGTGTAACACCCCATACACATAGCGTGTTTTCCTAACACACGACATGTACTTGAATTCGTTTCCCCTACCCGAGTACTTCTACATGACTAAGCTACATGGTTCTCCTTAGGATGAAAGTACAGGGTGTGTTTGCACCATACAAAGTGTGTACTAGACGAGCTTCACTGACACATGTTATTTGTGACACGACCGGATACTTGGCTGACACTACACATCATGTTCCATATAGACAAGGTGTGCACAAGAATATTTAACTGACCGTGTGGTTAGTTACACTGTCGGATTCAAATATTCCACTACACTGCATGTTTATAACTGAAACGGTGCATGTAACCTATGATTTCTCCATCTGTGTTGTTAGTCACATGGGAAGACACATGTTCAAGACAACACGACGTGTAAAACCGGTACACGGTGTGTTGCCACAAGAACTTCCCTATCCCATGACTCTGCCCACATGGCCAATGACATAGTCAGAGACTACATGACATTACATTAGGTACATGGTTTGTTCTTAAGAAAAATAGTTTCTTCCGGAATAGAAGAACACATGGCATGTAGTTAAAACTACATGACGTGTATTATGGGTTTTTCCAGATAGCAAGCCATAGAAACTACTCTGAATCCCAAAAAACAATGAAACGAAAATCAAAGAGCCAAATTCGGATTCGTGAGGGCCCATACTCACCGCGAATCAAATCGTGGCATCTTATACATGTTATAACAAGCTAAACATGGCAACGATCCACCAAATTCCAGTCCATGAGGGCCCATAACACCTCAAGAACCAATGTTTGGTGTTCATTCAAACAAAACCTTACACAAACAATATCATATCAAACAACATGTATTTTTATCAAGGCATCTATCATAACAGCATGCAAATCTAGCACAACACCTATCGTAATAACATTAAATCGCTAATGCGCCCTATATGGAATGGAAAGAGTGAATGACATGTGATACCTAAAAAGTTCTTATACGATGCATGAGAGGACATACCCTCATCTCGTCATGTTGTAATAGAAATAGAACCTCAATAACATCAACAATAACTACACAATAATGTGAGTCACCCAACAGTGAGAATCAGATCAATCGTAAACATCCAAAACTGGAGAAATTGCAAAAAACGAGGTAGATTGGAATTTCCCTGTACACAGGTTAGCTACTCCCAGGAACAGCTTATTACCAAGTAACTATTCCATCCTATCCCTAACTATAGGCTCCAAACATTAAGTCAAGAGAAAACAATTCCTTTGATACCACTTTATAACATCCCAGTTTTAGAAGCCACCCAGAGGCACCCAATACCCGGTTGGTCACATGGCCTCAAGTGCATTTCCCCTAATTCTAGAGGCTGCTGACTCGCAGCAAGGGCCTTCGGTCTAATAGTGGGGAAAATATGCCCTCATTGGCATAGTAACATAGTGGAAGTATACAAATGGAAAAAATGGAAGTAGTAATAATACAAACCAAAGTAAACCTGGGAAGAATGGAATAATAAACTAAGGAACACGTATATATAAATGATTCATGATAAAAACGTCTAGGAAAGCATCCAAACAAATCAAAATGTTAGTATACAAAACAGTACTAAGAAAAATTTCAATAGAAAACAGATAAACTTATTCTCAGCATCGCAAGCCTCAGCATAGTATGATGCTCTTCAGCTCCACAGCAAATCATGTACCTGAAGTAGAAGGGTGTTTGCCCTTATCTATACCTGCAGCAATATAATCTGTTTGGGACCAAATGCATATCCCAAATAGGGTGTGAGACAAAATCCCAGTATGCAATCACTACAGGATCTGTGCCTAACAGTTAGTGAATATACTGCAGGTAATAAAAAATGAATGCAGTAAACAAGAAAGTACTCAATAGTAACCAATCCCATAGTTTCAATGAAATCAGTTCCATATATCAACAACAGTAAAACAAGAAGGTAACCCTATGGGTAGTTCTTTTAGCTTAACCGCTCTAGTTCAACCAAAACAAGGATACTACAAAGACTCTATGAGGAATTTCTCTCAGTCAATCCCCTTATAGTCCCAAGCATTAATTACTCTCTGAGGAAGTTCACATGGTCAATTCCTCTTGTAGTCATAAGTGATAAAGACTCTCTAGGGAATCTCACATGGTTAATTTCTTGTATAGCCAAAAGTGATAAAGACTCTATGAGGTATCCCACACGGTCAATTCCCCCTATAGTCAAAATTGATAAAGACACTCTAGGTTAGTTCACACGATCAATTCACCCTATTGTCAAAAGTGATAAAGACTCTCTGAGGAATCTCACATGGTCAATTCCCCTAATAGTATACTACACCAGGTTCTCACGGCCTTGTGTAAGTCAAATGAATATAGCAATGAAATATGGCCAAAGTAAACCTCATGAACTACTTGGATAAATAGTCTACAACATCTCAAGAATGTAAGATATAATAATCACTCCATCATACAGTACTAGGCATGGGAAACACTAAGGAAGCCTAATGGCTAAATAGGATCAAACAACCATATACAGAACATGCATGGGAAAACACATCCAAATCATAAAAAACAACCCATATTCACATCCAATTAACCTATATTTACGCATACCATCATTGCAAGCAATCAACAGGGATAAAATGGTAAACATGCAATACCCCGTTCAAGGGTATTAGAAAATATTTCACATATAACTCAAAGGAATTCAACAGAAAGGCACAAACCACCTACCTCAGCATTGGGAGATCGATATACTTGAGTCTTAGGGATTGAATCACCTTATAACTCTGAATATTTACAAAAAATTCTAAAAACTTCAAGAGAGGATAACATGAGAAGAAGGAGGAATTGGGAAATGAAGCTCAAGTAGAAGAGGGAGTGTACTGAGGTGATCCCAACGTAATCGATGGCAGTCAAATCGGTGTACAGATGCTCGGTTGGGTGCTCAAAGGGATATCACTGTCGTATGGGAGCTCTCAGCCGAATGAAAACTAGAAGAAGAACGTTCTGGAAATTAGACGTGACCCTAGTGAGTTTAATGAGAAAAAAGAAAATGCATGGCGTGTACTTTTGAAGTACAATGCCCGTACTTTCCTTTTAGGTACTCTAATTTAGGCGGCCTCCAGGTCACCCCCTCTTGGCCATGTGTGTGGACATTACACGACCATCACACGATTTCATACGATAACTGCGTACACATCGTGTAATTAAAAATTTTAAAAAAAATCATCTTTTCCTAAAAAATGAACAAAAAAGAAAAACATACCTGAAAAGAAGATCCAGGTTCTTACATTTTTCACGTTTTCATATTATAAATTCATTTCCATTCTTCATCAACGACAGACTAACATCCTCTTATCCTAGGTTATCTAATATAATTAAATAGTATATTTATCTATAACCTCTCCTATCATATAATCATTTTAAATGAAGTTCAAGCACTTTATCAAATAAAATTCCTCATAACATTAATCAATATTTAACAAACATTACAATGTAAAAACGAAAATATAAATGAAATATATTTTATATATAATTTATTCCCAAAACATTAAAAAATTATATCATCACAACCATTTGATAATTTCATAAAATAAAACATTTTAACAATATAAATCATCACTAATAACAACATTTATAAATAAGAATCAACCGTATTCAATTAATTGAAAACATAACTCAAAAATATAACTAAATGACAAATAAATTTACTTCGAAAATAAAACAAAACATACAAAATTAAGATTTCTCCCAGGAAAATTGATCCCTAATATTAACTACCTCCATCAATTTTTTTTTGAGAACAAACACATCCAGATCTAAAAAATTGAATGTAGAAAAGATGAAGAAATAAGAACAATGAAATAAAATGAAAAAAGATATGATGGTTATTGGAAAAAAAATATTTAAAGAGAAATTAATCCATGGTTGTTGAAATAATGATATAGGATGAATAATTGACCACATATTGTGAAATGATGATAAATATCTATGTAACAATACAAGAATCTATGTTGGGATCACCGAGTTTCCATCGGGCTCGTCGTAAGTCAAGACAGGGTTTCGATTTTCTAAAAAAATGAGGGTTTCACGATCCTGTGTTTCTTTAAAAAACTCATTATCGGTTTTCAAAAAAACTTATATTGATTTCTTTATTTGTTTTTTTTTATAATAGAAAAAGAAGGGAAATTATTTTTTTTTTATTTTTCGTGTCTGTTTTATTAAAAACGGATGCCAAATTTTTTTATTTACGACATCAGATACTATGAAAAAATTTACCATGTGAATCATCATTTGTGGTGTTTGTAGCATCTTTTTTTAAAATAAAAAACTATAAAATTGAAAAAAAAACTATTTGGTATCAGTTTATGAAAAATCCTACACCAAAAAGTTCCCACAGATACATTTTTCATCAATTTTGAAAAATCCTACGCCATATAATCAACATTGAAGAGACTATTTCTACTAGTGACATATTTTATTGACACGATTTATTATAATTAATTTTTTTGGTAGAATTAAAAATCCTATGTGTGAAATTTGCTACTATTGGAAATCATAAAATAAAAATTCTAAAGAAATTTTAAATCCTTAAATTTTACAATAAAACACTTCAAGGATGATAAAGATAGATCATGAAGAAGATATAATTTTCTATATATATGTCTTAATGGTTAGTAAAAACCATGTGATTAACTGAATCATATTCCCCAGGATTACAAAATTATTTTTGTAGTAACACCACTTTATCACACGCTATGATCATTCTAATTAAATACCTATTTAGACCTTTTAGTGTTATTATCCGAAAATAAGTATATGTCTGATCCATATACCCTTATACTATATTTAATACAATCTTACTTCATGGAAACCACATGATTTATAACTAAAAAAAATTATTGAGTTTAAAAATATTTAAACACATCCCTTGGGATTTTACTAATGCTTTTGAGTCATAATTTCCACATATAACTATACATTTACATTGATACCAACTTTGGTGACCTTATTTTTTGTCACATGTTATTTTACATAATTACATAAGAAAAAATAACACTAATAACAAAGAAAACTCCATAGGGTTAGATGTATTTCGAATAAGGTACATGATGCATGATGTAAATAAAGAAAATAGAAATATAAGATTTATTTAAACCCACATAATGAATCCTATGTTATGTCATCATAGTATACTAACTGGATGTTTTTTCCTAGAGATATACATAAACAAGAATGGTAGAGCATAAAGCTCAGTGATGGATAAAAAGAAAATGAAACATGGGTGGTTATCATGTTTAAATGATGGGGTATAACCTTAGCTCAAAATAATATGTACATGAAACATATATTATAAATGTATATATATATAACATAATAATGAGAAAATCATAACCATAACATTAATGTTTAATACCAAGGTTTCATAAAGCATATTACAATGTTTATTCACCAAGTTATATAAATCATGTCAAATATATACACTTATTCACTAATCATAACATTGTAGCACTATCAATCCTCAAAGTATATATTACATAATTCAGGTGCCCCACATCGATAATAGTTACACTTTTCATCAAAAACCAAGGAATAATAAAAATGGGTATAATATAAAAACATTGAGTATATTAGTGTTTAATAAATTTAACATTTGATCATTTTTATCCCATGATAAGGGGTTGTGGGTTTTATATATAGAAATTTCATATGGTTTTACTATAATTATATATTTACATGTGTATGTATATCCTAGAATTAAAATAGGGTTGGGTGTTTGTAACACCCCAAGATTTCATACTACGTTAGTTCTTCAAAATAATTCAATAACTTACACTACAGGCAGCATCAAGTTCAAGCGCACCATGACTTATCAAACTAGAAATTCAAAAGTGGCTATGAATAGTACTAAAATAATTTTGAACATTATATAACCCTTAAAAGTTTAGAATCCATATTATGAGTTTCATAGACATAATGTAACAACAAACTCTTTTTTTCAGATAAAAGAAGTATTTTTCAAAAAAATCACTTTTACCGCCTTTTAATGGAGAAACCATTTTAAATCCGGTATTTGAAACTTTTATATATTAAATTTGAAAAAATAAACTACTTCTTTGGGATCGTGACATAATAATTTAGTTTCAATAAATATTTGTTGTTTTTCTGATAACTTTCATATTTTGGTGAAAATTAAAAAATAATATTTTTTAACTGAAAACAACTTTTTTAATCAAATTAATTTATAGTCTTCGACTATACATATGAATGTTTTTGAAGTATAATTAGATTATAATTTTACCATTTAATCCAATGTTGGTTATTGGAAGTAATTTCACTATGAAATTGGAAATAAAAAAATTTCAATCTTTTGGTAGTTATTATTTCATAAAAATACGCTTTTTGGTTTTTGCTACGGGGATTAATTTTAAACTAATAAATGAAATTTATATGTTTTGAATTTGATAAATTGGAATTATTTTTGAATTCATAATATCAAAATTATCTTAGGGTGAATTTTTGGAATGTTTCTGAAAACTTTTAATTTTTGATGAATAATAAAAAACACTAAGTTATAGTTTAAAACCAAATTTTTATTTAAATAATTATTTATTTAATTTAAATTTATTTTAGGTCAAAATAGATACATAATACCTATATAAGTTCAATGTAATTAATTGTAGTCAGTTTATAATAATTTTAGATATATAAAAATTTTATTGAACTTTTCACTGTCTTTTACCCATCTCCTAGGAAAATTTGCAAATTCACATAAAAAATAATTTTAGCGCTTCTGTGAATGTAATTTATAAAAACTGAGAGAAAAGGTTAATATAAAGGAGTAAAATTTGGTTCAATATGATAAAAATAATTTTTGGTCAATAGTAACGTTTTACTTTTAGTTACCACGGTTAAAAGTAAATAGGGTAATTAAGGGTAAACATGATATTATTATTACCCTAACACACATCATAATTCTATTGGATGAGTATAATTTGACCAAAAACAACCTTAGTAATAAAATATTAACCTCTTTGGTCCACTTGTATTACATTAGAACATTTATTATTATTTAATTCCAAGAAGAGTTTAAAGAGTTAAAATCAAAGTTTAATAACTAAAAAAAATTTAATATATGGTTACACATAAGATAAATTTGACTATAAATATTCATTAGAAATATAAAAATATTTCATAGACAATGATATCTTATTTATATTTTTTAGACATTAAATAATTTAATTTATTAATGACACACTGATGCTGTTGTAATTACCTAGTTAATGAAATATTAAACTAATTGATACTATAAATATCCCAATAAATGTAATTTGAGACTTTTTATTAATTACACAAATTTTATAATTTATTATTACATATTAGGGTTGGTAAGATGAATTTTTTTCTAAGTAGTAATGTTGTTATGAATTTATAAAAAAACTAATTACTAAATAGAGTCAAAATTGACATAAAAGAGTTTTTAAAAGAAATATTATATTATTAATTGATATTCTATTCCACAAAATCTAAGGTTTGGCCAAAAGACTTATATAATGATATTCGTATAATTAATCAACCACTTGGGGTTCTCTTGGAAGTATATTGTAATTTTATTAGCCATATAATATAAAAATATAAAGAGACATGGTAAAGGTCACACTATTTAACTAAGAGTGAAATCTATGAGATAAGGTTAATATAGTAAACCAAACCTATCTAATACCTATTGGTTGAGTGGTTTTCTACACATACCCAACTTAGACTTTAAATAATAAACTTTTGAGACATTATGAACCGAAAAAAAAATTATTATAAAATAATATTTCTAACTTTTCCTAAGGTTCCCCACACACCTCTTATAAAAGAGAACTCCCCCTTCTCACAAATTCACACCTTCAAAGCCCTTTGGATCAGCCAAACCCTGCACAAATACCATCTCAACTATCTTCCCTTCATCCTAGTGGACCTAATTTAGTCAAAAATCCATCTTAAGGGGCCCCTTTGATCAAATCAAAATGAAGAACCCGAAGAAGAGGTAAATATCTCACCACCTCTTTCAAGTTCCTTTCTTCTTCCACTTCTTCTTTATTTGTTTTCTCCATTATAAAATAATAAATCCAGTATCTTCTACATAATGTGATGTTATTATGAATATTTTACAACCATATTCATTATTTTATACATCCTTTTAATGACATGTCACCATACGTGCGTACGTACGGCTTACCGTCTCCACGTTGTGGTGTAATTATTATTCAATACATTATTATTTGGATGGGTATAATAATGATGTGTAATTGATGTAAATAATAAATATAACATGATAATGATTATTGATATATGATATACGTTCCAATTATATATTATTTTAATATCAAAATAATGATATTGTCGCTCATGCGTACTTACGGATTACCGTCTCCACAAACGTGATGAGATTCATTCCCTATCGTATCCATTCCGGACTAAATTTCATTTTATGTTTAAAAATAATGTTTAGAGACATGATATAATTCTTTATATTGAATAATATACATCCCATCCATAAGAAATATGACTCACATAACAATTAATATAAAGGAAAACAAATCTATTAGAACCCAAAATGACGATAAAACTAATATATTATTAACAAAGCAAGGTTAAAAGATCATATATGACATCATATTAATGTATATTATCCTTGTATAATTTAATAACAATTATTTAACCATTATACTGGATTTTAACCTACCCTCTACCAAGAAAAAAATTACGAAGTAAGGGGTTTCTTATCTCACTTTTAATTCCGTGAGATTTTCATTGTTCACCACTTATTTATTGCATGTGGTGTGTGTACATCCCATGATTATATTAATTGTGTAATATTCTTAATTTTTTTTTATATTTACACCATAATTGTATTATAATTCTTCTATGGGATGTATGTTTCATAAGTTACCAAATCGGTAAGGGAATTTCAAATTTTAATTTCCACTCTGTGGGCTTTACGCATACGTCATTGTTTATTTTACTCCAAGATTATGTGTGGAATCACTATTTATTATTTGTGTAATAATTTCCACTCCCCATTTATTGGATATAATTTTGATACACTTAATCACTCCATTGATAAATTCTTATGTCATCGATAATAACTTGATAAGAGTAATTTTAACTCAATCTCCATTCATTGTGTTAAACATAAAATTCATTTGTGTTTTTTTGCAAGAATATGTGTGAACTTCCTCTTATTTATTTACACTAAATATCCTATCATATTGAGTGTATTTATATTTTTCACATATAATTATGTCATTGGTTTATCCTTAACCTAAGGATACAGTCTTTATAATAGATTTCACCTCAATTTACATTCCATTGAGTCTTCATTGTTGTCAAACACCAGTTCTATTTTATATGGTGTATATAATAAACTTTGACATTGTATATCATGAATAATTTTATTCTCATGATATTATAATGTTTTTATTACCTCAATTATTTTTATTCAAGTGTCTCTCTTTTGGTTAGGTAATCTAATTAAAATATCATTTTAAATGTTATGAAGATTTATTATTCAAAATCATTCTCATTAATGTCCATGTTTAAAAAATGGTTTTATGTTTTTATTTTTATGGACATTAATGGTTTAAAATTAAAATTCCTTTTAAAAGTTTCAAAGTTGTATGGGACACTTTGATTCCAAAATCTATTATAAACAGCTTCCTGATAGATAGTGTGACTTTTAAATGTTTTCAAGAAAAAGGGGGATATTTCTCATAAATAGTTTTGATGATTATTTTCATCTATCTCAATATCCTTCGTTATTATCAATTGAAGTTAATCTGTGACAACACATTCTTCCATATTGTATTTAATGAGTTATGATTGACTTTGGATGTTCTATTTTTATACCATTCAAGGTTTTTGGATAATGTATTGACATTTTTATGCTAGTTTTAATACGAATGTTTATGTTATGTTTGAAACAATTCATATGATGAATGAATTAGACTTAGTAAGTGATGGGTAGAGCCCGCTATAGCTCCTCGATGCATCGGTAGGTCTCATGAGAAAAAATATTGTCTTGGAACAAGGCTTTAACAAAATATTATTTGAATTCTTGGCACAAGGCCTTGACTACGTGGTTACGAATGTTTGGCATTATGCATTCCATCATTATGACAGTGCCTTTTGATATTGCATGTGATTATTAGACTAGTAGAATATCCATGTTAAAAAGTAAATGGAATTATTTGATTTTATCTTTCCCATATCATGCTGAATTTAAAGTTTAAAAAACTTTTGTTTTAGTCTTATACACTACCTTAAATGTTTCTACTTATTTATGAAAGTTTCCACTATAATGTTATCATTACTGAGCATCTGACCTCACCCCTTTCTATGTTTTATTTTTCCCAGGATGAAAAGAATTATATTATGACTAACCTTTAGGGATATTCTATGGGATATCAGTGTTTTCTATGGAAATAATGTTGTTGTAGTTTTCCATTTTATGATGTAATGTAAACCTCTTGAATGTATCTAGTACTTCCAAGTCTACTAAACTAATCAGTCTTTCAAGACTTGATATTTTATGATCATGCCAATGATACATAATAATGCACCTACATTGGGCTTCTGGGGTCGGGGATTTACAGTTGGAATCAAAGGATGTTTAGTATAAACCTTGGAAACTAGATTTAGATAAACTCTGATTAGACCACATAGCCCTAAGATAGACTTTGAGGATTAGTATAGATGAACTTCCTAAAATTTTGGTGTTGTAGTGATTTTGTGAGCTTTCCAATAAATACATCCCTATCTGGATACGAGCAGGTAGAGGTGGCTCTGGCACAGATGTACCTAGGGGTAAACCTCAAAAACACTGCTTTGATCTAGACTCAAATGGGAACTAGTGCACGACAACGGGCCTTGCTGCACTCTTGGTTACGACACTCCCAGGGGTTATGATTAGGATAATTTACATTTTCATTACAAACCGACTTGAAGTATTTTAATATAAGATGATAATAAATGACCTTGTTAATACTAAGTTGTTTCAAATTGAATATAAGGTGTCATGATATTTTCTAAATGATTTAATGACTACTATTACTCACACAATTCTTTCTGGTTTTAGTCAATGGTTGGATTCCAAGGAAGTCATAGTAACATTGAAAATGATGTAAAAGGTATGAACTATGGTCGAAATGAGAAAAACAATGGAATGTTGATAGGCGTAAAAGATTTCATGTTCATGCCAAATCATTTTTCCAAAAATATGATCAACAACATATATATTAACCAACTCCCAGACTCGACCAAGAAGAGAATTGTGATGAATGTTAAGAGCTCCAGCAGTGGAGACCACGTAGAAAAGAATCCTCAATTTCCATCACACAAGAAATGTGGAAGGAGACACCTAGGAATGTGTCTCAATGGAACAAATAAATGATTTACGTGTGGGAATGAAGGACATAAAGTGAATAATTTTAGAGTAAAAATGAAGAGTACTATGGAAGAAAATAAAAATGGTCCCAAGAATCCATTTACAGTCATTTTTCATAAATGTAGGGTACCTGGCCATTACCCAAGTGAATACCCAATTCAATGGGATATTTTCTTGGTCAAAGAAGCTATGTGAAAATAAATGGTCGGAGAAATGTTTAAAATTATTAGTTCTCCTTGTTGATGGGATTACTTATGAATAATTTTCTTTTGTATTTGTAACCCTACAGTTTGTCATGTGAAAATGATATTTGAGTAAGACTTATATTTTATCTTTTGGATATAGTTATAAATAACCATTTTGTTTTATATGATCATTGGTTTTGAGTCAATTACAATTTATTATATTTTCGGATGAAAATGCAAGGTATGAGATAACATTTGTTGTTAAATTATGTTATGGTTATTTTGAGGAATTTATCTCATATTTTTAATGTTATAAAATATAGTTTTTGAAAAAGGACAACACGCAGACCGTGTGACAACCCGTCGCATCAGACAAAGTTGTGGGAATCGAACCCACAACAAGAGTGATATTGGGATTTATCACCTACCACTAGACTACGTGAAGTCCTTGGTTAGTGTGACTAATTATTTTTGGTTAAATTATTTTATTGATCAATAATAAGTTGATTTGGGATCTTATGTCTTATCAAATGAATACCCTTAGTATAGAAAAATGATTTGGTGATTAAGTGATAAATTCTATTTTGGAAGACGTTCACTTTATTCAGAACACTATATTCCCAAGGTAAATAAAATACTATGGGATTTCATTGGAGGAGTAATGGTGGATTTTTATCTTTTTTTTAATTGTTGATTTATAGTGATTTGAGTTATTTATGGAAATGATTAACCTGTGATAGAGTTTATTTGAGTATCTTAATTACTTTTATGTATGTGACTTTAAGAGTAGTTGAGGTCATTTGGAGGTACAATTTAATGTGGAAGACTACATAACCAAATTCTTCTATGTTTTGGGTTTCAATATTAGTTTGGATTATATTGATGTATTTTAAGGACAAATGTTTATTGAATGGTATTTATTTAAATTTGGGGTATTGTTGGATTAATTTTAGAAATTAAGATTAGTGTTTCTTTCCCTAAAAGAATATCCTTTTGGGGATCCTCAGATATTGTATTAACCGTCTTGGTTTTGATTAATCTCTAATGACGGGGTATATATATAGTTTATCTATTGTGGATCATGTGATTCTCTAGAAGTTTATTCTAGCTCTTCCAGTCTAACCAAGTCTTCTTGAATACTCATCATTTAAAAAAAGGGTTAGTGGTAGAAATTTATTAAAGAATGAAATTCTACATAAAAAGTAAGTATATCTCTTTATTTTCTTAGTCAATCTCATAAATAAATTCCTCATCTTTATGAAATGTTACTTAAACCAAAAAAAATGTTGTTCGTTTACTTTTCCTACTGGGAAACTAATGAACATTTTTTCCATCACAAGTTTGTGGTTTTCTTGTTGTTAACTTTCTTCTGATCATGTTTTCTATTCCTCTCCATCATAACATGACACTTTGTTTATCTTCCATATCCATATTTTCCTACATGGAGTCCTAGGCTGGGTTATCTTGGGTGACCTCTGTACTTCTCTTTATTTCTTTTAAAGTGATAGTTTTATTGACTCTTTTTCCGATGTGGGACTTTCCATTATATTCCCAAGCCCAATTTTAAAAATTGTGTGGATGCAATATATTGAAGGAAGTAATAATTATACACCCCAAGATTTCATAGTACATTAGTTCTTCAAAGTAATTCAATAACTTACACTACACGTACCATCGAGTTCAAGCGCACCACGATGTACCAAACTATCCGTTCAAAAGTGGTTATTAATAGTATTAATAGAATTTTGAAATTTATATAACCCTTATAATTTTAGAATCCATATTATTATTTTCTTAGACATAATGTAAGGAAAACTCATTTTTTTCAGATAAAAGAAGTATTTTTTAAATAATGAAATTTTACAGCCATTTAATGGAAGTCCCTTTTTAAATCAAATATTTGAAACTTTTATATATTCAATTTGACAAAAAAACTACTTCTTTGGGATAGGAGCATAAGAATTTAGATTCAATAAATTTTGGGTGTTTTTCTGATAACTTTAATATTTGGGTGAATAGTGAAAATTAATATATTTTAACTAAAAACAACTTTTTTAATCAAATTAATTTTTAGTGTTCAACTCTACATACGAATGGTTTGGATTTATAATTACATTATATTTTTTCCATTTAATCCAATGTTGGTCATTGGAAGTAATCTCACTTTGAAATTGGACATACACAAATGTCAATCTTTTGGTAGATATTATTTCAGAAAAAAAAGATTTTTGGTTTTGACAACAAGAATTAATTCTAAACTAATAAATGAAATTTCTATGTTTTTAATTTGGTAAAATATAATTAATTTTTAAATTAAGAATATCAAAATTATCTTACGGTAAATTTTTGGTATGTTTCTGAAAACGTTTAATTTTTTATGAATAGTAAAAAACACTAAGTTATAGTTCAAAACTGAATTTTTATTTAAAGTAATTATTTATTTTATTTAAATTTATTTTAGGTCAAAATAGATACATAATAACTATAAAAGTTCAATGTAATTCATTGGTGTCAGTTTATAATAATTTTAGATATATAAAAATTTATTGAACTTTTAACCTTCTTTTACCCACCTACTAGGAGAATTTGCAAATTCATATAAAACATCATTTTACCGCTTCTGTGAATGTAATTTTGAAAATCTGAGAGACACAGTTAATATCAAGTGATAAAATGTGGTTTAATAAGATAAAAATAATTTTTGGTGAATAGTAAATTTTTGCTTTCATTTATCACCATTAAAAGTAAATAGGGTAATTAAGTGTCAAAATGATATTATTATTACCCTAACACATGTCCTAATTCTATTGGATAAGTATAATTCAACAAAAAAACAACCTTAGGATTAAAAGATGAACCTCTATGGTCCACTTGGATTAGATTAGAACATTTTTTATTATTTAATTCAAAGAAGAGTTAAAAGAGTTAAAATCAAAGTTTAATAAATAAAACAATTTAATATAGGCTTACACATAAGGTAAATTCAAATATAAATATTCATTAGAAATCCAAAACTATTTACTATATAATGGTATTTTATTTATATTTTTTATACATTAAATAAATTAATTTATTAATGACACAATGATGATGCAGTAATTACCTAATTAATGAAATATTAAACTAATCGATACTATAAATATCCAAATAAATGTAATTTGATACTTTTTATCAATTAAAATAATTTTATAGGTTAATATGAAATATTATGGTTGGTTATATGAATTTGTTTCATAGTAATAATGTTGTTATAAATTTAGATAAAAACAAAATACCAAATAGCATCAAAATTGACATAAAAGTGTTTTTAAAACTAATATTTATTATTAATTGATATTATATTCTCAATAATATAAGGATTGGAAAAAATACATATATAAAGAAATTTTTATCATTAATAAACCACTCAGGGTTCTTTTGGAAGTATATAGTATGTTTATTAGCCATATAATTTATAAATATAAAGAGACATGGTAAATGTAAAACTATTTAACTAAGAGTTAAATCTAAAAGATATGGTTAATATAGTAAACCAAACCTTTCTAAAACCTATTGGTTGAGTTTTTTTCAACTCATCCATACCTTATACATTAAATAATATAATTTGGAGCCATTAGAAACCGAAAATGATTATATTATAAAATAATACTTCTAGCTTTTCATAAGGTGCCCCTCACCCCTTTTATGAAAGCACACTCACCCTTCCCTCAAATTCACACCTTGAAACCCTTCTGGCTCTGCCAGACCCTAAAAAAATACCATATAAACTATCCTACCTTCATCTTAAGGGACCTACTTTAGTCATAAAGCCATCCTAAGGGGCCCTTTTGATCAAATCAAAAGGAAGAACCCGAAGAAGAGGTAAATATCTCACCACCACATTCAAGTTCCTTTCTTCTTCCACTTCCTCTTTCTTTTTTATTTACATTATAAAATAATTACTCCAAAGTATTCTATATACTGTGATTTTTTTATAAATATGTTACAACCATATTCATTAATCTATCCATCCTTTGAATGACATGTCACTAGACGTGCGTACGTACGGCTTGCCGTCTCCACGTAGTGGTGTAATTGTTATTCAACACATTATTATTTGGATGGGTATAATAATGATGTGTAATTGATGTAAATAATAAACATAACATGATAATTATTCTTCATATATGATATACCATCAAATTATATATTATTTTAATATCAAAAGAATGATATTATCGCTCGTGCGTACGTACGGATTATCGTCTCCACGAACGCGGTGAGATTCATTCCCCATCATATCCATTCAAGACTAAATTTCAGTTGATGATTAAAAATAATGTATAGATACATGATATAATTATGGATATGAATAAGATACATCCCATCCATAACAATTATTACTCACATTAGAATGAATATAAAGGAAAACGAATCTGTTAACACGTAAAATAACTATAAAACTAAGATATTATTAACAAAGCAATGTTAAAAGATCATATGTGATATCATATTAATGTATATGATTCATGTATAATTTAATAACAATTATTTCACCATTATAAATTAGTTTACCCTATCCTCGACCAAGGAAAAATTACAAAGGGGTTTCTTATTTCACTTTTAATTCCATGAGATTTCCATTGTTCACAACTTATTTATTGCATATGGTGTGTGTACTGCCCTTGGTTGTATTCATTATCTAATATACTTTAATTTATGGATATTTAAATCATCATTGTATGATCCTTCTTCCATGGGATGTATGTTTTATAAGTTACCTAATTGGTAAGGGAATTTCAAATTTCAATTTCCAGTCAGTGGGATTTACGCATACTTCATTGATTATTTTACTCCATGATTAAGTATGGAATCACTATTTATTATTTGTGTCATAATTTCCACTCACCTTAATGTGGGTATACTTTTGATACACATAATCACTCTATTAATAAATTCTCAATTCATCGATATGATCTTGATAAGAGTTATTTTAACTCAATCTTCATTTATTGAGTTAAACATCCAATTCATTGGTGTTGTTTTTACAAGAATATGTGTGAATGTCCTCTGACTGATTTCCACTGAATATCCAATCATATTGAGTGTATTTATATTTTTCATGCATAATTATGTCGTTGGTTTATCCTTAACCTAAGGATACCATCTTTATAAGATATTTCATCTCAATTTACATTCCATTGAGACGTAATTGTTGTCATACATAAATTATCTTATATATGGTGTATATAATGTCCATTGACATAGTATATCATGAATCCCTTTATTCTCATGATATTATAAAGTTTATATAACCTCAATTATTTGTATTCATGTGTCTTTCCTTTGGTTAGGGACCCTAACTAACATATCCTTTTAAATGTTTTAAAGATTTATTATTCAAAATCATTCTCATTAATGTCCATGTTTTGAAAATGGTTTTAAGGTTTTATTTATATGGACATTAATGATTTAAAATTAAAATTCTTATTAAAAGTTTCAAATTTGTATGGGACACTTTGATTCAAAAATCTATTTTAAACAGCTTCGTGACAAATAATGTGACTTTCAAATTTTTTCAATGAAAAGGGGGATATTTCTCTCAAATAGTTTTGATGATTATTTTTATCTATCTCAATATCATTCATTATTCTCGATTGAGGATAATATTTTACAATAAAATATTCCATATTGTATTTAATGTGTTATGTTTGATTGTGGATGTTCTATTTTTATACCATTCATGGTTTGTGGATAAATTATTGACATTTGGTATGCTAGTTTTAATACGAATGTTTATGTTATGTTTCAAAATTTTCATATAATGATTGCATTTGACTTTGTAAGTGAAGGGTGGAGCCCGATATAGGTCCTCAATGCATCGGTAGGTCGCATGAGACAAACTAGTGTCTTGGCATAGGTCTTTGAAAAAATCTTATTTTTAGTCTGGGAACAAGGCCTTGACTACGTGGTTATGAAAGTCTGGCATTATGCATTCCATCATTATGAGAGTGGCTATTTATATTGTATATGATTATTCGACTAGTAGAATATTCATGTGAATAAGTAAATGGAATTATTTGATTTTATATTTGTCATATTATTCTGAAGCTCACGTTTAAAAGGCTTTTGTTTTAGTCTTATACACTTCATTAAATTATTATGTTTTTATTAAAGTTTTTGCTATAATGTTATCCTTACTGATCATCTGATCTCAACCCTTTCTATGTTTTATTTTTCCCAGGATGCAAAGAATTATATTATGACTGACCTATAATGGTAGTCTATGGGATCTCAGTGTTGTCTATGGAAACAATGTTGTTGTAGTTTTCTATTTTAGGATGTAATGTAAACCTCGTTAACGTATCTAGTACTTTCAATCCTACTAAACTAAACGTTCTTTTGAGACTTGATCTTTTATGATCATTCCAATGATACGTAATAATGCACCGACTATTGTCTAATGTGGTCGGGGAGTTACAGTATTCATATCTTGAAAGAGAGGCATGTGAAATAAAAGAATGATTTCTATAGCATAACAAGTATACAAAGGTACTTAAGGAATCCTATTAATTATTGTGAATGGATTTATTAATTTTATATACTATCATTTGGATAATAATATAAGGATCAAAAGTGAAATATAGCATAATAAATTTAAAATTAGAATAAAAATTACATTATGATATTTCATTATAAAACATGAAGACAATTCCCTTGATCCTTAGAAGCTGTTTAAAATCTTTATAGAGGAAAAATTATAGTAATTTTGTTCTCAATGGATTAGGAGGCAATGAAATGGCTTGGAGTGGTAAATATTTGTATAATTTTTTGGGGGATTGTTGATTAATTTCTAAATATACACATTGGGATTCTAGTTTTTCAAAAATAAAGAATCATTGCAATAGCCATGGTTTTTATCATAGTTTATAGCAATATGAATGTTTATTTATAAATATTTTAGTTTCAAAACTAAAATACTATATTATTTATTAATATGGTCACGAGGGAATATTTTTTCTTCAAAATAATGTTTTTAAAACCTTATCTTTTACTTAAAACATTGCAATGTTTTTTATATGTTTTGAAATTCATCTTAATTATTTAAAATACATTATATTATTACAATATCTATTTATTTTAAGTGGTTTTTTTATTAATTGATTAATATTTATTAAATATTTAAAAATAAATTAAATATATAAAAAATTAAATTGTACTATTACATTTCAATAAAAAGTAATGTAATTTAGAAAAATCTCAAAATATAAACCTAACCTAATTTTTAATATTGTAATTTAATATATAATAATTATTTTAAAAAAATAAATTTATAAATATAAAAATTATTATAATTAAATAAAATATTTTATTAATTTAAAATTAATATTTTTTGTGACATATTCCATTTTTTATCCATTATAAGATTTTACTGGGACAATATAAAAGTCAAGATTCAATTATAATTAAAAAGACTGAATTATATGACTATTTAATTAAACTATATTTTGTCGTAATTTAAATTTAATTTATTCCTATAATAAAATTAGGTTTTACCTATATCATATTCATCTTATATTAAGGTGTCTTTTGTTGTAAAAAATAATAATTCAATTAGGATCAAATTAAAAGTTATTTCATTGCAATAAATATAACTACCATTTTATATTAATAAGGTATATATATATTAACCCTTAGTATACAAAAATATGTCCAATGTGTAAGGTGTATGATGGTGGTACCTTCATGGGGTGACTTGGATAAAATTGATCTAGTAGTGATCTATGACAACATGAACTTATCACATATTCGATTCCATGCAAGGATTACTTATTTGAAGCGGTGTTTATGCATTGTTAAGGGACAAAAATGGTAATGTTACCTAAATCCATAGTTCTTAATAATGGGATTCAAAAATCATGATCTTATAGTTTGAGGCTACTGTTTTTTCCTCCTGTAAAAGTTGTACATTAAAAATATGTGTTATATACACTAATATTAATGCATTATTATTACAAATTTTCATATTTTCTTAATACTCATATTGACCTAATTATTGGTAATAGTAAGATCCTAATGGTCACTTATCCATTTATACCAGATATTAAATTCCCTATTTTAATATTTCAACATTTTTTACATTAATTACAATGGTTCCACACATACCTTGATAAAATCTATAAATTTTCTAACTCTCCCATTTATTTTTATTAATTTAATATTAAGAGAATTATTCATTGGAGAAAACAATACATTGTATTTTACATTATTTTATGTATTGTTTTGTTCATATTTCTCAATGTATTGTATATAACTCTTTTTATAAGCATTAATTCATTATAAGAACTTTTATAATCAAGCGTAATTGAATTCTTATGTGCTCAAAAGAATATCTACAATGAAATAAGGGATCATTATAACATTATGGAATTTTTAGGTCATTACATTATGTATAAAATTATGCTTACAATAATTTAATTCACATATTATTCAATATTAATCATGGGTTGAAATGAGAACCTTTGGACTATCTTTTTTGTTTTCTCTTCCCTATAATATCTTTTATCATATAATAATCCTCTTGGGATAAACCATATTGGTTTTTTTTGTATCACTAAATTTCCCTCCATTCATAATTTTAGAAATACATAATCCAAATCCCATACTTGAACTAAAATAGAAAAAACAATATGTTGAAGAACCACATATAACCTACACTTAAGAGAGTGCATTGATAACGATGTGTTTATCATGTTTAAGGGGTTGAAAATGCTATTTATGGTAAAATCCTATTGAATTTCATATTCAACACATATCAACTTTTTTCAACTATAATTTTCTTAAAATATGGTTTATTGTGTCATAAATTATATATAAAACTCATTATTGAAGACTGTAACATTATAATATAATTATTTAACTAAATTTAGTTTACATTTCTTTATCAATTCATCCAAATGAATTTCAAAAAAATAATTTCCAATGGAACATACCCTTATCTAATAAAAACCCAATGTTTGATAAATATTTCAAAATCAAAAATAATTTTTTAAAATATAAATTAGGTATATAAGTTTCGAGTCAATCTTGAATAATACTTTCCCTTATTATTTCAAGTGATATCGTAGGTATTTATTGACTATATCTTCTACTAGAATATCCGTAACATGAAAAAATATATGGTATAAGACATGAATATTTCCTTACTTTTCATTATTTAGTAAATTTTAAAAACTGATTAGGTTATAAATATCACTTCACAATGAAAAATTGAAACATATTTCACTACAACATTATCATATTCTAATTTATTCTATTTTGTTAACTACATTTTCATACTTTTATTTCTTAAATATTACAGATATGATTAGATCATTTGATCAATATCCAGGTTGTCTATGTTTTTACTTTATTATCATGGTAATTTTTTTGATATGGATAACAATATTATCTTCATAATTTATAGTTCTTGATAGATCTAGATTATATATTATATTGGGTTTTAAAAAATATTATTATATGTTAAACATCCACTTTGGTGCCTTTTGATTCTTATGATATCCACAAAATATTATTCTAATTGTATTTATTTATATATTATGAAATGATTAACATGAGATAGTACACCTCATATGGAGAATAGGTTTGATGGATTGGGATTTTCCATTATAAAAAAATTCATTATAACACTTTCTCTTATTACATATGTTATGTTTAATAAACTCCTACATTTATATATGAATCCCTTTCCACTATGATAGGTATGGGACCCAGAATTATTTTTTTATAGGTTTACTCATATGTTTGGGTATATATATGTAAATGTGTATGTTATTAACATGTACTACAATTTTCTTCCATAGGGGGTGGTGATGCTACATCTTCTTATATCATGGTTAATATCAAAGTTGATAAGTAGGTTTAGATCCTCTAGGAATAAAACAATAATTTTTTAAATATGATAATCATTTCTAAATTTTTATTTTTTTTATTTTAAACTATGTTTTATTTATGAATTTTGATACTATTTTATCATATATATATATATATGTTTGTGAATTTGTGTTTAAATGTGTAGATATGTTCTTTCATACACTTTTTTAATAAATATATCTATGATAGAACATTGATGAGACCTAATTGTTAATTTATTCCTATAAATAATATTGAAACATTTTCGGACATGCAACTTCACTTATAGTATTTTTGGTAACCACGTGTATACTATTATATTTCCATATCACTATCTAACTCAATGTGATTTTTTTAACAGTTGGGCGTGATTCCACATCAAAAATAGAATGGTTTATGTGGCGATTTTCTATTTTTTCCTCTGTATATGTATCATCCATGGTTTTAACTACCTAGTTTTTTCCATGGTGTTTATAAAATATAATTTATGTTTTGTAGACTCATTACTGATTAATCTAGTATTATTTAATTTAAATATTTTTTGTCTTTTAAATTCTTTATTAATCCTGTTCTATTTATTTGTTTCAATATTACATTGTTTTAATATTTTACATATGTATTTTTCATTCCATCTTCTTAGTTGGATACAAAGATAACTATTTACCATAATGAATCATATAAATATTTTCCCAAATATAATTCCAAAACCCACTATTCTAGTCACAATCCTGTAGTGACTAGTGTGAATTTACATGGTAATAACACTTTGGCTTTGGTTGCACATAGGTATTTTTGTCAAGGTCTTTAAAATTTCATATAAGCTATTTGTTTTGGGATTTTTGGGATTTTTTATTTTTATACAGGGCTTGGCACTATCAAAAATTTAGATCTACAATATAAAAAAGAATTGATAACCTTTTATCATATAATTATTGTTTACTATAGAATTTCTGGGGACTAGGTAAGAACTTTAATTTCAATTCAAGCCTTTAATTATTCTTCTTAAATGTAATGTAACCGAGTTTGGTTGGGGTGTGTAGTGATTTACTAGGATTGAACCTAGATTATTTTTCATGAATAATATTATTCTATGATATGTCCAAAGACATATGATATCACCCTATATCATAAACTTGTGTGTCTTTTTTACATTTTAGTTGGAGCCAGTTGAAAGTTAGTATTAACTAAAACATTAATAATAAATAAATATTGTTTTCCTATTTATCTATTTTTAATGACTAGGTAAATATGAATTCGATACATTATCCAATTAATATGGTTCCTATTTTAATTTTTATTGATAATTATCCTTTATTACATTATTTTACATTATCTTTTTTTATGATCAAGCTTTTACATTATATCATTCACTTTGTTTTAGTTTTATATTCTATCATCAAAAATGTTTCTTGAATAATTTTTATATTTATGAGAATCAAACTAGTATTTTGGTTATATTATTTAATTGTGAATATATATTTTTATTATTTTGTTATATAACTATAGATTATGATATCCAAGTAGAGATAATGTATTTTTATTCCCATTTATTAATTTGATTCTATAATTAATCAGGATGTTTATAACTCTATCATTATAGTCACATTTTTCTAGTTATGCCAATATAGAACAGATATTTTTTTTGGAGTAACCACGAGGAGTCACTTAGTGATTTTAATTACTAATATATTTTATAAGTATATTTTTATCAAGATAATAAGGGGGTTGTTTTTCATAAAACTATATGTTCATGTCATTGAAAAATATAGAAACCTATATTTTAAGATAACAATTTCATCTTCAATTTTTGAAATGAAACTGATATTAGTTGAAACAGATTTACTATAACCAACATTTTGTATAGGGTAATGATGATAGACTAAAATTGATGATTATGAAAATATAAGGAGAATGCAGTCATGAAATTTGATTTTTTTATTTAAAATGTAATTGAAATCAAGATATATTTTTCTTTAATATATAGTATTTTTGTGACTTGAGTTTTTTCAAATAAAATTTGTATACTATTTTATTAAACCAAGTTTTTTAATATAATAGTTGTGAAAATGAGATATTTTCATAATCAAGTTAAAATAATTATTCTCAATGAATTTGGGACCCTGTAAATATTCAACGAGTTTATCACCTTAACAAATTAAATGATAATAGTGATCCAAGAATAAAAAATCCTATTGGAATCCTATGAAGGTAATATATATATATATATATATCTCCAAATGACATATGTAATAGTTATATTTTATATTTTCACACTATTAGTGGTTTTATGATGATTTTGGTTGAATTTTGGGCATCTTTTGGGCTATTCATCACCATCACATTTTCATTAGGACTGTATGAAATTTCTATATGGAAAATTACAATAGTTTTATAGGATATTACCTCTATATGGGCAATATGAATTTTTTTGTAATGAACATGAAATAGTGGATTTTGAGGGACATTTTTGTCTTAGGGTCATGACATGGTTTTTCTAGACCATGCGTTCTATTAATGAAGGTACAGAAAAACCCTAAAACCCTTTATTTTACTCAATTTTTGGAATTTCACTCCAATTATTCAACAATCGCTCATATATATAAACCCTAGGTCAATTTTGAGGTGATTTTGGTAGATTGTAGACCTCTATATCTCAACTCTCATAGATTTTGGTGCGTTCAATGTTTGAATATAATGTAAGCCCCTTTAAATCCCTTTTTCTCCTCTTATTAATGATTTTTATTAGTGGAATCCTTAATCAAGTAGGGTTTCTGTGATTTTTATTGTAATAGTTTTTATAAATTATTCTTATTTTACATTGGGAATTTTAGAACCCTATAAATATCATATATCCTTATTATTAGGTGGAGAAATTTTTTTTCACCAAATTTGAGATAGGTCCCCCCAATTGTATTCTCAGTGTATATAAATTCAAGTGATTTGTTATTATATTTATTTAGTTAATTTCATGCTCTTCAAATGGATATTTTTAGGAAGGAATTTTAAAAAAAATTATTTGATGGTTTTGGGGTGTGATTTTTTTAAGGAACCCTAAATTTATTTGTTTTGGTATGGGTGTTTTTATAGAATAATTTATTTTGGATTATGTTGAGTAATTATTGAATTTGATAATTGTTTTTTTAATTTTTTATGTTTTTTTACCTTGATAGGGTTCTATGGAATTGATATTTTAATTGTTAGTCAATGGTTTACTATTTATTATGTGGTTAATTTATTGGTGAGGGGATATGAATGAGACTTAGTAAACTCTCAATTGGGTGTGGCGACATAATTGAACATAATACTGTGAGGTCTTAGTAATTTGGTCATATAATGAGTTTTTTATTACAAAAGATGTTTAGATACTGATATCCTTTTCCCACTCAAGTATGATTATATACTCAGTATGGGAGATGGAGTTGAGATTTTTATTATACTTTATGATGATGGTGATCCCTTTATAACTTCTTTACCATTGATACTTATATTGGTTTTTTTCATTCATGTTTACATTTCATATGGTTTTTATATAATTTCATGGGTTGTGACATGTATTATAAAAAATATTTGGGGCTTGATAGTTTCTTAAATATTTTTATACAAGGAGAGAATTATAGAATGCAAAGTATGTCTAGTACTCAGCCTATATCCTCCAACTCGCATGGATAGGAAGATTGGTTACTTTGTAAATTGGGTTATATAAACGAATCCATTATTAGTATTTATCATTTGTGGCTATGTATTTCCAGCTATAGTGGTGGAGGAGAACCATTGGGGGTGTGGGTGAATCATGATTTTTTTGGTTGATTGGTCAATAAGGTGATGAATTTATTTATATAAATGTATAATTTGTCCCAATAATTATTTTCCCTTGTGATAAATGGAATAATTTAGATTCATTTGTCCTTATGACTATTTATTTCATTAAAATTGTCTTATAATTCATCATATGATTGCACCAATGTATTTAAAAATTTTGATATCTTCAAACTAAAGGATGGTATGTCTATGTTACGTGCGCCTTACACTAAAATATAAAAAATGGTTATAATGGTAAGGTTGTAGAGTAAGAGGGTAAAATATCCTTAAAATGTAATTTATAGACACTTATTATTTACTTCCAACTGATTGTGATCTATGGAATGCACCTAAGGCCTCTTATCAATCTAACATGATCTGCGTGAGGTTTATGGGTCATGGTTCAGGTGGGTATATTATAATTGATATCAATGTTTGTCCTTTGGGAGGTATTCAAGGTTATAAAATTATTTATTATACATTATATAGTTATAAATACGAGAAAACCCACTTTATAGAAAGTAATGATTTAACTATATGTTTGGTTAAACCAATTTGTTGGTGAATCACTTATATATTTTTGAAATAATTGTGTTCAGATATCAGAATCTTGGGATAAGGAATAACATCAAGCATCATGTGGGAATTTATATACTGTAAATTCACCATGGTTTTATGGTTTTGATAAAATTATGGATTAATATTATCAAATATATTCATGATATTTTTTTTATAAAATTTAATTTTTAAATAAAATTTCAAAATAATGATCTTTGTAAGATTATTAGATTTTTCCATTGGAGTCATATATGAATATGGAATATTTTGTGTTATTGGGTATTACATTTTGTTAGAAATTACTTGATATTGTATGACAGGGTGATGGTTTCTTGAGTCCCATGAAATAGACCCTTCAAGAAATAATAGGATTCTAGTATCATTTGTTCATTACATGAGATATATATTTTGAGTAATTTTTAAAAATATTTTTGTGTCATTCATGAATTAAATATGTTAGCTTATATAGTGGTATTTATAAAATTTAAAATTTAAGGTAATATGGTCCATTGATTATGTGGGAGTGAGAGAATATTAGAAAATTATTCTTGGATTTTAATTTTCATTGATTTTCCATGGTAATATGGCAATTATTCCATCAAAAACACTATTTATTGTTTGATGTGTGAATTTCATTGTGAATGTGGTGCTTAATGGATAATATGAGAGTTTTTAGTCTATGAATTGTTGGGTTAAATCCAAATTGAAGGCCATTTTTATAGATATATTACTGAAAATTACCTAGAAGACCATAAATCTCTTCTTATGAGATATTGGAGTTTCAATGATTGATGGTCTTTATGATATATAATAGAACTTAGGCATGATGTAATGTGACTTGGGAGAGTTATGATTCAACGGTTTAGTGTGGTAGCAGTGTATTGTTTGCATGGAATCCATAAGTGGAAGTTCATATGTGAATTTACACATATTACATGGAACCCCATAGTTAAATGAGTCATGGTAATGATTTTTTGGAGTAATATCACATGTGAGGATTATGTGGTATTTTTTAGTGAAATAATGTTAGTGCATGTCGTAAGGAGAACATGTAGCCAATGAATGAATATTTATTACGTAAGGGAAAAAACCAAAATGTGGCATGTATATGGGTGTTTTTTGGGTTTGTGAACCTGTGTTTTTTAGTTATCGTTTCATCATATAATAGATTAGGATAATTGGAAGGATAACGTGTGAGTATTTTTCTTTTTTTTGCAAATGAAAATTATAATTAGATGCTGTCAGTTTTGAGGAGTTCATTGGGCTGGAAGATTTGACACTCATACATTGGATGAAAAGAGACTTAGTTTTAGTATATATTAATTGTTAAAATTACATTGAGTGACCTAAATATAAGTCTTAGTGTACTCATATTAGGCACATTTTTAGAACATGAATTATTTTATGGGACATACTAGTTAAAATTTGATGAACACTATTTTGGGAAATGAAATTTATCCTAGATTTTTGGATCCCCTAATTGTAATGATGTTTTGGGTCATGTTGTGGTTTTTTAATTGATTACGAGGAATGATCATTCATAAGTAGTTTCTAAGTTATTTAAATACTTAAGGTTGAGTGATAAACACCGTGTAACTCTTTCTATAGAGTATGGTAATTTTAACTTAAATAGGGTGTTTCATTCTAGAAAGAGATGTAGTTGGTTCATGAAAGGTTAGTAACGGATTATTTTGGTGGTAATCATGAACATGAATATAAATAGAGTGATAATTAATATTACTTTTATCTATGGGAATAAAAATAATGTGTTTGTGAATCTTAGTAAAATAGGGTAGGTCTCTTGGGAGGTCTAGCATGATTAATGTTTTACTCAATCAAGGTTTAGTTTTAGATACTATGGAGGATAATGGATACTAGGGGATACATATATGTTTAATGGTTTAGTGTGACAACCAAATAATTCATATAGTTTCTTCACTATGGTGAGATAAACAATAGTTGATACTACAGAATTATTATCAGGATGTAATTTATTGAATTATATAGTTCACATTGATGTTATTTTCCACCATAGGACTTGATTTCCCTACAATATATCACCTCCGGATTAGGGATTCCCTCATTGAGTTGACATGTATAACTTGATAGATGTCACATGGATTATTTTGAATTTTTAAGAACATGGATTAATGTTACATACTAAATTTATATGGTCCTAGTTATGGTTATACCGTGTTATAGATTATTATTAATAGAATAATATTTGTCGGTTATGTATGTATGGAAACAAAATGTTGAAATATACATGCCTTTATGTATATGGTTATTTTTTGATACATGTATCATGATAACCTAAGTTTTGGGAGACTTCTATAGTATACATGAATCAATTCTGGATTAGTGTTTTCATTGAGAACATTAATATGAATTTCGATACCATGATGCTAATAAATAATGTTAAAAGATAAGGAATCTTGTAAGGGAAATTATTTTAATTCCCTACCTTTTTTACCTAACAATGGAAGTGAGAAAGGGAATGATAAATGGATATTGGAAAAAGAAATTATCTATTTTGACCTATCATGGAAGAGTGATGAAAAATTATTTCTAAAAATATAATAATTGGTTTGTGTAGTATTTAATAAATAGTAGTTATATCTCTTCTGAAAGAGCAATGAAATAAATTTGATGCAATATTTCAGTAACCATATCCATTAAAAGAAATATTTCTTTAAATCCACTTTTTCATGGGATTAAATTATTGAATAAATGTGGTGGTTTAACATTATCTTAATTATATTAACGAATGGATAATAATATTTTTATTGGACTAAATGTAACGCCCTGACCCCAGATGCCCAAAGTCGGTGTATTATTATGTATCATTGGCATGATCATAAAAGATCAAGTCTCGAAAGACCAATTATTTTAGTAGCCTTTGAAGTACTAGATACATTATTGAGTTTTACAATATATCATAAAATGGAAAACTACAAAAACATTTTTCGATAGACAACACTGAAATCCAATATATTATCCCTAAAGGTCGTTCATAATATACTACTTTTCATCCTGGGAAATATAAAACATAGAAAGGGGTGAGCTCAGATGCTCATTAAGGATATCATTTAAGTGGAAACATTCATAAATAAGCATAATCATTTAAGGCGGTGTATAAGACTAAAAATGACTTTTAAACATACACTTCAGTATAACTTAGAAAAATAAAATAAAATAATTTCATTTACATATTCACATGGATATTCTACTAGTCGAATAATCCCATGTAATATCAATAGCCACTCTCATAATGATGGAATGCATAATGCCAGAAAATCATAACCACGTAGTCAAGGCCTTGTGCCAAGACTACAAATAAGATTTTGTCAAAGCCTTGTGCCGGGACACAATTTTGTCTCATGAGACCTACCGATGCATCGAGGAGCTATATCAGGCTCCACCCGTCACATACTAAGTCCAATGCACTCATCATAAGAAAAGTTTGAAACATAACATAAACATTCGTATTAAAACTATCATATGAAATGTCAATACTTTGTCCACAAACCAAGAATGGTATAAAAATAGCACATCCACAGTTAAACATAACTCATTCAATACAATATGAAAGATTGTATTGTAACAGATTAACCTCAATCGAGAATAATGAAGGATGTTGAGATAAATGAGAATAATCATCCAAACTATTTGAGTGAAATGTCCCCCTTTTTCTTGAAAACATTTAAATATCACACTATTTGTCAAGAAGCCATTTAAAATAGATTTTTGAATCAAAGAGTCCCATAACACTTTGAAACTTATAAAAGGAATTTTAATTTTAAAACTTTACTATCCATATAAATAAAACCTTAAAACCATTATTAAAACATGTACATTAATGAGAAAGATTTTGAATAACAAAATTTTAAAACATTTAAAACGATATTTTAGTTAGAGTTCCTAACCAAAAGAGAGACACTTTAATATAAGTAATTGAGGTAATAAAAACATTTTAATATCATGAGAATAAATGGATTCATGATATACAATATCAAAGTACATTATATACACTATATGAAAGTGATTTGGTGTATGGCAACAATGAAGTCTCAATGGAATGTAAATTGAGATGAAATCTATAATAAATATTGTATACTTAGGTTAAGGATAAATCGATGACATAATTATGTGTGAAAAATATATATACACTAAATATGATTGGATATTCAGTGTAAATCAATCATAGGACATTCACACATATTCTTGTAAAAACAACACCAATGAATTGGACGTTTAACTCAATATATGCAGATCGAGTTACAATTACTCTTACCAAGTTCATATCGAAGACATGAGAATTTATCAATGGAGTGATTGTGTGTATAAAAAATATATCCATAGAAAGGAGAGAGGAAATCATGAAATAAGAAAATTAATAGTGATTCCACACATAATCTTGGAGTAAAATAATCAATGAAGTATGCGTAAAGTCAAATGAGTGGAAATTGAAATTTAAAATTACTTTATCAATTTGGTAACTTAAGAAACATACACCCATGAAAGAAGGATCATAAAATGATTATGTAAATATCCATAAATTAAATTATATTACAAAATTAATAAAATCATGGGCAATACACACACCACATGCAATAAATAAGTGGTGAACAATGCAAATCTCACGGAATTAACAGTGAGATAAGAAACCCCTTACCTTGTACTTTTTCCTTGGTAGAGGGTAGGTTAACCTCCTGTATAATGGTTAAAAATATTGTTTTTAAATTGTACAAGAATAATATACATTAATATTATATCATATAAGATCTTTTAATATTTCTTTGTTAATAATATCTTAGTATTATTATCGTTTCGGGTGTTAACAGATTTGTTTTCCTTTATATTCTTTGTTATGTGAGTCATATTTTTTATGGATGGGATGTATTTTATTCATATACAGAATTATATCATGACTCTAAACATTATTTTTAATCATAAAATGAAATTTTGCCTTGAATGGATACGATGGGGAATGAATCTCATCGCATTCATGGAGACGGTAACCCTTACGTACGCACGAGCGACAATATCATTCTTTTGATATTAAGAAAATTTATAATTGTATAGTATATCATATATGAAGAATAATTATCATGTTATATTTATTATTTACATAAATTACACATCATTATTATACTCATTCAAATAATAATGTATTGAATAACAATTACACCATGATGTGGAGACGATAAGTTGTACGTACGCACATATGGTGACATGTAATTCAAAGGATGGGTATAATAATGAATATGGTTGTACCATATTCATAATAACATCAAATTATATAGAAGATACTGGATTTATTATTTTATAATGGAAACAAAAATGAAATAGGAAGTGGAAGAAGAAAGGAACTTGAAAGGGGTGGTGAGATATTTACCTCTTCTTCAGGTTATTCCTTTTGATTTGATCAAAAGGGCCCATTAGGATGGATTTATGACTAAAAAGGTCCTCTTGGATGAAGTTAGGATAGTTTAGATTGTATTTGGTCAGGGTTTGTCCAAGAAAAAATGCATTGAAGGTTTGAATTTGAGGGAAGGGGCGTGCCCTTTTATAAGAGGGGTGAGGGGTACCTTTGGAAAAGCTAGAAATATTATTTTATAATAAAATTATATTCGCTTTATAATGGCTCCATAGTGGATTATTTAATTTCTATGGTTGGGATGAGTCGAAAACCACTGAACCAGTAAGTTTTAGACAGGTTTGGGTTACTATATTAACCTTATCTTTTAGATTTAACTCTTGGTTAAATAGTTTTACATTTATCATGTCTCTTAATTTTTTTGTATTATATGGATAATAAACATACTATATACTTACAAGAGAACCTAAAGGGTTTTATTAATGATACACATATCATTATATAAGTCTTTTGGCCGATCCTTGTATTTTTGGGAATAGAATATCAATTAAAAATAAAATATTTGTTTTAAAAACACTTTTATGTCAATTTTGACACTATTTGATATTTCGTTTTTTTTAACTCATAACAGCATTTTTAAATAGAAATAAATTCATCAAACCAACCCTAATATTTTATATTAACCTATAAAATTAGTGGAATTTATAAAAAGTCTCAAATTACATTTATTTGGATATTTATAATATCAATTAGTTTAATATTTCATTAATTAGGTAATTAATGCATCATCATTGTGTCATTAATAAATTAACTTATTTAATGTCTAAAAAATATAAATAAAACACCATTATGTAGGAAATATATTTATCCTTATAGTGAATATTTATAGTCGAATTTATCTTATCTGTAACCCAATATTAAAAATGGTTTAGTTATTAAACCTTGATTTTAACTCTTTTAACTCTTCTTCGAATTAAATAATAATAAATGTCCTAATCTAATCCAAGTGGACCAAAGAGGTTGATTTTTTATTTATAAGGTTTTTTTTTGTCTAATTATACTTATCCAATAGAATTAGAACATGATTTAGGGTAATAATAATATCATTTTTACCCTTAATTACCCTATTTACTTCTAACCGTGGTAAATAAAAGTAAAAAGTAACTATTCACCATAAATTATATTTATCTTATTGAAAAACCTTTTAATCCTTGATATTAACTGTGTATCTAAGATTTTAGAAATTCCATTCATAGAAGCAGGAGAATTTAGTTTTATGTGAATTTACAAATTCTACTATGAGGTGGGTAAAAGACAGTGAAAAGTTCAATAAAATTTTTATATATCTAAAATTACTATAAACTGGCTCTGATGAATTACATTGAACTTATATAGGTATTATCTATCTATTTTTACCTAAAATAAGTTTTAATAAAATAAATAATTATTTAAATAAAAATTTAGTTTTAAACTATAACTTAGGGGTTTTCACTATACATCAAAAATTAAAAGTTTTCAGAAATATACCAAAAATTCACCCTAAGATAATTTTGATATTATAAATTCAAAAATGAAGTTTATTTTACCAAATTAAAAACATATAAATTGCATTTATTAGTTTAAAATTAGTTCATGTTGTCAAAACCAAAAAGTGTATTTTTATGAAATAATAACTACCAAAAGATTGACATTTGTTTATGTCCAATTTCAAAGTGAAATTACTTCCAATGACCAAAATTGGATTAAAAGGTAAAAATATAATCTAATTATACATCCAAACCATTCATATGTATTTTTTAACACTATAAATTAATTTGATTAAAAAAAAATTCTTTCAGTTAAAATATATTATTTTTCACTATTCACCCAAATATGATAGTTATCAGAAAATCACCAAACATTTATTGAAACTAAATTCTTACGCCCTGATCTGAAATAAGAAGTATATTTTGTCAACTAGAATATATAAAAGTTTCAAATATTTTATTTAAAAAGGGTTCTCCATTAAAAGGCCGTAAAATTGATTTTTTTGAAAAATACTTTTTTTCTAAAAAAAATGAGTTTGTCCTTACATAATGTCTAAGAAACTCATAATATGGATTCTAAAATTTTAACGGTTATATAAAGTTCAAAATTATGTTAATACTATTCATAATCACTTTTGAATGGATAGTTTGGTAAGTCGTGGTGCGCTTGAACTTGATGTTGTGTGTAGCATAGGTTGTAGAATTACTTTGAAGAACTAACTTAATATGAAATCTTGGGGTGTTACATTCTTCCCTACTTCAATAAATTTAATCCTTGCAATTTTTAAAATTGGGCTCGGGAATAAAATGGAAAGTCCCACATCGGAAAAAGAGTCAATACAACTATCACTTTATAAGAATGAAAGAGAAGTACAGAGGTCACCCATGATAACCCATACTAAGATTCCATGTAGGAAAATATGGATATGGAAGATAAAATAAGTGTCAAGTTCTTATGTAGAGGGATAGAAAACATGATCAGGAGAAAGTTAACAACAATAAAGCCCCAAACTTGTGATGGGACAAACGGTCATTTGTTTCGCAGTAGGAAAATCCAACAGACAACATTTTTTTTGTTCTAAGTTACATTTCATAAAGCTGAGAAATTATTTATGATATTGAAAAAGACCATAAATAGATTCACTTACTTTTGAAGTAGTTTTTCATTCTTTAATAAATTTCTACCACTAACACTTTGTATAAATGAGGAGTATTCAAGAAGACATGGTCACACTGGAAGAGCTAGAATAAACTTCTAGAGAATCACATGATCCACAATGGATAAACTATATATTTACCTAGTCATTAGAGATTAATCAAAACCAAAATGGTTAGTACAAGATCAGATGATCCCCCAAAAGGATATTCCTTTAGAGAAAGAAACAATAATCTTAATTTCTAAAATTAAACCACCAATACCCCAAAGTTAAATAAATACCATTCAATAAACAATTATCCTCATGATCCTTCAATATAATCCAAACTAATATTGAAACCCAAAACATATAAGAATTTGGTTATGTAGTCTTGTACGTTAAATTGTATCTCCAATTGACATCAAATAATCTTAAAATAACATATTAAAAGTAATTAACCTAATCACATATTCTCTATTATAGGTTAATCATTTCCATATATAACCCAAATCATTATAAATCCACAAAAAACATAGATAAAAATCCACCATTACTCCTCAAATGAAATCCCATAGTATTCTATTTTCCTTGGGCATTTAGTGTTCCCAAAAAAGTGAACATATTCAAAAATAACATTTATCACTTAATCACCAAATCATTTTTCTATACTAAGGTTATTAATTTGATAGGACATAAGATCCCAAATCATCATATTATTGATCAATAAAATCATTTAACTAAAAATAATTAGTAAGACTAACCAAGGACTTCACATAGTCCGGTGGTAGGCGATAAATCCCAATCCCACTCTGGTGGTGGGTTCGATTCCCACAGTTCTTTACAAAACAACGGGTTCTCACACGGTCTGTGTGTTTTCATTTTTCAAAAACTATATTTTATAACATTACCAAAATGAGATAAATTCCTCAAAATAACCATATCATAATTTAACCACAAATTTTATCTCATACGTTTCATTTTCTTCCCAAAATATAATAACTTTTAATTTCCTCAAACCCAATGATCATATAAAACCAAATGGATACTTATAACTATATCCACAAGATAAAAGATAAGTCTTCCTCAAATATTATTTTCACATGAAAAACTGCAAGGTTACAAAAACAAGAGAAAATTATTCCAAAGTAATCCCAACAACAAGAAGCACTAATACTTTTAAACATTTCTCCAACCATTTATTTCCACATAGCATCTTCTTTGACCAAGAAAATATCCTATAGAATATTTCATTCACTCGGGTAATGGACAAGTCCCTTACATTTACGGTAAATGACTATAAATAGATTCTTGGGACCATTTATTTTCTTCCATAGTACTATTCATTTTTCCTCGACAATTATTCACTTTATTTCCTTCTTTCCCACACGTAAAGCATTTCTTTGTTCCTTTGAGACACTTTCCTGGGTGTCCCTTTCCACATTTCGTGCATGATGGAAATTGAGGATTCTTTCTTCCATGGTCTCTACTGCTGGAGCTCTTATCATTCATCACCTTTCTATTCTTTGTTAAGTTTGGGAGTTGATTAATATATATGTTGTTGATCATATTTTTGGAAAACTGATTTGGAATGAACATGATATATTTTAAACCTATCAAAATTCCATTTTTTCTCATTTCCACCATTGTTCCAACCTTGTACATCATTTTCAAAGTTACTATGACTTCCTTGGAATTCAGCCATTGAATAAAACCAGAAAGCATTGTGTGAGTAACAGTAGTCATAAAATAATTTAGAGAATATCATGACACATTATTTTCAATTTGAAATAACATAGGATTAACCAAGGTCATTTATTCTCATCTTATATTAAAATAATTCAAATCGGTTTGTAAAGAAAATGTAAATTATCCTAAGCATATCCTTCGGGAGTATCAACCCCAAGAGTGCAGCAAGTCCTGTTGTCCTGAACCAGTTCCCGTTCGAGTCTATCTCAAAGTGGTGTTTTCGGGTTGTACCCCTATGTACATCTGTTCCAAAGATGCCTCTACCTGCTCATATCCAGACGTGGATGTATTTCTTGGAAAACTCACAAAATCACTACAATACCAAAATTTTAGGAAGTTCCTCTATACTAATCATCAAATTCTATGTTGCAGCTATGTGCTCTAATCAGCGTTTATCTAAATCTTGTTTCCAAGGTTTTTACTACACTTTCCCTAATACCAACTCTAACGCCCCAACCCCAAAAACCCAAAGTCGGTGAATTATTACGAATCATCGTCATGATCATAAAAGATCAAGTCTCGAAAAACTGATTAGTTTCATAGCTTCGGAAGTACTAGATACATTCATGAGGTTTACATTACATCATAAAATGGAAAAATAAAACAACATTGTTTCCATAGAAAACACTGAGATCCCATAGATTATCCCTACAGGTCATTCATAATGTAATTCTTTTCATCCTGGGAAAAATAAATCATAGAAAGGGTTGAGATCAGATGCTCAATACGGATAACATTATAGCAGAAACTTTCATAAATAAGCATAAACATTAATGGTAGTGTATAAGACTAAAACAAAAGACTTTTAAACTTGAACTTAAGCATAATATGGAAAAGATAAAATCAAATAATTCCATTTAATTATTCACAACGATGTTCTACTAGTCGAATAATCACATGAAATATCAATTCCACTCTCATAATGATTGAATTCATAATGCCAGACTTTCATAACCACGTAGTTAATGCCTTGTGCCAAGAATACAAATAAGATTTTGTCAAAGCCATGTGCCATGACACTAGTTTGTCTCATGAAACCTACCGATGCATCGAGTAGCTATAGGGGGCTCCACCCATCACTTACTAAGTCCAATTCATTCATCATATGAAAAGTTTGAAACATAACATAAACATGCCTATTAAAACTAGCATACGAAATGTCAATAATTTATCCGTAAACCATGAATGGTATAAAAAAAGCACGTCCAAAGTAAAACGTAACTCATTTAATACAATATGGAAGATTATATTGTAACATATTAACCTCAATCAAAAATAATTAAGGATATTGAGATAGATAAAAATAATCATCAAAACTATTTTAGAGAAATATCCTTCTTTTTCTTGAAAACATTTAAAAGTCACACTATTTGTCAAGAATCCATTTAAAATAGATTTTTGAATCAAAGTTTCCTATACCACTTTGACCTTTTAAAATGATTTTAATTTTAAAACTTTAATGTCCATATAAATAAAACCTTAAAACCATTATTAAAACATGGACATTAATGAGAATGATTTGGAATAATAAATCTTTAAAACATTCAAAATGATATTTTAGTTACAGTTCCTAACTAGAAGAGAGACACATCAATACAAATAATTGAGGTAATAAAAACATTAAAATATCATGAGAATAAAGGGATTCACTATATCCTATGTCAAAATACATTATATACACCATATAAATTCGAATGGGTGTATGACAACAATGAAGGTTCAATGGAATGTAAATTGAGATGAAATATCATATAAAGACTGTTTACCTAGGTTAAGGATAAATCAACGACATAATTATGTGTGAAAAATATAAATACACTAAATATGATTGGATATTCAATGTAAATCAATCATAGGACACTCACACATATTCTTGTAAAAACAACACTAATGAATTGGATGTTTAACTCAATAAATGGAGATTGAGTTAAAATTACTCTTATCAAGTTCATATCGATGACTTGAGAATTTATAAATTGAGTGATTATGTGTATAAAAATTATATCCACGGAAAGGGGAGTGGAAATTATGACATAAGAAAATGAATAGTGATTCTATACATAATCTTGGAGTAAAATAATCAATAATGTCTGTGTAAAGTCGAATTAGAGGAAATTGAAATTTCAAATTCCCTTATCGATTAGGTAACATACGAAACATACACACATGAAAGAAGGATTATTAAATTATGATGTTAATATCCATAAATTAATGTTTATTACACAATGAATACAATCATGGACAGTTCACACACAACATGCAATAAATAAGTGGTGAACAATGGAAATCTCACGGAATTAAAAGTGAGATAAGAAACCCCTTACATTGTACTTTTCCCTTGGTCAAGGGTAGTTTAACCTCCTGTATAATGGTGAAATAATTGTTATTAAATTATAAAAGAATAATATACATTTATATGATATCATATATGTTCTTTTAACATTGCTTTGTTAATAATATCTTAGTAGTATCGTCATTTCGGGTGTTAACAGATTCGTTTTCTTTATATTATTTGTTATGTGAATCATATTTGTTATGGATGGGATGTATATTATTCATATCTTGGATGATATCATGTCTCTAAAAATTATTTTTAATCATGAAATGAAACTTAGTCTTGAATGGATACGATGGGGAATGAATCTCATCGCGTTCTTGGAGACAGTAATCCGTACGTACGCACGAGCGACAATATCATTATTTTGATATTAATATCATATATAATTGGATGTTATATCATATATTCAGAATCATTATCATGTTATATTTATTATTTATATCAATTATACATCATTATTAAAACCATCCAAATAATATTGTATTTAATAACAATTACACCACGATGTGGAGACGGTAAGCCGTACGTACGCACGTATGGTGACATGTCATTAAAAGGATGGATAGAATAATGAATATGGTTGTACCATATTCATAATAACATCACAGTATCTATAAGATACTGGATTTATTATTTTATAATGGAAACAACAAAGAAAGGGGAAGTGGAAGAAGAATGTAAGTTGAAAGAGGTGGTGAGATATTTACCTCTTCTTCGGGTTATTCCTTTTGATTTGATCAAAATGTCCCCATAAAATGGATTTCTGACTAATGGAGGTCCTCTAAGATTAAGGGAGGATAGTTGAGATGGTATTTGGTCAGGTTTTGGCTGATCCAAAAGGCTTTTAAGGTGTGAATTTGAAGGAAGGGGGACTGCCCTTTTATAAGGGGGGTGAGGGGCACCTTAGGAAAAGCTAGAAATTTTATTTTATAATAAAATAATTTTCGGTTTTTAATGGCTCCAAAGTAGATTATTTAAAATCTATGGTGTGGATGGGTCGAAAACCACTCAACCAATAGGTTTTAGACAGGATTGGTTTACTATATTTACCTTATCTTTCATATTTAACTCTTAGTTAAATAGTTTGACATTTACCATGTCTCTTTATATTTTTCTATTATATTGCTAATAAACTTACTATATCCGTCCATGAGAACCCCAAGTGGTTGATTAATGATACATGTATCATTATATAAGTCTTTTGGACGAACCTTAGATTTTTGGGAATAGAATATAAATTATTAATATAATATTTCTTTTAAAAACTATTTTATGTCAATTTTGATACTATTTGGTATTTTGATTTTTTATAAATTCATAACTGCATTATTCCTTCGAAAACAATTCATATATCAAACCCTAATATGTCATATTAACCTATAAAATAGTGTAATTCATAAAAACCCTCAAATTAAATTTATTTGTATATTAATAGTTTCAATTAGTTTAATATTTCATTAATTAGGTAATTTCTTATTCATCATTTTTTCATTAATAAATTAAATTATTTAATGTCTAAAAAATATAAATAAAATACCATTATGTAGGAAATTATTTTAGCTTTCTATTTAATATTTATATATGAATTTATCCTGCGTGTAACCATAAATTAAAAAAAATTGTTATTAAACATTGATTTTAACTATTTGAACTCTTCTTTGAATTAAATTCTTTTTTAAAAGGTTGGGGCCGAAGCCTCATTTTATTTTTAAAGAAATGAAAATACTTCTTATAACTGGGTAAAGGGAGACCCATTACATATCTCGAAGTCCCAGTGGGCATGTAGCCCATTACATAGCCCGTATGCCAAAATAGTTGGCCTAAGGCCCATTCTATGAATAGTAACTTGGCTGCTCCAGTACCCGCCGCTGCTACAGTACCCTGCCGCCACTTCAGTACCTGCCGATCTACAGTACCACTGCTGCTATAGTAACACTACAGTACTACTATAGTACCTGCACCCCGTGGGGTTTAAACCCCCATTTCTCATGTAGGATTACGGGATGCTTACCACTAAGTCAAACCCCAATTATGCTTCTTTGAATTAAATAATAATAAATGTCCTAATCTAATCTAAGTGGACTAAAGTGGTTCATATTTTATTCCTAATGTTTTTTTGGTCGAATTATACCTATCCAATATAATTAGGACATGTGTTAGGGTAATAATAATATCATTTTTACCCTTAATTACCCTATTTACTTTTAACCTTTGTAAATAAAAGTATAAAGTTACTATTCACAAAAAAAATTATTTTTATCTTATTGAACAACATTTTACTCCTTGATATTAACAATTTCTTTCAGATTTTAAAATTTTCATTCACAGAAGCGGTAAAATTATGTTTTATGTGAATTTGCAAATTCTCCATGGAGGTGGGTAAAAGACAGTGAAATGTTCAATAAAATTTTTATATATCTAAAATTATTATAAACTGACTCCAATGAATTAAATTGAACTTATATAGGTATTATGTATCTATTTAGACCTAAAACAAATTTAAATAAAAATTTTGTTTTAAACTATAACTTAGTGTTTTTTACTATTCATAAAAATTGAATGTTTTCAGAGACATACCAAAAAATCACCCTAAGATAATTTTGATATTATGAATTCAAAAATGAAGTCTATTTTACCAAATTAAAAACCTAGAAATTTCATTTGTTAGTTTAAAATTAATTCCCATTGTCAAAACCAAAAAGCGTATTTTTATGTAATAATAACTACCAAAAGATTGACATTTGTTTATGTCCAATTTCAATGTGAAATTACTTCCAATGACCAACATTTAATTAAATGGTAAAAATATAATCTAATTATAAATCCAAACCATTCATATGTATAGTTGAACACTATAAATTAATTTGATTAAAAAAGTTGATTTAAGTTAAAATATATTGTTTTTCACTATTCATCCAAATTGAAGGTTATCATAAAAACACAAAAAGTTTATTGAAACTAAATTCTTATGTCCCGATCCCAAAGGAGAAGTTTATTTTTGTCAAATTGAATATATAAAAGATTGTAATATTGGATTTAAAAAGGGTTCTCCATTAAAAGGTGGTAAAATTGCATTTTTTAAAAAATACTTCTTTTATCTGAAAAAATGTGTTTGTCATTGCATTATGTATAAGAAACTCATAATATATATTATAAAATTATTAGGGTTATATAAAGTTCAAAATTATGTTAATACTATTCATAACCGCTTTTGAACGGATAGTTTGGTAAGTCGTGGTGTGCTTGAGCTCGATGTTGCGTGTAGTGTAATTAATTGAATTACTTTGAATAACTAACATACTATGAAATCTTGGGGTGTTACACTAAAAATAATGATACAATAATCCATTCCGAAGTGAGGGAAATGAGAAACAAAAAGGATATCTATGAGGAAATGAAGTACTAATGTGAGATATTTTTACCAAAGAAGATGTCGAAAAACATAGGGGGAAGCGACCCAAGGATAAAGAAAATAATACAATATGTATCCTCTATACCCCTAGCATCCAAAAATTCCACCACTATATTCCCCACTGGAAGTGTGTGGAAAAGCTTTTAGTTATTGGATACATAATTCTTTCAACTTCTGTTGATATACGTAATGATCCATAGAGTGAATTTCCTTCCATGAATGGAATTGTATATCACTAAAGAATAAATTTCAATGACTTTGATATTAATAACAAGAGAGAGGATGATTTACAAACCAATGATTAATGCACGAGCTTTGAAAATGGTCACATTTCCTGAACTGAAGTAGTTGCAAAAATCCACCAAGACCAAGCCACCTTGATCATGAACCACACATCCCCCTCTCATCTGTCCAAATGAATAGTCACCTGCATTAATGAGCTTCATACCCTCATAGGGTGTGTTTTATAACACCCATCTACCTTGATTAGGGTGTACCAAACTCGGGGTAACAACACACTTATCTGCCATGATTTTCATGAGGATGTTTTTCATATTCCACTACTTAATTAAAGATCACAACTCCAATGAAATATTTATAGAATGAAATTCTCTGTTCAAAAGAGAAAAGGTATTTCAGTTCGATCACAACTATTCTCTAGCATACCAGATATCCCATAATCCAACTGCATGGGGTATGTGCCTCGTTATATAGTCTTTTTTATGATAAATAACCATTCCAAACCCATTATGAAGGAAATTAGAAATAGTGAATTCCTATTGATTTATATATATAAGAGAAATAAAACAATTCTAGACTATAGTATCCCACTCCTCAATGAGGAAGAGATGATAGATGAATGCTTTCTTTGGCCGACAGTAGCCAAAACATTTTTAAGTGAGGTAGATTCCCTTTTTTATCACCTTCTCTATAGTATTGAATTTTTTAGGACTCTCCAATCAAGGAAATTATTTTATTTTTGGTATGATAATACACCATGTCATAAAATCCCATTTAGAGAGTGTACCATTATCCTAGATCTATGTCCAAAAATCTATGGTTAAAAAAGTACTTTCAATGGACTTAGTGATTATGAGGATGTCATGATCTAATGAAAGATCATTAATGTAAATAACATACCATTGTTTATATTTTTGTGTGGATAGAAAAAAAATTGGATCATCACATTCCTAAGAAAAAGTGTTTTTTGGGATGGGACACCTAGGGAAGGTGAGAGAATTTTCTGTTGAGTTATGAAACCAATAGTTATTCGCACCACAACCCACAATAAAATTGTAAAAAAGAGTGAGCTCTGGTACCTAAGCATGGATGGACTTCTAGAGAGATGACACATTCCCCATATGATCTTATAGATCCTCTCTATAATTTTTCTAAATGATGTTTCACAAAATGGATTTCCTTTAATCAACCTCCTATAAAATAGTTTCTTGAATAAAATTCATAGTAGCTTCGACCAGGTGGAGGTTGATCCCCCTATAAGAAACTGGCATAGCAAAAAACCTTCAAAAGGCCCAATGGAATCAACCCGCAGCATGTGAGTCCCAAGTGATGGTATTCAAGAAATTTTATGTGATTCTAATAAACATTATATAGACCTAAAGAGTAGATGAAACATGAATCAAGATGGATTTTAAATCATTGTTGAAAAGAGTGATTTCCCCCTGAAGGATAGGAAGTAAATTTTCAAGTTTGTTGAACAGCCCGTAATCTTATAAAAAATTCCTTCAAAAATTTTAAATCATAAGAAATACGAAAGGGATGCGTGCTCCCATGTAATCAATGGAAACATTCCCATTGTAAATTCTCAACAATGTATCCACATTTCTCCCCTACCATTCTAAAATGTGTCTAGAAACTAAAATATCACTTTTATCCCTATTAACGAGTTTGCCACACCATTAATAGTATTATGTCAAAACAAATTTTTCACCTCTGATAGAGCTGCTTCTCCCATTGATAAACAAAATCATGTATTCTTCATAAAAGATATGAGAGACACTAGTAATGTGACACCTACTCTTGAAGGGTGGAATACAACCACTATTTTTTTTGTCATGGAGTCTTCTTAACGAATATTTCATCATAATGGAAAGACTAGGAGAATGGGGATCAACCTACCTAATCCCATGTGTGGATTTTAAATAACCAATATTTTCCCCATTAATGAAATAGTAAACCATATTGAGTAGAAGAATCTAAATAAGATGTCTTAAACCCTTAAAAAAATATCATGCAAGACATAACATGGGTAGTGAACCCCACTCCATTATATTATATTCCTTGTCCGCATCATCTTAGATCACCACATTGGAATATGAAGTTTTTCTACCTTGGTCACTAATCTTCTAATATGTAATAGAGATGGCCAAATGAGTTAACATGCCTTTAATAAAACCATGTTTCTCTTCAGACACCCATTTTTACAGATAAGGGAAGATCCTTATATTTAGTATAGTTTCAAAAACCATATAAATGTTACTTCATATACATATTGGTATGTAATGTTAAATGTATATTAGTTTCTTTACCACTGTTATTACAATGAGGATAGTATCCCTAACCACCCAACGTTAAGGTCCCCCTCCCCCAAATGTAGTCCTTAATGGAGTCAATGATTTCCCTTTAAATAAGATAACATGATTCTACATAAAATGTGTGAGGGATGAAATAAGGACATAGGTATCTATACTGTCAAGAGATAAAATGGTTTCCCAAACCTCACAATCAGTTTCAATGCAGCCTCATGGGCTCTGTTGTGGAGATAGAAACAACTATGTTTATATAATCTATGAGATCATAAGGGCCTTCTGGATACCCTCCATTAGTTAGTGGATTGGTCTCAACCAATTGTCCCCTAGAATATTTCACTACCAAACATCATGTAGTCATAGGATCAATTCAATAGGATACCTAATACTTTAAAATATTCATGAAGTATTTACAATTTACATATTTAAGATAGGAATGGATTATAGTAGAGTTTCTATCTCCTACCAAGAGCCAAAAGGCATTAGATCTCTGACGCAAAATTCACCCTTGTTCTAGTAAGAGATCTATAGTTTATTTTTTCTTATGTACCAGGGTGTAGAAAATTTCTTCATTCAATGAATCTTCTAGGCTGGACCCAAGAAGGTCAATACCTTATTGTAATGAAGTAATATCAGAAAAGGGATTTTATTTATAGGAATTCCATTTCTAAATATCACCCTTATGATGCCTTATATTATTGTTAATTCATGTCGAAGCATGACCTCAAATAGTATTATACCTTCACTTGTTTTCCATTTCATGAATGTTGGGCTCGTGGATCCAGTTATTAGAGAATAATAACTATACCATACCCTCATTCATTGATCCAAGGTTAACGTGGTGGGGGTAATGATCAACAATAGATCAAACCATATGTGAGATGGATGAATTTGGGAAAAGCGATATGGCTATAAAATTACCAAGACATCTCGTAACATAAAACCAAGTGTGTTGGGTACCCTTTGGATTATATCAACAAATGAATTTTTCCTATGAGAATCCAAGATCCATTAGTAATTTTTTAGAAGTAAAAGAAATGACAACCCATAGATCTCTCCACAAGTGAAACCCTCCTCACATCATTTCAATGATCTCCCATATGGTATTAAAATAACCTCCCACTAACCAGGATGAGTCTCAATCATTTAAAGCCTCAAAATTGAACCATAGGGGATCTCTGGTGCACTCTTCACACTTGGATGGGATGAAAGAGAATAATTCATAGGAACTATCATACATCACTTTAGTCGATATGTGTTGTAATGAGGACACATAAATTTCTACCAACATAGAGTTGTCCTAAAACATAAAAATATTTTGGTTGAGGCCATATCTAGGAATATATTTATGGATACCTATTATATGTTAAAACATCCCAATCATAGTGGAGTCTTGTTTAGGATCATGCACCACCACAAGAGAAACATTGTCACACTAAATATTAGAAGTCAAAGACACAATTTTACAGTGAGTGTTATGTCCGAGATTATTCCAGATAACATAAGTTTTCATATGAATAGATTAAACAAAATACTAGAGCACAATTTTAAAGGTATCCTTACCTGAGAAGACAAGCATGAGAGGGATCTCATAGAGAGTGACCCAGTACACACACCCCTGGGAGTGGGAAATGGGGATGGAGTAGGATGGTTCATATCCAAATGAACATACGTATGTAACATAAAAATAATAGAAATAAGTATGGTAGAGGTGGTTAGGATAGTGAAATTATAGAGATGAGAGTAGGATGGGGACATGATAGTTCAATGGGGTAGTTTCCTTGGTTCCAGGAGGGCTTCAATGAGATAAAGCCTTTCTTGTCTTTGATATGAAGAGGATGCATGGTTGGCCTATAAGGGACAATAGTGATGAATGAAGACTAGGGGATATCAAAATGAAATTGAAGGGTGGTAAATATAGGCAAGAACATATAGATATATATGGTAGGATATACTAGAATAAGGGGGATAATCCATCAATACGATGTGAGAAAAAATATAAGTGTTTTGGGTAGATGTTGATGAAGTTGGAATAGGGCTAAAAAGAATAGTTATGTCAAATCCAAAAGTGGGATCTACTAGGAGCTCATATGATGAAGGATTTGATATTATAGAACATTTTTTCCTACACGGTGATTTAATGTGAACTTATAATAGACTACATGAGAAAAAGTGAGGGACAACTTGATAAAGTAAAGGTTTCTACAAGGAAATATATGCAGTAGCCTGGGGAAGTATATGATATTGGAGAGCATAATTTTTTTTATTTCCATATAGTTATAAGCCACTAACCCATCCACGAAATGATGTTTTGGGTCATTCACACATATAATGGTTCCTTATGTGTCCCCAATACTACGAATGAAGGTAATGTTTTGAAAATGAAGTAGTAGACATAAAGGGGTAATCCAGACTGTAGAAAGAGGTGAGTTCGGACCAATATGAACTACAATATACCACTAGATAAAAGGAAATATACATCATCCCAATAAACAATATTATCAAGACTATTCCCAAAAAAGTATTCTCTGGATATGTGAATCACATAGAAAAATAGATGATTCATAATTGAGACCGTGGATGGATTCGATAAACACCACATTTGGATGCAGTTCTAAGATATTGTGAGGGAGGGGGTTTAAACCCCAAATCCATTTGACAAAAGTAAACTATTGGATGTGAACCTCCCCTAATAATCCACTATAAGGAACAAAATAAAATGGGTTTCATCCACCATACTTTTCTATATCAAATCCATGGTGACATCCGGAAGGGCTGAGAAGGAAACCATCAAATCCAGTGGCTAAATAAGGACATATCTATGATATGGATTTATAAACAAGACCTAGTATGAGTTTAAACAAAATATATTTCAGGAAGTATTAATGATCGATTCTAGTGGGAGATAAAGGAGAGGAGGGGCCTCAGACGTTGAGCATAGGGGTGGCACAATCGTAAAGTGGCTGATCGGAGCATAGAAAACTATTGAAGTTTTTTGATGAAATAGAGGTGCATTGTGATTTTTTGGATTTTACAATATCCACATTTTTCATAAAATTCCTCTTATTATACCTTGAATAAATATATCCACCCATATGATGTAAAATAAAAGAGAATCTACATGTCATATCTTCTATATAATAACATATTGGGAATAATCCCTCTAATATAAGAGAACTATTATATTATTATTATTGGGTGTAAATGGTTTCATTTTCAGAGGAATAATTGGTTATGATATATTAACAAATTTCTTAAGTTCCTCATTATACATGGTTATAAAATGACCATAATCTAATATTTTTATTTTACTATCATGGTGCTAGATGATAACTAATGGTACTTTATCATCAGTATTTTACATGATGTTGTATTGACCATATTTTTATCCATCTAAGTATAGATTTTTCTTCTATAATAAATCTTTGGAATATTTGTTTTATATTCAACAAAATATGGATCTATAGGAAGAGATATTAAGGAAGTGTAAGATCTCAAAATTTCTAGAGATATCTTATGCACATTTTCAGGTACCCATTTATAATTATTTTTATCATACGTTTGGTGGGATTTACATTGATGTAATTTTGGTTGAATTTTGATAAAATTGGAATCTGATGGGGGATTTTTATGATTGGAAAAATATTATGTAAAACCATACTATTTTTAATAGAAAACAGTCCACCCATTTTTAGAGCCGTAATAGGATAAACAGAGTTGTACCAAACTATTCCCTCCCAATGGTGTATCATGAGCCAGTGGTGGATTTCATGGTAGGGGAATAGTTTTCCATATCTTGTAAACACATAGGAGTAACCATGAAACACATATGTAGGGGCATAGTTTTAAGGTATATACTTAAGAAAATAGTACACCCCATCCTTGAAACAATGTACATTGGATTTTAAACCCACAAAAAATATATTAAAAATTTCATAACCCCTAGTTTTATACCCATTAATCCCTTCTCATCCTTTAATGGTATTCCATTCTCTATGAGTCTCTTGATAGAATTTATAGGCTCATAGAACATATTTCATTATGAATTAAAGATCTAATTGAAATAATCGACCTCACATTTGTTATGTTATCTCTTCTTGATTAGATTACTATATCCCATCATTTTCTATGCTTTAATAGGGATTATTACTTCTTTTTTTTGTCATTATCTAGGTTTTTAATGATCTTGTATTGTTGGATCTTGGTCCTAGATTTTGATTCTAGATATCTTCCACCATTTTGAATTCCACCATTCAACAAAAAACCTATGGTTATATTTTTGTGAGCATTTGACAATGATCATGAGGATGGTGTTCTAATTTAAAATTACCATTGCCTAGATTATTATTATTTTCATTTAAATGATAAATTTATTTTTGAGGTTGTGAATATTCATTTAATTTTAAAAAAAAGTTGAATTTAATTCAATGGTATTTATTTACCCTTCATAGATCCTATTGGACCCATTAGAGTTTACAAAATTAGATATTTTGGAAACCCATGGGATATGAAAAAATATTAGTAATGATAATTATGGAATGAGAAAAGGGGAATAAAATTCCACTGGAAAAGAATTAAATCTTTATTTCAAGTTTATAATGGGAATTGAATGGTTGGTTGGAATAACCATGAACATTTTATGAAATATGGGATCAATTGATTATAAACGGATTAATGGTGAATTATTCATATTTTCCCATGTGATTTAAGTAAATATAAATGTTTGTTCTTGATAATTAATAATGAGAACCATGATTTGATAAGTTATTAAGAATGTAAATGATTTTGAACATTGATGTGTATATTACTTATTTACTATTTTTATTGATTTATCAAGGTGGTGCGTGTCAAGTAATGATGCTCCAAATACCCATGGGGTACTAGACTGATCCTTCAATCCCCTAATACATTCATGTGAACAATGATTTATGGTAAAAAGATTGATTCTCAAAATACCCATTGGGAGATATAATTATGCACATAGCCCCAAATATATTTTTATTTACGAATATTAACATTCATTTGTGGGTCCATGACTAATGCTCCACATACCAATGGAGTACATTACATATAATATAGGTCCAAATTCATGAATATAAAATTTGATATAAATATACAATGAAATAAATGAATGAATTGATTATTATTTCATATGGTATATGGTTTAGACTCTAATAGAAGTTGAAGTAGGAATGATTGGTTTGGGTGTCAGTATGAACCCGAGAACCGATTTGGTTGATTAAATAATATTAAATTTAAAAAATAATTACTTTATAAATTTTAAATTATTCTTTATAAAAATATATAAACTTTTTTAGAATTAATAATTTTTTAAACATCGTTGGTAGAGTCCTACTGAGTTTTACTCACACCCTACTCGGGCTACTTGACTGGTAAGTGGATAGAAAATATGTTTCTAGGATATGATAATGGAAAGAGGCCTATATTTTATGGATGAGTTGGGATTTTTAATAAAGAATGGATGAGGTTAATAGATATGATTTCTATTCCTAAATAGAATATTTCATTATTCCATACATTTGTTTTTCATTTTGCACATGACACTTGAATGGACGGAAATATCTACTAATTTGGTTTATGGTCATTTTCTTTATTTTGTGATATTGGATGATTATTGTTCATTGTTTTTTAATATTGGATATTTTTTATTTATTTCCTCAATTATGACACATTGATAAAGATAGTATTGTCTCCATTTGATTCTTATTAAACCCTTACTTATAATTTTTTGTATCTAGTATATGTGGTGGTGTCCCTAAGGTCACATAACAAACTAACTCGAGGAACCTGCAGGTGGGACCCAGTTGGGAAGTTAAAATATCGTATCAAATGGACTTTAATTTATTTTATGTTTTTTTTGGAATGGTAGAAATAAGACTAATATGATATGGTCCTTTTTCATGAGCTCGTGCATGGAATTTTCTAACCAATGTGTGAGGTAAAACCCAAGTATCCATGGTGAATTTTTTCCTTCATGTTTGATGTTATAGTTAGATGTTTTTTCAACGCGGGTGATGCATTTTTTGTGATGTTTTTATGAGATTTTCCTCATAGATTAATATGAAACTACAAATGATTATACCTGCATTACACTAGGAAATCTGGATTTTGTTATGACATGAACCATTTTAGGCATTCCCAAAAAACAATGATAAAAGTGGGATTTGGAAAATGAAAATACTTTTTTACTTTGTTTTAGTATTTTAATATTAAATGATTCTTAATAAATATTTTATAATTTTAAATTATTTTTAAGATGATATGTTGAAATGTATAAAATAGGTTTATAATTATTAAAATTGAAATATGAAGGTGTTTTAACTTTTGATAACTATGATGTTAGAGAGGGTTTCTTGAGGTTAGTGATAGTGTATTAGTTATAACATTGGAGTGGAGTACGAGGGATTAATTATTTGGGATTCATGTGACTCATTCCTATATAAATGTTTCAAAGATGTGTAATGTATCAAAAGTTGTGTGTTTGTAATTGATGGTATATTCCTTTATGATGAATTTTTTGATATGATAATAGAAGAACAACTCTTGAAATGTACTTCTAGTAGAAGATCCACATGCCCTCATTGTTTGGGGTGAGTGGACCAAAGGGAAGTACCAAGAAAAATGTTTTAACATTATATAGTTTATGGAATGAGACCCAAGGATGGATGTGTGGAACATGTCTATTCTTACATGGGTGTTATAGTAGCAACATTCTCCGAATATCATTATAGAGAGCGGACATGATGCATCATTATTCTAGATCCAGACTAAGAAGAAGATCTTTGACCATGTATATATTCATATGGTAAAAGTTTCAAGGTGTCTACTTATAACATGTATGGCCATGTGTGTCATTGGTAGGATATTTAGGATCAAGATGAGTAGATGAATAACATGGTATGACAACACAAGCATTAGATGTTCCTAGTGAAATTTCACCTAGAGACAATAATACAAGAGAGGGAAAAAAGATTATGCAGTTGATCTTAGAATGTATGTTAGTGATGGGCTATACTAGACACTTCACTAACTTGAAATTCATTTTTTGAGCATTAGAAGGAGTTAAAGCAACATCAATGAATATTTTTTATGTAAAAATTGAATGTGAGATTATGTAAAGGTGGATATATTCCATTTAAAAAATATCTTTTTTGTGAATCAATAACTAATTTATACGTGGAGAAAGATAGTGTCTTCCAGTGGAGGACTGGTGGATTAAATAATATGACAAGAAGGTACACCTTTTGAGGGTATGAAACATCATTATTTTAATATTATCTAGAAAAGTATAAGTAAGAGTTGCTAGGTGGAATGATTTGTAAATCATGGAAATACTCGAGTTTTATTTCATTAGTATGGTAGTTTAGGTCACTATCATAATCAATTATAAAAACCATTAATGGAGTGTCAATATTAAAATGTTAGGGGACATATACATTAGTTTTATAGGAATCCCTGACATATGGATAGTGATAGAGGATCTAGACTAAACCATCGTATGGGAAGGGGGTCTTCAACACAATAGTAGTCTGGTAGTTGGAGTACTACTGGCCATGCTAGTTGAGTTAGTGAATTTTGAACTTTAAGTAAATAGAGAGCATATCAGAAATGTTTTAGGAATCTGTGAACTCATACTATAGAACGATGCATAGGGATAAGATAGTTTCTTTTAGTTTATCAGGAACTTGTGGAGAGCAAGGTTAGGACATCAACATGTAGAGTTACTTTTCTTATCTCTTCTATGCTCACTGGAACATTATTTGATATAATAGATTCACATTATTTTTATTGTGATCGACTTGTGAATGGTTTTAGTATGATGATTGGGTTTGTGAGTATTGTTTTGTTGATTGACACACCATTAGGAGTGAATTCAAGGGAAATATTTTATGCAAGTGGTGTTCTCTCCTGTTTTTTGAGTATCATTTCATTTTTTTTGTGGTTAACATGTCATGTTTTTGAATTTATTATTGGTATCTATTAAATAGTATTTTACCAAGTCCACATTAATTTATACCATAGAAGAGTTTCCTTCAAGTATCGTATGGTTAGCCATTATGTTCATCGTGGAGAATGGGATATCAAGGATGTCAATGTAGGGCTAGTACATCACAAACATGGGGAACACACTTCCTTGGTTTCCTCACATTTTTTGGATTATGAGCATATGAAGAAAAGTGTTTTTCCATTACTAGTTGACTGGTTTTAGGTTGTTCTTCTTATACACATCTCTAGAACCCCACCTGAAAGAGATGTCAAGTTTACTATTGAGCTTATTCAAAATGCATAACTAGTCTCCATTCCACTATAAATAATTCTCTCATAATATATTCATGAGATTATGAAATTCATTAACGAGTATATTGATATTGGATTTATATATCCAAGTATGTAAACTTTGTGTTCGCTGGATCGTTTTCTAAAAATGATGACGGGAGGTTGCGCTTATTTGTTGATTATATGAAGATGAACTGGATGATAATTATAAACCAATATCCTCTTCCACATATGGAAGATCTTTTTGAAAAGTTGAGATGAGATTTTTTATTCTTTGTGATCTATTTGAGCTCACGGCATCATCATCTGATAGTTAAAACTTCTGATATACCTCAGATTGATTTTATAAGCATGTATGGCCTATATGAATTGATCATTATAAATTCCAAGATGATGAATTATCTAATTGTGTTTATGTCCATGATGAACTGAATATTCCACCTATACCAGTATCAGTTTTTTTGTTGTGGTTTAGGATGAAGTCTCAGTGTACTTTATGGCTCTTAATGACCATTCCCACCATCGTGAAATCATCTTGAGTATACAAGAAGTATAGTCTATTTTAGAAGATATAGATCATTCAATTATAAATAGATTGGGTATATTTCACATCGCCTCTGAGGAATGTGGGTTAGTGGTCCTAGAGAATGTTCTAACTGTTGTTTCTTCAGAGTATTCCAAAAATGTTTTTGATATTCAAATAATTTTGTGATTAAAGGGATATTATAAATGGTTTCTATAGTACTTTTTACATTTGGTAGATTCAGTTTCGGTATTGAACAATAATGGTATCATGTTTTAATTTTTTAGATCTTGTGATAAATCATTCCATGAGTTAAAGCATTTATTTACCAGTACTATAATTTTTATCATACCTAGGAATGATGAGAAGTTTTCCAGGTTTTGTGATACATTGTGAGGTTTAAATTGATAAGAATCGATGCATGTAGATCATGTTTTAGATTATGGATCATAATAATTGAGGCATAATACAATTAATTACCTAATGAATGACCTTAATTATGGTGTTGGGGGTGTATTCCTTATTGTTTCGAAGGAATTAACTTTTGGGAGAAAACGTTGAAATTTACAACGATAAATTTTTTTTTTGAAATACTTATTTTCTCAAAGAGATTCTATTATCCAAAACAAGTGATGGGTTTAGTATAAAAAGGTTTTTTATTTTGTGATAACCTATACACTGAGAATGGGAAATATATTTGGTTACCCTTTTAGACAGATGAAACAAATTAAAGAATTCCATAAGTCTTGTTCTGAGTGGGAGATGATGAATTTGCTTGCAGAGATACACAATTGAGGACTAGGTAGACCAAGAAAGATGTCCCTCATATCCTTATTCGATGAGTCCACACTTATGATGTGAATTAAGGAGAGGTTGTATGAGGATTTCATGTTTTTGGATTTGATAGAAACACTTTATGTTTGGGAATCACCATTATATTGGAATATAGATTTGGGAGAGATCATTTATGCCTGAAACCATAATGTTGTTCCTAGGTGTTTATGTGAGGATATAATGTGTGATTTTCTTGACATGATGTGGGTAGTTCAACCTATTTTGAAAAAAAAATTCACGTTACCTACATCGAAATTATTTGGGTCTAGGCATGAAAAGAGAGACTGTTTGGTTTTTAACAAAATGATATATTTTTCAACTACTGAAGGTTGAGAATCAATGAGTAAGTGGTTTTATACACTAGTTTCCCATTTTTGAATGAATGTGAAAAGATGTTATCATATACATTTTTGGGGTTCTTAAAAAGAAATTCACTTAATAATGGAATGATTTGGTGTCACAACCCATCCTCGGGGCTCGTGCCGTGACTACCCCAAGCCCACCTTCCATAGGCCAGGGGCTGGCGACTAGCACCATGGCGTAAATCCCAACAAAAGGGAAGGCATTGCCTTTAAAAAGTAAACAAGCACCACAGAGTAAGAAAGCGGAAAAGTAAACACTAATTAAAAACTGTACAAGCTGTGCTGAAAGTAAAAGGGGGCTGGAAGTACAAGCCCAACTGTAAAGTACAACTGAAAGGAAAAACAGCAACTGCAAGGAAAATCCGCAGTGTCGAGCCGTCCTCTGGAAGTCCCACCTGAAAGGTGGGTACAGATAGCCTCCACTGCTCCTTGGGTCCACCTGACCGCTCCGAGTACGTCCCGCCCAGTGGTCCACCTCCAGGTACCGTCCAGCTCCGCACGCCTCCACCACGATCAGCGTTGTCCGTCGTCTGCAACCAACACAATGAAGTGCGGGCATAGCTCGTGCAGGGGTGAGTATGAGCTAATCAGTAGGGACCCCGAGACCCCCAAAGGTCTCCTGAAATCCACAAAGGATAAACCACAAAGGGAAGATACAATCATGAAGTAACAACCGACACTTCTTAGGTATATGCCCATACATATACCTAAGTCATCAATTCCTGTTTGGCTCCAACGTCCGAGCCCAAGCACAACCCAGTCCACACAAGAAAGCAAACGTATACCCACACAGGATAGCTCAACGCAATCCAAAAAGGAGAGTAAACAGTAAATCCACACAGGATAGCTCAACACAATCCACAAAGGAGAGTAAACAGTAAATCCACACAGGATAGCTCAACACAATCCACAAAGGAGAGTAAACAGTAAATCCACACATGATAGCTCAACACAATCCAAAAAGGAGAGTAACACAAGATTCAGCTCACACGGGTATACTTCTTCGGATGATGATAAAGATGATCATTGATCCATCTAAGTCGTCGGACCCACGAAGGATCGATAGGTAACTAACCCCCGCAATGACCCGCACAGGATCGGACCCACACAGGACCTGTAGGCGCTGGCTCACACAGAACCGCTGAGCGCTAACCCACACAGGATCGGACCCACATAGGACCTGTAGCACTGATCCACGTAGGATCGCTGAGTGTTGTAGTCGTCGCAGTCCACTGAGGATCTCTGCACAGTCGTCGGCGTAGTCCACTGAGGATCTCTGCACAGTCATCGCCGTAGTCCACTAAGGATCTTTGCACGGTCGTCGCTGTCGAAGTAGCAGTCACAGCCAGCTCTAGGGTCCCCGCACACAACAAGCTCGTTGGGGAGGGTCCGCTCCACAAGCCGAGAGGCCGATACATCAACTGTCACAAAGTCCGAAGTTGATGTATCCAAAAGTTCCGTATCGTCAACAGGAACTCAACGCCGCAGACGGCGCATCAATCGGACGCCCGGTCTGAGAGTTATTGGCTTTTTCGTCCCAGGGGCCCGGTTGGTTTTTTAAGGCAAAACCAACCCGACCGTACTCCACCTGTGTCCAAACCTTGGGCGGAGTATGCCATAAGATCTGTCTCACTTAGAGGAAATCAACAAAGCTGACGGCACGTCAATCGGACGTCCGTAGCTCAAGATATGAGCGTTTCCGCTCCGAAGGCCCGGTTGGTTTCGTGTACGAACCAACCCAGCCGAACTCAAAGTATTCCGAAACCTTGAGTGCGATATACCGAAATGACCGTCTCGATCCAAGGATCGTGTTGCCGCTGACGGCGAGTCGTTTGGAAGCTCGTAGCTCATGTTACGTGCATTTGACCGAAAACAGTCCGAAGACGGGGGGTTCGGGCCCGGGCCGAGCCGGCCCGACCCCCCCCCCCCCCTTGGGTCGGCTGAACCGGGTCGACCCGGTCGGACCCGGCCCGACCAGGTCAGGGTGCGGCCCAGCCGGTCGGACCGGCCTGCCTCGGCCAGCCCGGCTCGGCTCGGCCGCGCGACGCGGGGGGGATCTGCCACCCCCGCGTGACACCCTCGCGGCACCCGCGAGGTGTCGCCCTGGACAGCCGAGCGACGCGGGGGGGAGCCGCCGCCCCCGCGTGACAACCCCGCGGCACCCGCGGGGTGTCGCTCGGACAACCGGACGCGGCTTCAGCCGCTTTCCGCGCGCGCCGGACTCGCGCGGCCGCGGGTCCGTGAGTGCCGCCACCGCGGCTTCTGCCACGGCGGCCTTGTCCGGCGGCGCGCTGGGGCGCCGCCGCTCCCGGCTGCCGGCGCCGCCGCGCCGGCGCCCCGTGCCGCCGGCGGCTTCCGCGGGCCCCCGGAGTCGCTCCGGTGGTCCGATTCTGTTCCCGTCTGCGCCGCTGCTCCTCCCGGGACTCGCTCTTCACTGTGGAACCATCACACTTCCGTTGCGGCCCGTTCCGTCGTCGCCCGTCAAATCCGCACAATAACGAAGAATGGCGGAGGGTTTTCGGGCCGTGTTCGTTTGGCCCGCACCCTCCGCATTAGTGATAAACAACGGGAGGAACAATATTCAACATATTAATACATATCCGAAAACAATTTTTAATGAAATAAAAATTGTTTATGAATCGGGTTCTTCATTCTTGAACGGAAACATCACGGGAAAAAGGAAAAGTTCACAACAACCCCTACCTCGTTGGTCGTCGTCGTACGCACGTCCTTCGCAGAATTGCTCGTCACGGAAGGAAGAGATCGTCGCGTCGTCACGGAAGGGCGTCGCGTCGTCGCGGAAATCGGCGTTGAGTCGGGGAACTCAACGGATCAAAAAAACAACAGATTTAATTTAATTATATAAAATTAAATCTGTGTTTCGTTAAAAAAGACACAAGGAAGATTTAAGAGGAACCGGGAGTCTCTTACCTCAAACAACAGATCGAAGATTCGTTGCGGAGGAAGAGACGTCGCAGAAGAACGTTGCAGGAAAGGAACGTCGGCATCGTGGAACACGGCGTCGCGTCGTCGACTTCCACGGGTTCGGCGTTCTTCGTCGGAGGCCGGCGTTCTTCGCGTTCTTCACGTTCTTCGTGTTCTTCGTGTTTTTCGCGAAGGAGGATGAAGGCTCAAGGATTCTGTAAAGCCTCTCAACGAGTAATCCTTCAAAAGACCTTGTTGGTCTTATTTTATTATAATGCCAACAAACGAAAAGGTAAGTAACGACCCATCAATTCGTTGTATTAATTCAATGAAAGTAACAGCTCATTTAATTCACGAAGAAAACCGCCCAATTAAATAGTCTGTTAAGAATTTACGAAAATGTGTCAGTTGACTTTCATAATGACGGGTTTTCGCGGGTGCATTACTTAGTAGAAAGAAACATCGGGGCTCGTGCGGGCCCCACCTCACAAATATCCTACCAAGAGGGTCGGATATTTCTGGATAGCACCCTATCCGGTTCAACTCAATTTAAGCTGCTTTTAAGTGGATTCATGTGGCTTCCAAGTGGCTTAAGTGAAATAAAATAAAGTTGTCGAAAAAATTTATTTTATTTCTTAACTTTAAGCCCAAAAATTAAAAACCACACCCGAGCAAACGCAACTCCGGAAGAGGCGTTTCTAAGAAAATACCGGCGCTGTGATTTCATCGGTGCCCTCAGAATTCGATTCCGGGCACAGGTTCAAAAGTTAGAAAAACCTGCTTGTTCGTTCACTGAACGTACCCGAGCCAAACTTCGGAAAATGATTCCGAGCACACCGGGCCTCGGAATCAGGTGCCGTCAGAAACTGTGCTCTTGTAAATTCCAACGAAAATTAAGAAAAAAATTTCATTGAAATTTATGGGTCTTTACATTACTCCCACCTCAGGGCTTTACGTCCCCGTAAAGATACATCATAAACTAGGGAAACAAATGTGGGTACTGAGCACGCATCTGAGCCTCCCGCTCCCATGTGCTCTCCTGGAGGTTCCCGTGCTGCCATCTGATGCGCACAAGAGGAATCGATCTCCCACATAGAACCTGCTCCTGTCGATCCTCTATCTCCACTAGGACCTCCAAAATAGTCGCCCCATCATCCACGTCTAGCTCCCCATAGTCAATGATGTGTGTCGGGTCGTGCACGTATCTCCTCAGCTGAGATACGTGGAAGACGTCGTGCACCCGGTGCAACTGAGGTGGCAGAGTCAGGCGATAAGCCACCTCGCCAATCCTGCTAAGGACCTGGAAAGGCCCGATGAACCATGGAGACAACTTTCCTCCTCGGCCAAATCTCCGTAAACCACGTCGAGGTGAGACCCGCAAGAAGACGTGGTCGCCATCCTCGAACTCTAGTGGCCTCCGCCTCCTATCAGCATATGACTTCTGCCAGCTCTGAGCTATCCTCATCCGCTCCTGGATGACCTGGACCTTCTCTGTCGTGGCCCGGACCATCTCTAGTCCCACAAGTGCTGACTCCCCAGGGTCTTTCCAGCACAAAAGAGATCTGCAAGGCCTGCCGTACAATGCCTCATATGGTGCCATCCCGATGGTGGAGTGGTAGCTGTTGTTGTATGAGAACTCCACCAAGGGTAGGTGGTCCTCCCAGCTGTGACCAAAGTCGAGGACACATGCGCGGAGCATGTCCTCGAGAGACTGAATGGTCCTCTCCGTCTGACCATCCGTCTGAGGGTGAAAGGCAGTGCTCAGACGTAGCTGCGTCCCAAACACCTCCTGCAACCCCTTCCAAAGCCGGGAAGTAAAGCGAGCGTCCCGATCGGAGACGACAGTCGATGGCACACCGTGAAGCCGTACAATCTATTGAACGTAGAGACGCCCCAAGCTCTCCACTGATCCCTGCTCTCGGATGGGTAAGAAGTGTGCCGACTTGGTGAGTCGGTCAAAAATCACCTAAATGGAGTCGTGACCTCAGGAAGTGTGTGGAAGTCCAGTCACGAAGTCCATAGATATCCTGTCCCACTTACACTCCGGGACCTCCAAGGGTTGTACCAAGCCTGCTGGTACCTGATGCTCTGCCTTCACCTGCTGGCAGGTGAGGCACCGTGAAACGAACTATGCAACAACCTTCTTCATGCCCTGCCACTAGTGTTTTCGTCTGAGGTCCTGGTACATCTTCGCCACTCCAGAATGTACCGCCAAAGGCGAAGTGTGAAACTCTTTCAGCACCTCCTCTCGTAAAGCGACTGGTACCAAGGTATGTCCTCTGAAAAGCACGTCGTTCTCTGCTCCAAGCGAGAAACCATCAGGTGCCTGTCCCGAGGATATCTGTGCACGCCGTATCTCACAGTCAGCGTCCCCATGCTATGCCTCTCTGACCCACTGCAGTAGTGGAGGGGTGACTGTGAGAGACTAAAGGAAGGATACTCCGTCTCAATCCACGAAGGATATATGCAAAGCGGCTAGCTGCTCTGTCGCCTCCTCAAGTAGCTGGATGCCCGTCCTCCTGCTGAGGGCATCGGCTACCACGTTCCCCTTCCCAGGGGTATAGACTATCTCAAAGTCATAGTCCTGCAGGAACTCGAGCCATCGTCGCTGTCTCAGGTTCAGGTCCTTCTGAGAGAAGATGTACTTGAGACTCTGGTGGTCAGAAAAGACTGTAAAGCGCTCGCCCATCAGATAGTGTCTCCATGTCTTCAGAGTGAAGACCACTACTGCTAACTCCAGGTCATGGGTAGCATAGTTCTGCTCATGCGGCCTCAACTAACATGATCCTTAGGAAATCACGGCCCGCTCCTACATTAGGACACACCTGAGTCTGGTCCATGATGCATCGCAGTAGACTACGTATCCAACTCCCTCCTCAGGCAACCTCAAGATAGGTGCGCTGGTCAATCTCTGCCTCAGCTCCTGGAAGCTCTGATGACATCTGTCTGACCCCACAAAGGGTTTCCCCTTCTTCGTCAAAGCTGAGAGTGGCGCTGCAACTCTAGAGAAGTCCGGAACGAATCTCCGATAGTATCCGGCTAGGCCCAAGAAACTCCGCACCTCCATCACGCTCCTGGGTGGCTCCCAAGCTAGCACTGCCTCGATCTTCGCGGGATCCACTGCAACTCCCGCCTCAGAAATGATGTGCCCCAAGAAGTGGACCTCACGTAACCAAAACTGTCACTTCGAGAGCTTGCCATAAATCTGGTTCTCTCGGAGTGTGTCTAGTACAACCCGCAAGTGGTAGGCGTGCTCCTCCTCCGTGGTCGAGTACACCAAAATGTTGTCGATGAAGACCACGATAAATCGATCGAGGTACGGCTGGAAGATCCTGTTCATGAGGCTCATGAACACTTTTGGAGCGTTGGTTACACTGAAGGGCATAACCAGGAACTCATAGTGGCCATACCGACACCTGAAGGCCGTCTTCTGCATATCCTCATCTCGAACTCTGAGCTGATGATAGCCTGACCTGAGGTCTATCTTCGAGAACCACCGTGCTCCCTTGAGCTGATCGAAGAGGTCTTCAATCCTCGGTAGCGGATACTTGTTCCTCACTGTCTCCTGGTTCAGGCGACGATAATCGACACACAGTCGCAAGCTCCCGTCCGCCTTCTTGGCGAACAAAATCAGGGAAGCCCAGGGTGAAATACTGGTTCGGATGAACCCCTTGCCCTGCAAGTCCTCAAACTGTACCCGTAGCTCTCGAAGCTCGGCGGGGGCCATCCGATATGATGGAGTGGATATCGGGGCTGTCCTGGGGTACAGATCAATCTAAAATTCTACCTCTCTGCGAGGAGGTAGCCCTGGAACGTCGTCGGGGAAGACGTCCGCATACCGATCCACCACTGCTGGAAAACTAGGACTCCGCACATCAACTACTCCAAGGATGAGGCTAGCCAACTGATGAGTGATGGTCTGCCCTCTCCTCTGCGAGAGTCCCTCCTATGCTTTGAAGGCTCCCTTCTCGCCGGTGAAGGTGAACCTGCTCCCGTCGGTGCGCAGACATCGCACCTTGCGCCTAATGCAGTCAATTTGTGCATGGACCATAAATAACCAATCCATGCCCAAGATGACGTCGTAAGGCCTCGACGCCGCTACAAGAAGATCCCAGCCGAAGCTCTCGCCTCTTAGAGTAAGCTCACGCTGCCGGAACCAGTGCGTAATCGTAGAGTCTACTCCCGTAGGAGTCTCTAGCCGTAAGGATCGAGCCAACGGCTCTGTCGGAATCTCCGAGCTCCGAACAAGGGCAGTGGCTATGAAAGAGTGACTCGCTCCCGTGTCTATAAGAACTACAGTAAGGGTGGAATAGACACAGATCGTACCTCAAATCATCTCTGGTGCGCCGTGGTTGTAGGCCTCCGCTGCCTGGAGCTGTGCCTGTCTCTGCCCGCCAGCTCCCGGTGGTCGGGGCGGACCTCCTGGTGGTGGTGGTGGCAGAGCCTCAAAGCGTCGCCCACCAACTGCTGCTCGGCCACATCCTCTGCCTCGTCCGCCTCCTCCCTGCGGACCGCCACGGTCGACCCTCTGCCTCTGCCTGGGTGGCCCCTCCACCATCTGCTGATCCTCGGTACGGCGGGTCGGGCAGTCACGAGCCATGTGGCCCTGCCCGCCGCACGAGTAGCACTGCCTGGCTCTCGGAAGGCTGGCTCCGCGCTGTGTACCCCGCACTGCTGAGCCAGTGTCCCGAGGTCGTCTACCGGACCGCCTGGTCTGCCTGGAATCCTGAGTCATCCGCCGGCTACCAGCTACCGAAGATTCTGGTACATGCCGCCCTGGGGTAGGTCTCGCTGTGGACTCAGCTAGAAAGCTCTCGATCAGAAGGGCTCGCTCTAGCACTCCTACCTGGGTCGGGATGTTGAGGGAGATTAGCGATGCCCTGATCTCGTGTCTCAATCCCTGCTCGAAGGTCCGGGCCCGGAAGAAGGGGTACCGTACCATGTCGGTCGAGTAGCGAGAAAGATCGGTGAACCTCGCCACGTACTGGGCGACCGTCAAGCTGCCATGCCGCAGTTGAAGAAGCACCTGTATGTGCACCGCATGGAGGGTGGCCGGGATGAACTCTGAGCGGAAGAGGATCTCGAAGTCCGTCTAGATAAGGGAGGCCTCATCGTGTACCTGGAGCATCAAGCTCCACCATCGCCCTGCTTCTGCGTGCAGTAGGCTCGCCGCGAGGATCACCATGAGGTTTGCTGGTGTCCTCACTAGCCTGAAAACTCGAACGACTGCCTCCAGCCAGTCCTCGGCTGCCTGGGGGTCCGTCTCCCCACGGAACCTGGGTGGTCGCTGGCACTAGAACTCGTGCAGAGCTCCGAGGCGTCGTGCATCGTCAGCGATCGGCGCTGGAAGCATCGGGGGCTCGGCGGGCAAAGGTACCGCCGGTGCCTCTGCTGTCAACGGGCCCTGTACCGAGGCCTCGTCGTTCGGCGGGCTGTTTTCGCGCTCTACACTCGGAACCCTAGCTGGCAGCCGTCGTGGGGACATCCTGAAAAGGAAACAAGTGTGCCACGGTCAGAACAGTATACCTGGTGAGCTGACACAAGTAATCACAAAGAAAACTTGAAACACACACGCAATCAATGTTTTCGTGCATTAAGTCAGAAATCAGAAGTCAGGGTCCTGGTGTACGGATACGTCGGCCGCCGCACCAACACTAGACTCCCTGGACTGATAACCACACTCAATACGCTAAACACTATTGCTTCACATAGAAGAAAGATCAGAGTCTGCGGTAGAACCGACCACCTCTGATACCAATTTTTCACAACCCGTCCTCGGGGCCCGTGCCGTGACTACCCCAAGCCCGCCTTCCATAGGCCAGGGGCTGGCGAATAGCACCCTGGCATAAATCCCAAAAAAGGGAAGGCATTACCTTTGAAAAGTAAACAAGCACCACAGAGTAAGCAAGCGAAAAAGTAAACACTAAGTAAAAACTGTACAAGCTGTGCTGAAAGTAAAAGGGGGCCGGAAATACAAGCCCAGCTGTAAAGTACAACTGAAAGGAAAAACAGCAACTGAAAGGAAAAGTCGCAGCGTCGAGCCGTCCTCTGGAAGTTCCACCTGAAGGGTGGGTATAGATAGACTCCACTGCTCCTCGGGTCCACCTGACCACTCCGAGTACGTCCCGCCAAGTGGTCCACCTCCAGGTACCGTCTGGCTCCGCACGCCTCCACCACGATCAGCGCTGTCCGTCTTCTGCAACCAACACAACGAAGTGCGGGCATAGCCCGTGCAGGGGTGAGTATGAGCTACTCAGTAGGGAGCCCGAGACCCCCGAAGGTCTCTCGAAATCCAAAAATGATAAACCACAAAGGGAAGATACAATCACTAAGTAACAACCGACACTGCTTAGGTATATGCCCATACATATACCTAAGTCATCAATTCCCGTTCAGCTCCAACGTCTGAGCCCAAGCACAACCCAGTCCACACAGGAAAGAAAATGTATACCCACACAGGATAGCTCAACGCAATCCACAAACGAGAGTAAACAATAAATCCACACAGGATAGCTCAACACAATCCACAAAGGAGAGTAAACAGTAAATCCACACAGGATAGCTCAACACAATCCACAAAGGAGAGTAAACAGTAAATCCACACAGGATAGCTCAACAAAATCCACAAAGGAGAGTAACACAAGATTCAGCTCACACAGGTATACTTCTTCGGATGACAATAAAGATGATCACTGATCCATCTAAGTCGTCGGACCCACGAAGGATCGATAGTTAACTAACCCCCGTAATGACCCACACATGATCGGGCCCACACAGGACCTGTAGGCGCTGGCTCACACAGAACCGCTGAGCGCTGACCCACACAGGATCGAGCCCACACAGGACCTGTAGCACTGATCCATGTAGAATCGCTGAGTGCTGTAGTCATCGCAGTCCACTGAGGATCCCTGCACGGTCGTCGCCGCAGTCCACTGAGGATCTCTGCATGGTCGTCGCTGTCGAAGTAGCAGTCGCAGCCAGCTCTAAGGTTCCCGCACACAGCAAGCTCGTTCGGGAGGGTCCGCTCCACGAGCCGAGAGTCCGATACATCAACTATCACAAAGTCTGATGTTGATGTATCCAAAAGTTCAGTATCGTCAACATGAACTCAACGCCGCAGACGGCGCGTCAATCGGACGCCCGGTCTGAGAGTTATTGGCTTTTTCGTCCCAGGGGCCCGGTTGGTTTTTTAAGGCAAAACCAACCCGACCGTACTCCACCTGCGTCCAAACCTTGGGCGGAGTATGCCAAAAGATCCGTCTCACTTAGAGGAAATCAACAAAGCTGACGGCACGTCAATCGCACGTCCGTAGCTCCAGATATGAGCGTTTCCGCTCCGAAGGCCCGGTTGGTTTCGTGTACGAACCAACCTGGCCGAACTCAAAGTATTTCGAAACCTTGAGTACGATATACCGAAACGACCGTCTCGATCCAAGGACCGTGTTTCCGCTGACGGTGAGTCGTTTGGAGGCTCGTAACTCAAGTTACGGGCATTTGACCAAAAACAGTCCGAAGACGGGGGGTCCAGGCCCGGGCCGAGCCGGCCCGACCCCCCCCCCCCCCCCCCTTGGGTCGGCCGAACCGGGTCGACCCGGCCCAACCCGGTCGGACCCGGTCCGGCCGGGACAGGCCGCGGCCCGGCTCGGCCGCGCGATGCGGGGGGGGGGGGGGGGGGGGGGGCGCCACCCCCGCGTGACACCCCCGCGGCACCCACGGGGTGTCACCCTGGACAGCCGAGTGACGCGGGGGGGGGGGGGAGCCGCCTCCCCCGCGTGACAACCCCGCGGCACCCGCGGGGTGTCGTTCGGACAACCGGACGCGGCTCCAGCCGCGTCCCGCGCGCGCCGGAGCCGCGCGGCCGCGGGTCCGCGAGTGCCACCGTCGCGACTTCTACCGCGGCGGCCTTGTTCGGCGGCGCGCCGGGGCGCCGCCGCTCCCGGCTTCCGGCGTTGCTGCGCCGGCGCCCCGCGCTGCCGGCGGCTTCCGCGGGCCCCCGGATTCACTCCGGTGGTCCAATTCTGTTCCCGTCTGCGCCGCTGATCCTCCCGGGACTCCCTCTTCACTGCGGAACCATCACACTTCCGTTGCGGCACGTTCCGTCGTCGCCCGTCAAATCCGCACAATAACGAAGAACGGCGGAGGGTTGTCGGGCCGTGTTCGTTTGGCCCGCACCCTCCGCGTTAGTGATATACAACGGGAGGAACAATATTCAACATATGAATACATATCCGAAAACAATTTTTAATGAAATAAAAATTGTTTATGAATCCGGTTCTTCATTCTTGAACGGAAACATCACGGGAAAAAGGAAAAGTTCACAACAACCCCTACCTCATTGGTCGTTGTCATATGCACGTCCTTCGCGGAATTGCTCATCGCGGAAGGAGGAGATCGTCGCGTCGTCGCGGAAGAGCGTCGCGTCGTCGCGGAAACCGGCGTTGAGTCGGTGAACTCAACGGATCAAAAAAACAACAGATTTAATTTAATTATATAAAATTAAATTTGTGTTTTGTTAAAAAAGACACAAGGAAGATTTAAGAGGATCCGGGGGTCTCTTACCTCAAACAGCAGATCGAAGATTCGTTGTGGAGTAAGAGACGTTGCAGAAGAACGTTGCAGGAAGGGAACGTCGGTGTCGCGGAACACGGCGTCGCGTCGTCGACTTCCACGGGTTCGGCGTTCTTCGTCGGAGGCCGGCGTTCTTCGCGTTCTTCACATTCTTCGCGAAGGAGGATGAAGGCTCAAGAATTCTGTCAAGCCTCTCAAAGAGTAATCCTTCAAAAGACCTTGTTGGTCTTATTTTATTATAACGCCAACAAACGAAAAGGTAAGTAACGACCCATCAATTCATTGTATTAATTCAACGAAAGTAACAGCTCATTTAATTCACGAAGAAAACCGCCCAATTAAATGGTCTGTTAAGAATTTAAGAAAACGCGTCAGTTGACTTTCATAATGACGGGTTTTCGCGGGTGCGTTACTTAGCGGAAAGAAACTGCGGGGATCGTGCGGGCCCCACCTCACAAATATCCTACCAAGAGGGTAGGATATTTCTGGATAGTACCCTATCCGGTTCAACTCAGTTTAAGCCACTTTTAAGTGGCTTCAAGTGTCTTCCAAGTGGCTTAAGTGAAATAAAATAAAGTTATCGAAAAAATTTATTTTATTTCTTAACTTTAAGCCCGAAAATTAAAAACCACACCCGAGCAAACGCACCTCCGGAAGAGGCGTTTCTAAGAAAATATCGGCGCTGCGATTTCATCGCTGCCCTCAGAATTCGATTTCGGGCACCGGTTCAAAAGTTAGAAAAACCCGCTCGTCCGTTCACTGAACGTACCCGAGCCAAACTTCGGAAAATGATTCCGGGCAAACCGGGCCTCGGAATCAGGTGCCGTCAGAAACTGCGCTCTTGTAAAATTCCAAAGAAAATTAAGAAAAAAATTCCTTGAAATTTACAGGTCTTTACATTTGGGTCATTGTAGACTAGTTGAAAAAACTATCTCATTCCATTCATATTCAAGAAAATATCATGTTTGATCAGTAGGGATATATTTACATTCATGAGATATTCCATTTGAACAGATTTCTACAGAGCATATTCTCATATTCTGGCTCTCATTTTACATTATGATTCTAGAAAGGAATGCAAAAGGTTGATAGTAAATAAGTACTTCTAAGTATGACTTTACACCAAAAATAAGATGGTAAATCAAGGTGTACATATCAATTTGCTGAAGGAAATACTAAGATAATTCATACCAAATATTGGAGTGACTTGGTAGAATCACTTATTTCTCATTAATTTAACATATAACAACAGATATCATGATAATATTTTGATGGAACTAGATGAGGAATGATATGGTAGACCATACAGATCACCTTCATGTTGAATAGATGATGGTTAATATGAGTTTATTGACCTGAGTTTCATGCAGGATACATCATAAAAGGTATAGTAGTTCAAAAAATGTATGGATACTATTCAGAGTTGAATGAATTACCAAGATCACTAACTTCATAATCCTCATTATTTTATAGTGTTTTAACATTTATTCATTAGGGTTTCACAAAAATTGGGTCACTGTAGGATTTAAGGGCTACGATAGTTAGCACCCAGGTCTATTATACATTTTGATATTATAGATAGGATCAGATTGGCATCATGTCAATTGGATAGTACATAGAAGTATAGTGTTATACACAATTTTTTTCATATGTCATATCTTTGGTTGTATCAACATAAAATTTTTCATGTGATGAATATTAATGATTTTGTGTTCGATGTTGATATGTCTATTAAAATCATACAATTTGTTATGTGGATCATAGTGAGAGGGTGTTGTGGGGAAATATCAGGTTGTTGTCCAAGGTTTTGTGGTTGCATTGCCATGTTAAGAAGGAAACATGGAAGTGGTAAGAAGATATTCAGTCTCAATGGTATTACCCTTTTTCCAAAAATGGTTATAGATTTTTTAACTTATTTTAAAGGATGAGGTATTATAATGCAGGGAGATTGTATAATCCTGACCTATCAAGAGATGTATCATGCCCATTTTAGTGTATTCTTATACTCTTGTGTTTGATCGAACCTTGGTTGGGTAATAAATTGGGGTTTTATGGTGAATTTGAATAAATTTGAAAGCCCATAGTGGTTGTGAATAGTTGATTTTGTATTAGAGAAAACAATATGATTTGGTATATGAAACCATTTGACCAATTTTTTGATCCACATGATGTGGCACATGGGTTGAACACATTTATTGTCCTCCCCATAAACCATGAACCTTGAGACAATGGTGTTTTTCATGTTTGGTTCATGGTTTTCAAAACTATGTTCATACCTAGGATTAACACTTAAACCCATATGTAGGGGTGTAATTTTAAGTTGAAATTTTGGAAAAATCATCTTCCCTGCCCTGGAAACCATGCATATGAGATTTTAAGCCTCAAAAAATGAGATAAAAATTCATAAAACCACTTTTTTATTATCATTCACACTTAATCGACCTAAAATGTTTCCTATTTATCTTACAGTCTCCCATAAGGATATATAGTCAATTCATACCACTTCTAGTTCAAATAGAAGATCCAATTGAAGGAATCAAGCACTCTTCCTATATGTGATATCTCCTCATTTAGATTCTTCCCTCTCCCATAATTCTCTATACATTTAGAGGGAAAATTTTCTACGTTTTTTATGATATATATCTATTTTTTTGGGATCTCATTTAATTTGATCTTGGCCGTTTTTTTGATCTTATATCTATTCCACCATTATGAATTTTTCACTTCTACATCAAATTGAGGGTTAGGTTTTGGAGAGCGTTCATCAATTATTTTGAAGTATGTGGTCTATGTAAAGGCACTGAATCTAGTTTCCTTGATATGGTACCTTACTTTAATACAATTTAAAAAGATATAAAGAGTTTCATCCTATATGACTGAATAGTTTTTTAGTTTCCTAATAAATATAAATACAATATTTTCACATGTATTTGAAATTTTAAAATAAAAAATTCATAAATAACTTTATTCCCTCTAGCATATCCTTCCATAAATACCATAGTAAACATCATAGATTCATTGGGAAAATAAAACATCATAATCATGTGAGATAAAATTTATAGTATGTGTTATGTACAATTAAATAAAACATAAATAAATAATAATAATCAACATGGAATTGTAAATAACTAGAAAAAATAATTTTAATCAATAAACTGAAACAATGAATCTAAATATTTTTTCAGTGTTGAAATCTATTGGTTGATAAAAAGTAAATTTTTTATGTAGGAAAAGTTTAATTAATGGATGTTCTATTTCTAGACATGAACCAAAACTATCAATACAATTTACAATATGAATTAAAACTAATGGTTATAAACCAATTAGGTTTGAGAAACATCATTTCTACAGTCAAGACCTTTCAAAAGATTGTATGACCAAAATAATAAGTGCAAAACCATTTTGAATGGCCAACTAATTTGTCTCATGATACCTACCAATTAAATGATTGTATTTCATTAAATGGTCCCCACCCCATGTCTTTCATGTACAAATTCTTCCACATATATAGAATAATTGATTTAGAAATATATTTTTAAATAAAAGTGTCCCACACCACTTCGAAATATTACAATCATCAACCAAATAAATATAAGTATTTATCAAATTAAAAATTTAATACTAGGAAGATAAATGGATTCATGATATTATTTATTAATTTGGGAGTACCCCACACAAAATAAATAATTGTTTAATAAGACATGTCGTATTGAAGTAAAAGCGATATTAGAAAAAACCACTACATTATGCTAATTTTAGTTGAAATTATGTATCCTATTGTTTAATGGTTTTAATGACTAAATTAACTTATATGAGAACCTTATTAATATCTATGATATCTTATTTAGTTTTATTATATTTTTTTCTCAACATTTTGGGTATAGTATTTCTTTATCTCCCTTATTTCTGGTGTTAACTACTTCATTTCCTATGCATGTTTTTTCATGAATGTCTCAGTTACTGTAACACCCCACGATTTCATAGTATGTTAGTTCTACAAAGTATTTCAATAAGTTACACTACACGCAACATTGAGTTCAAGCGCACCACGACATACCAAACCAGGAGTTCAAAAGCAGTTATGAATATTATTAAATGAATTTTGAACTTTATATAACCCTTATAATTTTAGAATCCATATTATGAGTTTCTTAGAAATAATGTAAGGAAAAACTCATTTTTTTCATATAGAAGAAGTATTTTTCAAAAAATGCAATTTTACCGCCTTTTAATGGAATACCCTTTTTTAATCCAATATTTAAAACATTTATATATTCAATTTTACAATATAAACTTCTTATTTGGGATCGGGAAATAATAAATTCATTTCAATATATTTTTTGGTGTTTATCTAATAACTTTCATATTTGGGTGAATAGAGAAAAATAATATATTTTAACTGAAGACAACTTTTTTAATCATATTAATTTACAGTGTTTAACATTACATATGAAGGGTTTGGATGTACAATTTGATTATATTTTTATCATATAATCCAATATCGGTCATTGGAAGTAATTTCAATTTAAAACTTTACATAAACAAATTTTGATCTTTTGGTTGTTATTATTTCATAAAAATACGCCTTTTGGTTTTGACAACGGGAATTAATTTTAAAGTAATAAATGAAATTTATATGTTTTGAATTTGGTAAAAAAGACTTCATTTTTTAATTCAGAATACCAAAATTTTCATTGGGTTAATTTTTGGTATGTTTCTGAAAACTTTTAATTTTTGTTGAATAGTGAAAACCACTAAGTTATAGTTAAAACCCGGTTTTTTATTTAAATAATTATTTATTTTATTTAAATTTATTTTTGGTCAATATATATAAATAATACATATATAAGTTCAATTTAATTAATTTGAGTCATTTTATAATAATGTTAAATATATAAAAAATTTATTGAACTTTTCACCGTCTTTTACCCACCTCCTAGGAGAATTTAAAAATTCACATAAAACATAATTTTACTTCTTCTGTGAATGAAATTTAAAAAATACAAGAGAAAAGGTTAATATAAAGGAGTAAAATATGCTTCAATAAGATAAATGTAATTTTTGGTGAACAGTAACTTTTTACTTTTATTTACCACGATTAAAAGTAAATAGGGTAATTAAGGGTAAAAATGATGTTATTATTACCCTAACACATGTCCTAATTCTATTGGATAAGTATAATTCGACCAAAAACGACCTTAGTAATAAAATATTAACCTTTTTGATGCACATGGATTAGATTATGACATTTATTATTATTTAATTCAAAGAAGAGTTAAAAGAGTCAAAATCAAAGTATAATAACTAAAACATTTTTAATATAGAGTTACAAAAAAGATAAATTCTATAATAAATATTCATTAGAAAGATAAAAATGTTTCCAAAATAATGGTATTTTATTTATCATTTTTAGACATTAAATAATTTCATTTTTAAATGACATAATGATGATGTAGTAATTACCTAATTAATGAAATATTAAACTAATTGATACTATAAATATCCAAATAAATGTAATTTATACTTTTTATGAATTCCAATAATTTTATAGGTTAATATGAAATATTAGGGTTTTTTAGATGAATTTTATTTGAAGTAATAATTCTGTTATAAATTTAGAAAAAAAACAATATACCAAATAGTGTCAAAATTGACACAAAAGGGTTTTTAGAACTAATATTATATTATTAATTGATATTATATTCCAGAAAAGCTATGGTTCGGCCAAAAGACTTATATAATGATATATGTATCATTAATAAACCACTTGGGGTTCACTTTGAAGTCTATAGTATGTTTATTAGCCATATAATATAAAAATATAAAGAGACATGGTAAATGTCAAACTATTTAACTAAGAGTTAAATCTAAACGATAATGTTAATATAGTAACCCAAACCTATCTAAAACCTATTGATTGAGAGGTTTTAGACCAATACCCACATTATAAATTAAATAATCCACTTTGGATCCACTAAAAATAGAAAATTATTTTATTATAAAATAATATTTCTAGCTTTTCCAAAGGTGTCCCTCACCCCTCTTATAAAAGGGCACTCCCCCTTCCCTCAAATTCACACCATAAAAGCCTTTTTTATCAGCTAAACCCTGTCCAAATACCATCTACATTTGACTCCCTTTAACCCAAAGGACCTCCTTTAGTCAAAAATCCATCCGAAGGGGCCCTTTCGATCAAATCAAAAGAACAAACTTGAAGAAGAGATAAATATGTCAACACCTCATTCAAGTTCCTTTCTTCTTCCACATCCCATTTCTTTGTTGTTTCCAATATAAAATAATAACTCAAGTATCTTCTATATACTTTGATGTTATTATGAATATGGTACAAACATATTCATTATTCTATCCATCCTTTGAATAACATGTCACTATACATGCGTACGTACGGCTTACCGTCTCCACGTTAGGGTGTAATTGTTATTAAATATATTATTATTTGGATTTGTATAATAATGATGTGTAATTTATGTAAATAATAAATATATCATGATAATTATTTTTAATATATTATATACCATCCAATTATATAATATTTTAATATAAAAAAATGATATTGTCGCTCGTGCATACGTACGGATTACCGTCTCCACAAACACAATGGGATTCAGTCCCCATCGTATCCATTCAAGACTAAATTTCATTTGATGATTAAAAATAATGTTTAGAGACAAGATATCATTCTGTATATGAATATGATACATCCCATCAATAACAAATAAGACTCACATAATAATGAATATAAAGGAAAACGAATCCGTTAACACCTGAAATGACGATAATACTAAGATATTATTAACAAAGAAATGTTAAAAGAACATATTTGATATCATATTAATGTATATGATTCTTGTATAATTTAACAACAATTATTTCACCATTATAAATAAGGTTAAATTACCCTCAATCAGGGAAATTTACAAGGTAATGGTTAATTCTACAGTCTATTCATTATCTGAGGTTGTTTATACGTTATTATCTACAGGGACCTCTTTATCATACACATCCTTGTTTTTTAAAAATCTATTTCCAAACATTATTACTATTTTCTAGACTATGGGTTAAAGTTTTTTATATCCATTTTTTTTGACTTTTTATAATATTTTTATAACGGAATCTTTCCGTTGTTTTCCAAACAAGGTCCTTTTTAACCATTTTGAAAAAATTAAGGTAAGAATGTCTTTTTTTAACTTATACAGCGGGTGCGGATATTTTCCTCCATTATAAAATCGTCGAAGCTTCCCTTACAAGCTTATTAGAATATTTTCAAAGTAAATTTTTTCTTTTATATTAGTGTGACTTTTAAATGTTTTCAAAAAACAGATATTTCTTTCAAATAGTTTTTATTTTATCTACGTTAACATCCTTTGATGGATTTTAAGCTTATTTGAAGTTGATATATTATGATAAAAAACTTCCATATTGTATTGAAGGTTTTGTGGTTTGTTTCACTTTGGATGTGTTATTTTTATACCATTCATGATTTATGGAGAATGTTTTGACAATTCGTATTCTTATTTTAATATGAATGTTTATGTTATGTTTAAACCTGTTCATGTGAGGAATGCATTGGAATTTGTAAGTGACTAGTGGAGCCCGCTATAGTTCCTCGATGCATCAGTAGGTCTAATGAGACAAACTAGTTTCTTGGCACAAGGCTTTGGCAAAATCTTATTTGTATTCTTTGCATGAGGCCTTGACTACATGGTTTTGAAAGTTTGCTATTATGCATTCCATCATTATGAGAGTGTCTATTGATATTACTTGTGAATATTCGAATAGTAGAATATCTATGTGAGTAAGTAAATGGAATTATTTGATTTTATATTTTCCATATTATGATGAAGTTCAAGTTAAAACTGATTTTGTTTTAGTCTTATACACTGCCATAAATGTTTATGCTTATTTATGAATGCTTCCATTATAATGTTATCCTTATTGAGCATTTGAGCTCACGACTTTCTATGTTTTATTTTTTATAGCATTCAAAGAACTATATTATGATTGACCCACAGGGATAGTCTATGGGATCTCAGGGTTGTCTATGGAAACAATGTTGTTGTAGTTTTCCATTTTATGATGTAATGTAAACCTCGTTAATGTATCTAGTACTTCCAAAGCTACTAAACTAATCAGGATTTCGAGACTTGATCTTTTATGATCATGCCAATGATACGTAATAATGCACCAACTCATGAATTCTAGGGTCGGGGCATTACAGTTGGTAACAGAGGAAAAGTAGTACAAACCTTGAAAAATATATTTAGATAAACTCATATTAGAGTACATATCCCTATGATAGACTTTGATGATTAGAATAGAGGAACATCCTAAAATTTTGGTATTGTAGTAATTTTGTGAGTTTTAAAAGCAATAAATTGCTGTCTGGATACGATCAGGTAGAGGCGGATCTGGCATAGATGTACCTAGACATAAAACTAGAAAACACCGCTTTGAGCTAGACTCGAACGGGAACTGATGCACGACAACGGGCCTTGCTGCACTATTGGTTATGACACCTTCGGTGGATTTTAATAGGATAATTACATTTTCATTACAAACTGATTTTAATTATTTGAATATAAGATGAGATTAAATGAAATTGGTTAATCCTAAGTTGTTTCAAATTTAAAATAATGTGTCATGATATTCTCTAAATGATTTTATGACTACTGTTACTCACAAAATGGTTTCTGATTTTAGTCAATGTCTAGATTCCAAGGAAGTCATAGTAAATTTGAAAATTTTGTACAAGGTGGGAACGGTGGTGGAAAAGGAGAATCAAAATGGAATGTTGATAATCATAAAAGATATCGTGTTCATGCAAAATCAGTTTACCAAAAATATTTTCAACAACATATATATTAACCAACTTCCAGACTCATTAATGAAGAGAAAGGTGATTAATGATAGAGCTCCAACAGTGGGGAACATGAAGAAAAGAATCCTCAATTTCTATCATGTAGGAAATGTGGAAGGAGACACCTAGGAAAGTGTCTCAATGAAACCAAGAAATGCTTTATGTGTGGGAAAGAAAGACATAAATTGAATAATTTCTGAGGAAAAATGAAGAGTAATATAGAAGAAAATAAAAATGGTCCCAAGAATCCCTTAAAATTCATTTGTCGTAAATGTAGGGGACCTTGAAATTTACCGAGTGAATTCCCTATTCTATAGGATATTTTCTTGGTCAAAGAAGAAGCTATGTGGGAATAAATGGTTGGAGAAATGATTAAAAGTATTAGTTCTCCTTGTTGATGCGATTACTTTGGAATAATTTTTTCTTGTATTTGTAACCCTGCAGTTTGTCATGTGAAAATGATATTTGAGGAAGACTTATCTTTTCACTTTTGGATATAGTTATAAAAAACCATTTGGTTTTATATGATCATTGGTTTTGAGGCAATTACATGTTATTATATTTTGGGATGAAAATGCAATGTATGAGATAACATTTGTGGTCAAATTATGTTACGTTTATTTTGAGGAATTTATCTCATTTTGGTAGTGTTATAAAATATAGTTTTTGAAAAAGGAAAACACCCAGACGGTGTGACAACCCATAACATTGGGTAAAACTGTGGGAATCGAACCCACAACCAGAGTGCGATTAAGATTTATTGCCTATCACTAGACTACGTGAAGTCCTTGGTTAGCGTGACTAATTATTTTTAGTTAAATGATTTTATTGATCAATAATAATTTGATTTGGGATCTTATTTCTTATCAAATGAATACCCTTATTATAGAAAATTAATTTGTTGATTAAGTGATAAATGTTATTGTGGAAGACGTTAATTTTTTTGGATACAATATATTCCCAAGGAAAATAGAATACTATGGGATTTCATTTTAGGGGTAATTATGGATTTTTATCTATGTTTTTATTTTGGATTTATAGTGATTTGTGTTATTTATGGAAATGATTAACCTATAATTGAGAATATGTTATTAGAATAATTACTTTTAAGTATGTGACTTTAAGAGTAGTTTATGTCATTTAGAGATACAATTTAATGTGGAAGACTACACAACCAAATTATTCTATGTTTTGGGTTTCAATATTAGTTTGGATTATATTGAAGGATTTTAAGGACAATTATTTATTGAATGGTATTAATTTAACTTTGGGGTATTGTTGGTTTAATTTTAGAAATTAAGATTAGTGTTTCTCTATCTAAAGGAATATAATTTTGGGGGATCATTAAATCTTATACTAACCGTTTTGGTTTTGATTAATCTCTAAAGACAAGGAAAATATATAGTTTATCTTTTGTGGATCATGTGATTCTCTAGAATTTTATTCTAGCTATTCTGGTGTGACCAAGACTTCTTCAATACTCATCATTTAAAAAAAGATTTAGTGGTTGAAATTTATTAAAGAATGAAACTATACTTAAAAAGTAAGTATATCTCTTTATGTTCTTATTCAATCTCTTAACTAAATTCATCATCTTTATGAAATGTAACTTAATACAAAAAAAAATTGTATGTTTACTTTTCCTACTATGAAACTAATGACTGTTTGTCCCATCAAAAGTTTATGGTTTTCATGTTGATAACTTTCTCCTGATCATGTTTTCTATCCCTATCCATCAGAACATAGCACTTAGTTTATCTTCCATATCCATGTTTTTCTACATGGAATCCTAGTATAGGTTATCTTGGGTGACCTTTTTACTTCTCTTTCTTTCTTTTAAAGTTATAGTTTTATTGACTCCTTTTCCGATGTGGGACTTTTCATTATATTCCAAATCCCAATTTTAAAAATTGAGAGGACGCAATTTATTGAATGATGGAATAATGTAACATCCATGATTTTATAGTATGTTAGTTCTTCAAAGTAATTCAATAACTTACATTACACGCAACATTGAGTTCAAGTGCACCACGACTTACCAAACTAGTCATTCAAAAGCGGTTATGAATAGTATTAACATAATTTTTAACTTTATATAACCATTATAATTTTAGAATCCATATTATGAGTTTCATAGACATAATTTAAGGACAAACTCATTTTTTACAGATAAAAAAGAAGTATTTTTCAAAAAATGAAATTTTACCGCCTTTTAATGAAGAACCCTTTTTAAATACAGTATTTGAATCTTTTATATATTCAATTTGACAAAATAAACTTCTCCTTTGGGATTGGGACATATAAATCTAGTTTCAATAAATTTTTGGTGTTTTTCTGATAACTTTCATATTTAGGTGAATAGTGAAAAATAATATATTTTAACTGAAAACAACTTTTTTAATAAAATTAATTTATAGTGTTCAACAATACATTTGAATGGTTTGGATGTATAATTAGATTATATTTTTACCATTTAATCCAATGTTGGTCATTGGAAGTAATTTCATTTCGAAATTGGACATAAACAAATTTCAATCTTTTTGTAGTTATTATTTCATAAAAATACGCTTTTGGTTTTGACAATGGGAATTAATTTTAAACAAATAAATTCAATTTATATTTTTTGAATTTGTTAAAATAGACTTCATTTTTGAATTCAGAATATAAAAATTATCTTAGGGTGAATTTTTGGTATATTTCTGAAAACATTTAATTTTTGATGAATGGTGAAAAACACGAAGTTCAGTTTAAAACCGAATTGTTATTAAAAAAATTATTAATTTTTTTAAATTTTTAGGTCAAAATAGATACATAATACCTATATATGTTCAATTTAATTCATTGGATTCAGTTTATAATAATTTTAGATATATAAAAATTTTATTGAACTTTTCACCGTCTTTTACAAACCTCCTAGGAGAATTTTTAAATTTACATAAAACTTAACTTTACCGCTTCTGTGAATGAAATTTCAAAACTCTGAGATACACGGTTAATATCAAGGAGTATAATTTGGTTCAATAAGATAAAAATAATTTTTTGTGTATAGTAACATTTTACATTTATTTACCAGGGTTAAGAGTAAATAGGTTAATTAAGGGTAAAAATAATATTATTATTACCCTAAAAATGTAATAATTCTATTGTATAATTATAATTATACCAGAAACAACCTTAGGAATAAAATATGACCCTCTTTGGTCTTCTAGGATTATACTAGGACATTTATTATTATTTAATTCAAAGAACAGTTAAGAGTTAAAATCAAAGTTTAATAACTAAAACATTTTTAATATAGAGTTACATATAAGACAAATTCAACAATAAATATTCATTAGAAAGCTATAAATATTTCCGAAAAAATAATATTTTATTTATATTTTTTAGAAATTAGATAATTTAATTTATTAATGACACAATGATGATGCAGTAATTACCTAATTAATGAAATATTAAACTAATTGATACTGTAAATATCCAAATAAATGTAATTTGAGACTTTTTATGAATTCCAATGAATTTTATAGGTTAATATGACATATTAGGGTTGGTTATATGAATTTTTTTCTAAGTAATAATGCTTTTATAAATTTAAAAAAATATACCATATAGTGTCAAAATTGACATAAAAGAGTTTTTAAAACAAATATTATATAATAAATTGATATTCTATTCCCAAAAATATAAGGTTCGGCCAAAAGACTTATATAATGATAGGTGTATAATTATTAAACCACATGGTCTTCTCTTGAATGTATATAGTATCTTTATTAGCCATATAATATAAAAATATAAAGAGACATCGAAAATGTCAAACTATTTAACTAAGAGTTAAATCTAAAAGATAAGGTTAATATTGTAACCCAAACCTATCTAAAACCTATTGGTTTAGTGTTTTTCGACCAATAAACACCTTAGAAATTAAATAATCCAATTTTTAGCCATTATAAACCGAAAATTATTTTATAATAAAATAATATTTCTAGCTTTTCCTAAGGTTCCCCTCACCCCTCTTATAAAAGGGCACTTCCCCTTCCCCCAAATTCACTCTTTCAAAGCCTTTTGGCTCGGCCAAACCCTGCCCAAATACCATGTCAACTATCCACCATTTATCATAGAGGAACTCCTTTAGTCATAGAGCCATCTTAAGGGGCCATTTTGATCCAATCAAAAGGAAGAACTCGAGGAAGAGGTCAATATCTCACCACTTCTTTCAAGTTCCTTTCTTCTTCCACTTCCTCTTTCTTTGTTGTTTCCATTCTAAAATAATAAATACAGTATATTCTATATACTTTGATCTTATTATGAATATGTAACAACCATACTCTTTATTCTATCCATCCTTTGAATGACATGTCACCATACGTGCGTACGTATGGCTTACCGTCTCCACGTCGTGGTGTAATTGTTATTCAACACATTATTATTTGGATGGGTACAATAATGATGTGTAATTGATGTAAATAATAAATATAAAATGATAATTATTCTGCATATATGATATAACATCCAATTATATATTATTTTAATATCAAAACAATGATATTGTCACTCGTGCGTACGTATGGATTACTGTCTCCACAAACGCGATGAGATTCATTCCCCATCGTATCCATTAAAGACTAAATTTCATTTTATGATTAAAAATAATGTGTAGAGACATGAAATCATTCTGTATATGAATAAGATACATCCCATCAATAACAAATAATACTCACATAACAAATAATATAAATGAAAACATATCCGTTAACACCCAAAACGACGATAATAATACGATATTAATAACAAAGCAATGTTAGAAGATCATATATGAAATCATATTAATGAATATTATTATTTTATAATTTAATAACAATTATTTCACCATTATACATGAGTTTAACCTACCCTCAACCAAAGAAAAGTACAAGGTAAGGGTTAATTCTACGATCTCTTCATTATCCAAGGTTGTTTATACGTAATTATCTACTGGGACCTCTTTATCATCCACATCCATGTTTCTTAAAAATGTATTTCAAAACAATCTTACTATTTTATATACTATGGGTTAATGTCCTTTATACCCATGTTTGACTTTTTATAAGATGTTTATAAAGGAATCATTCCGTCTTTTTCCAAACAATGTGATTTTTAACCTTTTTGACAAAATTAAGGAAAGAATGTATTTTATTTTAACTTATACGGTGGGTGCGGCTATTTTCTGCCATTATAAAATCCTCAAATATTCCCTTACAAGCTTATAAGAATATATTCAATGCAAATGTTTTCTTTTATAATTATGTGACTTTAAAATGATTTCAAAAAAGAGATATTCCTCTCAAATAGTTTTGATTTTATCTATGTCAATATCCTTTGATGGATTTTATGCTTATTTGAAGTTGATTTATTATGATAAAAAACATCCATATTGTATTGAAGGTTTGGTGATATGTTCGAATGTGGAGGTGTTATTTTTATGCCGTTCATGGTTTATGGAGAATGTATTGAAATTTCGGATGCCAGTTTTAATATGAACGTTTATGTTATGTTTAAACCTGATCATATGAGGAATTCATTGGACTTAGTAAGTCATGGGTGGAGCTTGCTATAGCTCCTCGATGCATCTGTAGGACTCATGAGACAAACTAGTGTCTTGTCACAAGTATTTGACAAAATATTATTTGAAGTTGTCGCACAAAGCCTTGACTACATGGTTTTGAAAGTCTGGCATTATGCATTCCATCATTATGAGAGTGACTATTGATATTCCATGTGATTATTCGACAAGTAGCATATAAATGTGAACAATTAAATGGAATTATATGATTTTATCTTTTCCATATTATGCTGAAGTTCAAGTTTAAAAAGATTTTGTTTTAGTCTTATACACTGCCTTAAATTTTTATGCTTATTTATGAAATTTTCCGTAATCATGTAATTATTACTGAGCATCTAATCTCACCTATTTCTAAGTTTTATTTTTCCCAAGATGCAAAGAAGTATGTTTTGACTGACCTGCAGGGATAGTCTATGGGATCTCAGTGTTGTTTATGGAAACAATTTTGTTGTAGTTTTCCATTTTATGATGTAATGTAAACCTCATGAATGTATCTAGTACTTCCAAGGCTACTAAACTAATTGGTATTCCGAGACATGATCTTTTTTATCATGACAATGATACATAATAATTCACTAAATCTAGGATTATGGGGTTGGGGCGTTACAGTTGTTATCAAGGGAAGTTTAGTACAATCCTTGGAAACTAGATTTAGATAAACTCTGATTAGAGTACATAGCCCTAAGATAGACATTGAGGATTAGTAAAGAGGAACATCCTAAAATTTTGGTATTGTAGTGATTTTTTAAGTTATCCAAAATACATCCCTATCTTTAAAAGAGTAGGTAGAGGCGGCTCTGTCACAGATTTACCTAGGGGTAAAACCCAAAAACACCGCTTTGAGCTAGACTCGAACGGGAACTGGTGCATGACAACAGACCTTCCTGTGCTCTTGGTTACGACACTCCTGGGGGATATGCTTAGGATAATTTACATTTTCCTTACAAACTGATTTGAAGTATTTTAATATAAGATGAGAATAAATGACCTTGGTTAATCCTAAGTTGTTCAAAATTGAAAATAAGTAGTCATGATATTCTCTAAATGATTTTATGACTAATGTTACTCATACAATGCTTTCTGGTTTTAGTCAATGGCAGGATTCCAAGGAAGTCATAGTAACTTTGAAAATGATGTACAAGGTGGGAACGGTGGTAGAAATGAGCAATGAAATGGAATATTGATAGGCATAAAAGATATTGTGTTCATTACAATTCATTTTTCCAAAAATATGATCAATAACATATGTATTAACAAACTCTCAGACTCAACAAAGAAGAGAAAGGTGATGAATTATAAGAGCTCCAGCAGTGGAGACCATGGAGAAAAGAATCCTCAATTTCTATCATGCAGGAAATGTGGAAGGAGACACCCAGGAAAGTATCTCAATGGAACAAAGAAATGATTTACGTGTGGGAAAGGACATAGAGTGATGAAATGCGGAGGAAAATTTAAGAGTTCTATGGAAGAAAATAAAAATGGTCCAAAGAATCCATTTACAGTCATTTATCGTAAATGTAGGGGACCTGGCCATTACCCGAGTGAATTCTCTATTCTATAGGATATTTTCTTGGTCAAAGAAGAAGCTATGTGGAAATAAATGGTCGGAGAACTGTTTAAAAGTATTAGTTCTCCTTGTTGAAGGGATTACATTGGAATAATTTTCTCTTGTATTTGTAACCCTACAGTTTTCCATGTGAAAATAATAATTGAGGAAGACTTATCTTTTATCTTGTGGATATAGTTATAAATAACCATTAGGTTTTATATGATCATTGGGTTTGAGGAAATTATAAGTTATTATATTTTGGGATGATAATACAAGGTATGATATAACATTTGTGGTTAAATTATGTTATGGTTATTTTGAGGAATTTATCTCATTTTGGTAGTGTTATAAAATATAGTTTTTGAAAAAGGAAAACATGAAGACCATGTGAAAACCTGTCGCATCAGACAAAGCTGTGGGAATCGAACCCACAACCAGAGTGTGATTGGGATTTATCACCTACCACTGGACTACGTGAAGTCCTTGGTTAGTGTGACTAATTATTTTTAGTTAAATGATTTTATTGATAAATTATATGTTTATTTGGGATCTTATGTCTTATCAAATGAATATCCATAGTATAAAAAATGATTTGGTGATTAAGTGAGAAATGTTATTTTGGAAGACGTTCGTTTTTTTGGGAACACTATATGCCCAAGGAAAATAGAATACTATGGGATTTTATTTGAGGAGTAATGGTGTATTGTTATCTGTGTTTTTATTTTGGATTTATAGTGATTTACGTTATTTATTGAAATGGTTTACCTATAATAGAGAGTATGTGATTAGGTTAATTACTTTTAAGTATGTGACTTTGAGATTAGTTGATCTCATTTGAAGATACAATTTAATGTGGAAGACTACATAACCAAATTCTTCTATGTTTTGGGTTTCAATATTAGTTTGGAATATATTGAAGGATTTTAAGGAAAAATTTTTATTGAATGGTGTTTATTTAACTTTGGGTTATTGTTGGTTTAATTTTAGAAATTTAGATTAGTGTTTCATTCTCTAAAGGAATATCCTATTGGGGGATCATCAGATCATGTACTAACCATTTTGGTTTTGATTAATCTCTAATGACATGGTAAATATATAGCATATCCTTTGTGGATCATGTCATTCTCTAGAAGTTTACTCTAGCTCATCCAGTGTGACCATGTATTATTGAATGCTCATCATTTAAAAAAAGAGTTAGTGGTAGAAATTTATTAAATAATGAAACTATACATAAAATGTAAGTATATCTCTTTATGTTCTTATTCAATATCATAAATAAATTCCTCATCTTTATGAAATGTAACTTAAAACAAAAATAATGTTGTCTGTTTACTTTTCCTACTAGGAAAATAATGACCGTTTGTCCCATCAAAAGTTTCTGGTTTTCTTGTTGTCAACTTTCTACTGATCATGTCTTCTATCCCTCTTCATCAGAACATGACACTTATTTATCTTCCATATTCATGTTTTATTACATGGAATCCTAGTATGGGTTATCTTGGGTGACTTTTTACCACTCCTTCTTTCTATTAAAGTGACAGTTTTATTGACTCTTTTTTCAATGTGGGACATTCTATTATATTCCCAAGACTAATTTTAAAAATTGTGATGATGAAATTTATTGAATAAGGGAGGAATGTAACAACCCAACATTTCATAGTACGTTAGTTATTCAAAGTAATTCAATAAAATACACAACACGCAACATTGAGTTCAAGCGCACCACGACTTACCAAACTAGCCTTTCAAAAGCAGTTATGAATAGTATTAATACAATTTTGAACTTTATATAACCCTTATAATTTTAGAATCCATATTATGAGTTTCTTAGACATAATTGTAAGGACAAACATATTTTTTTCAAATAAAAGAAGTATTTTTCAAAAAATGAAATTTTACAACCTTTTAATGGGGAACCATTTTTAAATCCAATATTTGAAACTTTTATATATTCAATTTTACAAAATAAAATTCTACTTTTGGGATCAGGACATAAGAATTTAGATTCAATAAATTTTTGGTGTTTTTCTAATAACTTTCATATATGGGTGAATAGTGAAAATTAATATATTTTAACTGAAAAAAAATTAATCAAATTAATTTATAGTGTTCAACTATACATATGAATGTTTTTAATGTATAATTAGATTATATTTTTACCATTTAATACAATTTTGTCCATTAGAAGTAATTTCACTTTGAAATTGGACACAAAAAAATGTCAATCTTTTTTGTAGTTATTATTTCATAAAAATAAACTTTTTGGTGTTGACAACGGAAATTAATTCAAAACTAATAAATGAAATTTATATGTTTTTAATTTTCTAAAATATACTTCATTTTTGAATTCATAATATCAAAATTAGATTAGGGTGAATTTTTGGTATGTTTTTTTGAAAACTAATAATTTTTTATAAATAGTGAAAAACACTAAGTTATAGTTTAAAACCAAATTTTTATTTAAATAATTATTTATTTTATTTAAATTTAATTTAGGTCAAAATAGATAAATAATACATATATAAGTTCAATGTTATTCATTGGTGTCGGTTTATAATAATTTCAGATATATAAACTTTTCACTGTCTTTTACCCACCTCCTAGGAGAATTTTCAAATTCACATAAAACGTAATTTTACTGCTTATGTGAATGGAATTCAGAAAATCAGAGAGATGCGGTTAATATTAAGGAGTAAAATGTGGTTTAATAAGATAAAAATAATTTTTGTGAATAGTAACTTTTTACTTTTTTTACCACGGTTACAAGTAAATTGGGTAATTAAGGGTAAAAATGATATTATTATTACCCTAACACATGTCTTAATTCTATTGGATAAGTATAATTAGACCAAAAACAACCTTAGGAGTAAAATATGAACCTCTTTTATCCACTTGGATTAGATTAGGATATTTATTATTATTTAATTCAAAGAAGAGTTAAAAGAGTTAAATCAATGTTTAATAACTAAATCATTTTTAATATAGGGTTACACATAAGATAAATTATAATATAAATATTCATTATAAAGATAAAATTATTTCATACATAATAGTATTTTATTTATATTTTAGACATGATTTAATTTATTAATGACACAATGATGATGAAGTAATTACCTAATTAATGAAATATTAAACTAATTGATACTATAAATATCCAAATAAATGTAATTTGAGGCTTTTTATGAAATAAAAAAAATTATATGTTAATATGACATATTATGCTTGGTTAGATGAATTTTTTACAAAGTAATAATGCTGTTATAAATTTATAAAAAAACAAAATACCAAATAGTGTCAAAATTTACATAAAATTGTTTTTAAAAAAATATTATATTTTTAGTTGATATTTTATTCCCAAAAATCTAAAGTTCGGCCAAAAGATGTATATATTTATATTTGTATCATTAATAAACTACTTGGGGTTCTCTTGGAAGTATATAGTATGTCTAATATCCATATAATATAATAATATAAAGAGACATGGTAAATGTCAAACTATTTAACTAAGAGTTAAATAAAAAAGATAAGGTTAATATAGTAACCCAAACCTATCTAAAACCAACTTAATGAGTGGTTTTAGACCCATACCCACCTTAGAAATTAAATAATATACTTTAGAGCCATTATAAATTGGAAATTATTTTATTATAAAATAATATTTCTATCTTTTCCTAAGGTGTCTCGCAACCCTCTTATAAAGGGCACTCCCCCTTCCCTAAAATTCACACCATCAAAGCCTTTTGGCTTGGATAAACCCTACCAAAATACCATATCAACAGTCCTACCTTCATCCTAAAGGACCTCCTTTAGTAATAATTCCATCTTATGGGTCCCTTTTGATCAAATCAAAAGGAAGAACCCGAAGAAGAGGTAAATATCTCACCACCTCTATCAAGTTACTTTCTTCTTCCACTTCCTCATTCTTTGTTGTTTACATTGTAAAATAATAACTTCAGTATCTTCTATATATTAGGATGTTATTATAAATATTGTACAACAAGATTCATTATTCTATCCATTCTTTTAATGACATGTCACCATTCATGCGTACGTATGGATTACTGTCTCCACGTCGTGGTGTAATTGTTATCCAATACATTATTATTTGGATTGGTATAATAATGATGTTTAATTGATGTAAATAATAAATTTAACATGATAATGATTTTGAATATATGATATACCATCCAATTATATATTACTTTAATATCAAAATAATGATATTGTCGCTCGTGCATACGTACTGATTACCGTCTCCACGAATGCGATGAGATTCATTTCCCCATCGTATCCATTCAAGACAAAATTTCATTTGATGATTAAAAATAATGTTTAAAGACATGATATAATTTTGTATATGAATAATACACATCCCATTCATAACAAATATGACTCACATAACAAATAATATAAAGGAAAAGAATCCGTTAACACCCGAAATGAGGATAATACTAGGAAATTATTAACAAAGTAATGTTAAAAGATCATATATGATATCATATTAATGTATATGATTCTTTTATAATTTAAAAACAATTATTTCACCATTATATAGAAGTTTAACCTACCCTTGAACAAGGAAAAGTACAAGGTAAGGGTTAATTCTACACTCTCTTCATTATCCGAGGTTGTTTGTACGTAGTTATCTACAGGGATCTCTTTATCATCCACATCCATGTTTCATAAAAATGTATTTCAAAAAATTCTTAATATTTTATAGACTATGGGTTAAATTCATTTATACCCATGTTTGAATTTTTATAAGATTTTTATAAAGAATATTTCTATCGTTTTCAAAACAAGGACCTTTTTAACCTTTTCGAAAAAATTATGGTAAGAATGTCTTTTTTTAACTTATACGGTGGGTGTGGCTATTTTCCGCCATTATAAAATCGTCGAAGCTTCCCTTACAAGATTATATGAATATTTTCCAAGTAAATGCTTTCTTTTATAATTATGTGACTTTTATATGATTTCAAAAAAAGAGATATTTTTCTCAAATAGTTTTTATTTTATCTATGTCAACATCCTTTGAGGGATTTTAAGATTATTTGAAGTTGATTTATTATGATACAAAACTTCCATATTGTGTTGAAGGTTTTGTGATATGTCTGACTGTGGATGTGTAATTTTTATACCATTCATGGTTTATGTATAAAGTATTGATAATTTGTATGCTAGTTTTAATACGAATGTTTATGTTATGTTTAAACCTGTTCATATGAGGAATGCATTGGACTTAGTAAGTGACGGGTGGAGCCCGCTATAACTCCTCGATGCGTCGGTAGGTCTCATGAGACAAACCAGTGTCTTGGCACAAGGATTTGACAAAATCGTATTTGTAGTCTTAGAACAAGGCCTCGACTACGTGGTTATGAAAGTCCGGTATTATGCATTCCATCATTATGAAAGTGGCTATTGATATTCCATGTGATTATTTGACTAATAGAATATCCATGTGCATTATAAATGGAATTATTTTATTTTATCTTGGCAATATTATGTTTAATTTCATGTTTAAAAGGCTTTTTTTAGTCTTATACACTGCCTTAAATGTTTATGCTTATTTATGAAAGTTTCTGTTATAATGCTATCCTTACTGAGCATCTGATCTCACCCCATTCTATGTTTTATTTTTCTGATGAGGCAAAGAATTATATTATGACTGACCTGTAGGGATAGTCTATGGGATCTCATGGTTGTTTGTGGAAACAATGTTGTTGTAGTTTTCCATTTTATAATGTAATGTAAACCTCAAGAATGTATCTAGTACTTCCAAGGCAACTAAACTAATCAGTCGTTTGAGACTTGATCTTTTATGATCATGCCAATGATACATAATAATGCACTGACTCTAGGCTTCTGGGGTCGAGGCGTTACAGTTACTTTTCATAGAATATGATCAATCATCTTCCAAATGATATTAATGTTCTAAAAATAATATTTAATCATTAATTACATTTATACTTCCAATCATGAATGATGGCTATGGAAAATTAATTTCATCACATCGTGGAGACGGTACGTCGTATATACGCATGAGCGACTATATCATTTCATTAATGTATGAAAATATAAATATGTGTATGGTATTTTAATTTTTAAATAATGAATATAATCTTATATTTATTATATATGTCCATTATTGACATCATTATACTCATCCATGTAAAGTGGTGATGAAAATCATATTACATCATGGTGCGGAGACTTTAAGTTGTATGTATGCCCGCAGGGTGGTTTCATTATTCATAGGATGTGTAAAAGGTGGAATATGGTGGTAAAATAATCAAAATAAAATCTTAAAATATATATATCCTACATTATTTATTACAGTATAATAGGAAAAACACATTAGGAGGAAGTATAATAATAAATAAACCAAAATGAGTTGGTAAGGATGATTACCTCTTCTTTAGTGAACTTTCTTTAATCACTTCTAAAGAAACCTTAGGTAGTCCTTTTCAAAGTAACAGGACCATCAAATAAATTCTAGGGATATTGGTTAGAGAACATTTCAGAGTTAGGATGATCGAGATGGCTCAAATTGGTTTGATAAATTGAGGGAAGAGGTTATCTTTTATAATTCATTTGATGGTCAGTTTTTAAAATCCTCAAACTATTAAAATATATTAAGGATATTATAGAGACAAGGACATGTAAATAGACTATAATTCAACAGGGGAGTAAATTATTGACCATATATTTTCTACATTTGTATTATTTAACATTATTTGAATAATTTAATAAAATATTAATTCAATAAAATATCATTATTGTAATATTTGATACTGTTCATTTAATTTTACCTAAAATGGCTTTAGGAAATTATATAATTCTAATAAAATGATTTAAAAAATATCTATGATATAATATAGATATGTAAAATTCACTACTCCCTTTATATAATCCCGAATACATCAAAAGTAACACTTTTAAAATCAATTATTTTATTATTATGTCAATTAAATAAATATTGTATTAGAATTTCTGAAGCATTAAAGGTAATTATATGACATTAAGAAATTGAATATAAATTTATATAATGAAAATAATTTCATGAATACTAATATTGCGATGTAGTTTTGTTCATATCCTCATTTCTTCCTTATGTGGACACAGAAAACACATTTAATACAAAGAGGGTGAAATTTGGTATATATCATCTATTTAAATAATATATTATTTATTTTAATATGAAAGTTTCCATTAAAAATTTAAAATTAGAAATTAATGTGATAGGGGTATCAAAATATTCATCCAATAATTTTTTAACATGTTTAGGTCATGTTTATACCCATATCTTTTGGTTTTAACCTTTATTTAACCCCTTTGACTCTTACCATGACAACATTGATTTTTAATCATAGAGGGTTAATATACTTTTAACAAAATAAAAAAACATATAAATGGATAATTTATGAAATTTTTAACCTTATACCAATACTTACACAAAATTTATGTTTTTTTTAATTTTATGACATTTAATAAAATATTATTTATTTTAAAATCTCTTAAATGATTATTTTTGACATTATTATTACATTGACTTTTAAGATGATAAATAATTGATGATATATTAAAAACCCCATTTTATCACACCAATAGAATATCATGGTAATTTATAATTATTTTTTATGAAACTAATTATATAAATATGTATTTATTTAAAAAAAATTAATATCATTCATTTGAAATTTTCATTAATTAAAAAATTACTCCTCCATCCTTGTCCAAGCCATTAATGAAGTTATGTAGTCCCAAAAATATGACAATAATGTTCCATGATGAAGATAAATAGTTTAAATTTCTAAATACTCGTTTTTACAGTATAAATCCACTAGATAACCCCAATATAAAAATATTTGACTTGTGAAAAGTAATAGTATGTCGTATTTGACTTTTATTTAAAATGAATTAAGATAAATGGCTTAAATTCATCTAAGTGCCTCTAAGAGGGCATAAAATCACCTTGAAGAAAATTTTGGTCGAAAATAACTCATATAATATTATTTGGACATGTTTAAGATAATTTTACTATATATATAATAAAATTTTTACCCTTAATAACATGATTTACCTTTAATCTTGGTAATTAAAATTCATATGTTTACTATTAACATAGTCCAAAAATAAAAGGGGCCAAATTACTAAATTTTAGTCATATAGTTCAAAATATTGAAATAATTTTTTAAAATTAAAAAATTATAATTGGGTAAAATTAATTTAAATTTAAACACCTCGACCGGATTTGAAAGATGGTTTTTAAAGTGAAAATGTTCCAAATTACGAAATTTTTTTATATCAAAATTAAATATACAATAGAAACAATAACCTTACCTAAATTAATTCACTTATTACTGATCTAATTATTTATTAAAATCATATTGATATATAATTTCACAATAAAAATTATTTATATTAATAGTGAGTTTTAAATGAACATGCAATATTTTTGTTACTATTCATTAAAAATGGAACTTATCAAAAAAAACTAAAAATTCAACTTAGGTAAATTTTTATATTGCTATTTGAACATTATTGTGTACTTTTTCAAATATAATCTATTAATGTGACCTATTTTTTATTAACTATGTGAAACCTTAGAAGGCAACAAACCTACCCTTAATAAAATGTAGGTTTTATGCGTAAAATTAGATTTTTTCTTATCTAGTGATAATTTAAAATATTCTATTATTGTAAAAAAAATTCATTAAACATATAATATATAAATTTCACAATTGGTCAATAATATTAAGTCCCTTAAATTTAACAATAATGTGATAATGTTCATGTCAAAATAATGATATTTAACTATATATCATTATTATTTAAAGCTTGGTGTTGTGTTGAATGTATGCTATCGAAGAAATTAAATTTATTTAAAAATATATATATTGTAATATATTAGGGTCTTACATTATCCACTACATAAATAAATTTCATCCTTACAATTTGAAATTAAACATAAAAAATCAAAATGTTAATACTTTAAAAATCATTTGTGGGAAACCCACATAAAAATTAGGGTTAATAAAAACAACCTCTTAATAAGGAATATGGAAAATGTGAATGTCACCACAAGTTTATCCCTTATAATAGATGAAAATTATCAAAAAGTGAAAACACGGATATGGGAGATAAATAAGACAATCACATTCTAATGAATAGTAATAGATAATATGGTCATTATAAAGTTAATCCTCCTAAATCCATAAATCTAAGATGATTTTGAAGTAAATTGATTTCTTTTAAAGAAATTTAAATAGATAACATTTTTTAAGATCCTTTTCATATAGTTGATTTATTCATTTACTTCCATGAAAAATATCATAATGAAACATACAAACATGAATTGTAGAGATTCTTACATTAATTAATTCCCACTACAAACTCATATTTTTTTTAAATTATTAGTATTTAAGATTAATTATTTATTCCTAAAGAATTAGAATCAACTTCTATGGATCACAAAATTCACTAAGTTATTAATACCTATTCATCCTATTATTATAAAATGGAAAAACCAAAATATGTATGAGAAGATAAGATAATTACAAAAAAATTATAAACCATTATATGATGAATATAGACATTAATCACTAAAATTAAATAGTAATACCCAATGTTTAGCATAGATCATCAAGAAAATAACTATTCTTCTTAAAAATTAGTCAAGTCTAAGATTGAAAGCCAAAAATTAAAATGATTTGATCATGTAGTCTTCCAAGAAACAAAAATAACTATTAATGTCTCATACCCAAAATCTAATTTCCCAATAAACATAATATACAAGATAATCTATTCATTTCCATAAATTACATGAATCACCATAAGGGCACAATAAATTCATATTTGACTCAAAAAGACAATTCAAAAATTATTCCTCATAATATTTTATTTAACTTAATCTTATTAGATTCTCAGAAAAGTGAACTTATTCCAAAATAACGTTAACCACTTAATCACTAAATCATTTTCCAATCCCAGGTAATCTATTGAATAAAAAATATACCTAAAAAATTATATCTATTATATAGTATGATAAAAAAAAATTCATACAAACCAGGACTTCACATACACTAGTGTTTGGAATTGCACCCTTCATGCCCTTCAATTGTGGGTTTAAACCCCGTGACATTTCCAAACAAGAAAACTTCTCACCTAGCTTGCGGGTTTTCATTTTTCTAAAACAATATCAAATTTATCCTAAAATTTGATAAGAAAACTCAAAAAAAATATAAATATAGTTAGAAAAAGTAAATTTACTACCTACTAAGGTTGTATCATTTGACTATTTTTTATTACTAAAAATTTAAATACCAATAATAACCATCAATTGAAATATAATATAAACACTAATGGTTATATTTACCTTTATACATATGTCCACAAAATTAAATGGAATTATTCTTTAAATAAAATCTTCACACATAATAATCTAATTTGTTAAGTTTCCAAAAATTTCACACAAAATATATGCTATCCTTATTTACTCCCAAAATTTAAAACCTCATATGTATGTTTATGAACATTAAACACATAAATCCATGATTATGTCTATAACTCTTATGTTAATAAAAATATATCAACACATTTCCCTAGAAAAATCATGATTCATCTAACCATTATACCATTTGTGAAATATTTCTTCAACACATTGTCTATCACATTCAATTTTAAACGAGTTCCATATAGTTCTATTTATTGACTAAAACTAAAATCTGAGTGTGGGAAACTCTAATCCTAGGAATAAATCACATAGTCATAAAGAATAATTTGGAGGATTTCCAAATCATAAAACATTCTCAATGTATGAATACTTATGTTCATCGTAGGGTTTCTAGGTTTATAGCTAAATGTATTGGATTTTATCATAGACTTATATTCAATAGTTATTCATAGAGTTGTGTTCTCTAATCTATGATTTCATAAATATAGTTCCCAAGGATTCAACTAAAATTTCTCTAAAACCAACTTTAAGGACCCTAAATAAAATACCTTGGATCTTGTACTATAATTTTTTACATTGGAATAAGATACATGGAATCACATAAAAAATAGTTTAGTAGTATTAGTTGAATTTATACATACATGATTCTTACAAAATGTTTAAAATTCAAATTACATCATATTTTTTTAAAAAATTTACATATTTTTCTCTGGTATATCCTTGAATAACAATAATTTGACAGTGCACAGATTCCTAGGAAAATGTTATGTAAGAAAGGCCTGACATTAAGAAATTATTAAGGATTTCATAGGAAACACATTTCATTTAATCAATAAAATGAAAGTAAAATGCATCCCACATTTTGTCATTGTGAAAATGTCATTAATTATAATAAATGAATCATATATACATGACATGAATAATTAGTTGGTGAAATGTATGTTTCACATTAACCACTATCATCACGACCTTTCACAAGACTGTTTAAAAATGCTTGGTCTAAACCAATTAGGTTTTCCCAATATCATCTCTACTATCAAGACCATTCACCATATGGTCTAAAAACCTACTACGTACAAACCAATTAGACTTGCACAAATGATTTTTTTTCATTTTATCTTTTGATGAATTGAGTTTATTTTATTACCCAATCCCCAAAACATGTATGTCATCTCTAAATATTTCATCATATATCAAATAATCGATTAAAAATTTTATTTTTAAATCAAAGTTACTTATCAAACATTGAAATATTTAAATCATAAGACCCCTAAAAATAAATAATATTAAAATGAAACATTGAATAAAATTAATATAAATAGATTCATGATATTATATATTAATGGGGAAGTTCCCCACAAATAATAAATAAGTGATGAATAATAACTATCCCACAGAAATAAAAGTGAGACAATAAAAATCCTTACCTTGGGCTTTCTTTTTGTCAAACATGAATTTATGTCTTCTATAATGGTTTTAAGAATTTTATTAACCAATATAACAAACATATTTATATTCAATATATCATATACGATGTTATTATATTATATAATCACCCATTTGTTGAGAATATTTCATTATTACCCTTATTTTGGGAGTTAACATCATCATTTTCCTATGCATGTTTTTAATGAATTTCTTGTTTTTTTAATAAGATAATGATCCAACATCTCTGGAATGAAATTAATGTTTTAAATATCATATATAATAGTTATATTCATTTTTAGATCCATTATTCAATGTTTCATGATTAAAATGAATCACCTCATATTATGGTTATGGTATTTCGTACGTACGCATGAGTGATGGTGTTGTTCACCTAATGAGTTAAATGATAAGGATGTGTACACTTTATTAATATTTCAAAATATATATATATCATGTAATATTTATTATTTATATAAATTATCTCCATCATTATACCCATCCACGTAAATTGGTGATGAAAACCCATAGCATAGAGATAGTACGACATACATACGCACGTGTAGTGAATTATTTTGTGTAAGATGGATAAAAGATAGAAAATGGTTGTTAAAAAATATTCATAAAATATAATAAGAAAGATTAAATTGGATTTATCAGTTTATAATATAAAAAACACTTGATGATAATGAAAAAGAATAAAAAAAACTTGAATGAGTCGATATATATGATCACCTCTTCTTCAATAGACATACATTAATCTCTTCTCAAGGGACCTACGGTAGGTCATTTTTATATTCAAGAACCAAAAAAACAATTACAAGTATTTATTGATGATAAATATTAAGGTTTAGGTTGGGATATATGGCTAAAATTGGTGTGATAATGTAAAGGAGGGGGTTCCTATTTATAATTGAGATGATAGAGACTTTCGGAAATCCTCAAAACATTAAAATATAATAAGAGTATTATAGATACAAAGACTTAAAATGGACGATAAATGAATATTTTAGTTTATTTTAGGCCATATATTATCCTCGTTTTTATTGCTTACCATTTTTTTATTTCTATATGATTTAAAAAATTATTAATTAAATAAAATAACATTAGTGTCAAATTTGATACTATGCATTTAATTATAATCATATAACTACTTTGAAACTGTAAATTATAATATAATTATATAATAAATTTCAAATATATCCTATAGATATATAAAATTAATTATATACAATAACACATCAAAAATATATCATATGTATCACTTTTAAAAACAATTATTGTTTTTTATATTAATTAAAAAAATATTGTACTAGCAATTCAGAAGCATTTCTGCTAATTATATAATTTCAAAAAATTAAATATAAATGGATATTATGAATATTATTTCACTAATATGATAATATAAATATTTTTTTGTTCATATATTTTGTTGTCCCTATATAGAATGCATAAAAGATATTAAATACAAAGAGAGTGTCATTTTTAAGGTATACTTTATTTAAATAATAAATAAGTTAATTTCATTGAAATGTGTTCATTAAACAACTAAAGTTAGATCTTATGTTTAAAAGGTTTGACTAATATTCATCAAATAATTTTTTTTGATGTTTAAGTCATGGTTATATTCTTATCTTTTGGTTTAAACCCTATTTTAACCGCTTTGAATCATATCATGAGAATATGGATTTTTAATTACTGAGGTTTAATATAGTTACTAAAAAATGATAAACAATCCAAAAATGAATTTTTACTGACATTTTTAAGATTATGCTATTTTTATTATCGAATATATGATTTTTGGGAATTTTATAACATATAATAATGTATTATTTAATTTTAAAATATAATTAATGTCTATTTGACACTATTCATTACTTTGCCTTTTAAATATCTAAATAAAATAACATATCTTAAAAAACTCTTTTAATAAATCTATAAAATTTCAATTTCATCTATATAATTTGTGGATGACATTAATTATATCAAATTATATATATATATATATAATATATTTAATATCATATATTTGATATTTCAATTAATTAAACAATTGATGCGTCATCAATTTCAAAGAATTTAATTTAATTATATCTTACATAAAGCTAAAAACTATAGCACCATGATGAAGAAATCTATTTTATATTTCAAAATAATATTTATAGTCTAACATTTCCCATAGATAACTACGTATTAAAATATTTATCTTCTCAAAAAAGTTTGATATATTTGGAATTATTTAAAATAAAATACTATTAATTGTTTAACATCATACAAATAGATCAAAGTGGCCAAAAAATCTCCCAAAGGATGGTTTTGTTTTATAATAACTCATTCAAAAATTAATTAGAAGTTTTCTTGTAATTTTATAATATTTATAATATTATTGTTAACCTATTTACACTATTTACCCAAAAGTGTGGTAATTAAAATTAAAAAGTTTACAATTCATATTGTCTACAAATAAAATAGGTCTATTTAATAAATTTTTTACTTATGATTTTAAATATGGATTAAATTTTTCATAATTCAAAGAACATAATTGGATAAAATTAATTTAAATTTAATCTCATAGATGGGCCATAAATGTTGGTTTCTAAAATGAAATTGTTAAAATGTATGAAATGTTTTAAAATAAAAACTCTATATAAAAAATTTCAATGACCATAATTGATTTAAGAAGTGTATTATTAATATAATTATTCATTAAAAAATTTATAACATAATTTTTCATTATAAATTATTTATATGAAAAGTTAGTTTTCAATTAAAATGCTTAATTTTTTTAATATTCCTCAAAAATTGAAAAATATTAGACAAATAGAAAATATTCAAAAAAGTAATTTTTTTATTATTAATTCAAAAAAGATGTGTATATATTAATTTAAAATTTAGAAGTTTTTAAAAATTTATATTTAATCCATTCCTCCAATAAAAGGTAGGAAAACTACAGTTAAAAATATACCTTTTATTACTAAATTTGGATTTCTTTTTATCTTATGCCAAGTAAATATATAAAATGAATGTAAAAAATTGATAAAGTATATAATATATATAAATTTCATTATTGTTTTAATAGTATTCATTATCTCTAATTTAACAGCTAGGATTTAATAGCTGTGTTAAAATAGTGATATTTATTTAAATATTGTTGTTTGTTTAAGCTTAGTGTTTTGCAAAATGAATGGAATTGAAAAAATTATATTTCTACAAAAATCGATATATCATTAAATATTTGGGTGTTATATTCTAATTTATAATTCCTATAGCATTTATTATTATCATATGTATAAATTTTCCATTTCGTTTCTGTTTTATGCAATTCCATTTTTTTAAAACCTGTGAATTTAATTCAATGAAATTTGGGAACCCGTCATATATCTCATTGGACCCATTGGGAATTATAAGACCAGGTTTGACGGAAACCCTATTGGTGTTCCACTATATTTTCAATTAATATTATGGAATGTGTAAAGTTAAATGATGGGATTTTGTAATGTAATTAAATCAGTTTTTTATATTGATAATATAAATTAAAGGGTTAGCTAAAATAAATATAATATTTTAATGAAATATGATATCAATTGATGATAAATGTATTATTTTGATATATTTTTTATATTATTTCATGTAATTTTAGTGAATAACCATGGTTATGTTTGATAATGTAAATGGTTCTCCATGATGTGAAAAATTATTGAATAGTTTAATAATGTTGAACCATGAAGTGTATATGATATATGTGATATTGTGATTGAGTGATCAAGGAGTTGTGGGTCAGAGACAGATGTCCCAATTAAACATGGTTTTTTGGGATAATGATCAAGTAACTCATTGAATTCATGTGAACAATGAGTTTTCATATATAGAATGATGTTCCAAATACACACTAGGAGAGAAACTGATTCCCTAGATCCCCAATATAAGTATATATGTGAATGTTAATAGTGAGGCATTTATAGAGAGTAATTATCCAAATAACTATGGTTTATAATAAATATAATTTCATATAAGATGAAGGGATATGAAATATAAATTAAAATAATAATTAAAGCCATGAATGAATGGATTTTTATTCATTAAGGTATATAGTTCAGATTCCTGCATGGTCCGAAGATGGTATGATAATTTAGGGTGTCCCCCAGAACCCAGGGTCCTATGTGGTTTATTCAAGAATATTAAATGTGAAAAATATTTACTTAATTATTTTATATTATTATTTATAAAATTGAATACATTTATATATATTGGATATTTATTTGTAGAAATTTAATAGTGGCCAACTAGGTTATACTCACACCCTACTCAGAAAGCAGGATTAGTACCAAAAAATACATCGTGACGTCATGAAAGGATATGAAAAAAACTATTCTATTAGCTGGAAGAGATATAATTTTGGGTGGATCATAGGTGAGGGAACTATAATTGATGTCATCTACATCTTTCTAGTTCTCAGTGTGTATTAATCATCGTTTTTCATTGGACACATAACATTTATATGGAATTACATATCTACTTCATTATTTTTTGTTCACTTTTCCTTTTTTGGATTCATCATTTCATGTTGGATGTTATTCTCTTATATTTTATTATCATTGGATATTGTTTATTTAAATATAATTTAATTTCTCTTTGATAAATAAGGTATAGCCTCCCATATCACTTATTTGACTCTTGCTATTAGATGGAAATATTTGGCATTTATGGAGGCAGACTTGAGGTCTCATAATGATCCTCCTTGGGTATAGGTACATGGAACATGGATAAAGATGTTATAATGTGGGATTAATTTCTAACAAAAGATCACCCTCATAGGAATCATCTGCGAAGATTTACTCCTTATCGATTAGGTTATTAAGTGGTGATGAATTTCCCTAGAATATACATTCTTGGTTTTTATTTTGTCTATTAATATTATAGTATATTTCGTTATAATTTAATGTATATAGGAATATAATCCATTGATCTAGATTCATGATGTTTTTGATCTACTTTATAGGTTCTCCAATTTTAATAACATCTAAGATTATTGGTTCTATGACATCAATATTACACCATTCTATTAGAATATTAGGTGTATTAATATTATATTAACTTTTTGGGGTTTATTGAAGGTAAAAAAATGATTTCATGAAAAACACCATCTATCTAAAGGACCTCAAACTTAGTAATTTCATGATATTGAAGTAGTAAAAAATTATAAAAGAAGTCCTCTCAGCTATATCGATTTTGAACTAATTATGGATTTATGTGCTCCATATCAAGCACATTCTTATCACCTTACTGTAGGTAAGTGGATCAAATAATGACCCCCTATAGATGGTATAATTGTTAATGCCAATGGATCTATCTTCAATTGTAACATAATATGGATAGGTATGGTCCAAGATGGTAATTTCATGATGAATATATCCTTCTTCACATAACAAGGAGTTAGATATTATCTTATAGATAAATCTAGAGATCTATTCATCTCTATATAGTCATGGATTGAAAATTTTACCTCTATATATATGGTTGAATAAGACTATATATTTTTTTAAGTATTTAAAACCCCCCAATAACTCATACTAGTATTTGAAATATAGAATCCAATTATCCTGGTCATTGAAATGTTGTAATATGTGGTGTGATATTTTTTGGCCTCCCCAAAACTAATATAAATTGGATTAAAATGTTTTATGACCTCGGTTCTATAACTACCTCATATAAAAAACTTATTTTTATTACCCCGTTTTTATTTTGAATGTTTCACTAATTGTTACAATTTTCCAAAAATTTTGATGGTTTTATAAATATAAATTCATTGTAATATTAATATTTAATAATTCTTTAAATAATGATTTCTGGATTATGTAAACTATTTCAACAGTCAAGTTTGTCAATCCACATAGCTTAAAATGGAATGTTAGGGGAAAAGAAATAGCTCCGTGATAACATGATATGAATTATGGTATGTTGTGGAAGCTAATGGAGAGATTTTACTTGTCATAATTTAAATATAGAATCGATAAATATTGATTAAAATGTTATTTTTATATTTTTATCACGTTTAAGATGGGATCCAACAATAATGTACTAGATCATGACTTTACTAAAGAACGCTGAGGAACATGTTTGTTAGATTTTTCAGAGACACTTGTAGGACCTGTATTATTTATCCATGTGATTAAGTACACATAACCTAGTGTCTTGTGTGGATATAGTGCCAATTATTTTTCTAGATTTTTTGGATATGGTAGTAAAAGAAGGTATTATTCTATTGATATATATTATTTCATAGTGTTTTCCTTTGATTATAGATAACTTATAGTCATCTAATTCAAGGGTACATGATGGTAGGTGACTTAGTAAATGAGAATATTTTCCCATATCAAGGGTTATTTGAAGATTTATATATGATACCGATAGATTGAATTGGGATTATAGATTGACTACACTAAAGATGTGAGGATAACCACTTTGAGTTTGTGTGTAGTAGTGTTTGTATCATTCCATAACTAGTTGATGAAATGTTCAGTGATAATTCAAGTGATGACATGTTTGTATGATAATTTAGGAATCATGATTTAATTAAATGATAAATGTGAAAAAAATACTTCACCTTTGCATTATAGAAGGTATTATTTGTGTTGGTAGATGTGTTTTGATTTTATATAGCTTGATTTGGTGATGAGATGGGGTAATAATATCATAATGAAGTATAAATGAGGGGCATTCCAAATAGTCATTGTTTGAACTAAAATAGATCTTTTAAATAATTTTAGAGGATACCATGAAATTCTATCATGTGGTGGGTTAAGGAGAAAAACATACTTTGTGACACTATGTTTCTTGAATCAAGTGAAGGGAAATATTCCACATTTTTTGGAAGTTAGTGATACAATTTTGAGTCTATATCATAAATTAGTAACTTGTTGGGTATCATATAGACTAATTTATCACTGACATTGTTTTTGAGTTTCTTTCCATGAATTTATAATGGATGTATTTCTACCAAATAGAATTGGTAACTAAAGATAAAATATTTTAATTATTTTTTGATTCAAAACAGATATAAAATATTTATTGGAATAATATCAAGGTTGATATGTTATTTATATCATAGTTGTTGATATATATATATGTATTGTGATCATTTTGAGTCAGTTTTTTTCTGTGTGTTGTGTCATAACCATATGAAAAATTGGTAACAGAATATCATATGTTTCATACACCAAAGAGAGATGTTTTCAGAGGGGTGAGATATCACACATGTGCATGTGATTTTAAAATATTGTATAATACCTATGGAGACACATTTGAGTGATATCTTCAGGAATAAAGAGTTTCATGAGCTATTAACAAACAAGGATGAAATATAACTTCTCTGGGATGAGAGTTTCCTTGGTGGAGAGTATTATATGTACCTGTTTAAGGTATTTATAGGTCATATTTGATTTTTATTAAAGTTTGGATGGTATTTAGGTGTATATGGAATAATTTTATGGATTTATAAGACATTAAAAGTCAATAAGGTCACAAATAATTCAAAAATGAAGTTGTGAAACTATATTTTGGGGTGTAAATCACCCTACTTATTTACAGCATGGTTTTAGTGGACATGAAAATATGATCATACATTGTAGTTTTGATATATGTTGGTAATTAAAATTTATTTCACAATCACACAGGATCATGAATTCGAGTTGAAATGAAACTAAAAAAACCTCAGTAAACCATCATTTTTACCATATTTTGGGGATTAAACACCCATTATTTCCCTCTAACTTGTCACTCATAAACCTAAGCATATTGTTTTAATTTATTCTTTTTGGGTATCATATATCTTGGATATTGTTGTGATGGATATCAATATCTATTTTAATGACCTAGGAATCATCCCCTCACTAGGTGTTTAAATTTTAATTAGGGGAAACCCTAACAAAAAAGTTTTTGGTTGATTTTAGTGTTGAATGTCATTATTAATTTTGGTCTTTTGAAGCCAGTGATTTGGAAAGCTAATGGGTTCCACGATTTTGGTTTTTGTTGTTTGGAAACCTATTTTCATGGGATATGTTGTAGGATTCTCCTCTCGATTACAATGTTAATATAAATGAAATTGATTTATTGATTATTATTTTTAATTAATTTCCCACCCTTATAATGGTTTATTTATTACATATATTTGGTTCATGAAATTTTATGTTATTGGTGTTCATGTACTTACGTAAAAAATAAATGGGATTTTCCATGACTGTAGTTAGTTTTATAGAATCAATATAATTTTGTATATATTTATCTGTTTATTAATTATATATTTATGTTATTGGTTGAATTTTTTTTTCATTTTTTAGCCTGGTTTAATGGTTTTATATTGAATTGTGTTTTTGGTGGTGGGGATGTAGTATGGTGTTTCTTATAAGGTTTCTATTTTTATTCAGTGAAGTTTTTATGAGTCTTTGTAAACTCTCACTATGTTGTATTGACCTTTTGAGTAAAGGAAATGTAATATAGTGGAAACAACCACATGGGTGTGGGGACATCATTGGATTAATTTTTTTTGTTTTATCATCATTTTTTCCTCTCATAATTTGAAAATAGCTAAATATGGATAAAAATTACTGAACAGTGTATCCCTTTGGTTTAGTTGTTAGCTTTACTGCATGAGTTGGCTTTTAAATTATATTTATCCTTTTTGTTAATGGTGATAAATATCAAGATTATGTATTATTGACTAATATGTTGATTATTATCATCAAAGAATTCAATTAATAATTTTTAATTATAAAACATCATTAGTCTAGTCATGTTTTATAATAACTCATTGGATCTTGATAGTTTTTGTCATATTTGGGGTGCATGAGGAGAATTAAGAAAACTCTTCTTGTTCTCCATCATAGTTGTGATTTTCCCATTAGCATAGATTGGATGATTCTATAAATATATATGTAGGTATGGGAATGAATAATTTATTACATTTCTAGGATTATATATTTGGATCAGGATCAATGACAGTTGAAGAGTTCTAGTTAAGGGGAAAACTCATTGAGTTTTGGGGATTCTAGTTGAAGTCGGTTTAATCTTTTTAGGGTCATGTATTTCATGTCATTAATGGACTTAACCATTTTTTTGTACATTAATATCATATTTTTTAATCCCATATTAAAATTTATTTATGTAAAAATATATATGAAATAATCATATTATCCAATTTATGTAATATTATTTTGGGTTTTCATTTTCATGTAATTTTGGTATATCCTTGTTATAGGCAACTCATTTGGAAACATTGGTGATTTTCACGATGGGAAGGATATTTAATTTAAAGGTTAATCCACAAACCATGATACTATATAGATACTCAATATTTTTTTTACTTTTAGTGATTAGGGAGGATACACCTAAGTTAAAATAACACCCCACCTCGTTATGAGTGTGGATGAGGGGAGATAGATATGATCAATTTGCTACCAAATTTCATTACCCTGTTTTTTGATTTTTTAATGGTATATCAATATTTACAAGGGAGATTAAATATCTTTCATTATTGATCAAACCTGGTGGTTTATTATTTTTGTTTGGAGTTACACATCGAGAGAGTGATGTACATATGACATGTTCTTGTGTGTACAAATTTTTAAATATAATATTTTGGGGGTGTTTAGAAATGATAGGGAATATTTTAGATATTATTTGAGGTGTGATTTTTTGTTTTATGTTATAAATATGATTAGGGATTAGTGATTTGGGTGATTATGGGGGTTATGAACCATATATTGGTGGAAAATTCAATTAATTTCTTAGAGACTTATAGGTAGTAATTCATTGATTGAGTGCCTATTTTAACATCCCAAGGATAATAAGACATCATGTTGGGAGGTTGTGATGATCATGATATAAATAATGTTTACTAGGCTTCATTATTATCATGGGTTATAAAATGTAAACATTTAATCATGAAAACATATTTTTTTTAATAATTTTGAGGGTTTGTTTCTCATTTCATTCTTTGGACTTTATTTCATGAGTTTGAGGGTGAATACATAATTTTTTTTGTGGTGTGGTTTGAGGTTCAATTGAATGTTCTTCAGTTTAGGTGACCAAGAGGGGGAACCACTAAAAGTCTTAAGACTATAGGTGGAACCATCTAACTATTTTGGGTTACCTATTCCTAGTAGATCTAGGACATATGGATGGTGGTTCAAGAGGAACATAGTGTACCCAATGGACTTAGAGTGGGTAACAAATAGAAAAGGTCCATATTCTCTTAAAATAATTGAAATTTTATCTTTTCTATTGCAACCAATTATTCCCTTTTCTATATTTACATTAAAACAAATCTTTATAGATTAAATTGGATCTGCTCTTATGGCTCTCGATAGACTCCCTCTCCTCATCATTCATAACTCCAACATCATTGTTTTTATAAGAAATATTTTAATTACAATATAATGCATAAAAATTCTCTATATTAAATTATTCTAAATTATTTCCATTTATTGAAATATCATTTGTTAAAATTTGTTAATTTATAATGAATTTCTCTATTGTATGGTAGAATTCACCTAAGACAATGGGTACTTCTACTATCTTGTATTGAGGAGTCTTGTGTGGACTTTTATTTCTTTATCCATTTCCCTTATTGGTATAAAAATTAACATATGAATTTAAATAGATCAATTTACCATTAAAGTTAATATTTAATTTTAAATACATAGATACTATTTAGGTATTATAGATTCTATTTCATTATTATAATTTTGGGGTTTGATCTTATAAATTTTATTTGGTTTTTGGTTTTTTCAAATTTATATTTGATTATGTTTATGATTTAATTTCTCTTTATTTTTGGTTGGATGACTATTATCTACCACTTGATTATACAAGGAATTTTAAAGGTCCTCCTTCTGTATTTTTATGAGTTTTATACACACTAAAAAGTTTAGATACAATGTATATAACATGAATATACTATATTTTTACATAACTATAAATAATGCTAAACTAGTATTTATAATTATATGAACAAGTATATATATTAGGTGCTTAAGGGTACAGTTACATAAAACATACACACACCACAGACATGGTCTAGAAAGGAAGGTCATAACCCCTAAGGGATAGTCCACCCATCAACCCTTATTTATTAAGTACACTAACCAAAGGCCTAGTAGACATAAATTCCATTGCACAATATTACGACCCACTAACAAGTCCAAGGGACCAGTGTAGCATTATTCCTGTATAATATTACCTACATCACCTAGCCAGTGTCATGCCTGCATCACTGCCTTCTTGCATCATGCATTATTACTATGTCACCACCTGCATGAAAAAATTCCAACTCACCCAGATCTGAACCTAGATCTGATACAGGTTTACAAGGAGCCTTTAGAACTCAGATAATCCCCCGAATGAAGAGCATGTGAATGAGTCACATGACTCGTCCCATTTGGGGCTCCTCTAAGACATTGTGTTCTACACATTCCTATGCTATGAATATGGAATTTAATTGCAATATTTATAATATGAATAGTGTCTTGATCTGAAGGGACTCGAGCATGTTCCAATTCCCCTAGACAACGAGATGGCCCAACTGGTGAAACGAACATGTATATTTAAATTATATGTTTATGTAATTATTGACTTTTTAAAATGAATTCTTAAATTTTTATCATATGGATAATTTTGTCTTGTTATAGGTCTTGTGAACCTTATTATACATTTTCTTTTTTTTAACCCCTAACAAAGCCTTTATGTTTTTAATATATTTCATTAGCAAATAAGAAATTTTTAGTTACTTATTTTATTATGTCACATATAAATCCTATTATAAATCCTTGAACATTTTCTTTAAAATTAATCTTTTTCTATTATGGTCTCCTCCTGCATGTCTACTTATTACATCACATTAAAAATAATGTGTAATATTAAAGCAGTATCTTACCCTAAAACCGCTTTTTTATTATGATAAGTCAATGTTCCTTTAATTTGGTCTCATTTGTGACTCTTTATGGAAATAAATTAACTCTTCTATAGTTGAATGTTCTATATGTCAACAATCTAAACATAACCTATGTTTAGTTGAAATCATTGATAGTGATGTATTGGATTAGTATATAGGGTGGGGAGAAGTGATTTAAGATAAATTACTATGGGTTATAGTATTTAATTTAAAATGATAAATTTTATATAAAATGGTTTTTATAATTTTTAAAATATTTCAAAGTTTAACATAAATAATTTTTAAAATATAAAGTTTTTGAAAACCTTTATTAACCAAATTTTATTTTTCTTTGCTATATATGTTTTCCATATCTATTAGTAAAACATGATATCCATTTTAAATTTACCTTAACTCCATAAAAATAATTTTTTTATAATATTGTTTAAATTTTAAGGTATTTAATTTAATATAAATTGAATATATGGGTTTATAATCACACTTGATTATGCCTTAACCTCATTATTTCAGTCACTGTCATTGGTTTTCCCTAACAGGAGACTCAAATAGCCTATCTATGTAATGTATGAACATATGGTGTATGATTTTTTTGTAGGTTATACTCATTCTATCACAAAAAATTATACTATAATATATTATTTCTACATGGTTTTTTTAATATATTGAGTTTTTAGTACATATTTTATTTATATATTATCTTTTGGATTTGGACTGGGTTAAATCATATGGATAACATATAAATTGTGAGTATTGTAAATTGATTATATTGATAATGTGTCATCCTGATTGAATAAAGCATGATATTGTCATATTATATCAAACCTAGAATTTTTTTCTACATCGATCAGGGTTAAACACAATTGTATAAATCTTATAGAATGTCGTTGATGTTAATGATTTCCAAAGCATTAATAGTAATTTTTATATTATGATTTTTTATTGTAGATTAATTTATTAATAATGATCATATGGTATAATTACTGCTTTGTGAACTACGGTTCATAAGATATCCATGAAATTTTATTACGATGATATAAATTTTTTCTATTGTGTAATAAGTATTATTAGTATGCACTACACATATGAAAATTGGGTCTGATGTAGAGGGAAAATCTCTATATCCTTAACTCATTCTAACCCATTATCTAACTCCTAATGTGGTTGATCATAAAACCTCACTTTTTATACAAAATCTCTCTCTTAGGATATTGTAAGACTGAAATTTCATTTATGAACATCTAGTCAATTTGGTGGGTGCATATTTATACTTGTTTGAGTTATTCAAAAAGTACTATAATTGGATAAAATAACGGATAGTTCTAATATATAATATGAGATAAGGTTATACCAAAACAAGGAAAATAGACATAGACCATCTTGATATAGGTGATTACTATTTAAAGATAATATATATAAATCAAAACCTACCATGTTGAACTATTTTTAAAATATTTTTACCAGATACAAAATTTCTTGTCATATACATTTTTAAATAGGTAGAAATTTTATTGAATACACCAATTTATTAACTATTATATTGAGCCATAATATGATTCACCTATTATAGTATTTTTTTTCCACACCATGCAAGGAAACTTTTGTTAACATACATATTGACTTGTTACATTTTAGGTAACCAAATATAAATTAATAGTTGTGTATATCTATGTGAACATGTTTTTATTTCCGTATATGGGGGTTCAATTCTGAATTTAAATCCAAAGAGGTTGTGTGTAGGTTTTAAGAACCTAACATTTTAATTTATTTTATTTTATTCTTCTCTCAAAGATAGATCCTTGTAATAAGGTTTAGGTTTATTTCCCAATTTAATTTTTTTAGTCTTTAGAGATTTTTAACATTGAAGCAGGTGGTGAACGGTTCGTGCTTGGTTATGGGACACTGTGTTCACTTTCCAAAGAAATCATGTGAAAATTTGTATTTGGAATGTGGAGACCACAGGGTTTGGATAATCTTGTGGCACAATTGTGCAACTTGTCACTATTGGACTGTATTGGGCAGATAGTGTGTTAACATTTTAGATAATAGTGTGCCCAATCCATTAACTTTTATTAGATCCTAAAAGGTTTGCAATTCTAATCTTTCCCCTCCAATTTAAGAACCCAAATTCCATTTTTTCCTCCCACATTTAAACTATCCACACCATGGTACCTCAAATATTCTTATCCCTTTCTCTCATTCAACCATTGATACTTTTTAAATCATTTTGGGTATGTTTCTAGGATTATTTTTCAATAAAATCATCTCCAATTAATTACTCATTGGGTTCTTGGTTTTTCAATCTGGGTATTCCTTATTTGTCCAACTATATGGTTTAGGGTTGATGTATGGTTTGGTTTACCTGATCTTAAGGTGTGAGGATTGTCTCTCAAGCTTGGTTCTTTTTCTACCTATATTTACTTTCATTCATCCATCACTAAGGTAGGATATTCCATCTGTTTCCTATCCATAACATTATATTTGATTCTTAATGTGTTTCCCATGATTGTGATGTGTTATAATATTTTTTTGGGTATTTACATTATGTAAAATTGGTTCGAATTGGTTTTTGAAGGGATTACTTAACTGTGTTTGGTTTTATATAAAAAATAGGGTTTCATAATATGAAATATGATCATTAATGATATATTGGGTCCTTTGGGGTAGTGTTTTTCCTTTTTCATGTTATGAAAATTTCTGTGCATTTTTATTTGTGTGTTTCAAGTGGCAACATGTTACTTTTATACTATGACACTTATGTGTGGATTTTTGTCTTGGTTTAAAGTAAATTTGTGTTTCTTAAAAAGGGAATTGGGATTTTTCTATGGACACTTGAAGAGTGTCATGAAATGTTGGTTTGGGTTCATAAATGAGTTTATAATTGGTGTGTTGGTAATTTTTTGACTTTAAATGTTGTTTAACATGTGTTTCTGAAATCAAGTATAGTTTGTAATTTTGATTTATGTTTTGGGGAATAATTGTAATAAATGAGTGTTTGGAATTTTATGATGAAGCTAGGTTTATAAGAATATATAACATTCTGTTTTGGAACGATTTATGTTGTTGTATTTTTTAACTTGGATTGGGAATAGTTTGGGATTTCAAATCTAAAGGCATGTCAGGCATTGTTCATGTTAATGTTGTGTCTCATATTGTCATTGGAAATGGTGTAGAAATGTCATTGTAAATGTATTTGGACATGAAATGTTAAAGGATAATTTATAAAATTGTGTTTTCTTTGAGAATATGGTTTGATATGAAATGTTGTGAATTATTGATTGGCACCTTATGATATTTTAGAATTTTTTTTGAACTCATATGATGCTTGGGCTCGATGGGCATGTTGGCATGTTTTGGAAAAATGGATCCAAAATGTGGAAATCATGATGAGAAAATTTTTATTTTAAAATTATTTGTAAAATAGTTTTTATAATAAAAAATAATGGCTTCGTTGTAATCTTTAATTGATGGTTGAGTGTTCTTGTGAATGAAATGGATTTTCATGTATGTTCCTGCTGAGTTGTATTATGATTGGAAACCACTATAAATATGGTAAATGTTCTTATCTAGTGTTTCAGGCATGGGAAAATTGTTGGTGTTATATTAAATAGATTTTTTTGAATGGGATTCTCTATAATGGATCATGTATGAGGACATTGTGGGTTATGGTTTCTATAACATGTAATTCTATGTGTTATTTTTATCATTGGATTATTGGGCTTCATCTATATGTTTAAGTGAAAATTTTCCCCCTGATTAGATGGGTTGGTACCCAACTAACTTGATAGGGCTTGGTGGGACATGCCACTATATTGGTTAGTTTAATGTCTCCATTTAGTTATTGACTATATAGATTGAACATATGACTTTAGGTGAGTTACAAATGAGTATATCTAGGTTTAAGCTCTATAGATGTTTAGAAAATTACCATGAATCACTATCTATGTTATGTCTATTTCTGCTTCTTGTTATGATATTAGACATTCTTATTATGTATTCTTTATATTTAGAATGTTTATTGCTTCAATTATTTTCAGCATGTTGTTTTCTTACTTATGTTGATATTTTGCTATTGGTATTGGAGTTATAAATGGGGTTTTGTAATATGAGACTATTTTTAAAAATGAAAGCTATGTGTGGGGTTTAAAAAGGGATATTTTGTAATGTAATGTTTAGTTGAATAAAATGATTAAAGAAATACTTTCTAACTAGTGTTTGAAGACTATTTCGGGAAAGGAAATGCATGGAATATGTGGTGATTACATACTTAAATGTTTAGTCTAACATGATAATTATTTCACTTAACATTGGAAGACATGAGCTATTTTACAACTTAATGTTTCGGGTTTTGTTTCTCTCGGAGAAACATGGTTTTTAAGATAGTGTTGACCTAGTGGTCACATAGATATCATTTTTGTATGGTCATATATTATGTTTTCATTTAGTTTCTATTTTATTTTTTACTTTTTGTGTCATGATATGTTTTTATTTATATTCATTTATTGTTTTTTATCATGTGTGGTAGGTCTGTTTGTTTTATCAATTTTTTTTTTGGAAAATATTTTCCCCATTTTGATTACATTGATTTTAGACACTAGTTTCTACCCCTTTGGGGATTAACAATTCACTTATGTCCATGTATCATACAAGTTTGGGTGTTGGTTTAGATGGAATACCAACACACCCTGTGAAAAAATGGAATCAAACCAGGCCCTTTTTGTTTGGGTGTATAGTTGATCAGAGATTAGGATAGTCATGACGTGAGAGGTAGGTATAAGAAAGTCATCATTAACCCTTTTACATTGTAATCTTCTTGATTCTATGGGTATTTTAAGATTCGAGTATTTGATTTGTTTTTTTTTCTGTCTTTGGATGAGGAATGGTAATGGGAGAAATCAGTTGTTATATTGTGATATCACCAGGAGTAGTGACTCATGTGGAGTTTGAGTCTAGGGTTTATGGTCCTTATAGTTGTTAATAATTACTTGGGGGCATAGACCACTAACCATGTCACTAGGATAAGTATGACTACAATCTCCACATTTCGGTGGTTTATCCTGATTGGTGTTTTATTTTTTTCAATCAATGTGAGTTGGATTTTTAAATTAAAATGGTTTATGAAATGGAAATGATTTCTTTCATGTTTTTTTGGGATTAAAATTTAAAAGGGTTTTTTTAAAGATAATGTGATTCAAAATTCAAAAAAAATTGGGTGATGGAAAAATAAATTTTTAAATTTTTAAATTTTTGGGTTTTATTATATAGTGTTTTGTGTGACCCTTTGTATTCCTTATGAGTGTTCACATATGTGTTAATATGTGTGGGAAGTTTATATTGGAATGTTTTCATGGAGGATATAAGTGGAGAGGGTATAGAAAGATATGATACAGTTCATAAGATTCCAAGGTTAAGTCGTTGAAATCAATGGTTTGGTTTGGTTTTCCGAAAAGGTTTTGTAATGGGAAAATGATTTTGTGGTTTTTTTTTAAAAAAATTTGTTCTTGATTCGGGAAAAAGGAATTAATTATTTGAGTATTATCCTTGTAAAACGATGTTTTAAAAATTGGAGAAAAAAAATTCATTTAAAGAAGATAATTTTTGGTATTGTTTGTAGTGTTTGTCTTGTGAGCCTAATATTTTTTTAGTGGTGTTATTTTTTATTATGTTATAGGTTGATGTTGATTTCAGTTTTGTATTCCATATGTTATTCAGAATATTCAACCTAAAATTTTCCTCAATTATTTTCGTGGGTCTTGGCCCATTTCGGGTTCTCATCACTTGTTTCCCATCCTTCATAGTGATTTAGGCATGTTTGAGGCAATTGATTGGCTTTGGGAAGCTGATTGTATAATTTGATCAATATAAACTTCCAAAAATGTGGGAGTGCGTGTTGCACTAGGTTTTTCCGAGGGTCCACCATTGGATCAATGAAAGATGATTACTCTATCATGGATGAAATTTGGAATGGCAGGTGAGGTGTTTAAACAAATTTAGTCGGATGTTTAGTACCAGTGGATGTGAATAAGAATAATGTGGAAGATCTCCTAAGTATTAATCAGGGCCATCTGACAGTGATGTCCATTATTGACTACATCAAGGATCTGGTTTCCTTAAAATTGAATTTAGAATCAATGTATATACTGATGGCTCCACCTTTTAGTTGGGGTCTTTATCTATAAATCATGGAGCAAACCCACTCCACTAAATATATTTATTTTTATAAGTAGATGGATGATGCATTCTAAGTTGTGTTTGTATATGGACCAATGGAAGTTGGAAATCTGATATATAATGAAACTCAATAAAGTCCCACATATGGATAGAGGTATGTTTTAGAGGAACCTATTTTTGAAAATCCTCCTTCAATGGATTCAGCTTCTCATTCATTAGACCGTTCACTCTTATGTTTTCATTGGGGTCAGTTTGGTCATTCAAAGTCATCTTGTCATAATCCTCTGAGACTTGTCATCATTTTATCCATTTGGGTCTTATGGAGAAGTTTTTATGGATGTGTTTCTTAAACAATAAGTCTTCATTAGAAGGTTTAATGTCTAGATTTCAATGATGTGGATGCTTTAGACATCTTATCGATATATGGAAGCCTTAGAGTTAACCTCATGCACAGTCAGTAATCTCCAGGGGTTTGGGGACCTTGGAAAAAAATTTCCACCAGTGTTGATGTAGAAATATTTTATGATTATTATTTTTGTTTTTTGAGAATTTTGAGTTATTGTTAAGAGACTTGGTGATCATTTTTTCTTGCAGTATCATATTTTGATCTTTATATGTATATCATTAAATTAGTTTTCAATCATTTATTTGGTTTATATTTAATTTGTGCTTGTTTTTATATATCATTGCTTGGGAAATCGATGATTTTAGCTTCTGTTCTAGTTCACTACATTCCTCAGGTTCATTTTGTGGGTTTCCCCTTGAGTAGGGGTTCTGGTTTATGTGGGAAATTTCTAGTCATGGAAGATATTTTGACTAGATTGTGTACAGTTATTTGGTTTATCTTGTTTTGGGAGTTCCCGTGCTAGTCACCTCAAGGGGTTTTCATTGGATGATCCCACATTATGAAGATCAAAATTCATGAAATTGTTTTAGTCAAATTCTTATGTTTGGGAGAACCCTTTCATGTTCTCCTGTTAGTCAATGTGTTTTGATTTCCCCTATAAATGGTTTGGTGTGACTTTTGAAATGAGAAGACACCTTGATGCTTGTGTTTTTTGGGCTTCTATATTCAGATTTGGGATCAAGTTTTGTTTATCATCCAGTTAAGTGACATTCAAGGGAAGACAATGATTGTGGTGGGGTGAATTTTCACACATAAATGTTGAAATTTATTTTATTTTATTATTCTATTGAGGGTAGATCCTTGGTATGAGTTTTATGTTGTGTCCCTATTATAAATTTTTTAATTTGAATGAATTTTAGTTTGGATGCAGGCGATACTTTGTTGGTCCATGGTTAAGGGAATCCATGCACCCTTTCCATGGATACTCTATAGAGAATTTCTTTTATAGTTAATGGAGGTTGCATGGTTGGCGAACAGATTGGAAAACTTTGTGAAATAATGGCGTGTCATTCACCTTTTGGAATATATGGGTTTCATAATTGGTGAATGGTTTGAAAAACTGTATGATTTTCCCATATCATTAACAGAATGAAATTCCTATCTTTACCCTTATATTTTTTATCACTAAGTCTATATTTTCCTCCCCCATTCGATCTAGTCCGACCATTGGGGCCTCTTATACTTTCCTCCAAGGATATAATTCTACAATCGAAGCATCATGAAGGTTCATAGGCAAGATTAATTGAATTATTGTTTAATTTAATCCTCTCATCTTTATTCCTTATTGATATCTTATTTTTAGTGTGGGGATTCCTTATTGATCGAACCCTGAGGGTTACAGTTGATGTGTGGTTCTATTTCATTGATGTTAAGGGGTGTATATTGTGTCCTGGGCTGGTTTCATTCTTCTCCCATAATATATTTGGGTTCACACATCATTTAGTTAGGTGTTTTCTTCCATTTCCTTTGCATTACATTCCATTTGATGGTTCGACATTCCTAAATGATTTATAAATGTGTTTCCATTTCATGGGATGAGTTATCATATTTTTTTGGTATTTATATGATGGAAAGTTAATGTGAAATGGTTTTCAAAGGGATTATTTATCTATGTTTTCTTCTATATGCACAGAAGGAGGTCATTAAAATTTCAATTGAACATTTAATGTCAAATTGGGATCCATAGGGTGGGGTTTCCCATTGTTTAAGTTTTTAAATGTTTTTAGGTTGTAATTGGAGTGTTGAAAGTGTAAATTTGTGACTTTTTTGAAGTGGTGATTATGTGTGGCATGTTTTTTTAGAGGTATGTTTTGTTACATAAAAATGGATTTAGGTTATTTTTATGGACCCTTGATGTGTGTCATGGAATGTTGGTTTGGGGTTCATAAATGATATACTAAATTGTGTGTTGCTACACTTGTGACATTTAATGGGGTTTAAAATTTGTTTCCAAAATTGTGGTCATTTTCGCATTTTGAGGTATATTTTAGAGCATAATTGGCATAAAGGTCCATTTGAAATTTTATGATACGACTTGGTTTCTAAAAAGATATAAATCCCCATTTGTAACTTCTTCTATTTTTGTATTTTTTTCACTTATCTTGGGAATAGTAGTGTATTTGAAATTCAATGGAATGTTTGGAATTATTCATGTTAAATTTTTTTCCTATACTGGCTTTGGAAATGGAGTGAATATTTATTTGTTGCATTAATTTGAAATGAAATGTTAGAGGCCAAGTTGGATATTTTGTTTTCATTGAAAAGAATGTCTGATATGAAATTATGTGACTAATTGATCAGAACTATGTGATGTTTTTAAAAAAAAACTAGAACTCATGTGATGTAACGGCCTGATGGGCATGTTGGCATGATTTTGAAAATTTTATTGAAAACACAGGTAGTATGAAGGCCCAGTTTTTTTTAAAATTATTTGTAAAATAGTTTTTATTATGAAAAAAGTTGGTTTACATATAAAATTTAATTTTTGGATGTGAATGTTTTTGAATGAAATTGATTTACATTTATATTCGTATTTACATGGATTATGAATGGATCCCACTATAATTATGTAATGGGATACTCTATAGTGGCTCGTGCATGAGAAAATTTTGGTTGTTAAGTACACTATAATTTCTTGGATGAGATCCACTATGGTAGATCATAAATGAGAGCGGCACGGGTTATGGTAGTCATACATTGTTTTTCATGAGTATAATTATTATCAAGGAATTCCTAGGAATCATCTAGAGGGTCGACTAGTGGTTTTTTCCATCCTTTATTAGATGTGTTTGTACCCCATGACATGATGGTTCTAGATGGGATGTTCCACTTTATTTTTTTCATTTATAGTGTTTAGTTTTTTATTGACTGTGGAGCTTCACCATATTCCATTAGGTGAGTCTAAACTGAGCACATCCTATGATTTCCTATAGATATGTTTAACAAATGAAATGATTATCTATCTATGTTATGTTTATTTTCTGATATTTGTTTGGATATTATCCTTTCTTATTCTTTATTCTTTATTATCAACACCTTTTGGTTTTATTTAATTTTAGGATGATTTTTTCTTACCGGGGATGGTATTAAAAATTAGTTTTAGAGATAAAAATGGTGTTTTGGAATGTGAAACAATTTTTGAAAAGGTTTGTTACATGTGTTTTTTATAAAGGTAATATTTGGAAAGAGGTATTTGTTATATGAAATTGTCAAAGAATATTTTTGGAATGAATTTAAAATTAGTGACTATGTAATATTTCATGATATTAAATGCATTGACTTTGTTGTGATTTTCCACAGAGAAGATTATTCTTGCATTCTATGTGTGACACTCAGCCATAGGTATACCATAACTATTTTACAGGGCTAGGTTTCTCATTCCATTTCACTTAGATGAACTGGTTCTTATGAATGGTTGTGACCTAGAGGTCATATAGAGATAATTTTTGTGTGGTCTATATTTAGTTGTGTATTTAGTTTTTGTTGTATTCTTTAGAAAACATATCTGAATTTTTTTATCAATATTTTGTTATTGTTGGTTTGGTTTCCTTCTTTCTTTACTTATTTGATCTTTTTTGTAAGGGAAAAATAATTCCAATTGTGTTTACAATGATTCCCAACACCATTTTCCATCCCATGGTGATCAGGCATGCCCTTCAGCCCATGTCTCGAAATGGGTTGGGTGTCAGGTTGAATGGAATCTCAGTTTGATTTTTGAAATGGTTGGAAGATGTCTTCAGCACATTGTATATCCTTTTTTTATTTACATATTTTTAATTTATGTTGTTTTGGTTAATTTATTCAACATTATACATATTTTTTAAAATAACATAGTAATTTTTCTAGTAAATATTCATTTAGATAGTTGTGATTTATATTCATTCTTGTATACTCCCTTAAAGAGTGTTTATTTCTTTATTATTGTATTTTTATAGATCAATATATAGACGAGAAAATACAAAATATTTCATGGATGATAACATTATTATTTCCTATAAAAAAGCGTGTAAACCATTTTCTAAAATTTATATAAATTCCCATGATTTTAGTCAACAACCCCTTGAGATTGGGGAGTTATTCTTGGGTAGTATCCCTCATATTTGATTTTCAAAAGCATAACTAGGTATGAGTTACTATAGGAAAGGAAATGAAGGAATGAAAATTTATTGATGTAAAAGATGTTTATATATTAATAAATCCAGAATTTCTGTTTTTAAAATAAAGGAATTGTTTTTATTATTATAAGTGTTTTTAAATTAATTCATCTAATATATGTTAGTTTTATAACGGTATTATAGGGAGATAAGATTGTGTATAATTTATACGACAAATAACATAATTTTAAACATCAAAATTTTAAAACAAAATTGGTTCATGTTAGAGATATGAAATTTATTTCGTGTTAACTCAACTAAAATATACTACAAATTATTTTTACAATGTAATAGATAGACTAAATTATCCATAATGAAATTTTCCATAACCATATCATTTTTTTAATTAGTGACATGTAATATTTTTTTAAAAAAGATATATATTGATAAATGAATTATAGATAAATTATTTATAGAAGATATTTAATGTTTTAAATCATTTAATGCATCTGAAGATAACAAAATTAGTTTAACACATTGAAGGTGATGTTGATCATGAATGGTTTCTTATTAATAATACTATGTAGAATAATTTTATTTATACAATGGGATGAATGTTTTTTAATCATATATTTGTTCCAAAATAATCTCCTAATTTACTTTAACATACTATAAAATTAAATTTATGGATTTGAATAAAAATGAGAATCACCCAATTGATAATTATCAAGAATATTTTACCAAAAATTCATGACATCAACTAAATTTTATTCATGATTAGGAATGTAAAATAAAAATAAATTTCAAAATAATTAATCCATGTTTACAAATTTCACATATAACTCATGAACGTGATATTTATGAAGAAATTGTTTGATGTGATGAAATTTTTAAAATAGTGTGTATTAACTCTTTTCTGTATCATAAAATGAAGGATAATTAAAAATTATGTGGAAAACTAATGGAGAAAGATTCAATAAATATATTTGAAGGTAAGATAGTTCAATTTTTCTCAATCCCTAATCATTTTAAACTCATGTTTTTATACTATGAGAAAAATGATGAATTATTGGCTATGTATGTTTGGACATATAGATCATTATTTCAAATAAAATACTAGTGATCATATCAAAAATGGGAAAACTGGGTAATCAAATTATAATATAGTTATCCAATATGAACTGAAATGATTCATTTTACCAATGTTAGTATAAATTTAATGATGAATGGTATAAATCATTAATATCAAAAAAATAATGGATTGAAAGTGTCATTTTCAACTACAACCATGGATATTGACTCATCATGTGATTTAATAATATGTCACTTATTTATTTACTAAAATTACACTAATATATTATTTCAAATTGAATCTATATTTCTTCAATCTTGAAAAATATCTATATTAATATTAAAATTCCATCTCTAATAATATATATTGGACTTGTGGTAAAAACTCATGGTAGATGTATTATGGAAATTTTTATTTATAGAAATCTTCCTATTTTTTCTATGGGTTTATTTTACCTATAAATATATTTGAAAAATTATTTTTTATTCTGATTTAATTAAAATTATGTATTGGATTCTGGGATAACATGATATGATAGATTGAAGATTTATGGAAGTTAAATTTAATTTCTCCAATGATATTATGATTTTAATTTATAATGATTTCATACCAGTGATAACATATGAATAAGATGAGGAATTGATAATGGATGGAGGGGAATGTTGTCTAGATCATATAATTAAAAATAACGTAATGTCTTGACATAATGATATTTATGTGGTATGTGAATATTTGGTTATATTATATAATTAATTTACTAGTCGTACTATGGATTCAAATGTGGAATTCACTCTTTGAATAGTTTTATATTTCTGACCAATTTCTAATCCCCTTTATCAAAGGGATATTACATAGCTAATGTAATTGAAAAAATGAACTACATGAATATCATAATAAGGTTTAAATGATCCTATAAATTCCTTTTATGGTGCTCAATTTTTATTTTTTAAGATTAAATGTGTTCCATATGACTTTTAAATGTTTATAGATCACTCAATGACACATCCATTTAGATTCTGTATCATTTTACTCACATTGATTACTTATGTTATTACGCAAAGGGATCACAGTTAATTATAAATATTGATCTCAATTCAATATATATTTTTTAAATTATAATTATAGAACATAGTTCTAAAAGGACATTTAAAACATGTTATGGCTACTATGTGTTGTCAGTTATTCCCTATGGCTTAACAAACCACTGTTATACGTATGAGTTTTTTAAATAGAGCGTTTATAGTATATTTGTATAAATTTGTTATGGAATTTATTGAGGACATACTTATATTTTATAAAACATATGAGGATCATGAAAAAAATTTATGTACTTATCTAAGATAATAATTTAAATGATTTTATTTGGAAAATTTAATAAATGTGAGTTTTAGTTTCAAAACATGAAATTCCATTAGAATATTATAACAAAATATTTTATGATAATTGATCTTATAAAACCTAATGTTGTGGAAAAAGCATGATGACTAGATAATATGTTAGAGATTCATATTTTTCAGTCATTGGTGTGATATCATGAAAAGATACCTTGGTTATCTAACCCATTAACCAAGTTAACTCAAAAGTTAATTAAAATTATTTGAGAAATGGAATTTGATGACTGCATTTGATAATTAAAATGAATATTGGTGAATACTTGAGTATAATACATTTCATCATGAAAAATATAAATTTTTTTATAACTTTGCTTTAGCATAGATTATTTTTTGGGTATTGAATGAAAAATGATCAGATCATAACATATTCACTATGAGGATTGAAACCACTTAAAAATAATTTTCCAACATATGATTTTGATATTCTAGTGGTATCATTTTCCTTAAAATATTTAATTCATTAATTATATATTGATAAATTTCATATATATGTGGATCATAAAAGATTAAATTATATATCTGGTAAAATATAATTATGAATGACTATAATAAATTAATTACAATTAATAAGTTATGATAATCTCTTGATTCATTACTAATCCGGTATAAAAAGTAAGCATTTCATTGATTTTAAAGGATAATGAAACTGTAAAAATTTCACATTTAAAGAATGATATTTTATTGAATAGTTTAATTAAAATTAATGTATAAATTTTAATGTGGAACCACGTACCTTGACACAAATGTAGTACTAAATTCATCCTTGTTTAAAATAACAATGTATACTAAGAAATAAGATCATATAATTAATGATATGTTAAAATTTGTTAAATATGAGTACATACGTGGAAATAAAAATTGTGAAAGACTTTTTATAATATTGGTAATGAGGATATGTGTACCAAATAAATAAAAAATGGTTAATTATTTGTTAAGAATGTTTGAAATGTTTCTATATTATACTCATATTTGAAGCACAAATTTATAAAATGATCTTTAGGAATATTTTTATGGAATGTAATAAAGAATTATATTTCAAATTCTAAAATTAAATGAATTATTTATAAATATTTTTGTACTCAATAAAAAAATATGTGGTACTACATCATCAATAATATATTCTAGAGTTGTATTCAGAAATTATATCCCTAAATTATGTCATTTAATTTTCCAAGTAATCTCAAAGTGATAATGGAAGGTGGGTTATTATTGATCATTTAAAAAAATCATATTCCGCAATTAAATACATTATATATTTGTATGATATTTCTTAAAAATATATTAAATGTATAGTAATTGAAAATTCCATGATTATGATTTATGTGAATGGTTATATTTTTTTCAATATATGAGAATAAATAAAAATACATACTACGATGAAGTCCTTTTTGATTACTAATGACTCATGGAAGGGGAAATCTAGAAAGAGTTTCATTTGTATTCAAGAATATTTGTGATGATCCCATGAGAATTATTATGGAATAATATGTTGTAATTTACTAAAACAATTCTTCATGATTAGTGTAACACCCCAACCTTCCACGGTACAATTCACTTTAAATAATGCAATAGCATGCATTGTACGCAAGTTCGAGATTTTATCACACCGCGACCAATCAAAGTAGCTGTTATGAATAGTAATACCCACTTTTTGAAATTATATAAACTTTATATTTCAGAATGGACTTCATTTTTGGATTCGGAATATCAGAATTAGCCTAAGTTGAATTTTTGGTATTTTTCCGAGAACTTCCAATTTTTGATGAATAGTGAAAAAATACTTAAAAACAACATTTTTAATCAAAATAACTTATAGTGATAAATTATAATATTCATTGGTTTTAAAGAATAATTAGAATATAATTTTACCATTTTATCCAATGGTGGTCATTATAATTAACTTCACTTTGAAATTGGACATAAACAATTGTCAATCTAGTGATTGATATTGTTTCTTAAAAACACGCTATTTCTTTTGACAACAGGAATTAATTATAAAATTAATTAATGCAACTTATATGTTTGGAATTTTTTATAATAGACATCATTTTTGAATTCTGATTATCAATTATAGCTTAGGGTGGATTTTTTGTATTGTTCTGAAAAACATCAATTATTGATGAATAGTGAAACAACTAAGTAGTAGTTAAAAAACTAATTTTTCATTTAAATGAAACTTTACCACTTATGTGAATTGAATTTCAAAAATATGACATACATGGTTGTCATTATAAAGTAACATGTGGTTCAATGAGATGAAAATAATTTTTTTTGAATAGTACCTTTTAAGTTTTATTAATCACGATTAAAGGTAATTAGTGTGATTTAAGGTAAATATAATGTTATAATAATATTAAATTACCTTAAAACTTGTCCTACCCTTACTGGATGAATCATGGCCGACCAATACAAACCAAGGGTCCACTTGGGGACCCCATGGAGCCTCTTGGGTAAGAAAATGACATTAATAACGTTTTATTTAATGTAAAAATAAAATTGTCACAAACATGTGTTGTTTTACTAAAACAATTATTACATGGGTTTATACAAGTTATCTCTACAACTATAAATATCCATTATAAATATAAAAATATTTCCTACATCATGGTAATTTGTTTATAATTTTTAGGCATTAAATAAATAAATTTATTTATCACACTATGATGATGCAGTGATTACCTCATTAATGAACGATTTAAATAAAATCAAAAGTGAAGGCAAAATAAAAGAATTATACTTTTCTAAAGCCCATTGGATGGGTGGATTTAGAACCCCTATCACTGTATCCTCAAAATATATCATTGTGGGACCTTTAAAATCCGAAAATCATTTCATAATAATGTAACATTTCATGACTTTCTAAGAGTGACCCTCCTCTCCTCTTATAAAAGGCCCCCACCTCTACCACCCTACCCACACCTCTCAAGCCATTTGCTTGGCCAAACTCTACTCATTTTATCTCTCCACATCCCTATATTTATTATATAAGCCTCACCTTAGGCATAAATCTCTTAATGAAACCCTTTAGGTTCAAACCAAGAGGAATTACTCTATTTAAAGGTAATGTCTTCTCTTATGTTCTTTTGTTTTATTTTGCTTCTCCAACCCCTTAAACTCTTTTTATTACTTTATTTTGTAACAAAACCAGTATCTTAAATATAATAGGATATTTTTATGAGAATTATTTGATTTACACTTACACACACCTTCGTCTAATGGTTAAAGAATATATTGTATCTGTGTGTGGCGAATTACTGCCTCACGAAATGATGATTGTTCAATTTTATTTTAACACCTCTCATGGTGGCCATTAATATGTCACTATATTTATATATGATATATATTATGTTTATGTTTTCCTTATTCTTCTGTATTTTTCATTTATTTCATACCTTTATGATTTCCATTATGGGTAAATGCGATAATTTTATTTTTGGAAGTGCGGACTACCGCCCCCTCAAAGTGATTTTAATCATTAAGTCCATATGTGGGATTTATAAAGGATAGAGTAAATGATATTATATATGATATTATACTTGAATTATAATACACTTATATATAATTATGATTTAATTCCATTAAATAGGAAATAGAAAAGAAAGTAGCGTTCATGCGTACGTACGGGTTACCATCTCCATGAACGGTGCATTTCATTTCTTACCTATAAATGTTATGTAATATTATAAATGAATTTATATACTGGATATATATTATATATATTATATCTACATAATGTATATAATTATGTATATAATGGATATTTTACCACATGAACAACTTGTAATTATAAGAAGTTTATTTTTGACTCAAGTACCAAGGATCGACAAAATGACCGTTATTAAATTAAATGATTACATAATGTTCATAACATGGTAATAAGTGATATAAAAGGAATAATGAACTTGAAAAAGGTTCTTAAGCAAGTAGAAATTAACTTTAGTTTATTATTCAAGAGATTATATAACGATCGAGTCAATTCGGACACGAGGTAAGGGACTTCATCTCAATATCCTTTCATTGAGGCATATTTTGTTTTATACACAACTTTCTTTTATATGGTATATAAACCCCTTTGACTTTTATGTTTTTTCAAAAGGAATCTTTTTATATGAATTGTTTTACTAAATGACAAAAGGGAATGTTTTTTTGTCATATGTATGCGGCGACAACGACATCTCCACCGCCGTGACCATTATTTGAGTTTCGGCTTCCTCTACAAGCCATAACTTTTTTTAAATGAAAAATAAATAAGATGTTTTACATTTCTTTTATTTTGGTATTGAAAATGGTTTTATTATATCACTGTGTTGTATTGATATATTGTGATTGAAATGTGGAAATGTTATGTTGCCTTTATGCATGATTTATGTGATACGATTATGTTATGGTTTATGATATATTTAAACCTTTTCATATAAGGAATGCATTAGACATAGTATGTGATGGGTGGAGCTTTCTATAGCTCATTGATGCATCAGTAGGTTTCATTAGACAAACTAGTGTCTTGGCACAAGGCCTTGACAAAATATTATTTGTAGTCTTGGCACAAGTCCTTGACTATGTGGTTATGATAGTCTGACATTATGCATTCCAACATTATTAAAGTGGTTATTGATATTGCATGTGATTATTTAACTAGTAGAATATCCATGTGAATAAGTAAATGGCATTATTTCATTTTATTTTTTCCATATTATGCTGAAGTTCAAGTTTAAAATGTTTTTGTTTTAGTTATAAATTTCCTTAAATGTTTATGTTTATTTATGAACGTTTCCGCTATATTGTTATCCTTACTGAGCATCTGAGATCACCCCTTTCTATGTTTTATTTTTCCCAGGATGTGAAGAAATATTTTATGACTAACCTACAGGGATAGTCTAAAGGGGATATGAATGTGGACTATAGAGAGCATGTTATTGTAGTTTTTAACTTTATGATATAATGTAACATTTATGAATGTATCTAGTGTTTCTGAGGCTACTAAACTAATCAGTCTTTTGAGACATGATCCTTTGTGATCATACCAATGTTACGTAATAATGTACCGACTCTGGGTAACTGGGGTCGGGGCATTACAGTTGGTATCAGAGGCAGTTTAGTACTATCCCTAGAAGCTAGATTTAGATAAACTCTGATTAGAGCACATAGCCCTAAGATAGACTTTGAGGATTAGTATAGAAGAACTTCCTAGAATTTTGGTATTATAGAGATTTTGTGGGTTTTCCGAGCAATAAATCCAGGTCTTGATACGAGCAGGTAGAGGCAGCTCTGGCACATATGTACCAAGGGGTAAAACTCGAAAACACCACGTTGAGCTAGACTCGAACGGGAACTGGTGCACGACAACGGGCCTTGTTGCACTCTTGGTTACGACACTCCCGGGGGATATGCTTAGGATAAATCATGATTTATTTTCAAACCATTATGAAGGGTTTATGATTATATAATTCCTCAAAGAAATTTTTTTATGATTATGGATTATATTCATAAACTGTTCAATTTATGTTAGGTGTTTTGCAAGTTTGTTATTTTGTATTTAGATTTATAATCTAATCTAGTTTATGTAATTGTTTAGAAATGGTGCCTAGTGGAAGGAATGGAAAACGTATCAATGCACACACTCCATGTAGGGATTCCCCTCCTGCTCAAGATAATTATAGTGGAGCTGGTAATACAACTGGTGCAGATCAGTTTATCACCATACTGGGACAACTCACTCAGGTTATGAATAATAACCTTACTTGTATGGAGCACCCTGATCCACAATGAGGAGAATCAATGTTAGACCGCTTCATGAGGCAACAACCACCAATATTCAATGGGAGTACAAATCCCTTAGTAGCTGAACAATGGATAAATGCCTTAGATAAAATATTTCATGCCTTGGGGAGTAGTGAAAGGGAAAAGGTTATCATGGAAGTTTACCGCCTCACTGTATATGTTGATCAATGGTGGTCATTGAGTCAAAACATGAAGGAAGATAATGAAGTATAAAATATGGAATGAAGGGATTTCAAAGAGATTTTCTTAGAAAAATCCTTTCCTCGTGACCATCAAGCAGATATGGAAAGGCAATTTCTGAGTCTGAGACAAAAGGAGGATGAGAATGTCGCAAAGTATGAGGCCAAATTTACAAGGTTAGTGATGTATGCATCAAATTATATACATAACCCAAGAAGTAAGATTGATCATTTCTTTGATGGGCTAAAACCGTTTCTCTATCAAGCCTTAGTCTCACAATCTTTCTCGTTGTATGAATATATAGTCTTGTGTGCTATCAAGACAGAAAAGGAATTCTCTAAATCTTATGACAATAAAGTAAATCAAGAGAAGAAGAGAATGGTGGAACAAGATACAGATAAAGGTAGTAAGGGAAAGAAGGATTTTCCATTATGCAATAATTGTGGGAAGAATCACCCCGGTACTTGCCTAAAATGAATGGGATTTTGTTATAAATGTGGAGAAAAAGGTCACCAGGCTCGAGATTGCAAGGGAAAGAAAGAGGCTATCAATGTTGAATGGTACAATTGTAGGGAAATGGCGCATTATGAAAATGAATGTCCTAAGCACCAGGGAATCAGAAAAGGCCAAGGGATCAAGGACAATATTATGTTGTTACTACAGTTGAAGTGGAATAATTAATGTATTGGTGCTTTTGGACTCTAGGATTATATTATGGTTATAAGAATATTGTGATATATATAAGGATTGTACTACAGTACTTGTTGTTTTCATTATGGTTTTAATATGATGAAGGTAATCATATTTTTAGAATGTGACAACAAGAGAAACTTTACTTTGTTTGGGGAATCTGTTGTTACAATTGATTTTGGAATTTAGAGACCTTTTAGAGAAAGTCTAGACAATGGTATTTTGGATAACTATAAAGGTTGGAATGGATTAAGTTGAACTTTGGATAGTATTGTTAAAGATTAAATCATTTCTGAAGATTATTTTTGGAATATTATAATACTATAGTTTTAGGAAAAGGACAACCTGCAGGTTGGGGGATAACCCGTCGCATCGGACAAAGCTGTAGGAATCAAACCCACAACCATATTCCGACAGGACTTTATTACCTACCACTAGACTACAAGAAGTCCCTAGCTACTAAAAAATAGTTTTCCTAATCTAAATGGTATGTTTTAATATATTGAATCTTGTACGATTAGGATAAATATAATATTTTTGAGTTCTATTATCTTTTTGAGTGAAAGATGTGTGTGTGGTAGAAATTAGTTATAAGGTTGAAACTCTACTTGCCAAGTGTATATATATATATACCTCTCACTTATTCTATGAATAAATTAATTCTTAAACATTAGAAAAGGGATATAAAAAATGTTTTATCTTAATACCTTATGTTTTGTTGGACTGATGATATTTTAAATCACCATATATTGAAGGCTTTGAGGCCCTCAATTTTACACATGTTTGTGATTGATGACCTCAATCACTCCTAAAAAATATTTACTTTTTCCCTCCAATTATTTTCCTCTAATTTCCACAAATGTTCTCTTAATCGATATCATAATTTGGTGGTGACTTTTTCATTTCCCTTTCCCTCTTATTAAGGCAAAATTTTATTAACCTTATTTCCGATGTGGGTTTTCCACAAAGGTATTTTCTATTTTCAACCATTTATTTTCGAAGAACATTTTCAAATTTGGAGGATGCAATTTATTAAAGGAGGTGAGAATTTAACACCCCAAGCTTCCACGGTACGATTCTCTTTCAATAATGCAATAGCTTGCATTGTACACAAGTTCGAGATTCTAACACACCGCGACCAATAAAAGTAGCCGTTACGAATAGTAATATCCAATTTTTGAAATTATATAAATTTTATATTTTATAATGGACTTCATTTTTGGATTCGAAATATCGGAATTAGCCTATGTTGAATTTTTGGTATTTTTCTGAGAACTTCCAATTTTCGATAATAGTGAAAAATACATAAAAACAACATTTTTAATCAATATAATTTATAGTGATAAATTATAATATTGAGTGGTTTTAAAGTATAAATAGAATATAATTTTACCATTATATCCAATGGTGGTCATTAAAATTAATTTCACTTTGAAATTGGACACAAACAATTGCCAATCCATTGATTGATATTGTTTCTTAAAAACATGCTATTTGTTTTGACAACAGAAATTAATTATAAAATTAATTAATGCAACTTATATGTATGTAATTTTGTAAAATATACATCATTTTTTAAATCGGAATATCAATTATAGCTTAGGGTGGATTTTTGGTATTTTTCTGAGAAACTTCAATTTTTGATGAATAGTAAAACCATTAAGTGGTAGTTAAAAAAATAATTTTTCATTTAAATGAAACTTTACCACTTCTGTGAATTGAATTTCATAAATCCGACAAACATGGTTTTCATTAGTAAGTAGAATCTGGTTCAATGAGATGAAAATAATTTTTGGTGAATAGTAACTTTTATGTTTTATTAATCGTGATTAAAGGTAATTAGTGTGATTTAAGGTAAATATAATGTTATAATAATATGAAATTACCTTTACACTTGACCTACCCTTACTGGATGAGTCATGGACCACCAATAAAATCCATGGGTCAACTTGGGGACCCCATGGAGCCACTTGGGTAAGAAAATGACATTAATAACTTTTTATTTAAAGTAAAAATAAAAGTTCCACAAACATGTGTTGTTTTTCAATAACAATTATTACATGGGATTATATAAGTTATCTTTTCAACTATAAATATCCATTGGAAAGATAAGAATATTTACTACATCATGGTTATTTTTTTATAATTTTTAGGCATTAAATAAATAAATTTATTTATCACACCATGATGATGCAACGATTACCTCATTAATGAACGATTTAAATAAAATGAAAAGATAAGGTAACATCAAAGAATTAAACATGTCTAATGCCCATTTGATGGCTTTATTTCGAACCCTTATCACCGTATCCTCAAAATATATCATTGTGGGACCTATAAAATCCGAAAATCATTTCATAATAATGTAACATTTCATGACTTTCCAAGAGTCCCCTCCTCTCCTCTTATAAAAGGATCACACCTATACCACCTTACCCACACCTCTCAAGCCATTGGCTCGGCCAAAATCTGCTCATTTTATCTCTAAAAATCCCTCTCTTTATCATATAAGCCTCACCTTATGCAGAAATCTTTTCAAGAAACCTTTTTGGTTCAAACCAAGAGGAGTTACCCGATTTAAAGGTAATGCCTTCTCTTATGTTCTTTTGTATTATTTTGCTTCTCCAACACCTTAAACTCTTTTTATTCATTTATTTTGTAACAACACAAGTATTTTCAATCTACTATGATTTTTTTATAAGAATTTTTTGATTTACACTTACACACACCTTCGTCTAATGGTTAAATAACATATTTTACTGTGGGTGGCAAATTACTGCCTCACGAAACGATGATTGTTCAATCTTCTTTTAACACCTTTTATGCTGGACATTACGATGTCAATATATTTATATATGATATATGTTATGTCTATGTTTTCCTTATGCTTCTATATTTTTCATTTATGGCATAACTTTATGATTTCCATTATTGTTAAATGCGATAATTTCATTTTAGGAAGTGCGGACTACCGCCCCCTCAAATTGATTTGAATCGTTAATGCCATATGTGGGACATATAAAGGCTGGAGTAAATGCTATTATATATGATATTATAATGGAATTATAATATACCATTATATCATTATGATTTCATTCCATTAAATACAAAATATAAATGAAAGTAGCGTTCACGCGTACGTACGGCTTACCGTCTCCATGAACGGTGCATTTCATTTATTACCTCTAAATGTTATGAAATATTATAAATGAATGTATATACTGGATATATATGACATATATGATATCTAAATCATGAAAATAATTCTGTATATAATGGATATTTTACCACATGAACAACATGTAATTATAAGAAGTTTATTTTTGACTCAAGTACCAAGGATTGTAAAAACGACCGTTATTAAATTAAATGATTACATAATGGTCATAAAATGGTAATAAGTGATATAAAAGGAATAATGAACTCGAAAAATGTTCTTAAGCAAGTATAAATTAACTCTAGTTTATTATTCGGGAGATTAAAGAACAATCGAGTCAAGTCGGACATGACGTAAGGGACTTCGTATCAATCTCCTTTCATTGAGGCATATTTTGTTTTATACACAACTTTCTTTTATACGGTGTATAAAACCCTTTGAATTTTATGTTTATTCAAGAGAAATCTTTTTATATGAAGTGTTTTACTAAACGAAAAAAGAGAATTTTTTTTGTCGTACGTATGCGGCGACAACGACATCTTCGCCGCCATGACCATTATTCGAGTTTCGGCTTCCTCTACAAGCCATAACTTTTTATAAATGAAAAATTAATACCAAGTTTTACTTTTATTTTATTTTGGTATTGAAAATGGTTTTATTATATCAATGTGTTGTATTGATATCTTGTGATTGAAATGGGGAAATGTTATGTTTCCTTTATGCATGTTTTATGTGATACAATTATGTTATGGTTTATGATATGTTTAATAATTTTCATATAAGGAATGCATTGGACATAGTATGTGATGGGTGGAGCCTACTATAGCTCCTCGATGCATCGGTAGGTCTCATGAGACAAACTAGTGTCTTGGCACAAGGCCACGACAAAATCTTATTTGTAGTCTTGGCACAAGGGCTTGAATATGTGGTTATGATAGTTTGTCATTATGCATTCCAACATTATGAAAGTGGTTATTGATATTTCATGTGATTATTCAACTAGTATAATATCCATGTGAAAAAGTAAATGGCATTATTTTATTTTATTTTTTCCATATTATGATGAAGTTCAAGTTTAAAAGGATTTTTTTAGTTATACATTTCCTTAAATGTTTATTCTTATTTATGAAAGTTTCTGCTATATTGTTATCCTTATTGAGCATCTGAGCTCACCCCTTTCTATGTTTTATTTTTCCCAGGATGTGAAGAAATATTTTATGACTGACCAGCAGGGACAGTCTGAAGGGGATATGAGTGTGGACTATGGAGACCATGTTATTTTAGTTTTTCACTTTATGATGTAATGTAACATTTATCAATGTATCTAGTGTTTCCAAGGCTACTAAACTAATTGGTATTTTGAGACTTGATCCTTTGTGATCATGCCAATGTTAGGTAATAATGCACCAGCTCTGGGTAACTGGGGTCGGGGCATTACAATTAGTGATTATTGGAGGATAATTGTTATGGATTAATCTAATAACATTGGATTTCACAAATAAAATTTTTTTCTTATACATTTATGATTGTTGAACTTATTGAATAAATGTCTTATAGAGGTTGAAATTCTTTACTACAAGTGAAGACCATGGACATGTTTATTTCCATGATGAAGATGGTGACTGTGAAATGATTTATCATCAAATAAGGGGAATTAAAATTGGTTTTCTAAAATTAATTTATTATTTTATGAGGATTATGAATTTTTGAAGGCCACGAAACCATAATATAAAATTTTTATTATTATATTTTTTATAATGAAAAAAATCACCATGTAGAGGAGAAATTCCCATAAAGAATAAGATGACTGAAATTATAGAAGAATAATTTTAGTTTCTATAATAATATTATGAAGCTATTTTGAGAGCCTTTTAAGTTTTCCAACCCATTTTTCAAGATTACATTAAAATATTGCAAAACCAACTAGCCAAGGATCATCGACCTGCTCATGGGAGACTGTGGTCTACCACACCCAATGAGAGGCAACCCATGCGATCCAAAAGGCGGATAGGAAATGTATAATCCCATTAAGGGCTAGTGTAGTAGACCCTAAATAGAACATTGAAATATAGAGCATGATCAAAGAGTGTTGGTGGCCAATCCAGAGCACAACCATGGCGGAGTGTGAGAATGGTGGGACTCGTGATGATCCTTGGAAGCCATTACGGTACACTAGCTGCATGTATTGATTGATAAACCACCTTAGAGCACCGTGTTAATTTTGATGTGGAATTTGGAATGTTTGTTTAATGTCACCACATTAAAAAACATAAATGAATACAATTTCTATCTAATCTGGTATGATCTTATGATCTTTACGCCTCCACGTAGTCACTATCAACCACTAGTGTAAACGATGTCCCAGGTGAACTTTTTCGACAAGTCATGGTACAATAGAAGTTCATATGTGTCTTGGGAGGAATAACAGGTCTATAATGAAGCATGATTGAGCATCCTAAACCCATTTATAATATCTCCATGTTTTATGCATCATTTAAATCAAAGAAGATATATTGAATAATGAGTACATAGAGTTGACTATATTTTTGATTCATGTTATTCTATAACACAAGCACGAGGGGCGGCATCAGAAAGGGAGCGGATGATCAAGGAGAGTGTGATTCCATTGTTCATGGAATATCATACAATAAAAATGGAATTAAAATATATTATATCTGTTGAGATCTTCATGAAATATTAGATATGTGTGACAAGAGATATCCTTTTTTATTTAAAATAAATATTTCAAAGGAATGAAATACAGATCCAATGAGGAACATAGACACCGATCATCTCTTAAAAAACAAAGGTAATCATAACATAGAATGGTAGTTCTATTCATATTTTATGTGATCTCATGAAAGAGAGTCTTTTTGTACACATTCACTATTTGAAGGGCATAATAGATCAAAAAAGAATTTATATTGTGTGAAGGATTAAGTTGGGGGAGTACGACATGTTAGTAGAACACTCATTGTGCCTCATGAAGAACAGAGCTCTATGTTTCTTTGGTGAAATCAGGGTATTATCATGCTTGATCCTCCATAGATTTTATATGTTGATACAACACATATTTAACTTATGTGAAGGTTAATAGAACACACTCATTTTGTATATTTTAAAAAAACTGGTTTTCTAAAAGCATCATCAACCAAATAAATTGAGGCTAGATGAAGGGAATATTACCATACTATTTGTAATGACTATTATTTCTTACAATAAATAGGGGACAATGCATCATCACATTCATGAAATATATATGAAACAATAACCTAATAGAAAAATAGTGTTTGTGCATTTTAATATGTTCATGAAGTAAAAGATAAGAAGGTGAATTGTCAATTCATGATTTTCTTCATATATGATGAAGAAAATATAGATACATAAAATAATTTAAGATAATATATAAAATTAAAAATAATAAATTAATTTGCACGGGTTTTATAATCAATGCATTATACATGAATATTTAAATATTTAATGGGGTCGATACATCATGAAGACAAATTAAATCAGGTGTTCAATATTTACATTCCATGAAATACAATTGAACAAATTAAGTTTGTCATTTTTACATGTTTATTGAGGCCGATAAATTTATTAAAGGAGAATCTAAATGATCATTTAATATATTGAGGAAGAAAAAACATGTATTATGTTGAAAGAGTATTTAGCCTATCATTTAGAATAGATAATACATTGTAGCAGACGATTCATATTATACTAATTGATGTTTGGTTGGAATAATTGTATACAATCATGTAGATTATATAGTAGTAGAAGCGCCTATATATTGGGAAAATTATTATTCTGGTGATGTATGGAAATCTAGTGTAGAAGAGAAATCATGTTAATTGTGTTTTTTGAATATATTGTGATTAACTAGTGGTATAAGTATAAACAAACACCATTTAAAACTGGAAGTTACTATATAAATAATTCCTATAACTCGTGAATATTGATAAATTCATTCATTATCATTTTGTGTAAATTCTATTAATTTTTAGTCACTACATATATATAGTGATAAGAGAATTATTGAAACAACAATAGGTTGATCATAGAAATGTGTAGGTCTTTATACAAAACCCTGTATAAATCATTGTGTGATAAGGATTCCATTAATATATGAAAATCATGTGAATGTGATTTTTAATAGCATATAATAGATCAATTATACATAACTGCAGTGTATGAAAAATATTCATGTGGCACAATTGAAAAGCTAGTACATTTAGTAAAAATTTGGGCATACTAATTCACCCCTCCCCTCTCAATGTCCCTTAATGATCTATCATGTCTCTAAAAGTGTTATCAAACAACAGTTCTACCTATTATTTGATCATTGTTTTTGGCACAATTATTTTTATAATTTTTATTTCAAGTAAGGAATTAAATACGACTCTAAAGCATCTTAGGGGAAAAAATTAATCACTAATCCCTATGAAGGGAAATGAATGTATCAACAATGGTATTGAATGATAGGAAAAAGAGGGAAATAAATAGATTGAATAAATTTTAATAGAATGAAAATAATGTTCTACTGTATTATCTAAAATATATTAAAAATTATCCTTTTAATAGATAATGTTGTGTGGATTACGAGAAAAACTAATCTATCAAAATTATTGAATACTTGTACTCTCAATTTGATTGTTGAATAAATAATATTCTTGAAGAAGTGATTTAATATATATGTTTTACATTCAATGAAATTTTTTATAACAGATAATAGATTCAAGATGAAATAAATATACATGATGATTCAAATATAAAGAAATGAAAAATGCGAAATAATCTCACAAACATCATTTAAGGAATGAAATAATTTGTATCACTTTAAAATAAAATAATTTCACAAATTCAATAAAAACAATTAATGGTAAGATTATGAAATCACTATGAGTAAATTTTCCTAGAGAGAAGTAATCCATTCACATAGAAAATGGTTCCTCATTTTTGTGCATTTAAAAGATTCTCACTATGAAGGAAAAACATGTATGGTCAAATACATTAAAAAGTTTTTTGAATAAAATACATTGTTACAGGAATAATATATATAAAAGATCTATGCTATGGAAGAATCTCATAATGAAATTAACAATGTAATATAATCCTAATTATACTTTAAGGACATAAGAATCAATGATGTTGACCACTCTATGATTAAATGTAGTAAAACTGACAATGATAAAATTATTTAATTGAAAAAAGAAGGAAAATGAAAACTGATATTAGTTTAAAATGATATGTTTTCATTGAATTGTTGTTATAGAATCATATATTGATTATCCTACTCAAAATAACACACCTCACACACCTATGCATATCCAATATTTTCAACTCTTTCACCCATGGCTATAGTGTGTTCCTTGGTGGTTTTGCTTTCCTTTATGACCATCAAGTCTGGTTCTTGGTCACATTTCAAAACTTCACCATTTATTCCAAATGATTCAATCCCCCCCACATTAGATCCACACTATGAAGTATCCTTAAATGTTGTTTTTTTCTTATCCTCTTGGGCTATATCATCTTATTACATAATTATTATTCAGTCATACATTCTGATAGTGTCAAGGGATGGCTCTTTCTAGGTTTTTTTTATGTCTCCACTATATCTTTCGTTAAAGAATATCACTACTTAAAATGGTCTTCAGTTGAGTTTTTTAGATATGAAACACCATTTCTTCTGATTTTTTAAAGGTTAGTATGCTATTGGGGTTTACAGCTGCCATCCAAAATCTCTTCAGTCAAACAAAAAAATTGTGCAATTTTGGAAATGGAGTTTGACTTTTTCTTATCATGGAGTAGATCCCCCTGTTTTATGGGATGGTGGCAGCTCAATCTGGTGCATTGATCAATTTTTATTCATATGGGAATGGTGGATTCACACACAATGGTATGGATTAATCTCTCTGGTATTCCTCTTTGTTTCTATAATAGTTCATTCCTTAAAATTATAGGTTACACTTTTTGAGGATTTCGATATATGAAGAGTGCACCAAGAGTTGTGTTGAATCATTACTTTCTCACATTTTTGTGGATATGAACATCTATATTCAACTACATTACCAATTATTTCATAATGCGTAGGACTCATTCACTTAGAATCAATAAATTCTCTATCCCGTGAATCCCCGGTATTTCATGTTTTGTAAACTGAAAGTTCATTCTTTGTTAGTGTGTAGGAAGTGTCGTCATAGAGATCGTGGACATAGAAAATAAGATACCTCAATAGAGAGGAGGCACGTCATAGTTATAACAAGATATTAACAAACCTACCCTTTATCAAGAGATATACTAGGGTAGAGAGGGTTCTGTGGTCGCATTTTTTTCTTCTCAGGGTTTCCTATCAGATCACGTATCAATAAGTTTTCACATATAATTATTAGAAGGCAATGGATATTCTTGCATGGAATTGGTTCCTTATAACTATATGTCTTCTATTCCACAATTTTTTCACATGAAGTTTTTTCCAACTACATTACATAGAGTCATAGTGGTAAATTAATTGTCGATAGATTGCTAGTGTCATAACTTCCTCCATGAGAACTAATACCACCTAGCTATGTCTCCCTCTCTATAGGACATACCCATAGTGTGTTGTCAAATACTCAAGAGATCCAAATTAAAGAGGTTCACCCTTCATAACCAATCCTCCATGCTGTGTTTCCCCTAATGGAGGACTCCAGTCCCCTTCATTAGACATGATTACACATAATAGAAGGCCCATAATGAGAATAAAAAGGAGGTTCCCCAGAGTGTTCACCCATAGGGTCTAGAGGGGAGATTTCTTGTATATAAGCCCTTAAAACTCCAAGATAAATTAATTCTTCCTCTCATAATATGGTAGTGTGTATGAGATCCAAATATTGATACAATCGGGAGTGTTCTTCCTCTCATCATAAAGAGGACCTGATGCCTTGGGCTAAGTCTAAGTGAATATATGATGAATGCTATGTATCATCATCTGAAATTATAATGTCTTGGGGTCACCTTTTAAAATAGTTTATATCTTTATGCAGATAAGAATACCAAGTAATCTATAATAACTTTCCTTAAACCCAAGAAATGATCTTCCAAAATCTGCAATTTTTCTTTTAGAATAATAATACAAGAATGATTTTATCCCAATTCCATTAACATGAATATATTGATCTTTTGGTGATGAAATATATCAGTGGAACTAATACTAGAAGATGACCAGTTCATCACTACAAATGTTACCACATACATTGCAGTCATAATTTCTTCTTTCATCTACCTATTTTTTAATTCCCAAATAAGATAATCCATGTTTCAAGGCCTTAATGTTTTTGATACAGGAGACTCCCTATGGATTTAAAGAGGGGACTTCAATGTAATAGTTCATCCATATGAGAAGAGAGGTGGAGGGGAATTCCCCTAGAAGGCTACTCTGTATTTCATCCAATTCATCGCTTACAAGGGTCTTATGAACATGGGATACATTTGTGATTGATTCTAATGGGGAAATAATCAAAGAGGGGAATAATGATATTGGTGTCTCCTTGATAGATGCATGGCTAAAATCCAAGCCACATATACTAACCCTAATTTCTAGGTAACTCACCTTTTCTCACTATTTATTATCATTAACTACTACTATTTTTCATATGTTCTAGACAATAGTGCTCTGAGAGTAATAGATTTTCTCATCAGTGGACCCGTACTCTAGGCTACCAACACGTTTCATGAAAATTCTAGACCAAGACTATTCTAGTAAACACATGATTTTTGATGAAAAATATGTTCAGACTCTTTAATAATGATCTAAAACATGGGATAGGGAGTACCCTCCATATACCATTGCATGGATGCAATAAAGAAATAGATCGAATGGCTGGAATCTAGCCTAGAGGATGAATGGAATGACACATTTTTTGATGAACTCACTAGAAATAAGGATATTATGGATAAATGATTCTGATAAAATAATTTTTGAAACACAAGGATTCAATAATAAAATAGATGCATACAGGAAACATAAATAATTCCAACTTCATTGCATGTATAATAGAAAAATGATGTATCATAAAACACATTTCATTAAAGAGGATAGTTATTCTCAAATAACCATGATGTGTTTGGAAACATAGATCAATCATATTTCAAATTTTTTATTTGAAAACTCAAGCGATGTATGCATGAATGGTACCTAAGAAAGAACATAAATTTTCATGATTTGATATGAAACATTATCCCCAATTAAGATAATGATTTTCTAGGAGAATTCTATGAGGTGAAATAAATTTATGAGGCCTTGCTCAACCATAACCACAAGAGTGGTTTGGGACCTACTAATTTCTAATCTTTTTTTATATTGACACTTGGAATATGTTAAGGAGGTACTTAGTAATGACTATTCAATACTTCATTAGGGGGTGATACCACGTGTTGCCTCTGAGATAACCTTATGGCTCATACCTAAAATTAAGGAACGTTCATCCCTTAAAAACTATATATTTGGGATTATGTGTAATTTTCTATATGAAATAATATATATAATCATCATCATAAGGTTATCTATTCACCTTCCTCAATGGGTTTCAAGGGTAAACACATATTTTGTAAACGATGATCAATTCAAGGGGCTATAACACTGGAACAAGAGGTTTTTAGTGACATGAATCTCATGTGTCACAGTTTAAACATGGTAATAAAACTATATATGAATAAATCATATGATATATGTGAATATATTTTCATCTTAAATGTGTTAATAGGTATGATTTTCTCTTATTCCTCTTATTATATAATCTTCAGGTTTTTTTCTCGTGGATAACTACATAACATATGGAAAGGAACCATGGAATCTTCAAGGAAACTCCCGAGCTAATACAAGAATATCCTAAATCAATTTTTCTTTATTTCAAAACATGTTTTTAGTAATTTTCATAACATGATCTTGTTAATGGGAGATATTATGAGATACTAAAACCGAATGATCCCCCATTCCATCTCCCACCTCATGTTTGCAGATGACATGATCATCTTTGAGAATTTCAGAAAGATATTGGTTCAATGCATTAATAGGATCCTTGGTGGGTGATATCATTGGAGTGGATGGATAATCAATATGTATAAGATCAGACTCTAATAAACAAATAGTTTCTCAGACAGAATGCTTACCTCCTTGTGGAATCTCTTAGACATTCATAGAGGAATATTTCTCATGGATTATCTGTGTTCCCCAATGTCTTTAGGTGGGCTGTGTATTCATAAAATTCCCCAAATCATGAGAAGAATAATTTCACATGTTTTTAATTTGAAAACCCATTATATATCATTTGGAGGTAGGATATCATTTTTTTAATAGCATCCCATTGACCATACCCATCCATACAGTTATAGCTGTCAAGGTATTAAAGGGTGTTATAAATAATGTTTTTTGGATTATTGTCAAATTTATTTGGTATTATTTATTGGAAAGAAATAGAATTGGGATTCCTGCTCTTAGATTGAAGACAAATTCTAAAAAGTTCGATCAGTGGGGGGAACTAATCTAACACTCTCCATTCCATGCATTCAATTCTAGTGTGGGATTATTTAGAAAATCATACTCTTTTGGTAAAAGATGTTACTACTAATTAGAGCGGAAACGTAGTGGTGATGAGAGGACCTAATTCTTATATATGTTATATGATTTATTCTCACATCATGACCTTATATCCTCTTACATGTTAATTCATTAGAAATCGTGATAAAAATTTTTCACACCATAACAATCCATGTCCAAATATTAGTTTCCCATGTTGTCTAGCTCCATGAATCTCATTTAGGGAGGATAATATGTACCAAATGTTAATTATGGATATCCTAGATAAAAACCAGATATATATTCTATACCTCCTTAGCATGATCACTAAACCTAAAAAAAATTATTTATAATATCAAATTCATGGGACTTTAGAATTAGGGACTTATAAATGAATACAATCACCGGGGACAATTTTGATAGTTGGAGCGAGACTCTATAGTGAAATAATATTCCTACAGACTATAATTTCATATCCTATAGAGTAAGAATCCATGATGGTCCTACTGATTAAAATTTAAAAAGAAATGAATCTAAATAACATCTAAGTGATCGTGTTGCATAGATCATTTGGAAGAGAGTTTGAAACATTTATTTATCGAAGGTGATTTGGCATAATCTATATGAGGATTCTTTGGTGAGTTTATGAATTTGCTTATAAATTTTTTTCACTACATATTATGTAGAGTGATGGTTTAATGGTGTAGGTGTTGCAAGAACTGAAAATATTTCATGGGAAATTATGTTGAATTCTAGCTATTGGTGAATCTGGATAGCATGAAAAATTTCTCTCCATGATGAGGTTCTTGGAACAGGGAAGCCTCTTATTGTCAGAACGAGATACATGCTAATTTATGTGGTTAGAATATTTATAATTGGTGTGATTCTACCACTCTATGATTGATAATGGTGATTAGTCCTTCTAATGAATCCATTATCAATGCTTCCATATGCAACTAGGTTAACTGGTTTCATTCCATCACGAGACTCATTCTAAACACAAAGGGCTCTTTCATCATAACCAATATACCGAGGTGGTTGGGATGACATGGGTTCTTTGAATATGGATTTTATAGCTCATTGTAATTTCAAACACTCCCTTTAGGAGGAATAAATTTATACGCTCACTAGTTTAATATTATGCCTTCAAAGGAATATAGTTCTCATGGAAGATGAAATTGTCTCTATAATTTTTCAAAACTCTCATCATGGAATTAGAACTATCCCAAGGTCGATCTCATGTATTTTCAAAAAGTGAAAAATCCTTATCAATAAAAACATTTATATTCTTCAGACCTATAATGTGGGTCAAAAGATTTTGGAGCATCTTGAATCCATGGAGGACCAATGATCAAGTTTCACTACCTCTGAATGATGGACTTTAGGATACATGATGGGGGAGTCTTTTAAGATGGGATTTCCTAGGAGTACACTTTATTAGATCACTATAGTAGGTGTTATGATGTTATTTTTACCATTTTGTTTGAATATATATTAAAAAAATAAATGGTTATGGTTATGATTATATGTTTTACCTATGTATGAAATTTTAGAACATGATGTGTAATGTCCCGACCATTGTTACCTAGAGTCAGTGCATTATTACATAACATTGGCATGATCACAAAAGATCGTGTCTCGAAAGAAAGATTAGTTTAGTGGCCTTGGAGTCACTAGATAAAATAATAAAGTTTACATTACATCATAAATTGAAAACTACAACAACAACTTGTCTCCAAACTCATATCCCCTCATATTATCCCTACAGGTCATTCATAAGATACTTCTTCACATCCTGGAAAAAATAAAACATAGAAAGGGGTGAGCTCAGATGCTCAGTAAGGATAACAATATAGCGGAAACATTCATAAATAAGCATAAACATTTAAGGCAATATATAAGTAAAAAATCCTTTTAAACTGGAACTTCAACTTAATATGGTAGAAATAAAATGAAATAATTTCATTTACTTATTCACATGGATATTATACTTGTCGAATAATCACATGCAATATCAATAACGACTTTCATAATGATGGAATGCATAATGCCAGACTATCATAACCACATAGTCAAGGCCTTGTCCCAAGACAACAAATAAGATTTTGTCAAGGCCTTATGCCAAGACACTAGTTTGTCTCATGAGACCTACTGATTATCGAGGAGCAATAGCGGTATCTAACCGTCACTTATTCTGTCTAATGCTTTCCTCAAATGAATAGGTTTAAACATAACATAAACATTCGTATTAAAACTAGCATACGAAATATCAATAAATTCTCTATAAACCATGAATAGTATAAAAATAACACATCAACAGTCAAACATATCACAAAACCTTCAATACAATATGGAAGTTTTGTATCATAATAAATCAACTTCAAATAAGCTTAAAATCCATCAAAGGATGTTGGAATAGATGAAATAAAAACTATTTGAGAGAAATATCTCTTTTTTTAAATCATTTATATGTCACGTAATTATAAAAGAAAAAAATTAGTTAGAAAATATTCTTAAAATCATGTAAGGGAATATTTAACGATTTTATAACAGTGTAAAATAGTTGAACCCGCCGTATAAGTTAAAAAAGACATTCTTAACTTAATTTTGTCAAAAAGGTTAAAAAGGACCTTGTTTGGAAAACGACGGAAAGATTCCTTTATAAACATATTTTAAAAAGTCAAACAAGGGTATAGATGAATTTAACCTATAGTCTATAAAATATTAAGAATGATTTGAAATACATTTTTAAGAAACATGGATGTGGATGATAAAGAGGTCCCAGTAGATAATTACGTATAAACAACCTCAGATAATGAACAGATTGTGAAATAAACCCTTACCTTGTACATTTCCTTGGTCGAGGGTAGGTTAACATCCTGTAAAATAGTTAAATAATTGTTATTAAATTATAAAAAAATCACATACATAAATATGATATCATATATGATCTTTTAATATTGTTTTGTTAATAATATTTTAGTATTGTCGTCGTTTTGGGTGTTCACTTACACGTCTTATTTTATATGTTTTGTTACATAAGCTATTTTTTTTATCCATAGGTTGTATATTATTCATATCCATATTGATATCAAGTCCTTAAACATTATTTTTAATCATCTAATGATAATTAGTCTTGAATGGATATGATGGAGAATGAATCTCATCGCGTTCGTGGAGACTGTAGTCCGTACGTATGGACGAGCGACAATATCATTTTTTTGATATTAAAATAATATATAATTGGATGTTATATTATATATACAGAATAATTATATTTTTATATTTATTATTTACTTCAATTACACATCATTATCATACCCATCCAAATAATAATGTTTTGAATAACAATTACACCACGACGTGGAGACGGTAAGTCGTACGTACGAACGTATGGTGACATGTCATTCAAATGATGGATAGAATACTGAATATGGTGGTACCATATTTATAATAACATCACAGTATATAGAATATACTGGAGTTATTATTTTATAATGGAAATAACAAATAAAGAATAATTTGAAGAAGAAAGGAACTTGAAAGAGGGTGGTGAAATCATTACATCTTCTTCCGGTTCTTCCTTTTGATTTGATCAAAAGGGATTATTAGGCTGGCTTTATGATAAAACTAAGGCCTCTATGTTTAATTTAGGGATGTTGATAGTATATTTGGCCAGGTGTTGGCCAAGCCAAAAGGCTTTTAAGGTGTGTATTAGTGAGAAGTGGGAGTTCCCTTTTATAAGATGGGTGAGGGGCACCATAGGAAAAAATTAATATATTATTTTATAATAAATTCATATTCGGTTTTTAATGGATCCAAAGTGGATTATTTAAAGGTTAAGGTGTGGATAGGTCGCAAAACACTCATCCAATAGGTTTTATAAAGGTTTGGGTCACTATATTAACTTTATCTTTTTTATTTAACTCTTAGTTAAATAGTTTGACATTTACCATGTCTCCTTGTATTTTTATATTATATAGTCAATGAACTTACTATAAACTTCCAAGTGACACACAAGTGGTCCATTAATAATACACCTATCATTATATATGTCCTTTTTCCGAACCATATATTTTTATGAATATAATATCAATTAATAATATAATATTTGTTTTAAAAACTCATTTATGTCAATTGTGACACTATTCAATAATTGATTTTTGGTAAAGTCATAAAAACATTATTAATTCAAACCAAATTCATTTAAAAATTATAACATGCCACATTAACCAATAAAATTCTTGTATTTCATCAATACTTTTAAATTATATTTATTTTAACATTTATAAAACCAATTATTTGATTCTTTCATTAATAACAAAAATACTGCAGTATTATTGTGTCATAAATAAATTTAATTATTCAATGATTAAAAATTATAAATAAAATACAATTATGTAGTAAATAGTTTTATATTTCTAATGAATATTTATAGTTGAATATATAAAATATATAACCCAATGTAAAAATTGTTTTTCTAAAATATATATGCTTATATCATTTTTGTATTTACTTTAACTTAATTATTATAAAGTGTCATTATAACTTAAATTTGGATACATGGGGTCCCAAAATCGACCCAAAGATGCCCATGGTCGGACATGTATCAACCAATAGGGTTAGGACACGTTTTAGGGTAATTTATTATTATTATAATATTAATTTTTTCCATTATTTATCGGATTTACCCTTTAACCATGGTAAATAAAATATTTACCGAAGTAATTATTCAAAATGCCTAAAAATAAAAGTTACCTTTTTAAAAATTTTCAACCTCTTGATTCAAAATATGGATTCCATTTTTCTAAATGCAAAACACATAAGTGGCAGAAATTAATTTAAAATTAATTCTCACTATCAAAATAAAAAGACGGTTTTTAAAAAAAAATAACTATCAATAGATTGACACTTACTTATGTCTAGTTTAAATGTGAAATTATATCCAATGACCAACATTGTATTAAATGGTAAAAATATATTCTAAATATAATTTAAAACCACTCAAATTAATAATTTATCACTATTAGTTATTTTGATTAAAAAAGTTGTTTTTATTTAAAATTAAGTAATTTTCACTATTCATCAAAATATGAATGTTATCAAAAATGTAACAAAAATTCACCCTAAGATAATTTCAATATTCCAAATCCAAAAATTAAGTCCATTTGAAAAGATAAAATGTATAAAATTTCAAAAAGTGGGTATTAATATTCATAACAGCTAGTTTGATTGGTTGTGGTGTGTGTTAGAACTCAAAGTTGCGTACAACACATGCTACTGTATTATCCAAACAGAAGCATACCATGGAAGCTTGGTGTGTTACATTCTCCCCTCTTTCAAATAATTTCATCCTTGAAATTTCTAGAATATTACTACACAAAAAGTCTTGTGTGGTTCTTCATCATAAGTTCCTTGGGTTCCCACATTGCCTCTTCCATCTTATGGTTTCTCCATAGAACTTTTACCAGACGAGTCATCTAGTTTCTCAACACTTGTTCTCTGGTATCAAGAATCCTGACGGGCTCTTCGCAATAAGACAGATCGGGTTCCAGTTCTACTTCCTCATAGGTGAGTACATGATTTGGGTCAGGCATGTATTTTCTCAACAGTGATACGTGGAAAACATTATGAACTTTGAAGAGTTTTGGCGGCATTACCAAACGATAAGATACAGCCCCAATTCGTTCTAGAATATCAAAAGGTCCTATGTACCTGGGACTCAAATTACCTTTCTTAACGAAACGTATAACTCTCTTTCATGGAGATACCTACATGAAAACATGATCTCATACCTGAAATTACATATCCTTCCTTCAGTTATTGGAATAGCTCTTCTGCCTACTTTGAGCTACTTTGATGTGGTTTTGGATTACCTTCACCTTTTTCGTCGTTTCCTCCACCAGTTCTGGGCCGATGAGTTTTCTATCACCAACATCATCTCAAAAGGTTGGTGTGCGACATCAGTTTTCATATAATGCTTTATATGGTGCCATCAGAATACTCAAATGGAAACTATTATTATAGGAAAATTCTACCAGAGGTAAATTTTGATCCCACATACACTGAAAGTCAAGTGGCAAAGATCTCAACATGTCTTCTCAGGTTTTAATAGTTCATTCTTATTGTCCATATGTTTGAGGGTGGTAGGTAGTGCTCAATCGATATTCAGTATCCAGGTCTTTTTTAGTACTTTTCCAGAATATTGACGTAAAATGGGGATCACGATCAGAAAAAATCGGTAGGGGTACTCCATGAAGTCTCACAACTTCATTAATATATAGTTTTGCTAGACGTTTAAGTGGTAGATCTTCTATTATAGCAAGAAAATATGCTGACTTGGTAAGATGATCAACAATGACCCATATTGCATCGTTCCTTCTTGGAGTCATTGGTAGCCCCATGACAAAGTCCATCGTAATATTATCCCATTTCCACTCAGGTATGGGAAGAGGTTTCATGACTCTTCCAGGCTATCGCCTTCCAGTTTTCACTTGTTGACAAGCCATACATCTTGATACCAAATTAGTAATATCCCTCTTCATGTTGTCCCACCAAAAATATTCCTTCAAATATAAATATATTTTGGTGATCCCAGGGAGTATAGAGAAATTGGAACTATGAGCATCATCCAACAATTCCCTTTTTAGATCAGGTATATCAGGAATACAAAGTCTCTTCCCAAATTTCAAAATTCCATCTTAATAAACAAAGTCACTCAATCTCCCATCATTCACAACTTTAATCTTCTTTTGAAATTGTTCATCATCGGTATAATAAATCTTTATCATTTCTAGTAAAGATGGTTTGGCAACCATTTGAAAAATTATTGATGTTTCACCTTCCTTGGTGATTCCCATATCCAACTTTACTAAATCTATGAAAATTGGATCCCTTTCAACACTCATTTTTGTCAAAACTCCATGATCCTTTTTGCTTAAAAAAATCTGCCACCTTATTTTCCTTCCACGGGTGGTAGTGTATCGTGCAATCAAAATCCTTGAGTAGTTCAAGCCATCGCCTTTACCTCATGTTGAGTTCTTTCTGTGAGAAAATATACTTTAAACTCTTGTGATAGATATATATCTCACATTTTCACCATAGAGATAGTGTCTCCAAATATTCAAAGCAAAGATTATAGCTGCTAACTCAAGATCATGAGTAGGATAGTTTTTCTCATGAATTTTCAGTTGTCATGATGTATAGGCAATTACCCTATCATTCTGAAAAAGGACACAACAAACTCCTTTCTTCGATGCATCACTATAAATAACAAACCCGTCATTTCCCGAAGGTAGAGTCAAAATAGGAGCATTGACTAATCTTCTCTTCAATTCTGCAAAACATTCTTCACACTCTTTTGTCCAAACAAATTTAACCCCTTTACGTGTGAGCTTTGTTAATGGGTTAGCCAACTGAGAAAAATGCTGGACAAAATGTCGATAATAACCTGTTATACCAATAAAACTGCAATCCTCAGTTATACTCATCGGTGCTGGCCATTCTTGGATTTCCTTGGTCATAGAAGGATCAAAAGAGATTCCATCTTTAGAGACAATATGGTCAAGAAAAGAAATCTATTGAAGCTAGAATTCACACATGCTAAACTGCCCATATAATTCATGTCTTCTAATAGTTTTCAGGATAATGTGCATGTTATTTTCATGTTCTTCGTAGATTTTGGAATATACCAAGATATCATCAATAAATACCACCAAAAAATCATTGATATATTCCTTGAAAACTCTATTCATTAGATCCATGAATATAGAGGGAGCATTAGTCAATCCAAAATGCCTTACTGTAAACTTGTAATGCCCGTACCTGGTTAGAAATGTTGTCTTTAGAATGTCTTCCTTATTCACACAAAACTGATGGTATCCAGATCGAAGGTCAATCATTAAAAAGTATTGATCTCCATGCAGTTGGTCAAATAAATCATCAATGCGAGGTAGGGGATACTTGTTCCTTATTGTTATAGCATTAATTTACCTATAGTTGATACATAAACTCATAGATCCATCTTTCTTTTTAACAAAAAAGATAGGGGATCCCCATGGAGAAACACTAGAGTGAATAAATCCCTTATTACTCAATTCCTCTAGTTGCTTCTTTAGTTCAAAAAATTCCACAGTGGCCATTCTATAAGGGGTCTTCGATATAGGCCTTGAACAAGGAATTAAATCAATGGAAAACTCAATTTATCGTTTGGGAGGATGTTCATGTAAATCTTCTGAAAACACATCTACATATTCTTTCACAATAATTACATACCCTATTTGAACATTCCTTTCCTCACCCATAGTTATTTCATTCTCTTCCTCCCTGATAATTGATTTTAGTTGAGCTACTGGGGGTAGATCAAGATAAGAATCACGTGGTGAAGATTATGCTCTAATGATAAGGTGTTCTTTATCATCATCATCAAAAATCTTAACCTCATTCTTCTTACAATAAATCATCACATCATGGTATGAATGCCAATCCATACTGAGGATTATATCAAATTCAATCATGGTTATTACGATGAGATCATCGAATAAAGAACATTTATGTGCTCTAATGGGGACTGATTCAAAAAACTATATTGCAATGATACTTCCCTTAGGAGTTTTAATTGACAACTCCTTTGTTAGATCAAATTGGAAATATCTAATTTTCTTAGAAAACTGGGAAGATATGAAACAATGTGATGATACAGAATCAAATAATGCATTTCCTAAACTTGAGGAAACCATTAAATTACCAGCAACAACGTCTTTCAGAGCTTCTACCTCAGCAGTCGTAATAGCATAAGCTTGGCATTGATCCCTTAGCCTTTTCTGAGGTATATTCCCCAGAAGCTTAGGACATTTATTTTCATAATTTCCCATCTCCCTAAAATTGTAGCATTGAACATCAGTAGCTTCTTTCTACCCCTTGCAATCGCGACCTTGGTGGCCTTTTTCACCACACTTGTAACAGACTCCATTTCTTTTTAAGCAAGTATCGGGGTGTTCCTTCCCATATTTACTACAGGATGGATAATCAACCATTCCCATCTTCCCCTTATTTCCATTTCCATAGTGATCAATAGATATCTTCTTCTCTTGTTTATCTTTAAAGTCGTAAGACTTAGAGAATTCTTTTTATGTCTTGATAGCGCATGAGACCATATATTAGTACAATGATAATGTTTGTGAGACTAATGCTCGATGGAGAAATAGATTTAACCCATCAAAGAAATGATCAATATTACTTCATGGGTTATATATATAATCTGGAGCATACCTCGTTAACCATGTAAAGTTAGCCTCATACATTGCGACATTCTCATCCTCCTTTTGCCTCAGACTCAGAAATTTCCTTTCCATATCTAGTCGATGGTCATGATGAAAGTATTTTTCTAATAACATCAATTTGAACTCCATACATTCCATATTTTATACTTTATCATCTTCCTTCATGTTTTTAATCAATGACCACCATTGGTCAGCATCTCTAGTGAGGCGGTAAACTGCCATGACAACTTTTTCCCTTTCACTACTCCACAAGGCATGAAATATTTTCTCTAAGGAATTTATCCATTGCTCAGCTAGTGGTGGATTTGTACTCCCATTGAATTTTGGTGTTTGTTTCCTCATGAATAGATCTATCACTGATCCTCCATGCTTTGCATCATGGTGCTCCATACGGTTAAGGATATTATTCATAACCTGAGTGAGTTGTCCCAGAATGGTGATTAGATGATCAGTGCCAGTTGCATCACCAGATCCACTAAAATTATCTTGAGCAGGAGGGAAATCCCTACTTGGAGTGCATGCCTTGATACGGTTTCCATTTCTTCTACTAGGCACCATTTCTAAACAATGGCATAAACTAGATTAGTTTATGAATCGCATTTCATAAATCCAAACATGTAAACCACTTAACATGAATTGAATAGTTTATGGATATAATCCATAATCATAAAAATGTTTTCTTTGAGGATGTATATACTCATAAACCCTTAATAATGGTTTTTAAAGAAAATGATAATTAGCCTAAGAATATCCCCCTGGAGTGGCGTAACCAAGAGTGCAGTAAGGTCCATTGTTGTGCACCAGTTCCTGTTTGAGTCTAGATCAGAGTAGTGTTTTTAGGTTTTTTCCCTAGGAACATCTATGCCAGAGCCGCCTCTACCTGATTGTATCTAGAAAAGGATGTATTGATCAGAAACTCAAAAAATCTCTATAATACCAAAATTCTAGGACGTTCTTCTATACTAATCTCAAAGCCTCTCTTATGGTTATGTGCTCTAATCAGAGTTTATCTAAATCTAGTTTCCAAGGTTTGTACTAAACTTCTTTGATACCAACTGTAATGCCTAGACCCTAGTTACCTAGAGTCGGTGCGTTACTACATAACATTGGCATGATCACAAGAGATCAAGTCTCGAAATATCGATTGGCTTAGTAGCCTTGGAATCACTAGATACATTCATAAAGTTTACATTAAATCATAAAGTGAAAACTACAACAACATATTGTCTCCACACTCATATCCCCTCATAATATCCCTATAGTTCATTCATAAGATACTCCTTCACATCCTGGAAAAAATAAAACATAGAAAGTGGTGAGCTCTGATGCTCAGTAGGATAACAATATAGTGGAAACTTTCATAAATAAGCATAAAAATTTAAGGCAATGTATAACTAAAACAAAAGCCTTTTAAACTTGAACATAAACATAATATGGTAGAAATAAAATTAAATAATTCAATTTACTTATTCACATGGATATTCTACTAGTCAAATAATCACATGCAATATCAGTAACCACTTTCATAATGATGGAATGCATAATGGCAGACTATCAAAACGACATATTCAAGGCCTTGTGCCCAGACTACAAATTAGATTTTGTCAAGGCCTTGTGCCAAGACACTAGTTTGTCTCATGAGACCAACCGATGAATCTAGGATCTATATCAGGCTCCACCCTCACATATTAAGTCCAATTCATTCCTCATATGAACAGGTTTAAACATAACATAAACATTCATATTAAAACTAGCATATGAAATGTCAATACTTTCTCTATAAACCATGAATGATATAAAAATAACACATCCACAGTCAAACATATCACAAATACTTCAATAAAATATGGAAGTTTTGTATCATAAATAATCAACTTCAAATAAGCATAAAATCCATCAAAGGATATGGACATAGATAAAATCAAAACTATTTGAGAGAAATATCTCTCCCTTTGTAAATCATTTAAAAGTCAAAAAATTATAAATGAAAACATTTAATTTGAAAATATTATTATAAGCTTGTAAGGGAATATATGATGATTTTATAATGGCGTAAAATAGTCGCACCCACCGTATAAGTTAAAAAAGTCATTCTTACCTTAATTTTGTCGAAAAGGATAAAAAGGACCTTGTTTGGAAAACGACGGAATGATTCCTTTATAAACATCCTTTAAAAAGTCAAAAAAGGGTATAAATGAATTTAACCAATAGTTTTTAAAATATTTAGAATGATTTTAAATACATTTTTAAGAAACATTGATGTGGATGATAAATAGGTCCCAGTAGATAATTTTGTACAAACAACCTCGAATAATGAAGAGATTGTGAAATAAACCATTACCTTGTTCTTTTCATTGGTCGAGGGTAGGGTTAACTATGTGTATAATAGTCAAATCATTGTTATTAAATTATAAAATAATCATATACATAAATATGATATCACATATGATCTTTTAATATTTTTTGTTAGTAATATTTTATTATTATCGTCGTTTTGGGTGTTGACTTACTCATTTTCTTTTATATGTTTTGTTACATAAGCTATGTTCTTTATCCATAGGGTATATCTTATTCATAATCATAATGATATCAAGTCCTTAAACATTATTTTTAATCATAAAATGATAATTAGTCTTGAATGGATACGATTGATAATGAATCTCATCGTGTTTGTGGAGACGGTAGTCCGTACGTACGCACGAGCGACAATATCATTTTTTTGATATTAAAAAATATATAATTGGATAGTATATAATATATAAATAATAATTATAATTTTATATTTATTATTTACTTCAATTACACATCATTTTCAGACCCATCCAAATAATAATGTTTTGAATAACAATTACACCACGACGTGGAGGCGGTAAGTCATACGTACGCACATTTGGTGACATGTCATTCAAAGGATGGATAGAATAATGAATATGGTTGTACAATATTTATAATAACATAAAAAAATATATAATATACTGTATTTATTATTTTATAATGTAATTAACAAATAAAGAAGAAGTTGAACAAAAAAGGAACTTGAAAGAGGGTGGTGAAAACATTACCTCTTCTTCGGGTTCTTCCTTTTAATTTGATCAAAAGGGCTCCATAGGTTGGCTTTATGATCAAACTGAGGCCTCTAAGTTTAATTTAGAGAAGTTTAGAGAATATTTGGGAAGGGGTTTTCCGATCCAAAATGCTTTGAATGTGTGAATAAGTGAGAAGGGGGAGTTCCCTTTTATAAGAGGGGTGAGGGGCACCTTAGGAAAAATTTCAAATATTATTTTATAATAAATTCATATTCGGTATATAATGGCTCCAAAGTGGATTATTTAAAGTTTAAGGTGGGTATAGGTCAAAAATCACTCAACCAATAGGTTTTAGATAGGTTTGGGTCACTATATTAACTTTATCTTTTTGATTTAACTCTTAGTTAAATAGTTTTACAATTACCATGTCTCTTTGTATTTTTATATTATATAGTCAATAAATATACTATAAACTTTCAAGAGACCCCTAAGTGGTCCATTAATAATACACCTACCATTATATAAGTCCTTTTTTTGAACCTTAGATTTTTAGGAATAGAATATCTATTAATAATATAATATTTGTTTTAAAAACTCATTTATGTCAATTTTGACACTATTCAATAATTGATTTTTGTTAAAGTCATAACAACTTTATTAATTCGAACCAAATTCCTTTAGGAAATCATATCTTGTCATATTAACCAATAAAAGTTTATTATGTCACCAAAATATTAAATTATATTTATTTTATCATTTATAATACCAATTATTTGATGCTTTCATTAATAAGGAAAATACTGTATCATTATTGTGTCATAAATAAATTTAATTATTCAATGTCTAAAAATTATAAACAAAATACCATTATGTATTAAATCATTTTATCTTTCTAATGAATATTTATAGTTGAAAATATAACATATATAACCCTTTGTAAAAAAAAATCTAAAATATATATGCATATGTCATTTTTGTATTTACTTTAACATAATAAATATAAAGTGTCATTATCACTTACAAGTAGATCCATGGAGGCCCAAAATCTACCCAAAGATGCCCATGGTCTGACATGTATCCTCCAATAGTATTAGGATGCGTTTTAGGGTTATTTAGTATTATTATAATATTATTTATACCCTTATTTACAGGATTTACCCTTTAACTATGGTAAATAAAATATTTACCGATGTAATTATTCAAAATGTCTAAAAATAAAAGTTACATATTTACACAATTTATACATCCTGATTCTAAATATGGAATAAATTTTTTTAAATTCAAAACACATAAGTGGAAGAAATTAATTTAAAATTAATTCCCGCTGTGAAAACAAAAACGCGTTTTTATGAAATAATAACTATCAAAAGATTGGAACTTCCATATGTCTAGTTTGACTGTGAAATTACGTCCAATGACAAGAATTATATTAAATAGAAAAAATATATTATAAATATAGTTTAAAACCACTCAAATTCATAATTTATCACTATTAATGATTTTGATTAAAAAAATTGTTTTTAATTAAAATTTAGTAATTTTCACTATTCATAAAAATATGAAAGTTATCAAAAATGTACCAAAAATTCACCCTAAGATAATTTCAGTATTCCGAATCCAATAATGAAGTCCATTTTGAATGATAAAATGTATAAAATTTCAAAAAGTAGGGTATTACTATTCATAACGGCTAGTTTGATTAGTTGTGGTGTGTGTTAGAACTCGAAGTTGGTACAACACACGCTACTATATTATCCGAAGAGAAATTTACCATGGAATCTTGGGGTGTTACATGATGTGAAAATGAAATATTGAAGGATACATATTATATAAATTTCTAAGTTTCTTAAAAATATAATTTTTTCACTGAAACATATGATGAGGGTCAATCGTAAAAAAGTGATGTTTCTATAAAAACATCTAGTTTGATAAATATCTATATTGATAATCATATTGTTGAAAATAATATCTCAATATAATTTATTTATGAACATTATATATGATCATGCAAGAAAGAAATCCATAATGTAGTTATTGCTTCTCCTACTAGTGCACTCTCACCTACTAGTAAGTATTCAATGAGAAAGGGCAAAACAAATTTTTTTGATGAAAATAATAATACATACAATAAATATCCAATAGTGGATACTCAAAAGATAATGAAAAATAACACTTGAAATTATCCTCCAAAAGGGGAAAGATAAACTCATAAACAAAAATTCACTAAATATAGCAAGACTAGTAGTCAAACCAAAATAAAGTGATTCTTTGGCTATTGTTGGTGTTGCTAGATGTTTAGAAATTAGGACATTGATTGTTGGAATAATGATTCATCATATTAAAAGAATAGATATCATGCATTTAGGGGGTGTAGATGTGAATAATTGATGAAACCTATAAAACTAATGTATGATTCACAAATGAAGAAGAATCATTCTATCCCAAATAGATTTTGGTGACTTAAAGACATATATTATTATTGAATTATAAGTGTTCATAGTTAGGATGAGTCTTGGTATATACCAACAAATAATGATTCATATGATTGTTAAAATAGAAAGAGTAAATAATTATAGACAAAAAGAATAAAAGTATAATTATCTTCTATGGCATATAGTCAAAAAAAGGTCGTCATGTAAACTGTAAACAAGATTATCCTGATATGAATTATAAAACAGACTACATGAATGTCATATCAAACAGGAAAAAATCATTCTTATATGGAATAAGAAGTTATACCATGGACCACAGAAAGTAGGACACAAAAATGAATTGATGTAATTCAAAATTAAGAAGATAATCAATCAAGGGGTGAAACCAAAAGGTAAGGATTGATTCAAGAAATACTTAAAGATTATTTTCATAAGTTAGATAAGAAAGTAAGTTAAAATAAATTAAAGACCATGTAGAAGCTATAAAATAGAATATTTTATGAAAAAAAATGATTTTTATTTTTCCTAATCAATTACATGTTGCTAGATAAATTTTAATATATGATGATAGTGAACAATCTAATGTAAAGATTGATGGAAAACATGTTGTTTAGCATAATGATAACAAATTTAATGAGTTGTTTTCCACAAATAGAAATTGATGAATCTTAAAAAAAATTGTGGAATTCGAATGATGGCAGAACATATGCAGAAAATAATATAAATATTATAAGAGATAAAAGGGTGATATTAAAGGTTTAATAACAAGAACCAATCTAAGCCACTTCACTACTAGCATAAGTAAGGGAAAAATACAAAAATGATGAATGTAAAAGGAAGTAAGGTGTCCATGTTGTCAATTAAAGATAAAATTTTCAATTATTAATGTGAAAAAATAATGATGAGTACACATAAATTTAAATATTCAAGGATAGAATTCTTGAGGATGAGAGGAAATTCTCATCCCTGTTACACTTTTTTCGAATCTCCCAAGTGTCTCATATTATTCCACAATTATTTTGTTGTATTTTTGTTCTTAAATTCCATATAATTGAATGTTATGTTAATTATAAAGATGAAAAATTAATGAAAAATATGTGGGATAAAAATATGGAATGGTTATTAAATATATGATAAAAACTATAAATTTTCCATAGTGATGGATTATCAGTATGAATACCTTGAAGACTATGTGATGAATATTTTCACTATTTCAAATGGAAGGGAATAAAAACATTAGTGATAAAACATAAAATATATTACATCAATTCTTATTTAATTAATATCTATAAATTCACTTAATCTATATATAATATGTTAAAAAAGGATTCCCAGTCACGTTTCATGCTTTGAATTGATTATATCTTTTCTGTTCACCGAAGATGAGTGTTGGTTGATGTGTAAACTCATATAAAGGGGGAGTAAAATAATTTTTCACTTGAAATTTTGAACAAGATTGTTGAAGTATGTATAATAATATATTACGTGATAAATATTTTTTTATAAAACACCCTCTTTGAGAAATATATATGGTCTGAGCGTGATATCACATGCATGGTTGTTAATGGTTATCATAGAAACCCATTATTTCTATCTCATTTTTTAGATTGGGTTAGGGGATATATAAATAGAGAATACCAACTAGAGTTTCTTTTAAAACGGGAACCATGTGGTATCATCCTTCTTTCATATAATGTTAATGTAATCTTCATATTCATTGAAGGGAAAAATTAAACCCCAACATTAATCATTTCATTAATTTTCAATATGGAGGAGAAGGTATTTTGAATTTATATATTTGGTATTAAGAACAAAGATAAGATAAGATACTGAAAATCCCATTTGGATGTTTTATGAGTATGGTTGTATTTTTAGTGAATATATTTGAATGATCAAAAAGTCGAATTATGATAAATTCATCAAAAATTAGTGATGAAACATGGAATGAGAATGCTAAAAAGTGTTCCAGATATATTCCTGAAGATAGATGATTATTCCTGAGGAATATTTATAGACTCATTGGTTTCTATTTGAACAGACTATTATCCATGATTAGTGATGATTCCTATAGAATGGTTATGGATTCTTCTAATGACATTGAATCTCAAACACCAATAGTTATCCTTGTAAAAAATTCAATTATGGAACTATTTTTAATGATTAAAGACCTATATTAAGGATGATGAACATTGTTTACAAAATATTAATAATAAGTTAATATTTCTTATCATGATGAACATTGTCACCATGAAATGGTTTATCATTAAATAAAAGAAATTTAAATAGACATGATAAATGAAATTTATTATTTCTATAGTATAATGAATTGAGGAATCTATGGAAATCATATTATGTATATATATTTGAATGATGTTTTAATAATAATAATAATTGTTAGACATGTAGAGGATTAATTTTTCTTGGGAATTTATTTTTTTGGGAAATTAATTTTTAAAAGAATAATTTGAAATGTGTTAACTATCCGATGATGTAATTTTAAGAGCATTGTAATTTTACACACTATTTTTTTACATTAAAAAGTTGACAACCCACTAGTCATGGTTCAACTAGAGGCTCATATGAGACTGTGTTCTACCACACCCAGTCATAGATATCTTGTGCTAACATATATGTGTGTGGATCATGTATAATCACATGTATTGAACATATATATGGCACACAAGGGAAGATTTGTGCAGGGAGTGCACCCATAGTATGCTGGTTCCAATGCAAGCTGGTGGCCATGAACGTCTCACTAAAGGGTGTGACCAGTGTTTTCCCTCAGTATCTAGTCCAATATCTTAGTTTTAGCATTTTCTGATAAAACATTGAAGATCTAGATAGTATGTTTAATGAGAGACACAATATTTCAAGTACATATTTAATTTATAAAAAATTAACACATCATTTAAATATGATCAATTATAATTCAAAAATACTAAGGCTTTCAGATTTTCATCTTCACCCACCTAAACGTATGAACTCCCTAACACACTATTTTGATGATGCATTATACACCCAATGTATCTCCATCTATGGGGGGTCAATTCTAGGTCTTTAGCAAATCATGATCGATCATATCAAACCCTTACCATAATCACTATAGAGTATAAATGATTTATATTGAAGACTTTCCACTAAAGAACTAATACAATGTGGTGAGTATATCTTGGATAAATTTGATTCTATAACCCATGCTATTGGAGATGATCATTAATTCTTTGAAGTACTGATTCTCATGATAACATAAAAATAAAACCATGTTCGAAGAAATTATGTATTCTAATAGCTTCGTGGGATATTAATGATCTATGACATGACATATCACTCCAGATTTTCAAGGAATATGTACATGTAATGAAATATGGATCCAAAGTGGTGCATTGATATTGATCTGTGCCAATAAAAAGAAAGGCATCGACCATGATATTTATTCTAAAATTTATCTTTTTTTAATTTTCATGAAATAGTCTCTCTATGAACATTCACTACAAAAAGGACATTTGAGATCCATGATCAATTTCTCATATGTGGTGGAGGAATCCATGGGAGGTCAACATGTACATATCACACATTTTGTGATTCACAAAGAACTAGGTTCCAAAATGCATTAAAGGATGTGGGATTTACTCAAACATTTTTATCCCTAGAACACTTAAACAAAGTCCCCCATTATAGACTTCTGTGATGGTTAATAGAACTCACACAAAGATTATATTTTCCTGAATTATTTTTTCTAAAAGGATTTGAGCCAGCGCTATTGGGGAATGCGTGGAGTAAAAACATAATGTTCATCTCATGTGTTGTTGTTTGAAATAAGAAGATGAATGTGGTTTTGAACAGCATGAAAAACCAATAGAAAACATAATTGACAAACATTGTGTGTACATTTACATATTTTCATGATGAAATAATGAATAAGGTGAATTGTGCATGCATTCTTGCATTCATTTGAGAAGTAGAACATTTAGATACCTGAAATAATTAACTATTTTACATAAAATAAAAATAATGAATAATAATGTTCTTGGTTTTCACATTCCATTCATCATGTATGAATGGTATATTATTTAATCAGGTTTATAATTCAAGAAGAGTTTAGAAATAGTTTTTAAAAGATTTATATATCATAAGAATAATTTTGAGGAAATTTTGTGCATCACGTTACAACATTTATTAGAGATGTAAAATTCATTTAGATAATGAGTTTATGTCTGAGAATTTCATATATCATGAAAAAATAAATCTTGTATTATGTATAAATATTATTCGGTTGATCATTCTGAATAGACAATAATATGCATTTTAAGTTGAATCTTACACTTATTGAAGATATATGAAAAGATTTGTGTTAATTAATGTTTATTATTAATTAATAAAAGACCCTTAATTGAAGAAAAATATTATTCAGTTGATTTAAATATGATAAATGAAAATGATAAATTATATTCAGAGTGTTTTTGGAATATCTTTTGATGAACTAGTGGTTCCATAATAAACAATACCAATAAAGACTTTTGTTACCAGTACAAAGAACAAAAATAACTTGTGAATATTGATAATTTCTTATATAAACAATATTTTCAAGTTTTATGAATTTTTAATCATATAAATGTTATAGTGATAAGTGAATCCATTAAACAACCATAGGTTTATCACACCATATATTAGTTCATTATTTCAATAAATTAAAAATATATTTATGTTGTTGTTTCCATTATTGTTTCTATTGAATGTGTGAGCGGTTTATAATAGAAGACAATATATTCATTTTAGATAATTGCAGTAGAGGTTCTAGAGAGATAGTTTCTAACAAAAGAGAATGAAAATATGATAAAAATTTGGGTCCATTGATTTAACAACATCTTAGTGTCTCTACACTATCTGTATATGATCTAGAGTAATGTTCCATAGAATTAAACATCGTGTTAATTTTATTCATGATTGGAGTTTAACATAAAATCAATTGATGTTACAATAAATTTCTATATGGATTATATTTAATTTTATTATATATTTTCATCTATATATTGATGAATAATGGATGTTTAAATTTAAAACATTGGAGGATACACCTATGAATTATTCAACAGACTATCATGGAGGTTGTGAAAAGTAATTATCATTGGATGGATTTTATTATAATAATAGTTTTAATTCATCTATATGAATAGAATATTATCAATTTTTTATGTAAAATTATGTTAATCTCATCATTTTAAGAAGAATTATTGTATTGAAAATCACTGGGATCACAATTGGGGGGGTGAGATTGTTGATAAGATAAAATTAAATCAAAATCATAAGAGATATTATTAACATAAGAAAAATATTTATATGATTAATTTATAGAATAATATTTAATTTTATTCAGTAGATCATATTTTTAATAAAATATACCCATCAAAGGCTTTGATGAATTTTTCTAAAAAGGAAATTTAAATCATTGAATTATTGTTCAATATGTGCTTTTAGATAAAGTGTGACTTTTTGTTTATCCAATATACATACCTCAGTTTTATATTATGTACATAATGAGTTTCTTATTACATTATTATGTAACTTTGTTCCAAATAAATATCATATATTTATCCTTAAAATAGTGTATTATAATAAGAATAAATCTTTTCGTGAAAATCTGGTTCGCATTATTTATTTTTTTGATCCCATATAAGATGATTTCATATTTATTATCAATAAATTTTATCGAGTGGAAATTATTTTTTGATGTATTATGAGATATTTGAAGATTTTTTAAAATGAGTTAATGTTTTGAAATGAGTATAGAATGAATTTTATGTTTTTTATAATGTTATAGTTCATATATTATATTTGAGAGTGTACAACATACTCTAGCAATGGAAAACATAGGATCTTATTGGAAACTAGATAGGTAAAATATTTTTTACACTTTCATATGTAATATATATTTGATGATATATAATATCTACGATGACATAATCAAATAATACATAGTAGTAATTTTTGATTTGTAACATCTACTCTAATTATTCCCTAATTACATGAGATTGATTTTGATGATACATAATAACAACTCCATTGTTATAGAGGATATGTAATATTTAATCTATAACACATAATAATATCAATGATTTATTTTAAGAGAAAAATAATATTTTTAAACAATATATAAAACCCTTAAAAAGATTATTTAATATTTTAAATTTTTTCTCAATTAAAAACATAAGATTAAATCTGATGGGTCTTTTCCATTATTTTTGTAATAAACATTGTGATAATTTATATTAATCATGATTAATATTGAGCTATCATGATGATATATAATAGAATATAGTGTGTTATTTGTAACATGTTTGTGAGTATGTAATTTGGCTAATATGATTTTTGGAGTAATAGATATTCTTATTCGAAAGAGTCTGAGAAGTAGCTTTCAATAATGGGAAGTCAAAGAATGACATTTGATCTCAAAATCATCCATTAGTTATTACTTGATCTATGTGTCCATAATTTTTTTAATTAATTATTATTAAGGATTATATAATATATATATCTAAATTAATCACCTATGAATTTAATTTTGAAAACATTTACTTTTGGGTTTTTTTGGGTGTTCAATGAAAGTAGATTTTAGTTTTTAATTAAAAATAAGGTGAGGTACATGAAAAAATTACGATCGAGTGTTTTAATAAATATTATAATGATAATGATAAAAAGGTTTCTGAGGAAAATATTTTTCTTTAAATAGGAATATAATTTTATATATCTAATCTATTTGATACTCAAATATTTATTTCATACCATTCAACAATGATTTCCTTAGTTATTTTGTTATTGTATTTATTTGGTTCTTTTTTTAAACTTTTTTACCATTATGGTAGAATGTATAAGGATATAACTTTTATTGTAGCATCATCAGGATGATAAAAGTATATTTGGTCATATGGTATAACAATCAAAACAAAGTATGCATATAATCATCCACATTGTATATAGACCTCGTTAAATATTTATTTCCTCACATTTAATTTCATATATGGGTGATTTATGTTTATATTTATAGAAATAAAGAATGAAAATGCATTTTAAGAGAATAAATTTTAATAACACTAATTATCTCCATATCAGTACTGATAATTCACTCAAGTATTTCTAATAATTTTATCATAGAACATGTTATTTTTCTAAGATATATTTTTTAAAATTTATATGGATCATTATAATTCAGTTATAAATAATAGATTTTAAAAAAATTATAGAAATTATTTTAATATTTTTATGTAAATAATACTAATATGATTTATCTCTCTTGGACTTTTTATCATTGAATATTTTCTATATGGTTTTATTTTACCACAATAATAGATTGCATTATCTTTATCTAGTATGAATAATGTTTAGAGTGATTGGAAGGAAATGAATGAACTAATGAATTTGTTATCTGAAAAGAATTAAAATTTGATGAGATGTAAAAAAAGTAAGTATATCTAGAAAACAATTCAACACATTAATGACAGACATGAAAAAGTGAATCTAACAAAGAAACATCGTTAATAAATTTATTATAAATAAATAAATAAAATGATGATTATGTTATGTAGTTTTTTACTCGATTCAATATGATTTTCTTTTTCATTATATTATATCATTAAAGATATATAGTTTTGAAAGAATTTATTATTTTTATCCTGAATATATTCAATGCTACGAAACCATCTTTTGAAGTTAATTACCTTAATATCTCGAAAAAATTTCAACATCGTATAATTTTATTCGAATATCATATGATAAAATTAAATACACATGAAAGTATAGTTAATAAAAAGATTAAAAGCTTGTATAAACACTCTTGATATTGAATAATATTATTTATTATATTTTTTTAAATAAATAATGGATTAGATAATTTTTTTATGAGAACCTATCTATGATGATAATAAATATTAAAAATAGTTACAAATAAGTATTAAGTTACACCTACCATTAAAATATTTTATAGTTGTAAAATTGGTCATTTTTTATCAAGTGTCCATTGATAATCAAAAATGAAAATTATGATGAGAAGAAACCAATTGAACCATAAATACTATAATTTTCATCACTATAAACAAAACTCATTCAAAAAGTAAGAATAATATTTAAAATATTTTATTAAAAATAAATTTAATTTTTATTAAAGGAGGTACTTATAACAATGAATAAATAATTATTGGTGAGAAAACTCTAAAAGAGTCTAAACAAAATATCATCACCAATCAAAAAGATGAATAAAATTCATCTTCATTGGATGATACACATGTATATAAATAGTTTTTTACCATATAAGATTACTCGAACAAGAACTACACCATGTTAATTTAAATAAATATTATTATAAATAATATTTAAAGGTTAAGAGATGAGAAATAATATCATAGGGGAAAAATTGAAGTGTTAAAAATACTAAATAAAAAACGAGTCCTTTCAAGGATCCCTATATTTTAAAATATTAGAATTTTGAAAAATGTAAAATCATTGATAATATGAATTCAACATTAACAATTAAAGTTGATGATATAAATAGGACAAAGAATAAATTGTTTGATGTTTTGAATCTTGTGAATAAATTCAAGGACGGTAAATATAAACATATCACAGAAAATAATAAAATCACTATGTAATCTATAATTTATATCAAATCTATAGAGTATTCAATTGAGTTCTTATAGGTAGTTAGGATAATAACTGTTGAATCATAAAATAATAAACATAGAGTAGGGTTATACATTTATTAAATGCCTCTAAATAAAACCTTGTTCTCATGAAATTATAGTAAAAATGGTTTCTTATGTCATTTGAGAAGTCTCATGAAAAGGTGAAACCATCCCATATCCAATGGGAGAAAATTTAAGGATTAATATTAAAAAGAGCTCCAAATTTCTAAAAATGACGTCCAAAAAAGGTTTTGGTCAAATCAACTTAATATAATTCTAAAAATTAGTTTATATAGATACACATAAACAAGAATTGTTTATCAAATATAGAAATTTAAGGACTATTTTCCATTTTCAATGTATTTGGTCATAAATACTACCAACATAATGTACTGGAATGAAGTATGGGGGAGTATGAAAATTTTTATAAAAAACCATTAGATTCAGAAATTTCAGATGGAAATTGATGTGAATAATAGTTTTTAGATCTTGAATAATTTTTTGGATGTTGGGAAAAATCATTAAAGACATTATATGAGTGTCATACAATCTTGGCAGCTCAATAATGTAATTTTTTTATAAAAATAATCAACCAGAAGAAAATATAAATTATATTAATGTTAAAACTAATGCTAATTTTTTTTATAAATCATGGATAATGGGTTGTGATTTTTCATTCCACCCAAGGGGTCATTTAAATAACATCCATAATATTGAAATATTTGATGGATGATATTTTTATCTTTGGAAATTAATTATCATTGAAAATTAATGGGGTTGGAGTGGATAAAATTTGATGGAATTCCTTAAACTTGAATAATGTTTTATTTTTTAATGGGTTAAAACATAATTTATTAATAATATCATAAACAATTATTGATTAAAATGAGGTGATATTTATAAATAATAAATGTATATTCATGACTTAGAAATATATGATTGAGATATCAAATTTTTTAATATACCATGCAAACATGTATCAAGTTGGAGAAGATTAAAATATAGGTTTTATGAGGGTGATACATGAGTATTTTTTAGTCAAATTTCTATTTTGTACCCCTATTTTGAAAATAAAAACACACTATAAGAGGAATATATGTTGACTTAGTTATTTTTAAAATATTTTAATTATGTAGCTTATAAAATCTCATACAATCTTTTGATGAACATAATGATTCATTAGATTTATAGAGTCATAAAGTCAGGTTGAATTAATTTTAGAAAGAAATTGATCCAATTTGGATGCCAATGTATCCAAACCCAATGATCTTGAATATTTATATAACCCTTCTTTCTATATAAGTTACCTAAAATTTTTGGAATTATATGTACATCAGTTTACAATATTGATGTGGAAATTTAGGAATCCTATGGAAGCAGAAATCATATTATTTCTTTAATAACTTATAACATTAATAATATTTCTATTTTTTCATATTCATATCATTGTGAGGATTTTTATTATAATGATTTATGTTTTGTGGTAATTTTTTAACTTATAATCATTCTTATAAAATATACACCTAGGATATCTATCTTTTATTTAATAACAAGGATATTTGATGAACTACATTGATCATTTACATATTGTTTATAATTATTTTTTTCATTTCAAATATAGAGATAGATCACCGTATTATAAAGATAATATGACGATGCTCATTGATTAATAGATAAATATTTTGATCATTTATTTCAATAAATATTTTATGAAGTAATCTAATACATTGGTTTAGGTTAAAAACATCTTGTTCCATTGGGATAAATATAAAGAGTTCCCCGAGAATTAAATATTTTTTAATAAATATCACTTTAGAAATATTTTGATTATTATTAAATTCTACATGTATTGTTTTTCCATTTGAAAATTAAATTTTTTATTTCAAACACTTTTAGGAAAAGTAAGAAACCATGAGTCACTTTGAGGGAAAGTACTAAACCGAACAAAATCATAGCCGACACCAACCTTAAACCAAGAGCACAAAATCAAATGACAACACCATAACAGCACAACACTAATAATCATAATATTCATACTCATCACCACACCCAACATGGGAGGCCTCCTCTATAGTGGCAGATTCCCATTCAGAAGCTATCTTATACTGCCTCAAGATATTACCACCTTGGTCCCAACTCCTCATTTGATCCAGTGAGAGCTTCCCTAGACAAGGTTGCTTGGGCAAGCTATCCTATTTGTAATCAAGGATCACCCCTCGGTCCAACTTAGATACATCTCTGGTATTCACCGGTCATGGAAGATAATAATAATACTTCCTTTTGTTTCTTCTTGGGGTAGCACACAACATTAATTCATCCTCAATCCACCTATTTTTTACATCTTTTACAATATCACTATAGGATAGGTTGGCCAAGCCACACCTGTTTTCTTTATCACCCCAAGAAATATACCCCCTCTTGTCAAATCTGTTCTCTGAAACAGGTTCCTTGAACCCCTTGCCATTCCCCCTCCTCTGGTAAGGGGTGTTAGATTCAACCACCGAAAGACAGTTAACCGCAGCACCATTTCATTTAATGGTTTCTTCCCCCTCACCCTCAACCACTATCATTAGTTCCTCAACTTCTCCTTACAATTTATTGAAATCCAGGTTAGGAGGAACCTCTATAGCCATAGAGGCCTCCTCGTGACACCAACCTTCATCAATGTGGTTCCCCTCGTAGCCCCCATCAACCTCTCTAGCTTCTGCCAGATCAGTGCTCAATCCTGCTTCTGATAGACCATCGAACCTGTTACTTAGTATAAGTAAAGACCGGTCTGAATGAGCAGGTTCCCTAACCCTCCTATATCTAACTGGGCTGACCACATCCAAGGTAGTCATAACCCCCTCTCCTTCCGCCAGATGCACTCTAGCCTCAGCAGCTCCATTCCTATATTATTCTACCTGATCCTCCACAAAAATCAGGTCGTCATCCTTTCATAAACACAGCCTGGAAGGACCCTCCAAATCCTGCCTCATCCTCTTAAACACTTCAGACACCTTTGGGTAATCTTTGTTCACCTAAGATTCCATCGAAAAAGGAAGATAAAAGATCCCCTCAAACACTTTTTGAACACCCTCCATGATTTCCTGCTCCAAACGATGTGGTGACTGAGGATGCCCACCACAACCATAAAAAACAAAATCCCCCTGATCTGGACAAGCTCCCCCATGCGCCACTAGTGTTTTACCCTTTGATACTTCCTCCCTCCTTTACGAGACCTGAAAATCCCGACAATGAGTCACCACCTCCTGAGATTAAGGTTTCCTTTGGAAAACATCTGGAGAATGTCCCATGCAGTTGCATGACGAACAAAAATCAGTCCAATCCTCATAAATCACCCATTGCTTGCATCTGTATTCCTTGCCGATAGTAATCCAAACAAAATCAAAAGGTAACCGAGAATAAACTACTTCAACATAGGCCTGGGTATTGACCGAATAGAATACTGCTATAGTGCGACTATCAATGCATAAGAACCTTCCGACGAGGTTACCCATCAATTTGATAACAGATGGATTATGAAAAGGTAGTGGAAGGTTGGGGAAGATTACTGAAACTTCCACTGAGGGAAAATCGCCCACATATAAAAGTTGAAGGACCATCGTAGAAGAAAAAATATAATCTTGTTGCATCTACAGGGGGATCTCAACCAGTATTTGATGAGGTCCACCTCTGATTCAAATTGGATCATAATATGGTGGGTTTCATGTAAGCCTACCATCACCCTTTCTTGGAGGTCCCATGAGGCAAAAACGAATCTATCAAAAGCATCGATAGAGGGTCTACCCTGCTTGAAACGAGAGATCAGGGTGAGGTTCAGAATTGCTGATGTTTCTGTGAACTCAGAGGTCAATATCTGAGGATTAGGAAGACCATTAAGAAGGTTAGGGACTTTTGGGCTTCCCGAAGCATTAGGAAGATTGGGAAGAAAATATGGGTTGGAGATGGGTCGGAATGGAAACCCTGCTCTCCTGAGGGATGACTAAGCCCTCTCCCTTTACAAGGGGGGAGGATCCGGAGCTTTGGATGCTATCGTCACTGACTAGAATCAAGCATCGCATGGGTTTCACCAGATCCCTCTGTCTGTTCCGGTTGGCATACTAATTCTTTCCATTATTACTCAATTTATTTACATGTTTTTATCAGTTATGTGTTTTGATTGTAATAATTTTATTTTCCATTTTATGTATTCCTTTAAATATGATTACCCTAATTTGATCATATATTATAAAGTTTGTCAATATAAGCATCGAGAGTGGTGAAAAAGTTTGAGTTAGTTTCAAAATAAAATCACCCATATTGAAGTAGTCATACGTTCTCATTTTTTATGAAAAATTTTATCATTAAAAAAGATTCTTATTTTTTCTGATATATTTAGTATTAAAGACATTGGATTTTATTGTTATCTTTTGGTATTTATTATATCAAGACACTTTATAGTAACACATTAAAATAAACCATATCATATAGAATTTTCTATTATATAGATAATAATCGAATCTATAATGATTATGAATTCTTGCATCCATATTATTTTCTATTGATATTTATATGAGTAATTTAATTATTAAATATAACTTAATTATTAATATTTTTTGGTCCATTGTCAGTTTATGAAAATATTATAGGATTTAAAAGAATGAAATTTCACATTTTAGTAGAGAATAAAATCATTAATATCAAGAAAAAATGTTTTTAAAACACTCTAGTTGGATATATGATGATAAATATATACTTCCATATATCATCTTATTGAACAAAAAATGGAATTTTAAGAAAATTGTAAATAACACATTATTGAATACATACAGTTCTTTAGACTAGAAGAGTGACACTTAGAGCAGGCTATAAAGAATTTTTCATCCTTTTCAGGTGAGTTAGTTGTTTTTATTTTCCAGTGATTTATGATAGTATTCAATGCTTTATATTCTCATAGAAAAATGGAAATTACATGTGATCAACTGGGAAAAATATTTTTGGAACTCTTCCAAAATAACAATAGTGGAAAGTTACAATGATTGATGTCATTAAAAATCTAATGAATCATGGATTTAATTTTTTTCCTTGGAATATCATTTCGCATAAAAAATTTCTAATGAGAGTTGAGGAGAATGAGGAAACAAATGGTGTATAATTTACTTCACCGCATAGAGCATTATATTTCTGAGTGAAAACATTGAAACACAGTATAATGAATATAAAATAAAAATATAGTTTAGATAAAACCCTATTTAAAGATATTAAAGGTGAACATGGTCGAAACTCAATGATAATGAATAAATTTATGTAAATAAATCCTTTTAAAAATATATATCGATGTTCATAGAAGATAATTATAAATATAATGAAACCTAAAATGTTGTTTTAGTTGATTTCAAAATCATTATTACACTAATCCCAATTTTTTTCCAATGAAAATGATTGGAAAAGGTATTTACAAATCATCAAATAGAAAATGAAGGAATTTTTTTCGGTCAACAAAAGATACATGAAACAATAGTATGGATCCATTGTCTGAAGATATTAATTACAAAGAATGTAATGCAAAGTAGATAATTAACTAATTCTATGATAGGGCACTGACAAATGAGAAGTATTTCATAGAAAAGTTAAACCATGAATATATTACATATTTTTCTTTATATTTTAATTTTTCATTATATTATGATGATGATAAGGATGATTATTTTGAATATTAAGATATTATAGTTATTTTATATTCATTGATAATATGAATAAAAAGATGATAGACTATGATTCAGGTATGCAAGTCCCTTATAAAGATGAGGATTTTATTATTATAATTATTTCTAATATTAGGGAGACATATATTTCTATTTCAAATGATAATGATAAAAAATATATTTTAAAATTGATATAAATTTTTTTAATCAAATTATATTTTTTAAAATTTTATTTATATAAGGTAAAACATTAAAAATCATAATATAGTTGAAACATAAATGTATGACTTATAGAAATTCATATTTCATGTTAAATAATATAGTTATTATTCATACAACTTTCTGAAAAATGACTTAGATATGTTCATTTTGTTGAAAAATTATTCCTTGAATATGATTTAATCCTTTAAGGCCAATACATATTTTAATTCATGTAAACTAGATGTTTTTTTAACATCGTATGGTTTGAATGATTTGGGTTTCTAAAGTAGTTTTCAACTATTAGTGGATCAATAATGTTTTAGGTACCAAAATATTTATCTTATCTAGGATAAATAAATGGCTGTGTACTAGCTGATAATATATTTAACCCATGTATTAATGTTTTTCATGGAAAATTACATGAAAGATCTTCCAATTGATAAAATTTTAGAACTGTAAGGTGTACATGTTACTTTTAGGGACAATTCATAGGGTAAAATTATTAAAATTACTGATTTATCATTTCATGGTAAGGCTATTATTTATCATTTATGATTTAATCTGTCACATAATCAAAACCATATTATCATAATAAAATTATTTTATGAGGGTTACTTTAGGAAATTTTGTAATGTAATAGTTTTAAAGTAGTTCATAATAATTTTAAATTTTTTTGATCAATAGTAATTAGAATTTTTACAATATTAACCTAAAAGACCTTAGTTTGAATAATATACGTTAATAATGTTTTTCAAGGATATGTATTTTCATTGGAATATAATTTTAAGATATTTATATTTTCATAACATAGATAATCATTCAATAAATTGACATGTGATGAAACATACATAACATAATTTTAAGTCACCTCGAGTTTGTGGACCAAGAAAACATTATTAGAATTATATGTTTTGATTTCCACCTATATGAGAAATATCATCTTCAAATCAGCTACTATTTGTTCCCTGGGATCATATTTTTCATATAGAAACTCAATATAAGCCACTTGGTGTATATCAATATGTATTATTATTCATGGTTTATCAAGGTTTATTATTATTCCCTTATGTTTGAAGAACATACATTTTTAAAATACTTTATACATTTTTTATAAATTTAAAAAACCCATTTGTAGTGACTATATTGAGTGATCACGTTGGGGAATTTTTAACTTCCACTTTTTTAACTTTTTATATTGGAAATGGAATTAATCATAATATCTTAGAATCAAGTACCCCATAATAGAAAGGTTTATTTGAAAAATTGAATCTCGATCAGTACGAAATAACATGGAATCCACTAGGTAAATATTTTATTGCTATTTAACTTTTGGTTGACACCGTTAGTACTACCTAGAGTAATATAAACTGAGATTAAATTATATCAGGCATAAATAATAATCCTTAGGAATTGTTAAAATTTATTAGTCCAAACATTAGTTACTTTATTATTATTTGATGTAAAGTGTTCATCTTGAGGTATAATTATAATTTATCTTAATTTTACCTAGAGGAATTTGAATGTATTTTTCATGGTGACACTACCATTGTAATGGTGTATCATTACATCAATTAATTGATATGTACAGTTAAAGAAATGTTATAATCCATGTTTTATGAGAATTATCATTAAATGATGCCAAATCATTAGCATAATGAAACCAAAATTAGATAGTGATCTCCAAACACACTTTTTAAAATCAGAATTTAAATGACATCCAATAAGAAATTAAAATTTCAAATGATAGTCTAGTAGAAGTTAATAAACTAATAATGTTGAATAAAATTACTTTTTACCTATCATATAGAAAATTTTATAGAGACATCCCACTACAAATATCATTGGTGATGTAGATGGACTATTATGTACCTATATATACATAAACAATGAATATGTGAATCTTACATTATTATAGAAATATGATTTGAGATCTTATATAATGCCTTATTTGAAAATAATGGGATTGATTTTGTAAAAGAACATAATTATTTCAAATGTAACATGTTTTGGACCCTGGTTAAACATCCAAATGATCTTCCAATCATATAAGGCAAGTGGATATTCCAAAATAAGGATGAAGAAAATGAAAAATTTGTTTAAAATAATGATTGTTATGTTTTAAAAGGTCGTAATCAATAAGAATTCATAATCTATAGAGAAAAAATTTATTTTCAAGCTAAAATTGCATCTATATGATTTTAATTATCCTTCCTATCTCATTGGAGAATTAATGTATTATAAATAGAATAAAAGTGATCCTTATATAATGGTTATAGTCATGAGTTTTTAAAAACTCTAGGTTTTGGAGATATCAATTTTTAAAAACATAAAATTAATCATAGAAAAAACACTTTTGAATTAAACTATCCTTGAGATCTGGTGCGATAGATTGTTCAGATTTTTAATTCAAAATTATTATGTTAAAATAATTTATCATCCCACTAATTTTTTAAATAGAGTTTTAATGATACAATAATTATATAAACCTATTTCGAGGGAATTATTATTTTTTAACCTAAAAAATAGTTATAGTAAAATTATTAGAACATGTGAAAAGTGGTTTGGATAGCTATATGATGGATGGTCATAGTTACTTTCATATGTTATGAATAACTTAGTGAATGGATGTAATAATCATAAACCAATGAATCTAAATTATAGATTTAATTAATTATTTTGTTATTGGTAATGCATCATGTTATATTAACTTTTAGTTAACTCTTTTTAAATTTATATTGACGAATCATAGGAATTGGTTTCCTAGAAATTTTTTAATGTTATAACCATAGATTCTCAATACAGTATGACTTGTAGATTATAAATTTTGTGTTGTGTGATTTTTTATGTGAAGTTCCATGATAATACAAAGTAATATTATAATATTTTTGTTAAAATGCTAATCAATCATATAAAAAGGAATTTAAAACTAATGTTATATTGATATTTTATATTGATATTTAATTATTATAAATACTTATATCTAAAAATTGCAGGTCATTGAATGGATCATAAGAGTACATCTAGTACATTTCAATTTCATGGTGAAGACTAAATTTCATAATCTTGAAGGAATATACCTTAAATAAAACATTATAATGCTGAAGTTGAATATGTATAATTTAGGATCTATTCTACTCAACTGTTGTGGATGCATCATGCAGAAAAAATATTTTTGATACGTTTCACTCAATATTTTTTCAATCTTTTTTATAACAAAATGTTCTTTATTTTCCAAAAAACTCAGATCACTAGTCACAGATGAATCATATATATATCTAAAACAACAGTTCCTTTATGATCACACACTAAAAATAGATATTATTCTCTATGTAATCAAAAATGAATGTTAAAATTTTCAATTTTAAACTAAACCATTACATTATTATTGATTTGATCATACTATGTAGTATTTGGGAATGAATTATATTATATTATTATGAGTTTTAATTTTTGGTTTCGTTATCTCCTAAAATTAGAAAACTACTTGAGAAAGGGGACGTCATTATTTGTTTTGAAATGTGATAAATTTTTATGTAGTTACATCAAATATAATAGTGATTTTTTTTGCAATTAAAATATATACTATCAACACCATCTAGAACCATGCCTTATTAAATTTTTCTTTATTGTACAATTATAATGGTAATCAAATTTTATAAGGGGAAATTTTATTGAATTTTATAATTAGATGTGAAATCAGTCTCCCTGATTTTTATGAGTTTAATTTTTTATCTGATCTATTGATTAGATTGTATATAAAATTGATATTACATTAACATATATCTGATGTCATTCTTACATTTCAATAGAATTTTTCTACTTTTTCATTATATTTGTTTTCTGAACTTCCATATTAAGTAATGGGTTTTGTTTTCATTTACCATGCCTATATAAAAATATTATATTTTCCTTCCAATTTTCATGAAGATAAATAATGAGTGTTTTATAAATTATTTTATCAGATCATAAATAATTAGTATAAGAAATTGAAAGAATTTAAAATTTAAATTGGGAAAATATATATCACTAAGAATCAATATGGAATTTATGTGTACATTTTATTTACTACTTTAATAACCATTTTCTTTATAAGAAGAACATCCAAAAAAATTAGAAGTTAACTTATAGAAGGCTATGAAATTTTAAAATAAATCATCATTATTTCTCCAACAAGAGTATTTTTCTATTTTATTTTTAATGTGTCGGGATTTCTAAAGAATATATTTTTTAAAGAATAATTTTATGATTGTTTTCCAAATGGGAATTAATGAACTCACCATTAGGATGTGATATTACGTTGGATAAAATATTATATTCCCTGGGGGAAATTGAAATTTATTTTGTCTCTTTAAAATAGAAACAAGTCAGTGAATGTGAAGGATGTACTAAATGGATATATTTTAGGACAATTTTCTCTAATTTTTATTTCATATATCATGAGTACTAAATTTATGAATGTTAAAATAATATGTCTAATAAGGAATTTTTACATTTCCCCTATAATTTAACTCCCCATGATCAACTTTTAATATGTTCATTTCTCTTTATAAAAAAACATTTAGAGATATTTGTGAATTGGATTGGATAATATATTTTTCATTTAATTATGTAAATGGGGGATATTTTTTTGGATAATGATTCTGTATTTTTTATGTATTAAATTATTTAATTAGGTTAATGTGTGCTTCAAAAAGATTTTTTTGAGTAATTTTAAAATAATTCAAAGGGATAGATTTGGGAGATTGAGGATGTATTTATTGAATATGCTAAACTCAAAAAGAGTTTCATCCAAAGTTATAAGATGTTATTTTATTAAAATTCATTCAAAATCACTTATCTCTTATGTTTTTTATTATAAAAAAGGATTGTATTTTCAGTAAAAATGTTCTTATGTATCTTCATTTTGAAAATCAAAATATAATTTATGGTGATTTTTAGTTGACTTGAATATTTTTATTTAATTCAACTTGTCTTGTTTATAGCAAATAATTACATCCTCTAAAGAATAAAATGATCCATTTAAATCCTGAAGTCATATAACGTTGTTTTCAATACTATTATAAATAAACCCATTGATTTCTAATATATCCATTACACTGATGTATATAAATTAAAACTAAAAATTATGGAATGTTAAATACTAGAGGGAACTAAAATGATGGTAAAAGTGGGAAATATTATTCAACCCAATACCATATCATTTCCATGAGTGCTTTCAATTGTATTTTTCTTCCAGCGTCCACTTAGAGATAGAAAAAATGATTTTTCATTATAAATACCTATGTTATATTGTAATAATCCATCTCTTGATAATTATGATTGAATTTTGTTTAGTACTATGTGTTTTATTCTTCCCAACATGGATATTTGATAATGTTTGGGGCACCTATGTTTCATATCGATCATTTTGATGAAATTAGATCTCAAGAATTAAGCTTCCTACTATCATTTTTTAATAAATATAGTTTTTGAAGTGGAACTTATACCATAATGTGGGTTATGTCAATGAATTTTCAGCATGAGACATAGATATAACGGTTAAGGTTATCCAAATACTAGGTACTTTGGGATAAAATATAATATTTTCCTAGATAGTAACAATTTGGAAGTAAATTTTTTTACAAATATTTTCTTTTTATCAAATAATCCAATTTTTTTATTAAATTTAGAACTGTTTTTTATCTATTAATTCATTATCTTATTCTATTTTAATTTTCAATATCGTCTATTGTTTTCATATTTTATTACACTTTTTCGACCACTATGAGAAACTTCTGATCATCTAATGTTATAATAATATAAAATAAATTAACAGTTTATTTCAAATTTAATCACCCCACCTTAATGTTTACATACACTATTATTATTTTGGACAATAAGAATATTTTGTGGCATAAAATAATATTTCATCTTCGCTAAAAGAGAACAAAAAAGATTACCAAACAAGTGGCTATGTGAAATTATTTTTTATAATGGAAGACACAATCACCATTTTAAAAAAATTTATAAAGAGAAAATGGTGAATATATGTCATCTGGGAATTTTGATTCAATCTTGAACTCATTTTGAGTTGTTCCAGTTGGATGATTTTAGAACCTAAACAATAATAAAAAAGTGGCTATAAATATTTCATCTGACACAATGATGAAATCATGATAATGACATTTATTATCTTTATTTATAATTAATTTCTATATCTGACAAGGTTTAAGAGTAGCATGATACATGATTAGAATGAAACATATTTTAAAATAATGTGGAAGAAATCAAGAATTATGGGAGATTATACAAAGGAAAAAAATTAGAATATCCTAAGAATCATAGAATAAGTCATGTGTTCCCTGCTGTATAAACTATAAAAAAAATTATATCTAAAAGGATGATTATGATCCTTTTTAATATGTTATTTACCATTCAAATAGAGAAAGATACAGCAAGGTATGTCAGGATAAAATCCATGATAACTACTAGAATTGTCCCAAATAGGTGATTATTGAAGAAAAATTGTGATATGACTCCATATGAAATATGGCTCAAGAAGAGTCCAAATATAATGTTTGAGATTAATTGATTTATTAGGAAGAATGGGAACTATGGGTAGATTTTTTATGAGTACAATAATTATGGAATATTTATTTTCTATCCATGAAATTCATGTTTATATAAATTTTAAAATAATACATCTAAGTGGATAGTTAACTAAGATGATGTGAATGTCATAGAAAATTTTGATAAGAATAAAAAAAATTATGGATGATGTATAAGATAATTATATAACTATTAAATCTTGTGAATATTTTCAATAAATTACAATTCTTTATTATAATTATTAAGATACATAGCCAAAATAACGAAAAATGGAATACTGAGGAATAATGTCTATTCAAAAAACACTGGAAATAAAATTCAAGCGGTTGAGATAAGAAGGAAAAATAAAATTCATAGCCACAATAATATATTTTCAATATATAAGCCACAAATTATCAATGAGGATTCTAAGAACATGTAACATATTCAAGAAATGAATGATGAGTTAAATTAGATTTAAATAAATGAAATACAAAAGCATAAACCAAGGTTATTGGAGATGATTAAAATTGTTAAAATGGGTTTTTACGAACATGATGAATTATAATTGTGAGGTTATTAAAATTAATATATACTAATATGTAATGTTTGTTCTCAAATTTTTGTAGTAATCATTGGAAAAAAAAATTCACATATGTCTATGTTTTAAACCATTATGATCATTCATGTTATTGAAAAAAATCAATCAGATGAATGTAAGAACTAAATTTTTAAATGGAGATATAAAAAATTTGTATATATAGAGTATCCTAAGATGTGTTTTGCATATTAATATGGTATAATAGTATGGTAAAATGAATAATAATATATATTTATTGAAATAGATCTTCCCTATAATTTTTTTTCAAAATACATAAATATTTATGAAGCACAAAATCTAGAAAATGAAATTTGGTTAATAACATGTATATGAAGAATTCTAACAGAACATCACTCATTATTATTCTATATTGAAATGATATAATCATTTATATTAATTAATAAAAAAATTCAAGAGTTTTAAATGTGAATAAATGAAATGTGAAATTTCCATTCATGAAAATGTAAAATTATTTTTCGATATACAAATTATCCAAACTGATAGTAAAATTTTCATCTCTTTAGAAACTCATGAAAGGGGTTTTTAAAAATATTGGGCATATAAAAAATAAATGCGTGTATAAACAAATTCATATGGGGAAATATTCTTTATGGATGATGAAGTTTAACCTTTCAGTGAGAATGAATCAAGAAAATTAATTGGTATTATATTGTATGACAATTCCTAAAATACAAAAAAATATTCCCACTCTATATTATATATATAAACTATATCCAAAGGATCCATAAATAATGTAATGTGAGTGAACAATGAGATATATCAATAGTACATCGAGTTATGGCATATTGTAGGAGGAAAAATTGACATGGAATTATAGGGATATATAAATGATATCTACTAAAATCTTATTGATGATAGAAAACTGACATTAGGAGGAATATTTTTCCTTTTTGGGAGATGTGTGTAATAATATTTATGAAAAAAATCCTATATTACATTAATCTCTATTAAATATGAGAATGATATTGTATCATATGTGGATACCTATAAAATTTATACAAATAATCAACATGAATCAATACATGTTTCAATTTATTATCCACAAGTAATTAGTTCTGACAAAAACAATTCTACAAATAAATCATATAATCCATTGAAACATTCATGATTATAGCACATATATATGAAATAAAATTACATAAATGGAAAAAATTGTAATAAATGAATATTGAAACTAGATATTTTCTCTTTCCAAGGAGTACATTATTGATATCCTTACCAAATCATTCAAACCAAATAATTTTGATAATATGAGTCTATAAATGGTTGTGAAGCACTTTAATTAATATTATTTTTTGGGATATGTATTTATTGGAAGGATAAAAACTCTTAATGATGATGGTTTTAAATATTTTATTATGATTATTGAATGAAATGACATGATAATATTATTCAAACATTTCTGAAAATCATTTTTCATAATGTAATTGTAAGAAAAATCTCCATGTGAATTAATTTAAATACTGATTTGGCCTATTTTATTTTCAATACTGAGTTACATTGTTTTTAAATAATGCTTATTGATTCATTTATTATTTATTTTAAAATAAATTTACCAACCCCTATCAAGCTATTTTGTATTAACAATGAATATAGGAGAGAAAATGGTTATCGGTATTTAAATTTCAGTAATATAGATGAAGAATAGATGATTATAAAGTAAGTTAAATTAAGAATATTGTGAAAAAATTATAGGGTATTCAAAAAAAAATTCATAGGGGATATTGATGATCCGATAGAGGATTATGTTATATTTTTTTTAATACATGTGATTGTGTGTTAATAAATTTAAGATGCCTAATAAGATATTTGAATATATTTCATGAGAATTTTATTATTTTAATTGAGTAGTGGAATATGAGCCTCAACCCAGTTGGTGAGGTATTATTAAGTGCATCCATGAGACCCATGTTTGAAACCAGGTGGAGGCATATTTCCTAGTACAGTAGAAATACTGTAGCAGGCAATGTGCGGTACTGTAGCAGGCACTATGCAGTTACTATGTGGGTACTATAGCAGTTACTGTAGAAGATATTGTAGCAAGTACTATTCGGGACTATAGCATCCAGGAACTATTCACCTTGCACCACCAATTTGGGCTTGGAGTCTCTAAGTCCTTCAGGCCTCCTATCCATTCGGATCTATAGGGATTTTAGGCCACCTTCAAAGCTTTCAGGCCACCTCAAGGCCTTGGGGCACATGCAGTTGCCGAAAACAGACTCTACAAAAAAGGAGCAGCCCCAGAGGAGGGTTTCGAGCAGAAACACTCACCAGATCAGAACCAATGGATTGGGAATTGATGAGAGGGTATGGCTATGCCATCGGGAAAAGCCTATGATTGCACAAGATGCTTATCCAGATGACCATGTGATGGTGGAGAGCTACCAACATGATGCAGATGCTGGGGAGGGGGAGTTACTTGTAGTTATAGTCTGGTTGAATTCCCTAGAGACCTTCAGGTCATGTAAGGTATCTTAAGCCTACGAGCCATGTAATATCTGATCCTACGGGCCTTGAAAGTTGTTCCCCTCATCCCTTGAAGGGGGGTTATAGAAAATCAATAAAATTGAAGCCATCAGGACATTTGGGCAATTGGGTAGTGAATCTATTATGTATTTAAATTATAAGGATAGAGATCATATATAGTATTAATTAGATTTATAGATACTCTAGTAAATGAATGTATAGGATATTTTAAGAAACTGTAAAAGTATAGGAATGTTTAATCTATAATATGTGAAAACTCCTTTGTTATTTGTAATATCTACAAGTTCATACTCATACTATACATAAGAGTAATATGTGATTCTCAACATCCACTTTGATGTTTCAATCATTACATAAGTAAAATTTTTATTATATTTAAGAGTTTCTCCATGTTTATAAATGATTCATAATATGAAATCTATCTCATTGATAAATAAATCTAATAACAAATATGAAAAACCACATATTATAAAAGTATATATAATACCCATTGAAGAGTCATGTAAGATTAAAAACAAATTCTCTTGTGAAACATAATATTATATTTACTACTCTTTTCCATTCATCATGTATTAAACACCATTATAATTTCTTATAATCACGATTCAAGATGTTGTGTATTCATATTATAGAAAACAAGGTGTAATTTGATCAGTTATGTGTTTACAAGAATTAACACAAGGAAAACATATGTATGGTATTTTATATATTATTATAAAGAATATGATTATAATAATATAATACTAATGGCTGGTCAATTATAGAGATTTGAACTAAAATGTAACTATCATTATTGACTGGTATTCTATATTTATAATTATCCCATAAATTTCCATTATTAATGAGAATATCATATAAATATCTCTTTAAGTTGCCCAAGAATTTAATATTATAGAAATTGGTCTCACAGTTTTTTAAAGAGCTTGATGATAGAGGGGTTATTTTTTAATTAAAATAAGATATATAATCCAATAAAAATACAAATGATTTAGGAAACAAACATTAATAGAGAATGAGAAAAAATATCCCAAATAAAATTTACACATGAATAGAAAATAATATCAAATAATTCTAGTTCATCAATGACTCTTATTTTATTTTTTGAGTATTATGAAAAATTACTAGATAATTTTTAACTATAAAAAATGGGGGATATTTTTTGAAATGGTTGGTTCTTTCATTGTAGTGTGTCCTAGGTTATACCCTTTACCCTACCTTTATCGATAATTATATATGGGTTGTGTCAATTTTGGATTGAAACCACCATACATTGGGAACATAGTCATCCACATTAGAGAGGAAACTCAATAAAAATTTCATATTATTTCTTTTATTTCTAGATTTGGTGACTTCTGAGTCTGGTCTTGAAAAAAAATGATAGGGGTTTTGTTTTAAAAGAAAAAAAGTAACAAAACTGATTCATACAATAACTCCCTGACCCAAAAAATTGGTTTTGATCTACATAGTCACATGATGTCATTTGTATCTCCCTCCACCCAAGAAGTTTTTACTAGCTTGAAGGTTTGAATTCCATTTACGGGGAGACCATACCCTTATTATAATATCCATTCAATTATAATATAAATAATAAATCATAACATTTAATAAATAATTTATAATAATTTAATAGGAAATTGAATACATGTTTCATACCAATAAAACTATATCCATGTCTATAAATTCAAAAATAAATTCTTGGTAGGTAATTTGACAAATAGAACTCCACATGAATCTTCCATAGGTAGTGCTGGAGTCACCACCATCTCCATAACACATAACTCATCAATATAACAAGGTCACATTGGTCATTCATGTATCCTTACATATGAAATATATACATGAATTAAAATTATTTTATAGGTCATTGATTATAAATCTCAACACAACACCGCCAATATGTCATTAAAAACTCTTCTCTTTTATAACAAGAGTATTCTAACATAAAATAAATATTAAAGGAACCATAAAAACAACATAAATAAAATAATCATACCCTGGGAACATGTTGAAAAAATATAACCAAATATTAAGAAAATTTTGACCTCAATGATATAAATTTCAATGATAGGGTTCTTTGTTGGTTTTGAATCCTAAACCATGTACTCAAAAATTGAAAGTAGGATCACTTTAAAATAACTCCTAGAGCTCATTTCTTAAAAAAACTAATTTGGTTTATAAAGAAATACACAATGTAAAAAAACACATGGGGTATAATAATACATACCCAATGTTAATGAATGACATCATTAATTTCATTTTTGGTTCATGGATAAGAAATTCATCATAAATGAATTTTTATAAGATAATAATATGAAAAGATAACTCTTGTGAGAGTTTTTATAATGAAACTGATACAAAAGAAGGTTTCTGGAACACAAATGCAATAATTTCCTCACTAGAAGACACAATTCATCTTCTTTTAATCCTTATCAAGAACCATCCATTATAAAAAAAAATTAAAAAGATTGTAAATTCAGTAAAATAATGAGGCTCACAGAGTACCATCATTGAATCCCCCAAAACTATAAAAAAAATTGAAAAAGGGGAGAAGAGGCCTTAGGTTATTCAATTATTTGAAAATATCTACCTAAATGAGAAATACACTAAGGCTAATAAATAAATAAAAATTAGAAGGTGTCATCCAGTATAATATGAGAATTAGTAAATCATTATCAAAGGATCATTATTCAATTACTTGGGGTTATGAATAAATTAATATCTCTATAAATACACCACTCATAGTCCCAATATATTTTTATTTTTTTCAATATCAGAGAAGAAATGATGCATTATATATTAACATTTCAAAAATCTTGTTTCTAGAACTGTTGTCACCACATCCAAGCCCTAATTGCAGTGTTAAGGACCACACTATGTTGAAATGTCCATTTTTAAAATATATTCCATATATATATAGAATCTGTTCCCCACTAGGACATTCAAAACATGTATGGTATTGTTAAACAAGATATAGCTGAAAAGAGTATTAACCGAGAATCTTGACACGACCAAGACATTTTCTTGGTTATATTTTACTATGTCCAAACCAAAGTCATATTCCAAAATTTACACCACATACATGAAAATACATTTACATTCCCATTTTTCACAAAGAAATTAAAGGGTCTCGTAATTTCTTCTTTCATTGGAGTTTTATTATCTCTTTTGAACGTTAAAATATCTAAAACCTATCTTAATCCTTATCAAGATACACCAAGATCACAATATAAAACCTGATCATGGTTAAACACATGAAAAATAAAAGTATAAATGGGAAAAAATTAAACTAGAATAAAATTTATGATTTATAATCACTCCAACTAAGGATATGTCATCTACAAGAAGAATATTTAGTATTCGAGTTCAAAAAACTCACGTCACTGAGCTCAAATGTCTGATTCCCACTCCCATGTATCCTCTTAGGACCTCCCATTCTGTCATAGGATCCAGGAAAGTGGTGTCAAATTACCTTATAAAACATTGTCTCTCCAGTCTATAATCTTTATAATTAACACTAAGAATGATATATCAAGATCCATCTTAATATCTTCATAGTAAATTATATGCATGGGGTTATGAATAAAACTCTACAGCTAAGACACATGACACAAATCACACATACCATGATTACATGATGGAATCACAAGATGGTATGTCACTGATTCAATATATATGGTCATCATGATGGGTCTAATATAACATTATGATAATTTCACTTGATATCTCAAACATTAATGGCATAAAAAAAGACTCACTCTGAAAAAACATTTTCTCCTACAAAAAAGTCCAATGGTATCATCCTATTATTAGAATAGGGCTTATCAATTCTCTATGGTATGATAAGAGTTTTATAAATCATTGATACACCTATGGAGATCACATTTAACATTCTAACCCACAAAACTTTTTCATCACCGACCACATTCCAATAATGTAGTAATAGAAATGGACTACCATAAAGAGTATTGTATGTTTTCACATTAAATGAATCCTAATGATATTTTTATTATAGGAAATAAACAATGGCTTGGGGATAAAAATATTATCCACCATACTATATAATGTAACTTCAAATCATATTCCAAAATATTTGAATCATAATCCTAGACTATAAATATATTTGTTGATTATATGATTTACTCAATCTCAGTTGAGTCCCTAAGGCCTTCAGTATAACTTACCAAAGACAAAATGTAAAAACTTTTTCTCTATTGGACATAATTCTTATGGTAACTCTATATAATAATATAACCCCAAAGGATTCATCTATCCTAGATCATATATTGAGTTAGTCTCGATGATTATATGAAATTGAGAAAAAAAATTAGTAGATAAAAAATCACCCAAACAACATCATGGAACTTTGGGGTCTTGGGTAGCCCCAAAACAAATTCAATCATGATTTCATCTATCTTTTACATGGACACGAGAAGTGAATGGTTCAATCAACAAGAAAATATTTCTTATAATATATCCTCTCATATGTAAATAATTATGAAATGAATTATAAAATGTGTATCCTCATCCCATGAAACCATAACTTTTTCATAAAGTAATTGTACAACTTTGTCATTCCATGATGTTCCTCCCACATATAGTTATGGAAACATCACATCAACTCTTACATCAAGTGATAAGGTACTATGATCCTCCTATCAAAAAATATGACATCATTGTCATCGAATGACCACATATGTATCAATATACCCCTAGCTAGTTATCCTTATATCAGATAACACTATATGGTTGTACCCCATCAATCATTTAATAGGTCTAACAAATAACATGTGAACACTACAAGTTAAAATATCATCAATTCATTGTACATAGAATCATACATACAAAAATTGGTCTACAAGCTCATCAGGTGCCACTATTCTTCTGCAGTCCATTCATTATAATCTTAAGATACTAACATCTTATGAATATTATCACATCTAATGAATTTACTATTACAAGGGGAATAATCTATCTTCTAGTCAAACAACTGTATATAATTTACCCATCTTATCTTCCTTATATTAAGGTCCCTCTATGTAGAGATATAGTGAAGGATCTTATGGTTAGTGTTGGAAAAAAATGACTCACTATAGAAATAGTGTTTCCAATACATCAATTAATGGACAATGTATGTCTACTAAAATTCATGTTTTGGATTGTTCCATTAATGGGGTCATATTTGTCACAACCCATAATCTATTACCATCCCCCAATATATTAATGTAGAACCCAAATTAACACCTTGTGCATCACATTATACAACATAACTGATCCTTATACCAGGAAGTATCAACATAAATGTCATATCCAACATACAATTTGTATAAAAAATGCCATCATCATAGAGGTACAATAATTGGATCATCACTCCCTTATTCATTAGGGCTGTCATAGGTTCTCAAACATTATTGAAGTCATTGGTAAAACATTTTTTGTACCCACTAAACAAAAAAATCTTCATTATATAAGAAGCATTATAGGGGAATGTATTGGAAAAAATTTCCTTAACATTATACAGGTCCAAAAATATACCAATATTAAAACTACATTCCTTAATAACAAAACATTAAGAATAAAACATTTTTAGTTTGACAACATGGTATACAACTGATTCACCCATTTTCTTCATTGAACTATCTTGATATTCCACAAGAACTACTCTAGGGTCAGTTAGGGGATGAGGATACTATAAAAAAATGTCGAAAATAATGATACATGATATGGGTGGATATACTTTTCATAAGATCCATAAACAAATTCAATGAATTCATTAGTATAAAATGTATCACTAGGTACTCATATATCATATACATGCATTGAAACACTATTTTCTAGGTGTTCTTCTCTCTAACTCGCAGTTTATTTCATCCCAATTGAATATGAATCTAAGAGAATAACCATGATTCGTATAAATGATCAATGATCTTGTTGATCCAGTGAAAAGAATCATTTATATTTTTCATCACACGATTCATCATCAAATAATCAACACTAATTCATTGACTACCATCCACCTTAATAATAAAAAATTGTTCACCCTATAGTGATGTACTATCCTGGTAAATATTATATTCTCTAATGTAGTTGGTTCTTAAATTGATCTCCATCAACTTGGTTGACACCATACAATAATGGTTTAGCAAAATGGTATGTTCACAAAGAATATTATCTATCATAAAGTCAAATTATTTATCATGGAAAATTTGGATGATTCAATCTAGATAGAATTCCTAATAATGATCCACGACTGGGGGAACAGATAAAGGGGTTTCTATTGATCTTTCTAAAATTTCCAATCATACATTCTTATTTTTGATCGTCCCAATCTAACTCAATCATGTAACCACTCTACCTACTCTGAACACCCATTCATTAGTCAAATTGGAGTTATACACCTCTAGTAATGTAGTGGATACCCATATCTAATTGAATCTATTTTTATGTGAATATGGTCAACCATTATATACAAATATAATATTAAATCTATTTATCTATATAAAAATAATTTCTCAAATAAATCTGTACTGATCAATGACTATAGGACTCTCTAGGAATTAGATAAGATTTTCTACATTTTTTCTAATAATTATTTTTGGTAATGTAACTAAGAATAAAATTTGATTAGTATGTCATTCATGTAAATGTCATGTGAATATATAAAGGAATTAGAAGCGCAAGTATAATGAAGGTTAATAGCTTAACCGTTCATTCCATTTGATTCTCTACTTGGTAAAATATTCCAACAGGGATTTAATCCCATTCCTCGTCATCATAAGGGAATTAAACACCTTATAAATATGAGGAATACTACTGTAAATAGTTATGGATTATTATAATATAGTTAAATACTCTAACACATAAAATAGCATTAAGTCAATGACTTTTGTTACAATGGATTCGGCAGACTGAACAACATAGTAGGCACAGGGGAATGCATAACTGTATTCTCCTATACATCAAGTAGTATAGAAGGAATATCCTCCCATATATAATTATTCTGACCTAATTCCCATGTATTATCATAGGTAAAGGTCAAGGTATCATTATCTAAAACATAAAGGAAAAAATTATAAAAACTAACATTGTTAGGATAGATACTAATTAGTCTATGGTATACAAAAATGTTCTATTAGTATTATACACATAACTCAACGTATTTCCTTACATGAAATAACAAATTCCTTCAACTCTAGATGTTAGTAACCATCACATATATATTCAAAATCATAACATCATTGTAATGTTAAATTAAATAATTCCAAAATATATATCATTGTAGGATGAAAAATAGACATGTCACTCAATTATTGAATATATGTATATCCGAAAAAGATATCACACATCAAGGAATTTAAATTAAATAACTAGTATAAAACACAGAACAATTATATGTATATATATATCGAATGTGGTCCATTTTCCTTAATCAAGATGCATGAATGCACTCAAATCCCATAAATATGTAATAGTAATATAGTAAATGATATCTCATAAAACTATTACTCATGTTCTTTTTAGGAACATGGAAACATCCTAACCTATATCCCAAATAGAATATATCATTTCTACCATGTCCAATGTTGGTGAAAAATAATATAATAATATTATTCTCTAATTACACTTGGTAACACATAGAACCAAAACATTCGGTCTAAGAAGGATAGTCACATGACCTCATGCATGCCTCTCCATATGAAATAGGATTTTGACTAGTAATTCATGTATGAATGACTTCAGTGGGGAGACTATACCCATAGTATAATATCATGTCCCCAGAAAAATAAAAAAAATAACAATACAAGTAAATAATGTTAAAAAAATAATATCAAATAGAATATTCCATAAAACATTTAAATCATCTCCTTATATGGTAATCCAAAAAAAGAGTAAATGTATAATGAGGTAAATAAGTACAAAAAAAAACTCTTTAAGAATAATATAGATTTTCCCCGATCCTTCCACCATCTCCATGTTCCATGAATTTTCCATCTATTATAGTCTACATTCCCTTTCCTAGATCCCAATATAAGAAATCACCATACACCATGAAATCATTGTGCCTCATGTGAGAAACAAAATCACATAGGATAACCTTAACAATTTTGCACATATATAACAAAATTATGACATGATAAAATAAATTTCCAAGAATTCTTAAAAACCACACACATAGAATTTATGTGCTAACCAAGACATCATAATCCCTGATCATACCTAATATAGCCCCATTCTATAAGGAATATTATAGAATCATATGTAAACAATAATTATCCATTGGGATAAAAAAATAATAGTCATCATATTGTGTAAAAACTAATCAAATTTTATTATGATTCATGTGATCAATGTCTTTGACATCCACTACAAATTGAGTTATCATTATTCCACTAAAAATGGCTTATACCTGCAGAATGTTATTGATATTTAACATATATATTGGAAAAAATGAGCATTTCCATTAGATATTATGTTTTATTGATATTAATTTTTAATACCAATAATTAATTTTCCAAATAGAAATATCTTTTAGCATTGGTAGATCAATACAAAAAATAGCATTTTCCAACAATTGAATCTGTTTAATTATCATACTTATACCAACAATTTGTTTACTGACACACGAATCTAGTATTCATAATGACTATTACAAAAAAATATTTTTTCTGAAAATAAAATATTTTACAATAAACCATACTATAATTTTTTTTATTAATAACCAATTAATATAAACATTGTATATATAAAAATATTAATTTTACAAACAAAGTAAATATAATTCCAATGATTTTATAAAAAATATATCATACATGATTTTAGTTTTCTATGTTATCGAAATATTATATGTTTTTATATTTTTCAATATTTTTTTTCCATTTTCTCAAAATAATAACATTTTTGGTAAAATTATATAATTAATAATTTTTTTGATACATTATTAAAAAACACTAACCTAATTGACTCTTCCTCATTGTTATAGCCTCCCACACACATGTCCTACTGCCCCCTATGAATCTTGCTATCATGCCTCACATCCTACCCCAACCTCACCTCTCATCACCCTTCTACACCACAATCCTCATGTCATCAGTGCACCTCTATTCTCCCTAATAATTTGTCTCCCACCACCTCCACACTATTGATCTCTTCATGGAATCACAAACATGGTTCATCATCATTTTCCCTTGTAAATTATATCCCTCTAATGGCTTTCCACGTCTTGCTTGGTTCTCTCTACGCACATGTTTAGTGATGTTTTCTACTTCTGAAATATGATGTTTTGTAGGGTTGGTCTTGTATGGAAATATAAGTGTCATTTAGGTTTTTTTAGTTAAATTTTTAGGTTTTATTCCCCTTCATGTTGTATTGGACCTCAACTAGATTTGATGTTCCCTTTCTCTGATTCCCTTCATGGTATGTTGATAATCACTTCAATCGGCATCAATACACCTGTCATTATGGTTGGATTCAGATTTCATATTCTATAGTCCTACTATTTCTTGAAGTTGACCCTCCCAACCCAAGACGGCGTTGGTCTACTTATCTTGATCCAACAATGCTCCATAGCATCGAAGGGTGGTTAGGTCAATTCCATATTTTGGGTTGGTGTGGATTTGATGGAGATGATTTTTGTTGTAGGTTCTTCTTTATATCAATTGGGAGACGAACGAGCTGATTCAAAGAGATTATATGATGGTGTACCTATTCAATTTTCTCCTAGTTTGGTTTTGAATTGTGCTGATATTTGTGGTTTCTAGTTTTTATTTTTGGTAGAATTACTAATCCCATACGGTCAGTCTTTTCTTTTTTGGTACACAATATTTTTTAATAAGAAATAAGAAACTCAAAATGAGGATTGAAATCATTTTGGGATGGATTTTTCCTCTTAGGAAGGTCAATACATGGTGAGAAACAAGTTTTCAGAATGATTTTGTAGTGAATACTTTTGGATCTCCTCTAATTGTCAATGAAAATGAAAATCATAGTATTGATTCAGAAATTTATGTTTCTTTACTTTTTGTTTCGTTCAAATTTATTTTTTGGTTTTTGAGGTTTTATTCATGTTCATTGATTTATTTTTGATTCTGAAGTGATTTTAATTTATTTTTAATTATGGTACATTATGGTAGGGAACTGGGGAGGATGTCATATTGTTCACTATATATGTTTGATTAGGAGATCAATATGGGAACACCCTTATTCTCAAATTATATGTTATTATATTTTATAATTTTTTTTGGATATTTTTATCTAATTTTTGAGTGTTCTTTTAGAAATCAGGGGTTTCATGCATATTTTATCGGAGGTGGTCATTAAAGTGATGTAGATACTGTAGGAGTTTTAGTTTGATTTCATTTTGATGATACGAATGAAAGGATAATATAAGATTTCCTATGTAATGTTCATTATAGTTTTTTCGATGATTATTTATTATTGTTATGGTATCCTAGAATTGTAAACATTAAGGCTCTTATTCACTACACTCGACTAGTTAACACAACATTATTCATTTAATAAATGTAATTATTATTTTACACCTATTTTTAAAAACATTTTCTTGCAATAATCTCATATATTTTTCTTCTTTTAGTTACAACTATTCCATATCTTGTGTTCTTCCGTGTTAGTAATGACACTCATATATATTTATTTTCCAATTCATGCATATTCAATATGATCATTATTTACTTGTAGATGAGTCGTAGTCCTAGTCACATTAAAGCCACTTTTTGTTCTAGGGTAATGTGTAATGACTCAAAAGAAATAACATCATCTTTGTAAGTCCACATATAAATGCCTCTAATAGATTTTCTCTTTTACATAAATGTGGATTACATGTTAATATATGTATCACTACCATCATGTATGAACATTGGTTTCGGGAGAATTTTACTTCATAACTTATAAAAACATGATATTTCTTTTAAAAAATGTTAACAAGATCCTCTATAGCAGTCATTGTAAAAACGATGCTAGATTTTGGCTCTGAACGCTCCATAATAAATGATAGAAATTGGTCACTAATACACATAACTTGAAAATCCCATCATTTGTTCCCACATATGATTCTTATTCACTGGGTCAATTTAAAAAACACATTTCCACAAAACTAAACTATAATATAGTATTATTTTCTCAATCATATGATGAAAATTTCTAGATTTTCTATGTATTAGAATGCCAAATCAGTCATCCCACTCTTAGTTATAGCAAAATCAGGATTGATCTTTTAGATCTATATGTCAAGATTCTTAATGTACTTTTAATTTTTCATATTCCCCAAGCATCTTCTCTCCCTAACTCTACATTTCATTAGTTCTCAAAATTCATTTACTCTGGAAGAAAATCAAGAATAATGATGCAGGGTTCAAAACACTTTTTCTCATTTTTTGTGGGTAACAATATCATTTTTGAACATTAAAACGTTAAAAATATTTGAATCCTATAATTGGAAGTGGAAGAATAATTCAACCATTATATTTTTAATGTAATGTTCTTGAAAACTGTGAGGAAGGTCTACACCAACTGATGTCATAGCATTGAGTTCTAAATCTGAGATGAGATCCCTAATAATGGCTAGTAAATTTTATATTAATACAATTCGTCACCAATACAAGAATTACAACATGATAATTCACATCTACATGAATCATAATATTATCATGTGCTGTGATTTCATCCTTAAGATGCTTTTTAGGGTTGAAAATTTATGATAAACCCCCATCAGTGAAAATAATGTTAGTTGTAAACTTTTATGATTGGATATGATTGAGGCACAACTTATTCCCTTATTTACTTGTTAAAGATTCATTGAGGGTTGAAACTAGCGTGTTAATGATTTGAGAAGTATTATTCATACACTACTGATGTTGCAACTAATTTTTTATGGATTGAGTTTTTATTGGGGTGAACATTCTTTGTTATTTTTTATATTAGTTTGACCTCATTAAACATTATATTATCCAAGAGATAGATGGAAAATTTTATTTTGAAAATATAAGATAGGAATATTATGATATTGGAAACATATGTATGTAATATGGCTTTTGAGATTGTTTTGTACAGTTGAGATAGGGTAGAATGTTTTTGATCTGGATAATTAGAGTCTTGGAGTCTTTTATTATAAATGTCTTTATAGGGTTCTCTTTTTTTAGGTGCAGGAACATTTGAACATGTACAAAATGGTTTGTGGACATGAATTGTATGAGTATGAAAAATAATGGTGTCTTGATTTGATAATTTTTTATTTTGTAAGTAAATGATTTATTTCAAATTTTGTTTAATTCAAGTTCAAAAATATTTTAATTTTCAATGTGTTTTATGTGTGAATCTGTTGATCATGGAAGCACATTCAATGTTCACCTAAATCCAAAAGTCATTTCCATTGATAGGGATGGTACTACTTAGGTGAACCCTTCTTTATTCTAATTTTTCAAAATAGATATTTCTCCTTTTTCATTATTCTAATTTTGTAACTTTTTTTTGTTTTTGTTTTGTTTTATCAAATAGATTCCAGGGATAATGGAAGAAATTTTGTACATTTTATGTTTGATTGGGTGAACAACATGTGTATTCCCCACCATGGTATTGACAACCGATGTGTTAGAGAAATAAATTAACTAAGGAATGTTGTAATATTTTTTTATTCTATATCATCGACAACCAATTCATATGAAATGTTCAAACACTAAATTAGTTATCATGAGAAGAATAATTGATAGTGATTTGGGTGAGTGAAGTGTTACACATTTTTAGATTTTGTACTGTAAGGTCTTTTATTTTTTTCTCTTTTTTTTTTGTTTTACTATTACTCTTTTCACTTGATGATTTTTATTTAATACAACAATTTTGGTAAAAAAACATAATTTACAACATAGGTGGTGAAAATATGATGTTTCTACATTTAATATTTTAACATGTGAGGAGTAGTAAATGCATAAATCATTTTTTTAGGTTCATTAATGATGTACTGGTTTGTGGGAATCATTTGGCATATTGAAATTTGTAAAGAATGAGAAAAGGTATTCATAGTAGTGATGCATGGGTGGAATTGTCACGACATGGAACATGCATGGGGAGAATGTCATAGTGGATAGGTGGATGATTACTCAGTGAATGATTACTAAAAACATGGGAATGATTCAACTGTGAACTATGGAATAAAAAATGAGGTGTATTAGATTGGAGTTTCATGTACAATCTCTTGACATTTAATTTAATGTCTCATAGAGTTTTAATACATTTAAATATATTTGTAACATATTTATCATAGAATCAATTCATGTTTGAATTTTTCCAATTTCAAGATGAGCTAATCATTTCAATATTATATAATAAATATAATAAACATATTTTATATATTATATTAATAAATATAAATTACAATTTTAGAAAAATATATATAAATAAGAATATATAATATTTTATTCAAAATATAATTTCAAAAAGTATAATAATAGTTGGTATTTCTTGAAAAAATTAGAAATATAAATGTTGATAATTTTACAAGAAATAAATTCTTCATATTAATTTGTAGTTAAACATTTTGAAAATATATATATATATTATTTGTTGAAATTTTTATAATTAAAAATGAAATATTGTATCCCTCAAAGTAACATTTAGAGAATTATTTTTTACTAAAAATATAGGGAGATGACAATTTGTGTTGGTAAAACTCCTTACCAACAAAAATTGAACTTTTACCATTAGATATACCCCTATTGGTAAAGTTTTTTATTATGTAGTGTATATGGAATCCATTAATCCTTAAGTAAACATTCTATATGAAATATAATGTGAATCATATAAATCACATTTAATCCATATGGAATCATCATATCCCATCAATTTTCATAAATCAGTCTCTGTCATCTGCACAAGTCATCTTCAACCCCCCCCCCCCCCTCTAAGGGAATGCCATGTCATGATGGTCCATGTATTCTTGTACTTGGAAAAATAAATCCAAATGAATGATTACACACATAACATGGAAGATCATACAATAAAAATCATAGAATATCGTCCCGAGGAAATAATATTAGTATTTAACACATGTGACCATAATAAAACATGAATAAATAAGAAACATGTATTCTCATGGAATCGTGAATCATGATATGGTTTCACAGGATTTGAAAAAACTCACATTTTACCAAAATCATTAATTACAACCAATGTGTGCTAACTCAATAATAAAACCAATGATAGATGTGCATACAAGTTCCCCAAATGGTAAGGAACTTACTATTTCATGTTTTCAAATTTTTATTTCATTGTTCATCAAGGGTGTTGTCTCTTGAACAACATTTTCACATTAACTAGAATAAGATCACTCCCCATGATCACCTAGACCTAATTTATTTAAAATAACTCATATAATAGAGAGGGAAACAATTATGAACAATACATGTTGTATTACAACACATACAAACCATCAATTACCAATTATAGTAAACCTCATGCCCAGTTGAAAAGGATTGAATTTTCCAATCTTGGATAATAATAAATGAATTAGTCACCAAGATAACATTGTCAATACAGCATATAACAACAATGTTCCTCAATATAAATTATAACACACTAATTCTAGAACTAACCCACAAGATGACACAAATAATAATTATCTAATCCATAACAACATCATTTATTTATCAAAACGTATATAAGAGAGGAAATTATCCGAAACAAGGAGGACCACAAAAAACCATCACAGAATCACCAAAAAATGGAAGTAAAAGCAATTTTGGATGATTCAAGGACATAGATCAACAAAAATTAATAAACGATCTTCCTAATATAGGGAAAAAATTGGTAACCAATTATCAATCACAACATTCAAAGGAGTTTTCCATGTTTCGTTAAAAAGAATCATTGAATGAAGAAATCATAAATAAATGGTGTTGATTATATTTTTAAGGGTTCATAATCAATTAATAACCTTCACTAAGACCCAAAAATTAGTCCCTATGTATTTGGTTATTTAATTATTCCATGATGTGATAAGGGAGGAGTCATTCAATTTGGTAATTTAAATAACATTGATGCTAAAATGTCTTCTACTATGGCCAAGAAATTTATTTTTCGTTCTTGGAATCAACATTCCAAATTTGGAATCTCTTTGGAATATACAAAAAATAAAATGTTTTATTCCCCACCAAACCTTCTAAAATGGTCTTGGTGTAGTTTCCCCTTCAATGGAAAACATCCTTCTTACCTAAGGTCCATGACTTGGACAGAGATTGTCAATGTATTTTCCAATGTCATTTTACACTAGGTAAAAATATGTTACCTACTCCACTCCCATTAACACACACATATCAATTTAGTTTAAACCATATTTTTTACAAAAACAAGAAAGGGTCTAAAAAAGCTTGCACTGTGGGAGTTTTATTGGCCGTTTCAGACAAAAAATCACCCCAATCCAACTATATGCCTTTTAAAGCCACTCCAAGCTCACAAGATTCCACTTGAACAATACTAAACTGAAAAACACAATGAAAAATTTTAAAAAGGATTTTAATTCACAAAATAAATATCAATTACTTGCACAAAATAACCCCAAATTGTTGGTCAACTATTCATGTGACCCTAATAGATATTATAGAATATGTGTTACCAAATATGGTAAATTTTCCGGTAAATGTGTTATGGGAAAATAATATGGTTGATTAAAAAACATGGGACCCTATAGAATGTATTAAAGAATTATATCCAATTCTATTTTACAATGATTAAAAAACATTTGATGATGGAATTTATTTATGGAGGATACTCTGTTATCGAAATATTTCAATTAAAATTTTATATTATGATTTTTATAATAAATATTCTCTTTAATTATATTTCTAATAATTTTCATTAAAAATGATTTTTAAAATAATTTTTTTATTTCTGTTTAGTTCAAAGATAGAAGTTTTGATTTATTAAATTTTTGGAAAATGTTTTTATTATACTAATTTTAATAACTTTTAATAATTATGTAATTTTTTTAATAGAGTATTAAAAAATCAATGTATAATGATATTTCATTACATAAATAATGCATTAAATAACATTTATTTAGCAATGTGTCTTAAAAAAATTTGTAATATATTTTTTTGAAAATGTCTCTAATTAAAATATTTTCTCTAATGTGAGTGTGGACTAATGTAATGAAACACAATATCTCATTGGCTTGAGAACTCAATTAGTCATTATTGGGATTAGGCGACATCCCCAAGATACCGAAGGATTGAAATAAATTCTAAAGGTTATAAAATACCAATGGGGGATGATTTACACTTTTAAAGATAAACTATAAACCAATAAACCACAATCCATAACAGTTGTATAATGATTGTACAAAATAATGATAATTCAAGAAAAATATTTCATACAAAAGTGAGACCAAAATTTGAAATAGAGTAAGAAAACATGACATCATCCTAATAAAATAAGATAACTCAAAATGGGACCAATATAACTAGAAGATTCAAGGCACCACCAGCTCTATGGTCCCCCATCACAAAGCTTCTCAACAACACAAGAAATAATGCTAAAAACATGCTACACCCTACCTTTTCCCATATCCCAAAAGATGAAATCTAAAAAAGCACCAATGTTCCAAAGTTGGGGGTGATTAAAAAAATTAGTAAGTCTTCCCCATTGAATTCCCTACTCATCCCAATTGGATATAATAGTTATCCAAATTTATATAAAATATTTAATATAAAACAATTTCTCAAAACACTTTGTAAGTAAATATAAACACTTCTCAAAATATTTGTAAATAAATATAAACTAAAACCATGTGTACCAATTTCCCAGAAATCAATAATCCAGGTAAAATTTTAAATAAATATTTAAAACACATTCTTAATACTACTTTGTAATACCAATAAACTCCACAAAACGACAACTACAAAAAATGCAAGCATTGTTATGACAGTTCCATACTATTGAGCAGTTTCTCATCGATCTACCAAATCTTTATAAGGTAATTATTCTCCATGTTCTTTTAAAATTTTGTAACAAGGAACATGATTGTATATCAATCATTCCCCATAATGAAATATGATAAAAACAACATTTTTTTCCAAAAACCAAAACCTATTTCAAATTATTTCACATCTTTAAATAAAAACACTCGTTTTTTGAAAATCTTTAAACATTACAATTTAAAGATGATAAAACTTTTAAAAAACCCATATATCTACTAGAAACATTCTAAATAAATCAATTTTTTCACCAGTCCATAGGATCCATAATTTAAAAACCCCTATTTAAAAAAAACATCTAGTTTTTCACAAAACCCAAAATTTTCCATGTCTTCCACCACCCACCACTAAAAAGGGTTTAAAAATAGTACAAGAGAGAAAAACAATTTATTTTTAATCGAAAACTAAATTTTAAAATCATTACAATCAATTCCAATAATATTATATGAGAGTGAACCCACCTAGCTTTCTCATTTCGGAAAAAACCAACAATAGACAAACAATGCTAAAGAATCCAGGTAAAGATTCCATGAAATAGCCCAAAAACTCCTCTTTCATGTAAAAAACTATATATAACATTATTTTAACCTAAAACTCTTATATTTACCAACATGTCACATATATTAAGGAAAAGAAGATGAAACGAGGAGTAGATCTAAGAAACCATGAAGACAATGATGAAGAACGAGCTCTTACTGCAAGAATCTACATTTGATTCTCCAAGGAACGCGTTCAGATGGCTTCCATCTTGATGGGTGAACCTCATTTGGACTCTAGGGGAGAAAAAATTCATTTTTCAATTTATTTAGGTCAAAATAGATCATATAGATGGCTAAACATAATTATATCCACAGAGAAAGGGAATTAGATTTCACTTTGCACGTTTTGGCCACACAGTTTGGCCAAAACTATGTGCTGACTGTTCACCCATATTTTTTTAACCCAATGCCACCCAAAAGTAATCCAACATCACAACCAACATCCTAAATAACATTTTATCATATAAAACGAATCACGTAATGGTCACATACCATAAACTGAGGTGTTAAATTCTCCCCACCATTAGTCTTTCCATCACCAAAATGATGAAAGTGATTGTTTCCCTAAATGTGTTATGGAAATTTCTCTTTTATTTTCTTCTCACGTTCCCAAGTCTCTTCCAAAATCTGACCATGTATCCATAAATCATACACTAGATTGATGTTTTTATCACGCAATACATTCTCTTTCAAATCCACAATCCACACCAATATATATACAAACGAAGCATCCAGATCTTGGTTAATGGGATCCCATCTGATCACATAATTAGGATCTGGATGGTATATTTTCAACTAGTATACATGGAACACATTGTGTACAGAACTGAACTGTGGTGGAAATGCCAACTGATATTCGATGTCACCAACCCCATCCAATATCTCAAAAGGGCCAATGTATTGTGGATACACTTTTCCCTGCATGCCAAAACTGTGATTTTTAAGCCTTAGATAGATACTCAAGAACACATGATCACTCACCAAAAATTCCAATGGTCTTTGGCAATGATCTGCATATGATTTATAAAGACTCTAATCCAGCCCCATTTTCATTCTGATCAACTGGATATTCTCCATCACTCCATGGACAAGGCTCGGCCCAACTAATGAGGTCTCACCTGTTTCCACCAAACACGGTAGGGAATGAAAAGGATTCACATACAACACTTCGAAGGGGTCAATGTGTATCATCCTGATAATTTTTATTGCATGAGAAATCCACTAATGGAAAGTGATCTTCCAATGATCCACCAAAATCTATTAATGAATCTCAAAACATGTCTTCCAATTTATGTATCATCAATTCGTATTTCCCATCTGTCTAAGGATAATATGCAATAATCATTTTCAACTGAGTTCCCAGAGTACTATATAAGGATTTGGAGAAAAATATGTGATCCTTGGATCTTTGTAATAGACTATAGAAATTGGTATTCCATGTCTCATTACCAATTCTTACATATAGATTTTGTAGAGAACCTCCATTATATGAGTTTCATAAATTGGAATGATATAGCCCGACATTTTGAGTCATTCCACTATCACCCATATGGAATTGTGTTTCCGGGCCATTCATGGGAGACCTGTAACAAAATACAAATCTATCTTCTCCCTTTTCTACACTAGAATAGGTAATGAGTTCAATATTCCTGATGGCCAGTTATGTTCTTCCATAACATGCTGATAAGTTAAGAACTTTTAAAAAAACTCAGACACTTTTTTCTTTAAACCATTCCACCAAAACTATTACTTTAAAACCTTATACAACTTCTGTATCCCCAGATTTATATCTCATATTGAATAGTGGAATTCATTAAGAAGTTGTTCCTAACAAGAAATAGGTACAACCATCTAATCTATAAAACAAAAAACTACTTTCCCATCATTTTTCTAACGCTCAATGTCCTCCCCACGATTTTTTTAACTCATAAGAATGAATTCTTCATCGGGTGTTAATACCACTTTAATAATTTTTTCAAAATCAGGAACTAATAAAACTGGGAAGAAAACTGCAACATCAACTCATTTTTTTTCATTCCACATGCATATCGGCTAGGACTGGCCACAATTTCCACTCCTCTTAACCTTCCTTTTAAAAATAAACCTATGAATTTTTTCTTAATAAATCAACCAATGAATTGCTTTTTCCCGGTGTATACATCGAGCCAAAGACAAACATATAGATATACTACATCCATTTCTTTTACCTTAGATTTAGATCCCTATGAGAGAAAATGTGTTCAACGCTTTAATGATCCATGAACATAGTAAATTTCTCCCCAAAGACATATTGAAACCAACTATTTAATTCATGAATGACCGTATCCAACTACAAATTATGTGTTGGGTAATTCTTATCATGAAGTCTCACATATCTTGAACCATAAGCAACCACATGGTCTCCCTGCATGAGAACACATCTCAAACCTCATCATGATGAATCACTAAAGACCACACATCCATGTCCTAGATTATGAAAAACCAGGATAGGGGACAATGTTAGACGCACATTCAACACATGAAAAGACTTCTATCATTCTTCAGTCCACTGGAAATAAATTTATTTTCTTTTTCTATGTAGTCATTGGTGGCGTTAGTCATGAGAATTCATGATCAAAATGGAGATAATACCAAGTGAGGCAAGGAAATCATCATACCTCAAAAACATTATTTGGCAGTTTCCAAGGGAAAATAGCTTGATTCTATTTATGACTCACTGAAATACCTTTTAGAGAAATCACATGCCCTATAAAAGGTATCTATTATGTCCAAAAGTCACACTTAGGTAGTTTTTCATAATGGCGGTGATCTATTGTGAATTGGTAGCATTGTCACTTTTTGTTCCTCATGCTTAGACATTGAATTTTGATAAACCAATATTTCATTGACAAAAACCACTAAAAATGTTACTGGATGTAGATGAAATTTCATATTCATCAATACCATGATGATTGATGGTGTATTCATTTTAAGGAAATGAATGATGATAGCGTCATAGTGTCCATATATTATTCTAATAGTTTCCTTTAGAATATCATCATTCCTAACTTGAAATCAGTGATATCCTGATAGCTAGTCAATCTTTGAGAACCATTGAGCTCCACTCAATTGATCGAACCGATTATCTATGTGTGGAAGTGGATAACGATTCTTTATCATAACACGTATAAACATAAGATAATCATTGCACAACTAAATACTTATATATTCTTTCATCACAAACAAGACTGGTGAAACCCACAAATACGTACTTGGTTAAATGAAACCTTTAATTTCCAACTCATCAAAATGTACATTCAAATCCCTTAATTTTGTTTCTTCAATCCAATTGGATGGAAGGGAGATATGACTAGTACCCAAAAAGAAATAAATCGTAAACTCTACATCCCTTACAGGTGGAAAACCTAGAAAAAATTTTAAGAAATAAATCTAGAAATTTATCCATTATTAGTTGAAAACCACAACCCTCAATCACTTCCATTGATTCAATGTCAATACTACTAATTAATAAGAGATTATTCCCACAAATGGTGCCAAAATCTTATTGAACATGTTTTTACAACCATTTTTCCTCTAAAGAGATGCTCAGCTCTGTCCACAGTTTTGAAACCCACTATTCTACTATAGAAATCGATGTTAGCATTTAAAACTGTCAACTAATCAATTCCTAGTATTACATCAAATACATCCTTTTCTAGAACTGAGAAATCTCATTTCTTCTGAGCGCTATAACTTCTTATAGAACACGTTCTAGTCAAGAAGGATCAAGATTATCTTTCTCTTCGAGGGGTTTTAAATTTTATCATATAATTCGTCATTTGAATTCCAAACTCAAAAAATCAGTAGTTCGAGAAGAAATAAAGTAATGTGATGAACCCAAATTAATTTGCACTTGCATACGGGTAGATTTTTTTAGAATTGTTCATCGCACCATAGATAGTCTAACATGATCATCCAGAATCATCTACTCTACTACATATAACTACTTCATCATGAAATTATTCTCTTTGGGTTTTGATGAGATTTACCCAATTGATAATTCCTGGTGTTTTGAGAATCAACATGTCTGGGTCGGCTCTGGTGGGGGCTCTGATTCAGCCAGTCCCACCCTATCGAATCATAAAATGCTTGTGACACCTAAGAATTATCCAGAGCACCCGACCAAGGATCACTAAGACAATATCACTGAATATGTCCATATTTGATGCAGTTGTGGCATTATTGAGGTTATTTCGTACTCTTTGGCTTGATGTGGTCAAATTAAAAGCACTAGAAACATCCATTCTGGACCTTTGGTTTAAGAGGAAGACTTATTGATCCAGCTCGACGACTCTTATTCCCATTTCCATCCTCAAAATAGGTTTTCCTCATCCTTTTTATACTCTAAGTTGATTTCCCATTATTTTCTGTTAGTATCATCATTCTTCCTCCTCCCATATCTTCATAGATATCCTACTCTACCACTGATTCCATTATTACCTTCTCTGTATAATTTGTGATATAAAGTACCAAAAAGTTTGACTGAATCACTTTCATGAGTCACGACTCAACGATGTGTTCCATAAATATCACACATAATTCAACATTTAGTGAAAGGAACAAAAAAACATGAATTTAGTCGCGTATTCAAAAACATAGAGGTTGTCCTTATTCAGGATGAAAAATTGTGTTCTTCAATGGATTCGGTAAATGTAAGTATATAATTTTTTGTTAAAAAATTCTTCAAAATACTCCCAACTCAAACCATAATCCAATCAATCATTCAACTCCAAATCCCACAACTATCATGCAATATCCTATAGCATATAAGTTTATATTTTGACATTCAAGTCCTCTAGTGTGCCAATGAACTAGATGATTCAATTTAGGTTGTTTAACCAACACTCTTCCCTCTCTGGTTGTGAATCAACCTGAAAGATATATGGATTCTGCTTCTGAAACTGGATGGAGTGGTCCACCTGCCTTAGATCCTCCCTTTAGTTCCCTGTTTCCATTACATGGAATTCATGGACTATACATTTCCCCATCTCGTGGTTCACCCGGGGCTGAGGGGAAACCACATTATTAGTAGCTTTCTTCGGTTGGTTTCTACGCATCCTACTGGGAGAAATTTCTAAACAAAAAAAAACACATTCTATATTTCTTAATCATCAATAAATTGATTTTCATGGCATGTAAAATTATATAACATCAATATAAAAACATTTATTTTGAAATATAACTATTTTTAAAACATACATCTCTTGATTTTGAATTTCAATCCATTTCTAAAATACATCAACAATTTCCTTTTCAAAGAATTTCATTTGAGAACAATTTTCATAATTTTTTCAAAAACTAAAACAATTCTCCAAATCATATGTTATTACTGAAAATAAGATATAAAATCCTAATGGGATTTCATTCATCAATAATTCATGTGATTTTGGTCTCATTGAGTAAGACCATGAGAATGAAAATCCATTATTCGACTAGTTTTTTCAAAACACTTTTGTACCCAAATCCCTGGTAACTTGAAGTTCAACATAAAAAGGTTAGAAAAGTCTTTTTTATGCTCTATATTACAATTACAGAATGTCCTACTCTTTTAAAAGAACCAAAAAAGTAATAAAAATGAATTATTTAAACTCTAATACCAAGAAAACTCAAGACTACTTGTTCCACATAGAATGGACCTTGCTAATACCGTTTGTAATGACCCATTTTTTCTCATTGAATTGAGAACACAATAAATCATTACTAGGCCTTAATCGACATTCCCAACATTCCAAAGGCTAGAAATAAATTATGAAGGGTTTTAAAGACTAATGGGGGATGATTTTCCTTTTAAAATACAAAATATAAACAAACCAACCACAATATATAGTAGTTATTTGATGCATGAACAAAATAATGACAATTCATAAAAATATTTTATTCTAAAGTGAGACCAAACAGAAGTGTCAATATGGAAGAAAAATAGAAAAAAAAACTAACATTGGAATTTAAGTAAAAAATATAGTAAAATATTCAAAATATTATAGGCTCTGCCAGCTATGTTCTCCACCACCACCAGACGTCTCAACAAATCAAGAAGTGGTGCTAAAAACCTACTACACCCAACCTTTGCCCATGTCCCGGAAGAAGACATCTGCAATTGTACCAATGGAAAAATCTAGGGTGAGTATAAACCTCCATATACATTCCCCAATGTATTACCTAATCAAAAAACTAGGATATAAAAGTTATACACATTTATATATACTAGTTTATATTAAAAAAATCTGAAAAATAGTTTATAACGATACATAAATACTTCTAAAAATAGTTCATAAAAAAATATAAAATAAACCATGTGAAACAATTTTCCATCAATCTATAATTTCGGTAGAAAATTAAATAAATATTTAAAACACTTTAGAAAAACCTCTTTGGAAAACCAATAAACTCCACATAATAACAACTACCAATAATGAATGCATTTTTATGACATTTAGATACACATGAGTGGTTTATCGTTGATCTACCATGTCCTCACAATTTTATTATTACCCATGTTCCATTTAAACATTTTCACCAGGTATAGGATCATATTTAAACCATTCACACTACTGAAATATGATATGCACACCCTGTTTTCCAAAAAACAAAACCAATTTCAAACAATTTCAACTCTTTCAATAAAAATGTCCATTTATTGAAAACATTCCAACCATCCAATTTCAAAACAATTAGTTATTTTAAAAGTAATATATCTTCTATAAAAAAATCAATGTAAATAAATTATAAAAAATTCAAGAGGATCCATAATTTAAAAATCTCCACCGAAAATCCAAGACATGGATTTTTCATCAAAACGACAAATTTTACATGTTTTCCACCACCCATAACTAAAGAGTGTTTAACAATTGTAATGATGAAAAACACAATTTAATTTTCATCAAAGACTAAATTATAATGCATTACAATCAAGTATAGTAAGGTAAAATTATATATATTTCACCCACATTGCTCGTTTCAATGAAAACCAACAACAGACGATGAACACTGAAGAATCAGGTTCAAGATTCCAATAAACCAACAAAGATCTCCTCCCCTATCAAGAAAAACTCATTATATAACCTTATATTTCCTCATAACACAAATATCTACCCATATGAGTCATATATTAATTGAAAATGAATGGAAGTAGGAGTATATCTAAGAAATCGTGAATAAAATGATGAAGAATGGGCACTTACCCCCACAATTTTCCTTCAATTCAATAATGAACGTGTTCGAATCGCTTCCAAATTTATAGGAGAACCTCCTTTGTACATTGGGAGAGAAAAAGTATTTTTAGGGATGGTTTTATTTTAAATAGATCAAATATATGGCCAAACCGAATTAGATACACAATGTTAGGTAATTAGTTTTATCCTTGCATGCTTTGGCGACACGTTTTTCCAAATCATGGGCTGACCATGCACCCATTTTTTCATTCCCCAGAACCATCCATAAGTTTTCCCAAGTCTCTTCAAACTTCCCATATAACCATAAAACATACGATAACCATTAGGGAAAGGTTACATACCAAAAACTGGGTTTGATAAAACTAATGTTTAGTACTAATATATGTCAATACACATACACGCGAACATAAATAAATATATAATTATAGTTTGAAAATAGAATAAATTTTATTTTAAAATAATATTTAAATACATGTATCTACGAAAAATAATAATTATATCTTTATATAATTATTTTAATGAAATATATATATTGTAATTGTATTTTATCATATAAAAATAATAAATATCAAATGCATTTGAAAATATATATTTTTGTTTCTAACATATATATTTAATAATTCATATATATATATATAAACATTTCACTACAATATATATATATATATATAACATACATTAATATAAATTAATATAAAAAAATTTATTTAAAAACAAATATATAAAAATATCAAAACTCACGTGTACACATACACATGTACGGATGTATGTACATATGTATCAATATGTATGTATGTATATAATTATTTGTATGTTTATGAATATTTATATATATCAATACAATATTATATATACATATATATAATTTTTAATATTATTTGATGCTATAATATATATATATTTATATCATAAATTTATATATAACAGTTATCTTATTAAAATATATGAAAATAAGTAAATAAATGAGTATATATAAATGTGTGTCCACATATGTGTCTCATTAGATTATATATACATATTTATATCACCAAAATATATATTAAATTTGTATGCAAATAAACATATGTACTGAAAAAATATATACAAATATAAATATATAGTATAACATTATTCCTTATAAAAATATGATATATTTAATTTTCTTGGATTCACAAATATTTATGCAGACAGACACACTCTCTCAATGTATATACATATCATTATATATATCACTAAAAAGTATATTATATATGTTTACATATATAAATAAATACATAAAAAAATATATCAAATTTTATAATTAAATATATATTAAATAATTTTTTTAATATAATCTATAATATATGTGGAATACACAACAAGAAAATTAAAATTTCACAGCAGTTATTTTTGGATATGGTGGTGCCTTAAACCACCGCTATATGCTTCTGTGACGGTTTCTGAAAACCGCCAAAAAATTGTGTGTCGGGAAACTATTGGTGGCGGTTAAAGAAGTTTAGCAGCGGTTTATGGGAACCGTCGTAGTTAGTGAATTTTCGTAGTGGTTATAATGTTTTTCACGGTGGTTTTTCTGGTAGGGGATTAATTTTATTTGTGGTGGTTAAAACAGTCGCAAAAAACATTATAACCACTATGAAAAAAGTGTGGAAGATGGGACACTATAGCAGCGGTTAGAACCGCCTCTAAATTTAATAACGTAGCGGTGGTAAAAAAAATTATGTAAATAGAAAAATACTGACATTTAGCGGTAGTTAAACCCACTGCTAAATATACCTGTTATCGTTAGCAGCGGTTAAAACTGCTGATAAAATTTCATTTACAAAAAAAGAACCAGTTTCCGCAGCCCCTTTACCAATGCCCTAAAAAACCATTCCAAGAATACCAAAATACTAATAGAATACATACTATAGTTAATATGAAAAGAAATGCTTAACTAAGAACCACCAAATGCATCGTTTTGTGGGTAAAGGAATGTAGATAATCATATCACCTAACCATTATACCATTAAACAAAATTATAAATAAGCATGTATGAGATATTTCTTGAAAAAAATTCCAATCATAGGTTCAAACTATTCCATCTATTCTAGTTCCAACCGTTACATAACCATTCATATCAACATACATCCCACAATCATTGGTGCAAACTATTCCAAAAACTCAGGCCTCCCTACCCTTACCTCATCTACCAATAGCCATCCCAAGATCACATAACATTATATATAAAGGACTACATCCAGAGAAATAAAAAGACAAAAAAATCCAAAAGGGTCCATATGAATTCTAGTCCCTAAAATAAAAATCCATTCATCATAAGAAAATGGGCTTACTTGACACCATAAATTTATCATTATCAAACTAATTATTCAATTAAAGTCTTGGATTAATCAATTTATTTATGATGTGTTACTAATATTGAAAATATAAATTAACTAGTGTTTCCACCATCAAATATTATTGTTTAAATATATTTTAACGAATAAATTCACAATAATATGCTTCAAATATTAAAAACAACATGAATTTTCAACTTCATTCTCTTTATCCAATTCCATTTACATATTGATGAACAATTTATATAATCATGCATTAGGCATAAATTTATTTCTGTCAAATTATAATTAAGAATATAGTATTAAAAAATCCATATTTTATTATTTTGGAAACCAATTATAACCAAAATTACATTGCACAATTATTTTCATCATATTATAATTTAGGGGAACTTGGGTTGATATCCAATCCTTGGTTGAGTTCACATACAAATAAAACCATAATTAAATTCAAATTACACATTTTGATGTTATTTATGGTTGGATGTTTCATTCACTAATATTTTAGCATTAGGATGGGAGGTAGTAATTGTGCGCCATTCGTGATTTTAGAGGCATTAGTGAGATTGATCTAGATTAAGAAGAATTTAATCACTTCTCATTTAAAATATAGATCATATGACAATGGTAGGAGGCAACACATGGAATTCATTGTGGGTGTTTGAGTTTTATTATGGGAGACTCCTCAATTATGGAGTCAATGGTTGCAAAAGAAAAGGATGATAGCACCAAAGTTTATGGGCACGTTCGGGATTATCAAGAGATTCATGATAGTGGAATTATATTTGTAATTTCCTCCACAATATCAAGTAATGTGGGATGTTTTACATGTCTCTTATATTTAGTTGTACATTCTCGATCAAAATTATGTGATAAACTATGAATAATTTCAGTTGGAGCCTTACCCAACATTTGTGGAGTGCTCAGTGTGAATTATGGACTATAGTGAGAAAATGTTTTAAAGAAAGAGGATGTCATTTGTTTGAGTCATGTGGGAGCATGGACGTATGCATGAAGTGTCATACAAGTGATAACCTGATGCACAAGCTCAATAGCCCTAGTTTTTTGGGTGTGAAATATATAGGCACTACTCAAGGTTGAGAGATTCTCATAGGGGGTGATTATAATGACATAAAGATTTCTAGGGGCCTTACCCCTTACATTCTACCCTTCATAAATTGTTTTTGAGATATTATTTTACTGGATGAATTATTAGGTTGTTTTTTTAGGTGTTAAGATTTATAAAGGTCTGTAAATTGTTTCATGATAGGAACATGGTAATGGGAAACCATGTGGTTCTCCCCAGAAAACCTTGTGGCATGGTTAAAGAAGGATACTTGTGGGGAAAAGGTTAGAACATAGTTAGAGATGATCATGAATCATTTACCTTGAAATATATGTGTCTCGGAATAGTGGAAAAAATAATTGTTAGCACACTATTTACCAAATGAAAATATTCATTCATTAACAATGTGCTAGAATATCATATTCAAATAAGGAAGAATTGAGAGAAATGAGTCTCAAGAAAAGTAGGAATGACCAAGAGTATCATGAATACCAGGGAAATAGAAAATTTTGATGTACAATATTTTTAAATGATAGAAATGGAAATTTAGTGTTAAATTCATTGGGATAAAAAATATAGGATAAGTTATTATAATGAAAAAATTGATTTAGGAAAAATGAATCATAAAAAATGAATCATCACAATAAAGAGTCAACATATATAATGCATACCACATTCGAGAAATCAAGACATAAAAAGAAACATAAAAAATAAACAAAATAATTAAAAGGAAACATGATGAATCAAGAAAATGTTAGGTCATGAAATGCTTTGTGGAAACAATGTGCCATATATAATACATGTACAAACAGACTGTTACAATATTTTTCCAACATATCAACAATACTACTAATCACTATCTGATGATGAACACATATTTTCACCCTCTCATCCTCCATCTCCACTCCTGCTACCCCCTGTAAGAACATTATATTAAAAATGAAATACTGTTGCATAAATATATTTAAACATAAAACCATTAAAAGTTTGAAAACTAAATATTTTTGAATTTTTGTGATTTACCTGCTCACCACTAGTCGATGAAATTCCACCAGGGGCATATCTTCTCATCTACTAACATATATCAGTCAACACTTTCTGTAAAGAAGATATCTGAGCCCCCTGGTCTTGAACTGTGTTTTGTAGAGAAACAATCTCTCTATGATCATATCAGGGTATGGACTAACTACAACCATAAGTAGATGCAGCTACAATCCCTAGTGGCCTGCCAAAGACTTAAGATGATACGATTCCAAAACCCATCCCACACACTCTACCAGGACGCTTCTTCCCACTATCTTTAGCAATCGGGTCATCCTGGGAGACTATGTAGGACTCCTCAGGATTGACATCCCATAGTTCACTATTTTATACCTATAAATAAAATATTAATATATATTAACATAGTAAAAACTGATAATAATTTATTATAATGAAAAAATGTTTTCATACCCCAACATCACCGGCATGATCATTAATAAAACATCCATCGTATTTTTTGTGAACCTCCAACCACACTTCAGTTCAAGATGCTCCATGCCCTTAACTCTATGACTGCATTAAACAAATATAAATCAATAATTTAACATATTAAAAAGATAATATTCTCTTATAAATATTTAATCTAATAAAAGGATTACCCGAGTTGATCAGCTTCAATAAAAGCTTTTTGACATCGTAATGTGAGGGATGACTTTCTTAGCCTGACTTAATGCAATATTTCTTGAGAGATCCTGACATAAATAAAATAAAATTTAATAGTAACGCATTAATTGTCATGTCCTCTTCATGTACATGTATAAATATTAAATGAGGTTAATATAATAATATATATTTATTTACCATCTATTTCTCATCACGATGTCTGTCAACAGAAACTTTTCACTATTCTTTGGGTACCCCATTGGGTAGCTTCTCTTACATTTGTTAGATGGTCAATGAATTATTATTGACATCACTAAACAATATCCATATTAATTGTTTCTATTTCTTTCTAAGAATTTTCAACACCCCCTTTCGTGCAATCACATCAGCAACTGTAAAGTTGAAAAAATCTGTATACAAAAATTCATTTTGAATATATTAATAACATGACATTAAATTACACCATAATGTATTAAAATTACCTTTATTTGGGAATAAAAACGTCATTTTTCCAACTTGTAGGGTTATGCCTCCAATCATTATAATAAATAGTAAGTGAAATGGGCTCTGCTACCAGTTGGCCTTGAATTTGGCCATGTAACCCCACTATGTCATTCGTAGGGACCCCATTTGAATAAAATGGGACAACTCTCTTCTCTCCATTCATATTCCACACATCTATACATTTTATATTTTTCTCCACAGTTGCATTTTTCATCTTTAATGAACAAGAAATTATTATAAAAAAAGTGCAATAAATTTATTTATATTAAAATTTGTACCTATAACAGTGACCCTCCAGTATGCCTGTGATGAACTAGAATTGGTGTACCGCCGCCCCACTGCTGATGTTGTTGAAGGGGGAGTCAACAACTCAGCATCTAAAGGGACGCTCATAGAGGGTGTGAGGGATGGTGCATGGGGAGATGGTGCATGAGGGTAGGTAGCTAGTGGCTCATATGTTGTAGGGAGGGAGACAAATAGATCGGCATCTATCGCAGTTGTGGATGAAATAGTGTATTGCTTCCTCCTTGGAATTATTGTCATTTGATCAAATAAAATTATGTTCAGAACATATATTTGAAAAAAATATTCAGAAAATAATTTAAAGATTGTAATAGATGCCCAGTACTAACAAACAAAATATACATAACAATGATAATGAATGACTAGAAAAATGAAATAAGTGGTTGTTGAATGAATAAATAACGGTACATACCCTTCAATAATGTAAGATTATTTATCTGTTACTTCATCCAAATCATTCTTCTTTACTAGGATAATATTTTCTATATCATGATGGACAAATAATTCTACTTCTTGTTGTTGATGAGGTTTAATTTTCAGAGGTCAAATCATCCACTTCATCACCCATATCATACAAATCTCTTTGTATTACGTGAGAAACTACGCTCCACACTTCATCCACAACATCATTCACATAATATACCATTTTTTTCTTGTGATGATAAGATATATTTTGATCATGCAGTTCATGATCACTAACATCCATCAAGTGATATAAGTTCATAGAAGTAAATTGCAAGGAATCTCTTCTAACACCTCTGATAATATCGACCCGATTGCATTAGAATAAAACAACTTATAAATGCCAATGGTTGTTTAATAAATTAATATCATTAAGTTTTCCTTAGTATCCCACTTAAATTAATGTAAATATATCACTATTCTATGTTTTCAAACCCTCTTCTCGATTGACTATACGAAATCTAATGTCATTCACGTTGTAAGCGTCGTACATTCTAAATTGTTTTAGAGGGCCTCGAGAAATAAACGTCAAATATTCTTACCACTGTACTCGAGTATCAGTATTCATGATCTAAAAAATGAAATATAATTTATTATATTTACAAAATATTTGTATCAAACTAATATTTGTATTTATTACAGTGTTTTTGAACTTACACTTCATGCAAAGAATTGTACAAGATCAATATTAACAGGTTTTGTTATATCATTATCATTTCGTGTTCGGCCTCTCATTCATCTCTTTGATTGTATCCTCAACTCGTCATTAAATGGATCAGTAATTTCACTATTCAGTAGCACATATCAATGTTCCTGTAATAATTCCAATTCTTTTAGTGTCACATTTGAGGTCCTCCCAACTGATCGGCAAATAGTAGGAAATATTTTGGATTTCAGAAGTATTTGATATTGATTCGATGTGTCGTCATTGCATCCAACTCGATTAAATATTGTCTAAATATCATCCATTTATCTAGAACAAAAGTTAAGACATTCTTCAGCCAAATTGCCTTAAGTAATAGAGCCTTCTTATTTAGATTTATTTCTCATGTATGATTTCAAATCCCCAAGATATATGTGAAATAAAATAGAAATAATTATGCATTTAATTAAGTGAAGAAAATTACATAACCGAAAAACATATAAATAAACTACCTATCAATTGGATACATCCATCAATAACGAATGGGGCCTCCTAATTTAGTTTCCTCCACCAAATGCATAGTTAAATGCATCATGAAAGTAAAAAAAGATAGAGGAAATATCATCTTCATTGAACAAAGGGTCAATACAAACCTCTCTTGGAGGTTGTCAAACTGATATGGATCTAGTGATTTCTCACATAATTTTTTGAAAAATGTACAGAATTGGAGTACAACAGGAGTAACTTTTTCTAGTAATAATGTATGCAATGCTAATGTCTGTAATTGTTATAAAAAAAATATGTGAATTGTGACTTTTCAATCCATGTAACTTATAATTATTCAAGTAAACACACCTCAAGATGTTACTTTAATACCCATTAGATTCCTTCGCATTTTTTAAAATTCAAAGGAATGTATCTTTATACCTAATTTTCATTGCAAAACTTTCTGGAGAATACTTTCATTCTCATCAGGCCAGATATCATATTTTATGTTCATTACTTGTAAGCCTTTGTGAGTATTGAGATGATCCTTCGACTTTCCACGATCGTTAAGCAATGTAAAAATCAAATTGTTATATACATTCTTCTCAATATGCATCACATCAAGATTATGCCACAAAAAATTTAAATTCCCAATATGAATGTTTGAAGAATATAATTTTTTCTTCCATTGTTGTGTTCTGATTTCACTTGATGAGGCACATAGAACCTATTTCCCGCTATCATTCAAATGATAAACCTTCCCAAATTATATTTTAACATTTTCATGTTATTTCAATATTTCAGAACCAGTTAACAAAATTGGAGGTGGTCTATGATCAATGAAACTGTTAAATTTTGATTTGTTCTGCCAAAATCAACGAGATGCATCGAGAAATCCTCGAAGGCACAAGAAGCACCATTTTCTACTATGAGGTAGCCATTTTGGGCTCAAGATCAATGTTAAAAACAGTATAATCCAAAACCATGTAAATGTTCAAACCAGATATATTCCCAAGCCCAGGGAAGTCACTAATTGTCCACATTAAAGCAGCATGCATTTTCAACATTGTTTTTGAAGAATCGTCAAATGTCTCAACATCGTTGCTTCATAACTCCTTTAATTATTCAATAAATGGCTGAAAGTATACATCAATATAATTTCTAGGCATTTTTTTCAGGAATAATAATCAAAATGGAAAAATATTTTTGTTGCATACCCATCCACAGAGGCAGATTATAAGGGATAAAAACAGTTTTCCAGATGCTATAACTGGTATTCAAATTCCCAAAGGGGTTGATTCCATCGGCTACCAATACCAATTGAACATTCCTTGGATCAACTAAGAAATATAGATGTAATGAATCAAATGTCTTACATGATTTTGAATCGTGTGGATGTATCATTAACCCATCACTGTTATTATCTATAGAATGCCACTTCATGTGTTCGGCAGTTTTCGATGACAGGAATAATCTTTGAAATTGAGGCCTTAAAATAAGGTATTTCAAAACCATTTCAGGTGTGTTCCATTTCGTCTTCTTCATGAAATTATGTTGATTCATACTTCCAACATCACCAACTGAATGCTATCTATAAGAAGAACATTTTTTTCAATTTTATCTACTTGAATCCTCGCTCCAATAAAGCATAGAATCATTGGGACACACATGTGTTTTTGTATAATTCAGACCAAGCATGTTATCTAACTTTTTTTTATCATAAAAAGACTCAGGGATTTTTGATTTCGGAAATGCATCATTCAACAATTCCAATATCATGGACGTTTCCTTATTTTCAATTCCACATAGACATTTGATATGATATAACTTCTGCAGAAAAGAAATATTTTAATATTTCAAACATCCAATGTAAAACTATTGATTTCCATTGTCAACTAAATCATGAAAAGAAAATTTCCTCAGTAAAGTTTTCTCTTAGATTTGGCTCCACAGAATCAATAGAAGGATCCAATGATATGTTACAATCTTGATCTGGTTGTGTTATAATCACAAAAACATCACTTGTCATGTTGCAATTTGTAACACCCTCATCTGGTTGTTCTGTTATGTTTTGATGTTGATAGTGGTGTCTGGCCATGCAGAATGCCTCATTTATGAGGTTTTTCATTTCATTTTCCATTTTCAACGAAGTTGGGAGCTCATTTTGTGGATTAACATCAATGATCAACCTTTTTTTAATTTTCGATTTTCCATGCCAAATCCAACCCAAATATTGAATAGGAAATTGTTTCACTATATAATGTTCATAAACTTCATCTCTCATCAACCATATTCTAAATTTACATTTAGGAAATGGAAATCTTACTCTCCCTTCAATGGATTGATTAGAAATTTCAAAATCTAAAAACACCTTCAAACCCTTAACATACTTATGTATGTTCCTCGGTATAGTGATCAAGCTTTTATCCAGGTATATCATAATGTGCCTAAACAACATTAAAAAAATTAAAACACATAGTTACTACTAAATAGGGAAAGATATCCATATATACTAGTTGAAAAAATATATAAATGTGTTAAATAAGGTTTTTCTATATAAATACATATGGTAAATAACCTACTAGAAAACCAAAGCATGCAAATTAAAGAGATCCATAAAAGAATATGAGGGAAAGGATCCCATCCCTGTAGTTTTATGTATGTCTTCCTCCACCAAAACAGATGGGCATACTAATAATGCCATTACTTTGAAATAACTAAGTAAAGGGCTTGATAAATTATATAATAATTGAATATAAATTAGGAATATGAAATGGAAACAAACTCTTACTTTAATTATTGGCCTCGAATTATGATTCAAAGAGTTGGGTATGGTATGGGTTGAGAATTTTAGAACATTTGGGGTATCATGGAGAAGTTTAATGCGTAGAAACATGTTGTGACCCTGAGTGTGATTAAAATTTTCAGATCTAAGCAGGATCATGGAACATCAATGTCACGACCCATCCCCCGAGGCCCATACTATGACTACCCCAAGCCCGCCTTCCATAGGTCAGGGGCTGGAAACTAGCACCAAAGGCCAAATTCCCTAAAACTAGAAAATCATTTCCTTTATAACATGTAAACACACACGCAAGCAAACCAGGTAAACTGTATAACAAAAGAGTGTTGAAAATAAAAGGGGACAGAATACAAGCCCAACTCGAAAGGATAGTACAACTGTCATACAATACAACTAAAGAATAGGGAAAGTCAGCTCCTGGGTCATCCTCCGAAGTTTCTACCTGACAGGTAGGTACAGATCGCCTCCTCAACACTCCACATCTATCTATCTCCTCCATGTACCGACTCGTCATAAGGTCCACCCCCATGTACCATCCAGTCCTGGTACTCTCGGCCTCAGTCATCATTGTCTGTCGTATGCATCCAACACAACAAGGTGTCGGCATAGCCCGTGCAGGGGTGCGTTTGACGATACTTAGTAGGGACCCCGAGACCTTCTAGGTCTCACATAATTCAACATGGATAAAACAAAAAATAATAAATCAACATATAACTTTACTTAGGTATGTGACCATACATATACCTATGTTTTCATGTAATCCATCTCAATCATGAGGAGAACACAAGGGTTTTGACTCACCTTAAACCAGGATTTATTCTATGGGTAGTATCAAGTAACATTATGAACACAATGTCGAACACCTCGGCTGCTGGAGAAATCCTCCTCTATCGAGTATAGTGGGTCTGCCGCTTCACACAGAGGCTCTTCCCACTAACATCGGACTGCTGAGGTACTCTTCCTGTTGAGTATTGTGGGTCTGTCGCATCACACATAGGCGCTCCCCCTCAAGGATTGTTGAGGTACTCCTCATGTAGAGTAATATGGGTCTGCCACGTCACCAAGCACTCCCCACCGTGGGCCCTCCGCATCACCAAGGTGCTCCCCATTGGGCTTTCCGAGTCACTCCAAGTCAAACTATCAGCAGTCGTCAAGTCTTAGACAGTCACTTGGTCTCCGCACTATGCCCGCTCGCCTCAGGGAGGATCTGCTCCACAAGCTACTGGTTGATACTCCAACTACCACGATGTCCCATGATAAAGTGTCTCAATGTTCCACCACATCATATGGGTCTCAACATAATAGACGGTGCGTCAATCAGACGCACGGTCTGTGAGTTATTAGCGTTTTTGTCTCAGGGCCCCACTTGGATTTGTGCTCGATCCAACCTGATCGTTCCCCATATAAATCCAAAACACGTTGGGGTATTACTCAAAGGGACCATCTCACTCCATGATTTCCAGCGCCACTGACGGTTCTTCCAAAGGACGTCCTGTGCCACAGTTATGGACAAAGGAAAGTAACTCGTTTGTAGTGGGCCTGGGTCCGATCCAACCCGTCTTGGGCCAACATGGTTCAGGTGGCCTAGCCCGACTTGTTGGGTTTAGCCCGGACCGCGAGGGTGCCGTGAGGGAAGCTCGGTCGAGGGGTACCGTGAGGGTGCGGACCGGCTGCGGGGCGCATGCCGGCCGCGATGGTGCGGTCCGGCCGCGGGGGCGGCGGACCAGCCGCGAGGGCACGGACCAGCTGTGAGGGCGCAGTCCGGTCGTGGGGACGCGGTTTGGCTGCAGGGGTGGAAATCCGGCCATGAGGGCATGGACTGGCCGTGAAAGTGCGAACCAGCAGCTGGGCGCAAACCAGCCGTGGTGAGGCAGCCCAGCAGCGGCACCACGGAAGACGGAAGCTTGACAGACAGCGGCGACGCGACAGCTTGGCAAGGCAGATGGCAGCCGCGCGGTGGCTCGGCATGGCTGACGGAGGTGGTGTGGTGGATCGGTGTGGTGGCAGTGTGGTGGCTTGGCACGGTGATAGCACGGTGAGGGGGTTCGGCCCGGGGCGGTGTGGCTGCTCGGTCCATCCGCAAGTGGCTTGGCCAGGCACAATGTTGGTTCAGCCGTGAGGGCGAAGTGTCGCCGGGCGGCGTGGGTTGTGGAGGCCACGAGTGACGATGCCTTTTCCTTCGTCATCTTCATTACCTTCCTTCATTTCAAAGAACACGTCAAAGAAGAACAGCGGAGGGGTCGAGCTGTGTTTATTTGGCCCACACCCTCCACGTTTATTGTGGTAGAAAGTGGTTCACAAAGAACGAAGCATGAACGTGAAACTGTAATCTTCCTCAATGTTTGTTCCCAACCAGCACAAGAAAAGGAGGGAGTACTTGGAGACTGATAAACATTTAGGAACAAAACCCCTACCTCGTTCTCTTATTGACACTGGCACAAGGAGGTATTATGGTCATCGATTCTTCATAGATAAAGACGTCCCATGTCGGAAGAAGTCCTGAGGACGAAGGTCGAACGAGGTTGGAATTCTTCGTTAGCGGTGCGTTCTTCATTGGAGAACATTCTCCCAAGTTCTCCCATTCCACCATTGTGAACAAATGAATAGGTTGCCCAATGTAATAGATTGTAATATCTATAAATTCATTGGCATAAAATTAAAAAATTAATTAATTAATTAAAGGAGAGTTGGCATAATAAATAGATGTGTGTTGGCACAATTAATGTGGAGGAAGTCAAGATGCTCCTCCACATTAATGAGGGGGGTTGAGAGGTTTTCCAACATTTATGATGGAGTTTTGGTTTTTCTCCCAATTAAATTGGGGTTTCAAAGGGGTTTAATTTTGGGTGGTCCCCACCACCATAACCATTCATTGGAGGTTAAGGTCTGGTGGTCCCCACCACCAACTTCCACAAGGAGGTTGGTTTCAAAAAAATAAAATAAAACATGTGTTTATTTTATTTTATTATTTCCAAAAAAAAACCAAAAACTAACTTTCACCCTTGACCAACTTCCGTCAAGGTGAAAGTCTTCTTAAGAGAATATAGGCACTGCAAGTTCAACAGTGCTCTCAGATTTCAATTCTGAGCATTGGTTTAAAAGTTATAAAAACCTGCTCACACATTTAATGAACGTACCTAAAAAAAGTATAGAAATTCATTCCGAGAACTCCGGGCCTCGGAATCGTGAGCCGTAAATTTTCATGGCCTCGTAGAATTCCAATTAATTTGAAAAAAATTACATGGAAATTCATGGGTCTTTACATTATCTCCACCTCCAGATTTAAGTCCCTGTAATCCACTACTCAAACTAATTGGACAAGTGGGGGTACTGAGCACCCATCTGAGCCTCCTACTCCCATGTACTCTCCTAGAGGTTTTCATGATACCAGCGAACGGACACTAAAGTTATCGACCATCCATGAAGGACTAGCTCCTGTCAATCCTCAATCTCTACAGGAACCCCTGTAAAAGTTTCCCCGTCATCGACGTCCATCTCACCATAGTCGATGATGTGAGAAGGTTCATGAACGTATCTCCCCTCCTGGGATATGTGGAAGATGTCATGCACCTGGTGCCACTGAGGTGGAAGAGCTAAGCGTTATGCCACCTCGCCAACTCTACTAAGGACCTGAAAAGGTCCGATGAACCTCAGAGATAACTTGCCTCCTCGGCCAAATCTCCATAGACCTCTTCGGGGTGAGACCCATAGAAAGACGTGGAGCCATACTCAAACTCCAAAGGACTCTGTCTCATGTCAGCATACAACTTCTTCCTGCTCTGTGCATTCTTCATCCACTCCTGGATGATCTGTACTTTCTCTGTGGTAGCTTGTACCATCTCTGGTCCCACTAGCGCTGACTCTCCTGGGTCAGTCCAGCACAAAGTTGGTCTGTAAGCTCGCCCGTATAATGCCTCGAAAGGTGTCATCCCTATGGTGGAATGATAGCTGTTGTTGTAAGAAAAATCCTCCAAAGGTAAGTGATCATCCCAGCTGCGACCGAAGTTGATGACACAAGCACACAACATGTCCTTGAGGGTCTGAATGGTCCGCTCATTATGTCCATCCATCTGAGGATGGAAGGCGGTGCTCAAATGAAGTTGCGTCCTGAAAGCCTCCTGCAACCCCTTCCATAGACGGGAAGTAAAATATGCATCACGATTGGATACAATCGTCGAGGGTACTCCATGTAACCGCACAATCGCCTACACATAGAGGCGTCCCAAGTTCTCTACTGAAACATGCACTCTGATCGGTAGGAAGTGGGATGACTTTGTCAGTTGATCGATGATCACCCAAATCGAGTCATAACCTAGGGATGTACGTGGAAGTCCTGTCATGAAGTCCATGGATATCTCATCCCACTTTCACTCTGGGACCTCTAAAGGCTGAACCAAGCCTACTGGTACCTGATGCTCTACCTTCACTTACAGACAAGTGAGGCACCGAGAGACAAACTCTATTTATTCTTTCTTCATTCCCGGCCACCAGTGATGTCATCAGAGATTCTAGTACATCTTTTCAACTCCTGGATGTACCACTAGATGGGATGTGTGGAACTCCCTAAACACTTCCCCCTGAAGTGAAACTGCCACAATGGTACGTCCTCTAAAGAGGATGACGTTCTCCCCACCTTCATAAAATCTATCAGGTGCATGTCCTGTGGATATCTGAGCACATCGTGCCCCATAGTCAGCATCCCCAGGCTGCACCTCCCAGACTCACTGATGAAGTGGGGGAGATTCTGTAAGAGATTGAAGGAAGGATTCTCCATATCTATCCACAAAGGATATCTGTAAATAGGACATCTTCTCTATCTTCTCGCCTAGCAGATGTATACCAGACCTCCTACTCACTATATCTGCTACAATGTTACCCTTCTCAAATGTATAGAATATCTAAAATTCATATCCCTAGAGGAAATCAATCCAACATCACTGTCTCAGGTTCAGTTCCTTCTAAGAGAAGATATACCTGAGACTCTTGTGATCAGAGTACATGGTAAAATGCTCACCCATCAGATAGTGTTTCCATATCTTCAAGGCGAAGACCATATCTACTAACTCTAGGTCATGGGTGGAATTGTTCTGCTCATGATGTCTCAGCTGTCGAGAACCATATGGTATCACTGCTCGTTCCTACATCAGGACACATACGAGTCTGGTCCCTAATGCATCGTAGTAAACTATGTACCCAACGTCCTCCTATAGAAGCCTCAAGTTGGGGGCACTAGTCAGCCTCTGTCTCAGCTCTTGAAAACTCTGTTGTCATTTCTCTTACCAAACAAAGGGTTTCCCCTTCTTCGTCAAGGATGATAGTGGTGTTGCAACTCTGGAGAAGTCTGGCACAAACCTCTGATAATATCTATCCAATCCCAAGAAACTTTGTACCTCTGTCACACTCCTAGGTGGCACCCAAGTAAGTATCTCATCAAACATTGCTAGATCTACTGCAACTTGAGCCTCCGACATGACATGTCTCTGAATGTGAAACTCTCGGATCTATATTTTTCACTTTGAGAGATTACTATAAAGCCGGTGCTCCCGGAGTGTGTCCAACACTACATACCAAATGATAGGCATGCTCTTCCTTAGTAGCCGAGTAGATCATAATTTCATCGATAAAGACCACTAAAAAGAATCAATGTTTGGATAAAAGATCATGTTCATGAGTCCCAAGAACAATATTGGAGCATTGGTCACACCGAATGGCATAACCAAAAACTCATAATGGTCGTACCTACACGTGAAGGTCATCTTTCGCACATCCTCATCTCATAATCTAAGATGGTGATATCCTGATCTGAGGTCTATCTTTTAGAACCACCGTGCTCCCTTCAGCTGATCAAATCGGTCTTCAATCCTCGGGAGTGGGTACTTGTTCTTCACAGTCACCTAGTTCAGGAGCCGGTAGTCAACACAAAGCTTCAAGCTCCCATCCGCCTTCTTGGAGAATAGAAGCGAGGATTCCCAAGGAGAAACACTAGACTAGATGAATTCCTTCCCCTACAAGTCCTCTAGCTGTACACACAGCTCATGAAGTTCCATGGGAGCCATCCGATACGCTGGTGTATATATCAGTGTCATCCTAGAGTACAATTCAATGTAAATTTCCACCTATCTGCAATGAGTTAGACCTGAAACATCAACAGGGAAAACAACCGTGTACTGGTCTACCACTACAGAATAACTCGGACTCTACACTTCAACAACTCCAAGGGTAAGGCTAGCCAACAGATGAGTGATCGGCTGCACTCTCTTCTAGTAAGTTAATCATGCGATTTAATGGATCCCTTCTCGTTGGTGAAGGTAAACATGGTCCCATCCGTGCAGACACACCGCACATTGCACCAAATACAGTCATTCTAAGAATGGACTGTAGATAACCAGTTCATACCCAAGATGACATAGAAAGTCCTTGATTCCGCTACTAGGAGATCCTAGCTAAGTCTCCCACCTCCTAGAGTAAGATCATACTGCCGGAACCAGTTCATAATCGTCGAATCTACTCCCGTAGGAGTCTCTTGTACTAAGGATCGAGCCAAGGGCTCCATCAGAATCTCCGAGCTCAGAACGAGGGCGGTGGAAATAAAAGAATGGCTAGCACCTGTGTTTATAAGCACTGCAGCTAAGGTGTAGTAGACACAGATCATACCTCATATCATCTCCGGAGTTCCATGATTATAGTCCTCAACTGCCTGGAGATGAGATCTCCTCTATCCACCTGCTCCATGCAGTCAGGGTGGACCTCATGGTTGTGGTGGTAGTAATACCTCAAATTGTCACCCACCACCATTTGCACGACCAGCTCCTCTTCCATGTATGCCTTCTCCCTGCAGACCCCCTTGGTTGAACCTCTGTCTCAGCCTTGGCGGTCATTCGACCATCTGCTGATAATTCAAACGGCGGGTCAAACGGTCATGAGCCATGTGACCCTACTCGCCGCATACACAACACTTCATGCTCTTGGGATGACTATCTCTACTTCAGGTTCCCCGCACAACCGATCTCGAGTCATGCGGTTGCCCACCTGTAGGTCAGGTCCTCTTGGACCTCTGTGACGTTTGTCTGCTGCCACCTATAGAAGACTCCACTATGTGATGACTGGTAGTGGTTCTCGCTTCTAGTGACTACTCAACAAGGAAACTCTCTACCAAGAGGGCTCTCTCTAACACCCCTTCCTGCTTCGGGATGTTGAGTGAGATCACTGAAGCCCTGATCTCCCGCCTGGGTCCCGGTTCGAAGGTCCGGGCCCTGAAGAATGAGTCCCACACCATATCCATGGAGTAACGTGAGAGGTCAGTGAACCTCACTGAGTACTAAGCTACAGTCATGCTGTCCTACTATAGATGAATTAGCTCTTGAATGCGAACTACGCAGAGAGTCACTGAAAAAAAACTCTTCCTGAAATAGGCTCTCGAAGTCTGCCCTAAGAAGTATCACCTTGTCGTGAACCTGATGCATTAAGATCCACCACTTGCATACTTCTTCCTATAGAAGGATGGCGGAAATGATCACCATGAAATCAACAGGTGTCCCTACAACTTGGAAAACTCTCAACATAGACTCTAGACAATCCTTATCTGCCAGTGGGTCCGTCTCTCCCATGAACTTGGGTGACCTCTGGCGATGGAACTCGTGCAATGTGCTCAAGTGGCGTGCATCGTCCTCTACTAGCGCTGGGGGAATCGATGGCCCAATGGGGGGTGGTATCGTTGGTGCCTCTGTAGGTTCCCTTACTAGAAAAGGGCCTCGCACTAAGGCCTCGTCACTCGGTGGGCTATCCAGTGTGTACAACTCTCATAACTCTAGCAGGTTGTCTACGTGGAGGCACCCTGAAAAGAAACATGTTCCCCATGGTCAAAAGTTATACACGATCAGCTAAAAGTTATACCTGGTGAGTAGAATCAAAGGATCACAAAGAAATCTTATGAAAACACACACGCAATCAGTGTTTTCATGCAATGAGTCAGAAATCATAAGTCAGGATCCTTATGTATGGATACATCGACCGCCGCACCAACACTGGTTTCCCAAAATGGATAACCACATTCACTACACTTAACACTATTTACATTAAAAAGAAATATTAGAGTCCCAAGTTCTGTAGTAGAACTAACCCTTCTGATACCAATTTGTCATGACGCGTCCCTTGGGGCCCGTGCCATGACTACCCCCGAGCCATCCTTCCATAGGCCAGGGGCTGGTGACAAGCACCAAAGTCATAATTTCCTAAAACTATGAAGGAATTACCTTTATAACCTGTAAACACACACAAAATCAGGCACATAACTGGATGAAACACCAAGTAAACTGTATAAAAAAAGAGTGTTGAAAGTAAAAGGGGCCAGAATACAAGCCCAACTTGAATTTACAAGTACAACTATGATACAATACAACTAAGGAAAAGGGAGAGTCAGCTTTTGGGTCATCCTTCGAGGTTCTTACCTGAAGGGTAGGTAAAGATCTCCTCCTCATCACTCTAGGTTCGTCCATATCCTATGTGTACTGACTTGTCATAAGTTCCGCCTCCAAGTACCATCCAGTCCTAGTACTCTTGGCTTTAGTCGGCGTTGTCCGTCATTTTCATCAAACACAACAAGGTGCGGGCATAGACCATGTAAGGGTGAGTATAATGATACTCAGTAGGGACCCCGAGACCCTCTATTCCTCACAAAATCCAACAAGGGTAAAAAAATATATGAAATCAACAGATAACCTTACATAGGTATATACCCATACATATACCTATGTTATCAACAAATCCATCTCAATCATGAGGAAAACACAGAGGCTCTGACTCAGCTCAAACCATGATTAATTCTAGGGGTAGTATCAAGTAACATTCTGAACACAATGTTGAACTCCTCAGCTGCTGGAGAACTCCACCTCTATTGAGTACAGTGGGCCTACTACGTCACACGGATGTGCTTCCCACTAACCTTGGACTATTGAGATACTTCTCCTTTTGAGTATCATGGGTATGCCGTGTCACACAGAGGTTCTCCCCACCGTGGGTTTTCCACGTCACACAAAGGTGCTCCCCCTCAAGGCCTGCTGAGGTAATCCACCTATCGAGTACCATGGGTCTGCCGCATCACCAAGGAACACCCCCACCGTGGGTTTTCCACACCACCAACGCACTCCCCACTGAGCTTGTTGAGTCACTCCAAGTCAAATGGTCAGTAGTCGTCAAGTCTCAGCCAGCCACTAGGTCTCTGCACTATGTTATCTCGTCTCCGGGAGGATCCACTCCACAAGCAACTGGTTGATACTAAAACTTCCAAGAATTTACATGAATAAGTATCTCCAAGTTCCTCCACGTCATAGGGGTCTTAACGTAATAGACGGTGCATAAATCGGACACCCAGTCTGTGAGTTATTAACCTTTTTGTCTCAGGGGCCCGTTTGGATTCGTGCTCGATCCAACCTGACTGTTCCCCCACCTCAATCCAAAACACAATGGGGTATCACTCAAAGATACCATCTCACTAAAATATTTACAGTTCCGCCGACGGTTCGTCAAATGGACGTCTGATGCCAAAGTTATGGCCAGATGAAATTAACTCGGTCATAGTGGGCCTGAGTCTGATCTGACTCGGTCGAACCGACCCAGCCCGGCCCATGAGGGCGGCTCGGCCAAGGGGTACTGCGAGGGTGCAGACCTACTGCAGGGCATGGACCAGCCACGAGGAAGCAGTCTGGCCATGGGGGAGGTGGACCAGCTGCGGGGGCACATATCGGCCACGAGGGCGGCGGTCCGGCTGCGAGGGCACGGACCGGCCGTAGGGGGGCTGTCAAGCGGCGGCGGCTCAGCGGACGGTGGAAGGCTGCTCTACAGAGGGAAGCGGCGTGGCGGCTCGACACGACAGATGGCGGCAGATCGGTGGCTCAGTACGGCAACGGTGCGGCGAGGGGGTTCGACCCGGGGTGGAACGGTGGCTTATTCCGGCCGTGGGGGGCTTGGCCGGGTATAGGGCCGGTTCAGCCGAGAGAGCGAAGTGCCGCGGGGCGTCGTGGGTCACGGAGGTCGCGGGTGATGGTGTAATTCCCTTCATCATTTTCCTTTCCTTCATCCATTCCGAAGAACACATCAAAGAAGAACAGTGGAGGGGTTGAGTTGTGTTTGTTTGGCCCGTACCCTTCGCGTTTAGAGTGGTAACAAGTTGTTCATGAAGAACCAAGCATGAACGTGAAACCATAATCTTTCACAATGTTTTTCCCAACCCACATAAGGAAATAAGGGAGTACATGGAAAGTTATAAACTTTTAGGAATAAAACACCTACCTCATTTTCTTGTTGACATTGGTTCAAGGAGGTAGTATGGTCGTCGATTTGTTGTAGATGAAGATGCCCCACATTGGAAGAAGTCCCAAGGAAGAAGGTCGAAGGAGTTCAGCGTTCTTCGTTGGCAAAGTGTTCTTAGTTGGAGAGCTTTCTCCCAAGTTCTCACAATCCTCATTTTCCAACAAATGAATAGGTATCCCAAAGTAATAAATTGTAATATCAATTAAGGCATTGGCTTAAAATTCACAAATGAATTAATTAATTAAAGGTGAGTTGGCATAATAACGATATGTGCGTTGGAAAAATTAATCTGGAGGAAGTCTAGAGGCTCCACCACATTAATGGGGGGGTGAGAGGTTTTCATAAATTTATGATGGAGATGAGTTTTTTCTCCCAATTAAAGGGGGGTTTCAAGGGGGTTCAATCTGAGGTGGTCCACACCACCATAACCTCTAATGGAAGGTAAGGATCGGGTGGTCCCCACCACAATAACCTCTCATGGGAGGTTAAGGTATGGTGTTCCCCACCACCAATGTCTACAAGGAGGTTGGTTACAACAAAATAAAATAAAATGTGTGTTTATTTTATTTTATTATTTCCACAAAAACCCCAAAAACTAACTTTGACCCTCGACTAACTGTCGTCGAGGTGAAAGTCTTCTTAAGTTAATATCGGCGCTGTGAGTTCAACGGTGCCCTCGGATTTCAATTTCGAGAACCGGTTCAAATGATAGAAAAACACACTCACACGTTTACTAAATGTACCCGAAAAAATGTTTTGAAATTCAATCCGGGCTCTCCAGGCCTCAGAATCATGCACTGTAAATTTTCGTAGACTCGTAAAATTACCATTTATTTAAAAAAAGTACATGGAAATTCCGGGTCTTTAAAATCTATGGGGGTTGAAACATAATGTGGACTTCTGTCATAATGAAATTATAGTTGGACCTGTGATGTTTTCCTTTTAGTATCTATGTATATATGTAAATATAAAATATATTATTTGATCCATTGGTGGTTAGGTATAAGTGGGATAACAAGGATATGTAAAATCAATGTCCTCTTTAAAATATAGAAGTTGGGTTGTCTTATTTTTTTTCTCTTGGTCTTAGTGTGGACTATCTTGGCATGGTAGTGAAGTCTTACTATGGAAATGGAAATTTATTAGAGTACATGTTTTCAATTGGATATTATTGTGGACTATAGAATGGAAACGTTGAAGCATCCATTTGAAAACACTTTTCAGGGTGTTTTTGTGGAATGTTGAAAGGGAAAGTTGAAGCATCCATTTTAATTGGATGTTATACAAAAATCATATATAATAAATATTATAATAAAAGTAATTATATTATTATTAATTAAAGGATTCTTATGTTAGGTTAAGATCAAACTCAAAACTTGATGGTACATTTAATTAAATATAAAATCTTGTTTCCAAAAAATCAGATTGGATTCAATATTCACCGAAAGATTAAATATTTTATGAAATTCCAAAAATTCACTCTAAGATAACATTGACATGTGGATTTTTAAAATAATATTCTTTTATTCAAATAATATATATATATATGATTATGTTAAAAATTAACTCTCATGTATGCACATGTAAATTGAAATACAAACCATTGGTGAATAAACCATATTTTTTAAGCCTAAAATGACAAAACTAGAAATTGGGTATTTATTTGTTAATAATTAATAAATACATTGTCATTTTTTAAACCATTATTCACAATTTTAATAATTTTTTTATTACTATTTATTCATTACAATTCAGTAACTATGATATAAATGATAAATATATCCTAGTTCATTAAGACTCTGGGTAACATGTAATGAAATCTATTTAATACATAACATTTATTTCAAAGGAAATTAATATTAAATATTTGGGTATTGATTAGAAAACCTTGAATCTTTAATTTATAATTTATCTACGGTTTTATTTATTATAAATCATGTTTTTAGATAATGTGGGAGATAAAACAAATTCCTCAATGGCATATATTATTCGTGATCCATAAAATATTAGAAATAATATTTCTTATGTGATAAATTTTATGATGTTCTGATATTATTGGATATTCATACTCAATGATGATGTTGATAAGTTGGATGGTGTTAGAGAAGAATATATTAATTATTGTAGTTTTATGAGTTCCCATCCCTAAAAATATCATGCATAAAATAATTTTTTGTAAGGATATCTCTCCAATATATTTTCAAGATGATGAAATAGAATCATAGATAATATATATTTTATTAAATGGGAAATAGTGAAGTCACCATCATTAAACCCTAAATAGAGTAATACATTTATTTAAAAAATTAAAATCAACTAACATTAAATCATTTACTGTGTTTCAATGATGATATTCATTCTAAAGTATTTCAAAACCATGCTAATGTGATTTAGGAATATTTGAAAAATTCAAAAATTTATTTGAAGTAAATTAAGTGGAATTGGAATTGCTTATAGAAATTGGAAATGTGTTTATATAGATAATGAATAATTCTAGAGATGAGTAATATATTATTGAAGAAATTTTAAAGGAATATATAAATATGGATTGTTATTTATGGTGAAAATAACCCTTCATATTAGTGAGAATTCATTGTGGGGTGGGTGGGGGGTTGTGTATTCAAATGATTTTAAAAAAAATTTTAATCCCTATAAGTCATTATTTTTATTTCCAGTATAATACACTTTTTTGGTTTAGTAGGATAGCTCACAGTAAGTCCAATTTAAAGAGAGGAGTAATTCAAGTACCATAATCATTTCATCCAGATGAAATAACTCTCAAGAATATTTGAAATTAGTAATTACTATGAAATGAATATTGTCCTATTTGGATATTCAGAAATTATCCTACCTCTTCCTATGATGCTTCATGGTTTTGTGTTTTCCTTGAGTCGTTCCTTTATAATTTAAACATATTCACTCTGAGTCATCACATCATGATTATTACCATAAAATACTCTAGTAAGGATATCATTCTGTTTATTTTGTTGGATCACCATCTCTGAGGCTGTAGAATTTCAAATAGACCTCTTATAGATAGTTCTAGGGATATTGGAGTTGTACCTTTGTATCCAAGGTATATTCTACTCCATAACTTCAAATACCTCATTATCAATTATAGCAGTAAATTTTTTACATTTATCCACATTATTATTTATTTTGTTGTCATAAAAATCAACAAAATTGACAACAACCTATACCTCTTAATGTGCATCTTCCTCCTATAATAACTAACAAGTATCTTCAACCATTTTCTCCCTATCAAAAGGCTTCACATTATATATAATAGTGAATCTAATTCCTATTTATAACTCATACATGAAATTCAAAACATCATATTTTGAAACAATATAATTAGTTTACTGGTAATCATTAGATTCATCAGGAACACAAGAACCATACTCATCAACAACATCAGAACCCATTCCATGTATTAGCTTATTTGTAAGCATTTCAAACCAGAGGGAACTTAAGACTTTACAAAATTAGAGGTCGTACAGGTTAGATGTAAACCCATTAACTTTATATATGTTCATTACCTCTTTATAATTTGATCAAACAACTGGATCACATTATTTCATGAACCCCTCCCCTTACTCAACCCTTCCTTGAAACCACATGTTGAAGCTAAGTGACAACATCTCTTACATATAAAGTAGAAAGGATAAAAATAAATATAGTTTACCTGGGAGGCAAGGTATGGATTTGGGGGGTCGGTGGTGATGGTTGGTGAGGCGCTTTGATGGGCGGCGGGGCAAACTTATAGGCAGCTACATCACAGTTGGTAAGAGTGGGGAACCATTCTAGGGTTCAGGGCTTGCCGGGGTTGTTGGGAGAAGGTGGCGTCACGGGGGTCGGGGGGAGAAAGGGGGTCAGGGTCGAGTGGTTGGGGGAAGTGATGCCATTGTAAACAAAGGGGGTTTAGTATATGTTTTTAAAATACCGCCACTAAAAGTCCACCGCTTAAGGAAATTTATGTTGTGGTGATATATATACAATCACACACAAATATTAAATATACATTATCATTTTATACTTATGTTACACATTTCAAAAATGTATATAAAATTATATATATTTATTTATATTATTGGTGTCTCTGTCTATATTTATAAAAATTCATACATATATATGTGGGCATACTTTAAAAATATACACAATTGTATATGTGTATAAATATTTACAATACTAATTTATTTGTTTTAGAAACATGCTGGTAAACAATGTGTGGGTAATTACCTATAATTGGAGGGGGTCTAGTCATTTTGGTGTGGGGATTGCGTCTGAGAAATGCTTATGAATTAATTTACATTATATATTAAATTATATATATATATTTATATATATATTTATAAAATATATTATTTTAAATTAATATTTCTCTATGATTATAAATATACTTTCACTTATTTTGGAAAAATATTACTAAACCTAGTGTTGCAGATTACCTATATGGGGAGGGGTGTCGAGAAAATTTGGGGAAGGGGTAGGGTCCATGAAATGATTAAATAAAAATTTATATTTATTAATAAATTATATTTTTTGAGAATATATTTTTATTAAATAAAATTTAATTATTCTTACAACACTCTATTCAACCATTTATAAAAATGTAGGTAAAAATGAATAGGTAATTACCCACATTTATACATATTTCTAATAAACATTATATCATAAAATTATGTTAAATATAAATGGATATTTACTCACACATCCTTTTTCATTGATAATTTTAAACATGGGAAAATAATATATTAACCTTTATAAACATTTATATTTTTAATAACATGTCTGAAAAAATTTCTAAACATAAGAACTTTGCTCTATATTTCACACTTAATCATCATCTATTACATAATCATGAACATAAGAAAACTCTAAGGATCAAGAGCTATATTGTCTTCAAAAATTAGGAAGATTACATAACAACATAGAACATAAAACACAACATCTTTATTGAAAACTTATTTTACATGACCACAACATTTCATCAAAATGGGAAATGCATGAGATACAATGAGGAAATGCATAATAAAAGGGTGAGATATAAAACAATGTAAGGTTATAAACAAGGAATAACATGAATAATATTTTACATTTTAGGAAATAGTAATATAAATGGAGTGAAAGGAAAACATGAACAAAAAGTCATGATATTACAGGATTATCATAACTCAGAAATGTGGCAACAACATTTAACATGATATTAGCAAGAGGAAAGGATCATTGAAAATATAGCACGAATATACCCTTATTTATCTTGAATTATCATGAGTAAACCCTCATTCCACATTACACATCATGATACTAATCTTTACACAATGCATTGGGCGTTATCAGGGCGCACCCATCTTAATCATTTCATTTAATGCATATGTGTGACACATAGATCATAAAACATGGATTGATTAAAAATCATCATTTATTTAATTAATAATAGATGTTTAATAAATAAAATTATGTCCTCAATAAACAAGTAAATGTTCATAAAGGTTGATACCCTTTATAGATAAATGGGTATGCTATTTACTAACATGTTGATTTTGGCATGGAAATTTGTCGTAACATCGATAGCATAACGATATGAAATTGAAATCATAAAATGGTATGATGAGGGATATTGGGGTATATAATCATATATACGTGAAATAGGAATTAATGGGGTGATGGGACATTATTACCCAACATATTTGATGGTATTTAGATGCATATAACAAAATAATTTCTCGAATGTGAATGAGAAAAGTGATATTTATTACTGAATTTGGGCATGGTAACAAGTATAAATGGGAGGAATTAATTAGATATAAAGAGGTATATCATAATTTAACCATATGTATGAAAGTATTAAATATGTTCAAAATAATACTCCAACATTTTTAATTGAAAAAAGTGTGAAGGAACATAATGAAATTTGGTCAAATATGAGAAAGGAAGAAATCTCATACTTGGAAGTGTGATCCCAAAGGCTTGGGAGAGGCTTGAGAGAGGATTATTGGGAACTTGGGGGGACTTGGTAGGATACTAGAGATATTAAGGAATATTTATAACGTTATAAAAGGGGTTTTAGTGAGGAGAAGTGGGATACAGGGTGGGTTTATATAGGAAAATAGAGGGAATTCATTTTTCTTAGGTTTTGGACACCACACATTAAACTAATCCAAACCACAAACAAACCCATGGTTATTGATCATGGTTTCCATCCAAAGGGGAGTGTAAAACATTATTTTTTAATTCCAATATATGAAAATCTTAATATATCATGCTTTCTTTTGTAGAGGTGAGTCACACTCTCGAAGAGATAATTTTAAATGTTAAAATGTTTTATACGTCATGGAGGTCCACTATGGCATGTTAAATTTAACCAAACAAACCTAAAATCACATTAATTTAAAGGTAAAAAATATATTTGACGAGAAACCCTTTTATATTATTTTATTTCCTAACTATTGGATAGTTATTAGTTCATAAAACACATTATATATTTAAATGATATTTAATTTCACCCAAAAATTCAACTATATTAGAAATTTATGAAAAATTCACCCTTGATAATTTTGATGTCCTGATTCTAAATATAATATTAATTTAGTATAAATAATTTTATAAATATGTGATTTTATACTTTTAAAATAAAAAGTGACATTTATAAAAAATTCAGGAGTTCTGACAAAAACAACTTTCAAACCTTAATAAAAATTTAAATTGTATCTATAAAAAATACATGATCATTTATATATAATTAAAATCAATTAAGTTATAATATTTTATTAAAATATTTTTTAATTCTAAAATCCATTAATTCATCAAAATAGATTTCATAATTGAATATTAACAGAAAAATACTATTTGTGCTTTAAAAAATATTTACAATGTATCAATAATAAAATGAATGTATATTCTTCATTATATACAAAAATAATTCACATAATCATAGTACTAGGATCTTGTAACATATCCTCTTATAACACTTGCATAATACCTAAGGGTAAGGTGTGCAATGGTGGCATACCTTTGGTGAGGGTCAGATAACATTGCTCGGGTGGCAATCTCTATTAACATCCAATTCAACCATAGGAAGTGCTATTTTATCATAACGTTTTGAATACTAGATTGAGATTAGTCAAGATAAAAGCCATGTTATACCACCTCTATTATGAGCTCTGACAAAAGGGATTCTCTTGGAGCAATTCTATTGGATGAGGCCATCACTTTATTTTTCTGAGAAAATTTGATTTGTTAAAGCCTTATAATTATACTAATAAAGTGATCACTGTTCAACGGATAAATTAGAAATTTTAAAAATTTATAATGGTATTTTAATATCCAAAAACATAAAACCAAGTATTTTCATACATTTTATATAACCATTTTACATGATAAGGTATTTAATTAGATCAAGAAAAATATTCATTAATAAAATTTGGGGTCGTTAAAATCGTCCCCCGTTAAGAAATTTTTACCTGAAAATTTCATTCCCCCACACTAAAACAAATGAGGCTAACTCTGCTTCATTAATTCCTTTGTTTCCCACATTGGTTCTTCAAACCTGTGGTTCCTTTGCAACACCTTGACGAGGGGCATTGTCTTATTTTGTAGAACCTTTTTTCCAATGATCAAAGAACTTCACCATCTTCTCTTCATATGAGAGGTTATTCTCTAATGGTACCTCCTCTGGATTGAGTACATGAGATGGTTTAAGTATGTACTTCCTCAAAATTGATACATGGAATACATCATGTACTAGAGAGGGTTTTGGTGGGAGTGTTTTTCAATAGTCCATTGTTCCAATACGATCAAGGGTCTACAAAGAGCCTATATACATTGGACTAAGATTAAACTTCTTCCCAAATATCATTACTCTCTTCCATGGTGATATCTAGTGTAATACCATGAATCTGACATCAAACTCTTGGTATCATCAATGACTATCATCATTTCACTTTTTTCGACTCTAAGAAGCATTAATGTGCTACTGGATAGTCTTATAATTCTCCACCATTTCTTTGACCATTTCTAGACCTAGGAGTTTTCACTCCCCATATTCATCCCAACATACTGGTATTATGCACCTCTTCCCATAATGGGCTTAATAAGGATTCATTTGGTTGCACGAGTGGAAACTATTATTGTAAGAGCACTCAACCAGAGGAATATGTTGATCCCATCCTCCTTTGAAGTCTATTGAGCATGCTCTACACACGTCCTCAAGTGTTTAGATATTCTGCTCAGATTTTCCATCAGTTTGAGGATGATAAGTCGTACTGAAGTTCATCTCAGTTTTCAGAGCATATTTAAGACTCTTCCAAAACATATAGTTGAATCATGAATCTTGATTAGATACGATATATAGTGTTAGTCCTTGAAACCTTACCACTTATCTGAGATATATTTGTTCTAGTTGATCCAATGAAAAATCCTCTCGAATTTCAATGAAGTGTAAAATTTTTATAATACAATCCACAACAACCCAAATAGCATGTTTCCTTTGGATATCTTCAAAAGTACGGTAACAAATTCCATGGTGATTTTATCCCATTTACATGCTGGTATGGGTAATGGTTGCTTCATTCCCTTATACTTATTCCTATCATCATTCACATTCTAACAAACCAATAAATTGATGTATAATCAGCGATCTCCTTCAGAATGTTATCCCACCAATAATTCTCACATAGATATTGATACATATTTGTGTTTCTTGAGTGAAATAAGAAATTTGAACTATTTTCATCATCAAAAAATTTATTCTTTAACTCCGGATTTGATGGAACACATAGTCTTGTCCCAAATCTCACAATTCCATCTTCATTAACATTGAATACTGAGGATTTCTCTTTTCTTATAGCTTACACTTTCATCTGAATTATCACATCTTCCTTTTTGAGTATCCTTTAACCATTCAAAAAGTGATGGTTGAGAAACCATTTGTGAAATGATTAATGGTGTTCCCTTCATCATGATTCCCATGTCCATATTCATAAAATCTAATAAGAATGGATCATTTTCAATTCTCATCAATAATAGAATTTTTGGTTATTTTATCCATAGACCATCCTCCACCCTGTTCGCATTCCTAGGGTTGTAATGGATTGATCAGTCATAGAATTTGATCAACTATAACCATCTTCATTGGTGCATGTTCAAGTCTTTTTGTGTGAATTTTTACTTGAGGCTTTTGAGATCCGTATATAATTCACATTTCTCCCAAAATAGTTAATGATTCCAAATTTTCAAATGGAATATTACTACAGCCAACTCGAGATCATGTGTTAGCGATTTTTTCTCATGAACTTTAAATTTCCATAAATCATTGGTAATGAATTTTTCATTTTTCATCAACACACAACCTAGGTATTTTTTGATGCATTATTAAATACCTTAAAAAGTTCTCCACTTGTTGGTATTGTGAGCACGAGTGTAGTCATAAGTCCCCTTTTCAAATCCTTGAATCTCTATTCTCATTCATCACTCCCAAAAACATTAATACCTTTTGAGTTATCTTGGTAAGAGGGTTGGACAACGATGAGGAATTTCTCACAAATTCGTGATAATATCCAACTAACCATAGGAAACTACATATATTATTTAAAAATATTGGCCTCACCCATCCCTCAATTGCAGGTGTCTTAGAGGGATCCATAGACATACCATTTATTAGTATGATATTAACCAAGAATGAGACCTCCTTTAACTAGAACTCACACATTCTGTACATTACTCAGAGTTTCTCCTTTCACATTATCTTTAGTACAATTGTTAGTTTCTCATCATGTTCTTACTTGGTTTTGGAATATATTAGAATATCATCTATAAATATTATAAAAAAAATTGTCAAATTAATCTCTAAATAATCTATTCATCAAGTCCATAAATATTTCTAGACCATTAGTTAGTTAGAAAGACAATATTATGAATCCATAGTGCTCGTATCTGGTGCAAAAAGCAGTTTTGGGAAAATCATCCATCTTCACCCATATATGGTAATATCCTGACCACAAATAAACAATGGAGGAGTATTTTCCTCCAAATATTTAATAAAACAAATCATTAATTCATTTTTGATAACACATGTTATTTATCATGATTTTGTTGAGCTCACGATAATCGATGCAAAGATGCATTGACCCATCGTTCTTCTTGATGAAGAAGACCGGTGCACCGCATGGTGATGCACATGGGCATATAAGTCCTTTATCCATATTCTCTTTGAACATCCATGATTTATTTTAATGTTATTTTTTCACTTAATTTCCATTCTTTCTTTGTTTTGGGGGTTTCCCATGCATTTTGGTGGAAATGGGGGGTTTTCAAAATTTTGGCCAAACTTTGATCCCATTTCCAAATTTAAAAATAAATATTTTTTCTTATATAACTCCTTCATTTTCAACATTTTACAACCATTATAATCCAAAATTGGAATATCCTGGTATATTAAAACCACTATATCCATTTGGACCTTATAAGAATCCACAATCATGATGGATTTGGGATTTTTATTTTGTATTGGGCTAAGCTAAAATTTCATTTCCTGGTTTAATTTTTATTTCTTAAATATATCTTTCAATTATTAATGGATTTAGGGGATTATAACTCTTACCCAAGACCACATAACCATGTCATTCCCCCATACTCTTCTCCCCCTTTTGGATCTCAGATTAATCAAGATTTAGGGCCAAACTTCTATAGATGTCTCAAATCATCCACATTTTATGAGGTAAGTTGTTTCTTTCATAACTCATTCAATTTTTCACTCTTTTACCACATTTTAGTCCCCACATGACCTAATATGACTTATTAGATACCTCTAGTTGTTTTTTTCTTCTCCAAGATTCATCTATTGGTGGATTTGGGCTTCTTTCTTCAAGATCTCTCAAGTAAGTGGGTTTCTATCCTTCCTTCTCTTTTTTTCATAGCATTTTATCTTTTTTTCTTACGGTTTTATCAATATTTTCTTTAAATTAATAATTTCAAAAAATTAGGTATTTGAACCTATGGTTTTTCTTTGAGTTTTATGCACTAATCATGTGGTTTTAGGTTGGTTTTCACTTTGTTATGGTGTAGTGATGGTGCAGTTGAAGTTTCGGACAACTATTTGGAGTTTTTTTTGCACAAATGGTAGGTGATTACATGTGTAAGCATTTCATGATGAGTTAGAATTCCTGATTTACTTATTTCTCATGTTCTTCATATATTTTTTGGGGGTTTTAAAACCATTTCTTATGGATCTGGTAAAGCTTTTAATTTTATAGTTTCATTTTTTTGCTTTAAATTGGGTGTTTTCCATGTGTAACTCTAGTGGAAATATTTCAAATTATTTTATATCATATTAAAGTGGTTTATTAATGTTTTTTGGGATTCCAATACATGTTTGGTGGGGTCTTGGTGTGCTTTTGGGATTAAAAGTGGGGTTTGGAATGGTTTTTATGTGGAAACCCGTGATTTACTTATTGAATGTGTTTTATGAAAATTGTAAATGGGTTATTGAGTTACACAAAGTTTGTATAGGATGTTTATTTACTTTTTGGGTGGGTATATGTTTTTAAAAAGTTCCACTTTGTTATGAGAAGTTTTTTTTGTGATTTTTACCATCTAGGAAACGTTTTATAAATTTTTTCAAGGGATTTATTGAATTGTGACAGAGATATAAAACATGTTGTGGGATTTTTTGGTGATTGTGTTTCTTAAGATGGGATTTTGAAAGGTAAGGTTTGATTTAAGAAGTAAAACATTTTTATAATGTTTTATAAATTTCTAAAATGTTTTATCAAATTGCAATAATGGTGTGAAACACGTTTGTGGGATGTTTTGTGTGAGTGAGATGTAAAAAATGAATTTTGTTTTTGAAAGGATTATTATGTGAAATGTGTGTGGACTTAGTGGAGTATGTGTGACTTAAATGTGTTATTTGCATTTGAAAATTATATTTCAGGGATAGTGGAATTTGTTTGATCACAATAGGTAAAACCTGGGTATTTAGTTTGGTTGACGTGTACTAGTATGCTAGTGATCCCGTGGGGTTCGGCCCTAGTTTCACGTAGCTAGTTTGGAGATGACAAAAATAAATAAACTATGATGATGATTATGATGATGATTTTTGGGGTACCACTAGGTTTTGGGTATTATCCCTAAATGTGGCATGTGAGGATGAGAATAGATACTGTGATGGTTACTTTCATTGAGATACAAGGAACCTGGGACCCTTATCAAGATAGTGCCTAGGGGTTATTTTCCTTCTTCATGTGATCATTACATAATTAATTTTTACTATCAGTATATGGTATGCTTGGATGGAAAATTTAGTAGCTTTGTCATTCTATTTTAAAAGGGTTCATTCTTCAACGTGTCCTACATGAAAACTGTTTTTTAAGTTGCATCTTTTTAAAATTCTTAACATCATCTCAAGTTTATGAAAACATGAAAAAATTTCATCCCTGAATGTTAATTACATGGAATAATTTAGGGGTGTCATCCTATTGGGATTTTTCACACACCCTACTTACAAAACTGAGTGTATGTAGACTAGGTTATTTTTGTAGCCAGTTTGGGTACAGCTTTTTGTGCCAATGGTTCAGATTTCTAGCAGACCTTCGTGATATAGTGTTGTAGAATGGCTTGGGGATGGTTCCCTTTACCATGAAGAGGTTCTTGTGCTGTCCATTTTGGGTTTATTTATTTGTTATAGTAATAGAGAATTTTTTTTAGTTATGTAATTCAATTATGAAAATTTGTAAAAGATATTTTGGATTTAAAATCTCAATTTGTTTTATTGGATTTGTTAGTTGTTTAATATTTATGACCTCAGGAAAATAATTACAAAATTATATTATGTGATACTCAGTCTCTTGTGCCAGCCCATCGGGATCGGGAATGCCCTTTGGGCCTTTCCACAGGCCAATTTGGTTTCCAGTTTTGATGGCGGCCATATTCGGTTCATGAAAAATGTCATCAGTGCAAGTTATGTTCGATCATTGGGTCGTGTTATTTGAGGAAGAGTCTTCATAGTCTGGTGTTAGTATTTCTGGGGCTTGATATTCCGATTATGAGTAGGGTTCTTGGCTAGAACGCCTAATGAATGAATTCAAGTTGCCATTGGATTTTTGGTTTTATCTGAGTCCTTTTGTTTTCATGGTTTGATTATGATTACAGGAAATAAAAATAGAGTTAGCTTAATGGTCTCAGGGAGCTTGTAGGGCCTAGAAAGAAATGTGGACCTGAGGATATTTCCCTATAACACTCTCTGTGACGGTGAAGTGATTGACATATGGGATCCAACCATTTTTTGAAGTCACCCACTAAAACCAGATTCCTTCCACATTTTCTTTTGTCTCTTTTTTTTGGAATCGTGGAAACGTGGATTTAAAATTAAAAATGACACGATTTCAAGAAATGAGAGTTTTGTGGAATGGTTTTCTAATAAAGTGGAAATGGTATGAAATTTAATTAAAGAGTGGAGATGAATTTTTAGAATTATTTTGAAATGGTAAATGGTCTATTAAAAGTATTTTGAAAGTATAAACTATGTCAAATTTGATTTTGAAAACCATTTTCAAATAAAACTTTTTGAATTATTGAAAATGTTTTTTTAATCGAATATAGTAGTTTTGAATTTGTGTGTGGAGTTTAGAAATAAATTATTGATTTGTTAACATATGATAATTCAAAAATATTTATGAATCATTAGATATTTTTAATAGGAATAGATGAGTTTTCAATAGAATGTGTGTTGATGAAAGGGAGTTTTCATAAAACCAGGTGTGTTTTGAAATAGGTTGGGATTTTTGAAATTAATGTGTATGACTTGAATGTTAGTTATCATTTGAATGATTGGGAATTTCTAAAAAGTTTTGTAATATATAAATTGGGGTTTTGATTTCATGGTTAGAGGTCATGAGGAAATGGAAGTATTGGTTGACAATTTTGGTTTTGAAAGTGGACATAATTATTGTTTTATCCATTAGGGTTTTAATGTCTAACAATATACATGGGTTTATATGGGAATATGGATAGTTGATGGAATGACAAGATGTATGTTAGGATGGATATGAGGTTGGTTCCTGGCATAGCATGTAAACATGCATGTGTGTGGCCCATGGGACAACATTGGTGTATATGCTAACCGTGGAACCGTTTATTTTTTAAGAGTTGATTTTAAAGGGAAACATTATGTCTTGATGATTGGTTTTGGATAGTGATTCTTATGTGTTTTTTTGGAAATGTTTTTGTTATGGGATCTATTGACTTAAACAGCCCCTCTTGTCTGAACACTGCTTTGGGTTTCTATTTGGTGGGTAAGATGGGTTGAAGGGCTAGTAAGTGGTCTCCTTATAAGAAATGTTTCTGGATGCCTTTACAGTGGTTTCCCTTCATGTGATTGGATCTTTTTTGTGGTATGTTTTGACCAATGGACCAGATTGGTTGGTTCCTTGGTTTCTCTCATTTGATAAGGTATTCCCACTATAAGAGTTAATGTACGACTGAAGTGAAGCCCGAATTGTTTCGTAGTTGGAAGATCCTCCAGTTGACCAATATGAGGAATATTTTTCTTAACCATTGTAGATTTATTCTACACCATTTCCTTTATTGGTTTTTTGGATCCTCTTATAGTGAGAGAGTTATCATGAAAGTTTTAAAGATACCATAGTTTCCTAAGTTACTTGGTTTGTCGAAGGAGAAAGTAGTATAGGGTTATTGTTGTGGATGGTGTCTAAGAGGGCCTCTGGGTCCTTCCTGAGAGGCTATTATTGCCACTTTCTAGAATTGTGTGATGTTTGGGGACATTTCATATGGTCCCTCTCAATGTATTTTTTTCTATTAGTCGCAATGGTCATGTTAGGTGATGCCTTGTGGTGTCATGTTCTTGTTTGACTGTAAAGGTGAAGTTATAAAATCTTTTGTGGGAAATTTCTTTGTTAGAGGTGTGTCTCCATTCGGGAAATATTGACAACCTTTGTTGAGAGTAAGGTGATTCTATATATAATTTTCTATTTCATTTTCTCATCCGAATAAACAAGGGGTAATGTGTGTGCATATTCTAAGACCTTGTTTCCGCAAAATGTTAGGTATTGGTAAAGTCTGTTTTGGAGTGTGTTATGTCTTGGTGAACCCATTTGGGATTGTAGTGTTGGTCTTTGTAGAACTGAAAGAAGAAAACCCATTTAGGGGTTTACAAATCCTAACTGTAAGGAAAATGATGCTTCAATCATTTGATCTCCATCCATAGTTCCCAAAGAGAAGATGGTGCATAGTCAGGGGAAATACCAGAGTCATTCAAACCCTTGTACAAAGTCTTAACCTCAATATGAAATAAGGGAACAGTTTAATTCTCTAGGGTCATCATCTTGTTCAAGTTGTTCTTGTTTGGTGATAGTGGTGAGAAGACCTCATTTCCATATTATAAACTACATTCATGTTATTCCATTGGGTTTCCATTGAATTTTTATAGAAAAGGATGAAATTTGGGCTGGGCAGATTGAAGATCACAATTTTCACATGGTTAATAGTAACTTTACACTAACCTAGGAAACTGTGTGATAAGAGATAGTAGCTACCGCACAGTCTCTCCACGGTTGTGCGACTCAGCCCATGTTACCATGTGAAGCAACCCCTTTGGACATAATGCTCTACACAGTTAGCACACAGTTTCCCAAACTATGAGGACTAATCGTGAGGTCATTCTAACTCATTAATTTTTGGGGTCTTTTTTGTGTTAGCCCTGTGCAGGTCGGTTAAGATGGTTTGTTCTTACGATGGGGAGACCAAATATGAGTCTTGTGTATTTTATTTTAGAAAGTTATAATGAAATACTACCCCTTGTATCAGTGAATCCATTTGGGCCTCCCCTGTTAGTGTCCTAATTATGTCTTGGGAAAATTTAACTTTCCTCTTATTGTGGGGAGCCCATTTGTGTCTCCCCATACAAGTAACATCGATTTATCTATGGTCTTGGCTTAGTGATAGGTAGACTAGATCAGAGATATCTAACTACCAACATATTTTTTGGGGAAACATTAGTATTGGAGAGCGCCAAATGGTTTAGTTAAATTAAGGTAGTCATAACCTTGTTCAATGTTGTTTCTCATTAAAGTAAGTTTCTTGAGTCTTGTTCAAATAGTGTTTGAGGAGTTTGGTTTTGGGATGTAGTTTGAATATGTTTGATCATTTAGGATGTGATGTTTGTTTTGGTTAGTGAGATTATTCCATCCTGTATCAATCAATTGGAGGTGTTTTGGGGCTTTTGGAGGTGGGAGAAACTTGAAAAATGTGTCCATTTCAGCCTTTTGGTTGGGTTAGGTTTTTTCTTTTGGGTTTGTTGTGGCTTTCCAAGGGTGGAATGTTTTATGGTGGGGATAACTGTAACATCCATGACATCTTTTAAATATATTTTTTCATTTAATTTCCATTCTTTCATTTTTTTGGGGTTTCCCATGAAATTTTGATGAAATGGTGGGGTTTCTCATGCATTTTGGTGGAAATGGTTGGTTTTCAAAATTTGGGCCAAATTGTGAGCACATTTCCAGATTTAAAAATAAATTTGGATTCTTATATAACTCTTTAAATTTTCGACATTTTACACACATTCCACTTCCCAATTGGCATACCCTGGTATATTAACACCAATATATCCATTTATACCTCATAAGAATCCATAATCATGATGGATTTGTGTTTTTTATTAAGGTATTGTGCCAGCCTGAAAGACAATTTCCTGTTTCAATTTTTTTTAATTCTTTAATATCTCGTTCAATTTTTATGTTTTTTGTGTGATTCCAACTCTCACTCGAGCCCACATAACCAATGCACGCCCCCATGCTATCCACCCCCTCATTGGAACTAATATTCATCGTAAATTAGGGAGAAACTTCTCTAGATGTCTCAAATAGTCATGATTTTAAGAGGTAAATTGTTTCTTTCATATCTCTTTCAATATTAACTATTTCCCCCCATTTAAGTCCCCACATGAAATAATAAGACTTTTTAGATCCCCCTAATAGTTTTTGGTTGCTTCAACATTAAAATATTGGAGGATTTGGATAGATTTGTTCAAGTTCACTCAAGTAAGTGGGTGTCCTTCATTCATTATCCCTTTTTCTTAGGGATTCATTGTATTGATTAAGGTGTCATTCATATTTTCATAACGTTTCTAATTTAACGAATGTAGGTTTTCTAACATAGGGGATTTCTTTGAGTTTATGGGTCTAATAATGAGGTTTTAGGTTAGTTTTGACTCCCTTATGGTGCGGCGGTGGTGCGGTTGATGTTTCACACAATAGTTTAGTGTTTTGGCATAAATGGTAGGGTATTAAATGTATAATCATTTCGTGATGAGTTAGCATGCTTGATTTAATTATTTTTCATCTTCCTAATATTTAGTTTTTTCTTAAAACCGTTTTTGATTGATATGGTTAAGCGTTTAATTTTATAGTTGCATTTTTTCTTTAAATTGGGTGTTTTCCATGTGAAACTCTTGTTGTTATATTTGGGTTTTTTACAATATAAGAAAGTCGTTTATTAAATGTTATTGGGACTAGAAAGTTTTCAGTGGTGGGGTTTGGTGTGCTTTTGGGTTTAAAATAGGGCTTTGGAATTTGTTTGATGTGTAAAACCTTGTTGTACTTCTTGAATGTTTTTTATAAAAATTGTAAACGTGTAATTGAGTTGAACAATGTGTGGAAAGATATTTTATATACTCGTTGGGTGTTTGAATGTTTTTTATAATGGTCCACTTTGTTGTGAAATGGTTTTTATGTGATTATTACCATATTGGAAGAGTTTTATAAAATTTCTTAAAGGATTTATCGAATTGTGAAAGAGATATGAAACATGTTGTGGGTTGTTTTAGTTAGTGTGTTAATTTAAGATGGGTTTTTGAAAGGTAAGATGTGATTTAAAATGGAAAACATTTTTTAATGTTTTATAAATTTTTGAAATGTTATCAATTTGAAATAATGATGTAAATCATGTTTGTGGGATGTTTTGTGTGAGTATGACATGAAAAATGAATTTTGTTTGTGAAATTATTATTATTTGACATGTGTACGGGATGATGGGTATATGTGTGACTAGGAAGTTGTATTTCTAGGTGAAAATTATATTTTATGAATTTTGGAACTTATTTGATAACAAGAGGGAAAACCCAGGTATCTTGGTGGGTTGACATGTACTAGTATACTAGTAATCCCGTGGGGGTTGGCACTAGTTTCATGTAAAAAGTTTTATGATGATGCCACTAACTAAACTATGATGATGATTATGATGGTGATGTTTTGGGACCACTAGGATATGGGTATGATCTGTACTAGTGGATCATGTGTACGAGAATGGATATTGTGATGGTTACTTTCACCGAGATACGAAGTACCAGGGACACATAGCGAGCTAGTTCATCATGGTTATTTTCCCGTTGCTTGTGCTAATTTGATACATAATGCATACCATCAGCATATGGTATGTTTGGATAGAAAAATAAATACCTTTTTCATTTAAATAAAAAAGTGTTCATTCTTTAATATATCCTACTTGAAAACTAATTTTGTTAAAAATTGCATGTTTTTAAAATTCATAATAGCATCTCATGTTTAGGAAAACTTTCATGATTATTTTCCTTGAATTTTTATCACATGGAATCCATTAGTGGTGTAATGATAATGGGATTTGGATCACACACTACTTACACCTTTGGGTGTATGTAAACATGGTTATTTTTGTCGCAGGTTTGGGTACAACTTTTTGTTCCAATTGTTCGGGTTTCTAGCTATCCTTCATGATGTAGTTTTTTTGGATATGGCTTAAGGTCGATCATTTATTCCATGAGGAGGTTCTAGGGATTTCCATTTTTTGTTTTATTCATTTGTTATTGTGATTGATAATTGTTTTATGTTATTTAATTCAATTCAGAAATTTTGGAAAAGATGGTTTTTGTTAAAATATAGATTTTATATGGGATCTATTAGTTGTTTTATATTTATAAACTCAGGTAAATAATTTGAAATTTTTATTATGTGATACTTGGGTACTTGTTCCAGCCTATGGAGTTTGGGAACGCCCTTCAGGCCTTACCACGGGCCAAGTTGGGTGACAGTTTTGATGGCGAGCAGATCTGGTTCATGACACTCTTGTTGTTGTTCCTTCAGCTCCTCAAGCTCAAAAAATAGTCATTCTATATGGAGTCTTGGATATTGTCAACCTAACCGGTAAAAGATCAATTTAAAATTACACATCTCTTCTAGGAGGAAGAACAAGAAATTCCCCAGGAAACACTTCAATTAACTCCCTGACAATAGGCATGTATTCAAGGATGGTTGCTTCCATATACTCAATCATCTAATAAAGACACGTTTTCTCATAGGGCAGTAATATCTATCATTAGGATGATGTTGCTAAAGGATATTCATCCTCATCATTTCACTTGTACAGAATCAGGGGTTGATTTTCCATTTGGAGAGTGATTTCCCTCTTATAGAAATTTTTTGGTGGCTCTATATAAAGAAAACCAATCCATGCTAATAATTGCATCAAATGCCACCAGAGGGAGTGTGGCAAGGTTCCCTGAGAAGTTAAATATACCAATTATGAGAAGGGGTGAGTTATATTCATGGGATGAAATGATTTCCCCATTTACTGTTCCCACCGATATCTTTACTTCCATGATTTGTGGCGGTGTTTGGATTGTTCTACTCATCTTTTTTGCTATAAAATAAAGCATAGAACCAGAATCAAAACGAATTTTCTCTATTATTGAATAAATAACTAGAGTACCTTTCACCAATTATTTTTAGGGGTTCACATTGGTAGTACTGATGTCAAAATATGACCCTTACGGCCTCTGAGATTTTTGGAATCCTCCAAAAACCCTTGGCCTAGGGAACTAGTTTGAAATGAACCCTGGTTCATTGTAGTTGAAGCAATGAACAATGTGTTGAGGGTTGAATGGAGCATTCCTCTCCTCTATCGCAGAAACATTTTTTTCTTGTCAGTAGTTAATGGCCAGGTGCCCTTCTCTTCCACACAAAAATCATTTCTTCTTCCCCTTCAGGTAATTTCTGGGGTGCTATTTTTTCACCTTTGGAAGGTGGGGTGATAGATTTTCTTAGCACAATTGAATTTATCCATCGGACCAAGAATTTACACCTTACACTTCTTATCCTTATGATACCCTTGAGATGATCTAATCTCCAGTTCAACAATGATGGCACATAAACAATTTTCTCATATCTATCGATGTCATGTATAGCCATGGCCTTCTGTAGGCTAGGTTTTAGCTCACCAAAGAAGCACTAAACCATGCATTCAGGGGCAGCAACAATGATGGAGGCTTATCATGAAATACTTATGATTTTTCCCTAATATGCTCTGATGGATTAATCCTCTTTTTTCTTGAGGTAAAGGATGTCTCTTTCCATATTTCATCATAGGGTGCAAGGAAAATATTTTTTGATTTTGTTTTTTATATCCTTCCCTTCCAAAACCTTGATATCTTTCTCAAGCTCTGTATTTTTTATCAATGTCCACCATTGATCAGATTTACCCTATATATATTAAGCATCCTGAAGAAACATCTCTTGTTCAGAACCTTAAAGGATTGAGAAGATATTTTCAATGGATATAACCATTATTTTGTAATTGAGGGACCGTATGATCCATTAAAATTAGGTGGTCTTTGTCTCATGAAGCTCTCAATTGTGACTTGTTCTGTGGGGGGGGGGGGGGGGGGTGAATGTTTGTAACGACCAAAATTATTTCAATGGAAGATACATTCTTAAAAATATTTCATAAAATCACATGAAAACACAAAATATTGAACTACTAAGTGCTAAGTGACCATTTAACATAAGTTTGTCACTTCTGTGTTTGGAATTTCAAAAATCTGACATACACGGTTGGGTTCAAGATGATTCTTTGGGTCCAATAAGAAAAACATAATTTTTGTTGAATAGTAACCTACCCTTATGAACAGTAACCTACCCTTATTAATAGTATTACGACCCTTATGAATAGTATATCGTCTAAATAAGAGTAACCATACCCATGAATAAGTAAATAAAATTTAGGCATCTTAGAAAGTGACAATTTGACCATAGTATTCATTTTTTGTATTTTTGTAAGTTATAAATAATTAATTATAATTAATTAATTAATTTTAAATAAAATTTATTTTCTTTAAATGTGTTCATAAATTTGAAAATCTATGTCCTCTAATTTTTATAAATTTTATAAGACCCTACATAATTTTTGAAAGCATTATAAAATCAGTTTTAAATTTAAAAACAATAATTTTAAAGTAAATTATGATTTTAATTATATATTATAGTAATCATATTTAGAAAATTATTTTCAGAAAATGGAATTATTTTTTATATTCTACAGGTCAAAAAATGGTTTGGGGGAAATTTTGGGATTTTTTTGAAATAATTCAGTTTTTAGGTGAATAGTAAAAATACAGTTCTTCACATAACCGGTTTATCCAAATTGCATAATTAATGATGTAATGATGAAATAAACATTATAAAACATTATTTTCGGCCAAATTATATTAAATTTCATAAATGGTTCCTTAAAATACAATAAACTCAATTTTCAAACCTAAAATGAACTTTCCAAAGCCAAAAGTCAAAAGGTTATTTCTTAAAGTGTCTTTTTCTATTTCTTTTACTTTCCTTTTAATAAATTAATGAATTCTAATTATAAAGATGATTAAAAGTTTAAAAAAATTATATTATATCAATATATGATTTATTATGTCAAAAAACTACTATTACAAGTCTAACATTTTATGTATTATTTAATTTAATATTTTTTACTAAAAACACCTCCCTCCTCATGTATAAATAACCCCTCCCCTCCCCCTACCAAACCACACCTCTCAAGCTTCAAACATTGTCTAAACTCTACCCAAGCATCTTCTATATCCCCTTCCCCACGTCCAAGAGCTTCTGGTCTAATCAAAAGACCAAGCGTAGGTCCCTTAAGGAGGATCTCAAAAGGAGGATTCAAGCGGCAATTTCTCTTCCTCTTTCCTTTAATTCCCTTTCAATTTCAAGTAATTTTCTTATTCTCTCCCATACTATATTTGTTCAAATGGTATGGTGACTCTAGTGTCAAACATATACTGGAATTTTATGATACTAATGGGATATTATACCATCCAAACCCCTTCTCCTCTTCCTTTTATTTTATAAAAGAAAATGTTGTTCGTAAGGTGTTAATCTATCACCTTCAAGAACGACAAGTTTTATTTTCCATTTCTACCAAATAATCTGGTCATGAAACCATTTTTTTGGTTGAACCAGGATATTATATATGTATTATTTCCTATTTTATGTTCTGGAACTAACTTATGTACATATTAATAGATGAGTAAACAAATCAAGTTTGTTGTTGTCAAAAAACCACCCAAATTAACCCAAACGATCATCCTTAAATTCTTATCTAATGATTCATCCACATGGTATACAATGTAATTAATTATAATATCATTTTAAATTATGGAATATCATTAATAGCATGTAATATATGTTCTTTATTTTTACCCTAGATCTACACAAACATCAATTCCTGAATACATGTGAAACTCTCAAGAAAACCATAAAAACGAACATTCTCAAACAATGTTTTTAAACTATATAACTCATAAAAAGGCCCATAAAAAATAATGAAATAAAAATGATCCCTATTAATGTATAAAAGGTTCTTTAATTTCTAATTAATTAAAATAATTTCATTATATAGGACATTAAGGTGAAGAAATCATTCAGATACAATGTAAGTGTAAATTCATGAACCCAACAATCATCCTTCGGGTTCTCCCTCTTTCACTCCATTTTGATGGGTTTACTCCTTAAAAATCTTTTGAACATAATTATCATTAATATTCTGGGATATAAATGTTTTTCACTATCATTTATGAAAAACCAGATGTTTTCCAAAAGAACTCTTCTTTCAAGAACACACCTTTTACTTCTCATTCAAGATTGACTATTCTTGTATCAAATATGTTATTCTGTCTTTCTTTTGGGAATCCAATGTTTATGAATGTGTTCTTATGAGATGAAACACATTCCATTTCATGGGTTAGTTATGTTCATTTATGTTATATTTTCCTTGTGGCATGCATGATAAATGATAATATAATGATGTGACGGGTGCGACCAGAATTATATAGCGCAATATGAATGCTTAAATGTGACGGGTGCACCCGAAATTATACAGCTCTGCAATGCATTGGTTAAAGTGATGAATCTCATGAGTAAATTTGAAATGATGTGTGAACAATATTCTATCTTTTTTCACAATCATGAGTGGTACTTAACCACTAAGACATGATGTTTCATTTTTATGCTTTGCCACATTTCAAGTCCCTTATTAAAGCTTCATCTCAGGATTATTTGCCTATGTTAGGGATATGATTATCCCATGCTATATTGTTCTTATCTATCCTCTTACTATGATTATAGATCACCCCTTTTGATGTATATCCTAAGGTGGCTACATGTACTAAGGAGAGGTCAAGTGCCAATAAGAAGCTAGAGAAGAAGAATTGAAAAATAAAGTTTATGCTCGATGTTGTAATTGTTATGTATGGTCATAGTTTTCCCAAGACACTAAACCATTGGATCCTCTATGTCTAATTCTATTATGTTTTTTATCATTAAAAAGATGTAATATTAATGTAATAATAGGTTGGGTCACTACAGTTGGTATTAGAGGAAAGGTTTAATTAATTTTGGAATTAGGATTGGTGAACCCTAGAGAAAACCTCTTGCCTGAGTCTAAGTACTAATATTCACACAAGAATCATTAAATAGGGATCCCATATGTTATGATTTTTTTAAATGAATAAATTATTCAGGAATTGTGGACTTATGTTTTTTTCTAACCTTTTCTATTTTAGAAAATGCTGGGAACCAGGAGAAACATGGCCAACAACTCGTGTGAGTGCCAATGCAACGATTCCCAAACAACATCCCCAATAATTTGGGTGGTGGAGTTCAAAACATCATGGCGATTCTTACCCAATTATCTCAGGCTATGAAAAATAATAATAATAATAAAGGGGAAATTCCTCCTTCACCAAAGAGTGAGAAACTGGCTATCGAATGTTTTATGCAGCAGCAACCACCGAAGTTTAGTGGATCTTCCGATCCACTAGTTGCGGAATAGTGGGTCAACTCCATGGAGAACATATTTTCCTTTCTTCACTGTTATGAGATGGAGAAGGTGACACTATCAATTTATTATCTAGATAGAGAGTCCTATCAATGGTGGGATTTGATTAAGAACTCCAAGACAAGGGAGGAAATTGAAGAGATGGAATTGGAAGACTTTAAGATAATGTTTCTTAATAATCATTTACAATGAACTCTTCGTATGAAGATGGAGAGAGAATTCGTAGAGCTCAAGGAAAAAGAAGGAGAATCTGTCACAACCTACGAAGAAAATTTCACAAGGCATGCAAGGTTCGATTCAGATTTTTTTATCAACAATGATAGCAAAATTGATAGATTCTTTAGTGGATTAAAACCAAACCTTTGAAAGGCTCTTAAAATCCAAGACTTCAAGAGTTATAAAGAAGTTTTTCAGTGTGCTCTCAATGTGGAGATGATTTTTGGAGAATGGTCCCTTGGATATGGTGATAAGAAATGAAATATTGAGTTTCAAGCCGGTGGATCTAATGAAAATGGTGGGAAGAAAATTCAATGACCCACTTGCCAAAAATGTGGGAAATTTCCCAATGGGAACTGCCTCAAAGGGATGGGGAAATGCTTCAAGTGTGGGAAATAAGGACACCTTGCTCAAGAGTTTCTGAAAGACATAATAAGGAAGGATAATGTGGCAGAATAAAGGAGAGAACCATTTATTGTTCAATGGTAAAACTGTAGGGAGCTAGGGCACTATGCAAGCTAGTGCACTGAACCTCAAGTTCTCGAGGGTAATCAGCGTCAGCAGCCACCAAATCCAAAGGAACAAGAGTAGGCTTATGACATCACTACTAAAGAAGTGGATCAAGAGAATGAAGTCGTACAAGGTACACTTTTTTTCAGTCAATAATGGAAATAGTCTTATGTTATTATGGTTCTACACATTCCTTTATATCTTGTATGTTTGCTAGAACTATAGAATAGAAGCCCCAAAACTATGAAGTAGTGATATCGGTAAAAACACCAAGTGGTTCAATCAATTCAACCCACGTGTTTGACTCTTCTCATGTTTGCGTTTGTGTGAAGATTCATCCAATGAATTTTGTAATACTTCCCTTCATAGAATCTGATGCTATAATGGGAATGGATTGCCTCTCATTATATAGAGCACATATCAACTGTCAGGAAAAAGGAAATATCTTTTCATATTCCAAACCATCCCATGCACCTCTACAAATTCAAGGAAGATCATGAATCTCTTTTGAAAAATATTTCAATGGTGTGGGTGTTGATTCCCTATGAAGAAGCATACCTCTCCCAGATGGTTGAGTCAATGGAAGGTGCCAACCGTTCTGAAATTCCCATCATGAGGGAATACAATGATTTATTTCCCGAAGAGTTACCCGAAATCCCCCTATATCGTGAGATAGAGTTCTTAATAGAACTCATACCTGGTGCTACTCCTATATCAAAGTGTCCCTATACGATGTCTCTTATTGAACTAGAGGATTTAAAGAAGTAGCTACAAGAGCACCTGGACAAATATTTCATACGCCCTAGTGCATCACCATGGGGTGTTCTAGTTCGCTTTGTGAAGAAGAAGGATGGAACAATGCAGCTGTGTATTGACTATCAGGACCTCAAAAAATCACCATAAATTACAAGTATACTCTTCCAAGGATTGATGACTTGTTCGATCTGTAAAGAGGATCAAAATATATCTCAATGGTGGATCTTCATTCTGGATATCATCAGCGAAAGGTGAAGAAGGATGATATTTAGAAGACTGCCTTCCGTACAAGGTATGGGCACTATGAGTTTATAGTGATACCTTTCGGACTTACTAATTCCCCTGCAATCTTCATGGATTTTATGAATAGAGTGTTTAGACATTACCTCAACAAATTTGAGGTAGTGTCTATTTATGATATTCTCATCTTCTCTATGTGCAAGGAGGAACATGAATAACATCTAAGACTTATGTTGGTGACATTGAGAAATGAGAAGTTTTACGCCAAGTTCAGAAAGTGTGACTTTTGGATGAAGCAAGTCACGTTCTTGGGACATGTGATCACAAGTGAGAGAATTTATATAGATCCTTGAAAAACAAAGGCAATTGAGGAATTCCCTAGGTCCTCTAGTGTCACCAAAATCCGTAGTTTTCTTGGATTATCTGGTTACTACCGACGTTTTATGAGAATCCTCTCGCGATTGTCAAGCCTGCTAACTAAGTTAACAAGGAAAGGGGTAATGTTTGTCTGGAAGGAAGAATGTGAGGGAAAATTAAAGGATCTAAAGAGAAGGTTGATCACTGTACATGTACTCACAGTACCGAAAAGTGGAGAATATTTTGTGATATATAGAGATGCTTCAAAGAAATTATTGGGTTGCATACTAATGAAAATGATAACGTGATAGCCCATGCCTCAAGACAGTTAAAGATCTATGAGCAGAACTACCCGATGCATGATCTAGAGCTGTCAACTATGATTTTTGCCTTGAAATTATGGCGGTACAACTTTTATGGTGATAAGTGTGACATATACACCGACCACAAGATCCTGAATTATATATTCACACAAAAGAAGATCAACATGCGTCAAAGGATATGGTTAGAGCTAATTAAGGATTATGATTGCTTTATTCACTACAATCCTGGAAAGGCAAACATGGTAGTTGATGATCTAAGAAGAAAAGAACCTACTACACTATCCATGTTATGGATTGAGAAAGACCCTATCTTCTTAGATATGTAAGGCATGGATTTAGAAATCATAAGGGAAAGAGATACATCCTACCTTTCCCAAATGATTCTGCCACCATCTATCCAAGTACTGATTAAAGATGCACAAAGGGATGACGTGGAGATACAAAAGAGGGTGGATGAAGTAAAGGAATGGAAGATGCATTAGTTCTATATCTATGATGATGGTGTCATTTGGTTTGGAACGCGTCTTTGTGTGCCTTCATCACCCGGGATAAAGAAGGAGCTATTGGACAATGCACATAGCTCAACATTCTCTATCCATCCAGGTAGTACCAAGATGTAACATGATCTCTGAGAACACTTATGGTGGGATAAAATGGAGAAGGATATTGCAGAATATATATCAAGGTATTTGGTATGTTAGAAAGTTAAAGAAGAGTGATAAAAGTCCAAATGGATGATGCATCCATTGCCTATACCCAAGTTGAAATGGGAAAATGTTACTATGGACTTTTTCACGGGTCTCCCGAAGACGTCGAAGGAAAATAATGTGATATGGGTTGTGGTTGATCGAATCACCAAGACTTCCCATTTTATCACTATTCGAGAAAATATTTCTCTTGAACAACTTGTAAGGATATATGTGATGGAAGTGGTGAGACTGCATGGTGTTCCACTCCCAATTGCCTCTGACTGAGATCCAAGGTTCACATCTAAATTTTGGTGGAGCCTTCAACATGCTTTGAGTACGGAGTTAAATTTCAGCACGGCCTATCACCCCCAAACCGATGGCCAATCTAAAAAGAATATTCAGACACTTGAAGATATGCTAAGAGCCTAATCAATAGAATTCAAAGGTGGATTGTATCAACATCTCACTTTGGTTGAGTTCTCATACAACAATAACTTCCACTTGAGTATTCAGATGGCTCTATATGAAGCTCTGTCTGGAAAACGATGTAAAACTCCAACGTGTTAGGATGATGATGGAGAAAGAAAGCTGCCTGGACCTGATCTTGTTCAAGAGATGACAATGAAGGTTCAAGTCATCCAGAAACACATCAAAGCTGCTCAAAGTCTGCAAAAGAGCTATGATGACAACCGTCGAAGGGATTTTGAGTTCGACATTGGAGATAAAGTCTTCCTTCGAATATCACCATCTAAAAGAGACATGCGATTTGGGAAGAAAGGAATGTTAAGCCCATGGTACATTGGCCCCTTTCAAATCCTTGACCGTATAGGAGCCCTGGCCTATCGGCATGAACTTCCAACGAATATGGCTCAAGTTAATGATGGTTTTCACGTATCACTCCTGAATAATTACATACCTGATCCCTCACATGTACTAAACTCAGATGTGGTACAGCTAGAAGATGATCTTTCCTATGAGGAGCAGCCAGTAGAAATTCTGGACCGGAGAGATAAGGTTTTACGCAACAAGACAACCCACCATGTCAAAGTGTTGTGGAGGAACCATAAGTTTTAAGAAGATAAATGAGAATCAAAGGAGGCGATGAAGGATAAGTACCATCACTTGTTTATGTAAAGTGAAATTTCAAGGGCGAAATTTCATAAGGGGGGAAGAATGTAACGGCCCAATGTATTTCAATGGAAATTCACTTCTAAAAAGTATGTCACAAAATGACATGAAAATAGAACATAATTAACCACTAAGTGCTATGTGACCTTTAAACATAATTTTATCACTTATGTGTTTGGAATTTTAAAAATCTGACATACACTGTTGGGTTCAAGATGATTTTTTGGGTCCAATAAGAAAAAATTAATTTTGGGTGAATAGTAACCTACCCCTATGAATAGGAACATACCATTATGAATAGTAGTACGACCCTTATGAATAGTACATCATCCAAATAAGTGTAACCATACCCATGAATAACTAAATAAAATTTAGGCATCTTAGAAAGTGACAATTTGACCATAGTAAATGTTTTGGTATTTTTGTAAGTTATAAACAAGTAATTAAATTAATTAATTAATTTAAAAGAAATTTTATTTTCTTAAAATGTGTTCATAAATTATAAAATCTATGTCGGAAAATCTTTAGATAATTTTATAAGACCCTACATAATTTTTGAAAGCATTATAAAATCAGTTTTAATTTTAAAAACTATATTTTTCATGTAAATTATGATTTTAATTAAATATTAAATTAATCATATTTGGAATACTATTTTCAAAAAATGGAATTCATTTTTTGATTCTACACATCCAAAAATTATAACGGTGAAATTTTGGGATTTTTCTGAAATACTTCAATTTTCATGTGAATAGTGAAAATACAATTTTTCACATAACCGGTGTATCATAGATTGCATCATTAATGATGTAATGATGAAATAAACATTATAAAACCTTAGGATCGGACATATTATATTAAATTTCATAAATGGTTCCTTAAAATAAAATAAACTAAATTTTCAAACCTAAAAAGAACTTTCCAAATCCTAAAGTCAAAAGGTGATTTCTTAAAGTGTCTTTTTCTCTTTCTTTAACTTTCCTTTTAATTAATTAATGTATTCTAATTATAAAGATTATTTAAAGCCTAAAAATAATTATAATATATTAATATGTGATTTAGGATGTCGAAAATCTACTATTACATGTCTAACTTTTGATATAGTATTTTATTTAATATTTTATACTAAAAACACCTCCCTCCCCATGTATAAATAACCCCTCCCCTACCCTTGTCAAAACACACCTCTCAAGCTTCAATAATTGTCTAAAGTCTTCCCAAGAATCTTTCCTCTCCCATCTGTCACAATCAAGATCTTCTGGTCTCATCAAAAGACCACACTTAGGTCCCTTAAGGAGGATCTCAAGAGGAGGATTCCAGAGGTAATTTATTTTCCTCTTTCCATTAATTCCATTTCAATTTCAAGTCCTTTTCTTATTCTCTCCCAACATATCTTTTTCCCAATATTATGGTGAATCTAGTATCATAAATATAATGGAATTTTCTGATACTAATGGGATATTATACCATCCATCCCACTTCTCCTCTTCCTTTTATTTTATAAAATAAAACATCATTCGTATGGTGTTAATCTACCACCTTCAAGAACAACAAGTTTTATTTTCCATTTATACCTACAAATATGGTCATAAAAACATTTTTATAGTTGAACCATGATATTATATATGTATTATGTCCTATTTTATGTTCTGAAACTAGCTTATATACCTATTAATAGATGAGTAATCAAAACAAGTTCGTTGTGGTCAAAAAACCGCCCAAATTAACCCAAACGATCATCATTAAATTCCTATCTAATGATTCATCCACATGGTATAAAATGTAATTCATTATAATATCATTTTTGATTCTGTAATATCAGTAATAACATGTAATATATGTTCTTTTTTTTACCCATGTTCTACACAAACTTCAATTCATGAATACATGTGAAACTCTCTAGAAAACCATAAAAACGAACATTCCCGAACAATGTTTTTAAACTATATAACTCATCAAAAGGACCATAAAAAACATAATGAAACCAAAATTACCCCTATCAATGTATAAAAGGTTATTTAATTTATAATTAATGAATATAATGTCATTATATAGGAAATTAATGTGAAGGAATCGTTCAGATACTAGGTAAGGAAAATTTCTCGAACCCAACTTTCATCCTTCGGGCTCTCCCTCTTTTACTCCATTTTGATATGGTTACTCCTTAAAAAAATTGATCATCATTGTATTTAATTTTCTGGGATGTACATTTTTTTCATTGGAATTTATGAAAAACCAAATGTTTTCCAAAATAACTCTTCTTTCAAAACACACCTTTTACTACTCATTCATGATTGACGGTTCTTGTATCAAGTATGTTATTCCCTCTTTCTTTTGGGAATCCAAAGTTTATGAATGTGTTCTAATGAGATGAAATAAATTACATTTCATGGGTTAGTTATGTTCATTTATTTTATATATTTATTGTGTCATGCATGATAAATGATAATTTCATGATGTGGTGGGTGTTCCCAGAATTATATAGTGCAATATGAATGTTTAAATGTGACGGGTGTGCCCGGAATTATATAGTGCTCTAATGCATTCGGTAAAGTGATGAATATCATGAATAAATTTGAAATTATGTGCTAACAAGATTCTATATTTTTTCACAATCATGTTTGGTAGTTAACCACTGAGACATGATGTTTCATTTTTATGCATTGCCACATTTTATGTCCCTTATTAATGCTTCCTCTAATGATCCTTTGCCTATGTTATGAATATGCTCATCCCATGCTATATTGTTCTTATATATCCTCTTATTGGGATTCTAGATCACCCCATTTTTATGTATATCCTCAGGTGGCTACATGTACTAAGGATATATCAAGTGCCAATAAGAAGCTAGAGAAGAAGAAATGGAAAGAAAAGTTTTTGCTCAATGTTGTAATTGTTATGTATAGTCCTAGTTTTCCCAAGACTCTAAACCGTTGGATCCTCTAGGTGTAATAATATTATGTTTTTTATATTTAAAATTATGTAGTAGTATTGTAAGAAAAGGTTGGGTTGCTACAATTTTCATCTTGACCCATGTTTCTATTCAAAACATGAGTTAACAGTGAGAGTATCGTGAGAAAGTATGTGATTCCGGCTCTAATCAGATTGGGCATCTAATTAGAATAGTCATCACATTGCTCTTCGCATTAGTTTTTAGCTCGGGTATTCCTAATACCAGCCATTGACATGAATAAAAGGAATGTTATGGGAAACACATATAGTTCAATTCAATGACAAAAAGAAATAACATAAACATTACATTTATTTTATAAACCTATCTATGTTATCCATGATATACTTTCCAACATATATTCTTAGGGGAATTTTTTTAATTCCCTTAATAATAGTTCATACTAATATTATGAATTTACTAAATCATATCTCCTGTGTTTGTCATAACCAACAGTACAGAAAGGCCCTTTGTTGTGCATCAATTCTCGTTCAAGTCCATCTCATTTCGATTTTTTTGGGTTTTACCCATAGAGACATTTGTGCCAGAGCCTCCTCTACTTGCTCATTTCTAGACAGGGATGTATTTTCATGATAAACCACTTACATAATACTCACCGAAATTTTGGTATGTTTTTGTTATACTTAGTTTTATCCCTAAGGCCTTCACTAGTGTTTTCTAATCCTAATCCCATAAATAACTAAACCAATCCTTTGATACCAACTATAAAAACCCTGGTCTTTATTTCACACTTAAACATAATTTATAAAATAAACATTCACTTAAGACAACTCATATGATAGATATGTCTAGTTTCTTGGAAAATAAGCAATATTACATAACAACTTAAAACACAAAGCACAACACCTTCAGTGAAAACTACTTTTATATGCCCACAACAATCCTTCATACTTAGCAGTGCAGGGGGTAACTAGAGGTCATAAATAAGAAAAAGGAGATGTATAAATCCTAGTAATGGAGTAAAAAAGTAATAACATGAAGAATATTGTTCAGGTTAAGAAATAGTCATATCAAAGTAGGGGGAGAGAAACATGAACATAAAAGCATGATATAACATGATTATCATAACTATGAAATGTTGGAACAATATTTAACATGATATTGGCATGATCCAAGGTTCATTGAACATGGATAATGAGTAAACCTTAATTTCACATGAATTATCCTAAGTAAACCCTCATTTAACTTGATGTATCATGATACTAATCTTTACCCAATGCATTTGAGTTCTATTAGGGTACAACCATTGTAATCGTTTCATTTCATCCATAATTATGCCACATAGACCATACCACATGGATTCATTATACATCATAATTTATCCCACGAATAAGAGATATAGAATACATAAATTTATATCCTCAATAATCAATTACATTTTCATAATGTTGAATACCCTTGATATAGAAGTGGGTATTGTATTCACTTACACGATGATTTTGTCATTGAAATTTCGGTGTATCTTCGACAGCATAATGACGTGAAATAGAAATTTGAAAATTGTATGATGAGAGAGAAAGGGGTCTCTAACCATTAATAAAAGAAATGTAAAGTAATGATTTCATGGAACATTATATCTCAAAATACGTAATGGAATTTTGATTCATAATATAGCAGAATTGATTGAATGTAAATGAGAAGATATAAATTCATTACTGAATTTCGGCATGGTAACATGTAAACATGAGAGGTATTAATGAGAGACAAAGAGTTATATCATTAATAAAACATAAGTATGAAGGTATGGGGTAGGTTATAAATCATACACAAACATTTTTAATTCAAAATAAAAGGGTAAAACAACTTAATGAAATTTGGACAAAAATGAGAAAGGAAAAAATCCCTTACTTGGAAGTGTGATGCTAAAGGCTTGGGAGAGGCTTGAGAGAGGATTCATGGGAGTATGGGGCAGCTTAGGAGGATACTATATAAATGAGGGTATATTATGGATGTTCTCTATGGGTTTTTAGTTTATATAAGTGGGATAATGTGTGGGATTATATAGGAAAATAGAGGTAATTCTTTGTTATTTAGGTTTTGGATACCACACATTAAACTAATTAAAATTATAAACCAACCCACGGTTTTTGACAATGGTTTTTTTACAAAGGGGAGTGGAGAATATTATTTTATATGTAAAATGGCCTAAATTCTTAAAGGATTAGGGTTTTTTATGTGGAGGCATTTCGCACTCAAAAAACTCATTTTAAAAGATAAAATGTTTTATATGTCTTGGAGGGTCCACTAAGGCACCCAAAGTTTTATCAAAATAACCTAAAATCACAATATTTTAAATTTAAAAAATATATAGGCCTATAATACAGTTTATATTATTTTATTACATCAATATTGATTCATTATGATTTCATAAAACACATTATATATTTAAACAATATTTAATTTTTATCAAAAAATTCGACTATCTAAGAAAATTATGAAAAATTCACCATTTGTTAATTTCAACATCAGGATTCCAAATATAATATTAATTTAATAAAATTAATTTTATAAATATGTGAATTTTTACTTTTAACATAAAAACGAACATTTATAAAAAATTCATGGGTTTTGACAAAAATGGCTTTCAAACCATAATTAAAAATAAAATTTTATTCATAAAAATTATATGATCATTTATATTTAATAAAAATAAATTTAGTAATAATATTTTATTAGAATATTATTTAATTCAAAAATCCATTAAATCGTCAAAATATATATCATAATTTAATATTAACTAAAAATTATTATTTGTTCTTTAAAAACTATTTACAATGTAATAGTAATAAAATGAATGTATATTCTTTATTCTATACAAAAATAATGCAAATAATAAGAGTTATAAGGTCATGTTACATAACCCCTTATAAAACCCTAATAAGACCTAATGGTGTAGTTTTATATGCTGAAAGACTCTTGGGGAGGCTCAGATTACAGTGCTTGGGTTGTAATCTTTATCAACTTCCTCTTCTCTCATAGGCGGTTCTGTTCAAACTTAATGTGTTGAAGCATGACATGGGATTTGTCAAAAGATAAGCTTAATGATGCCACAACCTTTTTGATCTCCATAAATAGGGATTTTTATGGAGAAATTATACTGGATGAGGCCATCGCTTCCTTTGTATATATAAGTTTGATTTGTTAAAGCCATAAATTTATACTAATCATGTGATCACTATTCAACGACTTTGTTAGAAACGGTATCAATTCATAACACAATTGTGAAAACCAAAAACATAAAACCAAGTTACTTCATACGTTTTTATAAACATTTTACATAATAAAACATTTAATTGGATCAAGATATGTTTTTATTTATAAAAGGTTGAGTCGTTACACTTATAGTAATTTTAATTTTGACGATAATGGTATGAAAAATTTATAGTAAGGTATGAAACAAAAAAAATCATCTAAAAAAAGATATAAGTAATTCTAAAATGATAATATATTATATTAGTTATGTTATTATTTAAAAAATTAACATTAAAAATTACAGATTCGTATTAATTAAATTAACAACATATTATGAATCTTCATGTCAAAACTAGGCGAAAGGTATTTTATTAAAAGAAATTATAAATGTAAATGTAAGAAATTAAATAGTAAAAGTGATTTATATTTACAATTTATATTAAAAATTATGATAATATTATAAATGATATATTTATTTTTATTTATGTTTCTTAAACCTTTAATGGATTTATTTTCAGAGTATATATAAAAATTAAATGCCTTTATATATTGAGTGATATATAATATGTCCAATTCATTAACAAAAAATAATTTTTTTAATTGAAGTTTAATTATACTATTTTTTATATATTTAAACATTAAAAATAATAATAATGTTTTAAAATATTTTAGATATAATATATTATTAATTTAAAGATCAATAAAAAAATTCAATTTTTTTAAAAGATGTGTCCTAAAGGTAAATTATAATTAAAAGATATGATTTCATGTTCAAATTGAATTTTGAAACCCATAATTAAATATCTATCTATAAAGTTATGTAACGCTTAATAACAACATGTATTTTTTTAAAAAAGTTATCATGAAAACATTTTCTATTTTAAACATCAAAATCACTATTTTAATTGGTCAATGTTTGAGTAACACAATTTAACCCATTTTAAAATAATAATTTTAGTTCAAATTTATTTCTACTTATTATAATTATACATTTATGAAATCTTTTATTAATTTTAGAACAATTAAAAAATTTAATACAAGATAAGATACATTATATTTATATTAATACTATCTGACCAATATTAATTAATTAATATTTTTATATAAGTATTAAAAACATTACCAAGTACTTGTGTATTGTAAGAAAGGAAAAAATTCATATCCTAAAAATGTTGTCATCATAAAAGTGAGAATAAATCACTCTATGAATATTTATATTGTATTATAATTATTAATAATATATTATTTTTTACATTAATATACAATGTTTTTAAAAAATTAGTATAGTGAATTTCCACAATGTTTACACAGTATCGATGTAGGACATATACACTGTTGGAAAAATAAATATCAAGGGACTTGAAAAATTTTAAAGTTATATTGATTACATTAATAATGATATTACATGGTATTTATGGATAATTATAAAATTTTAAAAAATATATATTGATGTAAAAGAATTAAATTTATTAATTTATTAATATTTTTAAACTCAAACAAGAATATTTACATTAAAAATCTATATAAATGGAATTATTATTTTAAAATTATTTAAAATTAATTAAAAATGATAATACTTTATTAGAATTCATATGTGGATTAGTATGGGTCAACCTTATCCCCATTTTCCATTTATTATATTCATGACACTTATATGTTAAATTCATAACTGTTTTGGGAAGAATAGTTCTAAAAATGCCTTTAAATCTTATCTATAATATGGAACACACTATAGCCTTCCAAATAACTTCTAACTGTTAATTATTACATCATACTATAACAAAATAACTCGATAAAATTTACCGTCAATGATACCAAGGAAAATATTTATCCTTGATTATCTGTTACAAATACATTATATAAAATCTAAAGGTGGTGACTTGAAGAGAAAGGTAATGGTTATCCTAAAACATTTTCTTCTATTACATAAAACTATATTTAATTGAATAGATTTTAAACATCCTATTATTTTAATTAAATGATTTTATTAACGTATTATAATCACCATTATGATCCATTATTTCTTAGTTATCACTCCTTCAACCTCATCGATCCATTTTTATAATTCATTAGAGTATCGAAGGAGATGTTAGAGATTCAGTTAATTTTTTTTATATTCTCCTACTCTCAATTCCATTATATATGTACACATAACAATTATTTTTAAATTACTATTATAAATCATTATTAATATTTTTATAGAACTCAAGAATTTATTAATTTTTTTCTTCCTCTAAAATATTTTATAAATAAAATCTATCACAATTGTTCTTTTACGCAACCAAACCGAATGAGAGTGTTTTAATTTTAAGTTACACCATTCATGTGTATTCATTAAAACTATTTTCGTGGTGTGATATTAAATAAATAATAATTGAATATAATTTTTGTGATTATTTAGTGAAAAAGTAATCCTAACAATAATTATATTGAATGTAATTAATCAAAGTCATTTTTAATCAAGTAATTTAATATTAGAGAGGAAGATTTTATAAATTATAATCTTCTACTAAACCATTGAACAAATTTTCATATAAAATTAATCAGAACAAATATTTTGACACCGATGTAACTTATGAAACCACTGTAAAATATTTTTTTTCCATTTCCAATATACTAAATCAATTTTATAATTATAAATTGGACAAGCTTTGAATGATTTATACAAGTAAAATTTATTCAAATAACACATAATATAGGAAAATAAATATCCAAAATGAAATAATAATAATAAAATAAATATGAAAAATCTATTCGAATTAAGTAAATCGTTAATATAATTTTATTATGATGGATGTTATATGACATAAAAATGAGCTAGGACAAGTGGAAAGGGGCATATTTCTAACCTCTAAATATTTTGAAGACATTCTCATAAGTATCTCTCTTGATTTTTATCTGATAATTTTATTTCTCCTATGATTATAAATTTTTATTCCTCAATAATATATGATTAATTTTTATTTTACATTCAATTGGGATTTTTTGACTGATTAATTAACACATTAGGGTAAACATAAATGCATATTCTTATGGGATTAAATGACTATTATAGTTGTCTTTTTCATGTTACAGTTCATGAAATTTTTCTATGGTGATGGGATGGTATAGGATAAATCCCCCATCCATGTATTTGGTAATGATATTTTCATTAGATGATTTTTTTTGGTTTTAACTAGTTGGGTAATTCCATTACGTGTGATAAAAAATGATTATTCATGATATTGAAAGAAGTTTCCAAGAAACCTTCATGATTATTATAATGACTTTATTAATGATCCTGATTTAAATTTATTGAATTATTTGGATTTAATTTGTATGAAAAAATATTTATTTCATGATATAATACATGTTTCTGATGTTATAAAACTGTAATGATTATTATTTAGAAGAACATTATCACATGTTATCATTTATTTTCAGGGAGTAATGGTTTTTTCCAATTTTTTGTTCCTTAATGTGATTTATAAGATCATCTTATATTTTATAATTATTTTTATCAATTTTAAGTATATTTAGAACAATTATGAATTCAAAATATAATTTAATGGGTCTTTTCTAAAGCAATGTAATTTTATCATTTAAGGAACTTAATATTGTTTTAAAAAAAGTCCAATAATTTTATAATTGTGGGTTTTCTATTATAATGTATTTTAAAATTCTCTAAAACATTAAAAGAAGTATAACTCGATATGTGAGTGTGTTTTGATATTTATACTTTTTATATACTTATGTAATGGTTATGTTTGGTTCATTATAGTTGGTATGAGTATAGGGTTTACATAAAAGAATGTGAAATGATACAGATAAAGTATTAATAGAAAGTTAATTTATAGATATTGAAGAGTTTTATAAATGGATAAGACAATAATTTATGTTTTTATCAATGTGAAAGTTTATTATTATTATTATTTAAAAAAAATTAAACTAATATATATCTATTTTAGAATATTTTTTCACATTTTTAATATGGTGAATGATATGTTAAATAAATAATATATCAATGGACTTATAAATCAGGGACCTAAAATGGTTTAATATGGAATTTAAAATTTTTTGATTGTGTTAAATCAGCTATAATTTTGAATTTTTTTTCTAAATTCAATGGAGAGACCAAAATATCCATTGTGTGATTTATAATTGTTGATCCATTTCAAGTGGTATAATCAGAAAACATTTGGGGAATCTTTAAATCTAGTGATAGAAGAAGGATAGATTAATTCATTAGATAAAATATTTAATGTTTCGGGTTGTTAATATAATTAATAAGAAATCTATTTTAGTTTATTATATTTAAGAAGAAGTCGATTAGGGATGTTCCCTAATTAATAATAATAATGGGAAGAATGAGATTAATACATTGTAATTATTGGCAACTAAAAATCACTTTCACAAAAACTATTTTCTTAATGTGATTTTTATTTTTATAAAAACAAAATTTATAGATTTGGAACAAAAGTAAGAGTACATAATTAATATCCTATAATAAAACGTCACCATATTTTCATGTTATACATTTAATTTTATTCTATAACATGAATTTTTTATTGATTTTAGAGTAGATTGAATCCAATTTTATATAGAGCTATAGTACTTGACGATTTTTTGTATTATGGAAAAAATAGTTTGTAATCTTGAATTTTTAAAATGTGTGTTTTTGAATCTTATTAATTATATAAATTTAATTTTACTAAATTAATATATTATGGTGATAGAATTCAATTTATCTCATATCGTAAATATAGTAAATAGTCATTCTAAAGAGTACTATATGAGAATAATGAAGTGTTATCTATGTGAAAAAGTTAATTATATAGATCAAAATTACAAAGAAAATTGTAATGAAAATATTACTAGATATAAAATGATGATTCAAAATCATATCAGGGATCTGAGTTGTCCATGAAATGTCTAAATTATAATGAGATGGTTTATTTTACATAATTTTTAAAAAGTTAAATATTCCATGTGGAAATATACATGATAATAAGAATAAATCCATAAAATTTTAATTTTTTATTTACTAATAAAAATATTGACTCATCATGTGAAATTTTGATTGGAATATTTTTTATTTAATCAATTTATACAAGTTTCTTAATTAATTATGAATCCTATCATTTTTACATCTCCAATAAATTACATACATATATTTAAATTTCATATCAACGGTGTCTAAACTATATGAAATAACTATTGGTAGATGTATTAGAGGATAAAGGATTTATATTAGGTATCTTATTTTTACCTATGTTTTTTTTACTAGAAAAGATAATTTTCATGACTATATATCTTTTTTTATTTTTAGTATAAATTATTTTTTGATATCATGATAATTTAAATTAATAAAAAACATAAGTTAACATTAATTTTATAATAAATTTATATTTTTTAAACTTAATTAATATTAGTGATATAATATCCATAAGTTAATAAATTGATAAAATAATGTGGTTAATGTTATATTTCTCAAATTATTGAAATTAAATAAATTCAATAAAATAATTAAATAAAATTTATATAAAATTATTTTGATTTATTTCAAAATTACTTTCATTGTTTTACTCTATTTTGGGTGGTGGAATTCATTTTTGTCTTAGTTATTTATTATAAAATAAATTTTAATACTTCAATTCAAATAGTACTAATAATGTTCTTGTAATTGAAAGACCAATTATGATATTTTCATGATAAGGAGTTTATTTATCATGTCACATCACATTGTGGTTCTTAGTTTTTTTAAAAAGAATTATGGTTACATGAGGATTTACATAAAATATAGACCACTTAATAACAATACAATAATAATAAGTATCCCAAATATCTTATTGATGACTTGTTTGATTAACTCATTAAATATCGGTACCTTTCCAAAATTGACTCTTCGTTAAGATATCATCAGGTTAATGTAAATTAATAATATATTCTTAAGATAAAATGTTGGGTTATTTGTTGTAACATTGAGTTATTAGTCGTATTATTCCATTTACTTAATTAGAAAATTATATGTATATAATTTATTAATAGTATATTCGAGGAATATTTGTATAAATTTTTGATACTATTTATTGAATATATTTTGGTATATTCTAAATTTTTTTATGATAATTAAAAATGACATGTATTTTTTATCCATACCTTACTATAAAATTATTCACATAAGAAATTTAGTAAATTAGACTTTTTGTTTCAAAAAATTACATTACTTCGGCATATTGTATTTAAAAAAGGAAAAATGGTGGACACTATTAACACAAAACTGGATAATGAATGATCAAGGACATATAAAATAATAGATATTTATAGGATCCAAGAATTAATGGGTTATTAATTATAGTTTTTTTAAATAACCACATTTTTTGTAAAACCCATTAAAAATTATTTCTTAGAGAACAACTAAACTAATACTAAAGACGAGGGTGAAGTGCGTTCATAAAATTTTCATTGATTAATACCAAACTATTTTAGGGTTTTAGTGATTTTGATATTTTATTATCATGAGAAATAGTTAAATAAAATTTTTGAGAACAATATAAACCACATAATATTTATAGTTGTTAAGGGAACCAAAATCCTATAGCCCACTCCACCAATGCTCAACTCCTAGAGCATAGTCATTTCACTTGAACTAATCATTTTATTAGGGACTTAACAGCTGAGTATAGCCAGCCCCACATGGAAATAAAATAAAATATTTTTTTGATCCAATAATGATTAAAAAACAATTCCATTAATATTTATTACAAGGATTTGATACATCATGAAATAAGATAGAATATTTACAATTTAATAACGAATCATACAATTAAAACTAACAACTAATAGTAGATGAAAAAATATGCAGGGAGAATGATAGTTTTCAAATATTTTTTAGAGGTTATTTGATAGAAATGTATAATATTACGAAAATAATAATTTTATAGAGAGCATCATGTTTGTATATATTGTAAATTCTGAAGAAGATATCATCTCTTATATAAATAAATGTCTCGTGAATAATAAGGAAAATGATTCTATTTAAATCTCCACTTCTAAATTTGAACATAAGGATACATGATATTCCCAATTGTTAAGAGAATAATTATTTTTTAGTAATTAAGCAATGAAAACATTATCCGAGTGTGTCATTTTTTTTGAAATATGTAATTAACATTAATTTCATATTTATAAAAATCATATTTTACAGTCTTTTCCATTCATTGGAAAAACTTTTTCTGAATCGATCATTCTTCATTTGAAAAAATTCAATTTTAATGAACGATAAATAATATATTGAATTATCAAAATTTCAAACCAATGGTAAGAAGTATAATCAGTGAGACTCCCCAAAAGATAACTTTATCTTAATAAGATAAAATTATGATATCACTATCCTCAAAAAAAATTCATCATACAGCTTTGTGAGATAAAAATTGTCTCATTTTATGGACTATGTCTACATATAGGATAAATAATCTGGTTTACTATTTGCATAAGATAATTCATCCATGACTGTGTCTATAATATAATATTTAACTATAACATGAAAAATAACTTCTATAATTTCCCTTAATTTTTAAAAGATAAATTAATTATAAATTATCTTTTCATAAAAAAATACATAACGAATTTTTCATATAACTTAGCTTAATAAACATGACATATATTTATGAAAATATAATTACATCGTAAGATAAGTCACTTATAGTAAGATAAAATTTTATTTTAATATTTCATAATCTAATATCCATTATTACAGACTTGATATTTCATATCATGTATGGAATCTTCTTCATAATAGAATTCTATAATAAACAAGATAATCATGAAAAATAATACTAATTCTTTTAACATAATTTATTTCAAAATTATATAAATTATATAAACTTATTATTGAATGATAAATAAAATTGAATCATATTCGTCATAAGATAAATTTTATATAAAATCCATAATCAAATCACTAGTAAAATTTCATAATATTTATAAATAAGATTCTAAAAACATAAGATAAACTCATCGATAAATAAATAGAGATAATATGAATCCTAAAAAATAATAATGTGATGATATTTGTTGGTATGAAATATGTCATTCCAATAATACCCCTATTTATGATCATAAAACCCCAAAAAATATATTAATAAAACATTTTCTTAAAAAAATTAAAGTACCTTTTTTGAATAATGTATTCTCTTATCATAAAAAATCTAGGAACTCTTTTCCTACGTGATGAGATATCAAAATGAATAAGGCCGGGAGAATAAAACATTCTTTGTGGAACATGAATTGGTGTATAAAATTATAACAATAGATAATGAATGTGAATATAATTTAGAATTGAATTTACATAAATGGAAAACATAACCAAATAAAACATATGACAATGAAAAGAAAATAAATAATTGGGAAATAAAACACAAAATAGGTGAAATGAAAATAACAAAATTCATAATATATAAACTTCTAAGAAATTGTAAAGAAATTTAATTTAATAAATCAACCATCCAAATGTTTACAGATAAACAATTAAATATCAGTTAAACCAAATAATCATAAAATAAATTCATTCCTTCATAAAGGGTCCATAAGATGGTTATTTATAGGTGAATTCTTAATGGTTTTTGGATTGGCCAAGGGTAAGGCTGAGATATTCATTGGATAATTTTTAATTTATCGATTAAAAGATTCTAGGGGGGGCTATCTAAGAAAAATGAACCTCCTTTTTTAGCGTTATAACTATGTGTCATACATAATTATTATATTGGTTACATGGGGAATCATTATGGGTATGGACAGCATCAAATTGATCTGTGATTTTGAAAAGAAACTTGGTCGATGAAGTAGGATCAGTCATTATTTTTTTAGAATAATAATTGATATTTTCCTTTAAATAATTATCTATATGATCAAATAATTCCATCAACCATTATAAGGTAAAAGGATGGTAGTCATGCCTAGAATTTATGGGAAAAATATTCCTTAGAATTAAGAAACACATTCACACACACGTTGATCATTGGAAAAATCTCATTCATGAAATTGTATAGAATGATTGTGGAACCATTATATGAATTTTGAAAAATGTTTCAAAATAGTTATGTAGATCAAAGATTTTTGATTGACTGTTGATTATATTATTAAAAAATGTTTTTATGTTTTCTGAAAAACACAGTGAACAAGTATGTGGTGTAAAAATAGCCAATGTTTCAATAAGTTTTGTCGCATGGAGGAAACCAAAATCTCCATTTGTTCGGAAAATGATTCTCTTTTAAAAAATGAGATTATAATATCATTAAATTTTCAATCAACTGATATTCTTGGAAAATATATTATTCCAAAAACAAAAATTTTATAATATAAGGATACAACCATTTTTCCAAGTCCCATTATATTCAATCTCACATTCTTTTAGGATCTCTCTAATGATTCCATTATCACTGCCACATTCTCTTTCAGTAGTGTCTGAATATCAATAAGATAATGATCCACACTGGTGATAGTGCTATATGGATTCATTAGAATAACCATGATCATGGATACAAGATCACTCTGATCATATTTTAACATATTATGTGAAACTAATAAACAGTAAATTGATGATATCACATTGGTAACGTAATCAGTCAGTTGTTAGATTGAATCCAGTATAGTTTCAATCATAGTCTGATCTAAATATCATTATTTTGAGGATTCCCTATATGAATACCTCAATCATATTCCAAAATAGATTAGATTATGATTTATAGTTAATAAATATCGTATTTTTTTAAAATATCCATCTAATGAGTTTTTATCATTTTGGTATTATCATTTTGACTCAAGAACATCATTATGAAAAAATATACATACAATTTTGAAATAGATTTCTTGTGTTGGGTTCAAACATCTACATCAGACTCAATAAGCCCATTTTTTGTAGGACTGACTATTGAAATTATCTTTTTATATATTGGATGAAATTTATCATTACCTACTTCAATTTATACTATATTAATTTATGATAATCTATGATCTATATCAGTAAGAGTTGACGACATCAATTCTTGAGTCATTAAATCCTCCTAATTCTCATCCATTGGTTGGATCTCATAAAAAATCATAAATTATTCATCTTGAGGAACACTTAAATATCAGATGGTTTAGCTAATCTTCATTTATGATTCCTTTTAGAAAACTACACATTAAAAATTCCATCTTATTCTGATTCCTCCTCTTCAGAACTCAAAACATCACTACATAAAAACATAATTTATTATTCTATAACTATTCATCATGTCCCAATTAGTTGATGAAATTTTAATAAATTAATATATTCTTATTTATCTGAGATGGACCATTCTTGAATAATACATATTATCATTGTAATAGAGGAATCCATACATTATTGGGTGTATGGGAAGGATTAGACTAGGGTAGAGTGGCCACAAGAATAAGAGTATTAACAACCACGTCATTAATTTCAAACTAACATTCCTGAGAAGTTTCCTTGGGTATATCATTATATCGATTAATATCATCAGAGATGAATATGAAAACACACAATCTTCAGTCAGTAAGGTTTATAGAATAAAACAAATCCTTTACATCCACACATTTAGGAACTAGATCAGATACTCAAACAAAAATGATTACCTAAGATGAATCCCCTTAACATTTATCTAGGTATGATAATTATCTTATTCAGATATAATGAGAAATATCTTCTTTGCTGATAAACATCATAAAAATACACTTCCCTTTAACATACTATCACTAGTTATGCTAGTCCATTATAGTGTGTATCCATAGTTTTCTCCAAGAATACACCCGCCTTTATAAATAGAAATCTAAAAATTCTCCCAAATGGATAAAAGATGATTTTATTATTCTATATGTGTAACCTATATATCTCATAGTTTACCCTAAATTTACATTATTATCAATAATAAACATGTAAATATTTGTTAGCGGATGAAAATGAATTTTTTCAAACTCACCATTTCATTGAGAATTTTCTAACTTGTCAAAAATTACAAGGACCTTTACATCAAGATCATGGACATTCATTACTTCATTACAATGTTACAAAATATTAATAGATATTTCATTCTCTTTATAGTTTTACTTTAACTATAGAAGAAATGTATTTTTATAAATCCATATTTCCATCATTAAAAAATCTAAAAGTATAATCTATCTAATCGGAAGACATAAAAATACATTTCTGTTTTATGTTTGACATCCCAACATATATTGTATCTAAAAAATGAAAAAATAGAGATTATAAAACTCAGGAATGTATCTTTTAATGTGAAACATAATTCTCTTACCATAAATGATTAATTCCCACCCTTGATGATTGATGTACCCTTTTAATAGAATATTCAATATATTTAACCAACTGAAATATTTCATTTTACTTCTGATCACTTCCTTCAAGAATCATGACTATTTAATGATATTGAAGAATAAATGTCTGATATCTCCATATTAACTATGATCTAAGAATGAATGGTTTGATGGTTTGATGGTTTGAAGTTTTTAGACCATGCAGGGTTTGAAAATTGAGGGTGAGAGCTCTATGGTTCACAAAAGGTGTATGTGTAAGAAAAATTGAAATTCATTCTTTTGATATAATGAAGGGTCATGAAAGGTATTAATAATAGTAATAGGATACATGTCATTCTATGATTTGATTCAAATCTAAAAATAATGTCGAAAATTAATATAAATAAAGGATTAACTGAAAATATATTCTTCACAAAAAATAATAAAATAAAATAGTGAATAGAATAAAAACAACTGGACAAAAATAATTATTTCATAGATTTAATATAAAAAAGATATCGGAAGGTAGTGGTTTTTATATTTATTTTCTAATTTATTTTCTATTCATATTAATTTTATAGTGATATCACCTTTTTATGTAGGATATATAAAGAAATTATTATTTAGGTGTATGTTCTTTGTCCTAGAATGGTTTATTTGATATTTTATAATGTTAATAGCATTATTGTTTTGAAATTTTATTGTAACATGATAGAAATTAATTCCAAAATACATTAGGGTTTGTTTCATATAGATATCATCTATACAACAACTACTAGTAGCTATGTACTCTGCTTCACTAGTAGATAATACTACAAAGTGTTGTTTTACACTACACCAAGAAACTAGAAATTTACCATTAAAGTGGCAGGATACAATGGTACTATTCCAATATATTATGCACCAACCATAGTTTATATCATAATGTTAATTCAAATTAGATTAATATTTTATTAAGATATAATAAATATAAACTATTCCTCGTAAATATATTAAAATTATTTTGGTATATTCTAAATGTGATTCCTTGGAGTTTTCTTATATTATAGCATATACAAATTCAAAAAAACATAATATTTGTTCTATTAAACGTTAGATACAACATACTACCGATAATTCCTCTATTTGAATTTTTTTTTTGAATGGTTTCTCACCTTCATACAGAACAATATTTTCTTTACAAATCATTGTATATTCATCTAATTTACCATTATCGAGTCCAAAACTGTTTTGTATGTAATGAATGTATTTTCATCAATTCAATATAATCATAATAATTTTTTAAAAACTTGAAATCCTAGAAAAAAATTTAACTCTTCCATTATACTTTTTTACATTCCTTTTTCATTAGTTTGGAAAATTACTTCATAATAATTTATTTCAGGAGCCAAAAATCACACCATCAACATATATTTTAATTACAAAAATATCTGAAGATAATTTTTTTAATTTCTTTAGGATCATACATTCTAAATAAAAATTAACATGACAAATTAAAAGAAATCAAAAACTAATCCCATGATCTTGTTTCTTGTTCATGTCTATAAAATAAACTATAGATTTCAAAACCGAGTTTTGAAAATATTTTATCTCAAAACAAGGAGTTTATTCTATATAAAAATACTCCACTAGAAAAACATTTTATTATGTAGATTTCACACGACTCTAATATAAATATTTATCCATTTGTGATGCATAGTCTAGGATATTTCTGATAGACTCGAATATGGAAATGGGTTCAAAGGCTTCTTCATAATTTATTCCTTCATATTTGTTACTCCCTTTAGCAACTAATCTATCCTTATTTTTAGTTTATCATACCATGATTATAAATTTTATTTCTAAAACGAAATTTTTTCTTAAAATATAAAAATAACAGGGTGCATCAACTAATTCTCGTAGTTTGTTTCTTTATAATAGGATTAACACTTCATGCATAGTTAAAAACCATCATTCACCCACAAAGGATTTTTCAATGGTTATTGTCTCTAGATGATATAAAAAGGAAAAAAATACATGGATTCATACACTTCTTCAGGTCCTAATTTCTTCATATATTTTTCCTCACATGGTATCAATGTGATGATCCTTATGGGTTTTTGTATTTCCTTGTCGAACAATATTAGGTTCACTTTTATCCATACTTTCTTGATTTAGTACACCAAAATAATGTTCCAAATCACCATACATTCAATTTTCAATGAGATTTTTTGGTCTCATTTTTTTAAAATAATCATATAAATCCTCAACATGAGTCATTTTAAGGTAAAAATTATTAATTTCATAAAATTTCACATAAATTAATTCCTCAAAAATAATTGACCTTTTTCTAAAAACTCTATAGGTATTAGAAGTAGTATAATATCAAAGAGATATTCCTTATTTATCCTTGCAATCAAATATACCCATATTATAATTTTTTTCAGAATTAAAAATTTTTACCCAAATAAATTGATTTTTCTTGTATTTGGATTTTAATTTTTTTCATAGACTATATGGTGTTTACATTAATTAAATCTTAACTAGAACTTGTTTTATGAAATAAAAACCTGTCATGATATCATTATCCCAAAATTGAGTAGGAAGGTCGTACTCTCATAACATATTCTAATAAATTTCATGCATGGTCATATTCCTCCTTTCAAAAAAATCATTGCATTGTGGGTTCTAGGGGAAGACTACTTATTTTTGAATCCTGTTTTTTAACAATAAGAATTAAACTCATTGTTTTCAAATTCATTCCCATGGTAACATCTCAATGTAATATTTTTTTTATCATTTCTATTTTTGAACTAATTTAGAAATGCATATAAAAATAGATCAATATTATCTTTTTATACTAAAAAACCAAAGTAAATATATGGAAATAATGAAATAATGCATAATGAAAATATTTTCCCATTAGAATTGTTGTTCAAGATTGTCCAATGAAATCTATTTAGAAATGATTTAGAGACCCAGATATAGAGAACTCATTAATTGTTATAAAATATGACTTATGTTTTATTTGAATTTTTCATTAATCACATAATATATCTTTATTAAATTTATATTTGGGTAAATCTGAATTTAAATTTCTTGTATACATTTTTCTCATAAAATAACCATTTAAAACTCCATGTATTTTCTACTATGCTTATGATTCATTTTTATCATCATTCTAATAGTTCAAATTTTTATACACAATTAGTTAACACAAAACATATAAAAACTTTATATTCTAGGTTCCTTGAATTTAAAAAATTTATTATTAAAAATTTTATATTGATTATTTATAAATTAAATAGTATATATTTTGTCACAATGTTGATAATTAATTATAATGTTGTGTTTCTATCCTTCCACGTAACAAACTTTCAGGATGAGAACTGAACATGGATTTTTGACTAATCAGATTGTGATGGTATTCCCATCAAAACATTCACCAAAAGTTGCACAACCACCAACAAAATATGATAAATTATAAATATATGAGATACCACCACACATATTCCCTAATAATCCAATATCTATAATAAACTTATCATTTATTCTTCTACAAACTGTTACATATAATAAAAATCAAAACAAAATTGTGATTTAATTTCTTAGGTCATGATATAATTACAACAAAAAAATATGGGAAGCTAAATCATCTAGTTCCATCCATAAAATCCACAATTGTTTTTGATAAATTAAATAAAGAAAAATATTATACTCCAAAAAATAAAAGTTTTATAAGTTTAAAACTATTTAAATAAGTTCATTTTCACTATAAGGAAAATAGATAACTTTATATATTTATATATATTTCTTTCAACTAAGAAACAAGTAATAATTTTACATTATTTATTTTTCACCATTACATCCAAATATAATCTTATACTTTTGAACATTATTTTTACCAAATATTTTGTTTATGTAATTTTCTACTTTTTTGAAAAACATGATGAATTTTTAAGGATGTGAATTTCTTTTGTAATATATCAACACAAATACTATATTCTCCACATTATAAAATATTTTTCTAAATTTATCTCTGAAGTCTATAATTTTATTTCATATATCCCCTTATAAAATAAAACATATTTATATTAATCTTTAGGATTTTTTTAATATTTCATATTTATTTTCTAGAATTGTTAATTATCCATTTATTTCAATGAAATAAAAATATCCAGTTACAAATCTATATTCATGTACCAAAGAGTAATATAAGTTAATATATCATAGTAACATAATTCATATGTTTTCCTTTTGATTTGATATCTCATCATTTTTATTCAGAAGATATATTTTCACTAGATTCCTTAAAAGAAATCGAGCTAGAATTTATATCTCTTTTTCTTTTACAACCAATTTTCAGATTCTATTTCTATTTTTATCATGATTTCCATTTGTTGATGTTGTGTAAAATCATTTTTATTTATCAATGATTATTTCACTAATTTCACATTTTCTCAAAAATAAATTACATCATATTTCTTGTACTATTTGAAATATTTCCTGAATATTATTATATAATAATTTGAATAATTGAAAATTAAGAAATATTTCCCTACAATGATGAACTATTTGAGGAATATTCATCAGATGACTCAAAAAAATTTATTCTATTACTTTTCCTATCATATATTGAATTAGATATTTTCAAGGAATCATTTTCCTTTTTTAAAAAATATATGATAACTGTCTTAATCCACCATTTCTTCCACATAAATCATGTGTGTACAAATAATTTTTTTTATTTTATAATCATTTATATATTTTAATTTCTTAATAATATCTAAGATTATTCTCCACCTGGATGGTATCACTCTAAAAAATTTTAGTTTCTAGATTAGATTAAGAAATTGGTTCTCTATGAGTTGAAGCATTATTCAAAATCTATATAAAACATCCATTTATATATGATATGGTTTCTCCATCAACCATCCTAAATGTGAGAAGAGCCCGACATTATAATTATCATTTCAAAATATTATACACTACATATCACAAATAAAACATCACATAACATAAAATATTATAGTTTTTTGAGATTACCTAGTTAACCATAATATTACTTCTTATAAATTATTTAATTCTATTTTATTATATATACAAGAATATATTATAAACATATCTATTTGTAGACATTTTTTGTGAATTTTGAAATATAGGAAAAGACTGAGTTCAAATTCCCATTCGTGGGAATTTATAACAATGAGGAATAAATAATTTATAATTATATCCAAAAATAGTTAGAAATATTATCATGAGAATAATGGAGTAATTAATGGAATATAATCATTGATTCCTGAGAAGATATTATAATACATGATATCTCAATAATTAATCATATTGAAAATTTTATGCAAGGATGATGTTAAAATGAAAATATATACATGGGAAAGAAAATATAGAATAAGAAGAAAAAATTGTGAGCAATTGTGAAATAAAAAATAAATGTGTCCTGCTATAGGGATGTTTAATTAAAAATTGAAAAAAATAATCATCAAGAAACCATAACATATAACATATCATAAAAAATAGGATAAAGAATATGGGACCATGGGAACCGAAAAATAGGAATGTGCTATAATATATAAATGTCAAATTATTATACAATAATAATGATCCATGGATATGTTACATTATATGTTGTCACAATGATAATCATAGAAAATCCAAATGCAAGCCATATTTATCCACGAAAAAATTTGTTTCATTGTGTACGTGGATAATAATGTCTGTGTAATGACCTGAATCCAGAGCCACTCAACGGGTTCCCCATAATCGGTTCACCACATGACCTCAACCACATTTCCCAAAATGCCAGAGGCTGCCAACTAGCAGTGAGGGCCTTGGTGAGTCATTGGAGAAACTATTCCCTCAGTTTATAAGGTATACAAGGGAAAGGAAATAACAGTCAATAGCAGAAGTAGTAAACAATATACATTTACTGAAACTAAAAAGCGGAAGCAACATAAAATATAATAATGATGCATCATGGTACATGTTTCTAAGGATAGCCATAAACACAAAAACGTGCTGAAATACAACTAAGAACAAAGTACTAAAAGTAAACAGAAACTCCAGCAGCATCGCAAGCCTAAGCTCAGTCCCATGCTCTCCAGCTCTAACCAGCAATCAAGTACCTGAAGTAGAAGGGCCATAATCCCTATCCACACCTACAACCATCTAACCTATTTTGGGCCAAAAAGCAGGACCCAACATGGTGTGAGGCTAATCCCAGTAGGCAACCACCACAAGATCTGTGACCTACTGTCAATGGGGTATATAGAAAAAGTAATGGAAATAAATGCAGAAGAGAAGCAAGAGTACACTAAATTAACCAATCCTTCAAATCTCCATTCACATTTATTTATTAATTTAATTCGATCATTTTATTATCAACCATGAAAATCAAGCAAACAACTCTATATTCCCAAGGCATAGCAAGTAACACAACAGGTATATCAACAGACTACCTAAACAACAAGCAGTACAAAATCCAAGTTTGTTATTTGGCTTGGTGGACTCGTCACAACTAACCAAAAAATATTCAAACTGACACTCAAGGTGGTTCAAACTGTCAGACCGCTCTAGTCAAGTAATCATACAGAGGATCAGACACTCTGGGAATCTCTCAGCATCAATTCCCCTGTGGTCTTGAAACGATAGGCATAGACTCTCTGAGGATGCACTTAAGTCTAATTACCCTTGTAGTATCGATATGTAACTAAGGACTCTCTAAGGAAGCACAAAGTCCAATTCCGGTAGGTCCTGCGAATGATACTAATTTATAAGAGACTCTCTAGGGAAGCCCTAAATCGTAAATTCCCTCTTTAGTCTACCACACCAGGTTCACATAGCCCTGAACAGTCCAGTCATGTGTAATCGACTGTTAGAAACCCTAATTAAGTTCAACAAACTACTTTGATAATAGCTACACTGCATCAAATTCATATAAATAGTAGGAAATACATGTAATCAATTATATCAAGGTAGGCAATCAAAGCAACGAGGCTTGTCTCACCAGCAACCTAAGCCAAACGGTGATAAATAGCCAAAACAAGGGAAACACCCATGGGGTGACCCTCCAACATGCTAATAAGAAATATTTAAGAATTTAATGGCCTCAAGAATACAAGCAATCTAAGGTTGATAATAATTCAGGATCAAACCCCAAACCCGAGATACCCGATACATGGGTATCCGGCACTTTTCCAAAAAAAAACTCAACGACATTCAATGTAAGGAAACAAACCACCTTCCTCGATCCTAGGAGATTGATATACTTGAACCTCTACCCTTGAATCATCCTATAATGGAGTAGATCTTCAAAAAACATCTAAAACGTTCAACCTACGATAACTTTTATAAGAGAAGGAATCAGGAATTGTGGCCAAGGAAGTACCAAGAACTCACTGCTACGATTTTATTGCAACTGACAGCGTTTGATTTGGATAACGGGTGATGGATCGGTGGATCGGAAAAGATCCACTACCATACCCTCGCTCTCGGTCGATGAATCTGGAGTGGAAGATGTTTTGGGGTTAAGACGCGACCACGGTCCATTTAATGAAAAAAATAAAGTACTCGGTGTGTAATTTTAGAGTACACATCGTGTACTAAGATTTTATGTACTCCGCATTAAACGACCTCCACAACACCTCTACGTGGTCGTGTGTGTGGCCAGGACATGGCCAGAACATGGCCTCAAGTGGAAAAAAATTACACTACATGTACTTATAAAGTACACGGCATGTACTTGGAAAATTTCTAGATTCTACTCTTTTTCCCAAAAATGACAAAAAAGGAAAAAGATACCTGAAAAGAAGGTACAGGTTCTTAAAAACTTCCCCCCTTATGGAAATTCATCCTCGAATTTCCCTAACAGGGTGGTTATGAAGAAACCTCGAACAACTCAGGCCACTGAGATTGGATATCGGCCTCCTCCCCCAAGTCTCGTCCTTTACACGGTCGTACTGCCATAGCACCCGTACCAAAAGAACATACCGTCCATGGAGTACCTTTTCACTATGATCAACAATCCTGATAGGATGCACCTATAACGATGCATCCTGGTCTAGCTCAACCTCCTTGGGTTGAAAAACATGAGATGGGTCTGAGAAATAGCATCGAAGCTTAGAAACATGGAAGACTTTGTGCATAGCCTAGTACCTCTGAGGTAAATGCAACCTATAAGAAACCATCTCGACTCTCTACAGAACCTCAAATGGCCTGAAATATCTTGGTAAAAGCTTACCATATCTCCTAAACCTCTTGTGTCCCAACCTTGGGGTAACATGTAAGAAAACCTGATCTCCGACCTTGAAATCCAAAGGTCATCTCCACTAATCAGCATAAGATTTATGCCAAGACTGTGCAGTAGGCATCCTTTTTCAAATCTGCTCCACCTATTTTGTGGTCTCCTGAACAAGACAAGGTCCTAGAATAGATACATCTCCAGCCTCCAACTAACATAAGGGTTATCGGCACGACATACCATACAAAGCCTTGTAAGGTGCCATCTGAATAGTTTCTTGAAAACTATTATTGTAGGAAAACTCTACAAGAGGTATATGTATCTCCTAAGAACATCCAAAATCAAGGACGCGTGCTCGTAGCATGTCCTCTAGATCCTGAATTGTGCGCTTTGACTGGCCATCTGTCTGGGGATGGTAAGTTGTACTTAGAAGTACATGTGTACCCAAATCCCCCTGTAGGCCTTGCTAGAAATGTGACGTGAAGCAGGCTTCCCTATCTGAAATGATAGTACTCGGAACCCCATGCAAGCATACAATCTCACGGATATACAACCATCCAAGATCATCAACACCGAAGGTCTCCTTAATAAGAAAGAAGTGAAAAACCTTTGTGTCCCAGTCAATGACAACTCATACTGCATCATTCCCTCAAGGTGATCTTGGTAACCCTGTCACGAAGTCCATTGAAACATAATTCCACTTCCACTCAGGAATGGGTAGTTGCTGCAAAATCCCTGGTGGTCGCTGGTGCTCCTCCATCACCTGCTGACAGGTGGAAAACCTCGTGACAAAACCAGCAACATATTTCTTCATATCTGGCCACCAATACTGGCGGTTAGGATCACGATACATCTTGGTGACGCCAGGATGAACTACCCAAACTGAGGAATAAAAGTCACGCATCAGCTCCTCGTGTATATATGTTGTCACCCATACGCATCTCTGGAAACACAAGATCTCATTCTCTCCTACGGTCCATCCTGGAAGAGGGTCCTCTCCTAACACGCTTTCCCGTAGGAATAGGCCTTCAGAATTTGATAGCTGCCTCATTCGAACTCGGTCAATAAGGGTAGAGGTAACAGCTACAGAAGAGAGAATAATCTTACCCTACCTGTCGTGCACCTCCAAATGCATTTCGGATAATAGAGCCATAAGCTGCCACTCGTTGCTAGCCTCCTGAACTGCCTGTATCTGTTTCCTCCTGCTCAGTGCGTCTTCCACAGTGCTGCCTTTCCCAGGTGTATAAGCAAGCTAAAAATCTAAAGACTGTAGGTACTTGACCCATATTCACTGTCTCAAATTCAAGTCACGCTGTGTGAAGATATACTTGAGGCTCTTGTGGTCAGTATATACCACAAAATGTTCTCCCAGAAGATATTGTCTCCAGAAACGCAAAGCATGAACAACTGCAGCTATATCCAGGTTGTGCATAGGATAGTTCCTCTCCTGTGGCATCAACTGCTGATATCCATTTGCAACAACACGATCCTCCTGCATAAGCACTGCACCAAGCCAGATGCCGGATGCATCACAGAAAACTATATAACTTCTTCCCGGCCCCAGAAAAATTAGAATCAGTGATGAAGTCAATCTCCCCTTCAGCTCCTGGAAGGTTGAATCGCAGGCTTCTGACCAAACATACTTCACCCTCATTTAGTCAAGCCCGTCAACGGCACTGCTAAGCATGAGAAGTCCTATATAAACCGCATATAGTAACCATCCATCCCTAAGAAACATCGTACCTCGAAGACATTCTTCGGCTGCTCCCAGGTAACTACTGCCCTCACCTCCTCTGGGTCTACTGATACTCCTATGTCTGAGATGACATGACCTAGGAAGTGAATATTGTCCATCCAGAAGTGGCACATGTAGATCCTAACATATAATTGATTCTCCCTCAGTGTACTCAAAACGATCTCAAGATGGGTAGCATGGTCGTGTTGAGTATGAGAGTACACCAAGATATCATCCACGAAAACTACCACAAAAGAATCCAAGTAAGGATGGAAAACATTGTTCATCAGCACAATGAAAACTGGTGGAGTGTTCGTGAGACCGAATATAATAACAAAATACTCATACAAGCCATACCTACTCCAGAAGTCTATAAGAGGTATATTAGCTAGTCTGACACGCAACTGATGGTAGCCAGATCTCAATTTGATATTTGAGAAGAATATGGATTCTTGAAGCTAATCAAAGAGATCATCTATCTGTGGAAAGTGATATCGGTTCATGACCTTCAACTGGTTCAGCTTCCAATAATCTACACAAATCCTAAGGGTACCATCCTCCTTCTTTGAAAACCGAACAGGCGATCCCCAAGGAGAAGTACTGGGTCAGATAAAACCCTTTGCCTGCAACTCATCCAACTACTTCTTGAGTTCCTGCAACTCAGGTGTATCCATCCTATAAAGAATAATGGACACCGGTGCTGCTCCTGGCACAAGATCAATAGAAAAGTCTACCCTCACGCTCTAGAGGCAAACCTGAAAAGTTTTCTGGAAAGACATATGGAAAGCGATTATCCACTAGAGGAAAATCTATCTGAGAAGTACCCTGGTCATCAAGATATAAGGTATCAATCTAGGCCATAACACCGCCCAACCCATGATGCTCTGTTCTAGCTCTGCTCGCATTGACATCCCATTCGCCCTTGTGAAGAAAAGATCTGCCCTCATGTGATGTGAAACTCACCTTACGATGATAGCAATCAACAAAGGCCTGGAAGAGAACTAACCAGTCCATCCCGAGAATGACATCATAGCCTGTCATCTACAAAACATAGAGACCCCATGAAAAACGGAACCCACCAACCTCAAGGGGGCAGTCTAATCAATGACGCATGCTAGTAGTTCTAATTCCCAAGGGAGTGTCTAGCGTTATAATATCTTAAGAAGTATAAACAGTAAGTCTAAGGCTTTCCACAGAATGCACAGAAATAAAGCTATGAGAAGCTTCTGTATCAAAAAGGGAAGAGGATAAAACCAATTCTACTAAAATTGTACCACGAACTGTAGAAGGTCCAGGATCCTGCTCTTGATGAATCTGCTCTACCGCAAATGTCTGGTTGCACTGTGGCCCTGTGTAGCAGCCTGAGAGCCCTGAGATGACCCTCTCTGAGCCTGACCACTGCGTCCACGACCTCTACCTTGGCCTGAACAAGCTGAAGAACTCCAGCCCCCAGTCTGCTACGGAACTGGTAATCCTTCTCTTGTACACGGAGTCGAAACTGATCCTCCATCACTAGCCACTGGAAGGAAAACCTTGAAGAAACGCTGCAGATGACCCATCTTGCCGCAAGATCGGCACTCCACTGGGTCTCACGGGAACTGAGGCTTCTTATGCTTGATTTTACCACACTGATATCAAACCACTTGGTTGCCAGAAGGAAGATCCCATCTACCAGAAAAAATGCCTCACTTCTTCGGGTCACATCATGTAGACTCTCGGTGGTGATTCATGTTTTCTATCTGAAAGTAATCATCCCTATATGTTGAACCACCCTGGTCCACAGCTCTAGTCTCCCTCCTATTTCTCTCCGTGATAAGCTCCTGGTTGACCATCATAGTAATATAAGTCAAATGAAAGACGTTCACCATCGATCTGATGCATGGTCTAAGGCCTTCTTCAAACTTCCTCGCTAAAAAAATCTCGTCATTCCCCATAATGGTAGTGAAACATCGTAACAATGTGAAGCGAGAGGAATACACCATAACTGTGAGAGTACCCTGCTGCAAGTTCATGAACTCTCTAGCTCTGTCAGCCCTGAGCGTCGTTGGGTAGAAGTAGTCGTAGAACGTACACTGAAACTCATCCCAAGCCATAGCCTATTAGTTCCCTACCTGCGAAACCACATCCCACCATCTCGTGGCGGAATCTCGCAGCATATAAGTCACGAGCTTCACTCTCCTATCTAGAAGCATCTCCAGATGCTCGAAGATGGATATCATGGCTTCCAGCCATGACTCCATATCCTATGGCCCTCCATCCCTTGTGAACGTGGGAGGATACTACTACTGAAAAACCCACGTCAGCTCTGCCATAGACGGGGCAGGATGTTGAGCTCCCTGGAAGTTCTACATGAATATCATGAAACCCTCTCTGAACTGATTGTCGGCACCAGTGTCTGGAATCACTACAGGTTCCATATATGGAACGATAGGTGGAACTACTGGTAGTCCCTAATCTGCCGTATCAGGCGTATGGTCACTGCCTAGTTCCGGACGTGCAACGGGAGGACGTCTTGGTGCCATAGCTCTGAAAGGTCAAAATCACACCTCAGATCCTATATTAAAAAAGATAGAAAAACTGAAGGCACAAGAAGGAACAGGGAAAAGAAGGCATTCATGTTATGAAAAACATTACTACACGGTGTGTATAAGGACTACACAGAGTGTTCCCTTAGGTCACTCGCATGGGCGTGTACTTCTACCTCAACTGGTCGTGTAACACCCCAAATACACGGCGTGTTGTCCTAACACACGGTGTGTACTTAAATCCTCTTTCCCTTCCTGGGTACTTCTACACGGTTAATCCACATGGCTCTCCTAAGACAAAACTACACGGCCTGTTCAAGGGATACACGGTGTGTACTAGACATGCCTTACCTAGCCCGTGTAGTTAGCGACACTGCTTTTCACACGGCCGACACTACACAGAGGGTTCCAGAAAAACATGGCGTGTATGAGGATGGGTAACACTGACCCGCGATGTTCACGACACAGCCAGGTACCTAGATTAACTACAGGGCGTGTAAGATTAAGACATGACGTGTATGTGAAAAGATAACACAACCCATGTTGTTCGTGACATGGTCGGGGTAACTATTTCTGACTACACGATGTGCTAAGCTAGTACACGGCGTGTTCCTATAAGATTTTTCGGAACCCCATGTTTCTGCTCACACAGTCAGTGACACAGTTAAAAGACTACGCGGCGTGGATGAATAAAATACACGCCGTGTAATCTGGGTTTTTCTGGGCAGTACCTCAGAAACTTCTCTAAAGCCCAGAAAACACAGAAAACAAGAGTTAAGGTGCCTAATTCTGATCTGTGAGGGGCCAAACTCCCCGTGAATCAAAGCTTGTCATCTTATACAATGCATATAACTGGTACACTGCATAACAAACTCACGATCCACCAAATTCTGATCCTCGAGGGCCCATAACACCACTAAGACCAAGGTTTGGCGTCCATGATAAAGAAGCTCTTAAACAAATGATACCTTATCAACATAGCAGTAATTCTATCATAGAATCTATCACAACAGCATGCATCATCTATCACAAATTCCATCACAACAGCATGTTATTTCTAATACAATTTAAATGGCATGGAAAAATGAATGACATGTGATTTCCTAACAAGTTCCTATTTGATACATGAGATGGAATACCCTCATCTCATCGGGTTGCAAAAAAATAGAACCACATTCATATAAACTGTAACAGCATAAAACAATTTCACCACCCAATGGTGAAATCAAGTAAACTATAACATTTGAAAAACTCAGAAACTGCAATATTCAAAGCAATCTAGATTTCTCCCTATAAACGGGTTCTATAACTCTTGGGCACAGCTCTTTTCCATTTACCTAATCCTTTATATCCCTATCTAATGCTGCTAAATAGTAAGTCAATAGATAAGAAAATAACCCCCATTGATACCACTTTGTAACGACCCAAATCTGGAGCCACTCAAGTAGTGCCCTCTACCCGGATTTCCACATGACCCCAAGCACATTTCCCCAGATTCCAGAGGCTGCCGACTAGAAGCGAGGGCCTTGGTGAGTCATCGGGGAAACTATTCCCTCATTTGGTAAGGTATACATGGGAAAGGTAATAACAATCAATAGAGGAAGCAGTAAACAACATACAATAACTGAAACTAAACAGCAGATGCAATGTATAATATAATAATGGGGTAGCATGGTACATGTATCTATGGAAAGCAGCAAACACAACAACGTTATGAAATACAACTGAGAAAAAAGTACTAAAATTAAATAGAAACTCTAACAGCATCACAAGCCTAAGCTCGGTCCCATGCTCTCCAGTTGTAACCATCAATCAAGTACCTAAAGTAGAAGGTCCACAATCCTTATCCACACCTGCAACCATCAAACCTGTTTGGGCCGAAAATCAGGACCCAAACAGGGTGTGAGACTAATCCCAGTAGGCAACCACCATAAGATCGGTTCCCTACTATCAGTGAGCTATATAGCAAAAGTAATGAAAATAAATGCAGTAGAGAAGCAGGAGAACACTAAAGTAACCAATCCTAAAAATCTCCATTTATATTTATTTATTAATTTAATTCAATCATTTAAATATCAACCAATAAAATCAAGAAAATAGCTCTATATTCCCAAGGAATAGCAAGTAACACAACATGTATCTCAGGAGACTTCCTAAAAAACAGGCAGTACAAAATCCAAGCTTGTTCTTTGGCTTGGTGGACTCGTCACAACCAACCAAACAATATTCACACTAACTCTCTGGGTGGCTCATACTGGCAGACCCCTATAGTCAAGTAATCATAAAAAGGATCAGACACTCTGGGAAGCTCTCACAGTCAATTCCCTTGCGGTCTTGCAATGATAGGCATAGACTCTCTGAGGAAGCACTTATGTCTAAATCCCCATGTAGTATTGATATGTAACTATGTATGGAAGCACAAAGTCCAATTCCCATAGGTCCTGCGAATGATACAAATTTATAACAGACTCTATAGGGAAGCCTTATATTGTCAATTCCCTCTTTAGTCTACTGCACCAGGTTCACACATCCCTGAGCAGTCCAGTCGTGAGTAATCAACTGTCAGAAGCCCTATGTATGTTCAACAAAATACTTTGATAATATCTACACTACATCAAAAGCATATAAACAGTAGGCAATACATGCAATCAATTATATCAAGGCAGGCAATCAAAGCAACAAGGTCTGCCTCACCGGAAACCTAAGCCAAATGGTGATAAACAACCAAAACAAGGGAACCACCCATGGGGTGATCCTCAAAGATCCTAAAAAAGTAATCTTTATTAATCTAATGGCCTCAAGAATACAAGAAATCTATGGTAGATAATAATGCAGGATCAAAACCCTAACATGAGATACATAATACATGGGTATCCTGAAATTTTGCACAAAAACTCAAAGACATTCAATGTAAGGTAACAAACCACCTACCTCGACCCTAGTAGATCAATATACTTGAACCTCGGTCTGTGAATTGGCCTTGAATGGAGTAGATCTACAAAAATGTCTAAAAAATTCAACCTATGATAACTCTCATAAGATAAGGAATCAGGAAATGTGGCCAAGGAAGAACCAAGAACTCAACGTTGCGATTCTATTTCAACCGACGACGTTCGATTCGGATAACCGGTGATAGACCAGTGGCTCAGAGAAGATCCTTGGTCGTACCCTCGCTCTCGGTCGAAGAAGATCGAGAATAAGACATTTTGGGGGTTAAGACGTGACCTCGGTTCATTTAATGAATAAAAATAAGTAGATATCATGTACTTTTGGATTACATGGCATGTACTTGGCTTTTCCATACTCCGCATTAAGCGGCCTCCACAAAACCCTCTACATAGCCTTGTGTGTGGCCATGAAACGGCTAGAACACGGCCTCGAGCGACATCAAAGTACATGGCATGTAATTTGAAAATTTCCAGATTCCCCTCTTTTCCCCAAAAACCACCAGAAAAAAAACATACCTGAAAAGAAGGTCTGGGTTCTTACAGTATGTCCCAAAACATAACTGACATAAATAACCAAACATATCCAATAGCATAGAGGATTTGGATAATAACTCAATTACAACATTAATATTATGAGACATAATGTTGTGATATTGGACATAACAATCAATGAATGTATTAATAATTATGGACTATCGTAGAGGGTTTCTCATATTTAATAAATGGATATGCGGTCATATCAATATTATTCCCCAATAATTAAACATGTTTAGTAATCTATCTGAACACCCATTAATTAAGGGAATGGAAAATTAGTTATTTATAATGGAAAGGTATTGATATAATTTTTATCTTTAAGTGCATAAGAAGATAAGGAATGACAATGATTGTGTTTTAAAAATAATTCCATATTGATTTTAAATATATATGACTCAGTTTAAATTGAAAATTTGTTAATTAATCAAAGGATTATTTATCATTTTCTTAAAAAAATAAAATGAGAGGAAATACAATGTAAATAATGTTGACATTAAAGAGAAAAATTAATGTGGAAGATCAAAAATTATATAATATTTGATAAAAAAACATATGTATTTTATACCCTATGTTGTAATATTACTAAATATAGAAAATAGTGACTTAAATATAAATTTCATGAAATAAAATAATGATGAAATTATTTCAATAAAATATTTTTAAAATATTTAATAATATATAATAATTTCCATGAACATTACCCTTTATACCAAATAGAGTGTAATTGAAAAGGAATTTGAAAAATAGATCTCTTTTTATTGTAGTGATGTATTCATATAGAATGACATAAGTCAATTTCACAATCATTTTTAAAAAGTAAAAAAATATTATGTGTATATTTGATTAATAAATAATTGAATAATGGATGCACTAAATAGAAAAAAAGAGATGCAGAATAAATATTTTAAGAAATGTATCAAATGAAACATAAATTGAATTAATATTTATATTTATTTAATAATTTTTTTTAAAATAAGCATAATTGATAAAAAATTATATAAAATTATATTTTAAAAAAAACATTATAAAATAGTTTATTAGTTTAGAATAAAATAAATATTCTTGTTTAATAATAAAAAAAGAGAACCATTTTCTGTTATAATGAGTATGGACATGAAAGAGAAATAATCCTAAGAGAGAGTCAAATTCTCCATTCAAAATGATATATTTTAAAGAGTAAGAATAAATATAAAATAATACATTCAATATGAAATGAATTATATATATTATTATTGAACTAAGTTATTATTGTATATAATGCAACATAGTGCTATCTTACATCGGATATGAGTTGTATTTTGATTTTGGTATCCCTTTTTTATTGGTAAATTTAGATACATTTAGAACTGGAGAGACCATGTTGGGGAAAACCATTACTTAGGGATGTGTGTTTCCTTGAAATATTTAGGCATGGGTATAACGGTATAAATTTCTTTAGAAGCTACTCCATCATAATAGATAATCTTCTTTTTAGGTTTATAGGATTTTTGTTTGGAACTAGGTTGAGTAATGTCTTGTGAACATTTACACTCTATGTAATGGTTATAGGTTTTGTATTAGTCATTGAGTTGATTCTATGAAATGGTTCGATGTAAGATTAGTGTACAAGCTGTGTAATTTTTTCATGTCATATAATTTTCAAAGTTGGGAGTTTTTATCCAAAGTAACATGTGTTTTGTTGTAATTTTAATTCATGGAAGTACATTCTTTTAATTCGATTCGTCATGTTTGATCTTCATTCCAAGTAGTTTTAAATTCATGAATATTCATAATTTTAATTTTTTGTGTGCATCTTCCCTTCTCATGACCCATTGATATATCTCAGGATTTTTTACATCTATGATCCTTCCAAGTAAATCATTAATCGATTCATTATCATTATGATTATAGTGAGTCTCTCTAAGTATGAGTTCATTCAATTTATTTATTTTCCATTTTTTGAGCTTTGGTGTGATTTAAGTTGTGATTCAAATTAAATATTGATTTTTTTTCTGTCAATAATTTGTATTTTATTGACATTCCATTTCGTTCCAAGGATGATATATTGGTTATTTATATCTGTTATCGAAAGTGGATATGTTACCATTATGTCAAGGTAGGCTGATTTGTGAAAGTTTTTCAAATTAATGACTTTATATATGTAATTATAGAAAGTTATGTTATATGATGGAAAAATGATTTTTATTTAATTTGATTATGATATTGTAAATTGTTTTCAATAACCTCAGAACATTTGTAACATTGGGTGTATAATGAAATTGGTACAGGTGACATTGTTCTGTGTCACACTACTAGGGGTTACGTTTTGATATCAGAAGAATATGGGAGGACTTGATATTGATTAATACCAACATATTCATGGATTTGGATTATTTTATGTCTATTATGTACTCAAATAAGGTACTTCCCACATGTTTTTTATTTTATTTTATAATTATTTTATCTCATGATGATTTATTTCATAAATTTTTTCTCATATGTTCAATTTATCTACCTTTCCATTATAACTTATATTTTTTTTTCTTGAATATGGTCATAATTTATTGAAATCAGTGAATATTTTTGCAGCTGGTTTTATTCATATAAGTTCATTATAAACTGTATTATTATTTTAATGCCTCAACTTGTGCTTTCATGATGTGATACATTGTATTGTTTAATTGGTTTCATACTAAATGGATTTTTTATCAAACCAAAATTTATCCATTTGGTGGTTTTAGTTGTTTTTTAGAACTCATGGATAGGTAGTTTCATCATGTAGCATGACTAGTTCTCTTTTATGCTATTTAATTCATAGAATTATGGTTTAGAGGTGATAGTTGGTCATATGGTTGATTGTTGGTTATGTATCCTTCATAATTTTTCACCTTATCTTATTTCTCATTGATTGTGTGGATCTGGATTTATCTATACCTTTTATATTAAACTTTCCTTTTCTTTTTTTTTTAGATTGATGATATTTTCATTATAATTGTTTCACCTCATCACATGGTGGACCACCTTGGATTATATCTCTTGTTGACCCTATTTTTTTGTTACAAATTGATAACATTGGTAATTCTCTCTGTGAATTTTGTTAACAATCCCTATGATTGGTTCTATGTACTTTTTAGTTTGAATTTAGGAAAAAGAACATTAAGGTAGTAACTGTTGGAAGGTTCATTTCAATATCACTTCTACTTCTGAACTAGATTAACAATGGGTGTTTGGAAACGTTGTTACTTATTTCAAGACTTGGTGTTTGGGGATATTTGAATGAACTATTTGTAATGTTTATTTAAATGGACATGTGATTCGGTTATTTCTTAAAACATGTTGAAATATTTTTTTCATAATATTTTTCCATTTATTTCTTTAATATCAAAACTTATTTTTATTTCTATGAGTTTGGAAATTTATAATGCATAATTTGTTTTTATGTTTTTATTTTCATACAATTACTCATAGAATTTATCTTCAAAATACGATAGAGGTAATAAAATACATGTTCTATTGGAAAGACCTATTGGAAATTCCTATTTGGTATAAGCATTAATCCCTACTTTTCAGACTCTATATCAAAATGGAGTTAGGAATGTGGGGAAAGTAGTGGATCATTACTCAAGATTTAAAAATAAACATCTATGTTCCCATTATGGTAATTGATAACCATACGAATATAATAAATTTATTGAGTGGTTTTAGAGGATCTTTAATTTTATGAATAGTTATATGGAATCTCTTGTTTTTTCCATGTATATGCTGGAAGAACATGGATGGAGATGGTGGAACATAATTTTGGAAACTATGTTTCATGAGGATATTACCATAAAATCATTTAAGGAAGTCATTAATCAAGTATTTTACTCAAACACATTTTGTGTGGTGAAGACCAGGAAGTTTCTAACCTTTAAAAAACATGATCATACAATTCTAGAGTATTATACAAATTTTTGGAGGTAGTGCATCATGATATTGAACTTTTCACTAGTGAGTACACAAAGGCTCATACGGTTGAGATGGTACTAAGGCATGATATTTGGTCAATGATGATTATATTTTTCCTTATAACTATTATGGAGGTAGATGCTATATAAAATTATTATATGGAAAACATAGTTAGAGACATTGTTTCAGGTGGATTTTTTGATTGGGTTTTTATTAGCCACAGTGTATATTCATGCTAGAAGAGGAAGTGTAATGGTAGAAAATTTTCATTAGCACCAATTTCAAGGATTCATAGGGATTGTTTCATGTATGTTTCTATTTGTTTGGGTGGTATGTTTATCACAATTCTGATTGTGTTGAGGTTTAAAAAACATGTCATTGTTGTGGGAAATCTTTTCATCTGAAATATTTTTATAGAAGGATGTCCCAAGGAAGCAAGGTTTGATTCACATTCACTAGGGGATCATAGGTTTATACCGATATATTCAAGGATCAAAGGTCTTATCCTTATGGTATGGGGGATTTTCATCTGGCTACAAAAGATTATGGATGACCTCAGACCAAACATCTTCATGTGGTTCAGTATGCACAACAGAAATACGAAGTAGGGTAAACTGTAGTTAAAGGTTCAACATTTATTTATTCTTGTAGGGTGATAGGTTTTTTATATACATTCCTCACAATAATTTTTTATAATAAATTTTTCATGAAATATTTTTATTTTATTTTCATTGTTTTATGTTCTTGTTTGATCATTCCACACCTTTTGGATATTGGTCAGAATAAGGATCCAAGTGTCTACCATGTTGAGTGCTGATATCATATTATGTGGTGGGATATGACTTCATAGTTCTCTATCATTAAATCTTACACATCACTATCATCAAGGATTGGGTGATAGGTGTTATTTCCCAAAATAGATTGTTATCGTCATCGAGTTTAGTACACATCTTCTGATGGGGTCACACAAGTGTTTTATGTTGGTTTAGACTCTAGATTATGAAGGTAAGGGATTGGTGTAACTTATTTAAAGTAATATCATTATATTTGTCAATGAGGATTCTTGTTGTTGCTAACTGTAGATTTAGCTACCATCTTTATATTATTCTATGTGTGTACTCCAAGGTCGTTTCAGATTATTTTTTTGGGTTGACCAGTATAGTGAGTTGTCATGTTTAATATTGACATCCTCCGATCTATGAAGACCATTTATAGGAAATCTTATCGAATGGAAGCTACTATGTTGGTAGAACTCATTTTCTAGATTGAGGATATTTAGGATAATGGATTTATTCATCCAAGCATAAAATAGTGGGCATCACATATCATCTTTTCTAAAACTACTACAAAACATATCATTAACAACAATAATATTTTTTAGCACTAGTAAAAAGTGCTAATAAATGTAATCTTTATCAAACCTAAGGAAAGTGAAGATAATTTTATCCTTTTATCAACCCCATTTTTTAGTACTAAAAAAATTTACACTTTATCAATACTTTTTTAGCACTGATAAAGGGGCCCTTTATCAGTGCTTTATTTTTAGTGCTGAAAAAGGGTCCCCTTTATCAGTGCTTTATTTTTAGCACTGATAATGCATATCCTTTATTAGTGATATATTTTTAGTGATCAGAAAGGAATCATTTAAATATGCTTTTTTATAACTGATAATGGTTCGAATAAATAAAATAAAATAATAAAAAATTTAAAACATAATAAATAATTTATTAAATAAATATTAAAACTTTTATTAATTAAATAATGATTGATAAAAAGGAATAAATTGATTACACTATTCTAAAATTATATATACTAATAAATAGTTTGTATTAAATGTATAGAGATATGAAAAATAAAAATTAATCAAATTAAAATTAAAAATAATTAAATTGAGAGAAATATTAATCTTTTTGATAATTATATATTTATTGAAAATGTTAAAAAATAAAACATATTAAATATATAGATATATATGTGTTTATATAAATATGATTTATATATTACAAAATATTTATGAATATTACATTAAATTTTAATATATTTAGTGTATAATGGTTTATAATTAAAAATTAATATGAATAAAAAATAATGTACAATTTCATTGTGTAATGGCCTTATAATGGAATGTAGATTGATTTTTCAATTAAACATATCTCAAATGTGTGTTTTATTTATTTCACATATACATAATTAATAAATTTTTATATAAAATGTATGCACAAAAAACATATCCATTTTTTCAATATTTTTAAAATGTAGTTATTTTAAATATATTCTACTTCACTCATTTTTAACATGCCTACACTTAAAAGTTTATATTCAATAATAATGCAAAAAATATATTTGTAAAAAAGTTTTTATAAATAAAAATATGTATTAATATAAATTTACTATATTTATAAAATTAAATATTTACAAATACAAATAAATAATAATTTTTTAAATTTTTTTATAATTATAGGAAATTAATTATATATATTTAAACAATTAGTAAATTTATTATAAATTTACATAAATAATTAATATAATTAATATATGTATATTTATATATATTTATGAAATATATATAAATATATAATTATATATATAATTATATAAATATAAATATTTATATAAATATTATTTTTTTAAAAGTAATTATATAATTATAAATATATATGTATATTTTTAAATATTTATAACATTATAATAAGTATTTTAAATTAAAAAAAATATTTATTATATTTATATTTATATATACTTATTAAAAATATATAAATTTTCACCAGAAATTTTATTTATAATTATTATTATAAATCCTTCATCAGCGCTTAAGTAATAACCTCTGATAAAAGGCATCATTATCAGCAATTTTTGGAAGCAATGATAAAAGTGTCCTGATCTATATTAAAAACCCTGACCAGTTGTGAACTCAGCATGATATCAAAAGCTTTCAGCAGAAGACACCCTCTGTCATCTCTCCTTCTCACTGAATTCAATCTCAAATCAAGGCTCAAAAAATACAAGGCTCATATTCAAGGATAAAATGATTCGAGTGTAGAAGTAATAAAATGCTCAAACATAATTCATTCTCTACTTTCTATCGAATGCAAATATTTCTATACATTCTCTGGGGGAAATCAGGGTGTAAAACATGAATTGTTCTCACCGTGGTGGATTTGGTTTTCAAACTATGAGCATGGTGAGTTATCCATTTTGTATATTTTTCCATGTAGATCATCTATTTTGATTCATAGAATTTTTAAAGTGTGAAACACCTATACATTGATCCTTCCCAGCTTTTCTCCCAAACCATACAAGAATCTACTTCCTTCTCAATTGTAGCTGTGTGTTAATGTGGGGGATTTGTGAGCTACTCTTTTATTTATGAGAATGTGTGGATGATTTGTAATTTTTTATTGTTGGATAAACAGTTTAATTAAACATAATCTAAAAGACTCTTACCATTTTTTACTATATATATAATTTTTTTTGTATCAATTTCAATGATAGTTGTTGGGTATTCTACGAGACTTCATCCATACATATTAAACGGACTAGTTATTTTTGCATTTTTGTAGTATAAAATTTATATGGGGAGTGATGTTTTATAGATGTTTTAGTTTTATGATTGCAATTAGATTTATGAGTGATGTATGGCGATTACACTTTGAAAAAAATTCATCATGAGAGTTTTTCCATCTCGATAGATTATAGTGTGTATGGGATAGCTGTTTTAAGGGATGGTGTAATGTTCTCCATTTTTTGGGATAGATCTTATTAACGTATATTATGACATTATTCCAAATTCAATATGGACCACCCTAGAATATAAAGGTTGGGTAAATGTGTCCTATATGACCTCACGAGATTCCTAAATATGTGTATATTTGATGTGGTAAACTCCTAAAAATTATTGGGATGTGTATATTTTCTAATATAACATCCCATGAGACTTGAGATGTTTTCAAATTTTTTATATATGAATAATTTTAAATCAAATAATTCCTTAGGTCGCTACATAACATGTTTCAAAAATATAATGGATGTTATCAACCTCTATATATTTGGAATTACTTTTAGTTATTAATCGTTTTAGGTCTATTTGTACAGGCTCCACCCCTAGGAATTTCTAACTATTGTCCATGTACATGAAACATCACTTTTCTTATCAAAATGATTTTCAATACATTTTTTATCTTCTATTTGATTGAAAGAGATTGTATTATTATTGTTTATCATATTTTTCTATTATTAATCCTCAATTTCCTAAATTTAAATTTCATTTGTTTAGGGGATTTAATAAAGACATGATGTGTGTCAAGAAAAAATTATTATTGCAATTGGTTTCTCAATACTCACTCCACATCTCTTTTATAGAAAATTATAATCCTCATCATCTTTATATCCTGAATATTTATTGTTGCAATTTGTTACTTGATACCCATCCCCCAATTCTTTTAGGTTTTTTGTACTACTCTGATAATTATTTATCTTATGTATTATTAATTCTTAGAATATTTCAAGAATCACAGGTGCATGTCCATAAGAGATAGAGGATGTGTGTCAGAAAATTAAATGCAATGATAAATGTTTCAAAGATGACTTGATGAGGATGTTTGTTTTCTATGACATTAATATTTGGATGAGTTTACTAGATGACACATACTATAGTAGATTAATTATTTAATGTAATAAAATTACACATTTTATCCAATATACTAAAATTATTTTAATCAATCAAATACTCGGTTTCCCTTACTAGAATTTCTTAAAACATTCAACTTTGATAATATCTTATGTGTGTTTAATTATTTATTTTTAAAAAATTAATATATTATGAACCCAAGAGGATAGATATTTGTATAAAATGAATGCAAAATAATCATTTGATAAAAGAGTGTTACAACATAGTTGAATATTTCATCATGTATTCAAGAGAGAATGCATGCGACAATTCTCAAATCCTATGTCCATGTTTATGTTGTTGTTGTTAAATAAAAATAATATCGTACGAGTTGGAAGAACATTTTATTTGTCATGGAATATATCTAAGCTATAAATATGGTAATAAACATGGGTAAAAATGAACGTGGACACTGATTAGGATGAGACTATGGTATATATATAAGTTGATTTGAATAACATAGTAAATGATGATGGAGATTGCATTGGAGAAATGAAAATGGAAATTGAAGAAGACCAACATGATTATCCATAAGAGTTTGAGGAGTTAAATTTATGTTCCAAGAAACCATTGAATATTGGTTGTACTGAATACACAACATTATCACTAGTATCAATGTTAAATAATTTGAAATCTGGTAGAAGATGGAATGACACTAGAACTACAGAACTACTTATTCTATGAAATCATATTCTACTAGATGGAAATCAACTACCATGATGATCATATGACACTAGTTCAGTGGGAATGATATCAAAAATAGTACATGCTTCTCTAAATGTTTTTATATTGTTTCTTAAGGACCATGAATCACTCATAAATTCCCTAACTATGCTATAAATCGATAATGAAAAATAAATCATCTTCTTTGAAATTTTTATGGTACATTCCAATAATTCCATGGATTAGAAAACTATATGGACGTTAGGAAACAATGAGAAAATTTACTTGTAATAATGATAAGGTAAATAAATAAGAAAACCTACAACATCTTTTAAATTATATTTAGTGGAAGAAAATTTATTACGAGTATCTAGAATTTTCAAAATGAGTCGAGAAAAATTCATATCACATTATCTATAGATGCAATAAATAAATTTGGTTTAAAAATTATTACACATTCTATATGGTCTGTCATGTCGGTAAATTATAACATTATGCCATGGCTACACATGAATCCCAAGTACGTTATTTTGTCTCTGCTTATATTTTGAAAAAAATCATCCTGGTAAGGATATTGAATTCTATTTTTCTCTGTTTATCGAATATCTAAAATTGATTTGGGATATAGGTGTTATAATGTATAATTCTCACATAAGTGAAGAATTATTATTAAGTTATAAATTTTATGGGAGGATAAATGACATTCCATATTATGTAAATATATCAAGATATAGTATTAACAGAATTTTGGGGTGTCCCATCTATAAAAAATTCACATAATCAGTTCGGTTGAAACATTCCTCAAAGACTGTGTTTTTAGGACATATGAATTTTCTACCTCTATGAAATTAATACATATCATATCCCACGCCATTATATGGGAACATAAAACAATGTATGACACCATCCCTAGTAATGGGAGATCAAATGTACAATAATGTAAAAGATATTGACACTATTTTGGGATAACCATTTTCAAAAAACCATATAAAATTTGGTTTGAAGAAGTGATCAATTTTCTTTGAATTTTTTAAATAGAAATATTTGTATGTCAGATATTTCATGATGTCGTGCATGAAAGAAAATGTATTTGATAGTGATATTGACACATTACTAAATGATATAGGAAAAATGTTATCAAGTCTAGGTTTTACTTGATTGAAATTGGGATAAGAGATGAGTTTGAAAGGTTTCAGGGCCTGCAACGGATGTTGGTGGACCAGAGATTTTAAAATGTTTCATCGATAGGTCTATGTAACTTGTCAATGATGATGATATGAGTACCAGTAAGGACCAAGGATCTCATGTAAATTGTAAAAGGAAAAAAATAAATTAAAAACATACAAGTTTCAAATTCGAAGGTGTTCTTGATTGCAACTCGATGATGGTTCACATTACTTGAATAATCCATTACATGATCCCTCTAGATCATCCACACATGCTTAAAAAATCCACTGGAACATCAATCATTGACTTCCTGGTGCTAGCGCGGCGATCCGACAATGTCTTCGATGTCCCGATGATCACTGCATCGAGATCCTGTTGATGCTTGAGAGAGATCTTGACCTCGAGCTTCTTGGATCGAGTGCTTATCTCTGTAGAGAGAGGGAGGAGAGAGATGCGCTAGATCTCATTCCATGAAATGAATTAATAGTGGAATGGCCCCCCAAGAGAGAAATCCTCCTCCTTTATTTATATTTTAGTTCATAAATATGCGGTTGGGTTCCCTAGCCCCCATTTATTTCAAAGTCAACTAAATAAATAATTTTGAAGAACTATACTACGCCAATATTATTTGTTATTTTATCACATAGTTAAAATATATAAATATACTACTTTATAAAAACTTATCCATTTAACATGACTCTCTATCCCTCTTAATATTAACCAAACCTTGATTATTAAAATAATATTCGTTCAATTAATATTATCATGCATTTTCTAAACATGTAAATACATTAAATAAATACAATCCAAATTTTCACTACCTAAATATTAACAAATTTATTTAATTCTTTTGGTGATCGAAAAGTTAGGAAACACTCGGAACATGTTTTGGGGCCCACCATATCCATATACATATTCAACTAAATAGGGTGGATTCTTGAATACGCTATTGTGTGACCCTCTTGGCCCTTATCTCTATAACAGTGAATAAAATTTACATACCAAGAGCCGAGTCTAGCTACCCATCTTGGACCTTAAAGAGATAAGGATTTCCATTGCAACAAAAACCAACCTACGAATAGTGAATATGTACTATAATCTCATTGTCATTAAATATCTCATAAATCAGGATGCACACTTGTGTCATCATCATTTTCTTACGTTATTATTTGTTGTTCTATCCGGATGGATTTATCTTTGTACTGCTTTGGCCAAAGATTTATGAAGGCAGCACCATCCTAATTAACCAGGCATGAGATATACTACTTCATAAACATGGAAGTGACAAATCCTTTCTTGACCATTAATCCAATGTCATACCACCAACAACGCACCCAACTCTAGCTACCTTGCCACGATTTTATTACTATGGTTTTTGCCATGCATCAAAGTATGCAATCAAATGATACACATTGGTAATGGTCTCAAGTCAAGAGACCAATACACATGTCCATAGATAGGAATGACCAATGAATCCATAAACATGTGGGGTTCTTATTGGTGGGTGTGTCCTCATGGTCTCACTACTATAGATCACCAGGTGAGAACTTCCTGCGAAGAAGTCTCAATGCTTATGAGATCCCAAGACTTGATTGTCTATCATCTACTGTGTCTAGCCAGAAAGATGCACTAGACCATATAACATATATTTATGATTAATGTCTTAGTATCTCAAGGTTCTCATTATCACATGGGAACTTCTATAACCTCTCAACATGATAATTAATATTTGGAAACTACCATTTCAATAGTGGACATAGAAAAGTATACACTATAATGGTAAGAAGACATCATGTATAACTAACTATACACATGATATGTAATCAAAATTACTACATAGTTGGGTCTAGGGAACCCATTCTTTCAACACTCCCACTTGCACTAGAGCCAACATTCTAAAAAAACATTTAAGAAGCTGACATGATAAATATCATTTTTTGGCTGGGTAATAGCTTTAGCGGCAAGTCCTACCACGTTTTCTCTTCATGGCATACCTCTTGTATGCAACCTCATATTCTTGAGTAAAACATCTCAAGATAATGTATCCCCGAGTATATCACTTTTGATAATTGTCAAAACATGACAAACTCGGCTAGTAAGAATATCATAATTTACATTATGATAACAATTTTTTGACTAGGTGCCATTCAAACAACTAGAACAAATCGTTGTGATTGATAATTGCTTCTTATCTTCCTTAAAATATAAAAACATATTTAGTATTTGTAAATTTGGCTACAACTAGATTTTATGAACATTACTCGCTCATCGCCTTAGCCTTACTGCGATACTGACCAACTTTATCCATGGATTACTCGTTTTTTTCACACAAAAAACTAGTATACCATATTCTCTATATACCATGTAGAAATCAATTTTACATTCCAAAGTGTATGATGATAGTTCTCACTACTTCACATAGAGTGATCCTAAAACAATTGATATATATTTACAATAAAGTATATCTAGGAAATATCAATTATTGTACATATTATGGAATACGTGATTGATCTAGCGCTAGATTGTACAAAACTCAACTCACAAATTTAATCTCTTACCATGCTCCAAATATGTCATCAAAGAGAAATTAAGCCATATGACATTGGAAAACATCCAGAACATGAATTGTTTCAACTTGTATTTTTCAATAAAATGCCACTTTATGTATGATAGACTATGAACAAGCAACCTATGGATCGACCTCTGTAGATCATGTTCCCTAGAACTCAGTTTTCTAGTTTAAGTCAATCATTGGAGAATTTCTTTTATCCTTGCCTTATCTAACTATAAGATAAAAATCTATTTTCCTTATATTATACTTATTACTCTTGGAAAACTATGGTGCTCTCACTAACCATTGGTAGACACAAGGAATAAATTCATTAAAAATGAATGCTCTAAGATCTTGTTTCTTACATCAATCAAGAACTATATTTCAGTATCTTTCAACCTTCATTTGAATTATATGATGTCATCATCCCTTCCTAGATTCTTCATATAGACACCTTCCACAAAAGATTATTTTGACATATAATGGCAAAGATAATGATATTAGAAGTTAACTCTAACATGTATAATTATAATGGATTTAGGCATACCAACATGGTATAACCAATAAATCCTTATTGGTAATAGACTTGTACCATCCATGTATCATCTCATTTGAATACCCACTACAATATACAATTTATATGCCCCTTTTCAATTTGATACACGAAATCCGTTATTGAGTTTTAATTTATCTTTTCAATCTTAGATAATTTCCATATACTGCTTACTTGTTTGAATTATTATTCTCAATAAATAATTTATCGTCGGTTGTGGTGAATATAAAACAATCACCATGGTTTCATTATTCTTACAAATTATGTTTCTCTTGAACATTCCTATTCCACATGTACTTGTGAAACTTGTTCATATGCCAACCATTTGTGCATCTCAAAAATTGACTATGTCCAAGTTGAATCATCTCCCAATATCTCTAATAGAGATGTGTACCCTTATATAGAAATGCAGTCTATCACATGACCATATATTATTTATCTTTGGTATTTATTTAATATCTTAAGAAACTATTAATCTAATTACATAGATGCACCAAGTGTTTAGCCTGATTCATGTTTGTTTTTTCCTTAACAAATTATTTTCATCCTAAACACATGTCCTATGACATAATGGGTTTTTATCTTACTATGGATCGTATGATATACATTTGTTATTTTATTTGGCGTATTGGTTATGGTTTTCGCTGTTATTTGCAATGCACATCTTGAAATATGATGGAAGTTACTGAAGGTTGTAACATTGATACTTCATACATCATAACTCTGATGTATAAAATGTGCATTTAGGAATTTCTTCATGATAAATATTGTGAATCAATGATAACATGTAAGAATTTATCAATGATCCTTTTTTCAGAAAAACAGTATTGTGATTTATATAAGGTAACATGTGTTTAGGAATTACTCCACACTACATTATCCTAATCGATGAATGTTTGGTCAAGATATTCTTCGACACGCCGTTCTGGAGAAACTCATTTCTTCTGACCAAATATACACATCACTATTACATTCCTTAATGAATGAAAGTAATCTTATGAAGTATCATTACCTCTAACATTCATTTGGAATAGGTCACACTCTCTGGTTGAACTAACCCCAGAAGCTTTCTGGCATACCTTTACTTCAAAAGGTTTCTTTGTCTCAAATATAGATGTCAATAATACCAAAGGTATCTAGTTGTGTCGAGCCTAAATACCATATTTGGTATATTATTGATGTCCACATTTAGTTTTACATGAAAAATAATCATATTTCCATGACTAGGTAGGTATTACATTTTATATTCATCATGTATTTCCTTTGATTCAAGTTTTTCTGAACTATTTGTGAGTATGTTACACCACAAACAACATTAATTCCAAAACATACAGAAATGTATCATTATATCCAAAACGGTATGTTGGATAATTTTTTTGTTATAATCTACAACTTGTTTAATTTGAATCAATCACTTGGAAATTTGATTTTATGTGTTTCTCACCGCTGACCATGGAGTCACCCTTTCTCGGCTGCTTTGAGAAGACACATTACATGTTATAATGTTCATATACTTTCAAGGTTATCGTATTTAAATACAAAAATGTTATTGGTATATTGTATTCAATTACCAAGAAGTATGTTAGAAGCATTAATTTATATTGATGAATATACCTTAATGAGAAGAGGTTACATGCTTTTATTATTTTAGTCTATAGTGTTTTTAAACATCCATATATTTATTTCAATATGTGATGAAAATAACACCTCTTTGAATAACCAAGATCTTTTCTAAGAAGGACGAAATGAAGGTTCCTTTTGAATAACTTTCTGTAGGTCTTTTCTCCTTCTGTTTCAATATATTCCCCATAAGAACAAAAGATGGTGGTATCTTTAATATTATTATTACTTGGATAAGTTTTCCTTTAAGGTAAGGAAGCGCTTACTCTATACCATTCAAAGGTATCCTTACATGAAACCAAAGTAATTAGATGTAAATGGTATAAAAATTGGATGACCTAGAATATTGTGAACTGTCTTTCACTTTACCCAAATCCAGTCTAATCATCACATTCAAATCTTACTTAGCTTACTCCTCGATAGGTTCTTGGAGATGAGACTTCATTCAATATCATTCATGTCGTGATGTAGCCACCATAACAAGCATCGGACGATGATGATAACATTTAACAGAACCATTATATTATTAATTCATGAGTCTCATGTAAGTATTTACACCCCCGCTTCCTGATGTGGATTAACAGGTTGGGACACATGCAACTTGAATTTCCAATATAGTATTAATGTTCCCAAGTTCCTATAATACATTTTGGAAATTCGTTCAAGTTTGTACATTAACGTTTTCCAATATTTATCGTAGTTTTTATTGTGGTAGTACATTCCATTATTAAAAAATAAAATTTATCATATTAGTACATTTTATGTTGATTACCAAACGTGAAGTTACTGATTCATTTAATCATTAAATGTCTCCCACTAATTTATTAAATTCTAGTAAGCCTTTGCACTAGAATCAGAATACTCTTCAGTATTCTACTTTCAAGGATTCATGAACCTCCCTAATATTCAATAAGATATGGCTACACCACTACTTGGATGGACCAATGTAGGATTTTGGCTGGCCAATCGCAGTAACTCGCGGTTCCTTGATCTGTTGAGTGATGTCTCATGTTCTTAAATCATAAATTCATTTACTCAAGGTTTCCCTATAAAATTACAACAAGCTGGCTATGGATATTTCTTTGTTAAAATTTTATTTATGTCAACCCATCACCCTAATAATAACTCTTGGGTAGTAAGAGGCACCCTCAGATATGGCATGACCGGCATCCCAAACACCCCATTTTGTTCAAACTGGAATGACATATGGCTGTTGTGACTTAATATTTCATTGTGGGTTTTGTGTTTTTCTCTCAACAATTGTAATATATTTCTGTTAATATTTTTCATCTATATTGTCTCACTCACAACAAATCATTAATAGAAAAACATACGCTGCTTCTTTATACATTTTATAATATATTATTTTTTATATTTCTCCAACTGTTTAAAATGAATAAAATATTAAATAAATGTATAAAGGTAAAGTACTACCTGAATCCTCTTGAGAATCTAAATGACCTAGGTGCGTCATGCCTGAGTCAAAGCTTTAATACTGATGCACCTTGCCCCCGTCTTGTATGTTCTCTTCCCTTCTGGAGTATCGCCTCATCTTGGAGGGGTCCATATCTGGTCATGGAGTACCACCTCATCTTGTCATGATACAAATGTTGTCTTTCCCCATCTCGATCAACATACACATCCTCATATTGGTAGTGCCTATGTTGTTCACTGTCTTAGTCCGAAGTACAATAATACTCACGTGCAACCAAGGGGGACTAGGGATATAAATGTACATTGGGTAAAAATTCCGGCACATGCCCTTATACATTTTAACCAAAAAAGGAAATGTACTTACAGTCTATTTAATTAATTAAAATCATCATACATAGTTAAACAATTAATTAAAAAAATTCATCATACATGGGTCAGTGCTCAACACCAGCATACAGGTAAAAAAAAATAATTAAATTAAAATGATTTAAATAATATGAAGGTTAAATAATTAAATTAAATGAAGTAATAAATTCAAATAATTTAAATATTCTTCAGTACTCTAATTAATTTAATTTTTAATCCCAAAATTAAATTAATTTATTTATTTAGTTTCATTATAAAAATAGAGTTAATTTCTTTCTCCCGGAATTGAAATAATTAACCAAAATTTATATTGATGAGTTTAATTTAGATAATAAAATTAATTTAATTTAATTATCATCTTTGGTTAATTTAAATGATCAGTCCATCGAAAAACCATTGCATGAAATGTGCGGGTGAGGCCAAACCTATGCAGGACCTACCAGGCAGTGCAAGGGCCAAAATGGGCCAGACTGATGGGCCCATAACCATTCTGGGTTAGCACCACTGTTGTCTGGCAGAAGGGAGGATTGAGGCTAGTGATGCTCTCCCGAACAAGATCTGTTGGTGGCCGGACTTAGGGCGGCCAACGGCATTGGGTGGGAGAGGCGGCGACAGTTCTGGAGAGGCGAAACGCGTATTTGGAGTGGGAGGTGGTGGCACAAACCACACGTAGCTGTGTAGGTGGTGGGTGCGGCTATCCGGCTCTGACCGGCGGAGGGAAGTAGTATGCTGTGAGGGGCAGCGTCATGGAGGATCTGTCGGACTGGATCTGGATAGAGCGGTGATAGGGGTGGAGATGAAGTGGCCCAGAGGAGACCAGGTGGTAGGTCGCGCTGCGGCTTGTGCTGCCGAGGAAGCTGGTCGGTGCCTCGAGGAAGGGAAAACGACGCATGGAGCAGACTGCTAGGCAGGAGGAGGCTTAAGCCTGCTGTGTGGTGTCCCTTCGGTGGTAGCTAGCTGGCCTCCTCGTCTGGGAGCGATGGTGGCTTGAGCTATGGAGACAGCCTCGACAGGAGGCAAATTCTGGGTCCGGGGTAAGGTGTGCCGCAGAAGGGGACCGGAGGCCTGGGCTTGAGCGCTGCTCAGGCGGGAGGCGGTGGTGTGCTTGGTGCGCCACGTCTAGAGTGGCATCTTGAGGATGAAGGGGGTTCACACAAACCCACAATAAATCCTTTTTTGGTTGTTTTTGTTGGCTATACAAGCTGAGAAATATGAGAGGAAGAATGGAAGAGGTAGAAAAATTGGCACACAGCACAAAGAAGCTTTCAAGCTTTTCACAATTTCACACAACTTCACAATTTTTCACACTTTTAAATTTCAGGCTACAATTACATCAATTTATAGACCCACAACATTAAATGCCTAGCATTTATGTTGGTACAAATAAAGACCAAAACATAAAATACAGAGAATCTGTGATGGTACAAGGAAGACCAAAATATTAAATGCAGAGCATTTATGACGGTACAAAGATATACTAAATCTTTAAATGAAAAGCATTTAAATTCATTCAAAGAAAATAAATGGAGGTTGACCCATGGAAGAAAAAAAATGTGCAAGTAATAAATGACGCTGCAGGCAGCTTTGACTCATATTTTTGGTTTGCAATTCCAACACTCCCCTTCAAACCAAAACCGGCTTCATTCCGAGCATCGTTCTGAGTTTTTTGAATGCATCTGACGGTAATGCCTTTGTGAAAATATCAGCCACCTACTCCGTAGTATGACAATATTCCAATTTTATCGTTTTTTAATTCACATGATCTCGCAAAAAATGGAATCGGGTATCAATATGTTTGCTTCTTCCATGCTGCACCGGATTTTTGGCAAGTTCAATTACCGACTTGTTATCCACATATATCACCGTGGATCCATCCTGCGGATGCTTCAACTCCTTCAGCAGATTTCTCAACCAGATTGCTTCACAAACAGTGGATGATGCCGCCACGTACTCTGCTTCACATGTAGACAAGGCGACCACACATTGCTTCCTTGAATTCCACGTAAAAGCAGTCGATCCATGAAAAAATACATACCCAGTGGTGCTTTTTCTTTCATCTTGGTCGCCTCCCCAGTCACTGTCTGAGTATCCATGCAGATTTGCTTCTTCATTGTATGGATAGAAAAGACCAAAATTCACCGTTCCTTTAACATACATGAGGATACGTTTTTCTGCTAACCAGTGGGAATCTTTTGGTGCTTCCATGTACCTGCTTAGAAGCCCAACACTATAGACAATATCAGGCCTTGTGATTGTGAGATACCTCAGGCTTCCAATTAGACTCTTGAATAGAGTCGAGTAAACACTTATTCCTTCTCCATCTTTTGTCAGTTTTAAGCTCATTGCCACAGGTGTGTTTACAGCATTGCAATTAGCCATGTTGAATTTTTCAAGAAACTCCTTAGCATACCTCTTCTGAGAAATATAGATGCCTCTATGTTGTTGCTTTACATCTATACCTAGAAAGAAGGACATGAGACCTTCGTCGGTCATCTCGAACTCCTTGAACATTGCCTTATTGAAATCATCGAACATTTTTCGACTATTCCCTGTAAACAGCAAATCATCAACATACAAGCATGCAATGATTATATCGCCGTGATCATTCTTCTTGATGTAAACTGCATGCTCATATGGACATTTGGTGAAGCCGTTCTCTTGAAGATAGCTGTCAATGCGTGCATTCCAAGCACGAGGAGCCTGCTTCAACCCATAAAGAGATTTCTTCAGTCGATACACTTTGTCTTCCTCCCCTTGCATAACAAAGCCTTTAGGCTGGTCTACATAGACCTCTTCCTCTAGAATTCCATTCAGGAATGCAGACTTCACATCCAATTGGTAGATCATCCAACTGTGATGAACAGCAAGAGAGATAATCATTCTCACAGTGTCAAGGCGAGCAACCGGAGCGAAGACTTATTCATAGTCCACCCCATACTTCTGTTTGTACCCCTTTGCTACGAGCCTTGCCTTGTAGCGATCGATTTCACCATTAGCATTTCGCTTGATCTTGTACACCCATTTGACACCAATGGATTTCTGGCTATTAGGAAGTGTGGTCAGCTCCCATGTGTCATTTTTCTCTATGGCACGAATTTCTTCTCCCATAGCCATTCTCCAACAATCTTCCCTTGTGGCTTCCTGAAACGTCAGAGGCTCATGATCTGCATACATGCAAACAAGATTTAGCTCTTCAGTTTGTTCATAAATTTCGCTTAAGCTTTTCATCTTTATGGGCACCATGGGTGAGGATGAGCTCGCCAAATTTTGACTTGATGGAGTCCTTTCAGGAGTGATGGAATGTCCTCTTGGACTCCTGTGTACTGATGATGTGCCCGGGGAAGGTGTTGCTGGCGTTTTCTCCTGATGATCACGCCTTTCTTCAGGATAATCTGTTTCGACTGGAATCTCTTTGTTTGGTTCTTCATCATTCCATCTCCAAGCTTCTTCCTCGCTAAAGACCACATCTCTACTCACCACTAATTTATTGGTTAGTGTATTGTAGAGCTTATAGGCTTTAGACTCTTCACTGTAGCCGATGAAGATGCACTTTTCACCACGATCATCAAGCTTCCTTCTTCTCGCTTCTGGAACATGAGCGTAGGCAACACACCCGAAGATTCTTAGGTGTGCTACGCTCGGTTTGTAGCCACTCCATGCCTCTTGTGGTGTCATGTTTCTAACGCTCTTGGTTGGACACCGATTGAGCAGATAGGCAGTACATGCCACTACTTCCGCCCAGAAGTTCTTTGGCAAGCCTTTCTCCTTCAGCATGGTCCTCGTCATGTCGAGGATGGTGCGGTTCTTCCTTTCTGCAATGCCATTCTGTTGTGGCGTGTAGGCTGCAGTGTATTGCTGTTTGATGCCATGTTCCCTACAGAAATCTTGAAATGCATTTGAGGTGTATTCTCCACCTCTATCATATCTGATTACTTTGATTCTGTGACCACTTTCAGTTTCAACATGAGCTTTAAAAGTTTTAAAGACAGTGAAAGCGGAAGATTTTTCTTTGATGCAATACACCCACAACTTTCTGCTGAAATCATCAATAAGGGTAATAAAATATCTATTACCTCCAAGTGACAGTGTTTCAAGTGGTCCGCAGATATCAGTGTGAACCAACTGAAGTGGTTCCGTTGCTCTTCTAGACACTCCACTTGGAAATGAGTTCCTTTGTTGCTTGCCGAGTGTACACGCCTCACACACATGATTTGGAGCTTCAATCATTGGCAAGCCACGCACCATGTTTGATGAGGATAGAAGTTTAAGCCCACTAAAATGCAGATGTCCAAATCGCAGATGCCATCTCCATGAGTCATTCTTCATGAGTCCCAAGAGACACTCCTCGGCCTTTGTGTTGATATGCAGCGAAAACATGCGATTCTTCGCCATTTGGACTTGAGCGACAAGTCTCCTGTGAGCATCTCTTATAGACAAAAGAGAATTTTCCAAGTGTATGACATACCCCTTCTCAAGAAGTTGGCCGAGACTGATGATATTATTTTTCATACTTGGTACGTAATATACATAAGAAATGTAATTCGACTCTCCATTCTTCAGATAGATTTTGATCTTACCTTTTCCTCTCACGGGTACCTTGGATGAGTCGCCAAAACTCACGTCGCCACGAACTTCTTCAGTGAGTTCCTCGAACAGTTGTTTGTTACCACTCATGTGGTTGCTTTCACCCGTGTCGAGATACCACACATCGGGGCGTTCACATGCCTTTTATTGTGCGAGGAGGAGTGTGGTACCTTCTTCTTCATGATGAGATGCTTCGGCACAGTTGGATCGTTCATCATGATCCACTTTGCTCCAACAATCAGACGCATAATGGCCAAATTTCTTACAGTTGTGGCATTGAATGTTCTTTGCGTTTCCACGACCACGCGTGAATCGTCCTCCACCATTCCCTCTTCCACGAAAGCTGGTAGTATTTTGTTGCTTTTGTTGATGGCTTGGATAATATCTACGCCCTCTTCCTCTTCCACGATGACCCCCTCGTTGCGTGTGGCCATTCTTTTGTTCTTGTAGAGTCAACTTGGACTCCAAGGCATGCTCTATTGTTGAACCGGAATTCTTTTGCATTCGTTGCTCATGCACTTGCAACGACCCCATCAGTTCTTCAATGGATAGTTTCTCCAAATCCTTTGATTCTTCGATTGCCACAACCACATCCTCAAACATGGTTGTGAGAGATCGAAGTGATTTTTCGATAACTCGAATGTCCTCCATTTTTTCAGCATTCCTTTTCAAATTGTTAAAAATAACAATTAATCTTGAGAAATAATCGGAGATGCTCTCACCTTCTTTCATGTGCGCCGCTTCAAATTCTGATCTTAATGTTTGAAGACGTACCCGCTTCACTCGATCAACACCTTTGAAGATGGTGGCAAGGGTATCCCAAGCTTGCTTGCTTGATGTTGCTTCGGCAATCTTTTCGAACGTTGATTCATCCAACCCTTGATAGAGGAGGAACAACGCCTTGTTGTCTTTCTTTCTTTGATTTTTGAGGGTCGCCATTTCTTCATTCGTGAAGGCAGCTTCTTCCGCCATAGTGGGTACAACATACCCGTCGGTAACGATCTCCCATAATTCTTGCGACCCGAATAATGCCTTCATTTGGATGCACCAACTTTCGTAGTTGTCCTTGGACAGCTTTGGAACTTGCGGCTGGATTGCGGCCATCTTAAAAATTGGAGGATCTTGGTAACTTGGCTCTGATACCAGTTTGTTGGCTATACAAGCCGAGAAATATGAGAGGAAGAATGGAAGAGGTAGAAAAATTGGCACACAGCACAAAGAAGCTTTCAAGCTATTCACAATTTCACACAACTTCACAATTTTTCACACTTTTAAATTTCAGGCTACAATTAAATCAATTTATAGACCCACAACATTAAATGCCTAGCATTTATGTTGGTACAAATAAAGACCAAAACATAAAATACAGAGAATCTGTGACGGTACAAGGAAGACCAAAATATTAAATGCAGAGCATTTATGACGGTACAAAGATATAATAAATCATTAAATGCAAAGCATTTAAATTCATTCAAAGAAAATAAATGGAGGTTGACCCATGGAAAAAAAATGTGCAAGTAATAAATGACGCCGCAGGAAGCTTTGACTCATATTTTTGGTTTGCAATTCCAACAGTTTTTTGTTTGACCCACCGCCCCACCACTTCACAGATTTTTTTCAGTCAAGTCATCCCTCTAAAAAATTTCAACACATGAAAAAAACTTCTAAAGGCTCAATATCCTTTTAATTTAACAATTATAAAATTAAAATTGCAAAATAATAATTTATTGTTATATTTTTATAATAATAATAAAATAAATATTTTTATAATAATTTAATTATTATGAAAGTTATTAAATTATTCAATTATAATTTGCACAATTTTAATTGTATTCGATGAACCGATCTAAACTTTATCGGTTATTTGAAATGAATAAAATGAATATCCGTGGTCAAAAACAAAAATTCGATCCAATCCGAAAATTTTAAATGGTCATAAGGTGGTCGTTCGAGATCAGATAGATGCGCGGTTTGAACCCATATGACCAGTAATGAACTCTCTACTTAATGGTAATGCAATATTAATTTTCATGGCTTAGAAAATCAACACAATCACTCTAATACCATATAAAGGTTCTGGGGACCACAACGGAAGCCGATGGGCTGAGAATTTTAAAATACTTCACCGACAGGTTGATGGAACTTGTCGATGCTGAAGATCCGAGCCCTGGTAAGGCCCGAGGATCCCACATAAATTTTAAATAGCACAAAATTAAATTGAAAAAAAATCTATTTCAAATTCAATGGTGCGCTCGACTACAACTCATTGATGGTGATCGCTAATCAAAGATTCCAAAGTGGAATCCCACGAGATCATTCACAAGATCTTCAAAAATCCGCTGGAATGTCAATTGTCGAATTTTAGGTGCTAGCGCGACGATCAGATTATTTCTTCGATGTCCTGACGATCACCACATCAAGATCCCTTCGATTTATGAGAGAGATCTTGATCTGAGCTTCTCATATCGAGATATTCTCTCCTTAGATAGTGGGAGGAGAGAGATTCAATGGATTTCATTCAATTAAATGAATTAACATTATAATGACCTCCAAGATAGAGAGTCTCGCCTTTTATTTATAGTGGAGTCGATAAATACCCAGTTAGTTTCCGCAACCCTATTAATTTCGACGTCCACTAAATAAATAATTTTGAAAAACTAAACTGCAACACTGATATTTATTATTTTATCACATACTTGTAATATACATATATAATATATTACGTGATAGAAACAGAGTCATTTAACTCAATTCTCTATAGCGCTTAATATTAAACAAAGCTTGAATATTAAAATAATATTCGTTCAATTAAAATTATATTATATTTACTAAACCTATAAATATATTAAATAAATTCAATCCCAAATATTCGTAACATGGATATTAATGAATTTATATAATTCTTTTAGTGATCAACATCCTGGACAACAGTCAGACCCCAAGGTGGGGCCCAACATGTCCACCGAGCTATCCAGCTGAATATAGAGGATTCTTGAATACACTATTTTGGGTGACCCTCTAGGCCCTTATCTTGATAGGAGTGAATAAAATCAATAGACCAAGAGTGGAGTCTGGATATCCATCATGGCCCTTAAAGACAAAATGATTATTATAGAAACGACAACCAACCTATGAACACTAACTGTGTACTAAAATATATTTACCATTAAGTATCTTATAAAGTTGGATGCACACTTGTGTCATCATCCTTTTCTTACTTTATTATTTATTGATGTATCCGGATGGATTTACCTTTTTACTATTTTGGCCAAAGACTTATGAATACAACACCATCTAGGCCAACCTAGCCTAAGACATACAACTTCCTAAACTTGGTACCAACAAATCCTTTCTTGACCATTCAACCAATGTCATACCACCAACAACGCACCAAACACATTCTCCCTCACCATAATTTCAATACCACATTTTTTTCCTTGCATCAAATTACCCAATAAAATTATACACATTGGTAATTTCCTCATGTCAGGAGACCAGTACACATTTTCATGGATAGGAATGAACAATGAAACACTAAAAAAGTGGTGTTCCTTTTGGATGGTCTATCATCATCGTCTCAATACTAGAAATCACCAAGTGTGAACATCGTGAGAAGATGACACGATGCTTATGAGTCCCAAACACCTAGTAGTCCAAGATCTACTATGTATAGTCAGTAATGTGTATCTAGGCCACATATCATATATTAATGAATAATGTCATTGTATCTTAGGGTTCTCATTTAGCCTGGGATCTTCTATAACCTCTCGATACAACAATTAATCTTTGGGCACTACCATTTCAATAGTGGACAGAAAAAAGTATACACTGCAATGGTATGATGACATAATGTATAACTAACTATACACATGATATGGAAATAAAAAGTAATGAATAGTTGGGTCTAGGGAACCCACTATTTCAACAGTATTGGAACCAATAAAGGGTAAAAGGCGTAATTTTCTTCCACAAGTAGCTTAAACTCTATCCACATAGAAAAATTTATAGTTTATATATTTCTTTAATAGTGTAAAATCTCTATATGGGTATTTATAAAATATCAAGAATGTTGTGTCAATGAAAAAATTGATGTTACAAGGACTAAAATAATAAAAATATCATGTTTCAATGTAATATTTAATTTAGATTTCATTGCATTCTGTCCCAAAATGTATGACATACATTATCCAGAATATGTACCCTTTTCCAGGAAACATGTAGTAAAGTTATAGACCTGGAGATGTTTCCCGTCATTGATAATGAGTTTTCCGTCATATTTTATGTATTATACATTTCATTCCCACCATCATTCATTGATATAGTGATCTAGTAGATGGTTCACTTGGTTAGAGATGTTTAATTATATGGCCCTTCCTATTATAGATGGATGAACTCCATTTAACGGTTAACGTTGATTTTGAAAGGGTATGTCCAAAATCAAGGTATTCCAAATGGTTGTATTGAAGAACAATATATTTTTAAAGAAGATATTGAATTATACACTGATTACCTATCAGATGTTGATAGTATCGGTATCTCAAAGTCACGTCACAACAAATTCCTTATTACTAATGGGATTTTCAGAATATATGTTGTTAAAATTAACTCGACCATGCATGAGAAACCAAACCTTTACATTTTATCCAATAGAAATGATATTGATCCATTCATTGAAGCCCAAAATGAAATTCATATAAATTTAATCCCAGAAGGGCTGAGGGATCGATATAAAATACATATAATCAACAGTTTATAGGATGGTTCATAGATCAAATTTATATGGGGTTATTTGAAAATTTGAATTATATTTTCAAATGACATTAATGGATATCTAGGGGAAAATTAAAATGTTATATAATACACTGGTTTTGTAACTATCGTTATGTATTCTATACAAAATAACATGATGACTAATGTATAATGAAAAAAAGTGGTGTCGTGCTTGTGGTTGAATCAATGCACACGTCTTGTTCCAATGATTTTAAATGAATTTCTAAAAATATTTAGTATTTTGTAATTATCAAACCAAAATAAGTGTTTGATTATTCAAAATTTCAATTTCTGAATTTCCATTACAAATAGGTAGATAATATTAGTGCATTGAAAGTTGATAAAGTATGATTCATGAAGGTGAATATCACTATGGAGGCGTAGAAAGGCGATCCATTCATAATGGAATAAAAATATTTGCATGAATTTTATGTTACTATTCTAAAAAACAAGAATTGGTTGATTTTCATAGTGTTAACTAAAGCAATTTTTAAGAAAGATAAAAATTTAATTGAGGATGACCCTTTAATTGGGTGCTAACAATCATATCATGTCAGTCCCATTTTAGATAATGTCTTGTATGTTAGAGGGGACCACAAATAGGGGAATTGGATTCTCAATAGGTGAACCAAATCCTTTAAACCATTAAAAAAATAAAATGTGTTCAAAGATAAGGAAAGAGTTTTTTGAACTATACCGTATTTCCCTTTAATATATTATATGTTCTCTACTACACTAACATAATACAAGTTAAATGTTTGACTACTCAAGCAAAAAATGTCTTCTACACTTGATGATGTTTCTAATTCCTCTAAATAACAAACTATATTGAAGGAACCGATGGGAAATATGTAAAGGTAATGTTACGAAATACTTTCTCTAATTTTTTTTGAAATATTAAATAATTTTACATTAATATAATTTTCAGTATTCAATGGAGAGTTCATTTATTTTACAATATATATGTCAATATATCATTCCTTTGAATAATTAAATATGATGTTGTCTCAACTCAATCATAGAGGTAATATTCTTTTTTCACCATAAAATCATTTCCCATATAATTAAGGTGTTGTTTCAGATTTAATTTTAATTTTTTTACTCTTAGTATTACTTGCATAATAATTTTTTTCATAAAAAGGTTGTTTTTTTTGAGTTGGTGTGTTTGTGTATCATTTATGCCTTTATGCCCCAAAACATCCACATACATCATCTCCCCAAAAAACGTTTCACCCCTATTATGTTTCATTTATCACTTTCCTTCATGTTCTCTCTACAAACTTTGCTGGAAGAGAAACAAGGCATCCTTTATTCAATTGCATTGTAAATCTTGTTGTTTTCATATTAAAATCATTTTCTATAGACTTAATGTATTATATCATATTTATATTTTATTTATTTATTTTTAGTATTAATCATATAATATGTATTTTCATATATATGTGTGGATTATGTAGTTCGATTTGAGGTGATCTTTCTATTTTTCATTCCATTCTACAGCAAAACATCGAAAAACTTATTCTCCCTAAAAATCATTCTCTTCTGCAGTGTTGCAATTTATAACATTCCATCACGTTCCCTCTACTGCTCATTCACCAAGGTATTCTTGATGTTTCCCCAGGAAAAACATTTTCCATAAAATTAATTCATTATTTAATATTTTAGCTTAATCTATTTCCTTTTAGTATTACTTATATTCTATTTGATTTCTTATACAAGTCGATAATTTTTTTTATTTGAGGTGATTTATTAATAGGTGATCATGGTGGGTTGGATTTTTGACAATGAAGGAAAATTCAAATAATGGTAACATTGTTAGTTAAGATTTTTGAGACATTTTGGGATGTTTAGAAATCATCCTCACCCGAATTTGTCACACGGTGTGACTAATATAAATCCATGTACAACATTCTATTTAAAATAGACATAAATTTTAGTAAAAAAGACAACTGATTTACTCAATACCTAAAAAAAATATTCATATTGTTTTGATACATTAATAAATTGATCCTTAATTCATTTATGATGTGTAGGAATCAGTCATGCCTCAATACGATACATGATGTTCTCAATATGAAACAATGTATCTGTTATCAATTTAAAATCTACATTTTCCTCTAAAAAGAAGAACTCTCTAAATACCAAGAAGTCACTTTTATATTTTCTAGGTAATTTGGGGAATCAATTAAAAAATTATTTGTGACATATAGGAATTATTCTCACATTAAACCGATATAAGATGTGATATGTATGAGACAATGATCTTGTATCAATAATAACTTGGAATTTTATTAAAAAAGATAAGTAAAGTACTAAAAAACATGAAAATCCATTCATAATGTTTCTATACTTTAGGAAAATAATCTGTGACGCCCCGAGCCCACTCTTTCGGACTCGTTGCTTCAAAATGTTGTGTAAGAATTTTTTTTATAAACTTAACTTAAAAATTACACAACACCTTAAACAAAATGAGGATATTTCACCGGTCTAGGTTCTGGATGATTTAGACATAACCTTACATTTATCAGAGTCGAAACAATGAAACAACAGTCCACTACTCTTCCACTGCGCGGTACAAAAAAGATGACCAATCTCTGAGATTCAAGATCACCTGTGAAAAACATTTCAAAAACGTAGGGTGAGCACAAAAGTTGCCCAGTAAGGTTTTTTAAAGCCTTTGATAAATCTCTTTTCAAAATATTACTTGATAATACATTTGAAATATTCAATTAGAAATACCCTTGTAAAATAATTCTTTCGAAAATAATTATACTTTGAAAGCAATTTTAAATTAATCCAGTGATTCGATAGAAAATATTAAGCAAGCTCTTAAAACAAAACAACTAAGGCCACTTGAATCTTTGAAGGCTATCATGGGCCTACCCACTTGAGGGATGGATTCATTATCCAACTCCCTATCGTATTTACAAATTTCAAGCACCATTTTCTTTATAAAACATTTTTCAGATTGCCTTACTTACATATAATTTTCACTGGAGTTTTAAATTTTGGAAACATGTTACGGCACTAAAATACACATTACACTTATATATATATATATATATGATTATGTATGTATGTATATATATATATATATACATATGTACTTCCATCGCATTACACATTCATGTTTGGTTCTGACCAAACTTTTGTCACCCATACCTTTCATAAACATCCATGTACCTAAAATTTTTATGGAAGACACGATTTTCATATTGATATAATTTTAACCATTAAAATGAAATCTTGAAAAAAAAATTCCAACAACATACTTGTTTAATTATTAATAATCATATGAAATCTTTATGTCACACATAAAATTTTTAATAGCATTTCATATGCATTCACTCATTCTTGAATATATATATATATATAGTTCATACAATATGCATATTTATTATCCATACATGATTAGTGAAACCGATATGCACATCATACTATTAATAAAAATAATAATCATTACTTATATGAAATTCATGAGTTAATTATAATACAATGAGTGTCGATGATGAGCATAATAACATGGCTATATATATATATATGAAAATGCCGATAAAACATGATGGTATGTAATATGTTGTTGTTTTTTTTGAAACATGGCAATAATTGAAAACATTATAAACATCACAATATTATCCATATATATATATGGACATGTACTGCCATGAAAAAAACAACATAATTCAAACACTAAAATCATACATTAAAATAATTTTTTAACTCTTAATAAATTCTGTAGAAAAGTTTCCAAAACTAAAAATTAATATTTAGCTTGGTATTTAAATACACATATAAATATCTATATATAAATCTGTATATAAATCTGTATATAACAAGGTATATATAAAAAAAATAGGTTTTTATTCACAAAACATAACATTAAACACTCTTTTAAAACTTTTAAAAGAGGGATTGAGAACAACTTGAGCATATAAAGCTGCATATGAAATAAAGGTTTTGTAAATTGAAGGTAATTGAAAATAGTCCCTTACTATATTCTACCAAAATTTCAGAAGTGAAAAACATGATGATTTTGAAAAAGAAACCATAGATGAAATAAATTTCAATTGAACAATTATAATTTTCGAAGAAAATAAATTGACCGAATAAATATAATGATCCCTTACCTCTAATCGTTCTGTAGCATAATAATTTCCCAAACAGCATACACACCCATGAAGGATGTGAAAAACTTCAAACACTACATTAGAACTAAGAATAAGAAATGGAAATGAAAGGGTCCTTCCACGCCAGTTCTCTTGTCACACATAGCAACAACAGACCAGAGAAAAAAAATGCTATGTAGGGTGGCCTCTTCATCCCACCCGAGATACTTATTTATACATAGTGTTACTGTGTATTTGGAATATTTTATTAATTGTAAACAAATTTCAGTTTGTCCAAAACAAATATCTCAATAGAAGATCACAATCTTGAAACAGAAAAATGAATTTAAAATTGATGTTTACACCTCACATCTCTGTTACGTGATGACCCACAGCCGCATACCAAAACATCCAAAATAGAATCGTTGACAAAAATGATCCCTAATTAAATTATAGATTATAAAAATAGACAAACACTGACATTGAGTAAGAAATTCCATGTATTAACCAGAAGCTAGTGGAAGAAATCGACTGAAATCCACAACTTGATATTTAATAAACCAAAATCAATTTGAATATATTAAATTACCGACAACAAGATAACGGATAAGACTTTGAAAAAAATACAGAAATAGAAAAACATGCTAATTAATATATCAAAATTTGAATATGGAAATCAGATTCGAATACCTAAAGATCGGATAAACAAATACCTACTTGCAAAACAGGACAATGGAAGAAGATTGGAAGTCACCTTCATCATAACTCATACGGATACATCAATGCAAAACAGATCAGGTGTAAACGAACCGTAATCGCGCTTCGAACACTTCTTCGAAACCCCTATAAGCAAATGAACATTGGACGACGTCCGAGCATTAATTGAAGATCAAACACTTACGGCTTGGTCTCGACCTGGACTGACGCTCAAACTCGACAGAAAAGAGACCCACAACTTCGTTTCATCTCGCCTAATGACTCGACTAAGTTTTCTCTTCGGCCAGAAACCCTCACGGCGACACGAGCTTCTTCTCCTGCCACACTCAAAGCTGCGCTGATTTCGATCTCCTTCCACGTCGACCTCAAGCCCCCGAACACACAAAACCCTAATTGCAAAGTAAAACAGGTTCTTCGGTCCGCGTTTGATTTTCCGAAATGAATCCCATCTGAGTTAGAACATCCTCACGGCGACCTTGCTTTGACTTCCTCAATCTCGGTGTGAACCGCAAGCAATCCTCGGATTCAGTATGCTGCTCGACGAAACTCCATGGATCGTCTAGCCTTCACTCCAAAGGAAACCTGACGGACCTCTCCTCATCGAGACCCTACCCCTACGCAAACCCCCTTTACCCAGATTTCAACATATCGTTTTTTTTTTCATAATCTTTATGGAACTAATAATAATATACTAAATTAATTTTATAATTTCATTAATTTGGTTTTAATTTAATATTAAACTTATAAAGTTCATTATATGTAAAATTAGATGTTGAATTACAACATAATATTAATATCTCAAATTAACATTATCTATATATATATTAGTTAATAAAATTTATTAAAAACACAATGTTTGTTTATTACATATTAATTTCAGTAATAATATCTAAATTAGTAATTTTTTTATTCAGTTATTTTATTAATACATCAACAGTCATTTTTATTTAAATTTTTAAAAGTAATAACGGATAGTTTTTTTTGTAACGGTCGGATAAAACTCTATAAATACTAATTTTTTTACGGGTCGTTCAAACACTCAGAAGAAAGATATCTCGACGCTCACGCCATTGCTTTTGGAGATGGTTTTATATGTTCCTCTTATTTTTAGTTTTATTGCTATCATCCTTGCCACAACGTTTGGTCTTTTATCAGATCCAAGAGATGATAACTACTCGATCGGCATCATTGTGTTTCTCGGTAGTCTTCCAATTGTTTTATTATCAATAGCAGTGGGTTTAATGGGTTAGTTCTTGTGTTTCAGGGGTGTATTCTGGTATTTGTATGAATAAAATGCTCGCTAATTATATATTTTCATTTGGTAATTTATTTTATTACATCTTGGAAACATTGTCAAAACATAAAACTTAAATTTAAACCTGGGGTGTTACATTCTACCCCCCCTTAAATAGAATTTCGTCCTTGAAATTCATTTACACTTATCGCTCTCAATTCTCATCTATTCTGAGTCTCACATGATGTCCCCAATGTCTGTATAGTTGTCTTCCACGGTTTCCATGTCTCCCTAAGAAATTAAAGTTCAATGTGGCTTCGAAATCTTCCACTTCCTTCGCCCATATGCAACTAGTGCAAGAGGGGTTGTATGGATATAGGCACCGGAAGACAGTCCTCAAGGAATGATAATCAATATAGTATCCAAGAAGTTCGTCTTGAATTTTATTCCTATAAGAAAGTCTCATTGCTTCGTCTTCGAATGTTTCAAATTCATCATAAATACTTCCTGTGAAGCAAAAGCTTAAAAGTTGACACATAAATGCTGCGCGAAGATTTCCTTCTTCAGCTGCTCTATAAAAATTTGAGATTGATTCTTGTTGCTCAAACATTGTAAAGCACCTAAAAAGTCCTTCGTAATATGCTCCTTGGCGTTGATAGAAATGACGTTGGATCTGCCTGATATCTTCGAAGACGAAACCAGAACCATGATGAAAACGAAGTATATCTGGTGTACCTGATATATTATAGAGACGTTTACAAGAAAGTCGCATGGATTCATAGGGCTCAGATTCTTCTTTGCATGATTTTTCCATGATCATAGCAAGTAATTCATCCAGAAGGCCTAAGAGACTTGTTTGAGTTCTCCTTCCTTCCATCTGAAAATTACAAAGAAGTATGTTGACTGAAAAGGACAGTCAATTTATCAAAGGGTTCTAAATTTACAGAGTTATCTAGACCGTTCCTCTGATACCAAGTGTGACGCCCCGAGCCCGCTCTTCCAGACTCGTTGCTTCAAAATGTTGTGTAATAATTTTTTTTTATAAACTTAACTTAAAAATTACACAACACCTTAAACAAAATGAGGATATTTCACCGGTCTAGGTTCTGGATGATTTAGACATAACCTTACATTTATCAGAGTCGAAACAATGAAACAACAGTCCACTACTCTTCCACTGCGCACTACAACCAAGATGACCAATCTCTGAGATTCAAGATCACCTGTGAAAAACATTTAAAAAATGTAGGGTGAGCACAAAAGTTTCCCAGTAAGGGTTTTTAAAGCCTTTGATAAATCTCTTTTAAAAATATTACTTGATAATACATTTGAAATATTCAATTAGAAATACCCTTGTAAAATAATTCTTTGGAAAATAATTATACTTTGAAAGCAATTTTAAATTAATCCAATGATTCGATAGAAAATATTAAGCAAGCTCTTAAAACAAAACAACTAAGGCCACTTGAATCTTTGAAGGCTATCATGGGCCTACCCACTTGAGGGATGGATTCATTATCCAACTCCCTATCGTATTTACAAATTTCAAGCACCATTTTCTTTATAAAACATTTTTCAGCTTGCCTTACTTACGTATAATTTTCACTGGAGTTTTAAATTTTGGAAACATGTTACGGCCCTAAAATACACATTACACTTATATATATATATATATGATTATGTATGTATGTATGTGTATATATATATATATACATATGGACTTCCATCGTATTACACATTCATGTTTGGTTCTGACCAAACTTTTGTCACCCATACCTTTCATAAACATCCATGTACCTAAACTTTTTATGGAAGACACGATTTTCATATTGATATAATTTTAACCCTTAAAATGAAATCTTGAATAAAAAATTCCAACAACATACTTGTTTAATTATTAATAATCATATGAAATCTTTATGTCACACATAAAATTATTAATAGCATTTCATATGCATTCACTCTTTCTTGAATATATATATATATAGTTCATACAATATGCATATTTATTATCCATACATGATTAGTGAAACCGATATGCACAACATACTATTAATAAAAATAAGGGTCCTTACTTATATGAAATTCATGAGTCAATTATAATACAATGAGTGTCGATGATGAGCATAATAACATGGCTATATATATATATATGAAAATGCCGATAAAACATGATGGTATGTAATATGTTGTTTTTTTTGAAACATAGCGATAATTGAAAACATTATAAACATCACAATATTATCCATATATATATATATATGGACATGTACTGTCATGAAAAAAACAACATAATTCAAACACTAAAATCATACATTAAAATAATGTTTTAACTCTTAATAAATTCTGTAGAAAAGTTTCCAAAACTAAAAATTAATATTTAGCTTGGTATTGAAATACACATATAAATATCTATATATAATTCTGTATATAAATCTGTATATACCAAGGTATATATAAAAAAAATAGGTTTTTATTCACAAAACATAACATTAAACACTCTTTTAAAACTTTTAAAAGAGGGATTGAAAACAACATGAGCATATAAAGCTGCATATGAAATAAAGGTTTTGTAAATTGAAGGTAATTGAAAATAGTCCCTTACTATATTCTACCAAAATTTCATAAGTGAAAAACATGATGATTTTGAAAAAGAAACCATAGATGAAATAAATTTCAATTGAACAATTATAATTTTCGAAGAAAATAAATTGACCGAATAAATATAAAGATCCCTTACCTCTAATCGTTCTGTAGCATAATACTTTCCCAAACGACATACACACCCATGAAGGATGTGAAAAACTTCAAACACTACATTAGAACTAAGAATGAGAAATGGAAATGAAAGGGTCCTTCCTCGCCAGTTCTCTTGTCACACATAGCAACAACAGACCAGAGAAAAAAAAATTCTATGTAGGGTGGCCTCTTCATCCCACCCGAGATACTTATTTATACATAGTGTTACTGTGTATTTGGAATATTTTATTAATTGTAAACAACTTGCAGTTTGTCCAAAACAAATATCTCAACAGAAGATCACAATCTTGAAACAGAAAAATGAATTTAAAATTGATGTTTACACCTTACATCTCTGTTACGTGATGACCCACAGCCGCATACCAAAACATCCAAAATAGAATCGTTGACAAAAATGATCCCTAATTAAATTGTTGATTATAAAAATTGACAAACACTGACATTGAGTAAGAAATTCCATGCATTAACCAGAATCAAGTGGAGGAAATCGACTGAAATCCACAACTTGATATTTAATAAACCAAAATCAATTTGAATATATTAAATTACCGACAACAAGATAACGGATAAGACTTTGAAAAAAAATACAGAAATAGACAAACATGATAATTAATATATCAAACTTTGAATAAGGAAATCAGATTCGAATACCTAAAGATCGGATAAACAAATACCTACTTACAAAACAGGACAATGGATGTAGATTGGAAGTCACCTTCATCATAACTCATACGGATACATCAATGCAAAACAGATTGGGTGTAAACGAACCGTAATCGCGCTTCGAACACTTCTTCGAAACCCCTATAAGCAAATGAACATTGGACAACGTCCGGGCTTTAATTGAAGATCAAACACTTACGGCTTGGTCTCAACCTGGACTGACGCTCAAACTCGACAGAAAAGAGACCCACGGCTTCGTTTCATCTCGCCTAATGACTCGACTAAATTTTCTCATCGGCCAGAAACCCTCTCGGTGACACGAGCTTCTTCTCCTGCCACACTCAAAGCCGCGCTGATTTCGATCTCCTTTCACGTCGACCTCAAGCCCCCGAACACACAAAACCCTAATTGCGAAGTAAAACAGGTTCTTCGGTCCGCATTTGATTTTCCGAAATGAATCCCATCTGAGTTAGAACATCCTCACGGCGACCTTGCTCAGACTTGCTCAATCTCGGTGTGAACCGCAAGCAATCCTCGGATTCGGTACGCTGCTCCGACGAAACTCCATGGATCGTCTAGCCTTCACGCCAAAGGAAACCCGACGGACCTCTCCTCATCGAGACCCTACCCCTACGCAAACCCCCTTTACCCAGATTTCAACATATCGTTTTTTTCTTAATCTTTATGGAAATAATAATAATATACTAAATTAATTTTATAATTTCATTTATTTGGTTTTAATTTAATATTAAACTTATAAAGTTCATTATACGTAAAATTAGATGTTGAATTACAACATAATATTAATATCTCAAATTAACATTATCTATATATATATTAGTTAATAAAATTTATTAAAAACACAATGTTTGTTTATTACATATTAATTTCAGTAATAATATCTAAATTAGTAATTTTTTTTATTCAGTTATTTTATTAATACATCAACAGTCATTTTTATTTAAATTTTTAAAAGTAATAACGGATTGTTTTTTTTTGTAATGGTCAGATAAAACTCTATAAATACTAAATTTTTTACGGGTCATTCAAACACTCAGAAGAAAGATATCTCGATTCTCACGCCATTGCTTTTGGAGATGGTTTTATATGTTCCTCTTATTTTTAGTTTTATTGCTATTATCCTTGCCATAACGTTTGTTCTTTTATCAGATCCAAGAGATGATAACTACTCGATCGACATCATTGTGTTTCTCGGTAGTCTTATAATTGTTTTATTATCAATATCAGTGGGTTTAATGGGTTAGTTCTTGTGTATCAAGGGTGTATTCTGGTATTTGTGTGAATAAAATGCTCGCTAATTATATAGTTTCATTTGGTAATTTATTTTATTACATCTTGGAAACATTGTCAAAACATAAAACTTAAATTTAAACCTAGGGTGTTACATAATCTATAAGTAATTTTTTTATGTATAGAAGTCCTCATCACCACAATTTTATACATTCTATGACCGGTATGACTCTGTGTGTGTCTTTATTTAAAATTGACATCAATTTTAGTAAAAATGACAACTGACATACTCAAAACTAAATAAACACATTTAGATTGTTCTAATTATTTTGTGTAATGTCCCATATGTAATTTAAGATTTGTTGGAATTAGCTGCACCTTAATCTGATGCATTGTGTGACCATTGTGACTCCATGAGAGTCATTTTATTTAAATTTGACATCAATTTTAATAAAAAAGACAAATAATGAACTCAAAATTTACAAAATTCATTCATAGTGATTAAATAGTATAGGAAAAGGATCCATATGTTATTAGTGATCTATAGAAATCATCCAAAAGTAAATCTGATACATGATATAACATGTATGAATAAATGTGTACGATATCAGTTTAAAATATGCATTTTTGTTAGAAAGTGTAACTCACTAAAAACCTAGAAAATGTTCTTGGATTTTCATGATAATTTATGAAATTGATTCATATTTTTTTTGATGTGTATAGATTAGTCCAACATCATATCAATACATGATATGATTGGTATAAGTCCAAGAGTGTGTTTCTATTTTAAAATGATATTGTAGAAAAAAAATAAAAGTGATGTACTAAAAATAAAGAAAACAAAATCATAAATTACAAAATATGATCAATATTTTATTTGTTATGTTTTATTATTTTCCTCAACTTAATCTGATGCACTGTATGAATAATAAGATTCCATGTTCATCTTTTTATTTAAAATAGACATCATATTTATAAAATGGACAACTGACCTACTCCAAATCATAAAATTGATTTCAGAATATTTAGTTAATTTAAGGAAATGATCTATAAAGACCTAGAAATCTTGTGGATTTTTTTTAATACTTGGTATTTTTACAAGTCCATGAAAACTGACGACGCTTGTTTCCGAGGGCCAGTGTGCCCAGAATCAATTTCTGAATTTTTGTTCGGGTACATTCAGTAAATGTACGAGCATGTTTTTATAACTTTTGAACATGTGCTCGTAATTGAAATATGAGAGCACTGTTGAACTCGCGGCACCAATATTTGCTTAAGAAGACTTTCATTTGGACGACAATGAGTTGATGATAGAAGTTAGTTTTTGGGTTTTTGTGTGATGTAATAAAATAAAGTATGCTTACTTTTTTTTTATTTTTAACCGCCATGTGAAGGTTGGGTGGTTAAAACCTCCTCATGGGAGTTGGAGGTGGGTCCACCACACCTTAACCTCTCTTGGGAGGTTATGGTGGTCGGGCCCACTCGAGCATAACCTCCCGTGAGAGGTTATGACGTGGGGACCACACGAAGATTAACCCTTTATTAATGGAGGAGGGTAAAACCTCTTCAACTCCCCATTAAATGGGGAGAAACCCCTTGACCTTCTCCACCTTAATGGTGCCAACTCCCGTTTAATTTAATTTGTGCCACCTCTCAAGCATTAATTAGGTGGGGCCACTTAATTTAAATCTCCAATTTGAATTGCTATGCCAACTCCACCCCATTAATGAAATGAATCAACTCATTTAATTAAATTACTCAATGTGAATTTATGCAAACGAACATAAAATATCCTAATATATTATTTGGCTATGATTTTATTTTGGATTGAGTGGAGAGAAAGGATGAACTTCAGAGAATTATTTGGATAAGGCTCTCAATTAAGAATGCATCCAACGAAGAACACCTTCGTAAAAGAAGAACGATCTTCCTGGAATTTATTCCTCGGAACCCCCTTCGATGCAGGACGTCTTCGACCGATCTTCCCTCCACATCGTAATCAACGATCTGATGCATGAGGATGGACTGGAAGTGTGTGGTAGACGCGATGAATGATGAAAACATCGTCTTCTTCCCACGACTTCATCATTGAGCAATGATCAAATTTAGGGGGTTTACCTTGAGTATTATTCCATTCCTTCTTCTCATATTCGTTTAAAAGGAATTGATGAGATTTATTGTAAACAATTGTTGTTCAACTTTCTTCCTCTTTTTTCAACCAATTGTTATCATCCCTAAACATGGAGGGTGTGGGCCAAACTAAATGGCATGACTCCCTCAGCTGATATCTTTGTGATGATTCTTTCGGCATGGCGACGAAGAGGTAATGAGGAGACGAAGGCGCCAATGACAAAGGTCATGAAACTCATGGCCTCCATGAACCACACCGCCCCTGTGGTGCCTCAGTGTTCTAGGACGAACACCGACGACCCACGCTAGCTCGAGCAGCTCCTAACTGGCCTACCCGACTGCCACCGGCCGCCTGCCCACCTGCCTGTGCACTGCCCGTGCGCTGCCCGATGTCCCATCGGCCTCCACGAGCATCGCTCGCGCGCCCCGCCGGCCTGCCCGTGCACCCCTTGGTTTGCTCGCACACTACCCACTTGCTCGTCGTCCTCCCCGTGCACTGCCCGAGCACCCCGTCGCCTTTCTCCTACCTGGCCCGGAGCCTTGCGGCCTGCACGTGCGCTGCCCGCGTGCCCCACTGTCCCGCTCGTGCGCTGTCCTTGCTTCGCACGGCCGCCCCGCACCCTGCCTGGTGCCCTTCCAGCCTACATGTGCCCAGCGCGGCTTGCACACGCCCTTCCCCACGCCCCGCGCAGCCTGCCCGCGCCCCAGCTTCCGACCGAGCCGCGTCGGCCACCTGAGCCGGCCCGTGACGTCCTTCGCAGCGTCGCTGGCCGAAATGGCTCGGATTTCCAGGCCGAGCCGCCCGAGCTGCACCCCACGTGGTGCTGGCCGAACCAGCCCCAGCCTCCAGGCCGAGCCACCTACACTGTGACCTTCAGGGCGAACCACCACTGCAGTACGCTGGGTCGGGCCCATCGGACCCGGTCCAACCTAGCGGTCCGACCCGCCCATCAGGCCAGGTCCGAACTAGCGAGTATGACCGGGTCAACCCAGACTGGGTCAGGCCAGTCTGGGTTGGGCTGAGTCAGTCCGACCAGGTCGGATGGGGCCGATGCCCATTACCGACCCTATTACTTCATTTGGCCGTATCTTTGGCACTGGACGACCATTTGACAAACCGTCAGTAGTGCTGGTTTTCATGGAGCACGATAGTCCCTTTGAGTATACCCCATTGGAGTTTGGGGTAATGTTGAGATATGGTCAGGTTGGATCATACACGAATCCAACCAGGCCCCCGTGACTAAAAATCCAATTAATCACAGACCGGGTGGTTCGATTGACATGCTGTCTGTTGCGTTGAGACCTCTATGACGAGGCGGACCTTCGAGATAATTCTTTCTGGGACTTGGTGGCAGTTGACGTGTCGACACTCGGCTTGAGGAGCGGACCCTCCTGAAATAAAGTGTGCTTTGTGAAAACCCTGTGACTGGCTGTTTACTAACGACTGTTCCTGGATCATGTGTTGGTCTGACAGTTCTAACTTATGTTCCTAGATGATGTGTTGGTTCAACAGAATAGTTGTTCTTGGATCATGTATTGGTCTGACAGAATAACTGTTCATGAATTATGTGTTGGTATGACAGCTCTGATGATTCAGTGTCTATATCTGATCATCTCTATCTATATAAAAAATTGTTATACCTTTGTGATCTTAGTTAGTAACTATTGTGTTTCCTCGTGATTGGGATGGATTACATGATAACTTAGGTATATGAATGGGAATATACCTAAGTGGGGTTATCTTTTGATTTCTTACTTTGTGGTTTATTTTTGTTGGATTTTGTGATACCTTGAGGGTCTCGGGGTCCCTACTGAGTATTGTTATACTCACCCCTGCACGGGCTATGCCCACACTACGTTGTGTTGGATGCAGACGATGAACATCGCTGACTGAGGCTGAGTAGCAGGACTAGACGGTACCCTTAGGTGGACCTTACAACGAGTCGGTGCACGGAGGAGACTGACGGACATGGAGTACTGAGGAAGCCATCTGTACCTACCCTTTAGGTAGGAACCCTGGAGGATGACCCTGTGGCTGCTTTAGTTTTCTTCAGTTGTACTTTCTTATCAGTTGTACTTGTACTTTCCTGTTAAGCTTGTATTTCCAGACCCCTTTACTTTTCATCACTCTTTTGTATACAACTTTACTTAGTGTTTTGCTTTTAGCTCATACTCTTTTTTGAGAGGTTACTCTACATAAATGAAATGCCTTCCTAGTTTTAGAGATTTACGCCTTTGGTACTAGTCGCCATCCCATGGCCTATGGAAGGCAGACTTGGGGTAGTCACGGTACCAGCCCCGGGGGACGGGTCCAGACAAATTGGTATCTGAGGGGTCGGTTCTACAGCATATATCAGGACTCTGATCATTCTTTTCTATGAAAAAATTTTGTTAAGGGTACAGAGTGTGGTTTCCAGTTCAGGGAGTCAAGTGTTTGTGTGGTGGTTAACGCATCCATAGACCAGGACCCTGACATCTGATTTCTGACTCAGTGCACGAAAACACAGATTGTGTGTGTGTTTTCAACAGTTTTCATTGGAATATCTTCAGTCAGCTCACCAGGTATAACTTATTGACCGTGGCGCACCTCTTTCTTTTCTGGATGCCTCCACACAGACAGCCAGCCGGGGTTCCGAGAGTTGTGTGTACTGATAGCCCACCAAGCGACGAGGCCTTGGTGCAGGGCGATAACACATCGGAGGCACCAGTGGTACCACTGCCTATTGGGCCACCGATGCCACCATCCTTAGCAGCAGAGAGTGCATTCCACCTGAGCACGTTGCATGAGTTCCAGCGCTAGTGGCCACTTAGGTTCAAGGGCGAGACAGACCCGCATGCAGCTGAGGATTGGCTGGAGGCTATGGTGAGAGTCTTCAGAATGTTAGGGACACCAACCAACCTTATGGTGATCCTTGCCGCAAGTCTCCCTCATGGAGAAGCACGTAGATGGTGGAGACTGATTCTCCAGGTGCATGAAAAGGAGACACTACTCTAGGTAGACTTCGAGAGCCTATTTCGGGTGGAGATTTTCCCAGCCACCCTATGATCTATGCGGATAAAGGAGCTAGTGCATCTAGAGCAGGGTAGCATGACAGTTGAACAGTAATCAGTAAGGATTACCGACCTTTCGCGTGACTCCATAGATATGGTGCGAGACCCATTCATCTAGGCCCGGACCTTCGAGAATGGGCTCAGGTGAGAGATCATAGCTTCAATGATCTCCCTCAGCATCCCGACGTAGGTGGGGGTGTTAGAGAGAGCCCTACTAGTGGAGAGTTTCTTTGATGACCGGTCACCAGCAACGAGACCCATCACTAGTTGACATACAGTGAATTATTCTCAAACTGACAGTAGAAATATGTATCAGAGGTCAAAGTGGACCAGGACATCCAGTGGAAGACCTCAGGACATAGGTTCAGTTGTCTGGGGAACACAAGATAGAGCCAGTCTTGCCAGGAACGGGAAATGCTACTCTTACGGCGGGCAAGGTCACATGGATCGTCACTGTCTGATCTGTCATATTGATGATCAACAGACAGTTGAGGGACCTCCCAGGAAGAGGTAGAGGTTTGATCAAGGCGGACCGCAGGGAGTAGGTGGACGTGACAGATGTGTTGGTCATGCAGCTGGTTGGGGATGACGATTCGAGGTGTTACCGCTACCACCACCAGGAGGTCCACCCTGACCACAAGGAGTATGTGTAAAAAGGATAGCTCAGCTCTAGGCAGCTGAGGCATATGACCGTGGTGCTCTGGAGATGATTCGAGGTACGATCTGTGTCTACTCTACTTTAGCTGTAGTTCTTATAGACACATGTGCCAGTCACTCTTTCATTGCCACAACCATCATTCGAAGCTCGGAGATTCCGACAGAGCCGTTGGATCGATCCTTACGGTTAGAGACTCATACAGAAGAATACACGACGATTACGAACTGGTTCCGTTAGTGTGAGCTTACTCTAGGAGGTGAGAGCTTCGGCTGGGATCTCCTTGTAGCGGCGTCGAGGCCTTACGACATCATCTTGGGTATGGACTCGTTATCTACAGTCCATGCTAATATTGACTTTATTAGGTGAAAAGTGCAGTGTGTCGACACATATGGGACCAAGTTCACCTTCACCGATGAGATGGGAGCCTTTGCAGCACAAGACATACTTACTCGGAAGAGGGTACACCCGATCACTCATCAGTTAGACTGCCTTACCCTCAGAGTAGTTGATGTGGAGAGTCTGAGATATCCTATAATGGTGGACCAGTACGCAGATGTTTTCCCTGATGATGTTCTAGGAATACCTCCTCATAGAGAGGTGGACATCTACATTGACCTGTACCCCGAGACGACACTGATATCTACACCAGCATATCGCATGGCTCCCGCTGAGTTTCACGTGCTGAGGGTACGGCTAGAGGACTTGCAGGGGAATGGATTCATCCGGCATAGTGTTTCTCCCTGGGCAGCCCCGATTCTGTTCACCTAGAAGGCGGACGAGAGCTTGAGGCTTTGTGTTGACTACCATTGCCTCAATCAGGTGACCGTGAAGAACATGTACCCACTCCCTTGGATCAACGATCACTTTGATTGGATGAAGGGAGCATGATGGTTCTCGAAGATAGACCTCAGATCAGGGTATCAACAGCTCAGAGTTCGAGATGAGGATGTGAAAAAGATGGCTTTTAGGTGTCGGTACGACCACTACGAGTTATTGGTTATTCCCTTCGGCATAACCAAAACTCCAGCAGTATTCAAGGGACTCATGAACAATATCTTCTAGCCATACCTAGATCGCTTTGTCAGAGTCTTCATCGATGACATTCTGATTTACTCGACTTCTGAGGAGGAGCATGCCTACCATTTGTGGGTAGTACTGGACACACTCTTAGAGCACCAGATTTATGGAAATCTCTAGAAGTGCCAGTTTTGGATCCAATAGGATCACTTTTTGGGAAATTTCATCTCAGAAGCTGGAGTTTCCAAGGATCCAGCGAAGATTGAGGTGGTACATTCTTGAGAGCCACCCAAGAGTGTGATGGAGGTACGGAGTTTCCTGGGTTTGTCTGGTTACTACTGGAGGTTCGTACTATAATTCTCCAGAGTTGCAGCACCACTATCAGCCCTGACAATAAAGGGGAAACCCTTAATGTGGTCGAAGAGATGCCAGTAGAACTTTTAGGAGCTGAGGCAGAGGCTGACTAGTGCCCGAATCATGAGAATTCCATAGGAAGACCTAGGGTACGTAGTCTATTGCGACACATCAGGGACTAGACTCAGGTGTGTCCTGATGTAGGAGCGAGTAGTGATCGCTTATAGTTCTCGTCAGCTGAGACAACATGAGTAGAACTACACTACCCATGACCTAGAGTTAGCAACAGTGGTTTTCACCTTGAATATGTGGCGACACTATATTATGGGAAAACACTTTACCGTGTACACTGATCACAAGAGTCTCAGGTATATATTTTATTAGAAGGATCTGAACCTGAGAAAACAACGTTTGCTTGAGTTCCTCCAGGACTATGAATTTGAGATAGTCTATTCTCCTAGGAAGGGGAACATTGTTTTGGATGCTCTCGGTAGGATATTTGGTATACAAAATCTAGGAGAGGTGACAGAGAAGCTAACTGCCTTATAGATATCCTTTGTGCATAAGGATGGAGCAGCTTTTCTACAGTCTCTTACAGTCAATCCCCCACTTCTTCAGCGAGTCAGGGAAGCATAGCATGGAGACGCTGACTGTGAGACCCGACATGCTCAAGTATCCAGAGGGCAGGCACCTGATGGATTTTCTAAAGGTGGGGAGCATGTCATCCTTTTAAGAGGGCGTACAATGGTACCAGAGTTACTTCAAGAGAAAGTGTTGAGGGATTTCCACACATCCCCTCTAGCGGTACATCCAGGTGTGATGAAGATGTATCAGGACCTCATATGACAGCATTGGTGGCCAGGTATGAACAAGGAAGAAGCAGAGTTTGTCTCACGATGCCTCACTTGTTAGCTAGTGAAGGAAGAAAAAAAAGTACCAGCCAGCTTGGTTCAGCCTTTAGAGGTCCCAAAGTGGAAGTGGGATGGGATATCCATAGAGTTCGTGATAGGTCTTCCATGTACATACAGGGGTCACGACTCGATTTGGGTGATGTCGACCGACTCACCAAGTCGGCCCACTTTCTACCAATCAGAGAGCAGGGTTAAGTAGAGAGCTTAGGATGCCTATATAAGAAGGAGACTGTACGTTTTCATGGTATACCTTCGACGATTTTCTCCGATCGTGACACACGGTTTACTTCCGGACTATGGAAGGGGTTGTAGGAGGCTTTTGGGACAGAGCTTCATCTGATTAACGCCTTCCCTCCTCATTCATATGGTCAGACAGACCGGACCATTTAGACCCTCAAGGACATGTTATGTGCGTGTGTCCTCGACTTCGGTCATAGCTGGGAGGACCACTTACCTTTGGTGGAGTTTTCATACAACAAAAACTATCACTCCACCATATGGATGGCACCTTTTGAGGCATTGTACGGGCAACCTTGTAGATCACCCTTGTGCAGGACATACCCTGGGGATTCAGTACTGGTGGGTCCAGAGATGGTAGGAGCTACCATAGAGATGGTGCAGATCATCCAAGAGTGGATGAAGACTGCACAGAGCATGCAGAAGTCGTATGTCGACAGGTGATAGAGACCTCTAGAGTTTGAGGATGGTGAACACGTATTTCTACAGGTCTCACCTCAACGAGGTCTACGGAGGTTTGGCCGAGGAGGAAAGTTATCTCAGAGATTAATCGGACCTTGCCATGTCCTCAGCAGAGTACGTGAGGTGGCTTACCGCTTGGTACTTCAACCTCAGTTGCATCGGGTGCACGATGTCTTACACGTATCCCAGCTGAGGGGATATGTGCATGACTCCTCTCACATCATCGACCATGGAGATATGGACATCGATGATGGGGCGACATTCATGGAGGTTCCAGTGGAGATTGCGGATCAACAGAAGCGGGTGCTATGTGGATGGTTGATACCTCTGGTGTGTGTTCACTGGTAGCACATGAACCTCCAAGAGATCACTTGGGAGTGGGAAGCTCAGATGCATGATCAGTACCCCCATTTGATCCCTTTGTTTGAGTTGTAGCTTATGGGGATGTAAATCCCTGAGGTGGGGAGAATGTAAAGACTCGAAAATCCCGTGGAATGTTTTTTAATACAAGGGATTTTTACAAGTCCTTGAAAACTGATGGTGCTTGATTCTGAGGCCCAGTGTTCCCAGATTCAATTTCTGAAGTTTTTATGGGTACGTTCAGTAAATGTACAAGCTGGTTTTTATAACTTTTGAACCAGTACTTGTAATTGAAATCCGAGAGCACTGTTGAACTCGCAGCGCCAGTATTCTCTTAATAAGACTTTCAATTTGATGGCAGTGAGTCAAGGATGAAATTTAGTTTTTGGGGTTTTGTGGGAAGTAATAAAATAAAGTAAGCTCACTTTATTTTATTTTTAACCGCCATGTGGAGGTTGGGTGGTTAAAGCCTCCTCACGGGAGTTGGAGGGGGACCACCACACCATAACCACCCTTGGGAGGTTGTGGTGGTGGGGCCCTCCCTGGCATAACCTCCTGTGAGAGGTTATGATGTGGGGACCACATGAGGCTTAACCCCTTATTAATGGAGGAGGGTAAAACATCCTCAACTCCCCATTAAATGTGGAGAAAACCCTTGAACTTCTCCACCTTAATGGAGCCAACTACAATTTAATTTAATTTGTGCCACCACTCAAGCATTAATTAGGTGGAGACACTTTATTTAAATCTTCAATTTGAATTTTTATGCCAAATCCACCACATTAATTAAATGAGTCAACTCATTTAATTAAATCACTGAATTTGAATTTACACCAATGAACATAAACAATCCTAATCTTTTATTTGGATAAGATTTCATTTTGGGTGGAGTGGAGAGAAAGGAGGAACTTCGGAGAAATATTGGGATAAGGCTCTCAACGAAGAATGCTTCCAACAAAGAACTCCTTTGAAAACAAAGAACGATCTTCCTGTAATTTCTTCCTCGGAACCCCCTTCAACACGAGACGTCTTCCACCGATATTCCCTCCTCATCGTTGTCAATGAACCGATGCACGAGCATGGATTGGAAGTGCCTAGCTGACACGGAAAATGACGACAACATCATCTACCTCCTGTGACTTCATCGTTGAGAAATGATCAAAGGTAGGGGGTTTACCTTGAGTATTATTCCTTTCTTTATTTTCATCTTTGATTAAAAGGAATCGATGCGATGTATTGTAAAAAACTTTTTTAAGCTTTCTTCCTATTTGGTGAACCAATTGTTATCATTCCTAAACGCGGAGGGTGTGGGGAAAAATAACATGGCCCCACTCCCTCCGCCATTCTCTTTGTGGAGTTTCTTTTGGCATGGCGACGAAGCAGCAATGAGGTGACGAAGGCACAAAATTCAAAGGTCTTTCTACCTGCGGCCTCCGTGAACCGCATCGCCCCCGCGACACACCTCCTTTCCCGGCCGAACAACGCCGGCCTGCGGCCACCCGCGCCGTGCCGAACTGGCATGCCCAGCCGCCGGCCCGCCTGCCTGCAGCCAGCCCGCACGCTTCCTGGTGCCCAGCCGGCCTGCCCGTGCACTGCCCGCGTGCCCCCCGGCATGCCCGCGCGCTGGCCGCGCACCCCACAGTCTGCTTGCGTGCTGACCGCGCGCCCCGCTGACCTTCCCGCGCGCTGCCCATGTGCCCCACCAGCCTGCCCTCGCCCTGCACGACGCCCCATGGCCTTCCCGCGCCCCGACACTCTACCGAACCGGACGAGCCGCCTCGGCCACCCGATCCGGCCCGCGAAGTCGCTGGCCGAACTGTCTCGGCTTTTCGGGCCGAGCTGCCCAAGCCTCGCCCCACGTGGTGCAGGCTGAACTAGCCCTGGCCTCCGGGCCGAGCCACCTACGCGACGACCTTTGGGCCAAACCACCCTTGTAGTCCATTGGGCTGAGCCCAGCGGACCGGGCCGAACCTAGCAGGCTGACCCACCCAGCGGGCTAGGTCAGACCCAATGGGTATGACCGGGTCATCCCATACCGGGTTAGCCCAGTATGGGTTAGGCCGAGTCGATCCGACCGGGTCGGACCGGGCCTAAGCCCATTACCGACCCTATTACTTCCTTTGGTCGTATCTTTGGTACATGACGACCGTTTGACGAACAGTCAAGAACGCTGGTTTTCATGGAGCACAAAGGTCCCTTTGAGTATACTCCACTAAAGTGTGGGGTAATGTTGAGATACGGTCAGGTTGGATCATACACGAATCCAACCGGGGCCCCGGGACTATAAAGCTAATAACGCACACATCGGGCATCCGATTGACGTGCCGTCTGTTGTGTTGATACCCCGATTATGAGATAGACCTTTGAGATACTTCTTCATGGGAATTTGTGGCAGTTGACATGTCAACACTTTCCTTGAGAAGCAGACCCTCCCGGAATCAAGCGTTCTTTGTGAAAACCCTGTGGTTGTCTCTGCACTGAATACTTTTCCTGGATCATGTGTTGGTCGAACAGTTCTAACTTATGTTATTGGATCATGTGTTGGTCTGGCATCTCTGAAGACAGTTCAAAGATCATGTGTTGGTCTGACAGTTCTAACTTTTGTTCCTTGATCATGTGTTGGTCTGACAGAATAGCTGGTTCGGGATCATGTGTTGGTCCGACAGCTCTGATCATTCAATGGCTATATCTGATCATATCTATCTCTATACATAAGATGTATACCTTTGTGAATTGAGTCAGTAACTGTTGTGTTTCCTCATGATTGAGATGGATTACTTGATAACTTAGGTATATGTATTGGCATATACCTAAGTGGGGTTATCTGTTGATTTCTTACTTTGTGGTTTATCCTTTTTGGATTTTGTGAGTCATTGAGGGTCTCGGGGTCCCTACTGAGTAGTTTTATACTCACCACTGCATGGGATATGCCCGCACCATGTTGTGTTGGATGCATATGACAAACAGTGCTGACTGAGGCTAAGTAGCAAGACTGTACGATACCCAGAGGTGGACCTTATGACGAGTCAGTGCATAGAGGAGACTGATGGATGTGGAGTGCTGAGAAGGTCATATGTACCTACCCTTCAGGTTGGAACCCTGGAGGGTGACCCTATGGCTGCTTTACATTTCTTCAGTTGTACTTGCTTATCCGTTGTACTTGTACTTTCTTGTTGGGCTTGTATTTCCGACCCCCTTTACTTTTCAGCACTCTTTTGTATAAAACTTTACTTAGTATATTTCTATCAGCTCGTACTCTATTGTGAGAGGTTACTCAATGTAAAATAAATGCCTTCCTAGTTTTAGAGATTTACACCTTTGGTGCTAGTCGTCATCCCCTGGCCTATGGAAGGTGGGCTTGGGGTAGTCAGGGCACGGGCCTTGGGGGACGGGTCGTGACATGACCTATAAGACATTTTTAAGTGTAAAGAATCATACAAACCTCAATTTGATACATGATCTAACTGATAAGACACAATGTCTTCATTATTAGTTAAAAATTGAAGTTTTTGTTCAAAATTTTTCACTAACTAAAAACCAATCCAACATGTTAAGGATTTCTTGATAATATTGGAAAATGATTAATAATACATCTTTTATGTTTAGTAATTTTCACACTTAAAACCAAAATATTACGTGATCAAAATGAGTAAAAGTGTTTGTTTTCTATTTAAAATTACATTATAGAAAAAATACAATAGACATACTCGAAACAATGAAAATTAATTCTGATCAGTTTTTTACTTTAGGATAAATATCCATATGTCATATTAAATGTTTGGGAATAATACAATCCTAAATCCAACCTAGGGGTGACCATTATGACACAAAGTGAGTTTTTTTATTTAAAATTTGCATCAATTTTAGTAAAACGGAACACTGACCTACTCAAAATATAGAAAGAAAATTCATATTATTTTTTTAGATTATGAAAATGATTCACATGTCATTTGAAAACATGTAGGAATAAACCTCTCTCAATCTGATACATTATGTTCCCAGAATGACTCAAAGTGTTTATTATCAGTTTACAATTGAGTTTTTAGTTAAAATGTGTCAATAACTAAAAACTAATACAAAGCTCTAAAATATTCATTACAATTTAGGTAAATTATTAATATTTTATTTATGACTTGTACGAATTTGTTTCACATTAAACTGATACACTATGTGATCATAATGGTTCAATTTTCTTCATTCTAGTTTAAAATGAGATTTTGGTAAAAAGTACAACTAACATACTCAAAACCGTGAAAACACCTTAATACATCATTTATACATTAATAAAAATATACAAAATTCATATCATAAGTGTTGGAATATAACTCAACTCAATTCGATGAATTGTCTGACTGGTATGAGTAAAAGTGCAATTATTTTAAAATTGACATCAATTTTAGTAAAATTAACATATTATTTTATTTTATTTATCTATATTATTACTATCATAAGAATATTATTTTAATACAAGTGAATTATTTTTCTCAATAAGCGGTTGTTCATTTGGTAATGGAATGAGTTGGTGTCGGGATAAAAAGACAATGGAACATTGATGTTTTAGAATGTATGTAATAATTTTGATTTATGTAATTGTATAATACGATGAATGAAATGTCTATAATGTAGTGTTTTTTCCTACATTCTTCTGTAAATTTAATTTAATTTAAATTCTATATTGGTAATTTGAGTTTTTATATCAGGTGTGTTTCTGGTGTAGTGTTGTGGTGTTATAGTACATTGCACTAATCCTGTTGTGTGTTGTTCCAGCACACTACAGTATGAAACTTTATCATTGGATTTACAAGAAATAATAAAGGACCCATTTAACGAAACTTTTAAAAGCTCTGATAAACATTCCCTTTATTAGCACTTCTATAAGTGTGGATAAAAGTCCCCTTCTTATCACTTCGATAAGGACTGATAAATGGGGCCTTTAGAGGTGCTAAAGAAAAGTGTTGATAAATGTGGTCCTTTATCATCACTTATAAATTTGATTAAAAAGGATCCATTTATTAAATATTTTTCTAGAAAAACTAAGGACACCTTTGTTAGTTTTTTATTGCTGATAAATGTCCTTGAATTTTAATCATGCATAATTAGTTAATGACTCTCTAGAGATGAAAAGTCTATTTCTAACATTGTTAAAGGATTATTTTGAAGTAGTGTATAAGTAGAAATATGGGATCCTATGAATTTATATCAACTATGAGAAGATAAATTAGGTGACCATTGAGAATAGATATCCCTTTCCAAGGATTGCCTGTCTCATTTATAAGGTTAGAGGGGCTCATTATTTTTCAAGGATTGACATGTGTTAAAGGTAAAACTATTTGAGAGTATGAGAAGATGATATATCAAATACATTGTTTTTGATTAGTTATATCCATTTTTATTTTTTATGCAATTCATTCTAAAAATAATATTATAGTGTTTTTTGCTTTGACTAACATGATATTTCAGTAGTTGTTGGATTATTTTTTGGTGTTCATGGATGAAATTTTGGATTGATTGAAGTCAAAGGCGGAGCATATGGGCATTTGGATATCATTCATAGAACATTGAGGGAACATAATCTATACAGTAAGCATTCAAAATTTATATTTTGGATTCAATAATAAATTTTTTTAGGGCATGTTAAATCTAAGGTGGTTGTTTCAATGGAACCATAAAAGGTACATGATGTTTTGTCTTGGGAGTTGTCCAGAAACATGAATGAGATGCGAATATGATTTGGGTTAGATGGTTTTATATGAGTTTTCAGAAAATATCCATGCATTCTTCTATGATGACAAATTTAACCCATAAAGATGTAATGTTTTAGTGGAATGAAATATTATAGATATATTTTGATGAATTTAAGGTGAAATTGACATAAAAACATTTTTAATTCTTCCTTAATTGGTTGTGGGCTATAATGTGTTCAATAATGATTTGGTCATGGGTTTTGGTTGTGTCTTGAGGCAGGGGAGACAGGTTGTAGCATATGGATATCATCATTTATTCCCTCATGAGAAGAACAAAAATACCCAATATATTGAGTTTGATTTGGTTATGAGTACAATCAAAGCATGGAGTTACTATATCTTTAGGGAATAGTTTATAATGTATTATTATTATTAGTGAATAATGTATATTTTCACTTGGATGGATTTGATCATGAATGAGAGACTCTTTGTGGAGTAAATGAATACTATTTATTTTTTAATTTCTTATAATCCATGAAAATGAAATATTTTCACTGATGTACAAATCAATAAATTAGGAACACATGTAGTGAAGGAATCTGTTTAATAATTGTCATTAACGTCTATTTTTATTGCATGAGCATTGTAATGGAAGAATATAGTTGGTGGGTATGTATATATATTGTAAAGTCTAGCTCGTCATTTTATAATTTGGTTCATTTTGAGCATATTTTGGACCCAAAGTTCTATTGATTTAAAAAATTATTTTATGGTGAGTGGCCATGGGTGAGTGGTCTTAATGTCCATGTTGTTCATTGTGTTTTCAAAATATGTTTTTTGTTCATTCTCCCCAAATGAAGGAGTTTTTGGAAAGTAGAAACCATTCTTATTGGTCTATATACCCAAGGGATACTAATATAAGGCCCCAACCTTAAACCTTACTTAATATTGAATTAAATGAATAATTCACATTGAGGATATTTTCAGGTTTAGAGTTTTAGAGAATTAGGATAGAACTATTACATCTCAAAAGATTACAAAGTAGACACTTCTACTAAGTTTCCATAAAATAAAAACTCTAAAAAATAAACATGTCTAGTTCCATGTTTTAGACAGCCTGACATTTCCTTGATCCCATCCTTGACCCTATTCAACTTTATGTCCTGTGAAAAACATTTCAAAAAAAACTTGGGGTGAGCATAAGAATCACAGTAAGGGATATACAAGGAAGGAAAACTGTTAGTTTTTCAAAACAACCAGTAAACCAAGAATACTTTATCAAAGTAATACTTTTCACCTTTATGAAGAATAAAATACTCTTCATTGAATAAAAGATCATTACTTACCCTTTTATAACCAAAATATTACCATAAAACCCATATAAAAAACACTTAACATATAAAGGTATCTTGGGACATAAACATACTTAAGTGGAATAACCATACGGTCGACTTCCATACATACTTAATGGAATATCCATACGGCCGAATTCCAATCCCAATGCATTGGAGGTTATAACGTAACCACCTATCCTGGTATTCATGGTACCACCCATCATATGGTTTTTCACATAACCACCCGTAAAATGTCCAAGTACCATCATTACACATAAAATATTGAAAATATAAACATTTCAATAACAACATTTCATTTGCAATCACAATAAGTAATTCCAAGATATTGAATTAATCAATCCATTTTCAAAAACCATTTAAAAGTGATTTTTGAATCAAAGTGTCCCATACCACTTTGAAGATTTAAATGGAATTATAATTTTAAAACATTAATGTACATATAAATAAATACTGAAAACCATTTTGAAAACATGGACATTAAAGATAAAGATTTAGAATAATGAATCTTTAAAACATTTAAAACGATATTTTTGTTAAAGAGTTTTTAACAAAATGAGAGACTCTTGAATAAAAATAATTTCAGAATAACATTTAATCTGAGATTTATAATATCATTAGAATAAAGGGATTCATGATATAATATGTCAAAGGAAAGTATACACGCCATATAAGAGTGAATTGGTGCATTACAACAATGAAGTCTCAATGGAAATGTAAATTGAGATGAAATCCATTATAAAGATGGTATCCTCAAATGAAGGATAAATCTAACACATAATTATGTGTGAGAAATATAAATACACCCAATATAAGTGGATATTAAGTGTGAAACAATCATAGGTCATTCACACATAATCTTGGAAAAACAAAACCAATGACATAGATATTTAACTCAATGAAATGAGATTGAGTTATTATTTCCCGTACAAGTTCGTAAGAATTTATCAAAGAGATGATTATGTGTGGAAATAGTATATCTACACAATGGTTTGTGGAAATTACAAAATAGAGATTCCACACATAATCTTGGAATAATAAAATCAAGAAGTAGAGGTTTAACCCAAATAATTGAATGTGGGTTAAGATGTTCCCTTACAGAAATCCGACAGCCTAACGGCGTCACTTTAAAATTCAGAAAATGAGTTGATGAGAGAGAAAATGGTATCTCATCACTTGGACATAAAATTTACATAAATAAAGATATATAAGAACATATCCCAATATAATATTATGTGAATTAAAAGACATAACAAAAGATTTCTTTTAAAAAGAGGAGGGTGAAAGGTCCCCTTACCGAGTTGGGTAACTTTCGAAACGTACACCCCATGGAAGAAGGGTCATACAATGAAGATGTAAATACCATTAAATGAAATTATACTAAACAAAGTGTATAATAATGGTCAGTACATACACCAATCAATGTAAATAGTGGCAAACATATCATAAATGTCACGAGAATAAAAGTGAGATGAAAAATCCCTTACGAAAACTCGACACCCTAACGGCGCCACTTAAAACTTCCAAAAATGGATTTATGAGATCAAATAGGGTCTCTCATAATATGAAAATAAAAATTACTGTATGATTAATATAAAATAACATCCCCAAACATGTGAAATATGAGCTTAAAAGAAATGACATAAAAGAGAGTACTTAAAAAGAAAGAGAGAGGTTGGATCCCTTACCTCAAGTCTGACTTGTCTTGTTCGTTTCTTTATATTCCTGAATAATAAAATTTGGTAAATTTATAATTGCTTAAGGACCTATTTTAAAGATTATTATTCAGTTTATATCACATAATATAATTTTATAATAATTGGTTAATAATGTGAGTTCATATCATACGTTTTTGTCGATGTTTGGTACATGAGTCAAAAATGAACTTGTTTGAAAATGATTGTCCATGTAGTTATAAGTAAATCATCTCCAGAATAGTATTAATTATTTAAATATAATATATATCCAGTAAATATTTATTTTATACTACTCCATAACATTTGGATATAAAAATAAATGAAATGCACCGTTCATGGAGACGGTAGACCGTACGTACGCATTAACGCTACCTTCATTTCTTTTTCATATTAATGGAATTAAAAATAATTGAGATATATATATATATTATAATTATAGTATAATATATATGTTATATAGGTCACATATGTTCATTAGTTTCATTCTTTATACATTCCATGTATTGCATGAATGAGTCACAATACTTGAGGGGGCGGTAGTCCACACTTCCTCGTATGAAATTATCGCATTTTCACAACATGAAAAGCATAAAGGCATGTTTTAAATATAAAATTAAGAAGAATATAGAAAACATAAATACAATATATATCATATATAAAATATAGTGACATCATAATGGCCACCATGAAATGTGTTAAGAGAATATTGAACAATCATCGTTTCGTGAGGCATAAATTTTCCATCCACAGAAACAGTATGTTCTTTAACCATTAGACGAAGGTGTGTGTAAGTGTAGCTCTAATAATTCACATAAAATCATCCTAGTATATTGAAGATACTGTTTTTGTTACAAAATAAAGGAATAAAAAGATTTTAGATGGTTGGAGAGGCAAAATAAAACAAAAGAACACAAGGGAAGACATTACCATTAAATCGGGTAACTCTTTTTGATTTGAGATCAAAGGCTTCCTTGGAAAGGGTTTTGCCCAAAGGTGAGGCTTCAATGATGAAGAGAGGGATGTTTAAGGATGAAATGGGTAGGTTTTGGCTGATCCAAAGTCTTGAGAGGCGTGGGTAAGGTGGTATAGGTGGGGGCCTTTTATAAGAGGAGAGGAGGGGCACTCTTGGAAAGTTATAGAATATTACTTTATTATAAGATGATTTTCGGATTTTAAAGGTCCCAAAAGGATATATTTCGAGGATAAGGTGATAAGGTTTCTAAATCCACCAATCCAATAGGTTTGTGACAAGTTTAAGACTTATATTTCACCCTATCTTCTCATTTTATTTAAATCGTTCATTTATGAGGTAATCACTACATCATCACAGTGTCATAAATAAATTAATTTATTTAATGTATAAAAAAATTTAAAAAAATATCATGATGTAGTAAATCATTTTATCTTTATAATTAAAATTTATAGTAAAAAATATGACTTGTATAATCCCATGTAAATATTGTTTATTAAAACAACACATGTTTGTGACATTTTAATTTTAACTTTAAATAAAAAGGTATTAATGTCATTTTCCAACCAAAGTGGCTCCATGGGGTCCCCAAGTTGACCCATGGATTTTCCTGGTCGACCATGACTCATCCAATAAGGGTAAGACATTTTTAAAGGTCATTTCATATTATTAAAACATTATTTTTACCTTAAATTACACTAATTACCTTTAATCGTGATTAATAAAACTTAAAAGTTACTATTCACCAAAAAATTATTTTAATATCATTGAACCAAATTTTACTTCATAATGACAACCATGTATGTAGGATTTTTAAAAATCAAATCACAGAAGTGGTAAAGTTTCATTTATATGAAAAATCAGTTTCTTTAACTACCACTTTGTGGTTTCACTAGTCATAAAAAATTGATGTTTTTCAGAAAATTACCAAAAATTCAACTTAAGCTATATTTGATATTCTGAATTAAAAAATGATGTCTATTTTAAAAAATTCAAAACATATAAGTTTCATTAATTAATTTAATAATTAATTCCCGCTGTCAAAACAAATAGCGTGTTTTTAAGAAACAATATCTATTAAAAGATTGACACTAGTTTAAGTCCAATTTCAAAGTGAAATTAATTCCAATGTCCACTATTAGATTAAATGGTAAAAATATATTATAATTTCACTTTAAAACCAATTCAAAAGATAATCTAATCATATAAATAGATTAGATTAAAAATAAGTTTTTAATTAAAATACAACATTTTCACTATTCATTAAAAAATGAACTTTATCGGAAAAAATACAAAAAATTTACACAAAGTAAATTTTTATGTCCCGATTCTAAAGAAGAATTATATTTTGTCAAATATAAAACATAAAATTGTCAAAAGTGGATTTAAAAGAGGTTCTCCGTCAAAAGGCGGTTAATCGACCTTTTAAAGAATATTAGAATATTTACGCTTAAAATTGGATTCATTCACATTTTATGACTCTAACATTTATTGGATAAAAGTAAAAATATTTGACAAACATATATAATCATTTTTTAGTTAGTTACGTTCATTCCTGCCATTACAACGACTAGGAATTTACTACCATTTGAAATAATATTATTTTATTATTAGAGTGCAACGTAAGATTTCAAAGGAACTCGTTGTCGCGTATTGGGTACGCCATCGAGCATAGCATTCCCTTTAAGTAAATATTAATATTTTATTCACAAATATGGATAAATATAAAAATGTCATATTCTTTATTTACCTGGGGTGTTACATCCTTCCCCCCTTTTGGGAATTATGTCCTCACAATTTTAAAATATTGCTTGGAAACTTCCTTGAAAGCCCCACATCGGAAAAGGAGTAAATTAAACTATCACTTTAAAAGAAAGAAAGGGAAGTACAGAGGTCACCAAAGTTAACCCATACTAGGATTTCATGTAGGAAAACCTGGATATGGAAGAAAAAGCAAAGGGTCATGTTCTAAGGGAGAGTGATAGAAAACATATTTAGGAGAATGTTAACCACAAGAAAATCACAAACTTGTGGTGGGTTAAACAGTATTCGATTCCCCAGTAGGAAAAGTTAACAGACAATTTTTTTTTAAGTTACTTTTCATTGACGAATTTATTTATGAGCTTAACTAAATCATAAGTTAACATACTTACTTGTTGTGTTGAATTTCAACTTTTACTATATTTCTTACAAGAACTCATATTTTCTCCAAAAGATGAGTATTTAGGATTACTTGTTCACATTAAGAGCGCTATAATCAACTTTTAGTGAATCACCTAATCCACAAAAGAGAACTATATACATCCCATGTCTTTAGACCTTAACCAAAACTAAAACCAAAAAGGTTATTATGAGATCAGATAATACCCAAAAAGGATTATCCTTTATAAAAAAAATATATTCTTAATCTCCAAATTTTTTCAAACAATACCCAAAGTTCAACAAAGACCGTACGATAAACATCTATCCATCAAATTCTTCAAAATAATCAAAACTAATACTGAAACCCAAATCTTTGAAGGATTTAATAACATAGTCTTCCAAGATAAACCTTAACATTTATCTCCAAATAACATTATTTACTCTTAAAGTCTCATATTGAAAAGTAATTAACCTAATCATATATCCTCTATGATAGGTCAATAAATTCCATAAATAAACCAAAATCAACTTACTCTTGATTCAAAAAATCATCTAACTAAAAATAATTAGTCAAACTAACCAGGGACTTCACATAGTCCAGTGGTAGGCGATAAATACCAGTCGCACTTTGGTTGTGGGTTCGATTCCCGCAGCTTTGTCCGACGCGATGGGTTGTCACACGGTCTGCGTGTTTTCCTTTTTTCCAAACTATATAATTCTTAAATAATTCCCCAAAAATATATAAAATCATAAAAAATAACCATAACATAATTTAACATCAATTTTATCTCATGCCTTTCATTTTCCATCATAACATATAGTAACCCATAATTACATCAAAAGTAAGGATCATATAAACCCTAATGGTTACCTTTATAATTATTACCTGAACTTCCACATAGAGTTGGTTCTCTCGTACATGATGCATTAAAGAACTCACCAAGGTTCAAGTGGTTGATCATGACTCCTGATAGTTGGTTTATAATAACCACGAGATTTCTCATTGAATCCCCCATTTCATCCAGTATCTTAATCAGAGAACCACCACAGTTCCCTTCAAACCCATTGTCACTTCGGTGCCTGCTAGATCCATCCATTTACTAAAACCAAAAATTTCAGTGTGAGTATATCAAAAAAACCATCATTTACTAATGAAGAATATAAACACTAAAATATACTTACTCATTCAATTTATCTAAAACTAGGACTCTTTCTGAAATCCTAACCACTATGGTAATGTCACTTATGCTTAGAGAATACCCTAACCTCTAATGTTATCTAAACTGACCTCTGATACCAACTATAAGGCCCCAACCTTAAACCTTACTTAATATGGAATTAAATGAATAATTCACATTGAGGATTTTTTCAGGTTTAGAGTTTTATAGAATTAGGATAGAAATATAACATCTCAAAAGATTACAAAGTAGACACTTCTACTAAGTTTCCATAAAATAAAGAACTCTAAAAAAGAAACATGTCTAGTTCCATGTTTTAGACAGCCTGGCATTTACTTGATCCCATCCTTGACCCTATTCAACTTTATGTACTGTGAAAAATATTTCAAAAAAAAACATTGGGTGAGAATAAAAAGCTCAGTAAGGGATACAAAAGGAAGGAAAACTATTAGTTTTTCAAAACAACCAGTAAACCAAGAATACTTTATCAAAGTAATACTTTTCAACTTCATGAAGAAGAAAATACTCTTCATTGAATAAAAGATCATTACTTACAATTTTGTAACAAAAATGTTACCATAAAACCCATATAAAGAACACTTAAAATATAAAGGTAACTTGGGACATAAACATACTTAAGTGGAATAACCATACGGTTGACTTCCACACATACTTAATGGAATAGCCATATGACCGAATTCCATACCCAATGCATTGGAGGTTATAACGTAACCACCCATACTGGTATTCACGGCACCACCCGTCATATGGTTTATCACGTAACCACCCATTAAATGTCCAAGTAACATCATTACACATAATATATTGAAAATATAAACATTTCTATAACAACATTTCATTTTCAATCACAATAAGTAATTCTAAGATATTGAATTAATCAATCCATTTTCAAAAACCATTTAAATGAGATTTTTGAATCAAAGTGTCCCATACCACTTTGATGATTTTAATGGAATTATAATTTTAAAACATTAATGTCCATATAAATAAATACTGAAAACCATTTTGAAAACATGGACATTAAAGATAAATATTTAGAATAATGAATATTTAAAACATTTAAAACGATATTTTTGTTAAAGAGTTTTTAACAAAACGAGAGACTCTTGAATACAAATAATTGCGGAATAACATTTAATATGAGGTTTATAATATCACGAGAATAAAGGGATTCATGATATAATATTTCAAAGGACAGTATACACACCATATAAGAGTGAATTAGTGTATAACAACAATGAAGTCTCAATGGAAATGTAAATTGAGATGAAATCCATTATAAAGATGGTATCCTTAAATTAAGGATAAATCTATCACATAATTATGTGTGAGAAATATAAATACACCCAATATAAGTGGATATTAAGTTTGAAACAATCAGAGGTCATTCACACATAATCTTGGAAAAACAAAACCAATGACATAGATATTTAACTCAATGAAATGAGATTGAGTTATTATTTCCCATAAAAGTTCGTAAGAATTTATCAATGAGATGATTATGTGTAGAAATAGTATATCAACAAAAAGGTTTGTGGAAATTACAACATAGAGATTCCACACATAATCTTGGCATAATAAAATCAAGAAGTAGAGGTTTAACCCAAATAATTGAAAGTGGGTTAAGAAATTCTCTTACAGAAATCCGACAGCCTAACAGTGTCACTTTAAAATTCAGAAAATGATTTGATGAGAGAGAAAATGGTATCTCATCACTTGGAAATAAAATTTACATAAATAAGGATATAGAATAACATATCCCAATATAATAGTATGTGAATTAAAAGACATAACAAACGAAGTCTTTTAAAAAGAGGAGGGTGAAATGTCCCCTTACCGAGTTGGGTAACTTTCGAAACATACAACCCATGGAAGAAGGGTCATACAATGAAGATGTAAATACCCTTAAATGAAATTATACTACAAAAAGTGTATAATAATGGGCAGTAAAGACAACACTCAATGTAAATAATGGAAAACGTAGCATAAATGTCACAGGAATAAAAGTGAGATGAAAAATCCCTTACGAAAACTCGGCACCCTAACGGCGCCACTTAAAACTTCCAAAAATGGATTCATGAGATCAAATAGGGTCTCTCATAATACGAACATAAAAATTAAAGTATGAGGAATATAAAAGAACATCCCCAAACATAAAAAAGATGAGCTTAAAATAAATGACATAAAAGAGAGTACTTAAAAAGAAAGAGAGAGGTTGAATCCCTGACCTCAAGTCTGACTTGTCTTGTTCGTTTCTTTATATTCCGGAATAATAAACTTTGGTCAATTTATAATTTCTTAAGGAACTATTTTAAATATTATTAATCAGTTCATATAAAATATTATAATTTTATAATAATTGGTTAATAATGTGAGTTCATATCAGATGTTTTTGTCGATGTTTGGTACATGAGTCAAAAATGAACTTGTTTGAAAATGATTGTCCATGTTGTTATAAGTAAATCATCTACAGATTAGTATTAATGATTTACATATCATATATATCCAGTACATATTCATATTATACAACTCCATAACATTTGGAGATAAAAAGAAATGAAAAGCACCGTTCATGGAGATGGTAGGCCGTACGTACGCATGAACACTACTTTCATTTCTTTGTCATATTAATGGAATTATAAATAATTGAGAGATATATATATTATAATTACAGTATAATATATATTTTATATAGTTCACATATGTTCATTAATTTCATTCTTTATACATTCTATGTATTGCATGAATGAGTCACATCACTTGAGGGGGCGGTAGTCCACACTTCCTCGTATGAAATTATCGCATTTGCACAACATGAAAAGCATAAAGGCATGTTTTAAATATAAAATTCAGAAGAATATAGAAAACATAAATACCATATATATCATATATAAAATATAGTGACATCATAATGGCCACCATGAAAGGTGTTAAGAGAAGATTGAACAATCATCGTTTTGCGAGGCATAAATTCTCCATCCACAGAAACAGTATGTTATTTAACCATTAGACGAAGTTGTGTGTAAGTGTAGCTCGAATACTTCACATAAAAACATCCTAGTATATTGAATATACTTGTGTTGTTACAAAAGAAAGTAATAAAAAGAGTTTAGAGGGTTGGAGAAGCAAAATAAAACAAAAGAACACAAGGGAAGACATTACCTTTAAATCGGGTAACTCTTTTTGATTTGAGCTCAAAGGCTTCCTTGGAAAGGGTTCTGCCCAAAGGTGAGGCTTAAATGATGAAGAGAGGGATGTGGAGAGATTAAATGGTCAGGGTTTGTCCGATCCAAAGCTTTTAGAGGTGTGGGTATGGTGGTAGAGGTGTGGGCCTTTTATTAGAGGAGAGGAGGGGCACTCTTGCAAAGATATAGAATATTACTTTATTATAAAATGATTTTCATATTTTAAAGGTCCCAAAAGGATATATTTCAAGGATAAGGTGATAAGGTTTAGAAATACACCAGTAAAATAGGTTTTTGACAAGTGTATGACTTAGATTTTACCGTATCTTCTAATTTTATTTAAATCGTTCATTTATGAGGTAATCACTGCATCATCACGATGTCATAAATAAATTAATTTATCTAATGTCTAAAAAAATATAAAAAAACTATCATGATGTTGGAAATATTTATATATTTATAATTAATATTTATAGTAAAAAAAATGACTTGTATAACCCCATGTAAATATTTTTTTAGTAAAACAACACATGTTTGTGACATTTTAATTTTAACTTTAAATAAAAAGGTATTAATGTCATTTTCCAACCAAAGTGGCTCCATGGGGTTCCCAAGTTGAACCATGGATTTTCTTGGTCGGCCATGACTCATCCAACAAGGGTAGAACATGTGTCAAGGTCATTTCATATTATTAAAACATTATTTTTACCTTAAATTACACTAATTACCTTTAATCGCAATTAATAAAACTTAAAAGTTACTATTCAAAAAAATTATTTTAATCACATTGAACCACATTTTACTTCCTAATGACAACCATGTATGTCAGATTTTTGAAAATCAAATCACTGAAGTGGTAAAGTTTCATTTAAATGAAAAATCAGTTTCTTTAACTACCACTTAGTGGTTTCACTATTCATCAAATATTGAAGTTTTTCAGAAAAGTACCAAAAATTCACCCTAAGCTATATTTGATATTCCAAATTCAAAAATGATGTCTATTTTACAAAATTCAAAACATATAAGTTGCATTAATTAATTTAATAATTAATTCCTGCTGTCAAAACAAATAGCGTGTTTTTAAGAAATAATATCTATTAAAAGATTGACACTAGTTTAAGTCCAATTTCAAAGTGAAATTAATTCCATTGACCACTATTGGATTAAATGGTAAAAATATATTATAATTTAACTTTAAAACCAATTCAAAATATAATCTAATCATATAAATAAATTATATTAAAAAGAGGTTTTGAATTAAAATACAACATTTTTTACTATTCATTAAAAAATGAACTTTATCGGAAAAATACCAAAAATTTACACAAAGTAAATTATGATGTCCCGATTCTAAAGAATAATTTTATTTTCTCAAATATAAAACATAAAATTGTCAAAAAGTGGATTTAAAAGAGGTTCTCCATCAAAAGGCGGTTAATCAACCTTTTAAAGAATATTAGAATATTTATGCTTAAAATTGGATTCATTCACATTTTAAGCCTCTAACATTTATTGGATAAAAGTAAAAATATTTGACAAACATATATAATCATTTTGTAGTTAGTTCTGTTCATTCTCTCCATTACAATGGCGAGGCATTTACTACCATTTGAAATAAAATTATTTTATTATTAGAGTGCAACGCAAGATTTCAAAGGAACTCGTTGTCGCGTATTGGATACTCCATCGAGCATAGCGTTCCCTTTAAAGTAATATTAATATTTTATTAACAAATATGGATAAATATAAAAATGTCACATTTTTTATTTACCTGGGGTGTTACAACTATGATGTATCATTATTTTAGATTTTAGTATTAGTGGACCGGGATGAGATGGTTGATTACAGATTTTGTATCATGGTGTCTTACTTTTTAGGAAATTGGGGTGGAACAACAGATACATTTAGTGTTGTTGCATCCTTTACCCATTATAATATGAAAATGGGATGAGATTAAAATTTATTTTTTCCTTTGGTAAACCATGGAACACTAGTGGAATGGATTTCATTTGTATGATCATCGATTAACTCAAAAAATCGTCATATTTATTATCTATGAAGGATATAGTGAATGTTGAATATCTAGAGGAATTTTATATTAGATTTTTTATGACACATGATGGGGTTCCCTCTATGGTATTTTTAGATAAAGAACTGACATTTACATCTAGGTTTTAGAAATATTTGGAAGAGATTATGGGATCCTAATTAAAATCAATAACTTCATATCTTCCATATATTGATGGGAAGAAAGAGAGATCTATCCTGGTTCTCAAGGATAGGCTCGGTGATTTTGTTCTTGATTTTAGTGGTTCCTGGGAAATGAATTTTCATTTAGTGATTCTTGAAAATAAAAATAGTTATATTTCCTCTATTATAATGGTTACCTTCTTTGCATTGTATGGGAATCCATGCTGATATCCCTGGTGCTGTGTAGGGTAGGGAGAGATGTCCTTGGTTAGGATGAGACTTGTTCTAGTAAAAACAAAGAGGGAGATGATATTGGTCATGGCATAGAATAGTCATTAATCTTTTGTGTACATTCATCACTGGCCATTAAATTTTTAGGTTATTCATTTTATCATTCATACAGTTTCATATTTCATAGGGTATCATCAGTTTGGTATTCTAGGTTGGTTAGTACTAAGTTTTGTGATCCCCTATGAGATCATTGTATAACTGGGAATGGTGTCCAATAGATTTGACATACAATATGGTTTGATAACAGTCCACACTTTATATCATGTTTCATAGCTAAAGAGGTATCGACTGGATCCTTCCAATGTGATTGGATTATAGGATGTAAATCCTGAGACTGAAATTACTATGGTTTAGTAGTATGTTCATATTGTGGATCATTAGAGATAGGGTAATTTGATATAGGAAAATTCCTTTGGTATGTTAATTGTGGTTGTGTAGAAAATATAGCCATAAGATGTGGGAGTGGAAATTACTGTTGATACATTAGTGAACGCTAATATTTCTATGTTATTGATATATATAAAATTATGGGGACGTAAATAATTTATATTTGGGTTATTGAAACACCCTTTTATCTTCCATCAATTACGCATTGACTTTAGTTGATGGATTCCCTTTTACTTTGGGTGCATTGTGGGCTTCTCTGAAACAATGAATATTTTTTATTTAAAATAAACTTATTTTAAGGAATGATTTTTTTTGAATTAATAGACTCCAATAATAATGGTGTTAATGAATATATATATATGGTTATTATTGGTACAAGAGAACCTTATCATAGTATTTTGAAACTTTTTTCTCAGAACAAGTTTGATTACATTACAATGTATGTTTACATGTCATGTAATGGTTACATATCATGGATTGGTCACCAGGTAGAAGTAATAAAGTATTTCAGAACTTAATTGGTTTACATTTCATTTAATAGGTTCAAATAATATAATGGTCGATGATGGAATTTTTTTTCTGACCGAATGTGTTTTTTGGTTAATTACTAATTCATGGAATTACATGCCATGAATTATATTTAACAATTATAATACTAGAGTCCGTAATTTTTAAAATAACATATGAATTGAATTGCTTTCATTCAGTGTATGGTGTTCCCTCTCATGACCCATAGCTCTCATATATGTGTTTTGAGTACTACACTTCTTCATGATCATTTGTTTAGGGATTGATCATCATTTTTTATAGTGAATCTCTCTATGAAATTACTCTTTCTAAATCAGCATCTCATTTAGTTATTATAATTGGATGGATATGGTTTTGGTCAATATTCTTGATTGATTGGAGTTTTATGTGGATTCTTTTAAATTTTTTTACCTTATTTTTTTGAATGGTGATAAATGGTATGTTGATCTATATTATCAAATGCTGTTAGATTTCCTTCATATTTAGGTAAGTATATTTAGGAAATTTTATTAATTCCAGAGTTTAATTATGTTCTTATTGAATTAGATTTTATATGAATGAAAAAGGGGTTATATAACACGTGGTAATGATTTTTGGAAATCATTGTTAAATAAACATGACACATTGGGAACCTTGGGTGCATCATGAAATATAAATAGGTGTCCCTAGTGTGCGAGACACAACTGTTATTTACATTAGTGATATTGGAATACAATGGAAACACTTGATATCAGTTTGAACTAAAAAAGGTCTCCTTTAGGATTCTATTATTTTTAGTATGTATTGTCATTGTCTGGGGACTAAATGGTGTGCTCTGTCTTCTATACCGTGTTTATTGCATGTTGGTTTATTTTATTGATATTTTACTACATATTTAATTTACCAATTTTTTATTTATACCTAATATGTTTTTGTATTTTGTAAATATGGTATACCTTTATGTAATTCATAAGAAATGTTTAGATATGGTTCTATTCATGAAAATCATTAAAAAATTTGTTTCTTGTTTTGAATCTAAAACATTTGAATTTTGGATATTAGACCACATATAAATTATTTGGTGGAAACCACATATTCTATGTGCTCTCACACTAATTTTTCAATTTTTGCAGCTTTAGATCTTGTTTTATACGACTAGGTGAAAGGGTAGTGTATCATGTAGCATTATTAGTTCTCTATCAATATATTTCCTTTGTAAATTGATGGTTTAGTTATGTTAGTTGATCCTAAAAATGTTTTTTTCTTATTGTGTGATTCACACATTTCTAGTTTATCCTACTTATCTTGGTTTGTGTTGATTATATAGTATCTCTTTCTTCTATGTTTATCCAGGTTTTTTGTTTTTTTTGTTATAATTTGGAGTTATTTTGGTTATATTTGGTTTACCTCACAACATAACGAACCACATTAAGTGAAGTTTTTTATTTTAATCAGGTTGGTACCTTACATCATAAAGGGGAGTAATATATCATTCCATGGAAGTAATGGTTAGTTAAGAATGATTACTTCTCAATAAGAGGATACAGAGTCACAAAAAAGAATAAACTTTTTGGTAATTTATGAATAAAAAACAAATGAATGTGATATAATTAAATATAATAAAATCCCTATGATAAAAAATTAAGTTAAAAAAAAAATAAATAGACAAACTATATACAACATATAATGTTATATAGGTTAATAATATGAAACATGTCTTAGAGGTACAAAATTTATAGGAAACACCAATCTATTTTTTTTATAACATTAATGGTATGAAAAAATGCAGATAGTAGGACAACAAAATATCAAATAAAATAATAGGTATTGGTATGTATAGATTTCCAAAATTATAATAATACATGATAAATCAGGGTATAATAAAAAATATAAATCATAAAGTGTTGTCTTATAAATTGGGAAACAAATATGAAGTACATTTCATACAAATACATTAAATCATGAAATGGACAAAATATAAAAGGGAATTGTGAAAGGAAGCATAAATAAATATTATATATAGAATACAAGTCATTTAGGATGTTACAATGAAATAATATTTATACCTTATCAAGGATGATAGATAATGGAGAATGAATATCATATATAAGAAAAATAATAGAGAACGGCCCTTTATTATAGATTCCTACATTCCCAGATGTCCCTATATAACAATAATATGTTTTTTATTAACTCAACTATAAAATTAATTACATTTATATAATTTATTTCCATTTTTATTAACCTTTCATTGATCATTCCATGTTAATGTGAATTATTTAGTGATTATTGATCCATTTTTTTAAATTTATTTCATATGGAGGTTTCAGACCATACTCCTTGATCGTGTTTTCATATCCTCCGTAGTTTTAGTATATATAAAATATTGGTGAATTATAGAGTTTTACATTTTAATAAACATTTCTTAGATGTTGTGGTAATAGTTTATAATGAAAAGTTATAATTCTCTTAGTTTCTAATTTTTAGAATAAATTAAATTATGGGATTTTATTAATGTATATATATATATATTGTTATTACATAATTTTAAACAAATCATAAATTCAACATTATAAAAAATATTATATTTATTTATGTTTTATTAATAATTCATGATGGAAATGTTATAATTTCATTCATGGTGGTGGTAAAACATATCTAAACAAGGACATTTTATATAGAATAAAGAGGGAAGATTATGTTTTTATATTCTATTCATATAAATTTTATAACCTAATAATAATAGAATAATTTATATATTATTTATGTTATAAATTGTATTAAATAATAAGTGAATTAATATTATAATGAAATTATTAAGGAAAAGAATTGAAATATGATGAATACTGTAATCCTTCATTAGTGATTTTATATAAATTTTTGTATTTCTTGATCATTTTTATGATGGGAATATAATGTGTAAGAGGATTATTATTGAAATAATTTTTCATGGTATTAGAAATATTACTGGAAAAAATATATAGTTAGAGGATGGTAGAGGAGGGGAAATTTTGTATGAGAAATTGAAAAGTATATTTTAAATTACTCTAACATTAATGTGAATGTGATTAAATTTTATTAGATGAAGGATAAAAAATGGAAAATGGATGATGGGACAAGAAATATATTGACACAAACCATAGGTTCTCTAATGGAAGGTCAGATGATATCATGCGTGCCTCCACAAAAGAACGAAGTTTTCATCTAGTGGATAGGTTTTAAGTCTAATATTTGGGATACTATACCCTTTGTATCATACAATTACATATGAGTAGTTGATAATAATAAATGAATGACCATAAATTATTTGATGAATCCAGCATAATAATAATGATTTCAAACATTTCATAAAAATATGTTCTTTAAATTTAAAAATTTTTAATGAATAATGAAAGTAAAAAAATTACAAAAATGAATTGTAAGGTCTATCTATGTTTATCATGGTCTACTATAGATCCTTTCCCATATGCTTAGATATCGACCAAAGGGTCCTTCCAATCATTAGATCTCTCATGAAATATACATGAGCACCGATATGCCAGAGTAGGGCGTGGGTATAAGACTCACTAGGATATCCTTAGTGCTCTGTTAGATGATGTCCTCATGTATAATGAGTGTATAATAAGAATTATAATAAATATGTAATAGGAATAATCACACATTGAAAAAGAGAGTTTTTTTACTGACCAAGCCTATACAAACCCATAAACCCACATTATTTTTCTTCATGTCATAATACTACTAGAAAAATTCTACAGTAACCAAACAATCCCATGTATTTTGTTCTCAATTTTTCATAAAGATTATACCCAGTGTCATATATGTAACACCCCAAGCTTCCATGATACGCTTCTCATTCAATAATGCAATAGCTTGCATTGTACACAACTTCGAGTTCTAACACACCGCAACTAATCAAAGTAGCCATTATGAATAGTAATAACCACTTTTTAAATTTATAGAAATTTTATATATGGACTTCATTTTTCTATTCCTAATATTGAAATTAGCCTATGTTGATTTTTTTGTAATTTTCTGAGAACTTCCAAATTTTTATGAATCGTGACAAATACTTAAAACAACTTTTTTAATCAAAATAATTTATGGTGATAAGTTATACTATTGAGTGGTTTTAAAGTATAATTAGAATATATTTTTACCATTTTATCCAATGGTGGTCATTAGAATTAATTTAACATTGAAATTGGACATAAACAATTGTCAATCTTTTGATATAAATTGTTTCTTAAAAACACGCTATTTGTTGTGACAACAGGAATTAATTATAAAATTAATTAATGCAAATTATATGTTTGGAATTTTGTAAAATAGACATTATTTTTGAATTTGGAATATCAATTATATCTTAGGGTGAAATTTTGGCATTGTTCTGAAAAACGTCAATTTTTGATGAATAGTGAAACCACTAAGTGGTAGTTAAAAAACTGATTTTTCGTTTAAATGAAATATTACCACTTCTGTGGTTTGATTTTCAAAAATCCGACATAAATGGTTGTCATTAAGAAGTAAAATGTGGTTCAATGAGATTAAAATAATTTTTTGGTGAATAGTAACTTTTAAGTTCTTAATCGCGATTAGAGGTAATTAGTGTAGTTTAAGGTAAAAATAATGTATTAATAATATGAGATGAGCTTGACACTTGTCCTACTCCTATTGGATGAGTCATGACCGACCAATACAACCCATGGGTCATCTTGGGGACCCCATGGAGCCACTTTGGTTTGAAAATGACATTAATATATATTTATTTAATGTTAAAATTAAATTGACACAAACATGAGTTGTTTTACTAAAACAGTTTTTAAGTGGGGTTACACAAGTCCAAATTTTGACTATAAATATTCATTAGAAATCCAAAACGATTTCCTACATCATAGTATTTTTTTATAATTTTTAGACCTTAAATAAATTTAATTATTTATGACATCATTATGATGCAGCGATGACCTCATTATTTAACTATTTTAATAAAATGAAAAGATAATGTAAAATCCAAGGCTTACACTTGTCCAAAGACTATTGGATGGGTATATTTATAACCCTTATCACCGTAGCCACGAATTATATAAGTGTGGGACCTTTAGAATCCGAAAAGCATTGTGTAATAATGTAACATTTCAATCTTTCCAAAAGAGCCCCTCCTCTCCTCTTATAAAAGGCCCCCACCTCTACCACATTATTCACACTTTCAAGCCTTTTGGTTCGGCCAAACTCTGCCCAAATACTCTCCCAACTCCTCTCCCTTCATCCTAGAAGCTTTACTTTAGTCAGAAATCCATCCTAAAGAGTCCTTTTGATCAAATCAAAAGGAAGAACCCGAAGAAGAGAAGGTTAACCTACCCCAACCAAGGAAAAGTACAAGGTTAGGGTTTACTTCACAACCTATTCATTATCCAAGGTTGTTTATACATAATTATCTACTGGGACCTCGTTATCATCCACATCCATGTTTCTTAAAAATTTCTTTCATAACATTTTTACTATTAAATGGAAAATGGGTTAAAGTCATTTATACCCTTATACGTTTTTGAAAGGAATCTTACCGTCGTTTTCCAAACAATGTACTTTTTGACCTTTTTGACAAATTTAAGGTAAGAATGTTTTTTTAACTTATACGGCGGGTGCGGCTATTTTACGCCATTATAACTTTGTCGAAGCTTCCCTTACAAGCTTATAATAATATTTTCAAAGTAAATGTATTATTATGGGACTTTTAAATGATTTCAAAAAAGAGAGATATTTCTCACAAATATCTTTGATTTCATCCATGTCAACATCCTTTGATGGGTTTTAAGTTTATTTGAAATTGATTTATGATACAAAACATCCATTGATCATTTTGTGAAACATTTGACTATGGATGTGTTATTTTTATACCATCCATAGTTTATGGAGAAACTGTTGACATTTCGTATGCTAGTTTTAATACGAATACTTATGTTATGTTTAAACCTATTCATATGAGAAATGTATTGGACTTAATAAGTGACGGGTGGAGCCCGCTATAGCTCCTCGATGCAACGGTAGGTCCCATGAGACAACTAGACGTGGAATTGGCCGAGGCCCTTTCCCAATTTGATTTATGGTTTTGGCCGAGGCCTTAATCATTTTAGACGTCTTGGCCGAGGCCTTGACAAAATGTTTCAAAATGTCTGTCATTATACATTCCCTCATTATGAATGTGGTTTTTGATATTTCATGTGATTATTCGTCTAGTAGAATATCCATGTGAGTAAGTAATGGCATTATTTTATTTTACTTTTGCCATATTATGCTGAAGTTCAAGTTCAATAAGGCTTTTGTTTTAGTTATACATTGCCTTAAATGTTTATGTTTATTTATGAAAGCGTCCGCAATATTGTTATCCTTACTGAGCATCTGAGCTCACCCCTTTCAATGTTTTATTATTTTCCAGGATGTGAAGAAGTATTTTATGAATGACCTGCAGGGTTAGTCAGAAGAGGATATGAGTGTGGACTATGGAGACTTTGTTATTGTAGTTTTTCACCTTATGTTGTAATGTAACATTTATGAATGTATCTAGTGTTTCCAAGGCTACTAAACTAATCGGTCTTTCGAGACTTGATCTTTTGTGATCATGCCAATGTTACGAGGTAATGCACCAACTCTGGGTAGCTGGGGTCGGGGCGTTACAGTTGGTATCAGAGGGAGGTTAGTATAAACCTTGGAAGCTAGATTTAGACAAACTCTGATTAGAGCATGTAGACCTAAGATGAAATTTGAGGATTAGTACAGAAGAACTTCCTAAAATTTTGGTATTGTAGAGATTTTGTGAGTTTTCCGAGTAATACATCCCTGTCTGGATACGAGCAGGTAGAGGCGGCTCTGGAACAGATGTACCTAGGGGTAAAACCCGAAAACACCACTTTGAGCTAGACTCGAACGGGAATTGGTGCACGACAACGGGCCTTGCTGCACTCTTGGTTACGACACTCCCGGGGGATATGCTTAGGATAATTCACATTTTCTTTACAAACCACTATGAAGGGTTATGAGTATATACTTCCTCAAAGAAAACATTTTTATAATTATGGATTATATCCATAATTAGTTCAATTTATGTTAAGTGTTTTACAAGTATGGAATTATGTATTTTGATTCATAAACTAATCTAGTTTATGACATTATTTAGAAATGGCGCCTAGTGGAAGGAATGGAAACCGTATCAATGCACGCACTCCGTGTTGGGATTGCCCTCCTGCTCAAGATAATTATGGTGGAGCTAGTGATACAACTGGTGCTGATCAGCTTCTCACTGTACTGGGACAACTCACACAGGTTATGAATAACAACCTTACTCGTATGAAGCACCCTGATTCGCAACGTGGAGGATCAATGCTAGACCGTTTCATGATGAAAAAACCACCAACCTTCAATGGGAGTAAAAATACATTAGTAGCTGAGAAATGGATAAACTCATTAGAGAAAATATTCCATGCCTTGGGGAGTAGCGAAAGGGAGAAGGTTGTCATGGCAGTTTACCGCCTCACTGGAGTTGCTGATCAGTGGTGGTCGCTGATTCAAAACACAAAGGAAGATGATGAATTAACAAACATGGAATGGCAGGAGTTCAAAGAGCTTTTCCTAGAAAAATACTATCCTCGTGACCATCGAGCAGATATGGAAAGACAATTTTTGAGTCTGAGACAAAAGGAGGATGATAATGTCGCAATGTATGAGGCCAACTTTACAAGGTTAGCGAGGCATGCTGCAGATTATATACAAAACCCAAGAAGTAAAATTGATCGTTTCTTTGATGGGTTAAAACCATTTCTCCGACGAGCATTAGTCTCACAAACCTTCTCATCATACGAAGATATTGTCTCGTGTTCTATCAAGATAGAAAAGGAATTCTCTAAGTCTTATGACAACAAAGTAAAGCAAGAGAAGAAGAGAACGGTGGAACAAGAGACAGATAAATGAAAAAATGGAAAGAAGTATTTTCCATTATGTAATAATTGTGGGAAGAATCACCTTGTACTTGCCTAAAAGGAATGGGAGTTTGTTATAAATATGGGGAAAAAGGTCACTAGGCGCGTGATTGCAAGGGAAAGAAAGAGGCTATCAATGTTGAATGCTACAATTGTAGGGAAATGGGGCATTATGAAAATGAATGTCCTAAGCGTCAGGGAAACTTACCTCAGAAAAGGCCAAGGGATCAAGAACAATCTTATGCTATTACTACAGTTGAAGCAGAATATCTAATGTATTGGTGCTTTTGGACTCATGGATTATATTCTGGTTATTAGAATAATGTGATATATATATAAAGATTGTACTGCAGTACTTCTTGATTTCAGTAAGGTTTTAATATGATGAAGGTAATTATATTTTTAGTATGTGACAATAAGAGAAACTTTACTTTGTTTGGGGAATCTGATAAATTGATTTTGGAATTAAGAGTCCTTTTAGAGAAAGTCTGGACAAAGGTATTTTGGATAACTATAAAGGATGGAGTGGATTAAGTTGATCTTTGGATAGTATTGTTTAAGGTTAAAAAATTTATGAAGATTATTTTTGGAATATTATAATACTATAGTTTTAGGAAAAGGACAACCTGCAGGGTGGGGCATAACCCGTCGCGTCGGACAAAGCTGCAGGAATCGAACCCACAACCATAGTGAGACATTCATTTATTTCCTACCACTAGCCTACAAGAAGTCCCTGGTTATTACAAAATAACTTTACTAATCTAAATGGTATTTTTTAACATTTGGAACCTTATACAATTAGGATAAGTATAATATTTTTGAGTTCTATTATCTTTTCGAGTGAAAGATGAGTTGAAGGTTGAAACTCTAATTGTCAAGCATAAATATATATACCTATCTCTTATTCAATGAATAAATTAATTCTTAAACTTTAGTAAAGGGATATTAAAACAAAAAAATGTGTTTTCCTAATACCTTATGTCTTGTTGAACTGATGATATTTTAAATCAAAATAGATTGAAGGCTTTGAGGCCCTCAATTTGACAGTTGATTGTGATTGATGACCTCAATCACTCCCTACATATATTTACGTTTTTCCTCCAATTATATGTCTCTAATTTCCACCAATGTTCTCCTAATCGAGATCATAATTGGGTGGTGACTTTTTCATTTCCCTTTCCCTCTTATTAAGGCTAAATTTTATTAATCTTATTTCCGATGTGGGTTTTCCACAAAGGTATTTTCTCTTTTCAACCTTTTATTTTCAAAGAAAAATTTCAAATTGCGAGGACGCAATTTATTGAAGGATGGGAGAATGTAACACCCCAAGCTTCCATGATACGCTTCTCATTCAATAATGCAATAGCTTGCATTGTACACAACTTTGAGTTCTAACACACCGCAACTAATCAAAGTAGCCGTTATGAATAGTAATAACCACTTTTTAAATTTATATAAATTTTATATATGGACTTCATTTTTCTATTCCTAATATTGAAATTATCCTATGTTGATTTTTTTGTAATTTTCTGAGAACTTCCAAATTTTTATGAATAGTGAAAAATACTTAAAACAACTTTTTTAATCAAAATAATTTATGGTGATAAGTTATAATATTGAGTGGTTTTAAATTATATTTAGAATATATTTTTACCATTTTATCCAATGGTGGTCATTAGAATTAATTTAACATTGAAATTGGACATAAACAATTGCCAATCTTTTGATATAAATTGTTTCTTAAAAACACGCTATTTGTTGTGACATCAGGAATTAATTATAAAATTAATTAATGCAACTTATATGTTTGGAATTTTGTAAAATAGGAATTATTTTTGAATTTGGAATATCAATTATAGCTTAGGGTGAAATTTTGAAATTTTTCTGAAAAACATCAATTTTTGATGAATAGTGAAACCACTAAGTGGTAGTTAAAAAACTGATTTTTCGTTTAAATGAAATATTACCACTTCTGTGGTTTGATTTTCAAAAATTCGACATACATGGTTGTCATTAAGAAGTAAAATGTGGTTCAATGAGATTAAAATAATTTTTTTGGTGAATAGTAACTTTTAAGTTCTTAATCGCGATTAGAGGTAATTAGTGTAGTTTAAGGTAAAAATAATGTTTTCATAATATGAGATGAGCTTGACACTTGTCCTACTCCTATTGGATGAGTCATGGCCGACCAAGACAACCCATGGGTCAACTTGGGGACCCCATGGAGCCACTTTGGTTGGAAAATGACATTAATATATATTTATTTAATGTTAAAATTAAATTGACACAAACATGAGTTGTTTTACTAAAACAGTTTTTAAGTGGGGTTACACAAGTCCAAATTTTGACTATAAATATTAATTAGAAATCTAAAAAGATTTCCTACATCATAGTATTTTTTTTATAATTTTTAGACCTTAAATAAATTAAATTATTTATGACATCATTATGATGCAGCGATAACCTCATTATTTAACTATTTTAATAAAATGAAAAGATAATGTAAAATCCAAGGCTTACACTTGTCCAAAGACTATTGGATGGGTAGATTTCGAACCCTTATCACCTTAGCCACGAATTATATAAGCGTGGGACCTTTATAATTCGAAAAGCATTGTGTAATAATGTAACATTTCAATCTTTCCAAAAGAGCCCCTCCTCTCCTCTTATAAAAGGCCCCCACCTCTACCACCTTATTCACACTTTCAAGCCTTTTGGTTCGGCCAACCTCTGCCCAAATACTCTCCCAACTCCTCTCCCTTCATCCTAGAAGCTTCACTTTAGTCAGAAATCCATCCTAAAGAGTCCTTTTGATCAAATCAAAAGGAAGAACCCGAAGAAGAGGAGGTTAACCTACCCCAACCAAGGAAAATTACATGGTAAGGGTTTACTTCACAACCTCTTCATTATCCAAGGTTGTTTATACATAATTATCTACTGGGACCTCATTATCATCCACATCAATGTTTCTTAAAAATGTCTTTCAAAACATTTTTACTATTAAATGGAAAATGGGTTAAAGTCATTTATACCCTTATACGTTTTTGAAAGGAATCTTACCGTCGTTTTCCAAACAATGTAATTTTTGACCTTTTTGACAAATATAAGGTAAGAATGTTTTTTTAACTTATACGGCGGGTGCGGCTATTTTCCGCCATTATAACTTCGTCGAAGCTTCCCTTACAAGCTTATAATAATATTTTCAAAGTAAATGTATTATTATGGGAATTTTAAATGATTTCAAAAAAGAGAGATATTTCTCTCAAATAGCATTGATTTCATCCATGTCAACATCCTTTGATGGGTTTTAAGTTTATTTGAAATAGATTTATGATACAAAACTTCCATTGATTATTTTGTGAAACATTTGACTGTGGATGTGTTATTTTTATACCATCCATAGTTTATGGAGAAACTGTTGACATTTCGTATGCTAGTTTTAATAAAAATACTTATGTTATGTTTAAACCTATTCATATGAGGAATGTATTGGACTTAATAAGTGACGGGTGGAGCCCGCTATAGCTCCTCGATGCATCGGTAGGTCTCATGAGACAACTAGACGTGGAATTGGCTGAGGCCCTTTCCCAATTTGATTTATGGTTTTGGCCGAGGCCTTAATCATTTTAGACGTCTTGGCCGAGGCCTTGACAAAATGTTTCAAAATGTCTGGCATTATACATTCCCTCATTATGAAAGTGGTTTTTGATATTTCATGTGATTATTCGTCTAGTAGAATATCCATGTGAGTAAGTAATGTCATTATTTTATTTTACTTTTTCCATATTATGCTGAAGTTCAATTTCAATAAGGCTTTTGTTTTAGTTATACATTGCCTTAAATGTTTATGTTTATTTATGAATGCTTCCGCAATATTGTTATCCTTACTGAGCATCTGAGCTCACCCCTTTCAATGTTTTATTATTTTCCAGGATGTGAAGAAGTATTTTATGAATGACATGCAGGGTTATTCAGAAGAGGATATGAGTGTGGACTATGGAGACTTTGTTATTGTAGTTTTTCACCTTATGTTGTAATGTAACATTTATGAATGTATCTAGTGTTTCCAAGGCTACTAAACTAATCGGTCTTTCGAGACTTGATCTTTTGTGATCGTGCCAATGTTACGAGGTAATGCACCGACTCTGGGTAGCTGGGGTCGAGGCGTTACAATATATCCATTAATAAGACCATGTCACTCATAAACCACATGGTGGGAGTATCTCTCATTGAAGTTTCTTCCTAACTGAGGATGTCACTAGGAAAATCAATGCTACTATACAAAAAATCTTAACATGACACTATGGATACCTTTTATATCAACCCTATGTTTATGTCCTTCATTTTCATCTTCACAGATATGTGTGTTTCCCCCATATGGGATAAACATGTTAAGATACTGAATCTATCTAATGTAAAAACAAAAACGACAATGAAATGGTTACATACATAGAGGGAGATGAGACAAGTAGTCATAAGATAACATAATGGGTATATAGTAGAAAACAGAATATCATGTGAACATAATCCTCCTAGAAATAGGTTTCTCTAATAATACCCATAATAGACATGTATAAAAAAGATATCATAAGATACACACACACCCAAAAAATACCATAATAAAGAATTTTTTTCTGACAAAACAAAGATAAAAATCTTGGAACCATATCTAAATGATATCCTAATAAGATAAATAACATCCTATATCATGTTTTTCAAAATTTCAATCAATGATTAGTAAGGTATTTATCATTTTATGCATGTTCATACACCAATTGAAATAAATTTCACATTCCATGGAAATATAGAACTTAAAAATTATCACATAAATTCTCATAGAGAATGTCTTGATGAAAAAACATTTGTGATTTGTAAAAAACTTACCCAAGTTCAAGAAGAAAAGAACATATATGCTAGAGGATTGCTCTACCTATGATATATTCGGAGAACATAACTCATTATATTGATTCCATTCTCCGTATAGTTTACATGTTGAATCTATAGTGTTAGAGAAATGTCTTACCTCATAAGTCATAAATGATAAAATTTCGGTGTAATAGATATGTGACACATCCTACTGTATATATAATGAACATATTTCATAGGGTTTTCCCAGGTCATGAATTAATTATATTATGGAAAAATGGAAAGGATTTCTATGTAAAATTGGTACAAGTAGGCCTATATTAATAGGATGTTTCTTCCAGCATATAGGCGATCATAACTAATGCATAATATGAGGGATGTATTCTCTGTAGTGCATCCATGTTACCAATAGAGTACTAAATGAATAGAGGGAGGAGTGGTATTTACTACGGATCATCAATGCCATAACCCAAACTTGTAACATTACTATATAAGTTTGTAACAGGTTATCAAAATTTAATATTTTTATAGCCACTGTAACTCCCCCATTACCATCTTTTTAATGACCAAATATTTTATTTGGTTATTCTATCTACCTTAACAGAAGTTGAAAAATACAAAAACATGAAAGCATCCATGTTGAACCATTCTAGTCATAAAATGATCTATTAAGGTGTAAATATGTTGAAGAATTGGATTATAAATTTACATCATAAAAGATATAGATACATTATTAAACATGAGGAAAAATAGGGATTTAAAAATGTCCCTTTCCAAATACATATCATCCCCACAAAGCATCTCAAGGGATCCTATTTGAACATCATTTTCCCCTAACCTAAAACTTTACCATATCAATTTGAAAAACTCTTCTAAGATACACTAATACAGAAATAGTATTTAGACTAGTGCAAAATGTTACCTTGAAGTAATTACTCACTCTAATATATTATATGCACTAATTAATTCTTATAATATGCACAAATATTTAGAAGAAAACCCTCATAGTCTATATCATAAGAAGGGTCAACTATGAGCATAAAAATATATGATACATGAAACATGTCCTTTATACCATGGTATAAAGAATTAAAATCTAAATGTTACACCACTTCAACTATTAATTGGGTGATCTCAAATGGTATTAAAAAACATGGTTTTATCTTGACATACTTCCTCAAACATTTGGGCCTTAACTGAAGAGTCACTATGAAGAAAGAACAATTTCCCATAGTGTACATCAGAGGACTTATCCTTTGGTATTCATAAGATCTTTTTCTACTATGATTAGTTATAAAAATTATCTATATGACTTGGAATATCTCAGAGTTTTCTTGTATATTGTTGGGTCCCATAACATCTTCTTAACTTGCCTTATTCGAACATAGTAATGAGAGACACAACCTACCATATAGAGGCTCATGAAGTTCCATCTCAATCGATGCATGGTAAATGTTTTCATACCAAATATCAATCAATGATAAGTGATCAACCATTTCTCCACTAATGTATAATATGAAATCCTGAATAATATACTCCAATAATTTTATAGTCTTCTATGATTTCACATCTGTGTGGGGATGGTACAATGTTCCCACCCTCAACTGATTCCTTGGTCCCTTCTCCATGCCCTGAAAAAACTAAGGTGTAGAACGTCTATCTATTTCTGATATAATTATCAATGGAACTCTGTGAAAGCATTTGATCTCATAGACATGGAGATGGCCTATCACCTTTATATAATATGTCTATCAAATTGGTATAAATTAGGAAGACATCATCAATAAATGTATGCACAACCAAACTATGTCACAACTCCTTAAGGTCCTAGGTTAAACGATCAAAATTTCCCTCATGACATCATCCCACATCTTCATGGGTATTGGACATTTCTGGTGAAAACCACCAGGTCACTAATGCTCAACATTCACCCTTTTATATCTATAGAATTAAAAGATAACTCCAGGAATGTCTCTCTTTATACTTAGCCATCAGAACTATCACCTAAAATAATATTAATTACTCAATTATCTTGGATTATTTTCACATATAGAGTTATGATAATCACTAATTAGAATATCAATGATGAAATCATGTTCTATTACTCTCCTATATACCATGCGAACATCATTGTTTCTCATGGACCACCCAGGCATTCGATCTCTTCCATATAGTTAATCCCTCATCACATCATGCTCTAGATCTGAATTGTAACCATACTTCACCAATTCCACAACCGAGGATGTAATCACTGAAGGAGTGAAAATTTCAGACCCCTGATACTCAAAAGTATCCATCCTACAATATTCCTACAAAAAAATCACATGCCACTTCACCATTAAGGGTCTCTCACCACTCCCCTACTCAATCTACATCTATTGGATAATTGAATATACAATTAAATTACATATCCCAGATAAATATTCAATCTCAAATACAAACTTGTCAAGATACGCAACCTAGTTCATCCATCTCAGGTTCATGACTATTATTATGATGATATATAAGAGGCTCTAGTTTTCCATATAGATGATAAATATCTCTATAAGGATATATTATCTCTAAAAAATATTATTATGGAAAATTTAACAAGATCAAAGTCATGGGTAGCATAGTTACCCTCATGGGGTCATAGATAATGATACCCATAAGAGAAAACCTACTATCAGTGGTGTAAGAAAAGTATCTAAAAAAATGGATATCATCTCTGTTTTAATCATACGTATCATTAAGATTAATTATCTACAAAATTTGATAGTATTACATCCAGAATGAGTAAAATATCTATATTATGGCGTTTTTGGTTCTTTCATTCCATTATCTAATGAATTCATAGTCATTAACTACCATTCATTATTCCCAAGGAATTATACATCTATTCCAACTTCAATTATATCATTCTTCTAGAAGTCATTATAGATCTAAGTGATGCTTTCTATATCAGTGGAGACCTTCAATATCCAATGAAGGATTCCTTTATTTTTGATAGTTCAATAGAGAAATTATAGAGTTTCTAATGATTCATTGGTGGGGAGAAAGATATACCATCGAAGGAATTTTTCATTAGGTTAGTGGAATTTATTTTAAAACGATGTCACTATATACTTCTTGAAATGTGATCTAGAATAACTGTTTTGATGAATTAATATTTTTTCTAGGGACCTACACATGAGGGATTGATGTAGTTGGTGCTTTAGAATGGTTTTAGGGATGAATAATAGTAGATATTGATGTTTAGAATCAATGTGCATGAGTTATGCCATTCTTTTCTATATAAGGACATAATACAATGTTTTCTCCTTTATATTTATTGTTTGTGTGTACATGGGTAACTGTGATACCAATGTTTGATATTTATCATATGTGTATTGATGAATTTATAGTCCATGTCACCCAATCATGATAGTGATCACATGTTTTTGTGTGAGGTACAACAAGTACTCTTACATGATATGGTATGTTATTACAAATATGTTTGATATCCTATTGTGTGCGATTATATTTCCTTTGGTGGTATTTCTTCAAGTACTAAGTGATATGTGGAACATTGTAGATAAGTTATCCGGTTGTGGGGAGCATTCCTACATGTGAAGATAATGATGAATGGAAAATCCATAAGGTAGGGGCATGATGGCCATGAGGCTTGGCGCAAGGCACTAGCCGGAAATGATGGCCCTATGCCCCAACCTGAGGTAGTGGTAGGGTATGATATCCCTATGTATTGACCCATGGGATAGGATGGGACGTGATGACCATATGGCATGACCTAATGATTTTTGTTTATGTGACTACATAGAGATATATGGTGGCCTTGTGTATAACCCTTGATCATGGATTCCATTATGAATTTATATCCTGCATTGAGATGAAGTAATACGATCTAGGATAGTGGTGGCTTGGTTAGGTAATAATCACTTGACACGTGATTTATTTTTTTCATTCATTCACATATGCTTATTCCTAATACATAAAACGCTTATGCCTATTCACTTTTGTTTAGCATGAATTGGTGGAGTTATACTATGACTACACTCACACCCTACATGGGTATCAAAATGAGCATGTGCACATCATGTCCAATAAACTATGGATGCGTAAGGGGATCATAGATGGTATTTATAGAGTTGTATTGTGGTGGAGTTATTACTAAGATGGAATTTTGATAGTTAAAAGAACCTTTATTCATTTTTTCTTTCTTGTTACATTTTTTTGGATCTACTTTATTTTTTCCCATAGTTTATTATATTCTATTCCACCATAATTCCAAACATTACATATCATACAGGGTTTGTTATTATTTATTTTCATATTGAATTTTGTCAGATATTATTATTATTTTTTATTTTGATTATAGTACATGGGTATTTATACTAAAGGCGTATTGTCCCCACTACATCATTTAGACCCTAACTGCTAGTCAGCTACCTTTGGTGTATGGGGAGGAATTTATGAGGTAATATAGCACTTCATCCTGGACCAATTGATTCAACATGATTTGTTAAATTAATGAATCCACTACCTTGATACATAGTTTTCAATGATTCTAAATCAAGTACATGTCTCCAATATCATATACCACAAAGAACAAATGATACTTAAGGAAACCATCCCAATATGAATCAACCACTAATGATAAAGTAACCCTTAATAAAAATACTACGAACACAATGATATAGTATTCCAAAAGACAATGCGAGATAAAGGAACTATCATTGAAGAAGTAATATAACCATTGATAAACTATTAATCCATTACAGAATCCAAAGGATAATTCATATAAAATGGGGGATCAAATTCATTAAAATATCTATTCATGTCACCCATGGTTTAATGGGAAAATAGAGGCAATAAAATAAAATAAAATGGAACATTGAATTTTTATATGATTCATGAAAGATAAATCCACTATGTAATTCCATTTACCAAGCCACAATGGTAAGGTCATTCATCCAAATAGTGATATAATAATGGAGCCCATGTTGTAATGGTCACAGTCAAATCTTCTCTCCTAATCCCATGCGACAAATCCCTCTACATCATCCTTCTTTTGAACATAGTCTATCCCCGATCCTATAAACCATGTAAGAACCATAGTGAATCTTAGATTCCACACAATAGGGGTCACAAAATCAAATTATCCATGGGGCTATCCCCTCAGTAAAACATAAACATATATATATATATAGAACATCATTGGGTCTCTAAAATAGTTGGAAAAAAATAGAATTTAATCTCTAACTCTTCTACAGTGTAATCTACCTATCACATTGAATCAAACTATAGGAACCCCATGATTTCAAACCCAGCCACAATATCCATAATGAATATAATGGACATTTTTAAAAGGGTGTAAAATGTTTAATAACTAATAAATACATCATCTGAAGACACTACACCATAGGGGCCATGGTTACGCCATAAGTGGCCACCTCTACAACCAAACAATGCTACATCATTGAAAACATTCCTCAATGACTCTACTCCAACTGAAATTTAAAATCTAATAACACTTTTACCCATATATCCTTTCTTTTATATATCTAACCATCTTAAAACATTAATGGAGGGCCTGATAAAATATTGTCATTTACAATTACATTATTTAAATTAACTACATTATATAATATTAAATCACAATTCTCATAGATTTAATGTTCATTTAATATATACTAATTTTTAAATAACTATAGATGTTTTTCCTTGTTATAGATTCAGTTCTAATTAATGGGATACCCAAGGGTAAAAAATAGAAAAACCCATTATATAATAGTAAAAATATTACACTTTTTTTTATTTACTATACCCTTTTATATTATTAACATTTAATGGATTAAATCAAAAATTGTATGTAATAACACTACTAAAAATATGACTTTTCCCAATGCTTCTATACCAAAGGTTTGTAAAAACCGTTGGTATAGGTTCCCTTTCCCAACGGTTTGGCCAAACTGTTGGGAAATCCCACTTTGAGGCCACTTTTCCCAACGGTTTGGCCAAACCGTTGGGAAAGGGTATGGCTTTCCCAACGGTTTGGCCAAACCGTTGGGAAAAGTCCCCCTTGTGGCCACCTTTCCCAACGGTCTGGCCAAACCATTGGGAAAGGCCCCCCATGGATCAACCTTCTCCCAGAATCAAAATCCAGGCTCAAAATCTATTCCAAAGGTTGTCAAAACCATTGGTATAGGTCTATACCAACGGTTTTGACAACCGTTAGTATAGATCCTTTGATTTTTTATCAGTTCTTCTTACCTAGAACATTATATAAATAAGAATTTAAAATAATTATGATAATACATATATATATTTATGTAATTATGTTCACAAAATTCACGTTAGGTTAGTGGTTAAGTCGTTCAATGTTAAACTGGGGGTCCTGGGATCAAATCCCAGCGAATGTTTTTTTTTGAAATACATATACCAACGGTTCCATAACCATTGGTATATATTTTCATTTTACTTATACCAACGGTTTCCAAAACCATTGGTATAGGTCAATACCAACGGTTTGGGAAAACCGTTAGTATAGACCTATCCCAACGGCTTAGTTGGAAGCGGTACTTCAAACCGTTGGTATAGGCTATACCAACGGTTTGGAGGCCTATACCAACGGTTCAAAACCGTTGGTATAGGTTAGTTTTCCAGTAGTGTAATTTCATTAATATATATTTTTTTAATATTATATTATATTTAAATAAAATGTTTCATATTTGAAAAAATAGTTGTACGATTTATTTTCAACATGAATTTTCATTTAAAAAAGACACGTTACTTAAGGAAAAAATATACACACAAATTTAATATTTTATAGAATGTGGATATAATAGTTTAAATTTATCTAATTAAAATAATAAATATTGTTAATTGAGGAAGGAACATTTTATACAATAATATTATAGGTTAAATTATGATAAAGGAATAGGAAATTAAGAGGAATATTAATAATATAATGGTACACATAATTTTATTAGTGAATAAAATAATTCAAATTATCCTTATAGGGAAGGGGAATGATGATAAAAATAGGATGATAAAGACGAAGAAACTATAAGATAACTATAATTTATTTTGGAAGTAATCATATTCATACATGAATATAGCAAACCTGAAATGGAAAAGATAGCATCGATGGAGTAGAATTAATCCTAGAGTAATTCAAGTGACATATTAAATGTCTCGGGGGATTTTGAGAAGGATGTTAGATTTTTTTAGTTTTATTAGTGAACTAAATGATATTCTTCATGAATTTAGTTTGCAAAAATAAGGAAATTAATATCTTTGTGGGAAATTTTCATGAAACTAAAAAATAATTAATGAATTTTTGTTTGAGTCAAATAATTATATCATGGTATTTAAACAATCATTTAAAATAAGAAAAATGTTCTTAAAACCACAAAAAATATAGAGATTTTAAAATGTAGTAGAGAACACTGGTTTTGGATACTCAAAAATGAAAATAAATGAATATTAAATTTATTAAGAATGGAAATAATATCTCAATGTCAGTGAAAAAAAGGTTATACACTCATTATTTCATTATAATATTTTGATAAATATTATAACACTAGTGTTTTATAGAAAATAAAATGGGTTGAATCTAAGCCTAATGGAAAATAAATTTTTATGATAATTTCAAAAACGATTAGCAACAATGAATAAAAATAGTACTTTTCACTATAAAAGGAATGATTATGAGTAGGTTGTGAACAAAATTATTTTCAATAGATGAGGATGTTTCTCTATAAATAAAAATGTTTATATTATAGAGTTTATGGAAAGTAGTATAAATGCCTTGGTAAAATAGGAATTTTTTTCTATAAAATAGATTTTTGATTTTAGGGAGACAAAAGATGAATATATAAGAGAATAAAATTAAATTTAATCCATTATAGATTGTATTACATTAAAATTCCTTTAATAATAATGTGAAAAATTATTATATGTGTGAATTACTAGGAAATAACACAAAAATAGTTCTGGTATAAAAACTATAGTATCTAAAAAATAATTTAATCACCAAATATATCATGATAAAAAGTGAACTAGATTAATAAATTTTTGAGGATCAAGACTAAAAATCCTTGATTAGTTAAAAAAACATTTTAATTTCGATAATATATACTTGTTAAATAAGTCTCAAAAGAAATATAAAATTAAATTCATAAATATGATAAAGGATGTTTCAATCTTGGTAATGATTTTTATTAAATGAGAGCTGTCTTTAATATATTATTGATTAAGGTAAAATGATTTAATAAAAATATATTAGCATTATTGATGGATTAAGATGTAATAACATGAGTGTTTATTAACATTGGGACAATGAGAATGAAGTTATTTTCCAAAATAATTGATCTTTTATTAGGATTTATTTGGATTGTTACATCCTTATAATAAGACAAAGAAAACAACCCATAATATATTTTTTACATATATAATGATCAATAAACATAATAAATGAGATTGAATTAAATATGAATAATGGAATAAAATACTATTTTAGTTGGGTCTTCAGATTATGATAAATGATTTATTTATAAATTTATATAAAATATTCCATATATATAAATTGTGAAATATGTAACTCTAGTGAAGTATCTTACGATGAAAATAAGATTAATAAGATTTATAGGATGGATGTGATTAAAATAAATAGGTAACTGAATTATTTCACTTGTTTCTGTGTGATTAAATACACTTAAATCCAACCAATAGAGAAGTAATTAATTATGTTTTGTGATTTTACTCATATGGGTTATGTAACACCCCAAGCTTCCACAGTATGCTTCTCTTTGAATAATACAATAGTATGTGTTGTACACAACTTCGAGTTCTAACACACCAAAACCAATCAAACAAGCCGTTATGAATAGTAACACCCAGTTTTTTAAATTTTTTAAATTTTATCTTTCAAAATGGACATCATTTTTGGATTCAGAATATCAAAATTAGCTTAGGGTGAATTTTTTGTATTTTTCAGAAAACTTTCAATTTTTGATGAATAGTAAAAAACACTAAGTTATAGTTTAAAACCGAATTTTTATTTGAATAATTATTTATTTTATTTAAATTTATTTTAGATCAAACTAGATACATAATACATATATAAGGTCAATGTAATTCATTGGAGTCAGTTTATAATAATTTTAGATATATAAAAATTTTATTGAACTTTTCACCGTCTTTTACCCACCTCCTATGAGAATTTTCAAATTCACATAAAACATAATTTTACTGCTTCTGTGAGTGGAATTTAAAAAATATGAGAGACACAGTTGATATCAGTAAGTAAAAAGTGGTTCAATAAGATGAAAATAATTGTTTTTGAATAATAACTTTTTTACTTTTATTTATTACGGTTAAAAGTAAATAGGGTAATTAAGGCTAAAAATGATATTATTATTACCCTAATGCATGTCCTAATTATATTGGATAAGTTTAATTCGAAAAAAACGACCTTAGAATAAAATATGAACCTCTTTGGTTCACATGGATTAGATTAAGACATTTATTATTATTTAATTTAAAGAAGAGTTAAAAGTGTTAAATTCAATGTTTAATAACTAAACCATTTTTTATATAGGGTTACACAGAATATAAATTTGAATGTAAATATTATTTATAAATATAAAAATATTTCCTACATAATGGTGTTTTATTTATATTTTTTATACATTAAATAAGTTAATTTATTTATGACACAATGATGATGCAGTAATTACCTAATTAATGAAATATTAAAATAATTGATATTATTAATATCCAAATAAATGTAATTTGAGACTTTTTATGAATTAAACTAATTTTATAGGTTAATATGACATGTTAGGGTTGGTTATATGAATTTTTTTGAAGTAATAATGCTGTTATGAATTTAGAAAAAACAAAATACCAAATAGTGTCAAAATTACATAAAAGAGTTTTTAAAACCAATATTTTATTATTAATTGATATTCTTTTCCTAAAAATCTATGGTTTGGCCAAACGACTTATATAATGATATGTGTATCATTAATGAACCACTTTGGGTTCTCTTGGAATTATATAGTAAGTTTATTAACCATATAATATAAAAATACAAAGAGACAAGGTAAATGTCAAACTATTTAACTAAGAGTTAAATCTAAATGATAATGTTAATATAGTTACCCAAACCTATGTAAAACCTATTTGTTGATATTTTATCAACCCATACCCACCTTATATTTTAAATAATATATTTTGGATCCACTAGAAACCGAAAATGATTTTATTATAAAATAATATTTCTAGATTTTCCTAAGGTGGCCCTCACCCCTCTTATAAAAGGGAACTCCCCCTTCTCTCTAATTCACACCATCAAATCCATTTGTCTCGGCCAAACCTAGCTCAAATACCCTCTCAACTGTCCTACCTTAATCCTAGAGTCCTTACTTTAGTCAGAAATTCAGCCTATGTATCCCTTTTGATCAAATCAAAATGAAGAACCCAAAGAAGAGGTAAATATTTCATCACCTCTATCAAGTTCCTTTCTTCTTCCATCTCCTATTTCTTTGTTGTATACATTATAAAATAATAAATCCAGTATCTTATATATAATGTGTTGTTATTATGAATATTTTACAACCATATTCATTATTTTATCAATCCTTTTAATGACATGTCACCACACGTGAGTACGTACGGATTACCGTCTCCACATCGTGGTGTAATTGTAATTCAATACATTGTTATTTGGATGGGTATAATAATGATGTGTAATTGATGTAAATAATAAATATAACATGATAATTATTCTTTATATATGATATACCATCCAATTATATATTATTTTAATATCAAAAGAATGATATTGTTGCTCATGCATGCATACAGATTACCATCTCCACGAACGCGATTAGATTAATTCCCCATCGCATCCATTCAAGAAAAATTTTCATTAGATGATTAAAAATAATTTTTAAAGACTTGATATCATTTTTCATATTAATAATATACATCCCATCCATAGAATATATGACTCACATAACATATAATTTAAAGGAAAACGAATCTGTTAACACCCGAAACAACGATAATACTAAGATATTATTAACAATGCAATGTTAAAAGATCATATATGATATCATATTAAGGTATATTATTATTGTATAATTTAATAACAATTATTTCACTATTATACAAGAGGTTAGCATACCTTCGACCAAGGAAAATTACAAGGTAAGGGTTAATTTCACAATCTCTTTATTATGCGAGGTTGTTTATACGTAATTATCTACTGAGACCTCCTTATCATCCACATACATGTTGTTTAAAAATGTATTTCAAAACATTTTTATTGTTTACTAGAAAATGGGGTAAACTAATTTATACTTTTATTTGAACTTATATGTTTTGAAAAGAATCTTTTCTTTGTTTTCCAAACAAGGTACTTTTTGACCTTTTCGACAAATTTAAGGTAAGAATTTTTTTAACTTATACGACGGGGGCAGCTATTTTCTGCCGTTATAACATCGTCAAAGAATCCCATACAAGCTTATAAGAAAGTGTTCAAATATAAATGTTTCCTTTTATTATTATGTGACTTTAAATTTATTTCACAATAGAAAGAGATATTTCTCTAAAAAAGTTTTTATTTCATCTATGTTAACATCCTTTCATGGATTTTATGTTTGTTTGAAGTTTATTTATTATGATACAAACCTTCCATATTGTATTGAATGTTTTGTGATTTGTTTGACTATGGATGTTTTATTTCATACCATTCATGTTTTATGGATAATGTATTGACATTTTGTATGCCAGTTTTAATACAAATTTTTATGTTATGTTTAAACATTTTCATATGAGGAATGCATTGGACTTAGTAAGTGAAGGGTGGAGCCCGCTATAGCTCCTCGATGCATCGGTAGGTATCATAAGAAAAACTAGTGTCTTGGCATAAGGCCTTGAAAAAATCTTATTTGTAGTCTTAGAACAAGGCATTGACTATGTGGTTATGAAAGTCTGGCATTATGCATTCCATAATTATGAAAGTGGCTATTGATATTGCATGTGATTATTTGACTAGTAGAATATCCATACGAGTAATTGAATGAAATTATTTGATTTTAACTTTTCTATATTATTCTGAAGGTCATGTTTAAAAGGCATTTGTTTTAGTATTATCCATTGCCTTAAATGTTTATGCTTATTTACGAAAGTTGTTGTTGTATTGTTATCCTTACTGAGCATCTGAGCTCACCCCTTTCTATGTTTTATTTTTAATAGGATGCAAAGTATTATATTATGATTGACCTGTAGGTATAGTCTATGGGATCTCAGTGTTTTCAATGGAAATAATGTTTTTGTAGTTTTCCATTTTATGTTATAATGTAATCCTTATGAATGTATCTAGTATTTCCAAAGCTACTAAACTAAAGGGTCTTTCAAGAATTGATCATTTGGTGATCATGAAAATGTTATGTAATAATACACTGACTCTAGGTAACTGGGGTCTCGGCGTTACAGTTGGTATTAGAGTATGTTTAGTACAAACTGTGGAAACTATATTTAGATAAACTCTGATTAGAGCACATAGCCCTAAGATAGACTTCGATGATTAGTATAGAAGAACTTCCATGAATTTTGGTATTTTAGATATTTTATGAGTTTTCAAGAAATACATCCTTGTCTAGATATGAGAAAGTAGTGGCGGCTCAGGAAAAGATGTACCTAGGGTTAAAACCCAAAAACCCCGCTTTGAGCTATACTCGAATGGGAACTGGTGCACGACAGCGGTCCTTACTGCACTCTTGCTTACGACACTCCTGGGGGATATGCTTATGATAATTATCATTTTCTTTACAAACCATTATGAAGGGTTTATGAGTATATAATTACTCAAAGAAAACATTTTAATTATTATGTATTATATCTATAAACTGTTCAATTTGTGTTAAGTGTTTTACAAGTTTGGATTTAGTTATTGTGATTCATAAACTAATCTAGTTTATGCCATTGTTTAGAAATGGCACCTAGTGGAAGGAATAGAAATTGTTTCAATGCACGCACTCTATGTAGGGATTTCCCTTCTACTCAAGATAATTATAGTGGAGCTGGTGATTCAACTGGTGCTGATCAGCTAATCACCATACTGGGAAAACTCACTCAGGTTATGAATAAAAACCATACCCGTAAGAAGCACACTAATTCACACCATGGAGGATCAATGTTAGATCACTTCATAAAGAAAACAACCACCAATATTAAATGGGGGTAAAAATCCACTAGTATCTTAGAAATGGATAAATTCCTTAGAGAAAATATTCCACGCCTTGGGGAGTAGCGAAAGTGAAAAAGTTGTCATGCCAGTTTACCACCTCACTGGAGATGCTGATCAATGTGGGTCATTGATTCAAAATACAAAAGAATAAGATGAAGTATCAAATATGGAATGGAGGGAGATTAATGAAATTTTCTTAGAAAAATACTTTCCTCATGACCATCGAACGTATATGAAAAGAAAATTTCTGAGTCTGATGCAAAAGGAGGATGAGAATGTCGCAAAGTATGAAGCTATATTTACAAGGTTAGTGAGGCATGCTGCAGATTATATACATAACCCAAGAAGTAAGATTGATCGTTTCTTTGATAGATTAAAACTATTTCTCCGTTGAGCATTAGTCTAATAATCCGTCTCATTGTAAGAAGATATTGTCTCATGTGCTATCAAGAGAGAAAAATAATTCTCTAAATATTATGAATTTAAAGCAAAGAAATAGAAGAAGATATCTGCTGAACACACTGGAGATTAAAATAAGGGGAAGAATGGAAAAGTTGAATATCTCTCCTGCAGTAAATGTGGGATAAAACACCATGGTATTTTCCAGAATGGAATGGGAGTCTGTTACAAGTGTGGTGAAAATGCCACCAAGCTTGTGATTGCAAGGGGAAGAAAGAGGTTGCTGCTGTTGAATGCTAACATTGTAGAGAATGGGGGCATTATGCGAATCAATACCCTAAGCATTAGGGTAACTTACATCAGAAAAGGACAAGGGATCAAGGCCAAGGTTATGCTATCACTACTGCTGAGGTTGAAGCTCTGAAATATGTGGTGGCTGGTAATTTAATGGTTTTTTCATGTTTAGAAAATGCTTTATTTGATTCCAGATCATCGCATTGTTTAATATCTTCCCAGTTTTATAAGAAAATTAGATATTTCCAATTTGATTTAACAAAGACTTGTTAGTCAAAACTCCTAAGGGAAGTATCATTGCAACAAAGTTTTGTGAATCACTTCCCATTAGAGCAGATAAATGTTATTTATCTACTGATCTCATCGCCATACCCATGATTTAATTTGATATAATCCTTGGTATGGATTGGATTTCAGACCATAATGGGAAGATTTATTGTAAGAAGAAGGAGGATACAATTTTTGATGATGATGATAAAGAGAACCTTATCTTTAGATCAGAAATGTCATCACCTAATTCTTATGTAGATTAACCCCTAATAGCTCAACTAAATTCAATTATTTGGGAGGAAGAGAATGAAATAACTTTGGGTGAGGAAAAGAATATTCAAATAGATAATATACCTATTGTGCAAGAATATGTTGATGTGTTTCTAGAATATTTACCTAGACATCCACCAGAACAAGAATTTGAGTTTTCCATTGACTTAATTCCTGGTTCAAGTCCCATATTGAAGACCCCTTATAGAATGACCACTATGGAATTAGTAGAACAAAAGAAAAAACTATAAGAATTGATTAATAAGGGATTTATTCTCCCTAGGGGTTCTCCATGGGTTTCCCTTGTCCATTTTGTTATGAAGAAATATGGATCTATGAGGTTGTGCATTGACTACAGGGAGATCAATTCTATAACAATAAAGAACAAGTATCTCCTAACACGCATTGATTATTTATTTGATCAACTCCATGGAGATCAATACTTTTAAATGATTTATCTTTGATCTGGATATCATAAATTTTATTTGAAGAAGGAATAAATTCTGAAAACATCATTTTGAACTGGATACGGGCATTACGAGTTTACAGTAATTCCTTTTGGATTGACTAATGCGCCCTCTATCTTCATGGATCTAATGAATAGAGTTTTCAAGGAATATCTTGATGACTTTGTAGTGTTATATATTGATTATATTTTGGTATACACCAAAATCTATGAAGATCATGAAAATCACTAGCACATTATTCTAAAGTCTCTTAGAAGACATTAATTATATGGGAAGTTTAGCAAGTGTGAATTCTTGCTTCAGGAGATTTATCTTCTTGGCAATATTGTCTCCAAGGATGGAATCATTGTTGATCCTTCTAAGACAAAGGAAATCCAAGAATGGACATCCCCGATGAGTATAACTGAGGTACACAGTTTTATTTGTTTAGCAGGTTATTATCGACGTTTCGTCTAGAATGTTTCCTGGTTGGCTAACCCATTAACAAAGCTCACACAAAAAGGGGTTAAATTTTTTTGGACAAAAGAGTGTGAATAATTTTTTGAAGAACTGAAGAGAATATTAGTCAATTCTTCTATATTGACTCTACCATCGAGGAATGATGGGTTTGTTATTTATAGTGATGCTTCAAAGAAAGGACTTGGTTGTGTCCTTATACAGAATGAGAGGGTTATTGCCTATGCATCACAACAGCTAAAAATTCCTGAGGAAAACTATCCTACTCATGATCTTGAGTTAGCAGTTGTAATATTTACTTTGAATATTTGGAGACACTATCTTTATGGTAAAAATGTGTGATATATACCGATCACAAGAGTTTCAATTATATTTTCTCACAAAAAAACTCAACATGAGGCAAAGGTGATGGCTTTAACTACTCAAGGATTATGATTGAACTATAAACTACCACCCGAGGAAGGAAAATAAGATGGATGATGCTTTGAGTAGAAAAGACCATGGAGTTTTGAACAAGATGAGAGTTGGAAAGGATCCTATATATATGGATCTAGTAAAGATGGATATTGGAATAACCATGGAAGGTGAAACATCAATGCTTTTTCAAATGGTTGCCAAACCATCTTTACTAGAAAGGACAAAGGGTTCTCAGACCAGTGATGATGATTTTGAAAAGACGATTAAATCTGTGAATAATGAGAGATTGAGTGAATTTGTGTATGAAGATGGAGTTTTGAAATTTGGGAAGATACTTTGTGTTCCCGATATAAATGATCATAAAAGGGAATTGTTGGATGATGCTCATAGTTCCAATATCTCTATACACCCTAGTATCACTAAGATGTATAGTGATTTGATGGAACATTTTTGGTGGGACACAATGAAAAGGGAGATTACTGATTTTATGTCAGGATGTATGGTTTCTCATCAAGTGAAAACTGGAAGGCAATAGCCTAGATGAGTCATGCCACCTCTTCCCATACCGGAGTGGAAATGGGATAATATTATGATGGTCTTTGTCATGGGACTACAAATGACTCCTGGAAGGAATGATGCAATATGGGTCATTGTTGATCGTCTTACCAAGTCAGCACATTTTCTTGTTATAAGAGAAGATTTACCACTTGAACGTCTAGCAAGACTATATATTAATGAAGTTTTGAGACTTCATGGAGTACCCTATCGATTATTTCTGATTGTGATCCCCGTTATACATCAATATTCTAGAAAATTCTTCAGAAATCCCTAGACACTGAACTATGTTTGAGCACTGCCTACCACCCCCAAATTGATAGACAATGAGAACGAACTATTCAAACCTTCGAAGGCATGTTGAGATCACGATCACTTGTCTTTCAATGTGTGTGGGATAAATATTTACCTTTGGTTTATTTTTCCTATAATAATAGCTTCCATTCAAGTATTCAGATGGCACCATATGAAGCATTATACGGAAAGAGATGTCGCACACTAACCTGTTGGGATGATGTTGGTGAAAGAAAAATCGTAGGCCCAGAACTTGTGGAGGAAATGATGGAAAAGGTAAAGGTAATCCAAAACCACATCAAAGCTGCTCAATGTAGGCATGAGAGCTATGCGATAACTAGAGGAAGGATTTTCAATTTCAATTAGGATATCATGTTTTCATGATGGTATCTCCATGGAAGGGTGTTATACATTTAAATAAGGGTAAATTGAGTCCCAAGTACATCAGACCTTTAGAAATCCTAGAATGAATTGGGGTTGTATCATACCATTTGGAAATGCCGCCAAGTCTCTCTAAAGTTCACGATGTGTTCCACGTATCACTGTTGAGAAAATACATGCCTGACCCAACACATGTACTCACCTAAGAGGAATTAGAACTGGAACCCGATCTGTTTTATAGCAAAGAGATTGTCAAGGTTCTTGATACAAGAGAACAAGTGCTGAGAAACCAGACAAATCTTCTGGTAAAAGTTCTATGGAGAAACCATAAGATGGAAGAGGCAACGTGGGATCCTTAGAAACTTATGATAAAGAACAACCCGATTTTTATTACACATTAATACTCTAGAAATTTCGAGGAAAAAATTATTTGAAGGAGGGTATAATGTAACACCCCATGCTTCCATTGTACACTTCTCTTTGAATAATACAATAGTGTGTGTTGTACGCAACATCGAGTTCTAACACACCACAACCAATCAAACTAGCCGTTATGAATAGTAATACCCACTTGTTGAAATTTTATAAATTTTATCATTCAAAATGGACTTCATTTTTGGATTTGGAATATCAAAATTATCTTACAGTGAATTTTTGGTATTTTTCTGAAAACTTTCAATTTTTGATGAATAGTGAAAAACACTAACTTATAGTTTAAAATCGAATTTTTATTTAAATAATAATTTATTTTATTTAAATTTATTTTAGGTCAAAATAGATACATAATATCTATATATGTTCAATGAAGTTATTTGGAGTCAGTTTATAATAATTTTAGATATATAAAAATTTTATTGAACTTTTCACCGTCTTTTACCCACCTCCTTGGAGAATTTGCAAATTCACAAAAAACATAATTTTAATGCTTCTGTGAGTGGAATTTTAAAAATAAAATAGACACGGTTGATATCAATAAGTAAAATTTTGTTCAATAAGATGAAAATCATTTTTGGTGAATAGTAACTTTTTTACTTTTCTTTACAACGGTTAAAAGTAAATAGGGTAATTAAGGGTAAAAACGATATTATTATTACCCTAATAATGTCCTAATTCTATTGGATATGTCTAATTAGACCAAAAACAACCTTAGGAATAAAATATGAACCTCTTTGGTCCACTTGGATTAGATTAGGACATTTATTATTATTTAATTCAAAGAAGATTTAAAATTGTTAAATTCAATGTTTAATAACTAAACCATTTTTAATATAGGGATAAACATATGATAAATTACACAATAAATATTCATTATAAATATAAAATGATATAATACATAATTTTATTTTATTTATATTTTTTAGAAATTAAATAATTTAATTTATTTATGACACAATAACGATGCAGTAATTACCCAATTAATGAAATACTAAAATAATTGATATTATAAATTCCACAATAAATGTAATTTTTGACTTTTATAAATTACACTAATTTTCTAGGTTAATATTACAGGCTAGGTTTGATTAGATGAATTTGGTTCGAAGTAATAATGCTTTTATGAATTTAGCAAAAACAAAACACCAAATAGTGTCTTAATTGTCATAAAAGTGTTTTTAAAACCAATATTACAGTATTAATTAATATTATATTCCAAAAAATCTATGGTTCGGCCAAAGGACTTATATAATGATAGGTGTATCATTAATGAACAACTTGGTGTTCTCTTGGAAGTATATAGTAATTTTATTAACCATATAATATAAAAATACAACGAGACATGATAGATGTTAAACTATTTAACTAAGAGTTATATCTAAAAGATAAAGTTAATATAGTGACCCAAACCTATCTAAAACCTATTGGATGAGTTTTTTTAGACCCATACCCACCTTATAATTTAAATAATTCATTTTTGAGCTATTAGAAACCGAAAATTATTTTGTTATAAAATAATATTTCTATTTTTCCTAAGGTGCCTCTCACACATCTTATAAAAGGACACTCTCCATTATCTATAATTCACACCTTAAAAGACATTTGGCTCAGCCGAACCCTACCAAACTACCCTCTCAACTGTCCTAACTTCATCCTAGAGTCTTTAATTTAGTCATAAATCCAACCTATGGAGCCCTTTTGATAAAATCAAAAGGAAGAACACAAAAAAGAGGTAAATATTTCATCACCTCTTTCAAGTTCCTTTCTTATTCCACTTCCTATTTCTTTGTTGTTTCCATTATAAAATAATAACTCTAGTATATTATATATACTTTCATTTTATTATGAGTACGGTACAACCATATTCATTATTTTATCCATCCTTTGAATGACGTGTCATCATACAAGCATACGTACAGATTACCGTCTCCACGTCGTGGTGTAATTGTTATTAAATAAATTGTTATTTGGATGAGTATAATAATGATGTGTAATTGATGTAAATAATAAATATAACATGATAAAGATTCTGTATATATGATATAACATCCAATTATATATTATTTTAATATCAAAATAATGATATTGTCACTCGTGCATACGTACGAATTACCGTCTCCACGAATGCGATGAGATTCATTCCCCATCGTATCCATTCAAGAATAATTTTCATTAGATAATAAAAAATAATGTATAAAGGCTTGATATAATTATATATATGAATAAGATACATCCCATCCATAACAAATATGACTCACATAACAAAGAATATAACGGAAAATGAATCCGTGAACACCCGAAACAACAATAATACTAAGATATTATTTACAAAGGAATGTTAAAAGATCATATATGATATCATATTAATGTATATGATTAATGAATAATTTAATAGAAATTATTTAACCATTATAAATGAGTTTAATCTACCCTCGACCTAGGAAAAGTACAAGGTAATGTTTAATTTCACAATATCATTATAATCTGAGGTTGTTTATACGTAATTATTTACTGGGACCTCTTTATCATCCACATCAATGTTTCTTAAAAATGTATTTGAATTTTTTTTTACTATTTACTAGAAAATGGGGTAAATTAATTTATACCCTTATTTGACCTTATATGTTTTGAAAGGAATATTTCCATCATTTTCTAAACTTGGTACTTTTTGACCTTTTCGTCAAATCTAAGGTAAGAATGTTTTTTTAACTTATACGGCGGGTGCAGCTATTTTCCGCCATTATAACATCATCGAAGCTTCCCTTAAAATATTATAAGAATATTTTAAAATATAAATGTTTCCTTTTATTATTACATGACTTTTAAATTATTTCAAAATAGAAAGATATATTTTTCTAAAAAGTTTTTGATTTCATCTATTTCAACATCCTTTGTTGGATTTTAAGTTTGTTTGTAGTTGATTTATTATGATACAAAACTTCCATATTGTAGTGATGGTTTTGGGATATGTTTGACTATGGATGTAATATTTCATACCATTCATTAATTATGGATAATGTATTGACATTTCATATGCTAGTTTTAATATGAATGTTTATGTTATGTTTAGACATTTTCATATGAGGAATGCATTGGACTTAGTAAGTGACGGGTGGAGCCTGCTATAGCTCCTCAATGCATCGATAGGTCTCATGAGACAAACTACTATCTCGGCACAAGGCCTTGACAAAATATTATTTGTTATCTTGGCATAAGGCCTTGACTATGTGGTGATGAAAGTCTGGCATTATGCATTCCATCATTACAAAAGTGGCTATTGGTATAGCATGTGATTATTCGGCTAGTAGAATATCTATGTGAGTAGGTAAATGGAATTATTTGATTTTATTTTTTCCATATTATGCTTAATATCAAGTTTAAAAGTATTTTGTTTTATTCTTATAAATTTCCTTAAACATTTATGCTTATTTATGAAAGTGTCCACTGTATTGTTATCCTTATTCAGCATCTGAGCACACCCCTTTCTATGTTTTATTTTTCCCAGGATGCGGAGAAGTATATTCTGATTTCCCTGAAGGGATAGTCTATGGGATCTTAGTGTTTTATATGGAAACAATGTTTTTGTAGATTTCCATTTTATTATGTAATGTAAACCTTATGATTGTATCTTGTATTTCCAAGGCTATTAAACTAACCTACCTTTCGAGACTTGGTCTTTTGGTGATCATGCCAATGTTATGTAAAAATACACCGACTCTATGTAATTGGGGTCATGGCATTACAGGTTATGTTTCACTGATGTGAATAATTTTTCAACAAATTGTTAGGTTTATAAATTTAAGGTTATTTTTTGAAAAACAATTCTTGGTGTGGTATCAAATAACTCAAACCAACAAGATATATATGTAAAATATTAATAAATTAAATCATATCAATGGAAAAATTGAATAAGGAATGAATATAATTCTCAATACCCAACCTAATATAACATGATGGATAAATGGAATAACTATATTATTTTTATATAGAAAATATTTGGTTATTATATCATATAACATCCATATTTTATTAATGGCAGGCCACTAAATATATTTCTTATATCTTGAATCTATGTTTACATTAAACAAATTCAGTCAACATGACTTCTAAAAAATTGTTTGATAATAACCCAATATAGAATATCATAATGGTGTGGAGCGGCCTTTGTTGAATCATGATTACAATAATCCATTTGGGAATGTTTAATAATGAATGAATAATTTATTACTTATTGAATATACACAAATTTAAATAATATTTTATTGTTATAACAATAATATAAATAATATTTGTGATATATTTAATGTCATGTCCACAGAGTATCATAGATCTTCCTAAAAATCATTTCTCATTGATGTTGAGAATGATGAATATAAAAGACAATGTACTAGAAAATGTGAAAAATATTTAGTTATTATTAGAAGATAACAACATTAAAATGATTATGTTTATAATGTTAAAAATAACTTTAAAAGATTAAATTCATTATTAACAAAAAATAGAAAACATATGGAGACCACAAATAATATTGTAGATAGTTTTAGGGATTTTCAATATAAATACATTTTAAAATACCATGTAAACTATCTCTCATTAATAGTTTTAACAAAAGACTAATTAAAAAGCACTAAAATAGGAGGATTAGATTTTAAAAATGGAAGATTAACTAAATAACACTAATAATAATGACACATGTGTGTTACAATCACATCCAAATGTGAAAAAATTTATTTGTAAAAATTTCGTTTTTACAAATTAACATAACAATGATGGAGAAGAATATTGAATAAAATTTCATCTTATTTATAAAAGTTGATCTCACATAAATTGAATTTATTTTAAGGATAATTCTCACTAGTTATAAGGCACGAAACCATTCATATTTTCCTTATGATATTTATCCATAGAAATGAGAATGTTTTTCCAATATATATTATTTTTATGATATAGAATGTAGTACTTAAAGTGTTTGTTCACATTAAAAAAAGAAGCATTTATCCATGATATTTATATTCAATATATATAAGATATAAAGAAAATTATTTATATTCTAATAAAATTAACCATTACATGATATTAAAGATTATATAATAGCCGGGAGAGTGTTAATTTCACAAAATAAAAGGTGAATAGAGATCTATATATCAAGGGAGATGGAAAAAACTCACTCTTTATGATTAAGTATATCCATAGATTGATTTTATATAAGAAATAATTGGTAATATGTAAGGGGGAAAGTTTAATCCAAATCAAAAATCACTTTTAAATGTTAATGAATTGTGAAAATACATTCTCTTGGGTTTTTAAATCTATAATGTATTAGTTTGTATGATTCATTCATAACAAAATTTTGATTATTCACTGCTAAATATGTTTGGAATAGATGACTAAAGATAATTATAAAATTTAATTTGACTTATAAATATTTATTAGTTAAATTATAAAATAATGATCCAAGATGAAAATAAAATTAAATGGATTTTTGATGGTATACATCGTTTGAAACAATTAAGACTATATATTGTGTTTTCTTTTAAACAATTTGATAATTTTTTTTGAAAATATTAGGAGTCAAATATTGTGTGAGTAATGAGAAATTTTTTATACATTAAAAGAACTATTAAATTTTTCATGGTGCATGATAAATTTAAAACATTATATGATGATGGGTCTTTCATTGGTGACTCAAGGGTGACATACCAAATAAATAATTTAATTATAATATAAAATAATATATTGGACAAAGGTTTGATTCATGAAACTCTAAAAATAAAAAAAAACTTTCACTCTAAGAAAAATAGAAGTTGAGAAAATTAATGCATAAAAATACATAATACTAATGGTGTTAATTTTATTAAAAATAAAATACACATTGTAAGAATCCTCATATATATTAATTATTTTGTGTGAAAATCATTATGAAATCAGCATGTAAAATAATGTGGGGAAAAAATTAATGATAAATTATAGTAACAACAAGTACTAAATCGTCAAATAAAATATGAAATATGGAGTCATCAACTTTTAGTATGTTTAAATTCAGTATAATGTTTTATATAAATTGAAATTTACCTTGATAATGTTTCTTACATAATAGAATAATGTTTTTTTAAAGTTAAATATCACAATTAATTATTGGGGTTTATTTATTTATATACCTCCATTCATTTATTTTCATTGATGGTAAAGGGGGAGAATAGTTTGAGATAATATTGTGTATAGGGGGTGATATTTTAATTACCTAGGGTGAAAAGGATGTATTTTTTATAGGAGAGGTCTACATAGGTCTTTAGTTGAATTGAATCAATGGCCATTCAAATGTTTTTAAAAATAAAAAGTATTGATTAAAGTGACCTCATAACGTGAATTGACATCGGGGGAGTTATGGAGAACTAAATTGAAATAAGTTAGCATAGTATTTATCATTACACATCGGGTTACAAAAAATCTCATAAACCATTATTCAATAAAAATGTAGGAAATTTTTATAATTTTTTTATATTTTTGGATTTAATTGACTATTTTCTTTAGACAAGTAATTAGCGAGATCTAGTTTTTTTTTCATATTGTGTTTAATTTCAAAATGATCAGGGAAAAGTTAAAGATTTAATGAAGATTTTGTAATAAAAATGAATAATGATTTATAGAGTCCTGTAAAATCTCAAAATGATGGTGAGAACATGATGTTAAAATGGTCAATATGTAAGAGACATTTTTTATATTTAATATAAATTCTATAATGAAAATTTGTTTTATCATGGATAATTCTTGATATATTACAACATTACTCATATATAGGTTCCATTCGATAGTTCAATTTTATAGTTTTATAGAGTTATAGAGATTTTTATTTCTACATAAATTTGTTCATTGGGTTGAAATATCAACCATAGTTTAATTTTTTATTTGGTAGAATTTAATTTCATGAAATAAAATTCAAACTATAAAATTGTTCTTATTATTATATAATTTTTATTTGCATTTTTTCATGGAATTTTCTCATCTTACGATGTAAAATGTGTTTAGTTTGTTGGTAATTATCTAACATAAATAATTGTATCATGAACATTTTAAACATTTCATAATGTGTTTAACGTATTTATGGACTTTTAGGATATATATAGATTTTTAATTAGTTTGATAGACTATTTAATCTCATTATTATTATTTAATTATTAAGGATGTTATTTTACACAATACATTGCATTACCACATGATTTAAAATTCTATTAAAATATTTAGGTTTTTTTATAATAAAATTAAGATGAAACTATTAGACAGCTAGATAAATCATAATGATAGTGGTTTTATATTATTTTAGTAAGGTATGAAGAGATTATTTTATATTAAAAATGATTCATACAAGCACTAAATTGTGAAGGATTGTAGATGATTGATTGACACTATTGTTACCTATTTTTTTATCTTTCATATATGTTTAGGTAAGAACAATATTTATAATATATTTCCATTTTTAGATCATAAAAATATTATAAGGATGAGTGATTTGGTATTTAAATTTACAATGAAGAATGGTATATCCACTTAATATAAAGATTTAGTGAACCATATGAATATATAATGATCCTTATTATATTACATATCACGCTTATTTTCTTATTCATTAATTATTTTGGTATAATTTATAGATCTTTTTTTATATAAGGGGATAGTTTTTAGTAATAAATACTAATAATTCACGCACCCACCCACCTAAATCCAATATAAGTGATTAGGTATCATTCATATGGTCCAAACAAATATGGTATTCTAATGGTAAAGGGTAAATTGAATAGTTAAATGATCACTTATATTAATTAATGTTTTCCAATAATTATTCTAATAATTTTATGTTTAGCAACAAACTACGATTACATATTTATTTATTCTATTTTTATTGAGGAGACAATTAAATATAATGTGTTAAATGACTTATTTTAAGACAGTTGATCAAACAAGTGTTATCCAATGCTCTCACATTCTTCTCTCAGTCAATATACAATAATATATTTTATCATAAAATTCTTGTGTAAAGCATTTCATTTTAGGGATTTTTTTGTAATTACATAATTCAATGGAATCATTTTAATTCACAAGTCAATCGAATGATTATATGGGATTTTTACCATTCTTATTGGTTAGGGAATGATAAAGAGGAAAAGTGAGGTTATTATTTTATATGAGTTTATTCCCATTAGAATAATATATATATTTTTTAGAAGTCCAAATTATAGATTGATGGAAACCTTAAAACGTCCTAAACTGGATATGGAAATCCAAAAAATATTCACCATACAAAATATTTATCTTATATAATATATAATGATAAATTTAATCAATTATAAAAATATAACATGATCCCTTTTGCATTTTAAAAAACAGCACCACCATGAGCTTTCAAGTGATAGACTCGGTAATAATGTGATCCAATGCCGATGCAATTTCATCTTGTCTAATTTAATTTTTCATTTTTTTCTTGATTTTTATCAAATAACATATCCAACTACAATTACATGTCCTCACAGTCAAGAAAATAATATTTATTTTGACCAAAAAAGTTAACAAATTGAATCAATGGTATACCTTTTTAGATGATTTACTATACAAAACATCCCTTGAAAAACATCCCTTTTATTATGATAAAATTCATCACTGGGATAAATCAGAACATTACATATTCAAACTTGAATAAAATTTTAATTAACTAAACTCTCTTTTGGAGAGTCTCCTTGAATCATTGATGAAAATTAAATAGTAATCCTTATGCTAAAAATCGTTATTACCATTACCTGATGGACAAAATTTTCGATCACTTTTATTAAGATGATTTTGTGACATTTTACCATTCAATTACTCGACTAAAAACTAAATTCCTCACTTGTATTCTAAAACAAATAAAAAATTATCCATACATATTCATGCACTTTTTCATTCTTGGAATTAAATATATCATTATTATGTTTTAACCTCTTTAGGAAATATTTTATCTTCATTTGGTGAGATTCTATTTCATCCATAGGATAAAATAAAACTATAAAGCACCACAATTAATTTGATGATCTAATAATTTTCTATCAATTTCTTAAAATAATATGGCCTTCTCCACTAAATGTATTTGTTCCTCACATGAAACTTAATCCCTACCTTTAATATCAGTTCTTATTTTTAAAATAATATCATAAATATATGGATTAGTGAATGTTATATATGTTTTTTATTTTAATTTCTCTAATAATTTCGTTATAATCATACTCCTAGCAACTCATTTTGATCAACCAAGATTAAATAGAATCTTATAGGGAAACCATGAGGCCCTTAGTGTGAATGGAAATCAATAAATCTTATATTGATATAGAATAAGTCCCTCCTTCTATAGTAGAATCATTATAATGGAGAAGATGATTCCATGTTGTAGTAATTATAACTAAAAGATTAGAAAAAGACTTCATATCCTCACACATACCAATTTATTATTCTCCAAAACTGAAATCTAAATCAACTAAAGATGATAAAAATTACCTACAATGAAAATTTCCCTCATTTAATTAAAATATATTCTATTTCTACAAGATTTTCTCACATTACTTATCATATTTATAGATTAAAATAAATTCTTGCAATAATTAGACTATATATATATATATATTTCTATTTTCAAAACCCTATATTTTGATGAAATCACTGATTTCATATTAGATACTTCCTCATCAATGAACCAAAAATCTAATGAGAGTAATATAGGCATTGATAAGCTTTGAGAAAGTATTTTGTGTAAAAATTTATCTATTTTTTTTAATGAAAATAGGCACTTTTTAATGGTATTCCCCATCTACTTCAATAAAGAAAATATGAAAGGGAATATTATATGTATTAAACTAAAAAAATTATGATCCATAATAAGATGAATTAATTTATTAATTCATCTTTGAAAATAATGTAATTCTTTGGAATAATTACTAAAGAGTTTAATAAAAAATCGAATATAAATGGTTGATGGAGCCATTGGAAATAATACAAAATCACTACAGTGGGGGATCAAGATTCATGTGATGAATGATGTCCTACCAATGGGAATGAGATATAATAATATTATGGTTCACCACACATTTCATCATTATGTATTCAATATTATACAATAAAATATCAATATGAATGAGATTATTGATACTTTACGATGAAAAATGCTTTAACCCAAAACATAATTAACATTTTTAAAATTAAATAAATATATATCCTATAAAATAAAAATCATGACACCTATAATGATGAGTGTAATAATTTTATGTTCGTAAAAATATATTTTCCACTTTACTATAGTGATCATAATAGAAACCTCACTCAGATTTCATGAGTTATTTTGGAGAAGAAATAGTAACAAACATGATGATTTAGTGAGAAAATGGATTTGTATTTTCCATATAACTACTCACACAATATGGGATGGATTTATTTTAAAAATATTTCTTAACTTGGGGATGTGGTGGTGAGAAACTCCTCTCAGCATTATGATATGGATTTCATCAATTATTGTGGAAAATTTTTCCCAAGTCCTAAGACACATTTTAAAGGATTTATATACATATTTTGGCTTCTTGGAACATATAAAATGGATAAATTTTGTTGATGTCCTTGAACCAATTTTTATATGCAATTATTTTATAGTTTCTGGTGAAAATATAGACATGTGATTCAATAAAAATGATTATTTTATGTTATAAAGTTCATGGTTGAGATTTTCCAATGTCTTCACCCATCTATGACAATGTTTAGGAATGTTCCATGTCTCGAACCCATTAAGATCACTCACTATCATGGTTCCCTAGTATATATTACAAGATTAATTCTCCCAAAACTTTTGAGACACCCCTAGATAAAATCCTATATAATTCATTTATGAGCCCCATAAGAAGCTTCATGAATTCCTTGAAGAGGTCACACACTGGAGACTTATTGAATTTGTTCATACCCATAGCCATATATGGACCCCATAAGTTTTTATGGGAGATTAACAAACTTTTATTGGATTATAGGAGTGGATTTATTATAATAGCACCTCTATCATCTGATCATGACCCCACGTGCATGGATGTGATACCCAAAACATCTAACAAAATGGAGCATAATATTACACATCCAAGGCTCTAGGATATCTTACATATGTTTTTCGAATCAATTACCAAAGTGAATGTGAGTTAAATATAGATATTTTATCTCATGTGTCTATTAATAGTGCATAGATCCATGTCAAGTCCTTATATTCATTAAAATATCCCACATATAATTTGGGTATTCCACACACCCATATCACCTACCACAACACCCACATACCCAGTTCATTTACCTGAGAAACCAAATCTTATACGTTAACTTTCTAGGAAACCATTTACTGAAATCATTGGGATAAATCACCATGGAACCATTCCACCTTCCATTTATGTATATATAGAACAATGATGGTCTTTATTAGCGAGGGTTTCTCCCACACCCCCTTAACTAAGATCTAGGATAGTATGTGGTGATTACATTTTAGCTCGTTGAATTCAATTCCATCATTGATCCCCATAAAAATTGAGGATTAACACTATTTACATTTTATGTTGGGTCAAATAATATTCTATTTATAGTACCTACATCCAATGGTTTTCTTCTTGAAGTACATTGATTTGAGATTCAAATCTTTATTCCTTTAAATATTACTTCAGTCAAGATTCTCCTCTTAGTTTCTGAATAATTATTAAGTCGATATCCACATCTGGGTTACCTAATGTACCATTATCCAAATCATTTTTCAAGTTAAAATTAATTTTCCTCTCATACCTTAGACGAACACTAATCTTTTCCGGGAAAAATTTCAACTAGAAGAAAACTCTAAATAAAATTAAAAAGTACATATGTTTTCACCGATGTAGAGAATTAAATGGAACTATGATGTTCCTTGTAGCATAACCATAAAAATATGTTATTGGTACCATTAAATTGAATCCAAATACATTTATTTTGATTAAAATAATGTGGATACATACTAATCCACATTCATATTCCTTATCGTACCTCCACATCACTTATCAACTCATTTATAAAAGAACAACACTTCATAGGAAGGTGAAATTTTCTCGAGTGCCTCCCTATATGGATTCAATCCATTGAGTATCCAAATATTCAAATTATATGTGAGTGAGTATAACCCACACCAGTAGTATGCACATAAATTTATGGTATCAAGATGAAAATTTTTCAAAAGATAAATGTTATTATACTTTTAAATCATTTAATTTACATGCCATAATTCGATAAATGTCTCTTAGACTAGGCATCAATAACCTTCAAGTGATTAGTGAAACTTTTAACCTCTTGACTGAAAAGGGGTGTCAATTCCACATCAAGATACATGATTTTGGAATTTAATCTATTTTATGTGACCAAGAATTACAATAAAATGAATAAAAATGCATATTTTGGAAAAAAGAAATATTTGTTGAAACATATAAATGGTAATTTAAAATCATATGAAATTTGTTAAAGACATAATAAACCATAAAGAAAATTTCATCTCAATGGAGGGATAAGAAAAAAAATGGATGGAAAAAGGGTGAAACCATTACATGATACCCTAACAGCAGAATATAGTTGACTAGAAGAATGTGACCCCAAATTTAAAGGTCAATGAGATGGTGTCATTTTTTCCTTCTAGACCTATGTCATCCACCATGAGTGGGAATATTTTCAAAGATTCATCCCATGATATTTTACTTTACAAGGACTTATTATTTGGAAACTAAACAATACAACTAGTTTTGTTATAATTTCTATTAATTAAATATTAAATTTTTCTTCCACTATGATATTTTTGGTATTTTGGGTTGTCTTCTATTACATTATAGTCATGGAGAAGTCATATGAAAAAATCTGGTGAAACTAAATACACCACATTGAGGAGACAATGTATTTAAAATTTGAAAAATTATAAATATTTAAATAAAATTATTGCAATGTAATTTAATATTAATATATCATTGTAAATATAAATAATGACATTAAACTTAAAAAGAATAATATAGTTCATGATAAAAATTATAGAAATATTTTTGGGAATACAGAATTAAATAATATAATATTTCAAGGTATTTTTTAATAACATAAATAAAGTGATGTGATATTTCTTACCACAAAATAAATCCTAATAAAATAAAAATAAATTTTTTTCTTTAGTAATGTTACTGTATCACTCCCTAAACACGTACCATGCAAACATGGGACAATGTTATGAGACAACAGTAACACTATATAGCATTAAACAAATGTCTTATAACATGGAAAGCATCTCACCAACAACATTTCTTTTGAAATATAGTCATGTAATTTATCATTGAAAACATAAATGATATTATGTTTTCAATGTTATGATTTCTTAAAAATTAATATTTTTCAAAATATTTTTTAATAAAAGCCTCTTATAAATTTGTGAAAGGTAAAATGATATTTTGATTGATACAATCCTTGTATAAATTATATATATCTCATGATAAAAATATTATTTATTTAATCATTTACATCGATATTTAATGATCAATTATATAAAAAAATTTATGATTCAATTGTTGATACATATTAATTTAATGTTTTTAAATGGATTCTTATAATTTTTATAACAATTGCATAAGAGTGTAATTATAGGTATGACCTAAGATCTATTTTCATTCAACCAAGACTGTAAATCATTATAAATAAGTTTATTAATTATAGTTTATTATTATTTATACATATTAAAATTAGGATTTCATTAGAATTATGATCCAACATTAATATTTGTTTATTAATTGTGGTACATTATGTCGGGTGATAACCTACTTTGTCTTGAGTAATATTTTGTATTTTTTTGGATTATGACCTTTATAAAAAATTGTTTTATGTACTTAATAAATCAGATGAATATACTTATATATGGATTAAATTAGTGGTTATTATATGTAATTAATATAAATCATTTGGTTTATAAGGCGTTATAGGATAATATGTTATGAACATATTGATTTTATTGATGGTATAAAATAAAAAATAAATTGCTTGATGTATGACTACTTATAGAGATTTCATGAGATGCAAAGTTAAACACAAGGGAAATATAAAAATTTTGAGACTAAGATACTAAATTGAAAAAAAATTTATAATTGTCTTTTAAATGCGAAAACATGATAATAACATGATCATTCAGTATGGGTGACTATAAATATTAAGTATCTGTGAATTATATAATATAATGAAATTATATTATATGTGATCATAATCATTCGGCTACAAAAAAGAATGTAGTATTTGGTTGAAACTAATTAATGTTCTAATAAGTATTATATTCCAAATGTAATGGACTTAGGATAATTTTTATGAATAAATGGGAAAAGATTTTTAACCAAATAATCTTGATCATTTCATATATAAATTATATAATATTTAACTAGATTATGTATTACAACCACAACCCTAAAATGGCCTATTTAATGGGTGTTTTAGAGAGCTGAATTATTCATTTTATTAATATTGGGTTTTGTTCTCATTTTTTCAATATTAATATAAAAATATATATATTTCCACACACATGGTATTCAAATATAGAATATAGTGAATGGACATATATTTTTTACAAGGATCATCATATAGGGATCGGCCAAAGAGTATATTTTTATCAGTTTTCAACATATATATTATTTAACACTACACAGTGTGAGTGTAAAAAAATATTAATGGAAAAATATTAATCTATCTGATAACTATATTATTTTCACTTTTATAAATATTTTGAGATAAAAAATAACAAATAAATTATATATGAAAATATATTATATTTATTCATCAATATTAATAAAAAAATAGAAACTATATTACCTTTATGAATCCAATTCATTATCTACATCCAAATATTAAACTGAGTTCTTGTGTGATTTTTGTTTTAAATTTATTTCAATGTTGTTCCTCACACAACATATTACATTTTAATATATGGAGTCTTTTTCCATAAAATTTATTATAGTAATCCTACCACGTGTAGCCCCCTAATAGGACATTGTAACACCTCAGTCACTACCCTTAAAATCTATTATTCCTTCCAAATACCTACTAAATCCAAAAAAAATTAGATCATTAGAGTTTTTATAGATTTTATTTACTCATGTTGAATCATTCCCACTCATGGTGTATCCTACATTGAAATTCCCTTATCATGGCATAATCTCCATTCTTTTATCATCTTCTAGGACAACTAATGGATCTATTTTTCCTAAATTAATATCTCCCAAATTTTTGATGGATCAGAGCATGATCCATCCTACCCATTTTGATCCAACAAACATACCATGAAACTACACATATTGTTGTGGTGTGAGACATATAATGTATACTAAATAGAATAACTCAAATCATTTCTAGGTCTAATAACAATGAGACATTTTTCATTGTGGTTCAATCCTCACTTATAAAGAACCACATAAAATTAAACCTATTTTATTCACATTTTGTTATATCCTCCATGGTGTGAACTGTTTCATTATATAGTAATTGTAGTATTCTATAACATCCATTACGAAATGACATTTTATGTTTAACTAGGTAGTAATAAAATAAATCTTTTCACGATCCCTTAAAAAAATTCATTGGGTAAAATTTTGTGTTATAGACTGATCAATGTTATTTCAATAACACATAGTATATATCTCCATTAATTATTCACATGATACACTGGATTGAGAAACTTCCAATAAGCTCTAAATTCATAAAAAACAAAACATAAAACCTCAAGGGTTTGCAACACTTTTTCCCCTTGATATTTTTTAAAATTTGTCTATAATAAATTACAAACATTCTCACATTATATTTGTATCTTAATTTTCTAGTCTCTATAATCTCTATCCCCCTTTTAATATAAAATTCAATGTTTCTTTATATTATTGTTTTGGTCCTGATGTCATTAAAAATTTTTAGAGACAAAATAATCATTAGTACATTACCTAATCCTAAGTGATTAAAATAGCATCATAGGAAAAAAGAGAACATTATAAAATTTTAAAAATAAATCGAAAAAACTTTTTCAACCATCACACTACTTCTAAATACCTAGATATTGTATCTCCCCTTTTCTTCCCAAAAAAATCTTTAAATTTCCTAATAAGAGAGAAATATTATGATATAGAATGGGATATAATGAAGATATGAGAGATTTGAATCCTCTTCATGGAGAGGGAGGTGGTTAAACATCATCGTTTAACTAGTGTGTATCAAATTTTGGGGTGTCTTATTTTTTCTAAATATATCTTCCACTTACTGATTTTTTCTCGCATAGTCAAATATGATTAATAACTACTCATGAATTTCCATGATTAAACCATTAAGAACCTCAATATAATTTTTTTATAAATATTTTATTGATAATTTATTACCAATATATTAATTTTTCATTCACAATAGACTTCCATATGAAGTTTCAACTTTCCAACAAGGCTCTCTTGTCATTATTTCATCATGGAATGTTTTTTACCTCCTCTATGGATGAAATATAATCCCCTTCAATTATATAGGGAGACATGTTTTCACTATTGTTGGTAAACCAAAAATACACTTATTTTAATTAAGAAACTCTTACCATTTTTTTTATTTTATATCATAATAGATTTTTCCCAATCCATATCCAAAAAAATATATTTATTTTTTATTTCAGGAATAATTGATTAGACCCTAATCAATAGTTCTCAAAATATACCTAATGATTCAATTAAAAACACATGATAATACCTCTTTAGAAACATTGATATTTGGTATCTAGGACCATTTCAAAGGTTCTATCAGGAATTATTTGCATAAGATATAGAAATCATTCGACAATGCTCTGGTAAAGAGTTTGAATGATATGTTTCCCTTTATTATTTTTTCCAAGCATGGTTCCATGAATTAAAATGTGCTAAAACTAGATTTTAATATGATTAGTGTATTTTTAAAAACCCTAAATTTTATATATCTTGATAAAAAAATATAGAAACATTTCTATTTAACCTATTTAACATTAACAAATTTAATATCTCTAATCATAGACCTTTAAAAATCTGCGCTTATCAATCATAAAAATTCATCTATCAAATTTTGCATACGTCCTCCAAATGTACGTTCATATATATATATATATATATATATATAAATAAAAACTAGGGTTTTTTCATAAATTTTGGAATTAACATATATATTGTGATTAATTAGGAAGTTGCGCTACATTTGCAACTATCGCTCCTCGAAAGAGGGAATGGTGTGATGGCACCCTTCATCCAGACAAGCATCATTGGATGGATGGTTACCTTTCTATGTAATTTTCATTATGTTTTTCAGATAGTTAATGCATTGACATTTCTGAAGTCATCTTAAAGATTTTTCAAGTCGACGACTCGAAAAAAAGAGAGGCGTGTTGACACCTTTTGTTCGACTCTCCTCCAAGATTTGTTTATTGGGGAGGTGTTCGAAAATTTTGCACTGCCAGTACAGTGAAACTTTTTGGTAGAGGTGTGATGCATTATTCTAACGGATCTCAATATTGTGATTCACAAAGGGGTGGGTGGGGGGGGGGGCGAGGCTTTCTGATGTCTCTTTCGATGTCTGTTTATTTTGTAATTATACTTGATTTTTTACCATTGTTTTTATTTTATTCTTAAGGATTTTGGACCTTCTTGTAATGGGTTCCCCTGCTCCCATTTCTAAAAGAGGGTCTTCCTTTGTTTTTATGTTCAATAAAATTGGAATGAACCTAAAAATATATAAATAAATAAATATATATATATATATACTATGATTAACTACACTACTAATTTCGAGAAACATTAAAAAAATATCCATCTATGCGTAAAAGGATTGAGATGTTTATAATATATTATATTCCACATTTTTAATCAACATACCATCATTTAACTAAACTAAATTTTAAAATATCAGTGGTTGTAAAATGTAAATATCAGATTTTATGTTTCTAATTATGAATTCTATGTTCAATTCCATTTGGTAGACTCATTATAACCTTTCAAAAAACACAACATGGTTGATTTTCACGGACTACAGTCTGGATACCAGTGAGAATTGTTTTCAACATCAACTCATTCTAATTATTTAAACCACTTTGACACCTTTATTTCTTGGTTTTAGATAACATTTTTTTCCTCATCATACTTATTTCAGAATAAAAATTTTATTCCAGTTATATTTAGATACACTTTACTCTCCATGATCTCCAAACTTTTTCCCTCAATTTGATCAAACTCAACATTGATGCACATTACCCAGTAAACATCATTAACTTATTCTCAAATGATTATTTTTCTAGATGAGTTAATTATGAAATATAATAAAATATTCACACTTAAATAATTTTTTAGTTTAATTCTAATAACTAATGATTTTTGACTCATCAACCAAAACTCGTTTTCTTCTTAGTATATTCACTAATTCACTTTTTTTTATAGATTCTTCATCAACTAAATTTTTAAAACATGTAGTATTGTGTACATTAGATAGGTTTTTAAATAGTTATTATGCTTCATCATTGATAACACTTAGATATAGAATTTTCTATATGTTTCAAAGTTTTATATTCAGTAGTATTGATGACACTACATTTCCAAAAGTTGTTTAATTATTTATTTTGAAAATATTTTATTTACTCTTGAATGTGTTGCAATAAAATATACCCCCTTATTTTACATATATAAAATTTCATTGATTCCATTCATAGATTCCATTATATAATCTTGTTTTAAAAACTATAAAGCATTTTATCATTAGTTCTCTTCAATTAAACATATCGTATGATTAAATATTTTCTCTACAGATTAATAATTCCAAATTATTTGTGTAAATAGTGACATATAAGGATTACTTCCCAAAATATTGATAGATGAAACATTAAAGGAGAAATTTTTTCACCATAGTGTTTATAATTCATTTTCTCTTTTTTAACAAATTATATGAAGGGGTCATATTATAGATTAAATTGTGTTCATTATGTGATTATTTTCAATGTATTTTTCATCCACGTGAGTGTTTTACTCTATTATATTATTAGATCAATGAACAATGATAGTTAACCATATGTAATTCATATCTCTCTTACAAAATAAAATTATTATTTCAATCAACCCCATAATGAAATTTATATACACGATATAACATATTTTAAGATAATCACCAATAAATATAATTAATTAATTTTCACCATTTTTTTGGGAACATTTATTAGATTACTCACGCCAATGTGAATAAAATCAAGCTTGTTTGAGGCCCTATTCATCTTCGATGGAATAAATTTTTCAATTTTCACCCACTAACACATGTTTAATTAAATTTATATTAATCTCATATCAAATTTCATATATTAGATACCGAATTTATGTTTTATAGCTTTTGTATCCTCTATTAATTACAGGCCCATGAATTCATTTTCAAATTCTAATTTCATTCTTTTTTATAATTAAACATTATTTTCTCTTTATAATTCAAGTGATAATGATTTTTATTCATTATGCTTCCCTTAGGGGATAAAAATATGATATTCAATTTATAAAGAATATTTTTTGGATTAAAAATGACTTATATTATAGGTCACAATGCTGGATGACATAAAAAATATTATATCAAAGGTTGTCAAAAAAACATCAATATTTCTTAATTCATATCCTTCTAACCCTATATTTATATATTATTTTATTTTCAATAATCTATATTTTCAAAATATAGTCATTCCTTCAACATAAACCATGAATTTTTTAATAGATTTAAATTATCAATCATCTGGGATAATCACCGATTACTAAGGATAAGGGTTCTACTAGTTTTTTTTGTTTTGAGGTAAATTTATACCATGATATCCCACTCACTTTTTATTTTCTCTTTTTTGAAATGTTTAATTAATTTCAGATAGAAGATGAAATCTATTATTTTATTTATGATATGGTAATATATAATACAAATTTTCTTCTAAGGGATGGTAACTATTTTTCAAAATTAATCTCTTATTAATTTTTAGCTACCTTTCTTCATTGAAACCTATTGGAGTGAATTGGATATAATTTTTAGTAATATATCACCTTGTAATAAAAATTTATAGAATTTCTATCAAATAATATAAAATAATTCTATATTTATTATGTGGGATATATTATCATCCTTTTTTACTAACTTATATGACATTCATGTCTCAAATTATTATCCAGATTCAAGAACCTTGTCATTGTATTTCCAACAATACCATAAAATTAGTAATTAATATATGAAAATATCATTCCATCATCACCTCTCTATATATTTCAAAAATTATTATAATTTTGTTGTTATTGATTTTCTACGATATTTGTTTACTTTAAATAACTGTTAATTTTGAATTATTATGTATATCACCTTCATGAGGTTTGAAAATATCTTTTCCACATCCAAACCTATCATTTCCTTTATTCTTAGGAATATGTTTATTTATGATCATTTCAATAATAATTGTTCCACTATTTATATTTTATTTTAACTCTTTATAAGAAAATTTCTGAAATTACAACTTATTTTCACCATCAAAATTCCATTTAGCTTTAATCATCTCATATAATGTTATAAATCATTAAAGAAACATTCTACCTACATACTTCTCTCTTTATATAAAGTATTTAGATCATAAAAAACATTATACTTCTTTATAAATTTTAATTTTTAATTATTAACATCAATGGATGAATTTTGAGAAGCCCCATCTCCATTCCCTGTATTTTCCACCCATGTAATATAGGATTCATGGTGATCAACATATTCTAATATTTTATTTATAAAACAACCAATATATTTATTTTCCTTTTCTTGTATCTATAACTATGAAAACCCTCCATTAATTTTAACTCTTAACTTAAATAATTCATTAGGTTAATATTCATTTACATCTTTAAACTTGTGTCCTTCAGCTTTCATTTTCATAACATCTTCCACATCAGAGATGAAATCAACTTCATCAACATTTGAGAAATTATCCTATTATTTTAGTTCATAAATAAAATTCATATTATTATTTATTCACATTGAAGTTTTTTTTTCACATTTACTGTTTAATATTATAATAATCCTTCCATATAAAGTTGATTACACATCTTCTACATCTCCAATTTTCCCATTCCTTGGGCATCCTCCTAAAAACATCTCAACCCATCCCCATTTAAAAAATATGAAGTGATGTTTAACTTCATAAATTATATCTTCTATATATAATCATTTTAGAAAATCACCATAATGGGATTCATACCAGGAAATTTCCTAACTCGATCACTCTTGTTCATAAAAATATTGTTTAATAAAAAAGGAAAAACATTGACACAACACAAGAAATGTAGCAGAGTGCCACCAAACCTGAAAACGTCCCAAAAAAAGAGCTCAGATCCCCTACCACATGACTATAGAAGCTCAATAATTGTTTGACCCGAAAAAACTCCCCCACAACCCAACAATATTATCAATTCACCCCGAAACTAAACAATGAAATTCCTTCCATCCATCTAGAATCTTTAAATCTTCCATTTTCACAACTGCCCGAAGTAACAACGAGACCACATCATGACGCAAGTCAGCCCATGCCGACGATTGAAGGTATCACATCCTAGCTGACACCTCTAAGAAAAAAAATTGTTCTATACAGCCTGGAGGAACACAAAACCTGAGGTAAACCCTTCGAGGTCATCCCCATCTATTGGATCATGCCACCCTGTCATTCGCTGGAGATCCTCCAAGCACCGCCCAAACAAGGACAATCGTTCTCTAGAGATACACCAATCACACCGCCCTAACAAGGCCATCCATCCATTGGAGATCCACCAATCACGCCACTAACGAGGTCGTCCCCATATCTGGAGATCCACAAACATGTAGCCCTACGAAGAGGAGCACTTGCACATAAAAAACGCCGCATGTTGCTGGCCAAAACACACTGGAACCACCGCAAACCTCGCTGATGGGAGAGAGTCAACAAACCCCCGGGATCCCACAGCCACAACGATTATCTATCCTTTCGCCATATTCCCACTCACAACCCCAATTCCATTGGTATCCATCTGAACTCCATCACCGAGACTCCAACCTGAACGATACGCCGTAAGCAGTCCACTGAACGAACACCATCATCACCCAAAAATCACACCGCTGAGGGTCATCCCACCAAAAACACTGCAGCACGATTCCACCCCATTGCTGATCTCCCAGGAACATCGTCCATACACCCGGTCATGCCCTGCCAGGATCCCATACCATACACCATTCTGCTTCAACTCCATTCCATCTCCAAAAAACCAGCCACACCATCATCAGGACAAAAGAACCACCTAGTTTATCATAGATCCCACAAACCCCATCATTGGGTCGTCGTTAACTGCACCTCAGGGATGCACAATCATCACCTCCACAGATCTTCTTCTCCATATTCTTCTTTTTCATATTGTCACTAAACCCTCGCAGTTTCCTCTCCCATTTCACCGTAATCACAGAGATGTCATGCGCAACCGCCCCAACCGTAATGTCACCAAATCATGTCTCCTACCAAAAATTATTAACAGGTATGAAAAAGATGACATCCAAAGAAATGGTATAACTCTTAACCGAGTATTTTCATGTTTATTTATCATTATATATCCTTGAAATATTCGATTAACCATGAGAGTGTAATAAAAAATTATCATATATATACACACATTTTATTATGTTGTTGGTAAAATCCCTTTTCATAATATATTTAATCCTAGGTAAAATTAAATCATCACAAGTGTAAACATATATACTACTATATCCACATAAGGATGGGTTTCATTTTTCATCACTAACTTATATGAGTGGGGAAATGATGGGTCAATTGAAGATAAATTATATTTATGAAAAAATTATTCTTCTTTGGAAATAATATATTAATTACATCATTAACCTTACATTCAATATAAAATGATAAATCTACTGATGTATAACTTTGGACTACCACCTCCATGATGTCATGTGATTCATTATACAATTCTACAACACAATGGTGGTTATACGGGTAATGTAATGTGTGAATATAAAATTTTAATCATTACTAAAATTTTATAATGGTAAAATATTATCTACCTTATTTCTTTTCCATCCATTGTAATTGTTTAAAATTCACTTCTATGTATGTGTGGATTATCTCTTCCATGATATTATATATTTAATTTTTCATGATCATTACTCATGGACTATTGAGAAATAATATTTAATGTAAAAACATGATAATTATTTGATGTAAAATATTCTTTACATGATTTAGAATTACCACTTTCATCATGTTCATCCTTTAGACTCACAATTGGGACGATGAACTAAACGCCACAAAATCAACTTCCATAACCTTAATTTATTATGTAACTACATAAAAATGGTCATAAAGGAAATTAATGTTATTATGATAGTGTAATGAACATGAAAATGGTTATTAATTATGTAAATAACTAATATAATTTCATTATTAAAGTAATAAAGAGTGTTTGATGAAAGATGGTATTTATTTTAATGGATATCTCATCTCAAATTACTTCCATTAAGTCTCATACTATTTTTTAATTTTTTTTTATTTTTTGTTGTCTATGTTATTATATGTGGATATATTTTATCATTTATTTAGTTAACCTCATGTGGTTTATAACCCATTTTTTAACTTTATTTTCATCGATTTTTTTATTCAAACGTTACTAAAGTAAAAAGGGGTTTGTTAAATCCTTGTTTTATAGTATTTTGTAAAACTATTTTTCCTCTTTATCCATTTTCACCAAATACTAAAGCATTGTTAATATTTATACAAAAAAAATTATAAAAAAAATTTCAATGAGTTTTTAGTTCATTTAAATCTGGAATGAAATGGAATATTTTTAACATTTTCAATATGAGTCACTATTAAAAATTTATACCAATGTATAATAAAATGTTTTATGATAAATGGAATGAATTTATCTTGGAGTAATTATTTACATATACTATTATTAATATTCCTCTACAAATTTTATTTATTTTAACATATAAATTTATTTAAAATATTTTTTTGGAATTCTTTATTTAATAGTGTTTTTGGGAGAAAATGATATTTCTCCACATTTTTATTTGAAATGGAAAATTTTATTCCTTGTAACTTCAGATGCATTTTTCAGGTATTTAATAAAGGAAAAATTTAATACATTAAAATATAAACCATTATAAAATACATGGGAATTATAAATGATAAAGGGTGATCTCAATATAACTAATGGCGATGTGTGAGCTTTAAATAACCCTCTAGTCTGTTAAATAATGTATCGTCTACAAAGGTGAAAATGAGGGAAATAACTATATAGGTAAATCGAATGGATTTAAATAGAGTTTACTTATTTTTATACGTTCTCTACATTAGTGATAATTTTATTTTAATATTTTTCATTGCAATATAGTAACATTGCCATTGGAAATGGTTTTTATGGATATACATAGATTTTACAAGGAATGAAAATTTTATGTACTTTTAAAGGGGAAGGGCCTAATTTTAGTGGAATATTTATTGGGATATCATATTCATCAAATATACATAGAATTTTATTTTTTATTAACTGAATTATAATGTTTAATATGAAAAAATATTGATTTTATTAGGTTGATATGTTTTCAATGTGTTTAATGATTAACTGTTATTAGGGTAAAAATTTTCAAAGGATTTAATTTTTCAATTGAATAAATAAATATTTTAATACTTTTATATCCCATAAATATGCCATTATACACATCACACATATTAAAAGGGTTTTCATAGGCCCTAAGGATGGTTATGAACTATTTTGACGTATATCTATGAACAGAGTAAATTGGCTTTGGGAAAGCGATGCATGTCCTAAATAAAACTGCCCTTTGAACATATGAATCACACTTTTGGGAAACAATGGACATTGTGTGTTGGTTTTACCTATTTCATGTAATGGTTCATCTAAAAAACATAAATGACTGTAAGTATGTAAAATATTTGAAGCCATTCTCATAAATCTTGTAATTATTTGTTCATAATGATACATGCATTCATAGTTGATATCAGATTACGGGTTTAGATAACATTACCTCTCATTATATTTTCAAAATATTAGTAAAACATTTTGTGTTATAATTTCATTTTGGGATCAAATGTGAATAGTATTTTATAGAGTTAAAAGATATTATTCTAAGATGAATTGTTTTTATTTTGGGAATATATTTACAGGTAAAAGAGAATAAAAAATAAAAAAACCATGGGTCATCCTCTTGTAAATAAAAATAATCCTATACAAAATAGATGATGTCTTAGAGTAATACATTAACAAGATAGAATAATCAAATATATTTATTTTGTCACTCTATTTTCCTTTATTATTTCATGAGTATTCGAATATAATTATAGTTAAAAAATATGTCTCATTTGATTTAGACACATTCTCTAATATTCAACTTACCTACCAAACTATTTATAATGTATATAAATCCTCCTTTATAAATTGATATCAGGGAAGGACTTATGATAAATTTTTTTGTTTTGATAAAATCTATGTTATCATATTTATTTTGGAAAATTTCATAAGTGACACTTTTTTTGTGATGGATGACTCAAAAAATTTCATCCAACCATATACTCTACTATAAATGATGCTGACCTTCATATGACACATGTATTTCTATTCTTGTCTAAATTTTTAATTTTTCTCAAATAATGACCATTAAATAGAAAACCCCAGTCCAACCATATCATAATTTATTATTAGACAAAATTTTTAGATGATGTCTTAAATATGTATATTCACAAAAAGGTATTTTCTAAAAATTTGATTCTATATCAAAATCAATTTCAATCAAGATGTATGGTTAACTTGTTGATAAATGAATCAGAGCAAATGTGTAAGTATTTGAGGCAATCTTTTAATATATACACTTGGCCATATTTATTATGGGTAATCAAAATTAAAAATTTATATTTGAATTAATTGTCATTTATATTTAAAATTTATTGGTTATTTGTATTTAAAGTGAATGAAATGAATAGATTGATATTGATGAATCATTGTACATGGTTCATATTTTATATAATAGGATGGATGTATAATTTAAGGATATGGAAAATATTAGTTAATGGAATGTGAATAATGTTTCACGGTTAAATTTTTTACATATAGAGTATCAATAGTTATGATGTAGTATTATTGTAATTATGGCTTGATAAATTTTATGATACTTATATATTTAATGTAATTAATTCTATTTCATAGTTTTAGAAAATGGGATTACTTTGGGAGATATTAATTGAGATTAAATAGATATTTTTTGCATACACAACACTAAATATTAACTTGTCTTTCAATGAAATGGTTATTTTAAGAAGAATGCTTTTATAATACTTGGACATAAGTTGAGTATTATTGATATCCATTATAATTAATCTGATATTCAATAATGACATAATTATTATTAATTTGGATAAAAATGTTTTTAAATTTTGGAAATATATTTTTTATATTGTTAATAAATAGAGGACTTAAATATGACTTTCTAAATAAGTGATTAATCTTATTTTTAATAAATTTATCTCTATTGGGATTGCTATACGATTAAGGTAAATAGAAATATTTATCAAATAAAGGATGAGTTATATTTTGGAAGAATATATGATTTTAATTCTGCTATTATGGTGATTTTGATGTTTATAGAGAATATTTTAATATTCTTTAGATTATATGAATAAGGAATATATATTTTTATACATGAAATTAAATGTTTTTAATGTTTCATATAGAAAAATATTAAACTGATCTCAGAGTAAAATGAAATCAATTCATTCTTATTTAAAGGTTCATAACATGGCAATTAATTTATTGATGTGTTTTGTAGTTATTTATAAGTGTAGTTATTTTTATTACAATTGGTGCTATTATTGAGGATTTATATATTAATATTGTATTTTTTCACTTGATGTTTTCTTAAAATTAGAGTTCATATTCACTTTTGCAAAAAAATTATACCTAATTATTGGATATAAATAAGATAAATATGTTTTAATTCCTTTTTTGGATCTTTTAAATAATTCAATATTACATTTAGTTCCTCATGAATAAAAATTTAATCTTGATTATTCATTTCATGGAGTATGGATGAGATTTATTTGTTGATACTTCTCAAAGTACATCAAATGAATGAAATTTTAATTATTTAATAGAATGAAAATGAGTAATTATATATTTTTATTTTCACTATAATAATGGTAAAAAATCAATAAAATATTCAAATTAAAATGAAAAATAAAATTTTTATCCTTTTATGATCATTTGTTTCTGAATTGACGGTGTCATCTATTCTCATTAAATAGTAATTTAATATCTTAAATAGATCCACTTTTCATCTACATATTTCAACTTCTCTCTAGTGTTCTATTCATTTCAGAATCCAAATATTCATTATTCTATATTACCATAATATTTACATTTTTTATTTGAATAATGATTTCTTTAATCCATTTTTACAGTGGTTTTTTTCAATAATGGTATTTTAAAATGGAAAAACAATTCTACTCTAAGCATATGTTTTACCTTTATCTACACATTTCATTTACATAATGAGGATTAATTTTTTAAGATTCCATTGATGGGGGTTGTTTTTATAAATTGGATAATCAAAGTCCTTGTTAACCAATTAATTTTATTATGAGAATGTCTAAATTTATACACATTTTAATCCCCTTCTTACAATGCTCCTGATAAAATTAAAAGGCTGTAATTTATTTAAGGTGGAAGAATTAAACACTATTATATTATAGAATGTATATTTTTTAAATATTTTTTTTGATATATTATGATTTATAAAACAACAAAAATAAATTAAATGTTGTATGTTTTACTAAGATAAAATATTACAAATCTTGATAAATATTAGTACACTACATAGATCCTATAAATATCAACAATGAAGAAAATAAAATTTCAATTAATATATATATATATATATATATATATATATATATATTTATCATATAATAATCCTCCACAGGGAAATCAATGAAGATAATAATTCAAAACACATCAACAGATGAAAATCTAATAATTCAAACTGTTATTGTTATTATGAGAGTGAGGTAATGATTTTTGGGATGATTGTGAGATTATATTGGAAGGATATATATTTGTTGTAATTCTATAATTATAAGACTCATATGTTTATTATGATTATAAATAATTTTAAATATTTTATATTTGGTATTATATAATCATAATATATAATTTTACATAATTTATTATAAAAATGAAGGATATGATATGATTATATTCATATTTTTCAAAACAATTAATGTGTTTTGTAAGTTACCTGAATAAATTATTCACTAGTGATTAATTAATCTAATAATTTAATTATTTAATATATATATATATTTATAATTTAATGAACTAACATTCATTTAATTATGTTTATTTAGTAAGGGATAATAATAATGAAATTTAATTCTTTGAAAATACAATTTCTAAAAAAATATTTTTATTTGATGATATTATAATTAGTTTCTAACAAATTGATAAATTATATTATATAAAATATATATAATTTTTATGTAACCATATCATAATAATATTTGGAATAATTATAGTTACTTTATAAAAATTCTGATTTCGGAGTAAATAATGAAAAATGATATTTTTTGAAAAACTGCCTTTATTGTTATAATATACAATAATTTTATTGTACCATTCTAATATTAATATTATTTTAATATTACGTATCATCTATTTTATTAAAAACTAATCCAACTAATTTGATATGAATTGAAATTATATTTGATTTTTTATATGTTCATTTTATACATAAAAAAACAATTCTCTGAGAACAATTTTTCAATGCTCTTGATACAGTTATATAAAAAGTAATTTATTTAACTTTAATAAATTGATAAATGAATATTTTAATTAATTTATATAATTATGTTCTTCAAATTTAGTAATTACATTAATTTCAAAATTTGTGCATTATGAATAGTAATGATGTTAAATATTTATCGTTGTGGTAAAGGGTTAATCAAGTTAATTATGGTAATAATCATATGATAAAGACACATAAATTAATATTACATCTTACTGGATGTGTGATATTTTCATATATCTACAAATATTCCAAAATGGATATTTTTTGTGCCACATAATGTTTTTATTACATTTAAAATATTAAATATTTTTTTAAAAATATAAGTCTGTCACTCCCATAACATATAAAATAGAACGTAATATCCTGTCTTCCTAAAACTTAAATAGAATAACAAATTAGAAAATAAATACCCCAAAATCCTCAAAAAAGATATAAAATTATTGTAGTTATTTTTATCTCCATAAAACCAAACCTCAAATCCTATATGTGTAATATATTGGATGTTTTCCAAAGAATAGGTATGACTCTTAATTGATTGTTTTCATGATTACCTCTTCTTCTACCTCAATCAAATATTCAATAAAAATGGTCATATAATAATCTCAATATTAAAAATAGAGATTAAATTTATTATATTTATGATAAAATAATTTTCATCATTTTTTCTATCCAATTGATAATGATGTCAATCTTATATATACAAACAGACTATTGTCTCAACATAGTGATGTGTTTTGATTTTCATTTCCACAACATTTGGATGGTAAAAAAATATGGATAAAATTAAAATATATAATATTTATGAAAGATTTATTCTTTTATAAAGATAATATATTTCTGTAATGGCCCATACCTCTCCAGCCCATTCGTTTGTCAAAAATAAGGTCACGAAGTGTTCTGGAGGGTAAAATGGAATTTTCTCACACTTTCCAGAATTTTGAAACTACATGCCGTGTAGTTTGAGTACACGCTGTGTAGTGTAACTACACGCAGTGTACCACCTTTTCGGGTATACCCCGTGTTGAAGGCCATGTCCTTACTGTGTGGAATAATGAGTACACACCGTGTGTCTGAACTACACGTCGTGTAGTCCTTCCCCACGTATGTGTTACCCTCAAACCGTGTGTTGACCAGTCAACGGCCGCAGAACCGTGTTGGAAGCCGCATGGAGACCGTGTAAAATAACCAAGTACACGCTGTGCACTTTTCCTTTTCTCTCCTATAAAAGGAAGGGTCCCCTCCTCCTTTCAACTCACCCCCTCTCCTCCCCTTTCCTCTGAGCAGAGCTCTACCAAGATACTCGAAGGCTCCTTTTCTTCCATAACTTCTTCATCTGAGCTCTGATTTATGATCCATCAACGGCCACCGGATCGTAACGACGAGGCGGAACTTCCGAACCTGGGTCCGTCATCTTTCCATCAGCCTTTCCTTTTCGACTTCCACCCGAGGAGGTTTTACCAGGACCCTACGGAAGTGACTGACGCCGACGGACTTCTTCCAAAGTTGATCTGGGGGTGCATTGCGATCGGAACCTATTGAAATAGGGATATTACCTTTGTCTCTCTCTCCCTTTTGCATCATGAGGGGTGGGTATCCTTTTGTTTTCATGAGAAATAGTTGAACCATTAAATAAAGATAATAACTGGTCAAACAACGGGGTTGGGAAGTTTGTGATTGCTGTTACTTTATATCCTATGATATTATGTTGTGAATTGAATGAGCTTCTGCTTACTGAAAATCCCGGTCGTTGGGGGACTTTTCTTGCGCAATTAAATGTTTCCCTATCTTTCTAGACCGTTTTTATATAACTTCGTGGAAATTGGTTAATCACATAAAGTTGGCTGATTAAATGAAAATCTGGAACCCTTGTGTGATCACCCAGGTTGAACAAAATGGAATAATGAACATGTGAGTGTTGTCTTGGTGGCATGTGATTGGGGTGTGTTGTGGGTTGTTATGGATAGGGTGAGCAGTGGGGCTGCGGTTGACTTGGTTGTGGGTTGGTGGGAGTGTTGTGTGAATGATGGGCAGCGGGGCTGCAATAAATGGTATTAAATGGATAATGATGTACGAGTTTCATTGTATTGTGTTTATGGTGGTTGGCAGTGGGGCTGCGGGGATGGGTTGTTTGTTAACGGACTATGGGTTGTGAATAATTTAATAAAATTGGAAGAGTTAATGAATGGTGAGACGTGGTAATAAAACAGAGTTAAATATCAATGGGGCTGGTTGGCTGATAAGAAGGGCTTGGTTGTGTTGCTTTTGTTTTCCTAACTTGATTTGTGGATGATAGGGATATGTTTTACGAACGATCAATGTGGTTGGTTGTGGATAGTTTCCCAGTAGTTAAGGAACTAAATAATCTAATTCTACTGAAACGTGAAAACCTAAATGGGGTTGGGGTTGTTTGTTGTATGCATGCTTCGTAGTAGCAGTTCCAAGGCACGTGCTCAGTTTCTTTGTTTAGAATCCATAGGATGGGCTGCGTGGTTGGTATATATATATATATATCTGTATCTTTTTTGTTTTATCGCACCCCACCCATGTTGAGCACTTAGTGCTGAACACTCCCATTTCATGGGAGAGGGTGTTTTTCCCTTAGTTACTAGCTTCTTACTGCTCCTTCTCCCCTAGGCAGTGATGGCTTGAGGTGACCTTACACCTAAGACTCTTCGGGTAGGTTTTGATTGGGGTGGCTTAGGCCCACGACTCTTCGAGAAGGTTCTAATTTTTCCCAAGAAACTTCGGGATGAGGCCTAGGTGTGTGCGGGCGGGATAGGTGGTTGTGAGTCCCAGGTGTGTGCGGGCGGGATACGTGGTTGTGAGGCCCAGGTGTGTGCGGGTGGGAGATGTGGTGGTGAGGCCCAGGTGTGTGCGGGCGGGGAGAGTGTTGCAGCGTCAGGACGTTCGTCGTTTGGAAGAGAAGCTAACTAAAGGGAACTGGTGTGGGGTACCCAATACTCTTGTTTCTTATATAATACTACCTGTTCTGCTTGTGTTTTGGTGAGTGTGGCTGGTGAGGTTGGGTGGATATAATTCCTTGCTAGGTTTCTTTTGTTGTTCTGACATGACATTAGGATGTCTCCCCACTTGTGCATGAGATCTTTAGGTTTCCCTACTGATTATACTTGTATACTCACCCTACGTTTACTTTCAGGATTCCAGGAGGACTACCAGGGCCGTGCGGGACCCTACTAGTTGGACAGTTGGAGTTGTTGTAGTTGCTGTTCTCTTGTTTTTTTTTTGGTATTGTACTTTGAGCTTTCTTGTACTTGTAGCTTGTTATAAAATTGTTTAAACATGCATGTGGGCTTGGTTTGGGTTTATTTCTATACAATTGTTCTTTTTTTCCTTTTGGTGGTTGACATGTCCTATTTCCCAATCCTAAATAATAAAAAGGGTAATGCCTCCCATATTTGTGAAAACTCAAACCCTTAGTGCTAGTCGCCACCCCAAGGCCTACTGGAGGCGGGACTCGGGGGTCATAATCTCCCTTTCACCATTGCCAGCTCAGGAGGGGCATCTTTGGTGGGAGGGGGTCGTGACAGAATGGTATCAGAGGTAATGGTTGAAAGATAGGATGGAGTCTGGAGTTAGACACAGTGAGGATTTCATGGGATGGTAGGGTGACAATGTTAGTCAATCTTGGTGCGTGACATAGGCCAGGGAATATTTGCTAAGACACGGGATTTTAGGGCCCCCCATGATCCGATGCAAGGACTCTGAGCCTACCGAATGACCAAGTGAGAATACATTGATTGCAGGGTAGAGACCCTAGGGAAGGTACATGCATCATCATGATCGTGTTTTACTTTATTTTGGTGTTCTGGGAAAGAAATTGAAATAAAATGATAAAATAAAACCTTGAGTTTCCTTACTACTTGGGCTTAGGCGATCCTTTTTTACCGTACAGATATGGCACCTGGACGTCGTCCCCAGGTGTCTTAGACTGCCGAGGTCCAGTAGATTCAGGTGGTCGATCAGCTGAGGATTGACCGAGAGGAGGAAGATAGCCAGTGGAAAAAGACTCTCCATTCTTTCCAGCGGCAGACCCTCAAGAAGTACGAGGGTAGTACTTCAGATACGGAGACGGATGGGTGGCTTGAGGAGCTACAGATTTGTTTTACCTTGATTCGTGCTCCGAGGGAGTACTGGGTTCCCCTAGCAGTTATTCAACTGAGAGGCACAGCGCGACAGTGGTGGACACTCTACCTCAGAGAGAGGATAGAGGCAGAGGTTCGTTGGGCTGAATTTGAGAAGGAATTCCGAGAGGAATTCCTTTCTTCCATGATCAAGGCAGAGAAGTGGCACGAGTTACTCTCCCTTCAGCAGGGGAGTATGTCAGTACGAGAGCTAGGGATCAAGTTCAAGGATCTCTTGCGCTTTGCTCCGGATCTCTTTCCGGATGAGGAGTCTCAGGTGAGACGTTTGGAGGAGGCGCTTCGTCCTTCACTCCAGTATGCAGTCACCCCCTTCACCCTTCCGACGTACTTGGAGGTACAGAAGAAGGCATAGGGTGTAGAGAGGATGCACTCACTGGGAGGTGCACCCCGAGAGGGGATCCAACCAGGCTCGTCGAAGGAGAAGGCAGTCAGCAGCAGGGCTCCTGCGATGGGACCTTCCAGGTTCAGGCCAGTGGGGAGCAGGCCCCAGTAGTTCCAGTTCAGATCATTGGGTCCACGTCCCTCTTTCACGAGCCCAGGACCGAGGTGTTTTTCTTATGGAGGTTTCAGGCACGTTCAGAGTCGGTGCCCGACCTGAGCTCAGTATGGTGCAGGTGGGCAGGTTTAACACCCACCTCAGCAGCACCAGTTGCCGGCTAGGCCCTTCCAGCAGCAGCAGGACCATGCTCCTCTGACGGCAGACATTGCGGGAGGAGGTCGACCTCAGGGTGCTCCTCAGGGACCTCGACCAGGGCGTGGTCGGGGAGGTGGACGACATCAGAGAGGCAGAGGAGCTGGGCGTGGACAGTTGCACGCAGCAGAGTTGATAGCTCCAGCAGGACCAAAGGTGGTGTGAGGTGCGATTTGTTTGTTCAGCACTCTTGTTTCTTCTTTGTTCGATTCGGGAGCTTCACACTCCTTTGTTTCACCTTGTCTATCCCATTCTTTGGGACTAGACGTAGAGGGACTTTCCGTACCACTTGTACTGAGTACACCAGTTGGAGGCCAGACCAGTGTATCTTGTGTTTTCCGGGAATGTGGGCTAACGTTGGGACCACATCGATCTAGTGGGGACCTTCTTCTATTACATATGCAGCCATACGATGTCATACTAGGCATCGAGTGGTTGTTTTCTGTTAGTTCCATTATCGACTACTTCCGGATAAGATCCGTGTTCTCCAACGTGGATGGGCAGCGTGTAGATTTTGTTGGCGAGAGGAGCTATTAGGTGGGAAGCTGGCGTGTGGAGCCTCTCCATTCCTTGTTAGGTGGGCTATCAGTGGTTCCAGTTGATACAGAGATGATGGATGTCCCGGAGGTTGTTTGGGTGTTCCTTGATGTTTTTCCTGAGGAGGTTGTGACTCTACCCCCCCCCCCCCCCGACGTGACGTTGAGTTTGGGATAAACTTATGGCCTGGTGCCCATCTAATTTCGATGGCCCCTTATCGGATGGTACCTTCGGAGTTGCGGGAGTTGCGGATTCAGATTGACAATCTGATAGAGAAGGGTTTTGATCGACCCAGCGTATCACCAAGGGGTGCTCCAGTTTTGTTCATGAAGAAGGAAGATGGTAGTCTCAGGCTATGCATAGACTACCGAAGGTTGAACCAGGTAATGTTCAAGAACAGCTATCCCCTCCCAAGGATAGATGATCTCTTCAACCAACTGAGGGGAGAAGGTTTGTTTTCCAAGATTGATCTACGATCTGGATATCATCATCTGAGGGTAAAGGACAGTGACATCTCGAAGACAGATTTTAGGTGCAGGTATGGGCACTTTGAGTTTGTGGTGACGCCGTTTGGAGTTACGAATGCACCGGATGTGTTCATGGGACTTATGAACGTTGTCTTCCGGGTGTTTCTGGACCAGTTCATCATTGTGTTTATCGATGACATCTTGATCTACTGAAGGTCAGAGGAGGAGCACGTTGAGCATCTCAGGGCAGTCTTGGAAGTCCTTCGACACCACCAGCTTTACTGGAAATTGTCGATGTGTAAGTTATTGACACAATAAGTTCACTTCCTTGGGCACATGGTGTCTCATCATTGAGTGTCAGTGGACCCATCAAAGGTGGAGGCAGTTGTTTCTTGGGCAGCACCCAAGGGCATGGCAGAAGTTCGTAGTTTCCTGGGGTTAGCAGGTTACTATCGGAGGTTCGTTTCAGACTTCTCTCGAGTTGCTGCTCCTTTGAAAGCTTTGATGAGGAAGAACCAGGTCTTCCTATGGAGAGATCAGTGCCAGAAGGCTTTTGACTACCTAAAGGAGAAGTTGGTCAGTGCTCCCGTACTCAGGTTTCAAGAGGAAGGGTTGTTTTATTAGGTGTTTTGTGATGCTTCTGGCCTTGGTCTGGGGTGCATGCTGATGCACAAGAAGGGAGCGATCTGTTATGGGTCTAGGCAGTTACGCCCTCACGAGCGTAACTATGCCACCCATGACCTAAAGCTTGCAGCAGTAGTGTTCACACTGAATTTTTGGAGACATTACCTCTTTGAGGGGTGCTTTGTGGTCTTCTTAGATCACAAGAGCCTGCGTTATATCTTCTCCCAGCGTGAACTGAACTTATGGCAGTGGATATGGGTCGAGTTTCTCCAAGACTTTGACTTTGAGATCTCTTACACTGAATGTAAGGGCAATGTTGTGGCTGATTCCTTTAGTAGGAAGTCTCATTAGGAAGTGGTTCGGGATTCCAATAATGCTTGGAACGCAATGGGAGAGTTGGCTTCCTTGCACTTGGATGCCATGGTAGAAGGTGTTAGAGGCTGTTTGTTTCAGTTGACCGTGCAGTCCTCCTTGCTGCAGCAGGTGGAAGAGTCTCAGTGGGGGGACTCTGAGGCAGAAGTGATGTGGGATCGTGTCGATCAGGGGAACACTCCAGAGGGATGGTCAGAGGACAGCCGACATCGGTTGATTTTCCATGGAAGGTTGTTTGTTCCAGAGGCAATGCGTGAGGGAATTCTCCATGAGTTCCATAGCTCAGCCTTGGAAGTACATCCTAGAGTTTCAAAAATGTACCGAGGCCTGAGGGAACAGTTCTGGTGGCCCGGGGTGAAACGGGAAGTGGTAGAGATTGTGGCTAAATGCCTATTGTGTCAGTAAGTGAAGGCTGAACACCGGGTTCCCAGTGGATTGTTGCATCCTTTAGATTTCCCTAAGTGGAAGTGGGATAACATATCAATGGACTTCGTCATATGACTACCCAGAGCTCAGGGTGGTTATGATGCTATCTGGGTGGTGGTGGATCGACTGACGAAATCAGCTCACTTCTTAGCAATTAAGGAGTCAGGACCGGTGAGTACCTTAGCACAGAGGTACATAGATGAGGTTGTGCGGTTACATGGAGTTACAAAGACTATCGTCTCAAATTGGGATACTCGGTTTACCTCACGAGTCTGGAGGGGGTTACAACATGCTTTTGTCACCCAGCTATGCCTTAGCACTACTTTCCACCCCCATACTGATGGGCAGACGGAGCATACTATCCAGACGTTGGAGGACATGCTGCGATCATGTGTTCTGGATTTCAGAGGATCATGGGTATGACACTTGCCTTTAATAGAGTTCTCCTACAACAACAACTTCCACTCTACTATTGGCATGGAACCGTTTGAGGCTTTGTATGAAAGGCCATGTCGTTCACCCATTTGATGGACAGAGGTTGGTAAGACAGGTGCTCTTGGGCCAGAGGTAGTGCAGATCACCACAGAGAAAGTCCAGCTTGCACGTGAGAGGATGAAAGCGGCACAGGACCGACAGAAGTGTTATGTTGATCATCGGAGGAGGCCCTTGGAGTTCGAGGTGCGAGATCATGTGTTCTTGATGGTTTCCCCTCGATGGGGGATGCAGAGGTTTTGGAAAGGGATCAAGCTCTCACCTAGGTTCATTGGACCTTTCGAGGTGATGAGGCGAGTCGGCGAGGTAGCATATCAGCTGGCCCTGCCACCTCAGTTGGAGAAGGTTCATGACGTCTTCTACATCTCTCAGATTCGTCGTTACTTACACGATGACTCCCACGTTATCAACTGGGGAGAGTTAGATATGGGAGACGACGCGACCTTCGAGGAATGACCAGTCAGGATCAAGGATCCTAAAGAGAAGTTGATCCGTGGATGAACCATTCCATTGGTTCGTGTGTTGTGGAGTCATGGCGGCATCAAGGAGAGAACTTGGGAGCAGGAGACCCAGATGCATGCTCAGTACCCAGAGTTGTTTTGACTTGTGTTTTCCCTTGTTCTTCTGAGCTTTGTGTTGATGTTGTACTTTGTACCTTTGATATATGGAATGCTTGGCTTGTCAGTTGTGAGACCTTTTTGTTTCCTTGTTCCCTGGTAATGTGTGACATGTCCGGATGTGTGGGGAAAGAGAAAAACCTGATCCTTAATCGAGACACATTAATGCGGATGCGATTGAACCCATGCGGGCGAGTCAGTTCCGCATAAAGTGGATAATATCTCGACGTAGGAGAAGGAATTCTTCCCCAAACCACATGTTCGGGCAGTGTGTTGGTTGTGTGGTGTTGGGGGTAGTGCGAGTTGAAGTATCCTAATGTATGAAAGTGGGAAGACCCAATTCTTAATCAAGACACATTAATGAGGATGTGATTGAACCCGTGCAGGTGAGTCAGTTCCGCCTAAAGCGGATAATATCTCTACATAGGAGAATGAATTCCTAACACATATGATTAGGGTTGTTGGTTGGGTTCCTTTGATAACGAGAACCCTAAGAGGTATCTTGTTGGGTTTCCTCTGTGTTGGTTTTTGAATTCTCGGGGATGAGAATGTTTTAAGAGGTATCTGATGTAATGGCCCGGACCTCTCCAGCACATTCCTTTGTCAAAAAGAAAATCATGAAGTGTTCTTGAGGGTAAAATGGACTTTTCCCACACTTTCCAGAATTTTGAAACTACACGCCGTATAGTGTAACTACACGTCCTGTACCACCTTGCCGGGTATACCCAGTGTTGAAGGCCGTGTCCTTGCTATGTGGAATAATGAGTACATGCCGTGTGTCTGAAATACATACCGTGTAGTCCTTCCCCGCGTATGCGTTACCCTCAAACCGTGTGTTGACCAGTCAAGGGTCGCGTAACCATGTTGGAAGCCTCGTGGAGACCGTGTAAAATATCCAAGTACACGCCGTGTACCCTAAAGTACACGCTGTGTACTTTTCCTTTTCTCACCTATAAAAGGAGGGTCCCCTCCTCCTTTCAACTCATCCCCTCTCCTCCCCTTTCCTCTGAGCAGAGCTCTCCCAAGAGACTCGAAGGCTCGTTTTCTTCTATAACTTCTTTTTCCGAGCATCGATTTACAATCCGTCAGCGGCCACGGGATCGTAACGACAAGGCGGAACTTCCGAGCCGGGATCCGTCGTCTTTCCTTCAATCTTTCCTTTCCGACTTCCACCTGAGGAGGTTTTTCTAGGACCCAACGGAAGTGACTGACGCTGACGTACTTCTTCCAAAGTTGATCCGAGGGTGCATGGCGATCGGAACCTGTTGAGGTAGGGATCTTACCTTTGTCTCTCTCTCTTTTATGCATCATGCGGAGTGGTTATCCTCTTGTTTTCAAGAGAAAAAGTTGAACCATTAAATAAAGATAATAACTGGTCAAACAACGGGGTTGGGAAGTTTGTGATTACTGTTACTTTATATCCTGTGATAAAATTTTGTGAATTGAATGAGCTTCTTCTTACTGAAAATCACAGTCGTTGGGGGCCTTTTCTTGTGCAATTAAATGTTTCCCTATCTTTCTAGACCGTTTTTATATAACTTTGTAGAAATTGGTTAATCACGTAAAGTTGGATGATTAAATGAAAATCTAGAACCCTTGTGTGATCACCCCGGTTGAACAAAATAGAATAATGAACATGTGGGTGTTGTCTTGGTGGCATGTGATGGGGGTGTTTTGTGGGTTGTTATAGATAGGGTGAGCAGTGGGGCTGCGGTTGACTTGGTTGTGGGTTGGTGTGAGTGTTGTGTTAATGATTGGCAGTGGGGCTACAATAAATGGTATTAAAGGGATAATGATGTATGGGTTTTGTTGTGTTGTGGTTATGGTGGTTGGTAGTAGGGATGTGGGGATGGGTTCTTTGTGAACGGACTATGGGTTGTGAATAATTTAATAAAAGTGGAAGAGTTGATGAATGGTGAGATGTGGTAATGAAACAGAGTTAATAATCAATGGGGCTGGTTGGCTGATATAAAGGGCTTGGTTGTGTTGCTTGTGTTTTCCTTACTTGATTTGTGGATGGTAGGGATATGTTATACGAACGATCGATGTGGTTGGTTGTGGATAGTTCCCCAGTAGTTAAGGAACTAAATAATCTAATTCTGCTGAAATGTGAAAACCTAAATGGGGTTGGGGTTGTTTGTTGTATGCATGCTTCGTAGTAGCAGTGCCGAAGCACGTGCTTAGTTTCTCTGTTTAGAAGACATAGGTTGGGATGCGTGGTTGGTATATATATATATATATATATATCTGTATCTTTTGTGTTTTATCGCACCCCACCCATGTTGATCACTTAGTGCCGAACACTCTAATTTCATGGGAGAGGGTCTTTTTCCCTTAGTTACTAGCTTCTTCCTGCTCCTTCTCCCCTAGGCTGTGATGGATTGAGGTGACCTCACACCTAAGACTCTTCGGGTAGGTTTCAATTGGGGTGGCTTAGGCTGAAGACTCTTCGGGCATGTTCTACTTTTTCTCAAGAATCTTCGGGATAAGGCCCAGGTGTGTGCGGATGGTATAGCTGGTTCTGAGGCCCAGGTGTGTGTGGGAGGGATACATGGTTGTGAGGGCCAGGTGTGTGCGGGTGGGAGATGTGGTGGTGAGGCCCAGGTGTGTGCGGGCGGGGAGAGTGTGGCAGCGTCAAGATGTTCTTCATTAGGAAGAGCAGCTAACTAAAGGGAACTGGTGTGAGGTACCCAATACTCTTGTTTCTTATATACTACTACCTGTTGTGCTTGTGTTTTGGTGAGTGTGGCTAGTGAGGTTGGGTGGATAGAACTCCTTGCTAGGATTCTTCTGTTGTTCTCACGGGACATTAGGATGTCTCCCCACTTGTGCATGAGAGCTTTAGGTTTCCCTACTGAGTATACTTGTATTCTCACCCTACGTTTACTTTCAGGTTTCCAGGAGGACTACCAGGGCCGTGTGAGACCCTACTAGTCGGACAATTAGAGTTGTTGCAGTTGATGTTCTCTTGTTTTTCTTTTGGTATTGTACTTTGATATTTCTTATACTTGTACCCTGTTATAAAATTATTTAAACATGCATGTGGGCTTGGTTTGGGTTTATTTCTATACACTTGTTCTTTTTTTCCTTTTGGTGGTTGATTGTCCTATTTCCCGATCCTAAATAATAAAAAGGGTAATGCCTCCCATATTTGTAAAAACTCATACCCTTGGTGCTAGTCGCCACCCCGGGGCCTACTGGAGGCGGGACTCGGGGGTCATTATCTCCCTTTCACCATTGCCATCTCAGGAGGGGTATCTTTGGTGGGAGGGTGTCATGACAATTTTTTACCTAAATATCCTTTCATATGTTGGATAATGAAAAGGTCACTCCTGTGTACATCTGGACTACCACCTCCACGAAGCTATCGGGTCCGTTATACATTACTAACTTAGATGGATGGTCATATAGATGGAACTAATAAATAAATATTATATGAAAAAAATTATTATGATTATATAAAATAAAAATAATTTATAATTTATATCATTTCCACCTATAATAAAAGTGAAATCATCGCTCATGTGTACCTGTGGACTACGTCCATCCAGAGACATCATATTTCACTATTTATGTTTTCCCATCATATATGGTTATAAAATTGTATTGAATATAAAAAATGTATAATTATTAATAATTATAATTATTTTGATGATGTAACAATGGAAAATTTTAAAATGGCCAGTCTACTAAATTTGTATTGGGATGATGAATCGAAAAATCTAAAAACATATAATATAAACATAACAGAATACATTAAAAGATAAAATATAGTAATAAAATATACAAAAGGAATAATTATAATGGAATGAAATGAAAATGATTATTAATAAACTAAATAACTAATTTAATTTTATTATTCAGAAGCTAAATAATGTAAATTGCTATATTTTACTTTAGGTAATTGATTTCTAACCTAATATTCAATCATCTAAGACTAATCCATTTTGACCACATGTTTTTTTCTATGTTTTATATTCTTCCATATAAATTTTATTAGTTGTTAAATTAAATAATTTCAATTGGTTTCAAAATATTTTCATGTCCTATCCTTCAATGTTTTTTTGATTTAAATGTTACTAAAGTTGTAAGGAATATTTCTTTAAATAATTATTTTAATGTATTCCTTTAAAATATTTTTCATATATATCCATTTTCACCAAAATATAAAAAAAATTATTAAAAAAAAGAGATTTTTTATTTTAATTTGAATATAAATTTTTGTTTCGATAAAATAAATTAAAATTTAATTATTTCATCATTTAACATGTGGGTCACTAATGACTCATTTTACCAAAGTATAAAAAAATGTGTTCTTAATATATACAGGATGAATGGATTTTCTACCATCAGTTTAATTATTTTTATTAATATTATTCATTATGTTATCATGTTTTTATAATATAAATTCAACTCTTATTATCATTAGGAATTTTAAATTGTAAAGTGTTTTAAAAAAAGGGATATTTCACTGTGATTTGTTCTAGTGAAATATACTTCACTTATGGGTCAAAATTAATTTTTCAAGAGACATTTGAGGAAAAACATGAAATATCAAAAACATAATCTTCATGATATTTTAATAGATAATTATATATTAAGAAAGATTATATTTATATACCTCATGATGCTGGATAAGCATAATATATCTCTATAATGTATTGATTAGTGAATATTATCTGAAAGTGAAATTTATGGGAGATAACAAGGATTTTTACTCCTATAGAATTAGCCATAGTTTAGTTATTTTGACATGATCCAAATATGAGTAAATAAATTATGAATATTATTCTCCATAATACCAATTCTATTCTTTAGAATTTTTTTATGTACATATTTTGATTTTATGTGGAATAAAATGTTTTTGAATATTTAATGGTGATGGCATTTTTAAGGAAGGTTTTAACGAGTTCTCATATTCCACATTTTTTATAATTTTCTATAATACTAAAGGTTTTCAATGTTTTTTACCATGAATTTTTTTATTTTACCATGTAAATATTACTTTTATATAATTAATGAGTTATTTGGAAAATTGTAAACATTTTTATAGTTTTTTATTTTTATCCAAGAGAAAAATATATTTTAAATAATTTTTTAAATTTTAATAATATTTTCATTCTTATCCCAAAATTGTAATGTTTATTTATAGAATATATATGAGGAAGAACTATTTTGATGTGTAGCTCTAAATTAATATATTTATCCTTGAAAAAATAATGTGTGTCATGAAAGAAATAAGGCTGTGATCTTAGGAATCCATTTTTTTGAAAAAAATTGACAACGTTTGTTACTGTTCCCAATGTATTGTAATGTATTGTTTTTCATTTTATATAAATATATAAACTTGAAATTTCATGGGAAATAAATGATCAAATGTAATAATAAATCATTTATTTATGGTTTAATATTGACATGTGTCATTATAAAAGGATTCATTATTATGATTCATATTTTTTCTGAAATCTAAATCTTTAATAAAACCCTTCTCTGATAATTTTTGCATATTTTAAACGTTATTATTCATCATTTTTTCAAACTTAATATTATAAATTATAATAAGGAATCATTTACATTGAAATAAATTATATCAGTACATCCACATATATCTAGTTAATATAATTGGAGTCTGGTTTCGACATGAAATTATTATTCATAGATCCACCCTAAACTAGAAAGAACAAAAAATTCATCCTTAACACCATTGTGGCAAGTTATCCTCCACAGGACATGTACATAGAGTAAAAATATTAAATAAATAATTATAAAAAAACATTTTTATTAAACCTATTATGTTATGGTACGTAAAAATATTATGATCATTTCCATGTAATCTTTCATAATTCTTCATAGCATGACCTTCTTTGTATCAAAATGATCATTGTTATGTCTGGAAAATCTAGAATTGTTCTCAAGTCCAAATTAAATTTCATCAAGGGACATCATTATCATTTATTGATCTTATTATATGAATAAAAATCATCCTTCAAACCAAAATTTTGCAACATTTATTAATGTATTATGATATGGGATTAGTTTCGTTAAGTAATGGTGCAATAAGGATTTTTTCCATCTAATAGATACAATTGATGGGTCCAAATTTTTTGTTGTATTACATTTAATGAATTTTAATATTTAGTTGTTAAAAATTATTATGGTCACATTATAATTTTCGTTATAAATTATATTGTTCGTTGCAAACAACATTTTGAGATTTTATATATTTTATGCCTATAGTTTAATCTTTTATTATCTATGTTTGAGAACATTTCTCTATAATAAATATTCTAATAAAAATGGGGTGTCTGTTAGAGAAACAATTTCTATAATTATTTTTAATTGGTATTAGATACCATGATTAAATCATGTTAATGTGATGATGTACATAGACTAAGACATATGAGAAAATTGATTAAAGTTTAAATAGAACTATGTGTTTGAAATGGTGAAAATGTTTATAAATTATATCTTGGAACATATGATCCACCTTTTACTTGTGTAATAATTATTAATTTATAAAATTTTAATTTTATCCCAATCATAAATAAATATTTATTTTTATATAATTGTTTGATAAGATAGTGTTTTTTAATGATTAATAAAGGGTGTTGTTCTATATATAAGAATTAAATGTTTTAATTAATTTTAAATATAGTGAATGATTGATTTATTATAAACATTGATAATTTCACATATAACATAAATGAAATTAATGTTGATTTAGTGTATTCTGATTCCAATTATCTACCTAATTTCCACCTTGTTCATACAAAAAAGAAACATATTTAAGGGTTCAATATAGATGGATTATTTTAATCATTCAATTTTTAATGATTTGAAGAAAAAAAGTCTAGTAAACTTGTAAAATAACCCAAGTGCTATATAAGGAAAATTTTAAGAGCGTAGTAGGTTATTATATATTATATATAGTTTTTTTACAAAAAATAACGATTTCAAAATAATGTGGAGGATATAGAAGCTTTGTAACGTATAATAATAACTCCATCAAATATTATTATTATTTATAAAAAGCAATTTGATGTAATTTAAAGTTTAAAATACTTTAAAATGTACATTATTAAATCAAAAAAAAATTAAGATTATTTATTAATATTGTTGAAGGGAATATATAAAATTTATCTTATAAATCATTTAATATATTTTGGAATAGTTTAACAACTCTTTCATCCCGAAAAACCAAAAAGGATTGTATCTAAAATATGATATCTTAGATTTATGAAAATGGGTTAATTGATAATTATTCAATGTGACCTTCTTATATCATTTTAGTACTATTCTATAGAATAAGTATTTTTATACAAAATCATATTCAATTAAGGATATATATAAATACAATTTAAGAGATTTAGAATCAAATTTTCTACAATTAATATTCAATGAGGAATCGATGGTTTCAAGAATGAATAATATGTTTAGGTTTAATCAAAAAAAATTATAAATTGGACAAACTAATTTTTTTATTATCGTTAGCATGTTATGTGGAATTTTATTTGTATTCCCACTAAACAAAAAATGTTTGTTCCCTAATTTTTTTTCAAAAATAATTATCCTATTACATATACATTCAATGTGAGGGATGTAAACCATAGATTAGTTCATTAATAATATATTAGAACTTTTTTTATATATAAAGAGGGATAGTTTTAAAATGTATAATAAAAAACAAATGAACATATATTATTGAAGATCATCAAAAGTCTATTAATCTTCTTTATAATTTGAAGAGATATTATATCATGTGAAACTCTATTATGGTAAGATCGTATTTTTAGGGTAACAATATCACAATACACATACCTTTATTCAAGATTGATATTAGTGATTAAATACAAAAATTATTATCAAATTAATTTTAAAAAATGAATTTTAATTTTTTATATAACATAAAAAATTTCTTGGGTATAATTTTTTTAAAAAATTAGATGTATTATATTATAGGTTTATTAGTGAAAATTATTGATTTTACCAAAATATTATATATTGTGACATTATACCAATTTGACAATAACATGAAAAATTATAAAACACTTTTAATATGAAATTTTTATATTTAATTACTAATATAATTCATATAAAAATGTATTATTGAACATTGAAATATATTCTAAGCATTTCATCAATCTAACTAATTTTTTTTTTCAAATAAGAACTCTTTTAGTTGTTCTTTATTAATCTTGTATAGGCAAGATTAATTTAATTTTGTGGTTTGTTTGAATGAAAATATACCGCCAATAATTTAAATAAATCCAATTAGTTCCATCACTTTCAATGTTATAATATTTATGTAAAATAATTTTGATAATTAAAAAACATTTCTTATAAAAATAGATTTTAGTGTCTTTTCAAAATTTTATTCCAATTAACTCCTCCCATTTATGAAATATAAATTTTATAAAATATATTCCATATTATAAATCATCAAAGTTAATAGAATATAAAAATTTAATGATATTAATTGGTCATAATTCATATTGAAAAACCTAAAAAATTGATACATTTAAGTTTAAATGTGTTTTCATAGGGTGTAAAAAATAGATAATGTTAAAAATTATGTATTCAATTATCTACATATCAACCATTAAATATATTTAAACATTATATTTTATAAAATTTTAATATATTTTCACTCAGTTACACATTCAAATAAAAAACTTTATATTATTTAAGTTACTTCATATAATTTATATCCCTCCCCACACTTATAAAAGAGAATATTTTCTCTTACCATTTTCATAAGAATTAATATATCCATATTTTCCAAAGAATGACCCAAAAATATTTCTATTTTACTTTAATTCATTATTGGAATTTTTTAATTCTATCAATTCAATCATATAAATGGATAAAGTGTAATCCAAATGTGGTTTCTCAAAAAATATGTAATTGTCTTGATAACTCATTAAATGATAATTTCATCTTACAATTACAATAAATAATTTCAACACATAATAAAATATTTATTCTAGTATAAAAATATATTGATATATTATTATGAATTTTTATTCCCACATTTAAACTCTATACAATAAAAGAAGAAATGGATGTATCTCTCATGTTTATAGCTAGACTACCACCTCCACTAGAAGATATGATTATTTTCAATCATCATTGGTTATAATGATGGATTTTTTTACATATTAAAGTATATAATTTATTATTATTTTTAATTGTAATATATTTTTTTAACATCTAACTATCTAAAATGTTTGGAAATGATAATGTCACTAATGCATACGTGTGGACTACCACATCCGTGAAGAAATTTTATTTAATTTTTATTTCTATGTTACCTTCTTAGTAATAATAATATATTTAATGAATATATAAATAAATAAATAAATAATATATTAATTATATAATAAATATTCAGTAAATAAAAAAAAATATTTACCTTTCTCCCTTTCTATAGATCATCAAGTTTAAACACCACTATTTGTATGTATATACTTACATATCTAGGAACTGATGTAATTCATTTTCATCATTGCCTAAAAATAATGGTTACAAAAGTAATAGATTTATTAAATATGATTATTATGATGGTATTATGGGTCTAGAGATAATGAAATTGTGATTAATATGAAAGGATCAATAATACTGAATGAAAATATACATAAAAATGAAGTAGTTTACACTCAAAAACATTGATTTTGATAATGAATTATTATTAAATAGGTGATGAATTATTATAAGTGGATAATATATGATATTATTATAATGTATTTTATTTTGTTATATATTAATAATAAATATATTTTTATTATAAATGTTTTTATATTCACGTATGATTAAATTAATAATTGATGTTAGGATTTATCTCACAATCAAACACTTATTCAAGAATTTTTATGTTTAGGTTTTAATTAGAGTATTTTTATTATCACTTAACATAAACCCAATATACATTCTTATCCAATAATTATTTCAAGAAATTATATTATTCCATTTTATATTTTTGGCCATAAACACTAAAAGTTATGATATAATTTTTTTATTTAAATAGACTTTGTTTGTCTATTAGATCGGGAAGCATTTCCCCTTCTCATTATTTTATTTGAAATGTTCTGAAGAATGTTTTTTTATATCCCCTAATTATTTATTAATTGAATTTATTTCCAATTTTTTAATTTCTAAAATTCAAATTAAAATTAATATTTATGGAATTTCTCAAATGAATTAGTTTTTAATAATGGAGTTAAAGAAATATTTGTTAAAATTATACAAAAAATGTTTCATTTCCAACTATCATGACAATTATTTTCCTTTAATATTACTTTACTTGATTCCATTTTTCTTTTCAAATAGAATTATTTTTATTTTTTATAAAATTTATAAATTTCATATAATATATTTAAAAATCAAATGGGTATTTTACTTAAAAAAAGTTCTTTTGAACATAAAAAACCAACTATGTAAACATCCAATGATGAATCATATGCCTTAAAAGGTATATATTGAATTGATACCATCCACCAAATTACTTTTGATGGATTTTTATCATGATGATTCATTTTCTTCTAGGTAAAAAAATTTCCATTGTTTTTTATTGTTTTGAAATATAGATATTAATATTTATTATGTATTATATTCACCATTTTCATATCACATATTATGATTCCATTAGAATTTGTGAGTGATTCCCATGTCCCATTATAACCCCAAGATGTATAGGTAGGTCTTATGAGACAAATTTTATAGGGTATTTTGTGTACTCCATACCTAATTATATATGATGTTTTGGAAAAAAATTTGATTGAATGATTATGGTTTCTATTAATATACATTATATTATTATAGAATTAGTTTTTATTAACCATCAGATTATTTAAATGGATATTAAATCCGTGGATTCACTCCCCTTTTCCAGATATTAGGTAAATAGATTTTTTTTTGTTTTTTATCTCTTATTTATTATTTTTGATTCATTCAACCTCTTATTTATTCTATTGAGTGATTTTAGTTACTAATCATGTGATCTAACACATTATTATTTTTCTAATTCCTCATGTTACCATGAAGGGATTTTAAAATTATTCTATAAATGTATAAAATTAAATGATAAAGTAATAAATACAATATTTATTGGGATTTCATGTTTTCAAATATAATGTTAAAATCATATATGTATCTTGTCTCTTAGTACCATTAATCTATTATATCCCAAAGGATGCGATATCGTGTATCTAATACTAATTTTAAATGATATCCATTTTCTCTAGGTTAATGGGGATAATTTGTAATAGTTTTAATCACAGAATGTTTACTATAAAATATAAGAAATTATTTTTCAGAAAAATAGATTATTGAATATAACCCTATGATATCATCTGAGGATAAGTCTAATTATTGAATAATTAAATTATTTTTTTAATTTAGAGATTATGTGTATTTTATAGAAAATAATTTTTTTCGGACATTGGTATGTGAATGTTGCAGTGGCAAATATTCACTTCTGGGTAACATCACTAAAAGGGGTAGATTTTGTATATCTCAATTTTCACTAGTGTAAGATGATTTTTACTATGAATACACACCTAACTGGACACTCATAAGGATGTAGTTTTATTGATTAACATACTATTTAAAACCCATTATCTAATAGTTTAATTTTTTATAATTCAATGTTATTTCAAATATGGTAGTCTTATGATGATACAATTTTGTATAAATAAATTTTATGCTTTATTTTTCAAGTGATAAAGATAATTAATAATTTTATACTAGGGCATAAAATTATTAATCTGATGAGATAATTCAGTTTATGAGATTATTTTGAAAATTCCCATACTAGAAGGAAGATAAAATTCATTAATTCACCAAATCTATGTATGTATTTTACTATTAGGTAAATGTAGAAGCCAAATATATATATCTGAACATATTATAACAATATTAGTGTAGTTAACTTTTATTATAACCAACAACCATTCCCATTTGGAGTGTCCTACTTGAAAAATACATGGTGTAATGATGTTGGACCACTTAATGTTATAGAATCCATCGTCATTCACTGGTAATCAAAATTCACTATTTAATAAGAGATAAATTAACACCATGGATAATATATTACACACTTTAGGATATAGTTGAAGAGGAAAAATTATCATGGTACTTTATGAGCTTATTTGAGGCACTAATCAATGGGGACATATCAAAAACACTATAGAGTCAAATGAAATGAATTATACTAAATGAAAAATTTTCTAAGAGATATTCTTCTAAAAACACATTCTATATGAGAAATGAGTTGATATGAAAAGGAAATTTTTCAATCCATGGAAAATGAGTGCAGAAAATATTACAAAATATGATGATAATATTCCAATATCAAATAATCATATTCTAGATTATAAATGTATTATAGGAAGTAAGGTTGATCATTTAATTAATAGAATATTTAATTTTATTTAAATATAAATAGTATGTCATATGGTTTTAGACAATTTTATAATATAATCAAGGGACCTCAAGATAGAAAATGAATTTTAAAATTATATTTTTTCCATGGAAAAAAATTTATAAAACAAGAGGATGAGAACACTATAAAATGAAATACCAAAAAGGGGAAATGGGATGTTTTAAATTTATAACATGTAATAATTTTCAAAATAAACACCATGTAATATTCTTATTGGTAATTGGAGTTCACTTCATTAGTGGAGATATAGACCAACCTGATTTTGATTATATGGTCTCTAAAAGATGTCACCAATTCCCAATAAAACAATTGTACTGAGATGGGTCACTATTTAAATGAATACCCCAGGAATTGATATAATTTTCTTAAAAAACACTGAGAAATCATGGCCAAAATTATATGATCACTAATGTTAAGGTTAATGTGACCAAAAAATAGTGGTAGGTCAATTGATCATAGAATCATATATAGATAATTCAATATTTCATTATGGATCATAACACTCATTTTTATCTTCCATGATTTACATTAAAATTATATATTTTCATAGAACATAATGGAGTGAGTAACCAACCAAGACTCATAGTGGTGATATTCTAAAATAAGTATTTTCTATTCATATCCTATTAATAAACATAGTGATGTCATATTTTAAATCATCATTATTGTTCTACAGATTACATTGATATAATCCTCTTTATGGATTGGATTCTAAATTACAATGAATAAATTTGTTATCAATAGAAGAATATTGTGTTTTATGATATAAATATTGAATTAATTTTCATTAGAGGGGAGAAAACAACATTAAAATCATTTCAGGGTCCACATCCAGTAAATATCCACAATAAAATTATTTTGGATAAAGAGTAGACACAAATTATATAGGGAAAAGATCTCCTTAGAATAAATTATTCTCAAATTATATAGTAATAAAATGTTGTATTTCTTAAAAAAATACAAGGAATCCCAACTAGACATGATGTTGGGTTCTCCACTGATCACATCCCTAACGAAAAGCCTATATCTAATATTACCATCATAATGGATAACATAGTTACCTCAGATTAAAATAAATGAATATTATGTCATTTCAGAAGAACATTTAACATATTTAAAAAATACAACCGTGAGGACTCTAATAGATTAGTTTCTTTTTAAATTTATAATATATAGTCTTTTAACATTGTGAAATATCTCTAAAGAATCCCATAAATAACTTCCCCTTTAGATAACCCACATAAAACTTTTCGTCAGTGAGAGATGAATGTAAATATAAGAAAGGTTCATCTCATATGAACATTATGGGTAAAAGAGAGATACATCAACATAATATAATTATTAGGGTATAAGAACATGGTCATAAAGTTGAAAAGTATTACCATTCATATCAACGAAAATAAACATGAATCATGATATAAATTTTTGATATTCATTATACACGAATCATAAGGTAATCAAGAGTACAATCCAGGAAAACATATCATTGTAATAAGACATGGAATTATTTCATGCCCATAAGCATTTAAAATTATTTCAATATTTTATAAGGATTAATGACAATGTCATCTTAATTGAATGTGTTCACTTCCCAAACCATCTTTTATAGTTATAGTTCCCTCCCATGATCATGTTAGTATATTAGGTTTACTCCCAAGTCAATCATAGCAGACAAAGTCCTTTACTGAACCTAGTTCACTTCATGAACCAACCTTTTTTATCTCGTGGGATATAAATATTTACCCAATGCATTGTTTTGTGAGATATAGGTTCCACCTTTCTCGTAATTAAATCATACATACATGTCACATAATATCATAAAAATAATTTCATAAAAAAATGAAATTGAAATCATAAAATTTCATCATATCATAACTTATTTAAAATAGAAAAGTTTAATAATAATTTCATCAATCAGTAACCAGTTATAAGAATATGTTTTCAAAAGTATATAACCCCTACAATATAAATGTGTTTAATTAACATAAAACTTTTGAATGTGTAACGGGTTTCATAAAACTCATGCCATGAAAACATAAACCATTCCGAGAAAAAATATGAATGTAACTCTTGGATCATATACCTAGAAAGTCATGAGTAAATCCAATGGATTGAATACTATCTTGAAAATAAATTTGAAATAATTTTAAAAATAATTATAGATGAAAAATATACCTTTTTTTAAAATATATTTTTAAATGTAAAACCATTTGATTTTTTTAAAATGATCTTAAAAACATATAAAGTATCCATGTAAAATATTGGAAAATGATTTTCCATGAAAAAATATAAATTAATCTTGAAAAAAATTGAATAATTTTTCCATAAAAACATATAATGAAATCCTGATTACATTTTTAAAAACATTTTCCCTTAAAACTTATAATGGTAGCAAGAAATCACATATAAAATATTTTTACCTAAGAAGAAATAAATGAGGCTTGAAAACATTTCAAAAACATTTTTCTTTTGTAAATTACATTTATTAACTTAAATAATATATAATTTTTTTAAATACTTTATATTTAAAAATAATCATTAAAATATTTAAAATAATCTTTAAAAATTTTTTGAAAACATTTTCCTTGAAAACCTATAAAAAATATTGAGAAAAATATTGAAATCCATTTTAATAGAGACCCATTATAAAAAAATAAATCTCTATAATATCAGGAAAATAATTTTTCTAATAACATAATCATGTAAACATTCAAAAAAACCTTCAACGATATGACAGTATGAATATAGATCAATCTATTGATACAAACATTCCTTTTTCGGTGTAAAATATTTTGAAAATTTCCTCAATCTGAAAATTAAAAGAAGATAGTATTATTAAACAAATATTTTAAAGGAAAAACATATATAAAAATTTATTTTAGTGATAATAGGATAATATTAGAATGTTTTTAAAACATTTTTAGAAAACATGGTTTCAAGAGAACATAGATTTCTGAACGAAGAGAGAGATAAAGTTATAATATCTTCAAATCATTTTATCTATTATTCGGTGTACCACATTGTGGGAAAATGGAACCAATAAATTAATATATCATGAATAACCATAGGATAAGAAATATAATTATAGTTCTTGAGATATGGATCATAATATTTATTAATATAATCATAATCATAAAAAATCTTGATAAAGATGAGATTGTAACAATTATCACATACCACATTAGTAAATTTTAATCATAATCCCCATGATAAGATGAGAATAAAATAAGATTAATATATATGGAAAATAATAATATACATTCTTCAATATTTTAATGGAATTTATATAAACCTTTTAAAATAATATTTTTGAATAACAAATTATGTGTCTCAAAGAATGAATATTCAGACGAAGTTTCTTTACCGAATTGGTTACTCTTGAACCTTAAACCATAAGAAAGTGTGTTCATTAAATGAGTATGTAAATTACCATTAATTTAAGTATAATATTCATATAATACATTCATGGAGAGTATATAAAACACAGAAAATGAACAATTTTTGAATAAGGATTTGGTCTTCTAGAAATAAACGTGAGACTATAAGTCCCATTACAACATGAGAATCTTTTTAGTCATGAGAACTATGAAAGAATAATATCAATTGAAACATTGGATATCATTAAATAGTGTAAATTAATAATAAAAAATTTCATATGGAAGTATATACACAACATAAAAAGAATTAGTGTTGGATATAATATATATCTCAAAAAATAAAAGGGAGACAATAATGCTCTTACCATAAGTCTTGACTTTCATCATACCAATTCAAAATTCCTTTATTATAAATATAATTTTATTATAAATATAAAAAATAACTATATTATTATATATCAGAACCTATATTATAATTTTATATCATTATATTACCCATTTATTAATAATTTCTTATTTAACTTACGTTATGGGAAATAACCACATTGGTTTTCGTATATGTTCTAACTTTTTATTCTTGATCCTCTTACTTATATCATGATTTAATAACTTATAGAATGTAAAACATGATGTTAATATTATATAGGTTTATTATATATGTATTTAAAATAATCTATAAAATATTTAAAAATAAAATGAAATACAACATTCATTAAGATGGTAGGCCATACGTATGCATGAACACTATTTCAATTTTCTTATCATAATATTATTGAAGTAAAAGAAAATTATATATATATATCATTAAATTTGAATTATTATGTCACAACGATAAAATATTTTTAATAAAACTATATTTAATATAATCCATGTAACGCATTAACGAATCACATAGCTTTGAGTATGTGGTAGTCCATATATCCACAAATGTTTTTATATTAATCTTACAAAATGGAAAGCAAGATGGTATGTGTAACATAAAAATTCTAGAATAAAAAATACATAAAAATCATCATATATATCATTTGAAAATAGCATATACACCATTATTCATACCCTTCAGAGGTTGTAATGGAAAAAGGAACACCATTAATTTTGGAGGTGGTAGTCTTCAATACACATGAATGAAGAAAGTGTATCCCATTTGATGGAAGTGTGTGTGACTACGGGTGAATCCCTTAGCATAAAAAAATCTCAGAAAATTTAAGATACTTTTTTTATTATATAATATTAATATTATAATAATATAGGTTGTGGATAAAGAAATAAAACTGAAGTTCGTATAGAATGATGCTAGCTCTTCGTTGGGCAATTCATTGTTTTTTTCCCAAAGGGGATTCATTGGTCGGTATTGTGCCCTGTGTTATGCCTTAATTTTGAATTTAGGTGCACCTGTATGTTATTTTGGTCAATTTTTTCAAGGAAATATGGCTTGATATATTTCATGGTGTGAGGGGAATGTGTTCCCATTTATAGTGGAGGAGGAGTATAATTCTTCTAAATATAAAAAGGAAAAACCTTTTGAGAGGTATACCTTATATAGTGTTCTATAATAATGGTCGATATTAGTAAACATCGATACAATGTTCTATAAATGGATAAAAATTTTAATTTTATCATGTTTTTAGGTTTTTTTTTTCCTTATGTTATAGTTTTACCATAAGTAAACTCATTTTACCTCAATAATTGTAATTAATTTTCATTATGTTCACTATTGTTTTTGGTCAAAAACCTAAGTTCTACTTTCTAGAAATTTGAAAATAATTTTATTCAAAATATGGAATCAATTTTTCTATATTAAAGACATATAAGTGGAATAATTTAATGTAATATTAATCTAGTAGATGGGATGAGACACCATGTTTTTTGAGTAAAAAAGTGTGAATGATTGATTGAAAAGTTATTATATCAAATTACAATGTGAAATTTATTCTAATGATATAAATTGGTTGAATTTATGTAATAATGATTTATTTATTATTTAAATCCAATGTTAAATTTAATTTAACTATAGAAATAAATTATTGTATTTTTTAATTTTTAATTACAATTTAGTGGTTTCACTAAACATTAAAAAATGAAACACCTAAGAAAAATACCAAATATTTAACATAAAAGAAATTTTTATATTCATATTTTAAAAATAATGTTAATTCTATCAATGGATATTAAAAAAAGTACCAGTAATTATATTTTAATTAGGTTTCCTATTCAATGAATGTAAATTTACCTTTTAGAAAGAATAAATATCATTAAGCATAAAATTGAATTTATTCTTATCTGTTTTCTATAAAACAGTTGCGATTAATGCTAAATATTTTATTGAAAATAATATATTTATATATTTTTTATTAAAATTAATTTATGAAAATTTGTTTAATTAATTTATTGTTATAAAAAAATTTCAATTTCATAAATATTGTCTTCCATTAAAAGATTTCCAATATTATCAAAAGAATTTTATTTTTATTTTTAATTAATTATTCACCGAATAATTCATATTATATACATTTTTAAACAATTTTTTTATAATTTAATTAGTACTATTCATAAACTATATTAAAATGTATATCCAGTAACTATAATAATATTTTAATGATAATATCTATTGTATATTGTAGTTTTCTAAAAGGTGGTCTTGTGTGTAACACAACCTATCAATGGAACTCAAAATAGTGTGTGAAAAAAATCCAAACATAGTGTTAACATTACCAAAAGAAAACTTTATTTTTATATGTACCAAAATATTAATTTGGTGTTGTGTAAAAAAAACCAAAATAAATTCTTTCTTATAATACTAGCTATATTTAGTGTCGCATAAATTAAAGAATCGTGAAATGTCTAATATAATTTGAAAAAAGTATTTCTAAAATTATCTGTGTGTTCCATTCTACCCCCTTAAATTGAATTGATATTTAAAAATTATTCTTGGTTATCGAATGTTTAATAATGGTAATTTTCATTCCTAGACATCTATATAATTAAAATGATTACAAAGAATTCTTTTTAAAAGAGAATGTTGGAACTATAGAGGTTACCAAAATTTACTAACAAACAGGCTTCCACATTGGATAACATAGTTGGAAATTGAAAAAATGGACATAGAATATAAATTTAACTATCATGTTCTAGTGGATAGTTGTAGATAACATAGTTTGGATAACGTTAATAATCACAAATACATAAATATTTTGTGATCTATTTGATTATTTGATTCATCGGAAGTGAAGGTACTATGATATCATTTTTGATTTCAAAATATTTTTCCTAGATTATATGAATTCTCATAAGAGTAAATACATACTTTATTTCATTACCCTTCCTCAGCACAACCACATTCTTTAGTTCTTCCTTGATTAATTTCAAAAAATCTCTTATTCCAAGAATTTAAGTTGAATTTTTTTTGCTTGAAAAACAAACGGGTCAAAAGATCTATAATTTTCATTCCTTCTATCTCTATTTATTTTTCAAAACAAGTTATTTAATTATATAAATGTTCATAGGAAAAGATAATACATTAATTTTTAAAAAATTATTTTTTGTATGTGTTATACCATTCCACAACTGTTTAACCTTCTAACCATTCAGAAATGTGAACGTCTAAAACATATGGACACTGAATTTCCCAAAAACAAATGAGCATTGATCCACCATATATCATAAGTATCCCTTGTTTGAACCTAAAATAAATGGGAATACCTTCAACTTATACTCTCTTAAAACATTTTATTTATCATAAATTCTTATTAAAAAAATGAATGTTTCCTTATTCAAATATTTATTGGATATATTCCTTAAATCCAAAAATGTTGTAAAATCTATCCATGATAGCACAAACTAATTTTTCAAAAAAAATTATATGAGTTATAAGGTAATCATTACCTACACATATATTATTTTATATAATTGACTCTATATTAGCAACATATTAAGGGCTATAAGACCATTAATCATGAGATTCCCATGAATATCAGGTATAAATTAAATCACATTTCCATTTCAACAGACTCATTCAATATATTATTATCAATAAAGAGGGGAAAACATAAATTGAACTAACCTTATTTATTTTACAATACATATAAAATGATTAATTACTCTAAATACATAAACACTTCTATAATTCCACTTTATCATTAATCCATTAATAAAGAGTCAACATCTTATTCCATTATACCACTTTCTAAAAATATGAAATAAAAATCTTGAATTAGCATTTATAAAAATAAAATTAATCATAATTATATATAATAATATTAGAATATCATATACCATTCATAATATATTCATGTCCTCTTCATCATCAATAGAATGAACCATTAATCGCACTACCTTATTGATTAACATCTTGTTATTTACTTTTAATACATTGATTTTCATAATTTAAATACAATCCAAATAAAAAACATTCAACTATAGATAATACCTGAGGAATACCAATATTTACATCCATTTTGTTAACTAAACATTTCATTTTTTAGTAACATTATAAGTGTCATTATTTTACATGGTCTAAATATCATTTTATTCCTCTAATACATTAACATGGTTTGTTTTTTCCCACATTATAAACCTATTGAAAACTAAATCCTCATTCCTCTTTGGTTCTTGTTACTCGAATTCACATTGAAATATCTCTGTCTATAATATTTTGAGTTTGAGAGTTGATTAAGGTAAACTTATTTATTCATTTTCAATTAAAACTGATTAGGCACAATCAAAAATTTCACTACTACATTCATAATCCCATTATACAAATCATTGTCAAATTATTCATCATATTCAATGGTAACACAATTATTTCTAGTTACCTCCATTTACTAAAATCATAAAGCATAGTGTTAAAGACACTTATCATAGAGAAAAACCACATACAAATGAAAAATTAGTTATATGGTGTCCAAATTATGTCAACTTTGTTAATCAACTGAAAGATATACTTATCCTTGGATACATCTCAATACATTAACAAAAAATATCCTTGGGTACCTCAAAAATTATTTCTCACCCAAGTTTTCCATGGTTAACTAAACATTTACTTTGATACAATCTTTAGAAACTCATGATTAACATACATGGATATTAAATACTTTTAGATGAATATTCATCATAATATATATATACATGATAACGATTCATAAAATTTATGTGCCTTTTGAAACATAGAGCACTTTATCACATAAATTGGAGAAATATCTCAAATGTCTCTCATATTTTTCTTCCCATTTTGTAGTCCTACATAAAACAATTCTTCATAACATGTTGAAAGCAAACATAAGAATGGGTGATATAATATTCCAAGTAAGAGTAAAAAAAAGGTATATAAGCATATAAAATAAAAATATATGTATGATAAAATGAAAATATCATTGAAAAATCATACTCTACCTATCAATGAACATATACAGGAATCATGGAATAATTATTGCATGTTCACCATACATGAATCATTATGGAATCAACATCATAATCCATGAAATCGTAACATATGAATAATGCATCGAATTTCAGAAGACCCAAGGGATTGTAAAATGAATTCTATTGTAGTTAAGGATTAATTACAATTCCATCATAGTGGAATGGGTTTACTCCCCAAAAAATCTTTGCAGTAATTGTTTAATACCATTATAATATTAGTATTTTAGGTTCACTACTTAGTTCATCATAGTATACAATTTCCTTAACGTAATTAAGTTCACTCCTCGATCTAACCATATATCTCTAATGTTATATAAATAATTACAAAACGAATTGTGGGGATGATTTTTTTCCACCCATCTCATAATGAAATCACACATATGTTTTCAACACGATAAAAAGAGTTCATATCATAAACTATGAAATGAAATGGGTATTACAAACATTTCATCATATCATAACCTAATGAAAACACACTAGTTTCATAATCATTTAATCAAACCATAACATGTGATATAATGTAGGATTAATAAGAATACAACACAAGAATGAGAAATGGATTTCATAAACATATAACCAGTTAAAGAGAATCACATTTCACAAATATTACAGCATCTAAACATAATCCATTCTGAGAAATAATATGAATGCAAAACTTTGATCATATACACAGTATCAAAGGATGTTGTCTTTTATGGAAAATAAGTTTGAAAAAATATTTTTATTACATTTCATGAAGAAAATGTCATTTCCTCTATAAATAATGTATTTTTTTAATTGTAAAACCTTTTAAAAACCATTTTCTATTAAACATAACCCTGAAAACATAAATATGAATCTTAAAAAAAATTGCAAAAGTTTTTCCTAGAAAACTTATCAGAGAATCTTAAAAGAATTTCTAAGAATTTTTTCTTAAAAATATATATTGGATGAATTAAAACATTTTGTAAAAATATTTCATTGAAAACTTATAAAGGAATATTGAAAATATTTTGAAATCCTTATTTCTTGAAAACTGATAATAGAATCATAAAAAAAATTTAAATCCTTTTTATTTGAAAATAAAATTTAATAATTATGAAAGAAATATTTAAAACATTTTTAAAACCTTCTAATTTGAAATTTATTGTGAAAACCATAAATAAATCATTAAAAAATTTTGAAAAATGTTTTCCATAAAAATTATAAAGGAAACCTCCAAACCTTTTTGAACCAATTTTTCTTAGAAAACCACGTTAAAAATAAAAAATTTCCATAATATTTGAGAAACAAATATCTGAAAAATATATTTTAACATTTAATGGAAGATTCAAATATATTAATGTAATAACAATAGATAAATCTGTAATTTCCAAACATCCCATTTTTTATAAATGTTTAAAATAAGGGAATTGTCCAAAAATTGAAAAGATGATTATTTATTAACAATTTTGATAATAAATAAACTCATGGGTAATATTTCCATTTAAATATCATTTGATTGTAGTAAAATATTATTGAAGACATTTTTAGAAAACAATGTTTTGAAATAACAAAAATTTCTCACTGAAGAGAGTTATATTGACAAATTTTCATAAAATCAGTTTTTTAATTATTGTAAGTACCAAAGAGTGAAAAATAGTACCATAAATTAAGGATATCATGACTTACCATGGGATGTGAAAATTTGTGAGAGTTATTGAGATATTGATCATAATATTTCATCAATGGAAGCATGACTATAAACAGTCCTGATATCAATGAGATTGTAGTAATAAACTCTTACCACATCAATAACATTGAATCATAACCCCTATAATGATGTGGAATTAAAATAATTATATAATATCATGAAAATAAAAATATTCTAGATAAAACATTTCAATTCTTATCTTATACACCTTGAAAAAGAATATAGTTAAATAACAAAACATGTGTCTCAAAGAATGAAAATTCAGACAAAATTACATTACCGATTTGTTAAATTTTGGACAATAAAAAATGAAATAGATATCATAAATGGTATTTTTAAATAATAATAAAATTTTGGATATCTATCATATATTACATTCATGGGTATTATATACACCATAAAAAGGTAACAAGTGGGGAATAAGGGTTGCGTCTTGCAGAAAAAAATGTGAGAGTAGAAATCTTCTTAATACTTGAGTAACATTTTAACCATGAGATCCATGAAAAAAATTAAGAGTTCAATATAATTAAATAAATTATATTCATGATATAAAATTTTATATTTAATAATATACAACACACAAAAATAATTAGTTGTCAATATAGTATATATATAATAGAAATAAAAGTTACATAAGAAAAACATTACCTTCAGTACTGGCATTCTTTGTAAACTTCAATCCGCTTATATAATAAATATATGATCCTTATTACTCTAAAAAATAAACATATTCTTATATATCATACAATTAATTACAACTTTATTCCATTAAATTTCCCATTTTTGAACAATTTCATTTTATTGTTACGTTACTCATTATAACTGCATTATTTTTCGTATATGTTTTGAATTTTTATGATTTATCCAATAAATTATTTCATGATTAAATTATATTATAATTAAAAACATGATATAAATATTATATATTTTTATTATATAATTATTTATAATAATAAATAAATTATATAACTATTAAATGAAATACTTTGTTTATGAAGGTGGTTTTTCGTACGTACACATGAATGTTGTTTCTATTTTTATCATATTTTCAAGAGAAAAAAATAAATTATGTATATTTATATAATTATTACATTATAATTATTATATAATAAATATAGTAATTTTTTTTAAAAAATGTCCTTAATATATTCCATGATAAACATTAACGAATTGCATGTGAGAAGGTGGTAGTCCACCCATACACAAATGAAGTTATGATGTTCCCTCAAAATTAAATGGATGAATGTATGTGTTATATAAAAATTCAATAAGAAAATAGATTTCATAAATATAAAATATATACTATAAAAATTGTATGCTCATCATTATTACCATCCTTAACATGTGTTCAATAAAGAATGAATGACATTGGTTTGGGTGGCAGTAGTCTATCATATACATGTATGATGATTTTGTACCCCATTTAATGGAATTGTGTGAGAGCGTAGGTTTAACCCTTAACCTGAAAAAATATTAATATTTTTAATACATAGTTTATTATATAATTTTGACATAATAAGAATATTGTGGTTGTATAATGAAATAAAACCAATGTTCTTGTGGAAGGATGTTACCACTTCCTTGGGTAACAACTTTTGGTTTGCACAACAGGGCGTCCTTATTTGGATTTATGACCAATGTGAGGCCTATAGGGTATATTTATTAATTTTTGAAGGGTATTTGTGTGGGATTTGGCTGATCTAGATGAATTTCTATGTGTGAATATATAGGGGGCGGTGATTTTCCTTTTATAGCGGAGGAGGAGTGGATGTCAATAAAATACAAAATAAAAAGAAAAAACTATTGAGAGGTTTCCCTTACATCACGTTCCTCCCATAATAGTCCATGTTCTATCCAATTTCAGATATAGTCTAAATATTTCAATCCACTAGATTTTAGACATACTTATAGGTTATTTTTCTCCTAGTGTTGAAATTTAACGACTATGTAAGCTACAGTATACCTTAATCACATTAATTAATTTTAATTAAATTTACTAAATTTTTTGCTCAAAAAATATGTTGAACTTTATAGGATTTAAAAATTATGATAACTAAAAATATTAAATACATTTTATGAATTTATAAACACCTATTTGGAAGAAATTAACTTAAAATTAATCCCACAAGTAGGATGATACAATGGGTTTTTAATGTGATAATGTTTAAATAATCATATGATTTTATAAGAGATTTCAATGTGAAATTTTTTCCAATGACCTAAATTGGAATTATATATGAAATAATTATCTATTTAATATTTATAAAAATTAAAATAAATTCATCTATATAAATATAATTGATGAAAAAGATGTTTTCAATTAAAATTCTGTTTTTTTAACTACAAATAGAAAAAAAACACTTGCCATAAAAATTACAAAAAATCACCCAAATTTAATTTTGATAATGTAATTTTACAAAAAATATTATTTTTCCAAAAACAATTCATAAAAATAACAATAATTTTATTTAAAATAGTTTCTCTATTAAACGGTTGTAAAATTACATTTTAGATTGAATATTTATCTTTATTCATAAAATTGGATTTATTTTTAATCCATTTTATATTAGAAACATAATATGAATGCTAAATATTTGACTAAATAATAAAATATATTTCATTAAAATAATTTATCGAATGTGTTTTAATTTACTTATTGAGGTAAAATGTGTTTAATTTTCTAAAAATAGTTTTCCAATAAAAGATTTTATTACATCCCAAGTAAATAAAGAATATAAAATTTTTATATTTATTATTATATGTAAATTAAATATTAATTTAACTCGAAAGGAGATTCTATGTTTGATGGCATACCAGATACACAACAATGGTTTTCTTTGAAAACATACATTGCATACAACGTTGAGTTATAGCGAAAAATAATGTAATATTATTATTAATTTAAATGGTAGTTAACGCCTATCTATTATAATGGAGGGAATAAAAAAAACTAACTAAAAAATGATTATAAATTTTTGTTAAATGTTTTTACATTTATCCAATAAATTTTAGAGGCTTAAAATAAGAAAAAATACGATTTTAAGCATAAACACTCTAATAATATTTAAAAGGTTGTTTCACCGCTGTTTGATAGAGAACCCTTTATAAATCTAGTTTTTGTCACTTTTTTATGTTATATTTTAAAAAATAAAATTCATCTTTAGAATCGGAAGTTCAACAATTACTTTGGGTAATTTTTTGGTATTTTTCTGATAAAGTTCATTTTTTAATGAATAGTGAAAAATACTATATTTTAATTCAAAAATGCCATTTAAGATAATTTATTTTTCTAGTTAGATTATCTTTTTAAATTATTTTAAAGTGGAATTAGATTATATTTTTACCCTTTAATATAATTTTGGTCATTGGATTTAATTTCACATTGCATTTGGACATAAAAAAGTGTCAATCTTTTGATAGTTATTATTTCTTAAAAACACGCTTTTTTATTTTGACAATGGGAATTAATTTTATATTAATTTCTGCCACTTCATTGTTTTGAATATGGAAAAATGGATTGCATTTTTTTATGTAGGAATTATAAATTATGTAAATAGGTAACTTTTATTTTTAGACATTATGAATATATACTTCAGTAAATATTTTATTTACCCTGGTTAAAAGGAAAATATGGTTATAAGGGTAAACAAATTATATTATAATAGTATTATATTTACAATAACATGTTTTCTAATCCTATTTTATGATACATGTACGACAATTGGAATCCTTGGGTCGATTTTTGGACATCATGGAGCCACTTAAGAGTGATAATGACAATTTATATTTATTAATTTAAAGTAATTTCAAAAATGACATAAACATTTATCTTTTACTAAATCAAATAATTAAATGGGGTTATATATGGTATATCTTCAACTATAAATATTAATTTGAAAGATAAAAAGATTTAATACATCATGGAGTTTTTTTATAATTTTTTGATTTAAAATAAATAAAATTATTTATGACACAATAATGATGCATTGTTTACCTCATTAATTAATTATTTAAATAAACAAGATTATAAATATTAAAAAAATATACAAAACCAGTCCAATTATTATTGGATGATTTTATTTCAAACTATAGTAATCTTATATTCTTCTTTAATAAGTTTTGGACCATTAGAAACCGAAAATCATTATATAATAAAATAATATGTTCAAACTTTCCTAAAGAGCCCCTCCCCCCCCTTATAAAAATCTCTCACCTCTACCCCATTAATCATGCCTCTCAAGACCCATATCTCATCAAACCTCTACCCTAATAATCTATAAATATACATACTTTCTAACTTGAAGCCTTATATTAGGGAAAATTCACTTCAAGAAATCCTTTTGGTTCAAACCAAAGGGAGTTACCCGATTTAAAGGTAATGTCATCTCTTAAGTTCTTTTATTTTATTTTACTTCTCCAACCTCATAAACTTTTTTTATTCCTTTATTTTATAACAAAAAAATTTTCATAAATATACTTGGTTGTTGATATGAGAAGTATTTGAACTACAATTACCCACACCTCAGACTAATGGGTAAAGAACATTATGTTTTTGTGGACGGCAAACTACTGCCTCACAAAACGATGATTGTTCAATATTTCCCTACCACCTCTAATGGTGGACATTAAGATGCTACTTTATTTACATGTGATATATATTATATTTATATTGTCTCGATACTTCTTTAATTTTCATTTATATCATACTTTTATGGTTTCCAAAATAGGTAAAAATGACAATATCATTTGAGGAAGTGCAGACTACTGCCCCCTCAAAGTGATATGAACGGTGTGTTCATGTCACATCTCCAAATGATATGGAATATTATAAATACATATACATTAGATATATATGATATATATGATATCGAAATCATGAATATCTTACTGGAGATAATGGAATTTTTACTACATGAACTATTTGTAATTATAACAAGTTCATTTTTTACTAACGTTCCAAACATCGACAAAATGTATAATATAAACTAAAATGCACATGAGACTCAGCTCAGTTGGTGAGGTATCCTTAAGTGTATCCACAAGAACCAAGTTCAAAACTAGGTAGAGGAAAATTTATAGGGTACTATAGCAGTTCTTTAGTAGAACTGTACACTATGCGGTACTGTAGCATAACTGTACACTATATAGGTATTGTAGAAGAACTATAAAATGTGCGGGAACTGAAGCAGGAATGGTAGTAGTTACTATACCAGGTACTATTCGGTACTGTAACAGTTGAATTTATTTACCTTTGGCCACCAGTTTGGGCTTGGAGTCTTTAAGGCTTTTGGGCCACCCATGCCTTTGGGTTAGTATGGCTATCAGACCACCTTTATGGCCTTTGGGCCACCTCAAGCCCTTTGGGCCACATACAGTTGCCCCGGACACACTACAAAAAAAGGACCAGCCCCAGAAGAGGATTCATAGCAGGTTCACTCACCAAAGAAAAGCCAAATGGATTTTTCAGAATGATAGGGTATATCTATGCCATCAAGAACATCATGTGCTTTCACGGGAAGCAAAACCGAACAACCATGCAAAGGTGGAGAGCTACTATCATGATGCAGATGATGGGGAGGGGCAGTTCCCTGTAAATAGTCTAGTTGAATTCCCTAAGACATTCTGGTCATGTAATATTCTAAGCATATGGGTCATGTAATCTCTGAACCTACAGGACTTGTAAGGGTTCCCCCTCATCCCTTGAAAGGGGGGTTATCAAAAATCAATAAAAATGATGGCCTTCGGGCCATTCAGGGAAATGAACTAAAATAAATAACTAATTGTTATAGAAAGGTAATAAGTGATATAAAAGGAATAATAAAATTGAAAAATTTCCCAAGGAAGTAGAAATTAAATTATTTTTATTATTCAGGAAGAATAGGGAACATACAAGTCCATCCAGACACGAGGTAAGGGTTTTTTTATCTCACATTTAATTGTGAGAGATTTTCTTTGGTTCACCACTTATTTATCGCATATAGTGTATTGAGAACATCCATTTGATATATATTATCATGGTACTATCCATATTCCTATTATTATGTGATTAATTTGGTGGTTATTAACTTTTGGTCATAAGACTCGATTGATTACAATGTGGTAATAGGTTTTCTTCTCGATTTTTATTCATGTGAGATTCTTGCTATATTTTCCACTATTTCCTTTTGTGTGGTGTATATACTACCCATGATTGTATTATTTTGTAATATAATTTAATTTATGGGTATTTACATCTTGATTTTATGATGTTTTCTTCATGGGGGTGTATGTTTCTTAAGTTACCAAATCAGTAAGGGGACCTTTCACCGTACTCTTTTAGTCAAAGACTTATTTTTGTTATGTATTTTAATTTACATATTTTTATGTTGGAATACATTCTTCTATATTATTATTGCTATAAATTTTATTTCCAAGTGATGATATTCCTTTTTTTCTCTCATCAACTCATTTTCAAAATTTTAAATTGATGTCGTTAGTCTGTTGAATTTTTGTAAGGGAACTACATTACCCAATTTCAATTCTTCGGGTTAAACATCTACTTCTTAAATATGTCATTCTATTAATATGTGTCATTGACCTATGATTTTTTACACTTAATTCCCACTTATATTGTGTTTATACTTATTTTCCACACATAATTATGTCATTTATTTGTCCTTAAAATAAAGATATGCTCTTTACAAGGGACTTTATCTCAATTGAAATTCCATTAGGACTTATTTGTAGTTACACATCGATTAACTTTAATATGATGCGTATAATACCCTTTGACTTATTAAATCTTGAATCTATTTATTCTTATGATATTATAAGCTTTTATTAATTTTATTCCTCAATTATTTGTATTCAAGCGTCTCTCATTTGGTTATGAACTCTTTAACTAAAATATCATTTTAAATGTATTAACGATTTATTATTCTAAATCATTATTATTAATGTCCACATTTTAAAAATGGTTTTAAGGATTTATTTATAGGGAAATTATTGTATTAAAATGTCAATTTCTTTAAAACCATTAAAGTGGTATGGGACACTTTGATTCAAATATCTATTAATTAATTTTTTTAAATGGTTTTAAAATGGTTTGATAAAACATTGATTATGTTAATATATTAAAATGATTTATTGTAATTGCAATGTGGAAATGTTATATTTTTTTATTCTTGTTTTATGTGTTATTAATATGTTATGGTTATTGGGAATTTTCCATGTATATGGGTGGTTCTGTGATAAACCTAGGGTGGGTGAGCCCGAGATATCCCTCCAATTCATTGGGTAATGTGAAAAAAGTAAACTTTCATGTTTCTCCTAAGAGATTTAAGGAATATAATTTTATGGGTATTCCAAACGTAACTCCCTACATAGCTATGAAAGCTACAATATAAGTATGTTATGTATGCCCTATGTTAGTTTTATGATTTATTTTTTCTCTGCGTTACTCATAAAACTTATGATTTCATATGATATGTTATGATTGAAAAGTATGGTTTCATTGATTTTTATTTATTGATGGAATAATGTTTTATTTCATTATTTTATAACCCTAACTGAAATTTTTATGCTCATCCCATATTTTTGAAATGTTTTAAATAGGACGTAAAGATGAATTGGGTCAAGGATGGGATCAAGGAAAATAAATATTGTCTAAAACATGGAATTTAACATGATTCTTCTTAAGAGTTTTTATTTTAGGAGAAAAAATTTGTACCGAATAGTATTGTCTACTTGTAATATTCATGTTTTTAAGTAATAGTTATAGAAAAATTCTCTAAAAATCTAAACCTGAAATGTTCCTCTATGTGAACTATTCATTTAATTAAAGATTATGCAATGTTTTAAGAATGTTTCCTTATAGTTGGTATTAGCATTTGGTTTAGACATGTTTAGGAATAAGGTGTTTTTGTTAGATACATGGTTTGTATTTATGTCTACTTGTTAAGTTAAATCCATATATTATAGCCTTTTCAAATCAAGTAAAGTCTATTAAAAATGGAAGGAGGAGGATCTCAAACGACATTTCTATATTTTCTTGATGAATTGCTTGCAATAATAATAGTAAAGTCATGCCCAAACGATTTTGAATCATTTTCTAGCATACAAATCACTTGTAAGAAATTGTTTGAGATATAAAACACCTCCGCTATACTTAGATACCATCGTGTATCATGGGTTGTATTTAATCAAATACTATTATGCCAATATTCTCATATTTTCTATAAAGGTAAATATTATCAAGGCATTTTCAAATATTTTACCTTATCACAAGATTTTGAAGCATATTATGTTTTTGAAAAAGGTGCTGAAGAAGGAGACCCTTTCGCAACTTATTTATATTTTCTTTTAAATTATAGTCTTTTAGCACATAGTTATGTTATTTTAAAATGACTATTGATTTGGAGTTTCAACTCATACTCAGTATGACTATTTTTAAAAAATAATGTTTTATTAGATGTTTTGAAATTATATGTTATATTTGATTATTTTCTGAAACTATATTTCTACGAACACCCATATGACCGATGTTGTACAATTTGTATTTTGATGAAGGCAGAAAATCATTTTGAAGGATTTATAAATCACTGTTGTAATGAATGGACCTTTTTCCTTCATGAACAAGATGACGACGAAATCATATGTACACAATGATCATATAATGATGTTATTTCTTTTGTAAAAAGTTTTATTTTTCCATATAGAGGTGGGATAAAAAAATGACAATATATATAACTCATCATTAATATGTTGTGGTCTTAATGATTTGGGATGAAAATGATAGGTATAAGATAACCATGAGGTTAAAATATGTTAAGGTTATTATTTAGTATTATAAAAATGAAAACACATAAGATGGGTGATAACCCATCACGTCCGGAAAGAACAGGGGAATCGAACCCACAACTGAAGGGCGACAAGGGCGCATCACCTACCAATAGCCTATGTGAATTACCTTGTTATTATAGGTTATTACATTAGCTAAATGATTTTATGGATGAAGAATAAGTTTATTTTGGTACTTATGTTTATCAAATGGATATCATTAGTATAAGAAAATGATTCGGTGGTTAAGTGAAAAAGGTATTTTGGAAGACACTTTCTCTTTTGGGAAACATTATATGCTTATGAAAATATAACACTATGGGATATCATTTGTAGAGTAATGGTTGAAATTTTATTGTGGAAGAATCTATTTTTTTATTTTAGTCATATAGTGATTTGGGTTATTTATGGAAATAATTAACCTATCATAGAGAATATGTTATTATTTTAAATACACTATAGTGTGTGACCTTAAGAGTTTTCATTGTTATTAAGAGAAAAATATTAAGATTTATCGTGGAAGACTATGTGATCAAATTATTCTGATTTTTGGGTTTTAATCATAGTTTGGATAAAATTAAATAATATTAAGGAAAATTTTGTACTGAATGGATTTTGCTTAAATTTGGGCACTGTTTGTTGAATTTTGGATATTAAGAGTAGTATTTATTTTTATAAAGGATTATATTTTTTGGGGATTAACTAATCTTGTACTAACCATTTTGGAATTTGGTTGATTTTTAAAGACAAGGGAAATATATAATTCATATTTAATGGATCATTTTATACTATAGAAGTTTATTCTAGCACTTTTTATGTGACTATGTTAGTTTTAATACTCTTAGTTTGGAGAAAAGAAGCGTTTGAGGTAGAAATTTAGTAAATGACTAAAGTCTAAATGACCAGAATGTATGTGTTCTAATGTTCTTAGTCAAGGTCATAAATAAGTTCCTCAACATTATGAAAAGAAACTTAAAAACAAAAATGTTGTCTGTTTACTTTTCCTACTGGGAAACCAATGACCATTTAACCCATCACATGTTTTTTGTTTTCTTATAGTTAACTTTCTCCTAATCATGTTTTCTATCACTCTCCATCAGAACATGACACATAGTTTCTCCACCATATCCATGTTTTCATGGAATACTAATATGTGATATCTTGGGTGACCTTGGTACTTCTCTTATTACTTTTAAAGTGATAGTGTAATTGACTCTTTTTCAGATGTGGGACTTTTAATGATGTTTCTGAGCCTAATTTTAAAATAGCAAGAACACAATTCCAAAAATGGGGGAAGGATGTAACATCACAGGTAAATAAAGAATATGAAATTTTCATATATGTTAATGATTATAAATTAAATATTAATTTTACATTAAAGGAGATACTATGTTCGATGGCGTACATGATACACAATAATTATTTTTTTTGAAAGCTTACGTTTCACACAACGTTGAGTTATACGAAAAAATAATATAATAATATTAATATTTTAAATAGTAGTTAATTCCTAAGTATTATAAAAAAGGTAATGAACCGAACTAACTAAAAAAATGATTATACATGTTTGTATATTGTTTTTTACATTTATCCAATAAATTTTAGAGGCTTAAAATAAGAATGAATCTGATTTTAAGCATACATACTCTAATATTCTTTAAAAGGTAATTTACCACCTTTTGATGGAAAAACCTTATTAAATCTATATTTTATCAAGTTTATATGTTATATTTGACAATATAAAATTCCCCTTTAAATTTGAAACTTCAAAATTTACTTTGGGTAAATTTTTGGTATTTTTCTGACAAAGATGATTTTTTAATGATTAGTGAAAATACTATATTTTAAATCAAAAATTCATTTTAATATAATTTATTTATATGGATAGATTATCTTTTTAAATAGTTTTAAAGTTTAATTTGATTATATTTCTACACTTTAATTCAATTTTGGCCATTGGAAGTAATTTCACTTTGAAGTTGGACATAAACAATGGTCAATGTTTTGATTGTTATTATTTAAAAAAACACACTTTTTTAACAACATGAATTAATATTAAATAAATTTCCGCCACTTATATATTTTTAATTTGGAAAAATGGATTCTATATTTTGAATTAGGTGGTCCAAATTATGTAAATATGAAACTTTTATTTTTAGACATTATGAATATTTACTTGAGTAAATATTTTATTTACCATGGTTAAATGGTAAATATTGTAAATAAGGGTAAATAACTAATATTATAATAATATTAAATTTACCATAAAATGTGTACTAATAATATTTAAGGATATATGTCGGACCATGGGAATCCTTAGGTTGATTTTGGGACCCCATGGAGTCACTTAACAGTGATAATGAAACTTTATATTAATTAATTTAATGTAATGACAAAATTGACATAAACATATATCTTTTAGTAAATCAATTCATACATGTGGTTATATAAGTTATATACTATAATATAAATATTCATTTAAAATATAAAAATATTTAATACGTCATGGTATTTTTTATAATTTTTAGACATCAAATAAATATAATTATTTATGACACAATAATGATGGAGTGTTTACCTCATTAATGAATTATTTTAAAAAAATAAGATTATAAATATTAAAAAAATATCCAAAACCTGTACAATTATTATTAGATTATTTTATTTAGAACAATATTCATCTTATATTTGACTTTAATATTTTTTGGACCTTTAGAAACTGAAAATCATTATATAATAATATAATATTTTCAAACATTCATAAAGAGCCCGTCCTCCACCTTTAAAAAATCCCTCAACTATAAACCATTACTCACACATCTCAAGCCCCTTGTATCATCCATACTCCTCCAAAATAAGCTCCCAATACACATATATTCAACCGAGAAGCCATACCTTAGTGATAAGGGACTTCAAGAAATCCTTTTGGTTCAAACCAAATTGAGTTACCCGATTTAAATGTAATGTCTTCTCTTAAGTTCTTTTTTTATTTTACTTCTCCAACCCCTAACCTATTTTTATTCCTTTATTTTATAACAACAAATATATACTAAATATTACTGTTTTTTTATATGATAAGTACTCAAACTACACTTATACACACCTCCGTCTAATGGGTAAAGAACATACCGTTTCTGTGGACGGTGAACTACTGCCTCACGAAACGATAATTGTTCAATCTTCTCCTACCACCTCTTATGGTGGCCATTAATATGGCGATGTATTTAAATGTGATATATATTATATTTATATTGTCACTATACTTATTTATTATATATATATATCATTCCTTTACAGTTTCCATATTGGGTAAATACGGTAATATCATTTGAGGAAGTGCGGACTACTGCCCCCTCAATGTGATATGACTCGTTCATGCCGTACGTGGAACATATATAGTATAGGGTTATCTAAATTACATAACGTAGATATTATACTGTAATAATAATATAAATATGTATTATTAAGTATTAATTCATTTAAATATAAAATATAAACGAAAGTAGCATTCATGCATACGTACAGTTTACCGTTACCATGAACAGTGCATTGCATTTCTTAACTCCAAATGACACGTATTATTATAAATACATATACAATGGATAAATATTATATATAAGATATCTAAATAATGAATTTAATTTTGGAGATAATGGACCTTTTACCACATGTAAAATTTGTAAATATAAGAAGTTCATTTTTTACCAAAATTCTGAACATCGACAAAATGTCCGATATAAACTCAAATAATTAACTAATAGTTATAGCAATGTAATAAGTTATATAAAAGGAATAATAAATATAATAAAATTCCTATGGAAGTGTAAAATAACTTAATTTTATTATTCCTCATGAACACGGAACATATGAGTCAAGTTGGACACGAGGTAAGGGGTTTCTTATCTCAGTTTTAATTCTGTGATATTTCCCTTATTGAAAAATTATTTATTACATGTGGTGTATTGAGTACTTCCATCTGATATATATTATCATAATTATATTTATATTCATGTTATTTTGTGATTAATTTGGTGGTTATTAACTTTTGTTCATACATCTCGATTGATTACAATGTGTTAAGACTATTTCATCTCTTTTTTTATTCTCGTGAGATTCATTCTATATTTTCCAATATTTGATTGTGTGTGGTGTATGTACTGCCCATGATTTTATTAATTGTGTAATATAATTTAATTTATGGGTATTTACATATTCATTGTATGATCATTCCTTCAAGGGGTGTATGTTTCGTAAGTTACCAAATCGGTATGGGAACCTTTCACCGTACTCTTTTAGTCAAAGACTTATTTTTGTCATGTCTTTTAATTTACAACTTATTATGTATGAATATGTTCTTCTATATCATTATTGCTGTAAATTTTATGCCCTTGTGATGAGATACCCTTTTTTCTCTCATCGACTCATTTTCTAAATTTTAATGTGACGTCGTTATACTATGGAATATTTGTAAGGGAACTACTTTACCCAATTTCAATTCTTTGGGTTAAACTTCTAATTCTGAATTATGTCATGCTCCGAATATGTGTGAATGAAATTTTATATTTTTACAGATTATTTACACTTATATTTAATATATTCTTATTTTTTACACATAATTATGTCATTTATTTGTCTTTAATCTAATGATATGATATTTTCAAGGAACTTTATCTCAATTTACATTCCATTGAGACTTATGTGTTGTTATACACCAATTCTCTTTTATATGGTGTATGTACTGACCTTTGACATATTATATCATGAATTTCATTATTCTCATGATATTATAAGCTTTGATTAATGTTATTACTCAATTATTTTTATTCAAGAATCACTCATTTGGTTAAGAACTCTTTAACTAAAATATCGTTTTAAATATTTTAAGGATTTATTAATCTAAATTTATCTCATTAATGTCCATGTTTTAAAAATGGTTTTAAGGATTTATTTATATGGAAATTAATGTTTTAAAATTCTAATTCCTTTTAAATATTCAATGTGGTATAGGACACTTTGATTCAAAAATATATCTATTAAATGTTTTAAATGGTTTTGAAAATGGTTTGATAATGCATGGATTCTGTTAATATCATGAAATGATATATTGTAATTGCAATATGGAAATCTTATCTTTCCATTATTATTGTTTTATGTGTTATGAATTAGTTATGGTTATTGGGAATTTTTTATTTATATGGGTGGTTCCTTGAGAAACCTAGGGCGGGTGAGCCCGAGATAGTTCTCTAATGCATTGGGTAATGTGACATATGTAAATGTTAATGTTTATTCTAAGAGATTTATATAATATATTTTGATGGGTATTCCAAAAGTCACTCCCTACATAGCTGTGAAAGCTAAGATGTATGTATGTTAAGTATTCCCTAAGTTACCTTTATGATTTAGGTTTTATGTGTGTTATTCATATATCTTATGATTTTATAAGGTATGTTATGATTGAAAAGTATGGTCTCATTGATTTGTATTTATTGATGGACTAATGTTTGATTTCTTTATTTTATAACCCTTACTGAGATTTTTATGCTCATCCCATGTTTTTGAAATGTTTTCCACATTACTTAAAGATGAATAAGGCCAATGATTAAATCAAGGAAAATTCATGATGTCTAAAACATGGAATTAAACATGTTTCTTATTAAGAGATTTTATTTTATGAAAAAAGGATACTGAGTAATAATTTCTACTTATAATATTAAAGTTGATATGTAATAGTTATGGCCTAATTATCTAAACCTCAAAACCTGAAAAGATCCTTGTTATGAATTATTCATTTAATTAATGATTATAAAATGTTTTAAGGATGGTTCCTTATATATTTCTTATATTATCAAGAGGGTTTTATTTTTATTTCTATTTAATTGATCAAAAAATAATTATTCTTATAAACATGGGTAAACCATATTTTCATAAAATAATTAATGTTATTCATAACTTCAATTCCTATTACTAGGTGAAAACTCTTAAAAATTAATGATAATATTAATATTACATTATAGTTTGGTAAAACTATGTATATCATGTAACACAAGATATTGAAGGAATTTGGAATTGTGGGTAACATAATCCAAACACAGTGTTTTATTTTTCATATTATAATCTATGTCTTACATGTAGTGAAAAACTTAACATGTTCTTGTGTTCAATATAATTAAAACTAAGTTCTTTCATATAACATCAGTTATATTTTGTTTTTTATGAAAAATAGATTATTGAAAAGACTAAATTAATTGAAAAATATATATTTCAAAAAATAATTGGGTGTTACAAAATCATTATAATTAGTGGAAGAAAATAAGTAATTACATAAGTTTGTTGATTACATATTTTTACACCCATGTGTTTCACTGTGGGGATCCCCTATTATTTATGATAAGAAGAAAAAACTTTCTATGTTAGTTTCCATAGAATATAATCAAATAAATAAAATTTATATAAAGAAAAACTATAATTTACCTTGCATTATTTTTTTACTAACTTCAATGAATGAAGTATTTTTTTAATAAAATAATCTTCATTATGGGTATTACCAAATGTTGTAATAGAAAATAATTTTTTCGATATATAATTTTGTACAACATGTAGACCATAAAAATTTGTAGTTATTTCATTTAGATTGACTAGGGAACCCAGTATTTTTATCAATATTGTGAAAGTAGTATTCATGGATTTCCTTGATAATTTAATTTCGTTATTAATAATTGATAACATAGTGTACTTTAAAATTCATGACGATTATATGATTCATCTTAAAAACATAGATAATAATATTAAAGAAGAGTAGTTATATGGAAAAATTATAAAATTTGAATTTTTTCATTAGCATGATTATTTTCAAGGATATATTCTCTCAAAGGATATAAAATAAGTTGATACTTAAAATACAATATAAGTGATAAAATGTAACAAAGACCATAATGTAATAATAATGCTATTTTTATAATAATTAAATAAGAGGGTCTTCAATGATCCATTTTAAAATTATAATTAGGAAGGGATGGATTTTTAAAAAATAGTTTTTCATCAAAGAAGTGACTTGGGTGGTTCCTTATGCCTTATAATAATATTTTTCCCATTCTTGAAGACATTTAAAAATTCATGAACATAATTATTCAAAAAATAATATTCTGTTGGAAGCCATAATCATTGAATTGATGAAATGTATGCATTACCATTATGATGAAATATTTTTGTACAAAAATATCACAAATAATTAAATAAAAATTCTTAAATAAATATCTCAACATGAGGCATGTTTACGGTTGGAACTACTCATAGAATATCATTTCCAAAAAACACTACCAACATGTGATGGAAAATAAGATGATTGATTCCCTGAGAAGGAAATATCATTGATTTTTGCCTAAACATTTGATTTTCAAAGAATATAAAAACATGTATTTAGTAAAGACTGATATGGTTATCACCATGGAATGTAAAACATCATATCTAATATAAATTACTATCATACTATCCTTTTAGAGAAAATAAAATGTTCCAAGCCTAATTATACCAAAATGGAAAAAATATTAATGTTATAAATGATGGTAAGGAGGTTGACTCAATATATGAATATGGTATTCTAAAAATTTTAATGTGGTTTTATATTTTGTTTTGACCCATACTTCTAAGACATAATCGTTACATCATTTTTTTCTCAATATAATTTATATTACACAAACACACTCCCAAACACCGTATTATTTTAGTGCCTTTGGAAACATGGAAACATATACCCTAATACATACATGAACTAAATTATCTCCCATATGGATCTTAATGACATGAACCCTTATCAGACACAATATACATAGTACAATCCAACCTAACCTATAGAAAGAAAATATAATAAAGGGTGAGCTCATATGTATAGTTTTGATATGAAATAGAGATATGTAAGCATGATCATGAGAATAAGGGTATGAAAAAATGATCGTAACATTATAATATCATACCCTATAAATAAAAGTGAGAAATTAAGAGTATTTTAATAATTATTAAAATTACACAATAAATAGATCATATGTAAATCATGGAACATGGTACATAATAACTAAATACATTGAATTTGTAGCCTAAACATTAGTAGAGAAAATTATTTTCATGTTAATCAGGGATAAAATCCAAGATCATTATTGGGAAAATTTTCTTTTACTTAATATTTATCACATCCTATTCCATCCTTGATTTACTAAAATGGGTTCACTTCCCATTCCCACCTTATATAATTGAACCGAGTTCACTTCTCATTCTTTGTATGTAATACTAAACTGAGTTGGAATACCATTCCAATCCTATTTATCCCATGATATATAGATATTTACCCAATTAATTATATAAAGATATATATCCCACCCATCACATAATTAAATCATACATAGCAGTTTGACAAGAACACAACTATTTATCATATTATAACACCCGAAATGAAATAAGAATCATAAAAATCTCTTTATATCTTAACCAATAAAAAATATAACGGTTTCATAATCATATAATAACAAGGAATAATAAGTAGATTTCATAAGAATTAAACACATGTAAGAGAAACAATATTAATAAACATCAATCCATTAAAACATTTAACAATCAGTGAATAAATGAATGGTACCCTTGGATCATATCCCTTGCATGACATGAGTTACACCAGTGAATTTGATCTTAGATAGAAAATAATTTTCAAAGATCATTTAAAACATTAAATGAGGAAAATATACTTTCTATTTTTAAAATGTTTTTTAAAAAATTTAGAATTTTTTAAAATATTTTTCTTTAAAACCCACATTAAAAACCAAAAAATAACAAAATACTAGGGTAGAAATTTTCATTAATTATAAACATATATATATTAAATGGAAGCATCAATGAAATAACATTTTTTATATCACGTGAATATGTACACGTTTTTCTTATTAACTTAACATTTTTTTGGGACTATAGATAAGTTTATAAAGGACCCTTAATCGAAAAACAAGAATAATATTCATATGAATTCATTTAAAAAAGAAAAATTGTGTTAAAATTTATTTAATAAATAATTTTTAAAAGAATAAAAACACATTTGAAAAGATTTTTAGATATCATGGTATTGAATGAAAACATATATCTAATCGAAGAGATAAATAGTACCTTATTTTCTTAATAACTTTTTCTTAATTTTATTAATTATAAAATAGGAGAAAAATTTTATCATTACTTGATTATTTAATATATAAATATCAGATAATATTATTCATAATAATTATACTGATATGGATAATAGGATTTCATCAATGGAAGAATAATTATAAATAATCTTGATAAATGATAAGATTGTAGAAAAAAACTCTTGCAACTTTGAAATCCATGAATCAAAATCCCCATGAACGAATTACATAAGATGAAAAATAAAATTCTAATTAGGATGAAACAAATAATGATATTGCATGTAAAAGTGGATTTATATACACCCCATGATAGAATATAGGTGCACATCATAATTTACCTTTCAAATAAGGAACCGTGAGACAAAAAAAATCTGACCATTTAGGTAATGTTTTATCCATAAACCAATTGAAATTGAGGATCATAAATTGGATGTTTTAATACCAATAAATTTAATTAGAACAATAATAAAATACATCCATATGTAGTATAAACACTACATTTAAAATATAGTTGGATATCATGGCTTGTGTGTCAGAGATAATGAATGTGAGACAAAGATCCTTTACATTAAGTATTTTCTATATTTATAATTATTCAAACCACCTACATAAAAAATATATGTTTATTATACATATAAAAAAGAACCATATTATTATATATAATACCATATAATATTGACACATGATTTCTTTAATCACATTTTAAAAATTCCATGTTAATAATACATTTTTGTTAATAACTGCTTCATTTTTCAAATAAGTTTAACTTTTTATTCATATTACTATTTCATAGATCATGATTTAATAATATTAAAATGTTAAAAATGATATATGTATCATATATATATATATTCATTATATATTAATTCATAATAATATATGATATACATAACTGGTAAATGAGATACACCGTTCATGGGGATGGTAGGCTGTACATACACATGAATGTTGTTTCAATTTTTTCAGTTTGTATGAAATAAAAATATATGATATATTATCATTAAATATTAATTTTAATATAATACATATCACATAGGATTATTAAACCCATCCTTAATACATTATATCTAAATCATGAATGAATCACATCACATTGTAAGGTGGTTGTCCGCCGTACCCATGAATGGTGTTTTTGTAATCCCATAAAAGAAAATAATGAAGGTATATGTTATTTAACAATTTAAAAAACATAATAAAATAATAAATATAAAAAATATATTATATAAAATATAAATACATCATCATTACCAATAGTAAAATGTGGTAATGGAATAACGAACGACATCAGTTTGTGATGTGGTTATCTATTTTACACACGAATGATGATTATGTATCCTATTTAATGGAAGTGTGTGCTGTCTTAGGTAGTAAAATTTACATAAAAAATCAATATATTTAATTTACTTATGATATAGTATGATTATTATATAAATATAATTATAGGTTTTGAGAATGAAATAAAATAAAAATGTTTATTGATGAACGTTTCCACTTCTTTAGTTATCTCTAACGGGTTTGCAACAATAGTCTTACTTGTTTGGATTTCAACCAAAATTAAGGCTTATAGGTTGTTATTATATAATATTAGTTGTAAATTGGGTAGTTCATGGTTTATCGAAATTGATTGAGAGGTATCAATAAGTGAGATGGTGAGTGCCCTTTTATAGATGAGGAGCGACAATCTTGTAGATACCAAAATATAAACACTATTGGGTGGTCTCTCTTACGTAATCTGCATCTAATAATTATCCATTTGAATTAAAAGAGTTTACCTATTCCAAATATGTCATGAAAATGTGTTTTGGACAATATTCAATCTCATTTCTTTCGTATGATTATAGTTTTTTCCCTTAGTTAAATCAATTTTTCCTTAATCGCCGTGATTAATTTTAAATATTTTTTTAAATAATTTTGGTGAAAATATAATTGGGTCTTATGATAAATTATAAATTATTATAATTACAAATATAGAATCCATTTTTCCATATTAAATCCACATAATTGTAGGAAATTAATTTTAAATTAATCCCATATATGGGATGAATCAATCAGTTTTAAAAGTTTAAATCAATCATAAGATTGAATTTTTTTTAATCCATTTTAATTATTAAGTTCATTAAAATCACATTAATTATATTTATATACTTATAATTGATCTAATTTTTTTCTAAAACAAAAAAAATTAATTTAGCTAAATAAATAAAATAAACGAATAATGTATATTCAATTATAATTCTATATTTTTCATTTTTCATCCTAAAATAATATATTTCAAAAAAATAAAAAATATTAACCCTAAGATTTTTTTACATTATGAATTAATTTATTTAGTTAATTTTATAAAATTAAATTTCTATAACTCTAAAACATTATTATTTTATTTGTTCAGAAAAAAGACCTAAGAAATTAGTATTCTGATAAAATATTTTATTCAAACCATATAGTGACTATCAAAAAGTATATATTTTTTTCATCAATATTATTCCATTATAAAAAATAATATATTTTATGTTAGTAATTCATATTTATATTACAATGATTAATATCTAGGTTATAATGGTCAGGTTCAAATAAATATATTGATAATATATCATTGTTTTTTTGAAACTCGGTGTCGCATGTAATTCTAGATTATCATGTGTTGCATGTATCACAAGATTAAATTGTTTTTTCATATACAACATTATTTAAATGTTGTATCATGCAACTCAATTTTACTAGGTTTTTTGGTATAATTTAACCCATCATTGAAACATATTTTATTTCATAAATGATTGATTCAAAAAACATGGTGTGTTATAATATACCACAAAATATTTATTTTTCATTTGAAAACATAACACTAATATAAACATATGAGGATAATTTTACCTCATTATATCCTAAAGTCCCAACATAGTTTACTCATGATGGTATTTATTCAAAAAATAATTATTCCAGTGACTGATATTTTATCATATATATTTCTATGCATGATCCTTAATCTCAATTGATTGATCCTCATAAGAAATATATTTCTCAAGTGGTGTGAAGTATGAGTTCCGTACATGTGAGGGGTCTGGTATATAATTCCTCATATGATATACATGGAACATATACTATCCTTGGGAGAGGTTTAGTGTATGTTCCATGCGATAAGAGACCATCCTGACATGATAAAATATTTACAAGTGACAAATATCCATAGGGTTTAGTTTCCCATTAATCATGAATCTCACAACCATCTTCAATTGAGAAATTCCTTGAAAATCCATGTTACTAAAAAGAAGTTATAGAACACATTTAATATTATTAGCATATATTTTCTTCTTACTTTCACCTTCTATAAAAATTGACATGAAAACTATAACCTTCAATTCTATTTTTATAGCAATATCAGATCCCAATACCATTCTTTCTCCAACGTTCTTCCAAAACCTTGTAGCTCTACACATATTCTCATAGAGAGATTCATAATAATCTGAATGAATAACTGAGTGGAATATATTTTTTTTTTATAAAAACTCTATTAGATGAATGTTTTAATTCCAAAACCTTAGAAATATAGAGAATAAAAACTCAACATATCCTTTAGGGTCTGAATTTTTATTTCAAAATAACTACATGAATTAGGATGATAATTTGCGATGAAATGAAAATCAATAGTAAGGTATTTTATACGAATCCCTATAAAAAATTGAGTTAATCCATGAATCATGGTTAGATAGAAAATAATGTGATTCTATAGAGAGCCTTACCACTTTCATAATGTTTATCCTGACATGCTAATCTAGAGATAAGTACTTTCTGATAGTGATAATTTGTGCATAATTATAATGAAATTGAAGACCTCCTATACGGAATTACTTCCTTTAGTGTTTATGTGGAGTCCAATGACAAAATCAATAGTGATTTTATCCCATTTCCATTATGTTAATACTACTATATGCATCGCAACCTTTGAAATTTTTCATTCATCCAATATTATTGGCATACCTAGAACCAATATACTAACTTTTCGAAATATCTCTTCATGACATCCCACCAGAAGTATTCAATCACATATCTATGCATAATTGTACATCTATTATTAATAGGTAACGAAAAGCTATGATCCTTATTTAATATTTTAAACTTCAAATATGACATGAAATTGAGACATACACAGCTCTTGAACCATATCATTCTATCGTGATCAATTTTATTTTCAAGAAGATTCTTTACCTTACATTATAACTCTACATATTCCTTATATGCCTCTTATATTATGATATCGATAGATGGTTTTAAATTTCATTGATAAATATATGATTTTTCAACTTCGTTCAATATTTATAAATACGTCCTTTCCAAATCCCAAAATATTAGATCTCTTGTAATCCTACTAATTATTAACTATAATGATCATTTAAACTCAATGCATCGTCCGCCTTGTTTATATTCCCAGGGTGATATTGTTTTGAGTTGTCATAATCATTTATCTGCTCTAATCATCCTTCCTAGAGAATGTTGAACTCCTTCTGTGTGAATATATACATCAATAATTTTTTATTGGAATATATACACACACACATATATAAATATATGTATCACACTTTCCCATGTAAATATAAAACCTCCATATCTTAAATGAAAAATTTTCCACAACTAACTCAAAAATGTGAGTTGGGTAATTTTTCTCATGAATCATTATTTATTTGAGGCATAATTATAACATATTCAATTTTTCTATCTAATTTTTTTAGATATTATATGGTTTCGTTTTGAGACTAGTAACTAACACAATGTGTGATTCCGATATCTGGTGTGCCCAGAATAAATTTTGGAAAAATATTAACCTTTTAATAGAACTGGTGCATCATTTTTCTGAAAAATAAAATAACTCTTAAATGTTTGTCCAGATCAAAAAATCAAGGTAATTGTTGAACTCATATTTATCTAATTACCCTAGGCGCTACTTTACATTAGTAATCACTGGGTTTTTGTGAAAAATTGTCACTGGATGTAATGAGAATAAAATTATTCATTCAAAATTACTTTTTTATTCCACGACATACAATGTATAAGAAGATTGTTATAGAAAATTTTTAGGGTCTTTTGTATACCCATGGAAATATAGTAGAACCTTTTTAGTGATATTTTATGTTTCCCTCTCATGAAAAAATGAATGATTTTGTATTGATGACAAACACAGCTCGAATTAGAAGGATCTTGCCAATGAAAACGATGAGCTGATCATTCTTCATCAAATAGAGATCTGAATCGAAGAATTTCTTTCTATCATGATTTGGTTTCTCCATTCATGAATTTTCTGAAAAAATCAGACCAATTATCAAACATATTGATTCATAGTTCGGCCAAATTTTTAGGATGATATAGTTTGTGGGTTATCTGATATTGAGAAATATGTTTTCAAATCCAAAATCCCTAGTTGTAGATCATGGTCCAAGAAATTTTTACAAACAATGTTAAATATTTTCTTATGTTCATTTATCCCCTTGTTCTTCATGTTATTTTCCATTAGAACCCCATAGTTTATGTCTCGACATTGCCGAGTGGTTCCAAGCATGATTAGACCCCCTAATTCAAGAAGAATCTACAACAGAGACGAGATCATTATAGAACGAGATGAAAGGAGATCCGATCTACAATCATTCAATATTTTAGGCATCATAGGAGGCTAAATTTTTTATGTAATAGATCAATGATGTTGTACTGATGACCAGAATTGGACGAGGCACACACAACAATAGAGTCACGTGCGGGGGTGCAGCTAGTAGTAGCCACATGGGATGGTTGAATTGATATGGACATAGAGATGGTGGTAATGAGGTGAAGACAGTCATTCATTGGAGGGGGATGTGATGACCTAGGTGGGGTAGATGGAGGTGGATGTGGGGGCGATGTAATGGGCCAAGATAATTTGGGTCGGACTGATGGACTAGGTCAGGCTTGACGTATGGGTCGATCCGGTGGACCGAGTCAGGCTGATGGGCCATTCAGGTCGGCGGTCAATTCGAGTCGGTAGGCAGGGATGGACGAAGTGAACATTTGGTAACTGAGGTGGAGAATTTTTCCTGTCAACTAGGATGGTCATGAACGGGGCCACAACATCCCAAGCTACTACGGGCGCACCGAAATTTATGGTTGACTGTGATGGATGACCACATGTGACGTGACCACACGATCGATCCATGAAGGTAGTCGATATATCATAGTAGTTGACCACATATGTAGGTTGGACCTACTACAATGGTAAGTCCGTAATCCTCAACTACCCTACAAGCGGTTTTGGTAAAATGATCATATCTCAAAAATGGAATGCCCAATCCATAAGTTGTCAGTGGAATTGAGACACTCATTTATTGATGATAATTTTTGCATAAGGGTTGAGTTTTCAGTCTGGACCATTATTAGTTAAGAGAGTTCCCTTGGTCCATTCATCAAGGGTTCATTATGTAATTATTTCCACATTACGGGATTGTATTCTTCTCTAGAGGTCGAGTCTCAGATATAGTATGGAATCCCTCCCTATGACTGGATTCTGATCCTCTATCACCCATAGACGATTCTATGGAATTGTGTAACTTATTTGAAGAGGGAGCTTATACTCTTTCTAGCGGGCTGCAGCAGTATTGTATGTGGTATCCCCTAGTGTGTTTGGGCATAATACCAAATTTACAGGGTGATTCATATTTTGTTTTTGATATCCCCTAGTGAGTTTGGGTGTGATATGTAGTGTCCCCTGGTTAATACTGGGCATGAAACCATCTCTGTGTATTATAGTCTTCCTTCAAGAATACACTCTCTTGGTGTAGGGCCTAAATGAGCTGGACCTCATTGAGAGTGTCTCTGATGATATCATGGATCAAGGAGTGAGTTCTCTCAAAATAATCATGCCCTGAGAATAATATTATAGGTGGATGTTGGGTGTTCCTGACTGAGGGCATGATGTTCCTCATCAGAATATCTCTGTATTATTGTTATATGTGTTGTAGGAATATACATGTGTAGAGTTTATTATACATACCTTTGTGTTATTCCGTTGTGGTATTCCTTTTTGTTATTTATTAATGGTATTCAATTTTTGTTTTTTGGTATCCAATTGATTATTTTCATACTCACCCATGCATGGTTTTTTTGGCATGTGTTACATCTTGTTTAGACGATCGACATTTTGACGGAGTCCTAGGTAGACCAAGATCCAAAAATTCTTATAGATACCAAAAAATATGATGTGTGTTCATATGCCTTTCAGATATCAATCTCAATTACATTACTTCTAGGTTTTAATTCTATTATAGACTCATTATGGTGTGCTTGTCATTTCTCCTATTTACTTTCTAGTAATTTTACATCTGTTCTCTATTGTGAGATCTTATTTTTATAAATGCATTTTTTTACTTATTTTTTTTACATTTTAGTATTTTCGGGCTTTTATAAGTGTATGTGTACATGTTATTAGGCTAATTCCTCACATTTATGTGATATTCCTATTCAGTGCACATCACCATCCCATAGACTATTGGAGGCGTGAATGGTGCAGGGATGGCATGGTTTTCTCTCTCAGGGGTCGTGATGGAGTGGTAACATTGAAAGACAATACTACATTAAGTTAGGGGGTCTATGAGATTGGATTTGGGAAACATTTTTAAGTGTTTTGAGTTCAACATACTAGCCAGGGACTCTAGTATTTGTATGGTAGCTGACATATCCATACATGAAGAGTTTAATTTCTTAATTTGTGACTCAATACCTGAAAACAATGCATGTTGAAAAAATAAATTGTTCATACAAAATATACGATTGGTTTTTCATTCCATGTTCTACTTGAGTCAAATCTCTCGATATAATCAATTGGATGTGGTATATCTTGTTTTATTTTACGATTCTTCAAGGTAGACAGCTATCCAGGATTCCTCTGCATCATCAGGAGGATGATCTACCAAGTGAATAGGCATCGGTATAGGGGTATGTACTAGAGATAACACCACCATGTGGTTTACCAGTTATTCTACCTGCCATCGAGTAGCAACAACTACAAGCACTACTAGTTGAGTATGCATGCTGGCTAGGTGTGTTTCACAAGTTTTAGAGGTCACGATGTCTCAACTATTAAAGGTGAGCCAGACCGACATATGCCTAAGTATTGGAAAGAGGAAGTTTCCCATTTTTATACCATATGAGTAATCTATCCAAATATGTATAATTTCTCCCCACAAGTCATATTTAGGGATATACAGTGTGATGGTGGACCTTGGTGAGTCAGTCACATGATGAGAGAGCCCTATCCTAGAAAGACTTCAATCCTCTCTTTAGAGTGGAGTTCTATCCATCCAAATTGTGATTAGTATTCTTACAGGAACATATACATATTTAGAAGGGTATTATAACTATGGTGGGATATTCATAGATGTTTACATACCTTTAACGCTACTCAATAGACATGGTACGAGATCAATTATTTAAAACTCAGACATTTGAGCATGGATTACGCAAGGAAATAAATTCATCAGTCATATCCTTAATAATTTCAACCTAGGTCTGGGTACATGAGAGAGCCTTGTTGGTGGATAGTTTTCTGAAATTGTAGGCATCGATAGTGGGGGCCAGTAGTGGCCACTGAGTAGATGAGACCTCAGAAGCAGGTAGTTGATAGCAGTCACATAGATCCAAGCAGTTCAAGCGCAATAGGGGATGATCCCTTGACATAGGGTCAGTGGTGTAGGGATCCAAGGATTTATTGAGACTGCCAAATAATAGACATTGTTACTCATGCGGCGGATGGGGACATATAGAAGAAGATAAATCGAACCATAATTCCTCTAATTGTGATATAGAAAAGTGACTGACGAAGAAGATATAGATAGTGGATTAGGGCGATCCATAGGGAGGCAGATTAGGAAGAGGTTTAGGAAGGAAAGGAGGTTGTGAGAGGTTCAACATTTACCACTGCGACCCCTAGGTGGTCCATGCCAGGCTTAGGGAGATGGTGGGTAGGGATCATGCCAGTTTCAAGCAATAAAGGCTTATGACATTGGATCTCCATGGATGATGCAAGGTATGATTAATGTATTTTCCACATTGTCTACAATTTTGATACACACATGTTCTTTTTAATATTATCTTTATATGAACCTTGTTAAATACTTAGATATTCTGATTCAACCTCTGACTCAACCCTTATCCTTGGAGACTCCTACTATAGGAACATCGATGATCACACATTGGTGCCAATAGCGTGGCTGGTCTCTTCGAGGCAATAGTTTCTATTGGGTTTTCTTGGTAGCAGCATTGAAGCCTTACAACATCATTATTTGTATGGTATGGTTATCCATATTTCATTCTCAGGTTGACTATTTTTTGTGAAGAGTGTGGTGTGTCTGATGTTATGGGGCTACAGTTTCATTTGTTGGAGAAAACTAAATTTAGATAGAATATGACGGAATCACACATAGGAGGGTGGATCCACTTACTCACAAGGTGGCTAGCCTCAGCCTCGGGGTAGTGGATGTTATGGGAAATCAGTTTTATATAATGGTGGTGAGTTATGAGGACATCCTTCTTGATGATGTTTTAGGTTTATCTCCCTCATGGAGATTTAATTCATCATTGATATCCACCTCGTTATGACATACGTATCTAAACCAACAAATCAGATGGATACCACATAGCTTCATGGAATTAGGGTGCTTTTGGAGGACTTATATTGGAAGAGCATCATGAGAACTAGTTTTTATCCTATGGTGGCCCAAATATTGTTTTTCGAGAAGGCAGCAGGTATCTTGAGGATACATTGTGAATACTAGTTCTTAAAAAAGTGGTCATGAAGAACATGTATCCACTATCGGGGACCGAATACCAATTTCATTTGTTGAAATGGGTGTGATGGTTCTCGAAGATTGACCTCTGATTCGGCTATCACCGGTTACAAGTACAAGATAATGATATATCAAAGTTAGATTTCATATGTTGTCATAGTCAATATAAGTACTTTTTGATTCAATTTGATGAAATGAATTCCCCAGTGGGTTTCATGGTACTTTTGAACCAAATATTCCATCCTTACATATACTGTTTCATGGTGGTCTTCATTGATTCCATCCTAATGTACTCAGAATCTTAAGAGGCACCTGAGAGACACTTGAAGATGGTCCCAAACACACTCTAAGAGCACCAAAATTATGGGAAGTTCTCAAAGTCATATATCCCTATTTGAGAGGTCCATTTTCATGGAAATATGATCACAGGGGATAATGTTATAGTGTATCCAGTGAAGAATGAGGTATTTATTCCATGTGAGCCACTCATGTTTTTTATTGAGGTACTACGTTTCTTAGGACATGAATGATACTACACAATTTTTATACCCATCTTCTCTAGTGTATCATAACCTTTTATATGTTTTATTGGAAAGGGTAATCCTTTCGGGTGGGAAGATAAGTTCCAACATTGATTTCAGGAGATGAGGAAGAGTTTGAAAAGAACTCTCATCCTGAAGTTACCAGAGGAAGGCATCGAGTTCATGGTGTTTTATAATGTATCAGGGATCAGGATTAGTTGTGTCCCGATGTAGGGGAAATAGGTTACTGCCTATATTTTTATCCGGTTAATGCCACATGAGAAGAATTATGTTACCCATGATATTGAGTTAGAAATGGTAGTATTCTCATAGATGATTCGTCGACATGACCAAATGGGTGAGTGGTTTAACATCTACTCCGATCTTAAGAGTCTTAGATATATCTTATCTCATAAGGATATAAACATAAAATATAGGAAATGGATATATTTCTTTAAGGAAAATGACTTTTATATTTTTTATACTTTTTGGAAGGGGAACGTGGTGGTATATGCTCTCAATATGAGATCTAGTTTGCAGTTGCTGAATGAGACATCCTATTAATAGGCCTCAAAGTAGTTTTCCATTGCTGATGGAGATGGAGAATGTTTCCTCAATTAAATGGTTTTCACCCCTATTCTCTTAAATAACTTTAGGTAGGAACAACTTTTATATACTGACTGAGAGACCATATGTGTAATGATGTCCACATGGAATACTCTTAATTGATATTTTGTAAGTGGGGATAACATCTTTATTTTTAGAGGAAGAACAACCATTCCCATGGAATTGAAGGAGGAGGTTCTGAGATAATTTCATACATCCTCTTTAGAGTTACTTCCAAGTTTGGAAAAGTTGTACCAGGGCCACAAACATCAATTTTAGTAGAAATGTATGAAGAAATCAGTTAGAGAGTTCGTTTCTCTATGCCTCTCTTGTCAATAGGTGAAGGTTGAGAACCAGGTTCCAGCAAGATTAGCTCAACCCTTTTATGTGTTGGAATGGAAGTGGGATGGGATATAAATGGACATCATGATGGATTTACCATGTTTATCTAGAATAAATTACTATGTTAGGGTGATTTTCGAACAACTCACCATGTTGTTCGACTTTATAGCCATCTGGGAGTAGTGTTCAAGAGAGAGCATTGGACACCTTTACATTGAAGTGACAGTTCAACTCCATGGAGTTGAATTGATGATAATTTCTTAATGGGATTCTCTCATTACATCCCCATGGTTGAAGGGATTACAGGAGACTTTTGGGACCTAGTAACGCTTGAACACAGTGTTTCACCCACAGAATGATGGCCAAACTGGGCTGACCATTTAGGTTTTGCAGGATGTGATGCGGGTGAGCATGTTAGATTATTACTCTAGTTAGGAGGATCAACTACCATTTGTGTAGTTGTCATACAACAACTGATATCATTAAACCATTGGTATGACACCATTCAGGGACTCATACAGGTCACCCTAAATATCATCATATTGATGGTCAGACTTAGAAGAGTTAGCACTCATGGGCCTAGAGATGTTGCAAGTAACCATGGAGAAGGTAAATCTCATATAAGAGAAGATTAAGTCTGAACTAGGATGTCATAATTTGTATGTTTATAGGTAGTGGAAGCCTTTGGAGTTCTATAATGGAGACCATGTGTTCATTTACTAATTCTGGATAATGTCAAGCTACAAATACGTGTGAACAACCATTGATTGTTTTGTAATTTATTTCTAATTATATTGAATGTATTCATATTTATCACACATAATTATGTCATTGATTTGTCTTTAATCTAAGGATATGATCTTTACAAGGGACTTTATCTCAATTTACATTTCATTGAGACTTATTTGTTGTTATACACCAATTCCTTTTTATATGGTGCATATACTGACCTTTGACATAGTATATCATGAATCTCTTTATTCTCATGATATTATATGATTTAATTAATGTTATTCCTAAATTATTTGTATTCAATCATCTCTAATTTGTATAGTAACTCTTTAACTAAAACATCATTTTAATTATTTTAATGATTTATTAATCTAAATTTATCACATTAATGTCCATGTTTTAAAAATGGTTTTGCAGATTTATTTATAGGGAAATTAATGTTTTAAAATTCTAATTCCTTTAATATATTCAAAGTGGTATAGGACACTTTGATTATAAAATCTATTTATTAAATGTTTTAAATGGTTTTAAAAATTGTTTGATAAAGCATTGATTATGTCAATATCATGAAATGATATATTGTAATTGTAATGTGGAAATGTTAAGTTTCCTTTATTATTGTTTTATGTGTTATGAATTAGTTATGGTTATTGGGAATTTTTTATGTATATGGGTGGTTCCTTGAAAAACCTAGTGCAGGTGAGCCCGAGATAGCTCTCTAATGCATTGGGTAATGTGATAGGATTAAATGTTAATGTTTCTCCTAGGATATTTATATAATATATTTATGATGGGTATTCCAAACATAACTCCCTACATAGATTTGAAAGCTACGATGTATATATGTTATGCATGCCCTAAGTTACGTTTATGATTTATGTTTTCTGTGTGTTATTCATAAATCATATGATTTCATAAGGTATGTTATGATTGAAAAGTAAGGTTTCATTGATTTGTATTTATTGATGGACTAATGTTTGATTTCTTTATTTTATAACCCTTACTGAGGTTTTTATGCTCATTCCATGTTTTTGAAATCTTTTCCACATGACTTATAGATGAATAGGGACAATGATTTAATCAAGAAAAATTCATGATGTCTAAAACATGGAATTAAACATGTTTCTTGTTAAGAGTTTTTATTTTATGAAAAAATTGATACTGAGTAATAATTTCTTATTGTAATATTAATGTTGATATGTAATAGTTATGGCCAAATTCTGAATAACTCAAAACCTGAAAATATCCTTGTTGTTAATTCTTCATTTAATTAAATATTTTTTAATGTTTTAAGGATGGTTACTAATATATTTATTATATCATCCAGAGGGTTTTATTTTTATTTCTATTTAACTGGTCACAAAATAATTCTTCTTATAAACATGTGTAAACTATATTTTCATAAATTAATTAATCTCATAACTTCAATTCCTATTACTAGGTGAAAACTCTTAAAAATTAACGAAAATATTAATATAACATTATAGTTTGGTAAAACTATGTATATCATGTAACAAAATCTATTTAAGGAATTTGGAATTGTGGGTAACACAATCCATAAAGAGTGTTTTATTTATCATATTATAATATATGTGTTACGTGTCGTGAAAAATTAATATGGTCTTGTGTTCAATGTAAACAAAACTATATTCTTTCATATAACATCAGTTATATTTTGTTTTTCATGAAATATATAAAATCTAAAATACTACATTAATTGAAAAATATATATTTCCAAAAATATTTTGGTGTTACAAAATCATTATAATTAGTGAAAGAAAATAAGTAATTATATAAGTTTGGAGATTACATATTTTTACAACCATGTGTTTCACCAAGTGGATCCCCTGTTATTTATGATAAGAAGAAAAAAATTTCTATGTGATTTTACATTGAATACAATGAAATAAATGCAATTGATATAAAGAAAAAGTATATTTTACCATGCATTAATTTATTTTTTATTAACTTCATAAAAAGAAGCATTTTAAAAAAAATCTTCATTATGGGTAGCACCAAATGTTAGTAGTAGAAATGAATTTTTTCAATATATAATTTTGTACAACATGTAGACCATAAAAATTTGGAGTTATTTCATTTAGATTGACAAGTGAACCAATTATTTTTATCAACATTGTGAAAGAAGTATTCATGTATTACCTTGATAATTTAATTTTATTATTAATAAGTGATAGCATAGTGTACTCTAAAATTTATGATGATTATATGATTCATATTAAAAGCATTCATAAAAATATTATAGAAGATTAGTTATTTGGAAAAATTCTAAAATTTGATTTTTTTTTCATTAGCATGTTTCTTTTCAATGATATATTCTCTCAAAGGATATACAATAAGTTGATACTCAAAATATAATAGAAGTGACAAAATTGATACTAAATACATCGAATTTAAAGCATAAACATTTGTAGAGACACTTTTATTCATGTTAATCAGGGATCAAATCCAAGATCATTATTGGGAATATTTTATTTTACTAAGTAGGTATCATTTCCTATTCCATGTTTGATTTACTAAAATGGGTTCACTTCCCATTCCCACCATATATAATTGAAACAAGTTCACTTCTCATTTATTATATGTAATAAAAAACTGAGTTGGCCAACCATTCCAATCCTATTTATAACATGATATATAGATCTTTAGCCAATAAATTTTAAAAAGATATATTTCCCACCTACCACATAATAAAATCATACATATCAATTCTACAGGAACATAATTATTTATCATATTATAACACCCAATATGAAATGGGAATCATAAATATGTCTTTATATATTAAACAATAAAAAATTGAAAGGTTTCACAATCATAGAATAACATTAAATAATATGTAGATTTCATAAGAATTTAATACATGGAGGAGGAACAATTTTAATAAACATCAGTCCATAAAAACATTGAACATTCAGTGAATAAATGAATGGTACCCTTGGATCATATCCCTTATATGATATGAGTAACACCAGTGAATTTCATATTAGATAAAAATACTTTTCAAAGATCATTTTAAACATTTATTGAGTAAAATATTCTTTGTATTTTAAAAATGATGTTTAAAAAATTTAGAATTTTTCAAAATATTTATCTTTATAACCAACATTTAAAACAAAAAAAAATAACATAATACTAGGGTATAAATTTTCATTAATTATAAACATATATATATTAAATGGAATCATAAATGAAAAAAAATTGATAGCACGTGAATATGTACAAGTTTTTCTTGTTAACTTTACATTTGTTTGGGACTATAAATAAGTTTATAAATAACCCTTGATCAAAAAATAAGAAGAAAATTCATATGAATTCATTTACAAAAGAAACATTGTGTTAAAATTTATTTAATAAATAATTTTAAAAATAATAAAAACACATTTGAAAATATTTTTATAAATCATGGTTTGTAATGAAAACATATATCTAATCAAAGAGATAAATATTACCTTATTTTCTTAATAACATTTTCATAATTATATTAATTATAAAACATGAAATAATTTTTACCATTCTTGATGATTTAATGTATAAATATCAGATAATATTATTCATAATAATTCTAATGATATGGAAAATAGGATTTCATCAATGGAAGAATAATTATAAATAATCTTGATAAATTATAAGATTGTAGAAATAAACTCTTGCAACTTTGAAATCCTTGAATCATAAGCCCCATGAAATAATTACATAAGATGAAAAATAAAATATAATTAGGATGAAACAAATAGTGACATTTCATGTAAAATAGGCTTTATATACACCTCAGGAAAGAATATAGGTTCACATCATAATGTACCTTTCAAAGAATGAAACGTGAGACAAAAATACTCTGACCTTATAGGTAATGTTTTTTCCGTAAACCAATTGAAAGAGAGAATCATAAAATTGATGTTTTAATCCCAATAAATTTAAGAATAATAATCATAAAATACATCCATGTGTAGTAAAAAAACTACATTTGATAAATAGTTGGAGAACATGGCTTGTGTGTCATAGATAAGGAATGTGAGACAAAGATCTCTTACATTTAGTATTTTATCTTTTTATACTTATTCAAACCACCTGCATAAAAAATATATGTTTATTCTACATATAGAAAAGAACCATATTATTATATATAATACCATATAAGATTTACATATGATTTTTTACTCATCTGTTAAAAATTCCATGTTAATGTTACATTTTTGTGAATAACTGCTTTATTTTTCAAATAAGTTTGAATTTTTATTCATACTACTTTTTGATAGATCATGATTTAATAATCATAAAATGTTAAAAATGATATATGTATCATATATATGTATATTAATTATATATATATTCATAATAATATATGAAAGACATAAATTGTAAATGAGATACACCATTAATGGGGATGGTAGGCAGTACATACACATGAATGTTGTTTCAATTTTTTCAGATTGTAAGAAAGAAAAATATATGATATATTATCATAAAATATTAATTTTAATTTAATATATATCACATAGGATTATTATACCCATCCTTAATACATTATATCTAAATCATGAATGAATCACATCACTTTGTAAGGTGGTTTTCCGTCGTACACATGAATGATGTTTTTGTAATCCCATAAAAGAAAAGAATGAAGGTATATGTTATATAACAATTTAAAAACATAATAAAATCATAAATATCAAAAATATATTATATAAATTATAAAAACTTCATCATTACCAATAGTAAAAGGTGGTAATGGAATAACGAACGACATCACATTGTGACGTGGTTGTCTATTTTACACACAAATGATGATTATGTATCCTATTTACTGGAAGTGTGTGATGACTTAGGTAGTAAAATTTATAGAAAAATATCAATATATTTAATTTAATTATGATATTGTATGATTATTATACAAATATAATTATAGGTTTTCAGAAAGAATTAAAATAAAAATGTTCATTGATGAACATTGCCACTTCTTCAGTTATCTCCATCGGGTTTACACCATTGGACTTCCTTGTTTGGATTTTAACCAAAATTAAGGCTTATAGGTTGATATTATATAATATTAGTTGGATATTGGGTAGTTTATGGTTTATCAAAATTGTTGGAGAGGTATCAATAAGTGAGGTGGTGAGTTCCCTTTTATAGATGAGGAGTGGAAGTCTTGTAAATACCAAAATATAAACTATATTGGGAGGTCTCTCTTACATCACGTGCATCTAATAATTAACCAATTTAATTAAAAGAGTGTACCTATTCTACATATGTCCTGAAAATGTGTTTTGGACAATATTCAGCCTCATTTTCCCATATTATTATAGTTTTGTCCCTTGGTTAAATCAATTTTTCCTCAATAGCCGTGATTAATTTAAAATTATTTCACTAATAATTTTGGTGAAAATATAATTGGGTATTATTATAAATTATAAATTATTATAATTACAAATATGGAATCCATTTTTCCAAATTAAATCAAAAAAATTGAATGAAATTAATTTTAAATTAATCCCATATATGGGATGAATCAATCAGTTTTAAAAGTGAAAATCAATCATAAGATTGAAATTTTTTAAATCCATTTTAATTATGAAGTTGATTAAAATCATATAAATTTTATTTATATACTTATAAATGATCTAATTTTTCCTAAAACAAACAATATTAATTTATCTAAATAAATAAAATAAACGAATAATGAGTATTCAATTATAATTCTATATTTTTCATTGTTCATCCTAAAATAATATATTTCAAAAAATCCAAATATTAATCCTAAAATTTTTTTTACATTAGGAAATAATTAATTTAGTTAATTTTATAAAATTAAATTTCTTTAATCGTAAAACATTATTATTTTATTTGTTCAGAAAAATGACCTAAAAAATCAGTATTCTTAAAATATATTTTATTCATAACATATAATGACTATGACAAATTATATATTTTTCCCTCAATATTTTCCATTATAAAAAATAATATATTTTAAATTATTAATTCATATTTATATTACAGTGATTAGTATCTAGGTTATAATGGTCAGGTTCAAATAAATATATTGATAATATATCTTAGTTTTTTTTGAAACTCAATGCTTCCTGTAATTCTAGATTATCATGTGTTTCATGTATCACAAGATTTACATGTTTTTTCATATACAACATTATTAATTTGTTTTATCATGCAACTCAATATTAATAGGTTTTTGGGTATAATGCAATCCACCATTGAAACATATTTTATTTCATAAATGAATGATTCAATAAAACATGGTGTGTTACAATATACCACCAAAAATGTATTTTTCAATTGAAACCATCACACTAATATAAACATATAAGGATAATTATACCTCATTATATCCTCAAGTCCCCACATAGTTTCCTAATTATGGTATTTATTAAAAAAACAATTCTCCCAGTGAGTGATATTTTATCATATATATTTCTATGTATGATCTAGAATCTCAATTGATTGATCCTCATAAGAATGATATTTCTCAAGTTATATGAACTATGTGTTTCGTACATGTGAGGGGTCTAATATGTACTTCCTCAGATGATATACATGGAACATAGACTGGACTTGTGAGAGGTTTAGTGTATGTTCCATGTGATATGAGACCATATTGACATGATTAAATTTTTATAAGTGACATCTATTCGTAGGGTTTAGTTTCCCATTAACCATTAATCTCAAAAACTTCTTCCATGGGTAAATTCCTTGAAAAACCATGTTACTAAATAGAAATTATAGATCAAATTTAATATTATTATCATATATTTTCTTCTTACTTTCACCTTACGTAAAAATTGACATGAAAACTATAACCTTATATTCTATTTCTATATAAATATGAGATCCCAATACTATTCTTTCTCCAACATTATTCCAACACCTTGTAGCTCTATACATATTTGCATAAAGAGATTCATAAGAATCTGAATGAAGAATTGAGTGGAATATTTTTTTTTATAAAAACCCAAGTAGATGAATGTGTTGATTCCAAAACCTTGGAAATCTAGAGAATAAGAACTCAACATATCCTTTATGGTTTGAATTGATATTTTAGAATAACTACCTGAATGAGGATGATAATTTGTGAAGAAATGAAAACCAATAGTAAGGTATTATATACTAATACCTCTAAAACATTGAGATAATCCTTAAATCATGGTCAGATAAAAAATAACGTGGTACTCTATAGAGCCTTACCACTTTTATAATGTTTATCCTAGCTTTCTAATCCAGAGAGAAGTAATTTCTGATAGTGTTAAATTGTTCATACTTAGTAATTAAAATGAAGACCTATTATATATAATTACTTCCTTTAGTATTTATGTGGAGTCCAATGACAAAATCAATAGTGATTTTATCCCATTTCCATTATGTCAATACTACTAGAGGAAACCTACCCTTAGAAATTGGTCATTCATCCAATATTTTTCACATATATAGAACCTATATACTAACTTTGTGAAATATATCTTCATGAAATCCCATTAGAAGTATTCAATCACTTATCTATGCATAATTGTACATCTATTATTAATAGGTAACGAAAAGATATGATCCATCTTTTATAGTTTCAACTTCATATATGACATGATATGGAGACATACACGGCTCTTGAAACTTATCATTCCATCTTGATCAATGTTATTTTCAAGAAAATTCTTGACCTTACATTGTAACTCTACATATTATTCATATGCCTCATAAATTTTGAGATCGATAGATGGTTTAAAATTTCATTGATAAATATATGATTTTCAACTACCTTCAATATTTATTAATATTTCCTTTCAAAATCACAAAATATTAGATCTCTTGTAATCCTAATCATTTATTAACTATAATGATCATTTAAACTCAATGCATCGTCCTTCTTTTTTATATTCCTAAGGTGATAATGTATTGAGTTGTCATAATACTTTATCTACTCTAACCGTCTTTCCTAGAGAATGTTCAACATCTTTTGTGTGAATATATACATCAATAATTTATGATTTGAATATATATACACAGACATATATATTTATATATCACGCTTTTCCCTTTAAATATAAAACCTCTATATCTTAAATGAAATATTTTCCACAACTAACTCAAAAACATGACTTCGGTATTTTTTCTCATGAATCATTACTTATCTGAGGAATAATTGATACATATTCAATTTTTCTATCTAATTTTTATTAGATATTATATGGTTTCATTTTGAGACCAGTAACTAACACAATGTGTGATTCCGATATCTGGTGTTCCTAGAATAAATTTTTAAAAAATATTAAACTTTTAATAGAACTGGTGCATCATTTTTTAAAAAAATAATACAACTCTTAAATGGTTTTCTAGATCAAAAATTCAAGGGAATTTTAGAACTCATATTTATGGAATTACCCTAGGAATGACTTTACATTAGCCATCACAGGTTGTTTGTGAAAACATTGTCACTAGATGTAATGAGAATAAAATTATTCATTAAAAATTACTTTTTTGATGCAACGACGGAAAATCTGTAAGTATATTGTTATGCAGAAATTTTAGGGTCTGTTGCATACCCATAGAAATATAGTAGAACCTTTTTATTGATCTTTTAGGTTTCCCTCTCATGCAACAATGAAATATTGTGTATTGATGACAATCACACCTTGGATTGGAAGGATCTTGACCATGACAATGATGAGGAGACCATTCTTCTTCAAATAGAGATCTGAATTGATGAATTACTTTCAATATTGATTTGGTTTATCCATTCATGAATTTCATGAAAACCGAAGACCAATCATTGAACATATTGATTCATAGTTCAGCCATATTTTTAGGATGGTGTAGTTTGTGGGCTATCAAAGATTGAGAAATATGTATTTCAAACAAAAAATCCCCGGTTTTAGATCATTGTTCAATAAATTTTTCCCAACGATGTTAAATATTTTCTTGTGTTCATTTATCCCCTATTTCTTCAAGTTATTTTCTATTAGAACCCATTAGTTCATGTCTCGATGTTGCTGAGTGGTTCCAAGCATGATTAGACCCCCTAATTCAAGAATAATAGACAATAGAGACCAGATCTTTATAGATCGAGATGAAAGGAGATCTGATCTACAACCGTTCAATTTTTTGGGCATCATAGGAGGCACAATTTTTCATGGAATAGATCAATGATGCTGCAATGATGACCATTGTTGGACAAGGAACATACAACAACAGAGTCACATGCGGGGTATAGCTAGCAGCGTCCACATGAGATGGTTGAAGTTATAAGGACATTGAGGGGGTGGGAATGCAGTAGAAACAGTGAGTCATTTTAGGTGGATGGAATTTATAGCTGGGGCAGGTGGGGGTGGATGTGGGGGTGATGTAATGGGAAAAGATAAGTTGGGTCGGACTGAGGGACTAGGTCGGGCTTGATGGATGGGTCGATCCGGTGGACCGAGTCAGGCTGATGGGCCATTCGGGTCTATGGGAAATTTGAGTCGGTGGGAAGTGATGGAAGAAGTGATCCTTGGGTAACCGAGGTGGAGATATTTTCCTATCAACTTGGATAGCCATGCACGGGGCCATAACATCCCGAGCTACTATGAGTGCACTGAACTCGATGGTCGACTGTGATGGATGACCACATGTGATGTGACCACATGATCGATCCATGAAGGTAGTCGACATATCATAGTAGTCGACCACATATGTAGGTTGGACCTACTACAATGGTAGTACCAAAATCCCCGACTAACCTACAAGCAGTTTCAGTCAAACGATCATATCTCAAAAATGGAATGCCCAATCGATAAGACGTCAGTGGAATTGAGACACTCATGTATTGATGATAGTTTTCGCATAAGTGTTGAGATTTTAGTCTAGTACATTATTAGTTGAGAGAGTTCCCTTGGTCCATTCTTCAATGGTTAAGTATGTTATTATGTCTACATTATGGGATTGTAATCTGCTCTAGAGGTCGAGTCTCAGATATTGTATGGAATCCCTCCCTATGACTGGATTGTGATCCTATATCACCCATAGTAGATTCTATGGAATCATGTAACTTCTTTGAATAGGGAGCTTATCATATTTTTAGCGGGCCACATCAGTAGTGTATGTGGTATCCCCTAGTGTTTTTGGGCATAATCCTAAATTTAACAGGGTGATTCATATTGTGTTTATGATATCCCCTTGTGAGTATGGGTGTGATATGTAGTGTCCCCTGGTTAGTTCTGGGCATGAAACCATCTATGTGTATTATAGTCATCCTTCAAGAATACACTCACTTTGTGCAAAGCCTAAATGAGTTGGACCTCATTGAGAGTGTCTCTGATGATATCTTGGTTCAAGGATTGAGTTCTCTCAAAATAATCATGCCTCGAGAATAATATTATGGGTGGATGTAGGGTGTGCCCACCCGAGGGAATGATGTTCCACATCAGAATATCTATGTATTATTGTTATATGTGTTGTAGAAATATACATGTGTAGAGTTGAAAATAAATACCTTTGTGTTATTCCATTGTGGTATTCCTTTTTGGTATTTATTTATGGTATTCCATTGTGGTTTTTTGGTATCCTATTGATTATTGTTATACTCACCCATTCATGGTTTTTTTCGGCACGTGTTATGTCTTGTTTAGATGATCAACATTTTGATGGAGTCCTAGGTAGACCAAGATCTGAAAATTATTATAGATACCAAACAATATGATGTGTGTTCCTATGTATTTCAGATAGAAATATCAATAACATTACATCTAGGTTGGACTTCTATTATATACTCATTGTGGTGGGCTTGTCACTGGTCCTATTTACTTTCCAAAACTTTTACATTCGTACTCTATTTTGAGATCTTATTTGTATGAATGAATTGTTTACTTATTTTTTTTAAATTTTAGTATTTTGGGGCTTGTATAATTGTGTGTGTACATTTTTTAGGCTAATTTCTCCCATTTATGGGATATTCTTATTTGGTGCTCGTCACCATCCCATGGACTATTGGAGGCGGGCATGGTGTAGGGACAACATTGTCTGCTCTCTGAGGAGTTGTGATGGAGTGGTATCATTGATGGACGTTACTACATTAAGGAAGGGGGTCTATGAGATTAGATTTGGAAAATATTGTTAAGTGTTTCGAGTTCAACATTCTGGCCAGGGACTCTAGTATTTGTATGGCAGCTGACCTATCCATACATCAAGACTTTAATTTCCTAATTTAAGACTCAGTACTTGAAAACAATGCTTGTAGAAAAAATAAATTGTTCATACATAATATAAGAATGGTTTTTCATTCCATGTTCTACTTGAGTCAACTCTCTCGATATAATCAATTAGTAGTGGTATATCTTGTTTTATTTTACGATTCTTCTAGGTAGACAGCTATCCGGGATTCCTCTGCATCATCAGGAGGATGATCCACCCAGTGAAAAGGCTTCCGTATAGGGGTATGTACTAGAGATAACACCACCATGTGGTTTACCAGTTATTCTACCTGCCGTCGAGCAGCAACAACTGCAAGCACTACTAGCTGAGTATGCACGCTGGCTAGGTGTGTTGCATAAGTTTTAGAGGCTGAGAAGCCTCATATTTTCTAGGTGATCTAGACCCACATATGCCTAAGTATTGGAAAGAGGAAGGTTCCCATATTTTAGAACTTATAGGAAATCTATCCAAATATGTGTAATTAATCCCCACAAGTCATCTTTAGGGCATTGCGGGGGGTGATGGTGGACCTAGGTGAGTCAGTCACATGATGATAGAGCCCTATCCTAGGAAGACTTCAATCCTCTATTTAGAGTGGAGTTCTATTTATCCACATTGTTATTAGTATTCTTACAAGATCATATACATATTTAGAAGGGTATTATAACTGTGGCGGGGTATTCATAGATGTTTACATACCTTTCACGCTATTCAATAGACATGGTACGAGATCAATTATTTACAACTCAGAATTTCGAGCAGGGATTACGCAAGGACATCAAGTCATTAGTGGTATCCTTTATAATTTAATCCTAGGTCTGGGTACATGAGAGAGCCTTGTTGGTGGATAGTTTTCTGTGAATGTAGGCATCGATAGTGGGGGAATGTATTGGCCACTGAGTAGCTGAGACCTTAGAATCAGGTAGTTGATAGCAGTCACACAGATCCAAGAAGGTCAAGAACATCAGGGGATGATCCCTTGACATAGGTTTAGTGGTGTAGGGAACCTAGGATTGATTGAGATATCCAAATGATAGAAAATGTTACTCATGTAGCGGTTGGGGACATCTGGAGGAAGATAGATCGAACCATCATTCAGCTACTTGGGATATCTCCAAGGGACCGACACAGAAGATATAGATAGTGGATAAGGGTGATCCAAAGGGATGCAGAAGAGGAATAGGTTTAGAAAGGGAACGAGGTAGTGAGAGGTTCAATCGATTACCACTACGACCCCCAGGTGGTCCATTCCAGGCTTAGGGAGCTGGTGGGCAGGGATTAGACCAGTTGCAAGAAATAAAGGCTTATGACCTTAGATCTCCATGGATGATACAAGGTATGATCTATGTATTTTCCACATTGTCTAATGTTTTGATACACACATGTTCTAGTAAATCGTCTCTTTCTATGAACCTTGTTTAATACTTAGATATTCTGATTGAACCACTAACTCAACCCTTATTCTTGGAGACACATACTATAGGAACATTGAAGATCACACAATGGCGCCGATATAATGTCCAGTCTCTTCTAGGAAATTTTTTCTATTGGGCTTTCTTGGTAGCAACATTGAGGCCCTACGACATCATTCTTTGTATGGTATGGTTATCCATATTTCATTCTTAGATTTAATATTTTAGGTGAAGAGTCTAGTGTGTTCAATGTTATGGAGCTTGGGTTTCATTTGTTGGAGAAAACTAAATATAGATAAAATGGGATGGAATCACACATAAGAGGGTGGATCCACTTACTCACAAGATGGCTAGCCTCAGCCTCGATGTAGTGGATGTTACAGGATATCAGTTTTCTACAATGGTGGTGAATTATGAGGACGTCCTTCCTGATGATGTTTTAGGTTTACCTCCAACATAAGGATAGAATTATTCATTGATATACACCTCGGTATGAAACTGGTATCTAAACCAACCTATCAGATGGATACCACATAGCTTCTTGAACTTAGGGTTCATTTGGAGGACTAATATTGGAAGGGCATCATGAGAACTAGTTTTTATCCCATGGCGGCCCAAATATTGTTTTTCGAGAAGGTGGAAGGTATCTTGAGGTTACTTTGTGAATACTAGTGCTTAAACAAGTGGTCGTGAAGAATATATATCCACCATCGAGGATCGAATACCAATTTTATTTGTTGAAAAGGGTGTGATGGTTCTCGAAGATTGACCTCTGAATCGGCTATCACCGTATACAAGTACAAGATAAGGATATATCGAAGATAGCAATCATATGTCGTTATAGTCAATATAAGTACTTGTTGATTCCATTTGCTGTAACAAATTCCCCAGTTGTGTTCATGGGAATTTTGAACCGGATATTCCATCCTTACATATACCGGTTCATGGTGGTATTAATTGATGAAATCCTAGTGTAATCGGTATCTAAAGAGGCACCCGAGAGACACTTGAGGATGGTCCTAGACACACTCTGAGAGCACCAACATTAGGAGATGTTCTAAAAGTTATAGTTCCTGATTTGAGAGGTCCATTTTCATGGAAACATGATCATAGGGGCTAGAGTTATAGTGTATCCATTTAAGGATGAGGTATTTCTTTCATGGCAGCAACTCAAGTTTTTTACTGAGGTACTACGTTTCCTAGGACAGGAATGGTACTACCTGATGTTTATACCCATATTCTCTACTGTATCATAACCCTTGATATGTTTTTCATGAAAGGGGAATCCTTTCGGGTGGGAAGATACGTTCCAACATTGATTTCAGGAGATGAGGAAGAGGTTGACAAGAACTCCCATCCTGAAGTTACCAGAGGAAGGCGTCGAGTACATGGTGTTCTGTAATGCATCAGGGATCAAAATTAACATCTACTCTGATCTTAAGAGTCTTATATATATTTTATCTCATAAGGATATAAACATGAAACATATGAGATTGATATAATTCTTCAAGGAAAATGACTTTGATATTTTTTATACTTTTTGGAAGGGGAACGTGGTGGCATATGCTCTCAATATGAGATCAAGTTTGCAGTTGCTGAATGAGACATCATATTAGTAGGCCTCAAAGTAGTTGTCCATTACTGATGGAGATAGAAAATGTTACCTTAATTCAATAATTGTCACCACTATTCTATTAAATAACGTTAGGGAGGAACAAATTTTAGATACCGACTGAGAGACCATACATGTAATGATGTCCATAGGGAATACTCTTGATTGATATTTTGTAAGTGGGAAGAACATCTTTATTTTCAGACGAAGAAAAACCATACCAATGGAATTGCAAGAGGAGGTTCTGAGGGAGTTTCATACATCATCTTTAGAGTTAATTCCAAGTGTGGAAAATTTGTAACACAATCAGAAACAACAATTTTAGTGGAAATGTATGAAGAAATCAGTTAGAGAGTTCGTTTCTCTGTGCCTCGCTTGTCAACAGGTGAAGGTTGAGAACCAGTTTCTAGCAAGATTTGCTCAACCCTTTTATGTGTTCGAATGGAAGTGGGCTGGGATATAAATGGACATCATGATGGGTTTACCATTTTTTTTCTAGAAGAAATTATTACTTTAGGGTAGTTGTCAAACAACTCACCATGTTGGCAAACTTTATAGCTATCTGGGAGTAGTGTTCAATAGAGAGCATGGGACACCTCTATGTCGAAGAGATAGTTAAACTCCATAGAGTTCCAATGAAGATAATTTCATATCGGGATGCTCTCATTACATCTCAGTGGCTCAAGGGATTATAGGAGACTTTTGGGACCTAGTAATGCTTGAACATAGTGTTTCACCCACAGAAAGATGGCCAAACTGGGTAGACCGTTTAGGTTTTGCAGGATGTGATGCGGGTGAGAATGTTAGATTCTTACTCTAGTTAGGATGATAAACTACCATTAGTGTAGTTTTCATACAACAACTGATATCATTCAACAATTGACATGACACCATTCAAGGACTCATACAGGTCACCCTAAATATCTCCATATTGATGGACTCACTCAGAAGAATTAGCACTCATGGGCCTAGAGATGTTGAAAGTAACCACATAAAAGGTAAAGATTATATAGGAGAAGATGAAGACTGAACAATGATGTTATGAGTTGTATGTTGATAGGTGGTGGAAGACTTTGGAGATATAGAATGTAGACCATGTGTTCATTTAGGTTTCACCTCAATTTGGGTTGCTGAGAATCGGTTAGGGAGGCATGATATCTCTGACGTTCATCATCCATTTCCTGATATGGAATATACATGGCACGGTAGTGTACCTATTGGATCTACTACCATAGTTAGATCAAGTACAAAAAATCTTCCTCATGTCACAGTTGAGGATGTATGTGCGTGACCCATCCCATGTCATCGAATTGGGCCAGCTGGACATTGATGATGGAGCAACTATTATTGATTACCCAGTGGAGATTAAGGATCTATAGGAGAGGATAATTCATGGATGGTAAATACCATTAGAGGGAGTTCGGTGACATCACAGTATATACAAGAGATCACATGAGAGTTGGAGGCTTAGATTCGTGGTAAGTACCATCACCTTTTTTATATAGCCTTTGTTTTGTCTTTTCAGTATGTAAATCCCTACGGTGGGGAGAATTTAAATTCTAATTTTTTTGATGTGCTATTTTTAAAAATTATATGGCTTGATTTCGAGGAAAAATGCTAAATCTGTGTGTGATTCTTATGTTTGGTGTGACCAGAATAAAATTATGAATAATATAAAACATATAATGGAAAGTGTGAGCAATTATTTTTGAAAAAGTAAAATAAATCATGAATGGGTTCCTAGATCAAAACATGTAAGGAAACTTTGTTCTCATAATGTCTTATTTACCCTAGGTGTTACATCAATTTAGTTGGTGCTGGTCGTTCGTGAAAAAATAATTTGCATGACGTAATGGTAATAAAATAATTTTAAAAGAATTATTTTGTTGACATAGTAGTTGAAAATATTTAAAAAGTTTTTTATGGAGATTTTTTTTGGATTTTATATATAACCTAAGAAGCCTTGGAGAACCGTTAGAGAGAGCATTGTGGACTGTCTCTCAGGCGATAGTGACAGATCACAGACTAAAAGTCAATTCACCTAGGATTCGAAGGATCATGCCTACGACAATGACGTGGCAACCGTTATTTATCAGGGTGTGAAACTATTCAAGGAAAGAATTGATATCTTGATTTTCATTCCTTGTTTGTGAATTCCATGATGAAATCAGTCCAATAAATGAACACATTTATCTCGGAAAGGATTGTATTTTCCTGATGTGTTTTTTCGGGTTATCAGGGTTTATTAAATACGTTTTTCTAACCACAAATCCCTCGTTCTTGATCATTGTCTATGAAAACTTGGCCAATTATGTGAAACATATTATCTTGTACATTTATCAATCTGATCCTCATGTTATTCAATGTTTGAATTGTACAGTTGAAGGCTTGATGTTATCGAGTTGTTCAGAGAATGATCAGACTCCCATATTCGAGGAGAATCAACAACTGTTGCTAAATCTGTGTAGATTGAGAACAAAAGAGCTCGAATCTTTGATCGTTCGATTTTTTAGGAAATAGAGGAGGATCAATGGTCTCCATAAGGGACCATCGATGTGGCGTCGGCAACTGGAAGCAACACGCGGTAGTGGAGCTATGTGTGACCTGTGTAGCTATTGGCATCGATGTGAGATGTAGGTGGCGATTGGGATAAAGAGGCAGTAGTGACACGATGATGGATATACGTTGCAGGTGGTGGATGTAGAGGCGTTGTGGGGCTGGAAAAGCTAGATGTGGTGACGAGTAGCGTGATAGGTGGTTGTGGTTGAATGGGTTGGGCCGAGTTCGACTGGGTCAGACCAGTGGGTCGGGTCAAGCAAGTTGATCGGGTCGGGTAAAACAAATCCGGGTCAAGAACAAATTAAACCTGGGGTGACTATGTAACACCCCAAGATTCCATGTTATGTTTCTCTTTGAATCTTTCTATAGCCTGAGTTACACGCAACTTCAAGTTCCAGCACACTACGACCAATCCAACTAGCCATTATGAATAGTAATACCCACTTTTTAAAATTTTATAAATTTTATTTTTCAAAATGGACTTCAATTTTCAATTTGAAATATCAAAATTAGATTAGGGTGAATTTTTGTTTTTTTCTGAAAATATTCAATTTTTGATGAATAGTGGAAAATACTGCGTGATTGTTCAAAACAGAATTTTTATTTAAATAATTAGTTATTTTATTTAAATTTATTTTATGTAAAAATAGATATATAAAACCTATATATGTTTAATGTAATCCATTGGAGTCATTTTATAATAAGATTAGATATATAAAATTTTATTAAACTTTTAACGTCTTTTACCCTCCTTCTAGGCACATTTTCAAATTGTCATAAAAAATAAATTTACCGCTTCTATGGATTGAATTCCAAAAATCCGAGAGACACAATTGACATCAGTAAGTAAAATTTGGTTCCATTGGATGAAAATAATTTTTTGTGAATAATAACTTTGGAATTTTATTTACCACGGTTAAAAGTAAATATTGTAATTAAAGATAAAAATCATATTATAATTACCCTATCACATGTCCTAATTCTATTGGATAAGTTTCTTTCGACCAAAATAAACTTTAAGAATAATATATGATCCTTTTGGTCCACTCGGATTAGATTAGGAAATTTATTATAATTTTATTTAAAGAAGAGTAAAAAGTGTTAAATTCAATGTTTAAAAACTAAACCATTTTAAATATAGGGTTATACAAAAGATAAATTTGACTATAAATATTCATTATAAATATAAAAATATTTCATTAGATATCTAAAAATATTTCATTGTGGATATTCATTAAATATACCTCAAATATAATTTCCTTTTTACTACCATTATTTCAAGGATATACATGCTTACAAAATGTTTTTTTGGAAAAATGAAATGATTTTTCCTAACTAACTCATTTTTATTAAAAAAACATATTTTATTTCTCTTGAGATTGTTTCTTATTCTATATTGATGGAAGATTCTTATACCATTTATTTTATTCCTTTTTTTATTTTTCAAACCCAAATTATTATTCATAGAAGTATAATTTATGAAATTTTCCTGTTACCCAATATTATACCATGGATTATTTTATATCTAATATTGTAATGTGTTCTACATGGAATGTATGATTATGTAAATGTTTGAATGAGATTGGGTTTCCCAGAATTATTTAGTTCACCAATGAATTGGGTAATTTTATTTATCTCATGAGATAATTTCCAATATCCACTAATATAATTCAATCATTTTTCATAATGATGATGTTGTGATTACAGAAATAGTTTACATGTGAAAATTATACGAGCATTGTTCATAATTATGTGTGGTATTTGACCACTAAGACATGATGTTCCATTTTAATCCATTAAAACATTCCTTTACTTTACCTAATTCATCCTCTCATGATTATTATGATGATACCATGCGTATGTTGTAATGATGATGATTATTCTCACGCATGTTATATTGATTCACACTCTAGTGAAAAAAAATCATTATAATGTCAGTTTTTCCCTTTTTTATATTTGTTTAGACACTATTATTAAATGTGATATTATGAATATTTTTTTAATTTAGTGAAAAAATTGGACATTGTATATGGATAATGGGACTAGTTTTTTATATAGGTTTTTATATAACTGATGTAAAAAATGATATACCATATCCGTTATATAGGAACCTATATGGAAAAAATTCATCCCAATGACTTCGTTACATTAGTTATTTAATAATCGATGTAACAAGCACTTATCCACTTCAATTATATAAAAATTGATGTAAATATTCTCAGGATAAAGTGTTTTTATGTTAGTTTTTATATAACCAACATGATAAGTCTTGGGAATATGGGTTTTTTGCATCATTTATTTTATAACCGATGTAAAAAACCATATATAGTGTTAGTTGTTTTATAACTAACATGATAGGCCTTCAATATTAATTTTTTCTAATTGGTTATAGAATGATAAATGTAAAAACCCATATAACAAATTAGTTTTTATATAGCTGTCGAGTAAAAAATATGATCTTTGTTACGTTGGTTATAAAATAACTTGGTTGATTTTTGAAGAAAATATTTAATTTATGCCTCTCATTACATAGCTGACCAACCCAACAAAACATATGAATAAGAAGAAATAGATAAAATAATCAAAACTATAAATAAATACACATTCCCAGTTACAACATTCAAAATAACAATATTATCTAAAAAAAATAAATCCAACCAAAAAAACTAGAAAAAACACAATTACAATTTCGATATTAAAAAATTAAAATATTCAGTAAAAAAATATAAATCCAACCAAATGTGTATAATTATTTTCCCATTACACATGTAAGTGTGTCAAATATTTTACATTATAAGGGCGGGAGTCATAATAAATCTATAAGTTTAATGTAATATATTTAAAATGTATAATGAAAAATACAAATGAGATATTAAGGAATAATTAATAAAGAAATATAACCTTATTAAATTTTTTTAACTATTCTAGTTGTAATTATTTCATACATAATGAGTAACACAAAATATCCACATTCATTAACGCCTTGTTGTTTCTAAAAATTCTTTTTAACTTAGTTTTTCAATTCAAAATTTTATTTTTATGTAATATATCCAAAATGTACTAATTAAAAATTGAAATTCATCTTTATATTTACATATTTTAACTTGGAACACTTTTTCATTGTGGGATTTCAAAAGAAATATCATCCTCTATTAAAAAATAATATGAATTAAATAAATTTAAGATTTAATATAATAAACCAATATTAATAAATTAAATCACATGGTTCCACTATTTTTTTAAAATTTCCTCACACAAACCTATGGATAGATCATATCATGTAAAGTGGCATCTCCCTTGGAGAAGAAACACATAGCATCTAATGGAACTGATTCAAAATAAAATTTAATGTTATATATTATTACTTTCAATGATAAATTACACTTTGTGAGATATATGTTTCATACATCTCAACACAACAAATCAACCAACACTGCGTAATTACATCCGATTCAAATAATTTAGAAATATAAACTATTCTTTCTTCTTTAGTCATTGTTCATTCTTCAAGTGAAATTAATTATTGGTATATCAATCCATATACCATTGTCGAATCATTATATTCACATATTTAATAAAGACACCTTATACAAAATAGATACAATTTTAAATTGATAATAAATTTATCACATAGAATGATTTATGTCACAACTTACATGGTAAAAAACCACATCACATTGATGCCCAATTTTTTTTCCAGTTACAAGATCCATTATATAATTTATCAAAATCCCTACTATTATTAAATTACCACATAAATTAGCTTCCATTGGAGTCGTATAAACACCCACCAACAAATTTGAATATCATGAAAATCAATAAAGACTACTAGAATCTATCTCTGAAGTCACAACCCTTTATCTTTTTTGTTGGCTATATAATATTTATTTATAATTAATGTATTCCTATAAATAATAAGATAGATATATTATCTTTAAAATGTTAAAACATGTTTAATAAAAAATGAAATTGAAGAAAAATATACAAATACATATATAGTAATATGTCCCAAAAGTCATGATGGAAGATGTAAAATGTTTTCAATACATTTCCCAACTATTATCACCCCATCTGTGTGTAATGGAACTCTAGATAGTATATATATAATATCATATAAAATAACACCATGCTACTCTATCTCAAAAGGTTAAAGATGAATGTTATGTCTAATATAATATACCAGCCATACGAAACAATATAATACGTATCATCAACATAAAACTCACAGTAACTTGGAAGATGTTGATGAGGGTGTATAGGTGTAGGATAAAAAATGGAGTCTTCAGGTGGAGGTGGTTGAGTGGGAGCTGTAGTCTGAAATTATCTTTGCATGTCTACAATCGTGGATTGTACTAATACTCTGATATTTTTGTTCATCATAAAACTAATATTCTAAATATCATAATCAAATGATTGTATTTTTTATTAATAATCTCTATTACAAAATCTTAACAACATGGTAACACTTTTCTCACTGATACAGTTGTCGGGTTGTCTCCGTACATGACCCAGGTTTTTGGGATTTCCCAATGCAGCAGAAAATAAATCATACCCCCCCTCAGCTAAAAATAAAACATGTGTTCACTACTCCCCAAGAGAATCTTTTATAAATTATTTGAAAAATTCTACAACGATTCAAAATATATAAGGAATTGAGTAAACATAAATAGATAAATAAAATAATCATCTTACAATCCTATCAGCCAAACCCTTGATTTTCTATAAGATATTTTCCCTTTTTCCCATCTGATACCTCTTCCATTTTTCATGTGTTGTCAAGGGGGTGGAGGGGAAACCTCTTTCGAGTATGAATAGTTAGCTCTTAGTTTTTGTAATTTTCATGCCATCATTTTTCCTTCCAAAAATGTATACCCGCCTTGATATAATGTATGTGGGTATATTCTTCTATATTGGATATTTTGATGAGATCTCCAAGGTTCTTGTAAATTTAGTATACTAAATCATTTAGAAATGAGTAATAATATCATTTTAATAAATAAAATAATATAAAATATTACATTTCATTTTCCAGAAATTATTCTTTTATTATACATTTAATAAATTCTTTCTAGGTTTCTTCATCTATAAAATTATTTATTTCACATGTATTGTGATGTTTCATATCCCGAAAAAATGAAATTATGTGTTCTGGTTGACTTTAAATCTCTCCATCTCCTAGGAGCAATTGATAAACAATTTCTCTTGACTACTCCCATATCTTGTATGTAATATTCCATATGATAAGAATGGGGAAAAATATATTACTATTAACATTTAATGATTACTAATCAATAACAAAAGTGATTTCAAAATTGGTCTCCCACAACTGAGATAGTGTTTCTTTGTCAACCCTTCTCCAATCATTAAACAAAACATTGAATTTTATTTTACCCTAAAAGGTTTCAAAACAATTAAATTTATTTGCATTAGGATCTCTTGGAATATAAATACCATCAAAGTCTACAACTCTCCTATTATATTTTCTATGAGAAACTGAATATTTCGGTAAATTTGTGTAACCATGTTTATCAAGCCTAGAAATCTTATTTTCCTCTATAGGGGTATATGACATTTGTAAAGAAGTTTGGGGATCATCTAGAGGAGCATGTTCACATTCTTCCCAAATGGTATGATAAGGAGACTCATGTCTAGAAGTACGTGTTTGATCAACTCATTCTTCTATCATTTTCCAACAAATCAAATAAACAAACAATTATTAAAAAATATACAAATCCAATCATTACCATACTGAAATAAATAAAAAATCATAAATTATAATACACAAAATTAAATTAAAATAGAACACTTTATTAATCATATTCTAAATAGTCAACTAAAATTTTAGAAAGAATAATGATATATGAAATTTCATGAAAATAAATGAAAAGATATCAAAAAATTTAATAGGAATATTATAAACTCTATAAACTAATAAATCATTTTTAAACAAAAAATAATATTTTTTCAATATACTCATTTAAGATATTTTTATTATTATTTAACATGTTATATTTAAAATAATTACATTTCTATAAAATCAATTAATATATAAGTTGTGTAATGGTAAAAAAAGGTAAACTAAAAAATAATAATCTAATATAAAGAATATTTTGTACATATTAGTTTTAATAAGTTTTTAAAAAAGTTAAACTTATTAACATATCTAAAATTTTGTGAAATTAATTAATGTAAGCGATCAATAAATTGATGTAACTTGTAATTTTATGAATGTACTAAAGGATTATTTTATGAAATTTTTTCGTCCTGGACATTCCTTATAGAACAAACCATGTCTACAACATTACCATCATTATTATTTGTTAATATTTTCAGGGAAGTATGAAGTTCACATAAATCAACATATTCATCAAGTTGATCATCACCAACATATAGTGTTTTTTCTTCAAAAAAAATAGACCACTGCATATCAGATTGATCAAGAATACTAAATATGTGTCATGGATGTGTTTTCATTATAAAATAATCAATTGTGTCTTCCAATCTATTTTGATTAAAAGGTGTCTTCCCAGATTCATTGGGTCTAACACTATTATTTCCAAAAAACCATTTTCAGTTAAACATTGGAAATTTAATTTTAATGTAATAATCCTCCCATATTTGTTCATTAACTCTATAATATTCACTTGATGAAAAATGGCATTTTTTATTTAGAAATTGAAAAATTAATTTCTTCTAATAACACCAATAAACCAATATTATAAATTTCACTTCTATTGTCTTGATCTTTCATATGAAATATATTTAAATTAATTTCATACATAGTCCATGATATCACATTTAAAACAGGACCACCTACTAACCATCTTAATTTTTCTGATACACCTGATTAACCAAACATGGAATTTTTAAACCAACAGAAAAAAGATTTTTATTCTCATTCAAAATACACATTTATTTCATCTTTGGATGATATTATTTCAACATATTAATTTTAAATGTTATATATGGTGAGGATCCTCTATGTTTTTCACGATTTATAAATGATGCTTTTTTATTGGTTCACCTGACAAATATTTGACTTTCAAGCCATGAATCCCCTTACCCCCATAATTAACTAGTTTATGGAGATATGGAGTCAACACATTTTGATCCACCACAGTCATGTAGATCATTCAAAACTCTATGACCTCCTCATAAATATACAGTTCAATAAATGGAGTATTTAAGTCAATATAGAGTATTAACATACCCCTTCAATATCTTTATATATCATTCTAATGGTTACACCCAATATATATATACAGGTCCACAATAATTTTTCTATCAAGCCAAATCAACATTTAAACGAACAGTTATATCAAAAAAGGTGGTGGAAAATAAATTTCCAATTGAAAAATTATTGAAATTTCATCAATTTCCAAAAAAAATAAATGCATCTTGATCATTTACATTATTACAATTGAATTGAAAAAAATAACACCCCTTCATGATATTATTTCTGACACAGATGAAAAATATTAGATGAAATGAAACTGATATATGTTGTTACATAATTATGTGACAATCAAGTGATTTCATACTTGTCAACTAAAAATACCTTAAAGAGACAAAAAATTTTAAATTTGAAGAATAAACCTGTGTCACAATGTTATCCTCAAGACAATGAAAAAGGCAATGTTCCCCCTCTTAGAAAATGTATGGTAATCCGGAGGAAGAAATGTTCACCTTCAATCAGGGGATGGTGTTAACTCCAAACATATTCCCACTGACAATATGTTTAATCATTCCTTCAAACTATCACTAGTCTTTCCATTAATATCTAAAAATGTCACAATCATTCTTTCACAGATATTCTTATCCACATGCATGTCATCAATGTTATGATTTACATCATGATATCTACAATATGGTAGCTCAAAAAATATTTACCCTTTCATCAAAATATGCTTATCCTTACCATATTTAATTTTCATTCAAAAGTTTTCATCATGTTTTTTCACACTCTACAAATACTAACCAATGTACAAAGATTTTAGAGCAATATCAAATTATAGTGAGCTATTCAATTAATTTTTTAATATTATATTTGTGTGATGTATATATAAAAACTTTCAAGGACTTATGTATAATATTTTTCTCCGGTTATTCAATTAATAATATGAATTCTGTTTGAAAATTTGAAAAAATTATTCCCCTTAACACTATATCAAGAAAAATTTCCATATGTTGGGAAGTCATTTATAGTTAACATAATAATTTCCTGAAGTTGAAAATATTCCATTTTAGAAGAATAAATCATCTTAATACCATCCTACAATAATAATTTCAAAACATCAATTAATGTCGAGAAGAAAATAATAATATCATTTCTGGTTGTATTGGTTCAGATTTCATTAAACTCAACATGAAATATTTTGACTTCATTCAAAATTCTGGCGATATGTTGTAAATAACCAATAAAACATTCCATAAACTACGCGTCCAACTAGGGATTCGATATTGATTCATTCAATCTCTGCACAATCGTAGTTTGAGAATTCTAACATCATTTCTTAATATAAGAAAGTGGTGATCAATTTTTCTCTCCTGTGGAGAATCATCTAGTTGAAATATTTTTTCATCACATATTCACTCTTCAACAGGACATACTATCATTTTTTCATCATGTTGTTTGGAAAATAAATATTTCAAATGAAGAATTATTGGATGTTACAATAATACATTGGCAGGTATCTCTGTAACCTTTAAATAAACCTTTGATTTTTATTTCAACTTATAATGAGAAGTCCCACATTTAGTAATCTCTAAATGAAATTAATATTCCATCATAAATATCACATACTCATTTGGGAAGGAATGTATTTTTTACAATAATACCATCGTTTAGAGTATTTTCTTCAATTTATAATGTGAATTTAAAAGATCAATGTCTTTAAGAAGAATATATTTCAGTAATTTTAGAAAATTTGTAAACCAATTTCACTCGAAACATTATTTTCCTTCATATTAATAAATCTTAACACCAATGATAAAACCAAAAAATTCATACGACCATGATAAAATTGTTTCTTTATATCACCATATAGACACTTAATTGTTAATTATTTCTCAATTTTCTCAACATAAATACCATGAATCATTTAATTAATTTCAATAGATTTACCATTATTCAATGCACCATCATTAGTAGATATGAAATTCTACAAACTATCACCATGAAAAGTCCAATGTCTCTAAAATTAATTGAAACCATGACATATTAAATGATCTCTGATCTGTAAACTTTTTTAACCTTTTCATATTTGAAAAATTCAAGCATGGATAGAAAAATAGTTCATTATTCGAAACATTTCGTTTAGAAAATTCCAAAAATGCATTAACATATTCCTAAAATTCATCACTCATTCAATGTTTGGTAATCCAAATATGACTCATTATCACCAATAAAAAATAAAAAAAATTATATATCTTATTATGATAATCCAATTTTATACATATATGAAGTATTACATAATTTGAATGCAACTAAATTATGAAATAGAAGACAAATATATGAATATTTGAAAAATATAATTAATGTTCTGGGAAATAATATAATACAAGTTTAAATATAAATGATAAATCATAAGAAGTTATTCATAGAAATAACTTTAAAAAGAAAATATAGGTAGATAATAAATTTTTATATTTATATGAAATATTCCATAATTTTCAAGTATCACCATTTTGAAATATAAAACAAATATATGTGTCTTAAAAAATTACAATGATATTGTTTTTGAGTAATAATATAGAAAAAAACTATGTAAAAATAAATCACCATCCAATAGTGTGATGTAATATTAATCCATCCCAAATTTTTTGTTTCAATGTTACTAATAGACAAATCTATACATAATAATAAGACACTTGAAGTCATATAATAATTCACTCACATTCTATGTCACACTATAGATTAATATATTTCTATGAGATGAGGAATATGAATAATTTATACGGGTTGCATCATTTTATGGTATGAATACTATTGTTAAAAATAAATCCTCTTTATAAAATTATCCCATCCATAGAAATAAAATCTTGTCCAAAACATTAGGGAGAAAAAATATCATCATTACTCTTATGACCATTCTAGAAAATGAGATAACTCAATTAAGTTACACAATCCCTATAATGAATTTCATTGCATTATTTTGGTAATGATATAATGTATGAGAACAATTCATTCCATGACAATGTTATTGTATGATGATGCTTAGAGGTTCATATAATTCATTTTTATTACTACAACATTGATTCATACCATGGATCATTTATCTCAAGAATAAATTAGCCAACATCATTATTTATATCCAATATAGGGAAATAATTTATTTAATGGGAATTCTAAATTATATAAATTAAATATAAATCTTATGGTAAATATTATATCTCAAGGCTTTTGAGGTTTCTATTTGTTATATAACATTATGAAATAGAATCAAACTAAAGAAATTTAATTTTTTCAATGAGGACTATGTTATTTATATATAACCCATATCATAATTTTTTTACATTAGGATACATATATTAATTTATAATTATTTTTTATCTTTGGATCATATTATGCATGTGTTGATATGTTTTCATTTCTAATGAATTTTATATTCAAACTGTTAGTTGATATATTCAGTATTTTTCAACATCATGTGACTTTAAATAGGCCATGAATATGTGAAGAATTCATGAAGAAAAAATCTATAGGTACTACTTTTTTGGAAAGGTAACACTGATACACGACTTCTACCTAAGAAGTGTAGTTCTTGAACAATAATTTTTATCCCCAAGATGTGAAAAAAATAATGGAATATAACATGGGGGAATTTTATGTAGTTTTAAAACATCCGCCATATTTACCATCCATATGAGACACTGTTATAGGGCATACATGATTTGTAAAATCTTAACATGATATGGATCCTCACAGAGGCTCACCATATTGGAAAAAAGAATCTAGTTTTTTCTATGAATAGGAAATTCATATAATAAAAACTATTAATATAATTAAATGCATTAAATATAGACATATAGTGAATACATAGTGTGTAATTGGAATACCAACCATGTTCCACAGAAATTCTAATATTTATTGGATACTAACATCCTTTCTAGCTAGAGATGCATTGTGATAACTTATGAAAATTAAACAAGTTAGTATTGTGATATTTTAGAAACTGAAATCGTAAAACATAGAGTTAGGGAAACAGTGAAATAGAACGACCAAAATCGAAGTGTGTGTGGGTTAATTCAAAGTTTTTATTCCATAAGATATATGTGCTATTGAAACATTTGATGAGTGAATATAGAAAATTGAGGTTGGAGGCCCCGAGATCGATGAAATGATTTTATGGTTTCCATGCGAGAGAGATCTAAGTAAATGTCTCTCGATCAAAAAATAACGAAATGACTGAAAATAGGGCTTTATAAAAATTTAAAATTAATTAACATGTGTTTTATTTACTAATCAATGTCATAAAGAAATTTTAGTCACATTTATCACGTTAGTTATTCTATAACTAATGAAATAAAGTGAGATACTTTATTTATCATGTCAGTTATATAATAACCTTCATGATAAAGGGAGATAATTCATTTTTTCAAATAGGTTATGTTATAAGAAATGTGATAAATCAATTTACATATATTTTCATATCAGTTTTAAATAACTTTAGTTAACTGGATGACGTGATAAATATATCTTTTTACAAGTGATTTTTTTATTTATCCTCTTACAAGGATTTTATCCCACCCCTTAATTCGATGTATATCATTATGTGACTACATATACAGAGGAGAAAATTAGTTCCACTAAGAAGATAGATAATTAGGAATGAAATATTTTTTTTATTGTATAAATTTTATTTTCTCTTAATTTTCTGAAGACACTAAACTTTGGAACCTTGTTTGGAAGAACTATTGTATTGTTTATCTTAAAATTTTTTAAGTGTACTTTATGAAAATGTTTGGTAGATTTAGATGGTATTAGATCATGATTTTTTTAATTTAAAAATAATTATTAGAGAACATTAGTGAAAACCTTTAGTATGAGACTATGTAAATGTTAGGACCCAATAAGAATTGTTTTAGAATAATGATAAACATAGGGATCCCACACGATATTTCTTTACTATAAATTTCAAAAAGGACTAAATTAATTATTAATGACTTATTGATTTATTTTTTGTTCATGTATATTTTTTAAAATAATGTGAAACATGAGAAACTAGGCTAAAAAACCTTTTGTGGTACAATATAGTGATATCCTGAACAACATCCCAATTGACTTGGGAAGTGGAGTGAAAAAATTTTGGGTCGTGATTACCAATCTATCTCATGATATAAAAAATAATCTGAATAATGTGGAATGTCAGCCTTCCCCTTCGAGGGAGAGATTGGCTATCAATACTTTAATTTCGCAACAACCATCGAGGATTATTGAATATTCTGATCCAATAGTTTTGGAATAGTGGGTTAAATCAATGGAGAAGATCTTTTCAATTCTTCATTATTTTGAGATAGAGAAGGTGACCTTTACCATTTATCGATTATATATATAGGATACTAAATGGTGTTTTTTGATTAATGACACCAATACAATGAATTAAATTTAAGAGGTGGAGTGGGAATACTTTATGAAAATCATTCCCAACAAGTATTTCTCTAGAACTATTTGTAAAATTAGGGAGAGAGAATTCATAGAGATGAAGTAAATAGAATATAAATATATAATGGAATAAGATGAACATTTCACAAGGATTTTATGGTATGACTTAGGTTTTCCTATAAAAAATGATAGAAAATTTTATAGTTTCATTAGTTTTTTAAAACCACACCTTCAAAAAGATCTAGAAATTAAAGACTTTCAGAGTTAGAAAGAAGTTGTTTATCATTCTCTCAATGTGATGTTTGAGATTGGAAAATGGTCCAATGGATATTGTTATATGAAATGAAAGATGGAGTTTTAAGCTATTTGATATTCATTCAAAGATAATTTTTTATTAAACAGGGAAATGTACCACCAGGAAAACATCTAAAAAGATCAAAAGTCCAAAATATCCAAGAAAAATCTATGGGGGCCTAAAGTAGTGAAGACCAAGATCATCACCTCTAATCAAATTCACCCCTTCATGTTTCAAAAAAAATGGAGATGGGGAATTAAATGATACACAGGACTTGATCCATAACAACCATGGATGCAATATGGTTCACAGGCTTGTTCACTTCCCTCTAAGTGTGCACCACCGAAGTGTTGTTACCACGAATGGATTTTCATTTTCTGATGATGTAAATAACTGACCATGAAGTGGACACTTTTCCTTGCATAAAGTTGTGTATAATCATAGAATCAGTCTCTACTTGAAAAAGATCAATATTTTACTGTTGGAATAAAAAAACCCTGTGAACATTTCTTTATCATCTACTTGCATTGACGTCCCTTGTCCAAATAAAGTGGAAAAGGAAAGAAGTATGTTGCCCCTAAAATCTCGAACCACACCTACACCGCGAATGATCCCCTCATTAGATGAGACATCCGCATTAATCTTGATACCATAAGTAGGAGGGTGTCATTGCACCCACTGTCCAATGTTCCCTCTCCGGCCAGGATTTTCCAAAGAAACACTGCTTTGAAACCATCTCATAGAAGGCGCATCTCTCCAGTTATTGATACCATTAACCATATCCAATTAAAGTGACTTTGTTCTCATGATGATGGATCTATTGGAAGAGGTAATGCCTTAATACCTGGTCTTGTTTTTGGAATTTCAGATGCACCAACATGCTTCATTTTAAATGATCTCATTTTCAAGCCTTTCCACAGGTGAGTTATTCATTCCAAGAAACACAAATTCTAGAAAAGTTCTATCTAGACTAGTAGTGTAGTGCATTGCTGAAAAATCACCAAAGAAGCTCCAAATATCCTTATCACATTCATTGTCAAAAAAGAGATCATTCACAGTCTCCTATTGATGGCTCGTACAACAATGGAATTAGGAGGGAAGATTAATGTAAAGGGAGGAATGAAAACCCAACCAATATCATGTCCAAAATCTTTGAAGAAGCACGTGGAAATTAGCCAAAAGGGATAAGTAAATTCTTCATGTATGGGAAAGAAGGACACCAAGCTCATCAATATAGAAGAGACATGACGTACCAGGAAAATGTGGTAGAGGAATGGATAACACTAACCAAGGTTAAGTGATTCATCTATATGTAGTAATGGAACTATGAAATCTAGTGTTATACACCTTGTGTCCTTGAGTTTAATTAGCATCAACAGCCACCAAAGAAAAAATGAGCAAGGGAAATCCTATTCCATCACTACTACTTTGGTGGAGCCTAAAAATTATTTGGTGATAAGAAAATTGGTTATTCATTAAATAATACTAAACGTAGTATTCAATTCTAATTATACTCCTTCATTCATATATTGAATTTTTAGAAGAACTGTTCAAACACCCCCTCTACATACGATGGTTGGGTTTTCTATAAGAATTAGATATAGTTAAATTAGTACATACAAATTATATAAATCCTCCATAGTTAATTCTTATGGACTGAACCTCCCAAAAAATATTATCTTACTTCTTTTTGTGGAGTTTTATGTGATATTGGACATGGATTGGCTATATTTATTCCAAAAAACATCAACTTCTAGGTAAGGGAGATCACTCTTCACTTACTGAGGCATATTCAAATTCTATACAAGTGTAAGACGGATAATGAATCTCTTTCAAAAAAATCATCTCCAGTGTCGATATTTTATCATTATTAGCAAGAATATCAAGGTCAAATAATTGAGACAAAGGAAGAAATATTGATTTAAGACATACCCATTTTATGGGACTATAATGATGTGTTTCTTAAAAAATATACTACATTTCCTCCTAACTGATTGGTAGAGTATTCAACTGACAATATTCTTGGATATATTCCTATATAAAATAAAAATTATAAAATGGAAACCACTGAGTTAGAGGAAATGAAAAAGTAGTTTCTAGTGAATCAAGTCAAGGTTTTTATATGCACGAGTGCTTCACCATAGGGTGTGAAAATACTTTTAATCAAGAAGAAGTATGGATCAATTCCCCTCTACATTGATTGTTATGAGCTCAAAAAAATCACAAGAAAGAACATGAATCTCCTTAATGGATTAATTAATTATTTGATCAAGGACGTGGTGAAAAGTATTTATCTCTTGAGGATATTCGGTTAGGATATCCCCTATTAGTGGTGAGAAAGGTAGATATTACTAATACTATATTTCAAATGAGGTATGGAAACTATGAGCTCATAGGGATAATTTTCAGACTCTCTAATTCTCTAGTAATATCCATTGACATAATAAATATTATCTTTAGATATTACCATGATAAATTTTTGGTAGTATTTATTAATAATATAATGATATACATCAAGAGAAAGGGGGAACATGGGGATCATTTGAATACTATTCTAAAGACCTTATGATGGGAGAAAATTATGCAATGTATAGTAAAATTGTGTTTTGGATGGAGGAAGTATCATTATTAGCACATGATATAACATGGGATGCAATATCCATGTACAATTCCAAGAGAAATGAAATCAATTAGTTTCAAAGTAAAAAATATATAATATATATGTAATTTTCTTGTCCTATATAAGTATTACTAGTGATTTGTGAAGAACTTTTGATGATAGTTAATCCGACAATCAATGCTAACTCGAAAGGGAGGAAAGTTTTATTCAACCAATAAAGGTGAATATTGTTTAAAAGCGTTAAAAATATTCTTATCATCACACTGGTACTAACACTTCTGACAAGTGTGGAACATTATATGGTTTACAGTGATGCCTAAAAAAGGTAACATGAAGTTTATTTATTAAAAATTATAAATATAGAGCCTACTCCTCAAGGATTCGGAATCTTTCTGATAACAACTACACCGTGAATGATTTGGAATCAGTGGAAAGGATCATAGCATTTAGAACATGTTAGTATTATCTCTTTGGGGATAAGTGTGTGATATATACTGATCCTAATAGCCTCAAATATAAATATTCACACAAAATAATATTGATATGTTATAGAAATGATGGTTAAATATCATCAAGGAATATGAATTCTCAATCCACTATTATCATGGTAATGAAAATAATGTTTATGATTTTCTATATAGAAATGGTCCGATAGCATTTTCAACGATGGGAATTGAGAAGGATCCAAATGCCATATTTTTTAATAGGATAGAAATGGGAATCATTAAAGAAAAAACATCATAAATCCTTTCTCAAAATATTTTTCAACCATCCCACATAGAAAAATAAAATTCTCAAAGAAATGTTGAGGAAATTTAGAAGAATGTATAATTTATAGGAAAGGTGAAATTCTCATGGTTGACAATTGATTCTGAATGAGTTATAAGACTTGGTCCATGAGTTTGTTTAATAAACAATCTAGAGATAAATAAAGAGATTCAATGTGACACATATTGATCAACTATCTTCATTCACCCATGGATCACAAAGATTTGTCAATATCATCGAGAGATTTTTTGGTGGGAAAATATGAAGAAAGAGATCACTGAATAAAAATCAATGTTCCTGGCATGTGAACATATGAATACTGAATGTAAAAAATTTAAGGGTATCAGGAAATCGTTACCCATAAAAACATAGAAATGGGAAAACATCATCATGGATTTTATCACCGGATATCTCGCAACATCTAGATGATGCAATATTATATGTCTTATTTTGGATTATCTTACAAATTCAACTCACTTTTTCACAATTTGAGAGCGCATATCACTAGATAAATTTTTTTGGATGTACATTTGATAACTGTAAAGGAAACATTGAGTACCATTATCAATTATACCAATTACATTTTCACTATTATCCTCCATGTTTTGAAATAGTTTCCAATGCACTCTAACAACTGAGTTAATCTTAAGGATTTTCATCCTCAAAATGAAGTCCAATATGAGAGGATAATTTTTATATTGGAAGAGATTTTGGGATATTGTTCTATAGATTTACGTAGATGATGGAAAAAACATTTACCTCTGACTGAGTTCTCTTATAATAATAGTTTCCCCTCAAGCATCAAATTGGCTCTATATGATGACCATTATGGGAAATGATGTAGAACATCATCATGTTGGGATAAAGTCAGTGAATATAATAAACTAGAACCCAAAATGGTCTATGAAATGGTGGATAAGGTGAATATCATTCTACAACACATCAAGGTATCCCAAAGTTGATAGAGGAGTTGTGTAGATAATATTCCCTGGAACATTCAGTTTGTTGTCTTAGGCATGGTTGGCCTCACTATATCTCCTGGTAATATGATCAAGATATTTGGGAAGAAAGTACAGATAATTATTAGGTATATCATCTCCTTAAGAATTCTAAACCATATTAGAGTTTTAACCAATCGACTTTCACTTTCACCTACCATGTCCCAAGTATATGATGTATTCTATATGTCCCTCTTGAGGAATAAAATCCAGATTATTAAAAGGTACTAAATACATAGTCTATAGAGAGAATATGTTATTTCTTGTGAGGACCATCAAGTGACGATATTCGATGGTAGAGATACAGTTATTCCGAATAATACTACTCAACTAGTCCAAGTACTATGGCTGAACTATTAGTATGTAAAGGTAACATGGGAACCATAGGAAGTAGTGAATGGGAAATAACCTCACCCCTTAATATAAACTAATAATTTGAGGGTGAAATTTAAACAGGGTCCAAGAATGTAACAACCCAAACATTATTAAATTGAATTTCCCCCCTCTTATAACTATTTTATATATTATAAAATATATACATAGCATGTATATCCCAATAAAAACGTTATTATAATATATTAGGAATGAAATATGGGGTATTCATTGAAATAAAGAAACATATACCAATTGAATTGTAACATTACCATCAGAGTAGAAATGTGAACTTTATGAATAGAAATCTTACTAATTTAATAGTATCTTCTCCAATGAAAGTATAAATAAAATTAATCCATCTCATAAATTAAAATATGATATAATTATACCATTTCATGTGTAAACAAATGTTTTGACGATGAAAAATTAAGTGTTGAAATTTTTTAAAACATAAATATCTATTTATATTTTTTATTTAAATTAATTATTGAAAAATAAATTTCATTTCTTAATATAGATTCATAAATTAATATCTTTTGGTCTTATGATTACAAGATATATTTATGAGACCTTAATTAATTTTTTAATGTTTCATAAAATTATTTAATATTTTTAAACATTTTTTTTTCAAAAATGACGATTTTAAATAAAAATTAAATTTCATATGTTTATAAAATTATTTTCATCATATGAAGGTTATTTATGAATTATAAAAATTGAAAAATTATAATGTTTATATTTTTGCGTTTTTATAAAATAGTTGATTTTTTGGATAATAGTAAAATGTGGTAATTTTTTATATTTAATAATATAAATTAAATTTTGTATTTCATGGGATATGGATGATGTAATAAAAACAATATAAAACAACAATTCATTATCTAATATATTTTGTGATCAGTTTCAAAATATTTCTTGTCTTGATCCAAATTAATAAAAAACACCTTTATCCTCCCCTATTAATACCAGGCCTTACCAACCCTTCCCCATACACCTTTAAAGCCTTGAATAATGTCCAATTTATTCCCAATATAATTCTAGAGCATCTCCTCCAGGTAGAGGATGCTTTGGTCTCAAAAATATTTCAAATAAAATTTATTTGTGGAGGTTCTGAGGGAGAATATTTTAAGAGGTAAAATCCTCTTTCATTTTCTTTTTATTTATTTTCATTTATTTTCCTATTATATCCTAACTTCACCTTATCCCAGTAGAATAATAACTCCAATATATTATATACACTGTAATTTTATTATTTTAATTTAATAATCCAACATCAATCATCTTCTCCCATCCCTTTTATTCTAAACATTAAATTGCCGTTCGTGAGTTGTCGATTTATCACCTTCGAGGATGAATTTTTTTATATTGGTTTTCCACATTAAAGTATGGTCATAATACATATATAATGGTTTTAAAATATTTCAGAAAATTAAATTATAAATTTTATTATGCTTTGGATCTAACATAGGTACATAATATTAAATATTTAAAGAAAATAAGACCACTCTGAGAAAAAACCACCAGAATTAGTATAAACTATTATCATTATCATTTTATCTAATAAATAATCCTCATACATAGAAAAAATATATAAGAATGATGATAATAATTCATGTTCATTAATAACATATAATTTCAATTCTATATAATTATACTCATTTCACAAGATCTTCTGTACAAGTATTCAACCAAACTGATCATCGAATCCATGAAACAAACACTCACAGAACAACAGAATTGAACTCTGTAACTCATTCTATTGATGATAAAGGAACTTCATAAATTAATTATAAATCAAATAAATGTATATGAGGTTTTTTATTTGTTTAATAATGAATATTATTTGATTACCCAATATATTAATTTGAATGAAGCATTCATACCTAGTGAAATGGGATTTTCGAACCCAATTTCCTTCCACTAGGTTAGTGCAATTTCTATCCCAATTTCAAAGAGAATATTAATTTAACATAACTCAAATATAATTTATTTATAATTAAATTTATTTTCTATTATACACATGTTTCCATCAATACATTTTGAAAAATTCAATGATTTTCCAAAATAACTCTTATTTCTGAAAAATCTCATCTCTTACTTCTCTAGAGAATGTTTCTTCATCACTCACCATTCATGATTCCTTTACAAATTATGTTATTAATTTTTTTGGATCCTCCATGATTGCTATTGAAATTATTATTTATGAATTATTCTTGAGACCCATTTCATTTCCTTTGGTTTTTTATGGAAATTATTTTAGTATGTTCAATATGGAGTGAATGATTATGTAAATGATATGATGTGATAGGTGAACCTGGAATTATATAGAAATACAATACATTGAATAATGTGATTTATTTCAAGAGATAATGTAAAATATGCACAGAAATTATGATATCTTCATTTAAAATGATGATGTTATCATTATTATCATATATTATGAATGAACATGATGTGATATTTGTTCAACACTATGTGTTGTATTTGACCACTAAGAAATGATACTTCATTATTAGGAATGGAAACATTCCTTGAATTTATATAATGACTCCAGTTAGGATTATGATCATTATACCAATATTATTTTACGATGATGATGATTTTAATCAACCATGTTATATTAAATCGTGATATTCTCTATCCTTTTACTGAGATTTTAGATCACCCCATTATTTAATATATATCATTAGGTTACTTCATATCATATGGAGTACATGAGGGACAATAAAATACTAGAGGATAAGAAATTAAATAATGTTTATGTTTTATTATGTAAATTTCATTTTTTCCTAACTTTCCCAATATATTATAAACTTTCATAATAGTTTTGTAACACATTTTTATTTTTTATCATTAAAATGATGTAGTTATAATGTAAAAAAAAGTTAGGTTATCCTTTCGTGATATGTTTCTAGGGTTCATTATTGATTATTCAAGATCCGGAATTCTTATTTCTAATTTATTTATTAGAAAAACCTCGTTTAATGTTTCATGATTATGACCCCTAAAATAATTGGAATTCATTTCTGACATTAATCTCATGTTCTCTTACCATTATGTTTTTCTTAGGTTCAATTAGGATCACTAATTTATATCTCCTATTTTTACCCTTATTGAGGTCCTAACCTCATCCTTTCTAGTTTTCCAATCCCCTAGTTATATAGATTTTTTATGTATATAAAGTCTATAAAGGGTGATATTTAAAATGAACGTAATGTAAAATGATGTACATCATCTATATAAAATATTCTTGTGAACCCATGTATTTAAAGAAACTAAAATATTGAAGTTCTATCATAAATTTTATTGATATATAATAGAAATAACTGTAATAATATATATTATTTTTTATAAAAATTATGGTTTGTTTTATTTTTTATCATATAAATTTTTAGTAAATTTTGGAAACATTTTTATCGAAACATTATTCTTATCCCATAAAATAAGACTATATACGGTAGAACACCATATGTTTTGATAAATAAAACAGTTATATTTCTATATAAAAATATATCTATATCTGGAAACTATAAATGGATTCTATTTTATAATATATGAATCTTGGTTTATTAACCATGAAAAAAGTTGGTCAATTATATCATTGAAATCATTGAAGTACACAATGAATGGGATCTAAATATACACCAAGTTTGAAAATCCCATAGGATGTGTTGAGTTAAATTCATATTTTTATTAATAGAAATTATATTGTATTTAAATAGTTAATGACCATGGATTACCAATGATAGTCATATGTATTCTTATATTGAAAATAATATTCCTTGATTTATAAATCCAATGTATTATTTGAATTATTCAAAAATTTACCACAATGATTATTGTTGTTAATATATTTATGTTTTGTTTTATTCAATTTCTAGAACTATATGGTGTCACCTTAACAATTAATATTAGGGACAATTCAAGGATTTACCATTAGAAAGTGAATTTTAAGAGAGATATAATGAAAAATATTATTTATATTATTACATAAAATTCTCAAGAAATGAATGATATTTTAATTATAAATGAGAATAAAAATGAATACCATACTTTTGAGTCATTATTGAAGAAATTTACACTTTTTAAGTGGGTCCTATAATCCACTAATTACTATGAAATATATTAGTATCATTGAAAAGATATTTTTCATTCTCCAATGCTAAGTACATGAAAATTTTCTCTTAGTTATTTTTCATATATAATGTGAAGTTGGTAAATGGTGGAAACTTATCACATATTTGAGGAAATGGGAAGAAATTGAATCCATGTAGTAGGATTATTTTATGATATTGTTTTCAAGAATTGCATTCCATGTAGTCATTATATGAAGGCAAGGAATTAATCCATGATCCGATGAATAATATTGATAAATTTATTGATAACTATGAAGAAACTTTATTAAGGATTTTCTGGTACACATCTTATATTATCATTGAACAATAATGTATGATTAATTTGTTATTTATCATGTTGAAAACAAATTTTTGAATGGATTTAACCATAATAGACATTAGTATCTCTGAAAAAATATTTTGAAATACAATCAAGGGGAAAATGTGTATTGAAGCCACCCATAAATATTTTAGGAATGATAAGAAAATAAATATGTATTTAATAGTAAATTAGCATAATAGAAACCACTGAGGGATGGAGATTATTTCTCGTTTATGTATGAATTGTGGAAATAACCATGATATATTTTTTAAGGGACTATTAGATGTTTTATGTCTGAAATTGTAGGCAATCGAGAAATAGACTGCTAGAGAAATGGGAAGAAGTTAGTTATTGATAAAAATAGAGACAAAAATTCATACAATTCACCAATATTAATCAAATTATTTAATCATGTAGAGTTAAAAAATTGTTCTAATCATTGATCGAAGCCAATGGATGATGATGATGATCAAAGTAAGTAACCTCTTAAGCCCACTGTCAAACTGAAATAATATGTGATCATTACTTATGATGAAGGGTAAAATAATGATGTGGTGTAAGTTATATATAACAACTACTCTATAAATTATAATATTTTAGATCATTATGGTTCTAGAAACTATTTTTATCTAAAAAAATTTCTAATGGTATCATAAGGATTATATTTCGAAATAATATTATAAACATTTAATGGTTTGATGATCAAATTTCAATTCTATGAGTATTACCTAATTTAATTCTATTGAAAATCCATCTCTAAAAATCATGGTATTACCTATCTACCTGAATTTAATGTTATTTTAAGAATGGATTGGTTTTCTATATATAAATCCCATTTCAATTACAATGGAATGGATGTATTATTTGATACCACAAACCAATATTTGACTATCTGTTGTTGAAATGATAAATACAAAAATATAACAGGAATTATATTCATTAAGTAGAACTTTAGTCATATTTAAGGGGGGTAATTATCATAGATGGTTTTGGAGGTAATCAACTACAAATAAATGTTGATTATCTAGAAATTTTGGATGTCTTTTTGGAAGAGTTACCTAGTCCTCCTCTAAATCACGATGTCTTCTTTTCATTATAACTTGACACGGTGATACACCTATTTCATGGAGTCCATATATAAGGTCCTTTATATAGTTATATGAAATTATAAAATGACTCTAGGAAAACATTGATAATGGATTCTTTAATCCATGTCAGCCACAATTTGGTGCACCGGTTCTTTTTTTTAAAATAGTGATAAATCAATACGTCTAAACATTGATTATTGAAAACAAAACAAAATAATGATCACGAATAAGTATCCTATATCCCTAATTGAATATTTTTCAAATCAATTATGAGGAGATAAATATTTTTCCATTATTTAGCATCAATAAGTATGCTATCAATTATGGGTCAAAAGTAAAGGAATATATAATGACCTATATATTTCATAAAAATAAATAAAATATTAATAAATTAATATCAATTACATAACATAACGATCCATTAAAAAATCCTATAGGTACAGTACATTTGTAAAAAAAGAATCATAAACAATTGGTTCAAAAAATATCTACATCATCTCTCACTAAGTTCATCATACATAAAACCCTTTATGGTAATATACAATTTATTAACTATCATCCTCACCTAGAGAAGGTTATCAAAATAATGGGTGAGATTATATTCTTTTTAATAGAAAACAAATGAAGATATTAATGATAAAATTATCATAACATTAAATAAGGTAATGGTAATATGAACATAACATTTTAAAATCATTCCATGCTTATCATAGATCACAATTTATAGTTATGTCATAAATCTTGGTTTTCTATAAGATATGAATTGTAATGTAATCAATGAACACGACCCTTGAAAGAATAATACTTACAAAAGGCATAAGTTTATGGAACACAGATAAGCCTAGTAAGTAATTTACATAGTATTAAGGATTATTTTCATTACTATCATAGTACAATGTGATAAACCCACAAACTATCTTAGTAGCCACAATTCAAAAAGATGAATATCATAGTGGACATTGTCCAGTATGGAATTGGGTTCACTACCCAATATAGTCTTGTTTATAAAATAAGATATCAATATTTACTCAATGCATTGGCATGAGATATAGTTCCCAACCATTACATAATTAAATTTATATAAATGTGTGACATAAGCTAATAACACATTTATCATGTTAGAACTCATAAAAATAAATGGGATTCATTGACATTTCATCTATGATTAACCCACATAAGAGGAATATGCTTCCTAAAAAATAATAATTTCATCACATCATAACATTTGAAAAATATAAAGGCATAAAAAAATGTTATCATAAATATAAAGAACCATGTTGAAATATGTGGATGGTATCTACAACGAACCGATCTTTTATTTATAAATTTACCCTTATGATTGAATCAAATGACCTATTTTGGTTATAAAAAACATATTAACTCCCATGGTTTCATTTCATCCTTTGATATTTTAAATACTATTAAGAATCGTAACCATTGTTAAAATATCTTTTAAATATATATCCTATGATTATAATAAATTTAGGATTTTAAACAATCTAATTGACAAAAAAAATTTGCAATAGCCTCAACTAGTAGGAACAAACCTGATGAAGCCCATTTATTAGATCCTACAAGGGGGATATAATCACTGTTATTTTCTAATGAACAACTCTACGAAAATATTTAGAAAATAAATCATGAGAAAAACCAGTAATGGGATAATTTTAATCTTAATGAAATAATGACCCAAAACATGTATTTCGAACAACCCCATGAAAATATCACCATCATACAATTTACCTATAGAAAATTTGATAGTATAATAAAGGTCAATGTATCAAGAAGCTAAAAAAATGAGAATTTATATTTTATTTTCGTTATAAAATTTTTTATATTTACAATTTTCATTGTTAAATTGTAAATGATTTATTTTATGATACAATAAAACAAAAATATTTCTTTTATTAAAATTCCATTTCAATCTAGACATTACTTTTTGATGAATTCATTATTTTAGGATGTAAATAATATATTAATCATATAATATAGTTAAATTATTCATATTAAATATAAATGATAATATAATTTTCATGATTTCATATGTAAATGTATATATGGTTTAGAAATTATTTACTATAAAAAAACCCAATATATTTCAATAAATGGTATTTTTATATAAAAGTGTTATTTTAAATATTTAATATTTTATTTGGAAAAAATAAATTTTATTGTTGATTCCAAATTTCATAATTGCACAATAGTGATTTTTTCTTAATTTTTTATGGTATAAAAATTTGTGGGTAAACATTTAATATGGTATAAATATATGGTGTGTATTATGACATGAATATAAAACAAAATATAAATAAAAAATAATATAAATGGTAAAAAATAACAAATTTATTTTTCCACATTAAAATAATTTTTTTAGATAATTTTATAAATTTTATGAATCCCTTATGAATCCTCCAAAAATAATAATATATTTTCATGTTTTAAAAGATATTATATATCAATGTGACTGACTTCAACATCATCAAGAACAATATTTACTTGAGTTCGAGCCTTTTGAATATGAAATATACAAATCCACAACTCTTGGGTAGAACCCATGGGAAAACCATTCAAATGATTTTTTCATTCAATAATTTTTTATATAGAGTCTAATGCCTTGATTTGGGTAATAATAACGAACTCCCCTCTCTTTTCATATATAAACCGAATAAAGATCCCATTCCTCTTCACAAAAAAATTATTAATAAAAAAATTACTATAAAAACACATTCTATTGCCCGAGGTTCCCCCAATCCTTCAATAAGCTTCTCCTAATCATTTTGAATCAACATATCTAGGAAAGAAAAATCATTATCTTAATTTCAATTCAAGAACCTTGATTTAATTTAGCCTTCTGAATATCAATTGGTAAAGTTGTACTAGGTACATTGATTTCCTCTTACATTCTAATTGATGTTATTATAATTTGATATCATTATTCCTCTAGTTATAACAATTAACTAATCTATTACTATGATGATAGTTAATATGTGGCATCTCACTCATCAATTTCATTCATCAACCATATTGGTATTTATCCATTTACATATGAATTGTTTATGTTTTCATTACATTATAAAGATCCATGTAAATTCTATTTTATGTAATTATAATGATATATTATTTATCCCCTCTCATAATAGCATTTACCTAAGATATTACAATTTAGAAATTTATTAGGGGATCCTCTCATTATCCTCTTTAATTTATGCATATTCTCTATTTTATTCCTTTTTAATTCTAATTACTAATTTCAAGATATTATTTTTTTACATCACTGTTATTTTCCTATTGATATCCAATTGATGATATACCAATTTCACTAAAATTAATCCATTTTACACATCATTAATTACTCTTGTTACGCTAAAAAAATTTCACGGTGATTTTTTTATTCCAAATGATTATGTCATGAATATACACCCTCATTTACAGTCAAAGGAATTCATATAGATATAACTGAAAATAATATATTTGGTAATTATTTGTATGTAAAGAATAATTTATCTTGTGGAAGAAATTGATTAAATAATTCCTTATGTTCTATGATCTATGTGTCACACTTGTGCATGTAAATTACATGAATGCAATGGTTGCAACTAGAATTATATTGTTGTCTAATGAATCAGGTAATTTTTTGGTTTCACAAGACATCATGTATTGGATGTTGGATTGATCCTAGTCCAATATGGTACATTACCCTTTATTTTGATATCTTGTAGGATATCCTTAATATATTTTTGTGATTCCATGTTTAATTTTGTTTCCACATTCTCATGATTCCATTAACATAGAATATTTTATCATGCCTCATTTTTCATTTTTATGATTATCACCTATTTTTTATCCCATTGAAATTCCAATTTTCTTAAATGTAATAAATTATTCATGTTATCCTTTGTTCATCCTGTTACTCATATTTATTGCTCATCCATTTATTATGAATTTCCCTATGTTATCCCATGCAGTTTTATGAATGATAAAATATTATGATCCTATTGAGAATGTTTTCAATAATGATAACAAACCACCTAGTTTATATTCTAATGTAATTTTTCTAATGACCCATAGTTAGTAGAATTATAATCTCTATGGTTTTATAATGTGTAATATTTTTTAATAAAACCTGAATTAATGTGTTAGAAAGACATGGGTATTTATTGAAGGTATGATTGGAAGGTTTAGTTATTATTTGGAGTAGGATTAGAAAACATTTATTAAATATTTAGGGATAACACTAAACATAATATTACATTCCTAAATTTTGGTAATGTATAAAGTTTGTGGTTACCATGAGAATATTTCATTGTCTGGATACTACAAGTGGATGTTGGTATGAAATTTATATACCTATAAGTAACATATTGAAACACTTTATATAGATATAATCAATTGAAAACTATTATTGGACAATGGGTATTACTGCACACCTTTTTTTGAAACTCCTGGAGGATATTAATTGGAAAATAAAGAATAAAATTATGAACCATTATTAATGAAGAAAAAATTACCATTAGAGTAATTGTTAGAAATTTATCATGGATAAATTCGATTGAAACCTATAAATTCATAAGATAAGGAATATATATTTTTATGAGATATTTATTTAAACCTTCATTCTAAGGATTTAAATTGTTTAAAAAAATTAATCCAAAAGTCTTTTTTAGTTGAAGAAAATTATCATTACCATAATTATCTAGTGAAATGTAGTCTTAACATAAACATTACTTTTAGTTTTTTCATATCTTTCATTTTTATTATAACTATTCAAAAATCACCATAAATCAAATAAGTATAGCTATAGGTGAATTTGGAAAATGGGGAAGTTATTGAATACCAAGTATAAAACTCCTCCCCTAAAAATGTGGGATAATATTCATAAAAAGCAATATGATACTCCCTTTAGTTTAATTTTACACAGTTATGGGTATGAATTTGGTTTCCATACGTAGAGCCACGATAAATTGTCATCAGAGGGAAATCCAAATACGTGTCAAAAAATATCCTCTGATTCTATACAACTAAATGGTGGAGGATAAATGTTATTTAGTATAACTATATCTATCATGGATATTATTTCTTAATGAGAAAACGTATCCTGCTCAAATGATTGAGAATAAGGAAAATATAATCCTTGATAACATTCCCACTATGAGGGAATAAAATGATGTTCTTCTTAAAAGTGTTCTTGAAATCCATTATAAATGTGTCACTGAGTTCTCAATCCAATGTATACATGAACCAAGTATCTTTCATAGGGAATTTAATCAATAAAAATTGGATATATATAGACCCTTCAAGGATATGTGAAATTAAATAGTTGCCATGACCAAATTTTATGATTGATATCCATAATTTCCATGGGATGGATTTTTATAATCAATGATCTTGGAGAGATCTCTCATTATTATGAAAAACTAGAAAAAAGTTATCTTCACATGGAGTCATGATTTTTTAGAATAATGATTATAAAGATAGCTTCATGGAGTTGAAAAATATTATTATCAATGCACATAAACTAACTCTACCAAAATGTATTCTTTTTTGTGGTAAAAATCAATGCTTCAAAAATGGGTTGGGGTTGTGTATTAATATCAGGTAAATAAGTGATAACCCATTCCTAAAGGAAATTTTGTTTTATTTAACAAAAAACTCAATTCATGAACTATAGTTTTCTGTATTAATATTCATGTAAAAAATATGACGGGATATTCTATTTGTGGGGATATGGAAAATATATATAGATTATAGGAGCCTCAAGTATATATTCTCTAAAAATTGTTGAATATCTACTTGTGAATATGGTTTGACATAATAAAGGACAATGACTGCTCATTCCATTATAATCTATTTTATGGAAATAAAATGGAAGGTACTCTAATTAGAACATATCAAAAAAATAATTTTTTTGATGATAATTGAGAAAGATGTGATCTTATTAGACATGAAAATTCTAGTCACAGAAATCGTAAATGAATGAACATCATCAATCCTTACATAAATGAAAGCTCAACCATCACTTCTAGAGAATATAAAGGATGATCAAAGAGGTGATGTGGAAATTATTGAAAAGGTGGAATATATAAGAAAAATTTAAACCTTTATATTTCTAAATTAACGGTAAAAAGTTATAGGATTTTTATAGTGACAGTGTATTCCATAAAATCTGAGGATTAATAATGAAATGTTGGATGATGCACATAGATTGAACTTCACCATCCATAAAGGGAGTAAAAAGATTTGTCAATATCTCTAATATCACTATGGGTGGGAAAATATGAATTTGATCACAAAATGTGAAACAACAGTCCCTTCTTGTTTGAAAGTGAATTCTGAAAGAAAAAAATAAAATCTTATGAAACAACTATTAACCATACTTACAAATAAATTTGGAAATAATAAACATGGAATTTTTCACTGGTCTTTGGAATATATCAAGAGGAAATAATTCTATATCATTTGTTGTGGATTATCTTTCAATGACCACTAATTTAATTTGAATCCAATATAACATTAAAAATTATCAACATGTATAGATATACAATAGTTAACAGGTCAGGATTCATGGAACATGACTATTGATTGTTTCAGATTTATACCTAATATTTACCAGTATGTCATATATGAGTATCAAATATTCTAAAAATACATAATTGAACCTGATCATGTATTATCACCCTAAAAAAATGGTAAACATAAGTAAACAATCCAGAAACTCGAAGTCATGTTGGGGGAATTCTCGATGTTCATCAAAGAAGAATTGGATCAACATCTTTTTCTAGTAGAGTCACCATAATATAATAGTTCAAAATAAAGTATCTTAGTGGATATATATGAATGGATTAATTTTTTGAGTTATATAATACCTACATTTTTTGGTGAAGTTGGTGAACACAAACAGATGGGTCATTAAATAGTTTTGAAAATGGTTGAAAATGTCAAAACCATTCAGAAACACATATGGATTACTAAGTGTCTACCAAAGATCTATACTAAAAATCCTCGATGAAACTAGGAGTTTTAGGTTTGAGATTGGGTATTAAAATATATATCCTAATGTAATAATTTCATGGGGATAGGTAAGAGGGGAAATGTTAGTCAAAGATAAATTGGTAATATTGAGATTCCTGATCGCATCATATTGGGGGCCTATTGAATACCACTCCAACCTATACTATATCAAGTACATGATGTGTTCCATGTATCCCTCATTAATATGTACATAAAATATCCCTAATGAGTTCTGAATTTTGAATTGGTACCATTGGAGAATGATCTTTCTTATGAGAAGTAGTTGATGAAGATCTAATATTGTAGAGACATAGTTCTATGAAAAAAAAATTCACCTAGTCAAAGTGATATAGAGAAACCAAAAGGTTAATAAAGGTATGTAAGATACCCATGAGGTGATGAAAGATAAATAACTTCTAATATCTTATTTTATGAAATAAAATTTAACTCATGTGACAAAATTCTAAATGGGGGAAGATTGTACCGTCATGGAATTTATAAATATAATTCCTTCTAAGATTGAATTAATTAACCTTTTAATATTATATAAATCATGAAAAAATAAATGGATTAATTATATCCTACAATATTTAAAAGAATATTAAGAATCATAATAGTTGATAAAATATCCAATGAATAGTGATAATATGATGAGTACAAATATACAGTTATGATGAATCTAATTGATAGGAAAAAAAGAAGAAATGGTATCAATGAAAAAGATTATACCCTATTCATCCCATTTATTATGGATTTATTGGGTGAAAAAACCACTTGGTTTTTTCCATGACCAATACTAATACCTGATCCAACTAATAAATGTGTGAAACCATTTATAGGGGGAGTTCAACATCATTGCAATGACGAACTAAACCATATGTGTCGAACCACCCCTAAAAATATTACCAATACATACCCTAACCCTGGGTTTTTCTATAGGGTAATAAAGGTAAATGTAGTATATACCCATTGATATGAATATTTATATATTCTATTGAATATAATTATGTTTAAATTTACATCATATTATTATTTAATACATTATTATTATTTTTTATGGTTAGATAGAAATTCTATTTTTATGATATATTAAATTTCAATTAAGTAATTCTTTTATGAAGAATTCATAAATCATAAAAATAAATTATATATTTATAAAATAATAAATTAAAATAATTTATATTATAGACAATTTATAATATAATTTTAATGAATACAAATGTAAATTTTATAATGTCAAAAAATCATTTATTTTTTGGAAAACCCGTTTTTTTAAATAAATGATAATTTTTATTTAAAAGTGTAATTTATTATTTTAATATATATATTTAGATAAAATAAATATTATTTTTTGATAAAAAACATCATCATTATGTAATGGTTAATGCTTTATTATTTTATGGGATATTTGAATATTCGTGTAAAAATTATATATAGTATAAATATATTGTTTGTATTATGACATAATAATGACCTAAAAACAACATAATAAATTATAAAAAAGGTCTCCCCTAACAAATAATTGTTTTCAAATTTAAATAATGTTTTTAAGGTTAATTTATTAGTTTTATAAATCCTTTATGAATCTTCCAAAACCTATATTATATTTTATCATTCTAAAATCAATTCTTTATAAACCCGAATCACTTCCACATCCCAAGGCTAATATTATATTTCATATGAAATTTTCCATTATGAAATATATTACAACTCTTCTAATGTAGAAAAACTAGGGAAACCTATTGGGAAGTTTCATTGTTTTGATAACTTCATTATATAGTGTCCAAAACCTATGTTTGGGAGGTAATAATTAACTCCTATATCTTTTCTTATATAATCATGATAAGTATCAATTTTTTATTTAATGAAAATCATTAATGCATACCTTTAATATTACATACCTTCGCTATAATCCTCCCAATGTTCTCCCATGTTCTCAATAGTCTCCTCAAAAGCATTTAAAATCACCCTATCAAGGTAAGGGACCTCTCTCTTCTATTATATTTTAGAACCTTCTTTGTATTTATCCTTTTGGAGCTAAATTGGTTATGTTTTAATTAATTTATAAATGTCCCTTTACTATATAATTTTTTTTATAATTATATATCATTTTCCCTCTCATTGTAACTTTTTCCAAAGCTATTACTATGTCAACACTTTATAAGGTACAACATTCTCTTATTTTTCAATCAAGATGATTTTTTTATTTTCCCATTTGAATCTATTTTTGTTATGTGTTAATGGATTTCTAAAAATTCTTTTACTTAAAAATTAATGGTCGTATAATTATAGATAAATTATTCCATATGATTACAGTATTTACCAATGTGGTTTCTATGATCACACTTTTTAAGGGATCCTCTCCTTCTACTCCTTTATTCAAGAAAAATACTTATTGTTTGGATTTTAATTTCCAATTTCTAATGTTGGGATATATTTTTCCACAACACTCACAGTTAAAATTTTACATAAAAATTATTATAGACCCCTTTCACTTTCATTAAAACATATTTTTAGACTCTAAATACAGTTGTTATGATGTTGAAATTTCTCTATTCTTTATCATGAAGAAATTGTATTATGGATATCCACCACTATTTCTACTAAATGGTATTAAACGTGATTTATCTAAACATAATTGATTGTGAAATTCCATTTATTTATCCCATACTTCTTGATTATGGTGTTAAAATTGATCAAATACAATCTTCGGTTGTATGAACATTGAGGTACAATTATATTTTTATAGGATATGAAATAAACCGATGCACCCAAATTTTATATAACACATATACATTGGGTTATTTTTTATTCAATGTGACATAATTAATGGATCGTGGAGTGACCATAATATATTATTAATCATGTTCCTCCATTTTATTATTTCATGGTGGATATATTTGATCTGTTTTTATGATGTCATGATTAATGTTGTTTCCACATTATCGTGTTTCCCTGATGGTATCATATTATATCCTGGCTAATTATTCATATTTACGATTATATCCCCTTTTATGTCCCATTAAAATTCCAATTTTATTACACGTACTAATTTCATCATGTTATTCTTCGTTTATTCCATTACTATGATTTATACCTGAAGCCTTTCTTATGTATATCCCAATGTTATCCCAAACAGTTTTAAGAACAATGGAATATTATTTATATATAGGATATTTTAAATAATACCAATGCACCAGCTATTTTTATGTTTTACTACAATGTACCAAATTAACGAAGGACAATAGACTTCTTAATCTTCTTTGTTGTATTTTGTGTATTCTTATATAATAAATCATGAATTAATTTTTATAATGAAATTGGTTTTCATAGTATCCATTAATCATATCCCCTATAAAAAATAATTGAAATCAATATTTATGTTTTTGATAAATAGAAATACCATTTACATATTCATAATTAGTATAACCTTTCACATTTAAAAATTATTTTAAAAAAACTAACAATTTCTAAAAAAATGGAAATAATTTTCATTTAAATTAATAATGAAAACTTGTAATAAAAGAATTAATAATGGTGTAAAATTATGTTCATGTTATATATGATATAATAATACATCCATTTTTTACTTTAAAAAAACATAAGTTCCCCAATCAAAAAATGAAAATAATATTCATTTTGAACTACTCTATAAAATGTTAAAAAAGGTAAAAATGCCTTTAAACCATCATTTTAAAAAAGAAAAAAACATATTTCTAAAATTTTTAGAAAACATGGATATGGAATAAAAGAAATTTTAACAGAATAGTGAATGATCATTAGATTTCCTCATGTAAACTTGATCATAAACGTCCCCAATAAACAATTGAATTGTATCATAAACCCCTTACCAAATTAAAAAAATTTAAATCTTAATCCCCATAAATAATTAACCATATATTTATATTTATTTCTCATAATTTTTGTTAGAATAATAATATAATACATTCATACTGATAATATACACCAAACATAAAAAATAATTTGTGTATATGAAATTTGTTCCAGAGAAATAAAAATGAGACATAAATCATTTAACTTAGGTGCAACATATTTCTTTGTTGGATTCTCTTATATAATAGATTTATATTTATTATACATACTTTAAATAAAAATAAATTTATATATCATACAATATATTATTTACTTATAATTTTTTTACCTTTTTATTAACAATTCATTAATAAAATAACTATTCAAGGTGACATGTTATTCATTTTTCATGTATTTGTTGGTTCAGTAGTTTGGGACATTTTATTTTTATCATGGTTAGCTAATATCTAGAATTATAATCAATAAAAAAATATCATATATATTCATTATGTACATTTTTAGAGTCATTAATATCATATTGAGGTGGAAAAATGAATTACACCATTCATGGGGATGGTGGACCGTACATACCTATAAACACTATTTTATTTAATTGGATGGGAAGATTTAATGAATTTTAACTAATAAATATCCATTAAGGAATCATTATTATATATTTTTTATAGTAAATAATAATCAAATCTATTGTTATTACCATAAATGTTAAACAAAAATGAATGACTATTCACATCGCTTCATAAAGGAGGTTGTCCACACATATAGATGATCAAAATTATCATTTTCCAATATATTGGATGAAAACATAGTATAAACTATATTATAATTATAGAAGTATAATTAGATCCTAATTATCATATATAATCACTAAACTCATGATAATACCCATCCAAAAAATATGGTGATGAAAAAGGTATTGTATCACTACGTTGAGATGATAAGTCATATGTACACCCGATAAATATTTCCACATCACATTTGATAGAATAAGGGAGATTAGATTTGGTTTTATAATAATAAATGTAGTTATTTATATTTTTGACTGGTAATTTATTATGTTATGATGAATAAAATATATTTAGGATAAGTAAAATAATAATTTTAAATAATGTGATCAATTTATGTGATTACCTCATCTTTGGAATTACTCCTTTAGATATCCTATTAATGTTTCAGGTTGTTGTATTTTAGGAATCAAAAAAAATATTGTTACTAGATGAGTATATAAGAGAAGGTTTTCATGTTTGGTATATATACAAGAAAAAATGTGGGGTGAATAAGAGGAAGTATGGCTGCCCTTTTGTAATTGATGGGATGGGCACCCAAGTAACTTTTGTGATAGCTTAAAATACATTTAAATTTAAATCTATATAAATGGTTTAATGTATACAATATATGGTTATGGGATCATGTTTTATATCATATATTATCCCCGTTATCCTCTATTATCTGTTCTATGTTTTTCATGTAATTTAATACTATATTATTTTTATAAAATATCTTTATTTTTTATTTATGAAATATTCCTTTAATTTGATTTAATAGAAAAAAAATTCAATTCAAATATAATACCCAACAAGTCTACCCAGATGCAAAGCTTCTGACTATTTATTAAAAGGAAAAAAAGTATAGATAAGAGGCGAACGGGAGAAAACAAACGGAAATTTCCTCATCCACCTAAAAATAGGTCTAGATATCATAATACAACATACCATTTCCATAATCAGAGCCAGTAGTAGCCTCCCACTCAGATTGAGATTTATCCTGATCAAAAATCATAAAAATGTCATTGTCCACCTTCGTGAGAATCTTTGAAGACGCTATAGTAGACACATTTCTCGGAAGGTTAGGGTAATCCTTGCGTGGTCTCCGCTTGGAGGGAAAAGAGGTACAACCCTTACCATCAGTCATCTTTTCCTTTCGACTCAATATTATCTCCTTAAAAGATGCACGCCCACCACTTCCTAAATCCTTAATAGGGGTAACATTCTCTCTTTCATCATAAGATACATTCCACCATTTCTCAGATAATTTAGATGATTAAATGACAATTCTAATATAATAATTTGACATAAAAATAATAAATCATATTAATCTGTAAAATATATTCACCAAATTAATTCTTTCAGATTACATTATATATAATGATTTTAAAATTGTTAATTATATTTTTTTCTTAATTGGGGAAATATTTTATCAATGTTTTAAAAGAATTTAATGTCAACATATAATTTCTAAAATTAGAGATAAATTTATATAATGAAGATCATTTTATTAACCAATATACAGAATAATATATTCATTTATATATTTATTTTTTTATCTATGTGGCAATATAATATATATTAAAAAAAACGTGACAACCATTTTCTATCATTCTCTAATTTTAATATAATAAAGTTAATTTTCATGGAAAGGTTTCCATTAGAAACGCAATTACAATACTAATGTGTTAAGAGTCAAATTAAATTATTCCGATAAAAATTTAGATGAAAAAAATATTTTCTTATCAATTATTTTTAAACTAGATCATCTTGATTTAACCTTTATCGACAAGATAAATTTTAAAATGGTTACTATTCATTTTGGTAAAAAATAAAAGGTTCCGAGTTACCAAATTTTATCCCCAGCATCCCAAATATGTAATCTATTTTTTCATATTAAATAAATATAAGTGTTGTAAATTAATGCTAAAATATGAATGAAAAATTCTATACGAACTACATTTTTTTAGAATACATTTTTAAGTATTAATTTTGGTTTATTATTATCTAACGTGTATAAAAATAATAAATTATTTTAAAAAATTGAATGAATATTTAATAAATAAAATAAATTAAATTAAATTAATTCAATGACATATGGTAATTTAGTTTATTATTCTAAGAAATTAATTGCACACACACAAATATTTCATTATCAAATGGTTTCATTTTCATTCAACTAAATTTTATTTTCATTTATAAAGAATTGATAACAATATAATTATATTAATAAATATGTAACCATAATGTTTCATAATTTTGTTAGTTCTATTTGTACCTTCGAATATAATATCACAGTGATAACTACCACTTTAAATTATAAAATTTTATTAGTATATAATGGTTAATTTTAACTCAGTGGTGTGTGTAACACAAGCCTTAAATGAAATAAAATTCAATAAAAAATATTAAAATTTCATTGAGTAACTATATGTTATATTTTTCCAAAGATAAAATCAATTTCTCTTATAAAATTTCTCACATGAATATACTAAAATGAGTATGACTTTGTTAAATTACTTCCCCAATATCCCATGTAGCTTCTTTAAATTTGTCCCTTCACTAGTAAACATTATATATGTGAGTATTTTTATTCTGTAGAAAATTATCTCTATGATCTAATATCTTTTTCTATTTCTCTTAAAAAACACCATTCTATATAAGTTTGAACTCTAAGTAAAATACAAGTGAACAATCAGGATTGTACTTTCACATTAGAGATAAATGGATAATATCATGAACATGAGAGATGTTTAGCAGAAGCACCATGTGATAATCAATAACCCGTAATAGATCAATAATCTTAAAATAAAAAATATACCAAGGGATCAAATTTACACTTATAAATAGGTAAATTAATTGAAACACCATCTCACAGAATTCATGTTCTATATCAAATAGAATAATGTCCACATAAAATTTTTATAAACTTTAATGAGCCTGTTATGATTTAGGATGACTCTGAATTTCTATGAAATTTATATATCTATCTAAAGTATCAATATCTTTGTTTCTCCTATATTATCCCAACATGTTAGAGTGGATTTTCATGGGGGATTAGTTGGTATCCATATGAAATCTTGAGTGAAAAGTATTTTTATAAGAAGAATTAACTAAAGGAATTTGTCGATATGAATGAACTTAAAAATGATACAGTAGGATATTAATATATCATATTGAATATAAACTTTTCTCCAAAACTAACCAACTAACTAAAGATGATACATTTTACTAAGACTAAACCCTTTATCGGGATCCTTATGAGGGATTTTTCAAAACATCATTGTAAACCTTATATCCTAGTCTGATACAATAGAATGTGGTAAACCATTTATCCTTAACACCCACTTTATAAATTTTCTAAATATGATCCAAAGGTAAATAATATCTTATGTATGTCATGTGTGATGAAATCATATGGTGATTAACTACAAAATATATTAGGTTATTCTCTTTCGATGTTTTGGAGTTTCGAATGAGAAAATATATGGTGATATTTTCCCTTTATCTTTATCGTATGGGTCATGGATATAAAATACCTTTTGAATTTTGTCTCTCAACCTCAATATACTAACATAACAATAACTAAGATATATACTCAGTAATATCTCCATTCATAAGTACTCTGTTAAATCATTATATATCATTATACATCTTAGATGAATAGAGAATGGCGAACTATGAGCTTCATCCAAAAGACCCTTCTTCAAATATGATGTAGAAGGAAAACATATAGAGTTATTTAACCTTTTAATTCCTTAAAAATCAAGATGAAATATAGGAAAATTTTGAATATTCTTCTATAGGTACAAATCTTCTTTCGACTACTTATTAATATTTACATTATATATGGTTTAAAACTAGTTTAATGAAGATAAAATTTATCCCCCTCCTTCAGGATTTAACTATCCACAATTTAGAAATATAGAAATAATGGATCTTTTGTGTACCTTTTCAATGATAATCTAGAATGATCCATTTGGATTATATAATATTCCACCTTAATCGTTTTCCCAATATTGTAATTTATTGAGGAGTTATAACCATTAATCAGCACCAACCATCTTCTATAGTTTATATTAAAATATTTCTAGGTGGAAATATATATTAAAGTTTTATAACTATTATATATTTGACACCATTCAATGTAATAATAATTACTCTATATATTTAATAAATAAATTACCTCTTCAAACTCCAAATATTGAGTAGGTTGATATTTCTCATGAACCATTATTTAGTGTGAGGCATAAGATATCAGCATATCAATATGCAGGAGAATACATCTCAATATCTTGTTTTATACATAACTATATATTACAAACACTTCTCCGTTATAGGGTAATATAATAAGAGATGCACAAACTAACCTAATCTTCAGATCCTAGAAATTTTGTTCACATTTAGTTACCTAAAAGAACTTATCTCCCCTCTAAATTAACATGGCGAGTGGATTAGAATTGGGTAAGAAGTTATCCAAAGTGGATTGATAATATAAAGTGAAAGTAAGAAAACTATGTATCTCAGTCAAAGTGGTTGGTTTGATCAAATTTTACATAACTATATTCATCAATTAATCGGATAATATACCGTCACTTAAGATTATATAACCCATGAATAAATAATTCTGAATCCAAAATTCACACTTTGTAAATTTTTCAAAAAGATTGTACATCATTGGAGACTTCAATAAATTTATCCAAAGACAGTTGTGATCATACTTAATCTTATAATCTATATGAATATAATCTATATGGAAACTAAAAACTGGTCAATGTTATATATAAAGCATATATACAATAAAACTGTGAAGATAGTGGGTGAATAAGTAAGGCTGAATGGAAAAAATATAGTCACATACTGTCCAATCCATGTACATAATGTTTTCTTGGTTTTATTCACCATTTTGACACAAAATTGATGAAATTTATAATAATGATCTATCTTAGAATAGTTTTTCGGCATAATCATTTGATAAAGAATGTAATCAATTTAGGATAGAGGATACTTGTTCTTGAAGGTTATCTTGTAATGTTAATAATATTAACTATAGAGTCTCATCGATCCATATTACTTCTTAATAAAAATAAAATTTTCACCCCATAGCGATGAAAATAGATGAATGAATCACATGTCAAGGTTCCCTCAGATTTGGTTCTTTAGTTTCTTCAACACAATTAGTGCCATTGTGTATATCTTTTTTTAAAAAGGAAGAGAAATAAATATTATTTATTTCAAATGTGACTTCCATTAATTGAAAAATGATTATGCATTTATTTAAATAAATCCAATACATTCATTGGAAGACATCATACTAAGGTAGTGGAAGAATAATAATATTTTTCACAATCACAATCCTGCAAACATAGATGGGACAAGAATCATATACATGAGATGTGATCTTCATAATACGAAGTTTTTTAATGCTAATTCAACATCTAATCCTTGATTTTTTTAGGAATATCTTGGGAAATTTCATGGGATATAAAAGTGTAGCTTGATTGATAATCAAAAAATATATTAATAATTATAAAGTGGCTAGTATGTTTACATTTCTCCACATCATTATCATACCCCTCATTATAAATAGTGATCATAAGAGATTTTCCATTATCTCTAGTCATAAGAGGATATTTGAAACAATATTCATGGTTAAACTTTTTATTTGGAAACTGGTTAGCATATTGCACATACTACTTACATTTATAAAATTATTTTGTGGAAAGAAAATTCTATAGTACTTCCTCTCAATTCACTTATTAGCTAACCTTTTATCATCACACCATCATTTAGTTATCAAATTAAATTCTTTTACATAATTGTGAAATTTTATAATTTCCTTAAGACATTTTATTCTTTGTTTACTTCCAAAAAATGAGCATAAAATAAATAACATATTCTTCTCTCCCTAGTTTTTTTTAATTCCCTTTGAATTACATCTTTCTTTTCATGTCAAACCCTTGAGATTGATAGTCAACATAATATCCAATTCCACCTTGATAGAATGTCGAATGATTTATTCATAGCTATTTATAGAACTTAAGGATATATATATTTGAATACGTATTTTATGGTACTCAAGACTATATAATCCTTACATTTACCTTGGATGATGATTACAAAAACATACCTCATGTTTAATGTCAATGTTTCCACATTAGTAATAATAGATTCATCATTCAACAATTTTAATTCCATGAATTTCTTTTCCTTTTTTTAAAATTAATTCAATGAATTTAATAGAGTAATAACCTATTATACTCATCACACACTAGATTAAATTTCTAATTATTCCTCCATGTACTTAATAAGAGTCTATCAATGATATTGTTCTCCTTCTATTGATAAAAATACAAAAACATTATCCTGAAGAGTGAACAGGATGAAAAAATATATAGTTTTATCTATACAGATCCAATCTTCTGTAAATAGTGGTTTAAAATACCAAATAATATATTTTTTATGTTTCCTCATCAAGGAATAAAAAGAACATTAGTCCCTTAATTTCTTGTTTTTATAATCAGTGGGGTTCGTAGCTTGATAATTTTATGTGAGAATATTAATAAGATTTTACACACCATATCCCAAAACATTATGTTTCAGAGGTGGAAAATAATTTCCTTTTCCGTCATAATAAATAATAATAACATTTCTATATGTTTCATCAATCAACTAAATCCACAATTTATAGTTTCATTAATAATAATCAGGGTGTAAGTCTACTTAATCCTGAAAAATTATTTATTAGATTAATAAATAGTTGCACCTTCTTCAATGACACTTTGGATTGTCTTAGGCTATCTACAATCATTAAAAAAATTAGGATTTAATAATGTAATTAGACATTCTTTGGGGTTCTCACTAATATGATCCCTTCATATATTCCAATGGTGACATAAAACTTTTCTATAATACTAACTATAAAGTGAAAAAAAAATTCATAGATATATATCCCATCTTAATAAATTATTATTCATTATATAATATAATGTTCCATTCCAAAATCTTGTAGGTATAGAATATTTGTTATCATTGATACTTAAAAAGCTTGTTCATAATTGATTTACATCATCACCCACTATACACATCCTAACAAGAACCATTCTCATTCATATTATAAATAGTAACTTTCTTGATAACATGTGGCTATGAAACATAAGAAAGGGAGAGGTAAAATGTTCAATAAGGGTAAATAATGGAGATATAAATGATCACTTCTTCATAGAATGAACATAATTTCATGATAACATGATAATAAAATTTTAGACTCATACCCACAAATCATAAAACAAAATCATGAGTCATGGTATAAATCATTATAGGTTATAAGATATGAATCACAAAGGAATTAGTGAACATGAGCCATGACAACATATCATTGTGATAAACATACATTTTTGGAATATACATAATCATAGAAAATCATTTCCTTTTTAGTCAATGATCCTTTCAAGGAAAATAATAGTGGAATTGGTTCACTCCTCCAGTTGTCATAGTGGTTAAAGTGAACTCAAAATACATTAAAATTCCCACCGTAAAAAGGTTATACATTCCATTACTATCCTAGCTATATTATTTGATATTAATCATTTCCGAATTAATTTGGGAGATATATTGATCCCACATATCACATAATGAGAATTATACATATGTTTTCCACAAGATCATAAAAAATACATTATATCAGAACCCAAGAAAACAAATGAGTTTCGTAAAAAAAATTTATAATAGTAGAAACTATAGAAAAGGATGGGGTTTTATAATAATTTTATCATTTCATTCTATAAAAACACTTGGAGTATGAACATTTCAGATACATATCTTTTCAAAATGATAATGTATATAGAGAATGAATGAGGATGGTATCCACTTACCACCCTGCTATTTTAATAAATTAATATCACGTTCAATAGTTGGTAAAAAATGAAACACAAAGATTATAATAGAATATATCACCCAAAGATATTATAATATATTTATTTAATTTTGATCTTTTTTATATCATCTAATTCATGCATCATCTAGTTTAAATAAGAAGAATACTTTATTAAAATATTACTTTTAAAACATGAACATTAAATCGTGACTAGAAAGATAGTGTATATGAATATTAATAAATAATGTGTAGAAATATCAGGGTTTAAATTTTTTTAATATAAATTAAATCATTATCTATCGATTTGAAATTAAAAAATAACTTTTCAAAAGGGAATGGAATTGTTCTAAGAAAATGAAATATTCTAATATGTAGATTTGTTGCATTTTTTTTAATAAATTTATGATTAGTTTTTAGAATAGGTAGAATATATATTTTATTTTTTTGAAATATTCATTTCATATTTTTATTTGAGTTAATTTTTTATAATTTTCTAATAAGTTTAATGTTTTGAAGAATTGTAAAAAAAGTCTAATTTTCTCTAAAAAATACCTTTTAATTTAAATTATTAATAAGGTTAAATTATAGATTAAATAAGTTTTAGAGTAAAATTGGTTCAGATGAATTAATTTTTAAATATATTATGTCATTAAAATCAATTTAACATTTAATTATGACATTAAAACATATATATTTATTTGATTCTTCCCTTAGAAAAACCGCACATTCGCCGGGTCCGTGGTTAAATTTTAAATTGCATTTTGTCACTTATATGAATTTAATAATGAAATACCGATTCAAGAGTTTAAATAATATTATTTTATATTACATAATAAGTTAAAATTATTTTTTTACAAATATATAATACTAAAAATAGTAATATTTAATTATTGAGGTTGAGTTAAAAATGAGTTATGGGGAAGAGTAAAATTTAGAAGATATGGGTAAAACACAAATAATTTGTCTCTAACCAATTTTATGCCCATATTTATACCTTGTCACCTATAAATAGATATAATGTATCATTTTAGAGGCTTTATTCATGAGATAAAACATTAGTGTTAGTTTATCATTAAAAAATTACATTTGTTCCCACTACCCAACTTATACAATGTCCCCACATCACCACCCCTATTTACAATTTGAAATTACATGTATCATCCAATAACTTCCCAGATACGATATTTAATTTCCTCCCCACATTATAGAGTCCTTATTTTGATTATGAATCCCTCCTTTTAAGGGTTTTGGTATATATAAATAAAATCTCTTCAATTAAGATGTCAAATTATTAAACTAGTGTATTTATTTTATTTCCTCATCCGCCTCCTTAAAAAATTATTAAACTATGAAAAAATTATAACACCATTATATAAAATAAAATAATATGTTATTATTTTATCTTAATAACCTATATTCCACTCCATTTCCAAAAAAAATTGATATGAAACTGTAAATTGTATATATGGTGGACTAGTGCCTCGCTAACTGATTTTATTCATTTTTTTTCAACAATTTTAAAGGAAACATATAATGATGGATTTATAATATTTATATTATATGTATGAAATTATTATAATTTTGAAATTATTAAATCATATATACCTTCATACATTCCATTCCATGGGGTATACGATTACACTGTACATGGGTATGTCAGACTACAACCTCTCGAACTAGTGTGATTCATTTTTCTCTTAAATTTTAAACGGAAGATAATAACATTAAAATTAATAAATATAATTTATATATATCAACTAAAAATATTTGTAGAAGTTATATCACATGTATCTACTTAAAATCATATTTTATGTAAGGTAATAACGTTTCTCACATGTACGTGTGGACAACCACCTCCACATAGTGTCGTAAACTAATTTTCATTTTATTGTTACATTAATTGTATAAAGGATTTATTTGATAAATATAAATGATATATATAATTTAATAATAATTTTAAAGTTATTAATTAATATTTATTTTTTCTTCTTTTTATCAGTCGTGAAAAATTAAAACAATATCACTGCATATATATGATATACTGTCACCTTGAATGCTGTAATCCAAGTTCTATCAATAAAACAAATATATTAATAAAAATAAAAATATAATTAATATATATATTATATTTAAATCATTATTGACATTATTTATATGATGTACCCATGATCAAATCAAATGGGCCAAAATTACATAATTAACTATTCCTGAAATATAAATCCATTATCACCCAAAACATTGATTTAAATAGGGATTTGTTTTTGAAATTGTGATAAAATTATATATGCAAATAATATTTGATATTAGAGATAATATTAAGGTTCTATAATATATATATATATATATATATTAATCAAATATTTATCATAATATTAGTTTCAAAACATACAGAGTGTGTCAAACCAAATGTAAACGTTTCATACTTTAACTTCTATGAGACAAATGCAATATTCCCTAATTATTCCTTTATGTGGTGTATATAATACCATATTGATATAATGTATCATGAATAGAATTAAATTCATTTTATTTAATTACATATTTTATTTAACTTCTTCATTGTGGTGTATGGTTAAAAATTAACAAAATTGATGAAGGTTTATTTCACACTATAATCATTTTTCATGATTGTTTACATTTAAAGTCTCCCATGGAGGAGTTATTTTATATATAATTCAAAAATTCAATATATTTTTCTTCTACTTTTGTTATCCATGAACCATTCCATGAAATAGAACCATTTCCCACTATTTTGTGCTTAAAATTATTGAGGAAATATTTTTAATAAAGTACAATATTTATTTCATTAGACGAATCTCTTTTTTCATCAATATCGATGTATTCTAAAAAAAATTTAAAAGTTATTTCTATTTATAATATATATTAAATAATTTTTTGACTAGTTATTCATGAACCATTCCACTTGGCATTTGTTTTATTGATATAATAATTATTATATGTTATAATCTTTTATAATTAATTTGAATTAGTGTGTACAATTTTATTACCATTCCCCATACTACACTAGATTGTTTATGATCATGTTTATTTGATTAAGGTAAATATAAAAATTTCATAAGTAAATTTTCCAATACAAATATATATATTTATTATATTAAACCCCATTCATATAAGTAATTCAATTGAATTAGTAGGTGATGATTGGGGGCTAGTGATAAATGTCCCATTGATGCATCAATAGGTCTCTTGAGACAGATCGATTGGCCAAATTATGTACGTTTCTACACACATATTTAAATTATCATGTGAAATTTCTTGAAGTGTGTTCCATATGTTCAGTATTATAAATTGAATCATTATGATATATATTATAGGTTTCCATTTGATTATTCTATTAGATACTATATCCGTTGATAATTTAGATCTTAGTGGATTATTTATATACTTTTATTTGATAAACATTTATTTCTTAAATATTATTCTTTTGTTATTTATTAAATGTCACGGGTTTCAGTTTTTTACCTTTTCATATTGATTATGTTTATTTATTTTCATAGATTACACTGTATTCTTCCCCTTACTAATAATTTTACCTCACCAATTTATTATATGTTAATATCCCTTATGAACAATTAAGAGTTTTTGACTGATATGTAGAGATATACAATGATGAATAATAGTGTTCAGAATGGAAAAAATTGTGTGTTACATGATTTCAATTATATTATGAATTTGAAGTATACATATTTGTTTTTAAAAAACAACTAAATTGTTTAGTCAATTAATATGTGGTTCCTTATATCTTATGAATATGTAAAAATGTAAAAAATCGATTTGGTCTATTGGGGTTGGGAACATCACAATTGATATTAATGGAAGTATAGTAGAGTCCTAGAGAACTATTATTAGAAAAGCATACATACAAGAATAAAACACTATGATAATCACTGAGGATAAGTATATCAGAACATCCTAAATTTGTGTTAAAGTGGATATTATATGGTTTCTCTTAATTTAAATCCCATTATGGATAATATAAGTGGTCATAATTGTGGAATAGATGTATCTGGGGGTAATAAATAAAAAAAGGTGCATATGGAATGATTTGAGAACTTCTTTATAAATGATAATAGGTTTTACTATGAAAAAGGTTTTACACTCCCAATGGATATTATTATGATAATTTACATTATAATTACAACCATTATAATGTATATGAAAATAACATTATTCTTCAAAAAAATTCCCAATGAAACTGTGGTTATGGTTATGAGATTATCCATGCATAAAATTTTCAAATTTTTTATTCTTCCTCATTTTAGTATCATACAATTTCATTCATATTTTATGATCTATTTTAGTGTATTCCTTTATTTAGTAATTCATCTTAGTTGAAGGAATTGGAACAGTATCAATACACGTACCCCATGAAAGGTTTTCTCTTTTAGGAGAATAATGAGGTTTCATATAGAGATAATACTATAAATAATGAAATTAAAACGTTATTAAGAAATTTGAGTAATTTTAGGAGAATTTTTTTTCTACTATGGAGAAGCCTACTCAGCTACCACATAGTGTACAAATGTTAGATTTCTTAATGCATCAAAAAACTCCATAATTAAATTGGACTTCAAAAACATTTGTAGCTATGAAATGGTTAAGTTATTTAGAGAAGATATTTCTCAAGTTGTACTTCTAGAACTTGGAGTATTTTCATTGAGTCATTTGTGATGAGACCCCATCTCAAATAAACCTTTATAGAAAAGGTCATTGTAAAACATTATTTTTTTTTGCGATAACCTATCCCAAAAACGATCTATTTGCGAACAGTCATGGACCCGTCACAAATAGTATCCTATAGATTATTTAAAAAAAATATGTGAGATGGGGAAACCCCATCCCAAAAGGTCCCATCACAAATCATTTTCCTAAGATTATTAAAAAATTATTTGTGACAAGGATCCCCTATCACAAATATCTTAAAAACTAAATAATAAAATAATTGAATAAAATAATATTATTAATAAAAATAAAATAAAATTAGGAAAGAATAATAAAATGCTATTGGAAAATAATAATAAAAATAAAAAAACATAATAATCATATAATATTAATATAATAATATTAATATTAGTAAAATAAATAAAATTATAAAATAATATAATATTAATTATAATAATATTATTATTAATTTTAATGAAATATTAATATAAATATTTTTAAAATAAAAAAATTTAAAATAATAAATACCTCCATATTTGTACAAATATAGAAAAATAATAAATACCAAATAATACAAAATAAAAAAGTAATACGAAAATAAAATTAAATAAAAATAATAATTAAATAAAATAATTAAAAATTAGATAGAAAAATAATAATTATATAAATAAATAAATATTCAATGTTCATAACAATAAAAAAAATATAAAAATGTAAATAGTTATTATTAAAAAAATCCATTCAAATGTTTTATCCAAAAAAACAAATGTATACTTGAGGGGTGTCCTCTAGAGGAGCTGAAGGAGATGAGGGAGATAAATCCATCCTTAAACCATGAGGTATATGTCGCATGTACTCTATCTACTTGTGTTGTTGCTGCTGTCCTCGATGAAAATCCTAATCTTGTTGCTGCTGGTGTCATCGAAGCTCTTCATGTTTTCGATGCTACTATTAGTGCATCTCACACTTCATCCATTGACGCTTCTCTTCCTGCTCCCTATGTATACTCTCTAGAAGATCACTATGAAATCAAAGCTACTCCTGATACTATGTAGCATTGATGATGTCTCTCCATGAGCTCGTCTCTTGCTGAAAATTGACAGTGCATTAGTACTATAATATCTCACATGCGTCAATAGAGAGCTGAGACGAACAATTTGTCCTTTCTCAAAGGAATATTAGGTAGCCTACATCCATGATACCACATCAAATTAATGGGAACTTTTTTGACCCTATGTCGCATCTTGAATTTTAGTTTATGTCGGAGACACCATGGTCTAATTTGACTCTTTCAATTTGAAATTAAAATTAAAATGGTTAAAATTTTATTTTCAGTTAATTTTAAAACTAAAAAAGAAATCCCACTAACAATAATATATCGCATGTGATCACCTCTAGTATTTATAGTTGTCATATCATTGTACATCATCCTATAAATTACACGTTTCGTAACATCATGCAGTTCGACTACCTATTTGAATATAAAATAAACTCTTACATTTAAGGATATATATATATATATATATTTAAAAAATGCTTACAATATGTTCCCTATGTGCAATGAATGTACGACAACCAGCTCGATGTGTCACATCCAATATCCCATGGTTCTTTTGAACTGTTGATGATCTCATATAATAATGGCCACCCAACCAATGTGAACATAATCCATCTCAAACATGAGATGAAATGTAATCATATCAGTGGGCATGACAAGACTCATCATACTCTGTCACTGTAGATTTCTTAATTTCTTTCCTTCTCAAATTTTGGAAAAACGTATAGAAACACTCAGACATAAAACCCTCCCATTCTCTTCTTATAGCTCCATGCATGTTCTCATCGATATGATACCATAAACCCTAAAAATAAATTATAATATCCGGTTATTAATTATATAAATTTTAAAATAAATATTACTTATTTACATAAAAGCCAGTGATTGAACATGTGATAATAAACATCAACATGGATCTCATATAATGTGGTCTATGCTGTAAGAAAAATAATTTTTCAATATAGCGCTCTCCATTTAAACAATTATATGTGAAAATATGTAATATAAGAACCAATAATCAAATTGTTAGTATATAAATAAATTAATAAAAACTAACTAAAATAACCAGGTAAACATACCTCTATATGTGTGGATCGAAACAAAGATTTGGACGTCGCTCTGGGATATGGTTTAGAATCTTCAATCAGTGAAGACCACACCCCATGTGAGTCCTCCCTAAATTTACAGTAGTTTGAGGTTCAGATAATCCAATGCCCTGCTCATCCAAAGGTAGAACAACCTCATATAACTAATGAAACAGATCCTGGTCCATCAGAAAAATGAAAATATTGTAGTTAGAGAATAACTGAAAACAACTATTATATATAAATATTTCTTATATATAATTAAAAATAGTGTTTAAATGTTTTAATATTCATCTATATTCTCATATTCATATATTATGATGTCAATGTCTTCTTATTACTCATCAAGATCATCAAGTGTTATATGAGTTTAAGTTTCATCATTTCTTGTCATTTAAAATTCATTTTTAACATCACTAACATAATCTTTATTATAGTTCCTTAAATGAAGTTTGTCATCATTTATATTTGTGTCTCTTTATAAAAATGTTGTATTTTGAGAGGACTTTTGAAAAATTTAAATTTCTTTCACTTTAGAGGAACCACATTCACATTGACTAAACTTATTTTCCAAATATTTAATTTTTATGAGCCACAAATTAACCAAATATTTCGAAGTAGCACAATAATTTTCATAATAAATTTGATTTTCCTAATGAGAAAATAAAAAGTATTCATTTACTATAAGAACAATTTTATATATAAGATCAATTATTCCATGGTTCGGATGAACACACGACCCACTATCAGTATCTTACCACTAACATTTAAACATTATTGTGTAATTATATCTCATATAGAATAAGTCAATAATATCCTCCAGTATTTAGTAAAATTCATCTTCTATTTCTCTATAATGAGATCCTATAAAAAACACCACTATTCTATATTTTTTTGATTTCAAATATGCACAAGAATGAAATTAAAAACCATTCAAAACAAATGCGTCATATGATATAACTATATTGGATGGTGGGATACTATAGAAACACAATAAATTCTCAATTTTATCAGTATGTTGAGATACCTGAATTTTATTAAAATAATTATCAATATAAAAACTAATAAATTTTTTAATATTTTAAATAATAAATAATTTATGTTAATAGTTTTTGAAACCAGTATGAAAACTTATTTTGTCAATGTTCGTCAAGGAAAGCTACTTTAATTTTTGGAAGCTATATCTTCATATAATTATCATATAACATACAAATAAAATAACATTAATTTAATTTAATAAAGATTATAGAATAAATGACAGGATCAGAGTACAAATGGGGTGATTTCATCATAGTTGATAAGAACATATATATGGGCTCTGCGATGTTCATCATCTAAAATATATAATTCATGAACTCCACTAAAGCCATGTTTGATATGATTAATAATTGATAATGGATTACTCGTATCATCATAATAATTTCTCTAATTATGTCCAATGCAGTTATGTTTTGGAACAAATTCATATTCAAAATAATGAGGAATAAAAAATAAATTTCCTCTTGGAAATATGCTTCAGCAATTGTGACGTCAACCGATGCATTGTTACGTTCTTTTTTTCATCAATTTCTACATGCATCTCTCCATTGTATACACCCATTAGAACTATATTAGACCTTCACATTTTTCTTCATTTTTAAAATGAAATATCAAATATTCTAACTTTATTATAGGAATAAATATATACATCCCAAGTGGAGCCCCATTATACATCAATTTTCCCCACGTGGGACAACTATCTAATGGATCATTTTAACCATAATATAAAATTAAATCATTTTACATGCGTGAATATTATCATAAACAAGAACTAGATTAAGATCAATCCTATTACTCTAATATAAATTTAAAGACAATACATTTCCTTCAGGCAATTGTGTTTTAACAAAAGAAAATATACGGTTGAAAGAACTATTTTACATTCAATTATCTGATTAAAAATCAATAAATTTTGTGACCTATGATAATTTTTATATCTAGAATACATGATATAATAATTCCTCAGTAATCCTCACTAATACAAAAAATTGAGATAGTTACAGCGTATTAGTCAAATCAATATCATCCTGAGTTTTAGTATGTTGAAAAAATGGACCTGCCACATCATGTACTAAATTATGAAACAAAGATGAATTTTGAACAACATTATTAGTAATTTCTATAGAACTACATTCAACTAGTTGATAACAAAAAACATATTACGGTTGAAAACCAAAATGAAATAGATGACCTCCAATGTTTTCAATTGTGTCAAACGTCCTCATAGAACATTTTTAACAAGGATACATAATTTTCATTTTTAATTTTTTTTTGATGTTGCAAATGATTAGAAAGATTCAACACCATCAATATATAGAGTATTTGAACTAGAATTGTTTGGATTCATTCAATGATTTATCTAAGTGCAATCTTTTAATAATGATTTTTTTTGACATTCTTGTTCCATAATTTGCTAATTACGAGAAGTAAAAATTCCAGAAGATTTCTAGTGACTCTTTTTCTCAGCAACTCGTCTCCTTGCAACATTCTCCAACTGAAATGACTATGAGAAATCTTCCCTGATATATGAATATCTTTTTTAATATGCATGATAATAGAGTGCACATAGGCCTCACCATGCTACTCTCCGTTATCATGCATACAAAAAATAGATATCCATATATCGTAACATATTTTTCATAGTGATTTCAGTCAAATAATGTTTCTAGTAGATGATTCATTAGGAAAAAAGCATCTTTTTTAAAAATTCTCATTTCATTACAACTTTTTCCCGATGAAATCAGTTTGGGAAATCTATACATACATATGCATATCAAATCATGTGAATTTGAAAATGGATATTTATACTTTGGAGTAGATTTTTCATAGTGAATTTAGTGAGAGAATGTTGTAAGGATATGATCCATTGAGCAAAATGAATTCCTCCAATCCACGTGAAATTTGTCCAATTTATTTCAAATTTTTTACGAATTACGGTGAATAATTTCTAATTATTTTGAATTAGTCATAACTATTACCAATTCACCCTATCAATTACTAATTAATCTTAATTATTACTAATTAATCATATATTTTACTAATTAATCATAATTATTCCTAATAAATCTTAATTATTCCTAATTAATCTTAATATTTACTAATTATTACTTTTTATTCCAAAATAATCCTAATTATTACAATATAATCGTAATTATATCTTATTAATCTTAATTATATCTTTTTATCATTAATTATTATTAATTGTTTTCAATTATTATATTGATTTAATAATTAATGCAGGTTATTCCTAATTATTCCTAATTATTCCTAACTATTATTATTTATTCATATTTATTCTTATTTATTAGTATTATTTCAATTATTAATATTTTTAAGTATTTATTTCTATTTGTTCCTTTTTATTACTAATTATTAATATTTATTACTAATAATTACAATTATTTACTATTTATTACTATTTATTACATTTCATTGAAAATTATAACTACTCACAATTTATTATTACTATTTATTACTAATTATTACTATTTTTTTACTAATTATAAATATTTATTACTAATTATTCTTCATTATTACTATTTAATACTAATTATTACTAATTAATACAAATTAATACTAATTAATCGTAATAATTAATAATTATTTTTATTTTTTCGTAATTGTTCCTAATTATTCATAATTAATACGAATTAATCCAAATTTTTTCTAATTTATTATAATTATTCCTAATTATTACAAATTAATCCTAATTATAACTAATAATTCTTAATTATTCCAAATTATTTCTAATTATATCTAATTATTCTTATTTATTCCTATTTTTCATTTTTTTTCTTAATTTTCCTAACAATTCTTAATTATTCTTAATTATTCTTATTTATTCATGTTTATTCCAATTTATTTCTATTTATTTGTATTCATTCCAATTTATTCATATTTAATCATATTTATGCCTATTATTGACAATTAATTCCTATGTATTTCTAATTATTCCTATTTATTACAAATTATTTCCATTTATTACTCTTTGTTACTATTTATTAGTAGTTATAACTAATTTTTATTAATTATTATTAATAATTTCTAATTAATAATTATTATTTTTAATTAATCCTAATTATTACTAATTAATTCGAATTATTACTAATTAATCGTAATTATAACTATATTATACTAATTATTAGTAATTGTTCTTAATTATTACTAATTAATCCTAATATTTAGTAAATAATCTGAATTATTACTAGTTATTCCTAATAATTATTAATTGTTCCTAATTATATGTAATCAATTCTATTTATTAATAATTAATATTAATTATTACTAATTAAAAGTAATTATTAATAATTAATCGTAATTATTACTTGTAACATCCCAAGTAAGTAATGAATAATAGATATTTTTATCTATGTCTATTAATGAATTAGATAGTGTTTTAGAGGCTTAAAATGAAAATGAATCCAATCTTAAGCATGGATTACACTAATATTTTTAAAAGACTGTTTTTCTGCCTTTTGATGGCAACCCATTTTTAAATCTATCTTTTGAAAATTTGATAAGGTATGTTTGACAAAATAAACTTATTCTTTATGATTGGGACATCAAAATTTACTTTGTGTGAATTTTTGGTATTTTTCTGACAATGTTCATTTTTTAATGAATAGTGAAAATACTGCATTTTACATCAAAACTGATTTTTAATCTAATTTATTTATATGATTAGATTCTCTTTTGAATTGGTTTTAAGGTGAAATTAGAATATATTTTTACCATTTAATCCAATGGTGGTCATTGGAATCAATTTCACTTTGAAATTGGACTTAAACTAGTGTCAATCTTTTGATACTTATTGTTTCATAAAAACACACTATTTGTCATGACAGCGGGAATTAATTATTAAATTAATTAATGTAACTTATATGATTTGAATTTTGTAAAATAGACATCTTTTTGAAATCAGAATATCAAATATAACTTAGGGTGAATTTTTGGAAATTTTCTGAAAAACTTCAATTTTTATGAATAGTGAAATCAATAAGTGGTACTTATAAAAACTGATTTTCCGTTTAAATGAAATTTTTCCATCTTTGTGTTTTGAATTTCGAAAATCTGACATACATGGTGGTCATTAAGAAGTAAAAAGTGGTTCAATGGGATTAAAATAATTTTTTTGGTGAATGGTAACTTATTTAGTTTTTAATCGCGATTAGAGGTAATTAGTGTAGTTTAAGGTAAAAATAATGTTTTAATAATATGGGATGAGCTTGACAGATGTCCAACCCTCATTGGATATGTCATGGCCGACCAAGACAATCCATGGGTCAACTTTGGGACCCCATGGAGCCACTTTGGTTGGGAAAGGACATAAATAACTTTTTATTTAATGTTAAAGTAAAAAATGACACAAACATAAGTTATTTTACTAAAAAATATTTTACATGGGGTTATAAAAGTCACATTTTTTATTATAAATAGTAATTGGAAAGCTAAAAATATTTCCTACATCATGGTGTTTTTTTTATAATTTTTTGACTTTAAATAAATTAAATTATTTATGACATCATGATGATGCAACGATTACCTCATTAATAGAGGATTTAAATAAAATGAAATGATAATGTAAAATCTATGACCTAAACATGTCCAAAAAATATTTTATGGGTGGATTTCTAACCCTTATCACCTTACCCTTGAATTATATTAATGTGGGACCTTTTAAATCCGAATCTCATTTTAAAATAAAGTAACATTTCTTTACTTTCCAAGAGTGCCCCTCCTCTCCTCTTATAAAAGGCCCCCACCTCTACCTCTTTACCCACACTTCCAAAGCCTTTGACTCAGCCAAAACCTGCCCATTTTGTCTCTCCACTTCCCTCTCTTACTCCTTGAAGCCTTACATTGGGCAGAAGTCTTCCCAAGGAAGCCTTTGATCTCAAACCAAAGAGAGTTACCCGATTTTAAGGTAATGTCTTAACTTGAGTCCTTTTGTTTTATTTTGCATCTCCAACCCCCTAAACTCTTTTTATTCATTTCTTTTGTAACAACACCAGTATCTTCAATATATTAGGATGTTTTTATAAGAAGGATTCGAGCTACACTTACATACACCTACATATAATGGTTAAAGAACATATTGTTTCTGTGGATGGCGAATTTCTGCCTCCCGAAACGATGATTGTCCAACATTATTTTAACACCTTCAAAGGTGGCCATTAAGATGACACTATATTTATATATGATATATAATATGTTTATGTTTTCCTTAAGCTTATGTATTTTTCATTTATGACATACCTTTATGGTTTCCATTATGGGTAAACGCGATATCTTCATTTAAGGAAGTGCGGACTACCGCCCCCTCAAAGTGATTTGATTCGTTAATACCATATGTGGGACGTATAAAGGATGGAGTTATGATATTATATATAATATTAAACTGTAATTATAATATACATTTATATCATTGTGATTCCATTCTATAAAAATATGAAATAGAAATGAAAGTAGCGTTCATGCGTACGTACGACTTACCGTCTCCATGAACGGTGCATTTCATTTCTTACCTCTAAATGATTATTTAATATTATAAATGCATAAATGTACTGGATATATATGACATATATGATATCTACATCATGAATACCATTCTGGATATAATGGATACATGAACAACTTGTAATTATAAAGGGTTTATTTTTGACTCAAGTACAAATGATCGTTAAAACGACCGTTATTAACTAAAATATTTACATAGTGTTAATGACATGGCATTAAGTGATATAGAAGGAATAATGAAATTGAAAAAGGTTCTTAAAGAATTACAATATAACTCAAGTTTATTATTCAAGAGATTAAAGAATGACTGAGTCAAGTCGGACCCGAGGTATGGGACTTCGTCTCAATCTCCTTTCATTGAGGCATATTTTGTTTTATACAAAACCTTCTTTTATACGGTGTATAAACCCCTTTTACTTTTACGTTTATTCAAAAGGAATATTTTTTTATACGAAGTGTTTACTAAAAGAAAAAAGGGAATTTTTTTGTCATACGTATGCGGCGATAACGACTTCTCTGCCGCTGTGACCATTATTTGAGTTTCGGCTTCCTCTACAAGCCATGGCTTTGTTTTACAAAAGAAAAATAAATACCATGTTTTACATTTTCTTTATTTTTGTATTGAAAATGGGTTTCATAATGTTTTTATATCAATGTGTTTTATTGATATCTTGTGATTGAAAGGTGGAAATTTTATGTTTCCTTTATTCATGTTTTATGTGATACGATTATGTTGAGGTTCTTGGGCATTATTATGAAGACAGGTGGTTCCGTGATAAACTAAGGGCGGGTGAGCCCGATATAGCTCTCCAATTCATTATGTAATGCGAAGGAGTGAAACGTTAATGTTTCTCCGAAGAGATTTATGGAATATACTATAATGGGTATTCCAAACGTAACCAAGAGGGTTACTCCCTACGTAAGAATGTTATGAATTTCTCAAGTTACCTTTATGTATTATGATTTCTATGATTTATTCATGATTTGATGAGGTATGTTAAAGTGCTTATGTTTTATGGGCAAAGTATGATTTCATTCTTATGTATATATGAACTTATGTTTCCTTTCCATATTTTTATAACCCATACTGAGCTTTTTATGCTCATCCTAAGTTTTTTTTGAAATGTTTGTCACAGGTCAAGGGAAAGGTACATGATATGATGACAGTGTCAAGGAAGTGTCAATAATGAATCCATGTTTTATTTTAAATATGTTTCCATTGATGGGAAAAATGAATACTATCTTTATGTAACCACTTTGTTTATATGTGGAATGTAATGCATGTTTTATGTTCGAATTCTCTAAAACTCTAAACCTGAAAAGATCCTCAAGGTGTAATCTTGTAATAACTCAAGATGAAGTAATGTTTAAGGTCGGGGCCTTATAGTTGGTATCAAAGGTCGGTTTATATAAATTTAAGAGTTAGAATTCTATTAAATGATTATCCAAAAATATTTTTTTATGGTCAAATTGAAATGATATAGCATTTGATGATTACCATGTTGCTTCATCTAAGACATGTTTGTTCAGAATGGTTTTCCGCAGAGGAAACAGGGAAGCAGTGCTAGGAAGGCATACAGAAGGAAATAACCTTCCGAATCAGCATCCTGAGATGGTCAGAATTGGAAGTGAACAATTTGTTGCAGTAATGGTGCAGTTGACTCAAGCGATAAATGGAGGTGGTATCCATGCACGAGATCAGCCAGATCAACCGCAGAGGAACATGTTAGTGGTGGAACATTTCATGAGGCAACATCCCCCATCATTCAGAGGATCATCTGATCCTGTGTTAGCTGAAGGGTGGACTAAAGCACTGGAGAAGATTTTCGATGTCATGGGGTGTTCAGACAATCAAAAGGTTAGTCTTTCTATTTACCATTTGGAGGGTGAAGCAGATTAGTGGTGGTCGATGGTTAGAAATATCAGGGACACTGATGAGATTGATACTCTCGACTGGGATGAATTTAAAGGTATGTTTCTTGAGAAGTATTTTCCTAAGGCTGTTCGACTTAGGATGGAAAAGCAATTCCTGGAATTGAGACAAGAGGAAGACTCATTGGCTACCTATGAAGAAAGGTTCACTCGATTGGCAAGGTATGCTCCAAATTTTATACGAGACCTTGATAGTAAAATCAATCATTTTTACTCAAGATTAAAGCCAAAATATCGAAGGGCATTAGCTTCTCGTGAGTTTAAAAGTTATGAAAAGCTTGTTCGATGTGCTGAGAATGTGGAAATGGAGTTTGCCGATGATCAAGTGTTCTATAACAACCAACAGAAGAAGAGACCGAGGTGGAAGGATAAAGGGAAGAATTCTTCAAAAAAGTTTGATGGTAAGAAATCCAATTTTCCAGTTTGTGATAAATGTGGAAAAAGGCGCGCTGGGGAATGTCTTCTAAATTCTGGAAAGTGCTACCGATGTGGTAAGATGGGACATAAGACTCATGATTGCACTGAAAAATATCAAGGTGATGGTAAGTCCAAATTTGATTTACAGTTAGTGAAATGTTTTAAGTTCAATGAGATGGGTCACTATGAAAACAAGTTTCCGACAAAGAGCTTGAGTGATGGGAAGCAGTTAGACTACAAGCAGAAAGGGGTGGTGAAATCCTTTGCAACTACTTTAGCAGATGTCGGGCCATCAAATGAAGTTGTATCAGGTACATTGTTTATATTTTCAGATTATGTCAGTGTGTTGTTTGATTCGGGGTCTACACATTCTTTCATCTCTGAAAACTTTTCTAGTAAAATGGGAATACCATCTCAAGAAATGACTCCTGAACTTTTGGTAAAAACACCTGGGGGAAATGTTGAGGCAAAAAGAAAATTATAAGAATCTTCCTATCCTTATCCGTGGAAAGAGCCTACTTGCGAATCATATTGTTCTACCTATAGTAGAGTTTGATGTTATCCTGGGTATGGATTGGCTCTCTATTTAGCATGCTAAGATTGACTGTAGAGCTAAAGAAGCTTCTTTTCAGAAAGACTTTCAGTTTGTGTACAAGAATGAACCCTTACTGTTGATAACATATCAAGAGGCCGAGAAACTTGTAAAAGATGGAAATGAATGTTACCTTGCACATATTGTTGAAAGCAAGGGAACTGTTCAGATTAATGATGTGCCAGTGGTAAATGAGTATCCTGCTGTTTTTCCTGATGAGTTTCCTGGAATAATACCAGATCAAGAAGTTGAATTTACTGTTGACTTAGTTCCAGATGCTAAGCCAATTTTGAAACCCCCTTATCGAATGGCTCAAATTGAATTTTTAGAGTTGTAGGAGAAATTGGAAGATTTATTAGAGAAAGGTTTCATTCGGCCTAGCACGTCACCATGGGGTGCTCCTGTTTTATTTGTTAAAAAGAAAGATGGTTCTATGAGACTTTGTATTGATTGTAGAGCCTTGAATAACATCACTGTTAAGAACAAATATCCTTTGCCTCATATCGATGATTTGTTTGATCAGCTCCAGGAAGCTTAGTATTTTTCAAAGATTGACCTGAGATCGGGGTACCATCAGCTGAAGGTAAAGGAAGCAGATGTTCCGAAGACTGCGTTTCGTACAAGATATGGCCATTATGAATTTTTATTAATGCCTTTTGGGCTAACCAATTCACCTGTTGTATTCATGGACTTAATGAATATAATTTTACATGAGTTCTTGGATAAGTTTGTGGTGGTTTTCATTGATGATATTTTGGTGTTTTCCAAAAGTAAAGAGGAGAATGAAAGACATTTAAGGGTTATTTTGAAAACCTTAAAAGAAAAGAAATTGTATGGGAAATTCAGCAAGTGTGAGTTTTGGTAGCAAAAAATTTCATTCCTTGGTCACATTGTTTCAAAAGATGGGATAACTGTTGATCCTGCAAAAAAAAGTTGTGGAAGACTGGCCAAGACCCAGAAATGTAACTGAGATTCGTAGCATCCTTGGTTTGGCAGGCTATTAATGAAGACTTGTTAGAAAGTTTTCACGGTTATCTATTCCAATGACTAAGCTAACTCGGAAGGGTGTTAAGTTTATCTGGACAAAAGAATGTGATGATTTTTTTTTCAGGATTTGAAAAAAAGATTTGTGAATGCTCCAGTTTTGGCACTACCTTCCAGGAATGGTGAGTTTGTTATCTACAGTGATGCTTCATTGAAAGGACTTGGTTGTGTCCTAGTTCATAAGGATCAGGTAATTGCTTATGCTTCACGATAGTTGAAAACTCATGAGGTAAATTACCCTACACATGATTTGGAATTAGCTGCTGTTGTTTTCGCTTTAAAAATTTAGAGGCATCATTTGTATGGAGTAAAGTGTGAAATATATACCGATCACAAAAGTTTAAATTATATATTCACTCATAAATAATTGAACATGAGACAGAGGAGATGGCTAGAATTAATCAAGGATTATGATTGTACAATTCATTACCATCCGGGAAAAGAAAATAAAGTGGCTGATGCTTTGAGTCGAAAAAAGTAATTCTTCATTAACAATGTTGTGTTTGGAATGTGATCCTTTGGTTAAGGATTTGATGAACTTTGGAATAGAAGATGTTGGAGCAGGAAGTTATTATGTTTTGTTTCACGTATCAGTGAGATCATCTCTATTAGACAGAATCAAGAAAGCACAGAATCAAGACAGTGAGTTACAGAAAAAGGTAGAGCTGGTTCAGAAGGGTAATTTGATTGAATTTAACATTGATAATGATTGTGTTTTGAGATTTGGGAAGAGATTTTGTGTGCCTTGTGATTCACAGTTGAAGAGAGAGTTGTTATGTGAAGCTCATAGTTCTCCGTTTTCAGTTCATCCTGACAGTACTAAGATGTACAGATATCTACTGGAGTATTACTGGTGGGATGAAATGAAAATAGATATTGTTGATTTTACTGTGAGGTGTTTGACTTTTCAATAGGTTAAAGCAGAGCGGCAGTTACCGAAAGGGATGCTTCATCCTTTACCAGTTCCAGAGTGTAAATGGGAGAATATATCCATGGAATTCGTTGTGGGATTGCCGAAGACCCCTCGAGGTAATAATGCAATCTGGGTTATTGTTGACCGCTTGACCAAGTATGCTCATTTCCTTTCTATACGAGATACTTTTTCGCTAGATCAACTTTCCTGTCTGTATCTTAAAGAGATAGTCAGGTTACATGGAGTTCCCCTTTCCATTGTATCTGACCGTGATCCCAGGTTTACTTCTAACTTTTGGAAATGCCTTCAGAAGTCGTTGGGTACTGAATTAAATTTTAGTACAGCTTTTCATCCTCAATCAGATGGGAAGTCAGAACGAACAATTCAGACATTGGAGGATATGCTATGTTATTTCTCTATGGATTATCAGGGAAGTTGGGACCAACATCTTTCATTGGTTGAATTTTCATATAATAACAGTTTTCATTCCAGTATACAGATGGCACCATTTGAGGCATTATATGGGAAGCGGTGTCAAACTCCAGCATTTTGGGATGAAGTGGGTGAATGGAAGCTAATGGGACAAGAATTGGTAGAAGAGATGGCAGAAAAAGTTCAGTTGATTTAGAAACAAATGAGAACAGCTCAGAGTAGGCAGAAGAGTTATGCGGACAACAGGAGGAAGGATCTCTCTTTTGAGGTAGGTGATCATGCTTTTCTCAGAGTATCACCATGGAAAAGTGTGATGTGATTTGGTAAGAAAGGAAAGCTGAGTCCAAGGTTCATTGGACCATATGAAATTCTGGAGAGAGTTGGATCAATTGCTTAACAAGTGGATTTACCTCCGAGTTTATCTTAGGTACACAATGTTTTTCATGTTTCGATGTTGAGAAAGTATATGCCAGATCCATCTCATGTTTTGAGTCCAGAGGTAGTTCAGCTGGAAGAGAACCTATCTTATGAGGAACAACCGGTCCAGATTCTTGACCACAGGGAGAAAGTGTTATGGAAAAGGTGATTAATCAGGTAAAGGTTTTGTGGAAAAAACACATGATGGAAGAGGCAACATGGGAATCTAAAAATGCAATGAGGGATAAGTACCCCCATTTATTCGATAAGTAAATAAATTGCGGGGACGCAATTTTCTAAAGGGGGGAAGGATGTAACATCCCAAGTAAGTAATTAATAATAGATATTTTTATCTATGTCTATTAATGAATTAGATAAGGTTTTAGAGGCTTAAAATGAAAATAAATCCAATCTTAAGCATGGAACACACTAATATTTTTAAAAGATTGTTTTACTGACTTTTGATTGAAAATTTTTTTTAAATCTATATTTTGAAGATTTTATAAGCTATTTTTGTCAAAATAAACTTATTAATTATGATTGGGACATAAAAATTTTCTTTGTGTGAATTTTTGGTATTTTTCTGACAATGTTCATTTTTTAATGAAATTTGAAAAATACTGCATTTTACATCAAAACTAATTTTTAATATAATTTATTTATATGATTATGTTATCTTTTTAATTGATTTTAAGGTGAAATTATAATATATTTTTACCATTTAATCCAATGGTGGTCATTGGAATCAATTTCACTTTGAAATTGGACTTAAACTAGTGTCAATCTTTTGATACTTATTGTTTCATAAAAACACGCTATTTGTCATGACAGAAGAATTAATTATTAAATTAATTAATGTAACTTATATGATTTTAATTTTGTAAAATAGACATCATTTTTTAATTCGGAATATCAAATATAGCTTAGGGTAAATTTTTGGTAATTTTCTGAAAACTTCAATTTTTGATGAATAGTGAAATCACTAAGTGGTACTTATAAAAACTGGTTTTCCTTTTAAATGAAATTTTTCCATATTTGTGTTTTGAATTTCAAAAATATGACATACATGGTTGTCATTAAGAAGTAAAATGGGGTTCAATGGGATTAAAATAATTTTTTTGGTGAATAGTAACTTATTAAGTTTTTAATCGCGATTAGAGGTAATTAGTGTAGTTTAAGGTAAAAATAATGTTTTAATAAAATGAGATGAGCTTGACACATTTCATACCCTCATTTGATGTGTCATGGACGACCAAGACAATCCATGGGTCAACTTGGGGACCCCATGGAGCCACTTTGGTTTGGAAGGGACATAAATAACTTTTTATTTAATGTTAAAGTAAAAATGACACAAACATAAGTTATTTTACTAAAACAATTTTTACATGGGGTTATAAAAGTCAGATTTTTTATTATAAATAGTCATTGTAAAGATAAAAAGATTTCCTATGTCATATTATTTATTTTTATAATTTTTAGGCTTTAAATAAATTAAATTATTTATGACATCATGATGATGCAGCGATTACCTCACTAATAAAGGATTTAAATAAAATGAAATGATAATGTAACATCTATGACCTACACATGTCCAAAACCTATTGGATGGGTGGATTTAGAACCCTCATCACCTTACCCTCTAATTATGTCAATGTGGGACCTTTTGAATCCGAATCACATTTTAAAATAAAGTAACATTTCTTTACTTTCCAAGAGTGCCCCACCTCTCCTCTTATAAAAGGCCCCCACCTCTACCTCTTTATCCACACTTCCAATGACTTTGGCTCGGCCAACCCCTGCCCATTTTGTCTCTCCACTTCCCTATCTTACTCTTTGAAGCCTCACTTTGGGGAGAAGTCTTCCCAAGGAAGCCTTTGAGCTCAAACCAAAGGGAGTTACCCGATTTTAAGGTAATGTCTTTACTTGAGTCCTTTTGTTTTATTTTGCTTCTCCAACCCCCTAAACTCTTTTTATTCATTTCATTTGTAACAAATCCAGTGTCTTCAATATACTAGGATGTTGTTATAAGAAGTATTCATACTACACTTACACACACCTACATCTAATGTTTAAAGAACATACTGTTTCCGTGGATGGCGAATTTCTGCCTCCCGAAACAATGATTGTTCAACATTCTTTTAACACCTTCAAAGGTGTCCATTAAGATGACACTATATTTATATATGATATATAATATGTTTATGTTTTCCTTAATCTTCTGTATTTTTCATTTATGACATACCTTTATGGTTTCCATTATGGGTAAACACGATATCTTCATTTAAGGAAGTGCGGACTACCGCCCCCTCAAAGTGATTTGATTCGTTAATACCATATGTGGGACGTATAAAGGGTGGAGTTATGATATTATATATGATATTAAACTGGAATTATAATATACCTTTATACAATTATGATTCCATTCTATAAAAATACGAAATAGAAATGAAAGTAGCGTTCATTCGTACATACGACTTACCGTCTCCATGAACGGTGCATTTCATTTCTTACCACTAAATGATTATGTAATATTATAAATGCATGAATGTACTAGATATATATGAAATATATGATATATACATCATGAATAACATACTGGATATAATGGATACATGAACAACTTGAAATTATAAAGGGTTTATTTTTTACTAAAGTACCAATGATCGTTAAAACGACCGTTATTAACTAAAATAATTACATAGTGTTCATGACATGGAAATAAGTGATATAAAAGGAATAATGAACCTGAAAAAGGTTCTTAAACAAGTATAAATTAACTCAAGTTTATTATTCAGGAGATTAAAGAACGTCTGAGTCAAGTCGTACCCGAGGTATGGGACTTCGTCTCAATCTCTTTCATTGAGGCATATTTTGTTTTACACAAAACCTTCTTTTATACGGTGTATAAACCCCTTTGAATTTTATGTTTATTCAAAAGGAATATTATTTTTATACTAAGTGTTTACTAAATGAAAAAAGGGAATGTTTTTGTCATACGTATGCGGCGACAACGACTTCTCCGCCGCCGTGACCGTTATTTGAGTTTCATCTTCTTCTACAAGCCATACCTTTTTTTAAAAAGAAAAATAAATACCATGTCTTACTTTTCATTTATTTTGGTATTGAAAATGGTTTTCATAATGTTTTTATATCAATGTGTTGTATTTATATCTTGTGAATGAAAGGTGGAAATGTTATGTTTCCTTTATGCATGTTTTATGTGATAAGATTATGTTGAGGTTCTTGGGAATTATTATGAAGACGGGTGGTTCCGTGATAAAATAAGGGTGGGTGAGCCTGATATAGCTCTCCAATGCATTGGGTAACGCGAAGGAGTGAAACATTATGGTTTCTCCGAAGAGATTTAGGGAATATACTGTGATGGGTATTACAAACGTAACCAAGAGGGTTACTCCCTACGTAAGAATGATATGAATGCCTTAAGTTACCATTATGTCTTATGATTTCTATGATTTATTCATGATTTGAGGAGGTATGTTAAAGTTCCTATGTTTTATGGGTAAAGTATGATTTTATTCTTATGTATATATGAACTTATGTTTCCTTTCCATATTTTTATAACCCATACTGAGCTTTTTAGGCTCATCCCAAGTTTTTGTTGAAATTTTTTTCACAGGTCAAGGGAAAGCTACATGATATGATGATAGTGTCAAGGAAGTTTCAAGAATGAATCCATGTTTTATTTTAAATATGTTTCCATTGATGGGAAAAATGAATACTATCTTTATGTAACCACTTTGTTTATATGTGGAATGTAATGCAAGTTTTATGTTCTAATTCTCTAAAACTCTAAACTTTGAAAAGATCCTCAAGGTGTAATCTTGTAATAACTCAAGATTAAATAATGCTTAAGGCCAGGGCCTTATATTACTAATTTGTCATAATAATTACTAATTAATCCCAATTATTTCTAATTAATACCAATTATTACTAATTGTTCCCAATTATTATTAATAATTCCAAAATATTACTACTTATTACAAGTTATTTATAATTATTTAATATTATAATTAAGTATTACTAATTAACAGAAAATATTAGTAATTATTACTAATTATTACTAATTAGTTCTAATTATAACAAATTATTACTAATAAATCTAATTATTTCTAATTATTCTTATTTATTACTATTTTTTTAAAATTATTCCTATTTATTTTTATTTAACCATATTTTTTCTATTTTTTTCTATTCATTACTATTCATTACAATTTATTAATACTTTTACTTTTTATTACTATTGATTAATATTTATTTCTATTTATTATAGATTAATACTAATTAATACCAATTAATCCTAATTATTTCTGATTAATCTTAACTATTACTAATTAATACTTATTATTAATAATTAATCATAATTGTTACTAATTAATACTAATTATTGGTAATTAATAGTAATTATTACTATTTACTACTAATTATTACTAATTCAACCTAATTATTAATAATTAATCCTAATTGTTTATAATTAATCATAATTATTACTAATTATTGATAATTATTGTTATTTATTACTATATATTACTAATTTTTCATAATTATTACTATTTATTACTGATTATTACCAATTATTACTAATTATTACTATTTATTCCTAATTAAACCAATTTATTACTAATTATTACTAATTACTAGAAATTATTTCTAATTATTACTAATTATTACAAATTATATCTAATTATTAATAATTATCAGTAATTATTACAAATTAATCAACGTTAATCACATTTATTAATAAATATAACAAATTATTACAAATTATTTCTATTTATGACTAATTATGACTAATTATTTTTAATTATCACTTATTATTAACAACTATTACTAATTATTACTAATTATGAATATATATTATTATTTTTAATTATTTATTTCAATTTAATACTTATTAATGCTTATTTTTACTAATCATCGCAAAATATTACAAATTATGTCTAAATATCAATAATAACTAATAATTTTTCTAATTAATTCTACCAAAATCCATTTCTTCATTTTATTGAAAATCAACTATAGGGGTACGTGGGAATATACAGAGCCATTCCTCCAGCATCGAGACACAACCTCAAATAAACACCCATTACATAGTTCAAAATTCAAAATAAAAAACACAACCATTCACCGCGCCTTGACCGTCATAAGTAGCCTGTTTCATATAAACATAACTAATATCAAATTAAATGAAGTAACTAAATAATGAAAGAAATAGATAAATACTATAAAACAGAATCATTTGGATGATTTAAGGCATAAATATTGCGATGATTTGAGACTTATAACTAAGAAAAATTTTGAGTGAGAACATATAGTAAGAATGGAGAGAGGAGTAGGGAAAGGAGTGGAATTAGAGGAAGAAGGATGGGGGTATATATTGGTTAAATTAGCTACAACATGATTATTTGTGATGGGACCCGTCGCAAATACTTTCAACTATTAATTAGGGGCAGTTGTTAAAAAGTTATTTGTAATAGGTCCCTTTGCAAATACCAACCTGTTGACATACAATTTGTGAAGAGAGGTAAATCTCATCTCAAATACTAAAAAAAACCTCTAGGTATTTATGACTTGTTGTATGCCCATCACAAATACCCTTCCCATAGTTTGATACGCAGCTCACTCCATTCCTTTTTGCGACTGGCACCGTCTACCCATCATAAACAACTAATTATTTTAGAAGGGTAGATGGTCCCATCGCAAATATCCCCTACTGACAAGCTTTTTGTGACAAGACCCTTCCCTGTCCCAAATTCCTTACCACAAATACCCATATTTCATGAAGTGTTGTGGTGTAATGAATGTGGTGATGTTTTTATGGTGGTTTATTTTCCCTCAGATCATGCAGATGAATATTTTTTAATGATTAAAAACACTAAGGATGAAAAATAAATAATAAACATTGAATAAAACGATATTAAGGTACTCTTAATGGAATCATATTATCCTTATTATAATTGTGTGGTTATAGAGAGAAATTTCATGTCTGTAAGACAAAGGAAATAAAAAATATATCTATGTTTGAAGATAAATATTTAAAGGATTGGAAGGAACGATATTGAATATGTATGTTATCTAAAGAGTATGATTACTCGTTCATTTAATGGGTTAAAGCTAATCCATGAAAGAGAATTTGTCTCCCAAGAATTATGATCCTATAAAGACATGGTATCCTATGCTATGAAAGTAAAGAATGAATTCTCCAACAGTTTTTTATGTTGCAATTCTAGAGAAGAATAGCATAATAGTGAAAAATATAGAAAAAGGGATGAGGGAATGAAGGAATTTACCACATGTGAGAATTATGGAACGAAACAGAATAGTACATTCCTAAAAGGAATGTGATTTTTCTACATTATAGTGATAAAGGACACCATTATAAAAATTGGATTAAAAATAAATAGGTTTCCAATGATTAATGATTATACATTATGGATATGGGGCACTACAAAAATGATTATCCAAAGACTAAATGTAATATAACCCAGCTGAATCTTAAGGATCATGGTCAATATTATGTTATTAATACAACCAAAGTGGATTGGATTATCTTCATTCATTTGGATTCATGATTTATTTTGTAGAAGTATTTTACTAATGATATTCTTGTTATACATGTCATAAAATGTATATGGATTTCACCATAATGACATTTTATTAAGGATTTAAAATCATATGATGAATAAAACATATAACCATGAAAAGTGATTGTGTGGAATGTTAATATTTTGTTAAAACACATGATTGGAGATGAGAATCCTTAATAAGTTGATGAAGATGAGATAATAGTGATAAAGATATGTTTATGGGATAATATTGGTAACCTTGAAATTGGTTAGTGATTTATGTTATCTTTTATTGAGTTTACTATACATTTGTGTTTATGAGATTTACTTTACATCTTGAATTTTATTTTGTGAACCATGAATGTTTTCATTAATGTTTTTAGTGATCAAGGTATTCATATATTTTTAAGGTGAAATTAATAATCACATTACATTGTCTAGTGAATATAATGTTTCTTTGGTGACCTCCCTTACAATTGTTTTCATTTAATATCTTCAGAACTGTTTTGGATGAATCTTAAGGTTAATTAGGTGCAAAGGGGTTTTATTTTATATTTGAGTGTTCTTGGATAACTTGTTCTAAACATTATTTTCATAAAAATATATAAATACAGAAGTAATGGATTATAATTATTTTATTGACCTAATGATCTAATAATGTTAATTTAAGTTCTTCATGAATAAAATATCCCCTTGGATATTAATTTCACTAATACATAATGTAGGAATTTATTTAATCACATCAAATGGGTGAAATTATAAGAATATTTTCATGTGTCCTCTATCAGAATTTTAATATAATCCATCAACATAAAGAAATATATCTTGAGAAAATATATTATCCTATTACAATCATTTCTATTGAATCATTGGCCCTGTAACTCATAAAGGATTTCTTTTTTTGGTTGTGGTTAACATTATCATCACATAATTATTTATAAGTATCTATTAATCCTGGAATAATATTATTCTCTTCCATATCTAATTTTTTATTTCCCACTAGTTTTATACTTGGAATCCCAGTAATGTCTTCTTTTGGATGACCTTCAAACTTCCTCTTCACTTTTATCAATAGGATGTTTTATTGACCCCTTATATGATGTCGGATTTTAATAACTATATTTTCAAATTTCAATCCCTTGATTACCAGGATCATGATTAAATTGTTAAGATGCAATTTATTTAAGGGGTTGGAACATAAAATCCCATTATATTAAAAAAGGATCAGTATGTTTGATAATGTGTATGACACAAAAATACATGAATAGAAAATCATATCACACCCCTTTACAATATGTTATATTTCATTCAATTCAATTTATTGGATAGCATGCGATGCAGTAACACCATGTTTAATGGAATCCTGATACACTATTTGAATATTATTTTTTAAATGTGAACATGATGACCTATCAGTTAAGATAGAGGGTTTGAATGGGAAAGATATTAGATAAATTATAATATTTAAACATATATAATATAGATTCAATGTATATTTATTGATTATAAATACAATATGATCCATTTACAAAAAATAAATGTTTTTAAAAAAACTCAATTTTTCAAAAAGGTAGATTCGTCAAATTTTACGCCCATAATTTAAAAATATTTTTTCCCTCTTTTAGAAATTTTATTCAAAAAATTAAACATTATTTATGAAATATTAATAACAGAATATTCATTGAGTGAAAATTTTAAAATATTCTAAAATGGTATTTTTTTATCAATTCTGAAAAATACTTATTTTTATTGAATGCTAATTTTTCATTTAAATAGTTTTCCAAGATAAATTAAATATTAAATTTGTTTCAATGTAAAATTATTTTACTAATATAATATTATAACTAATATAGGTCATTGGAATCAATTTAATATTAAAATTTAGATCTTAGTACATTATATACTTGTGAGAATTTTCTCCATAGAAAACTTCTATTTCATCTCGTCAACCATACAATTTTAAATTTAATTCAACTAATTATTTGAATTGAATTTGGGAGAATGGTTTCAATATTTAGAATCATTTACAATTATATAATTTATTAATGTAATTTTTTTTTCTAAAATATATTTTGCATATATTAAGAATTTATTACTCTTGTTAAGATATAATGCATCTTCCAGAGGTTAAACTAATATGATTTTGGTTAAAATGATCTAAAACATTTCAGAAAAATTTTGACCATACTTATACCGTTGGTCCTCTATTGTTTTATAATGACCCATTTTAGAGGTTTTTTCCTAATAAAAACATATGTATCACTTTGTATTTAAAAACCATACATGTGTTCCCACTCCCCCACTTATAAAAGGACACCTCCTCTCGTCCCCTCTTCACTAATAATGTCAACATTATTTTTTACCAAAATCAAAATTTATAATAGTACATATTAATATGCATAGTTATATAAAAAATAGGTTTACTAGGGGAGGTTAATCTATGACGATAGAGGTAACACTAATCTAATACATTTAAAAAATAATTTTAATAACTATATTTATACCATAGACCCACTATGGGTTGATAATGAAACATTTTATAAGAATTTATCATGTTAAAAACATTGGTACAACTTTGTCTATAAAAGTATTCCATGTGCATCCAGACCCCCACATATATACGGACACCACCTCCCCTATTCACCATTCCAAACTCAATTTTTTGTCTAATCAATGAAAATATACATTCATTATTTATCTCACCACATTCTATAGGAAAGAGTACTGATTTTCAATCCCTCCAATGATTTATTTAGGTATAATATTATAGAGGCCCTCTGAAAAAGAGCTAAAATTTGAAAAGGTGTGTATTAGTTTAATTTCTGCTACCATATTCTGAAAAAAATATTCAACACTAATTATATAATATAACCAATATATCCTTCATAATAATATATAATTATAAAAATGTTATAACCCTTATCCAACACAACTTCCACCAAATAGGACATCAAACCCCTGATCGTGTGTATGAATGACAACTACCTCATGAATATATGTAACTTGTTTTCCATCACCACCTTTAAATGATAATATATTTATGGAATGAACATTTTTATATGTTATTTATCAAAATATTCCACTTATAGAATAATGATATCACATATGTGTTCTTAATTTCCATTTAATAGGGGATATGATAACGCCACTCATGTGTATGGGTGACTACCACCTCAGGAAGTGATGTTATTTATTATTTTCATATTCATTACATGGAGGATTATAAGGGTAAAATTATGGAATATATGAAATATGTATGACCGAACAATACATATTAAAATACAATATCACTTCTAGCATCTTACCTTCTAATCCTCTGAAAAACAACAACGTCGTTCCTGTGTATGTGTGTCCTACCACCTCTATGTAGATATTTGAAATGTTCATTATTTAATTTTCACATGGATGGTATTGAGGTTTTATTTAATCAATATAAATGATATATATTAAATAATAGTGATTCTATAAATTCTAGTTAATATTTTGTATCCTATCATTCTATCCATCAAGAAAAATGTAAATAATGATCATGCATACGTATGACCTACGATCCCCATGAATGGTTTAATAAATTTTCTGTCTCTAATATTCATAAATTATAGTAAATAAATATATAAATAATAAATAATAAATTCATTTAATGTATAAAATTATGGGAATGATGTCACCCTGATCAAATGAAAAGGATAAATATTACAAAATTAAATCATACAAAAAAATGAGGTAACAATCACCTGAAAAATTGTTTTTAGAAAAGAAATATTAATAAATCGGTGATAGAAGACTATAATTATTTCAAATATTGGATGATATACATGATTATGGTTATATTATAGAATTATCATGATCTAATATTTATAATAATGGAATTTTAAACCCATACGGTAGAATTTTAACAATAGGTAGGGGTTTCTCAACTAAAATTTATTTCTTTGAGACACATACCATATTCAACATTTATTCATTTATTCATGGCTATACTACCCATTTTGGATATATTATATCCTGCATATCTTTATCATCATGGTACATAATTTTTAATTTGAGGTTATTTCATTCATGAAGATTATGATTAAACATTTACCAAATAGGTAATGTTTTATTTCACAATTACATCATTATTTGGGAGTGTCATATTTTTATGTATCATTTGGGGAAATAATTGATAATTATATCCTAAAATAAATAATTTTAATTATCCATTATTTAATCAAGAAATATAACAAATCAACCCATGTTACCCTCTATACTTGACACATGAACTAATCTATTAAATACCAAAAGTGTGTTCCTGATCCCTATGGGCCATCGACTAGCACCTGAGCATCTAAAAACAACCTGCAATATAAATTCCTCACATACTAGAGAAAAAACATGGAATATATAAACATAGTACAATGAAACCAAGGAATAGATAAATATTTTCTATAATAGATATTGAGTAATAGGTCTGATACAACTGAAAAGGTAGTGACACAAACTCAAAGTGACTCTTCCAACTATAAAGGATGGAAAAAAATTAGATACTCAATTATATCCATGTGATACCATGTAAAAAATCCAACCATGTCACCCCCAGAAAAGAAAAGATCAATTTAACAGAAAACCTCACCACCTAATTATACCCCATTTCCATTCCCTACACTAAATGGCACAATAGGTTTTATGCACCACCAATGGGTTGTTCATGGGGTGATCTAAGAGGCTATGTAGTGTCCCAACAAGGTTTTAAATATCAAGTATCTATAAAATAATTCAATATTTATAATGTTTAATGAAAACGAAAACTAATATACAATTTTGTAGTTTTCTATCAAAATATTTGAAGATGAATTTAGAATTCCCATTTTACATCTTTCTAAATAAATTAGGTGAATTAATTTAATGTATTTTCTATAAATATATCCAAATAGATATATCAAATAGAAATAATGTTATTATCACATATCATTTCACATCCATTGTATAATAAAAAAAACATTACCAGTCAATGATATGAAAAATTATGTCGAGGTTCACATTAATTCATGATATCAATGACTCTCATAGATATCATAGAAATATTCAACGAATCTAGTGAAAAATGGTAAAAACCAGAAAGTGAACCCACCCAACAAGTGTTTCATTTTCCCGAACAATGTTCATAAGGAGTATATGAATGACCAATGAGAAATCCCCTAGATATTGTATGAGGAATAATATATCACATTTAACCTATGAATTTAGGGAATTCCATGTGGTTTATTTTCTAAACTAATTTTTCAAGCCATTTCACAAAACCATATATTAAAAATAATTTTCAATAATTATATCTAATTTCATTGAAAAAGCAGTTTTTGTTACCCAAACTGGGGGGAAACATTATTTTTGAAAACCCATTTTCAAATAGACATATCAAATCAGTAAATCTTTCTATTTCAATAATAGAAAAATTTATAAAAAATGAGAGAAATTCAGTTAAATAAAACATTCTATAGATGGAACTAACTCCCTCAAAACCCAGGTCACTCAAGAATTCAATAAGATCTACTAATATAGTCAACACAATGATGAAAACGGAGTCCCTAGAACCCATACACACATCCAAAAATCAATTCAATTAAAAAAATTAGTGAATAAGAGATATCAAAACATATCTCAGGAAGGCCCACACATCAATGCAACAACCAACCAAGGATCAAACCTCAAATGAAGATATCACAATATATCTAGTACGAATAATGAATAATCAACATCATGTGTAAAAGTATCTGATAACAAAATTCAACATTGTTACTACTATAATTGAAAAAAATAAGGATAAAGGATTTCTCACCCAAAGAGATATCGCACACAACTCGGATTACAAAACTTTGAACGAATCAATCCAACAAGATTAGTGTTTCAGAGAATTGTAGGGGACTGGTTATAAGACAATAGGGAAGAGGTAAATGAGATAATAAAATTTTAGTCAGTCATGAAACACCTCAATTCTAAATCTAGTAAGACATGTGTTGGGTGTAATCCGTTTAAACATCATGTAATCCAAGTGGTCTATATACAACAAAAACATGCATTACAGTTTTTTAATAATTCACAGAATTTTATCATTGTACAATGTGTAATACTTATATGATCTATTAAATTTCAAACTATGTATTAGGCTCATGAAATTATCTTATAGATCAAAAAAACTACTTTCAATCCAATTACATTCACGGTAATCACCTAATAAACAAAAAAAATTATTATAAGGAAAACCCAAACTACAACAAGAATTCTCAAAATTTTGGAAGAACCCTACAGGTCCATTAAATTTTTATACCCACAAACAATTAATTCCAACAAACATTCATCCCAAAAATTTATGTCATTTTTTTCCAAAAAAAAACATCCTGAAGAGTCTTATGAAGTCCCTAATTAAAGAATATATCAATTAAGGAGTTTGAAAAAACCAAATAGATGATAATGGGTTATTAATAATTACCAATAATTAAACCTTCTATCACTAAGAATCTGTGTGGAGGAATGGAGTCATGTAATGTGTTGATGACACTACTCCTTTATCAAAAACATTGACCCCCCATGTCTAATGAGAATATGATCCGTGGTACCATAAAAATTTGACCAATGTAATTGAAATCCCATCCAAGGAATTTAGTTGAGATTTAATTATCTATAATTTATATTCCTCAATTAAAGCATCTTTCTATAACACAATCTTTTCCCTACATAGAATGTTAGAGGGACCAAGATAGTATTTCATGAGTTCTTATATTTGGAAAAAAAATTATGAATGAATGTCAAACGAATTAGAAATTACAACTGATAATCTACATTTCTAGACACCCAGTTAAATCAAATGGTCTAACATATCATAGACCCAACATTTCATATTTTCCATGACTATAGTTACCCAACTAAGGTGAAACATTAAAGAAAGCACAATCACATATAGGAAACTCCAAATGGAGATTCTTCCAATCTATGAAATATTTAATTTGACTCAGTTAGACAACTAGATGATGATGTATATCATGAATCCCTAGAAGAGTATCCTAAACAAAACATCATCCTTTCAAAGATTTTTCACCTAATTATGCCTAAAAAAGGGTTATATGAACTTGTTCCCATATAGATACATGAAATGAACTTTTATTATTAATTAATGATAACTTTCGATTTAAGAAAACTCAACCAATCCTACCTGGAATCCCATGATCCACCTTAAACAAAGAAGAATGCACAATGAATATCCTCAAGGATCTGAATAGAGCACTCCTTATGAACATCATTCTATGGATGATATGATATTACCATCCTAACCAAATTAATCATGGCCACTTATAGACTCCTCTATAACCTAGGAATAGTCTATGGATCCCTCTATGAAATAATGATATAAGAAACCCAATGTGACCTAACAATCTCTTACACATATATCTTATCCAGATATTTAACATCAGTGGTTCCATTGAAATGAATTAAATCAGATTCTTAAATATAACAATCACCATGAAGATTGAATTCCTCCCACAAAAATTCCATGGTAATCCAAAAAAAAATCATGGATAACACATCCTATATAAAAATTAGTAGTGTAAGAGGTTGAAGTAAACCCAAAGGTTTCAGATGGTCTACATTGATATGATGGTTATTGTTATTATGGGACACATAATCAGAAATTCAACACATTATAACCAACTAAAAAATTCATCATCTCATTAAATAATACATCATCATAGTTCCCATATGAATTGATAATGATAAACTATGAAAAGAAACCTAGCTCTTCATTCATGCTGGAATGAAAACATGGTCCCCAAAACGGAGAATATGATATCAAGAGAGAGATAGAATAGAAATTGTCTACCAACAATATAGGGTTTCTCTAATTCCTCTAAAATCATTTTCTTAATGATGACTCTACCGAATATACTCATCTAAAGATGATTATAATTTGAAATAGATCAAAACCATTACAAAAAAATCCTTCTATGATTCCTGATGTAATTGATAAAAAATGTTGATAAGGTTCCACTTTTTCTTAGATTTTGGTACATTCCTTATATGATCACAATACTAAATTTTCCCCTTCTACAGGATATAGTTTATGTGAATATAAACTATCTAAATTTATTCTACTGACCACATTTTCTTGCGATTCCTGACTAATGTGAATATATATATATATCGAACTCTCATGGTCATAAAATACTATTAGCCTCTCCTTAAAAAGATATATCTAACCCAATTTAGACCATGAAACTACAACAAGCTCTAAATCGTGAGTGGGGAAATTATTCTCAGGTGTTTAAAGATGATGAGTGTCATAAAACCCTACCTATTCATGCTGCATGATCACATATCCTAAAATAGTTCTATAAGAATCACATAAGACAAGATACCATAAAGAAGGATCAAGTAAGATCAAAATAAGATCTGATATCAAAGGTCTCTTCAGCATTTCCAAATAATACTAAAAATGTTTATCCCATATGAATTTCACCAATTTCATTATATGATAAGTCAAGGTGGAGGACGAATTTGATAAAACTCTGATGAATAGTATATATTATAAAATGTGAGAAAGGATGCTCTAACTCTAAAATAAATATTATGGTTCTTCCCATATAAAAATTCTATTTACCTTCTTAGGATCATGTGATATGTGAAGAATAGAAATGAAATTCATTAAGAACATTACATCTATGATCCATAAGTTCTATTTTGATAGAATTTCATATAATTAGAGAATCTCCATGATATTCCAAGTCAAACTAAAATTGTTCTCATGGTCATTATCTAATCATGAATAAACTAAAATATCATCCAAAAAAACTACCAAAAAATGTCAAGATATGAATGAAATATTTGATTCATCAAATCCAAAAAAATTACCAAATTTATTCAAACCAAACAGAATCCTATGATTTCTGTATTTTCCATACATATTTATATATTACATATTTAGTATATCACTCCCTAGATATGTTAACTGATGATAAGCCAATCACGTATTAGTCTTTAAAAATCAGTTATCCCCAAGTAATTTATCAAAAAAAATCATCCGCATGAGGCAAATGATACTTGTAATTAACCATTACATGGTTCAAATAATAATATTATGCACACAGTCAGAGTGATCCATCTTTCTTCTAGGATAGATTAAAAGGTGATTACCAAGGAATAACAATATGGAGAACAAAAAATATTACCACTACATCATCCACGAAAATATTAATCTTTGTTGTATTCACTTGGTTCATATAAAAAAAGTATTAAAATCTCTGTTGTACCTTGTACTAGTTCAATCGTAAACTATAGCTACCTCTATAGAGATTTATAAAGAAATCATCATGTAAATCAACATGAATAACATACACACAAATGGGAAGATCATAAATAAAATAAATATATTCAGGCACAAATCTTATAATAGATAATAAAATCAAGGGAACTATGTTGAAAGGTCCAATAGTACCAGACGCCAGTTCCAAATCTCTCTAAACCCCCAATTATCACCCATCAACCAAAAGAAACAATACATTACAATTATAATAATGATCCTAATTAGAAAAAAAAACAATCCAATCTATTTTGAGGATGATGTCAAATAAATACCTATCATGAATACGAAAATCTTAGACTAACACCATATCTTTTAACAACATCACACAAGAACTACCCAAAATACCCTACTATTTTATCCCCTTAATATGTTTTACTATGTACATAATTAAGGAAATAAGAGCTATTATATATTTAAGAATCTCATAAAAACATCCTGATATAAATGAGTTCGATGAACCAGTATAAAATAAATTGAGCATTGAAAAAGAGGTAATAAATATTATACCTCTCATTATCACTGAAACTATATCTACCTCAACAAAAAATCATATAGTAATTGAAATTTCTTCACCCATGAGGCCTATGGATAGATCCCAATAATCATTGATGCATCTGACTACCCCACAGTAGCCTTTGGAGTTGAAGATCCTTGGCCACATCAAGATGTTTACATAGCATGATAGAAATGTTACAAAAGACAATAAAATAAGAAACCATTAAACATTTTTTAAAAGAAAGATAAGAATGGGTACTGTTTCCAAAATTTCCACACTAATACATTTTCATCAGAACACTAATATTTTTAACTGAAGATGTAGAGGATGTCTACTACTGATTACCACCTCTACCATTCCAATGATGATAATTTCACATTTTATGCTCCCTTTGTGTCCCATTGAATCTTCTAATTGGTGGAATATAATAGGCATAATATATGTCCATTGAAACCATATTCATGTCATCCATCATCATTCTTTCTATGACCTCTAAATAGATTAAAAACATCATCATAGTTACTATGATATGATATCACTTTGAAAAACATAAATTTACTTCTGTAATTTCAGTTGGGAATTATTTACAACCTATGGTTTGAAATGAACCTTCTATATAAAATAATTAGTGTGTACCAAAATTTAATTCATTACTTTCATTAAATATAGTAAATCTAGAGACTTCCAAATCATAAAAAAATTGGAAAACAATAATTGTAATATAGAGTCTTATAACATTACTAATCTCAGAACATGTTAATATTCACTTGTACCAAGAAATAACATAATAATGTAGTTGTAACTTGAGTATAATTATAGAAAGAGCTATCCAGATAGTCACCACATCCTACTTCTCATGTTTCTATAATACTATCCCCAAACTATCAAATTTTCCAATAGGAATCTTGAGGAAAACAACCTTTGATAGTTTTTTATTATTAATAGTCACAGTTTACCATATAAACCAGGATCCTAATACAATCTTGGACATACTTGGTGGTTGTTCTTGATCCCCTTATTCTAGAGAATACAAATTTAGAATTAAAAAACATCTAAAAGGAATGATTTTTCTCAACTTAAAGAAATAACATGGAATATACCTACGCATAAGAGAGAGAAAAGTAGAATGGTTTAAAATTTTGAATAATTGATACAGAACAATGTAAAAGATAAAAAAATGTAGTTAATCATTCTCGAAGAAACAATTTCAACTAAAAAATAAGAAATGAGTAAAATAGATACCCCAATAGCTTTATATGTTAGCATCAGAAAACTCCCACCATTTCACCACCAGCTAACCAAAAAACAACTAAAAGAGAACCGCACTGACTAACTCTAACAACTTTCCTTTCACTACATCAAAAGATATTACAATGAATATGAATGAACTAATGGGTGTTATCTAAGAGGCTTAGTAAGATCCAATGTAGGAGGTCTATATCGTGTCTCTATATAATATTTCATGCCTTCTCAATTTTAAATAAAATAAGGAATGATATATCGTTTAGCAGTTTTATATCAAAATAATGGAAAAACAATTAAATTTAAACATTTAAAACATTTCTAAATAATATAGGTGAATCAGTTCAAATAATTTCATATACATATTACATAACAAATATATAAAATATAAAAAATCTAGTCCCACATATCATATATATTTCCTATTAATAAAACAAAAATAGAAAATGAAAAAAATTAGTTAAAATCACAACAAATATTACACTAGGTTAGGATAACTATGACACTCATACCAAACATAGAACTTTGAATCAAATATTGAGTGAAAAGGAATGCCCTGTTATGTGAACTAATAAATAGTTATAATATGTTTTTATAACAACATGCCAGTAGAGAAGAGGAAAGACTCATGAGAAACCCCCCAACCTCCAACAGTGGATGAGTCGTATTACAAAACCTAACTCCGGTGTAACCAAGGATTCCCTTATTGTCAATTTGATAAACCAATTCATCAACCAATTCATCAAAACATGGAATAAAAATAATTTTACAATATTTTTAAAACACATTCAAATTTTACAAAACTAGTAGAGAATAAGATTTTATAAAAACTATTTCCAAACAAAGAATTCAAATCATATAATCATTCAATTTGATTAAAAAATATCTTATAAATACTAGAAGAATTTAGTTCAACAATAACAAGTATATATGTAACTGCCTACCTAAAAACTTGGGTTGCACATGCCAAAAACAGTATCCACCAATAAAGACAACATAACGATGAAAATATAGGCCCTAAAACTGATCCACTCATCTCAAAATTGATTCCATTTAACAAAAAAGGTCATTGAAGAGGATATATAATAATATACATCAAGAGTACAGACACTAACACATCAAAACCGATAAAGAATCACCCCAGAGGAAGATCTCACAAAGGGTCTAGAAAAAATCACAAAGAATCAGCACCATGGTTTAACAAATTAGATAACACAATGAAACGAAGTTACCATGATCAATGGTAATGAATAAATTTGAATTATTACTCACCCAAATAGACACTATACACAATCTTGACAATCAAAAGCATAACTAATTGATCTAAAAAGATCATAGGTTCACCAAATCATTTGATTGTTATTTTTTGTCGACATATATGAGTGTTTTGTAATAATGAAATAACATTCATCCATGAATTTCCCTAAATTAATATATCAGGATACTTACACATCATGACACCCATTTACATGTGGTTTAATCCATTGGGTTCATATATGAAAAAACTCAATATCCATTTTATTCATAATAAAAATTTTCCCATTACATGACATGTAATGTTTTACGCTCTACATTAAGATTACAACACGAGCCTTGATATCAAATTGATAGTGTGTAAAAAAGTTACATGGTTTGTAATCACCCAACAGATTGAAAAAATTGCATATTATTACCTAAAAAATCTGAACGTTCTCATGTGTAATCTGAACTCATAGAAAACCCAAAAACATTGATTATAGATTTAAACCTTCAATCCATTAATTCAAATAAAACACCCCTAGTCATTAGTTCATTTTACTTAAAAAGGTCTCCAAATCCTTGGGAGTCCCTCGACACACCCAATTAAGGGGGAACACAATTAAGCGAATGGTAAATACCACGAATATAGAAACATAATGTTAAATGATATTTTTCAACTAATAGTACCATTTCCCACTATTTTTCACTCCAAATGATTGATAAATCATTTCTAATAAAATAAAAATTTCATTCTTTCTTCAAAAAAAAAACAAATTTCAACAAAATATTTATTTTTTAAAAAAATTTATTATTTTAAACTATTTTGAATGTTTTTATTAATGAAATTTTTCCCTATTTTTTCCTTCAATTTTTTTAATGGAACGTTTATGTTGTTACCCAAACTAGGATAGTATGGATTTTATTAAAAATACAGAAGGTTTATTTGTTTTAAAGAGTAATACATGAATGTAATTTACCTCTATCACGAGTATTAAATGTTTTAAAGATTATTTTATATATTTACAACGGAAATTTCAAAATAAAAATATTTTCATAATATTATGTTTTATTTTTTATTTAAATTTTTTTCAAATTGAAAATATTACTCGACTTAAAACTGTTTTTAACGGCATTTTTATTGTAAATATTTTCATTAAACACATCAAATATTTATTGTACCTATGATCCTTTTGGGATATTTTGCATTGATATCATCATTATTTTTTCTTTGGTTTCATTATGGTACTTTTTAGTGAGGATTTTGAATTTTATTACCACTAACCATATTATATTTGATGGCTTATGATTAGGTTTATTTTATTATAGTAAGTACTATCATTTCATATGTTATTTTTTCAAAAAATGATAAATTTTATAATGCTTAAATAAATTAATGTGAATAATTAACTAGACATAGTATTTGATGCTGGGTTCTAGTTATATATAGCCCCATAATGTATTGATAGTTCTCATGAATCAAGTCTTTTGGAAAAATTATATGGGTGTCCACCCATAGATTTAAACATCCCTATGAATTTTCTTGATAGTATGTACCAAATCTATGAAATTATATATAACCTAATTATTATATTTTTTATTGATGTCCCTTCCATTATTCTGTTTGTTATAATATACATGGATATGATTCATGCTTATGGGAATATTTATATTTTTTTATTTGACCATCAATTATTTATTTTATATTATGCTTAGTTTATTGATTAAATGATTGTTACTTATGTTGTCTGACTTTCCAAATTGATTATGATTCTTTATTCATGATCGCCGCTGTTATATTCTTACCTTCAATAAGCATATTATCTTATACATTTTTTATAATTAATTTTTATTTATCATGCTAGAATCTGTTTTTTGATTGGTATACAGTGATACTATATATGGAGTAATGTTGTCCTCAAAGAATTTTTTTTTGTGAATTTTATGTTTTCAATTAAAAAGGAAATTTCATGTGTATATCATGTTTTCTAATTCCACTAAATCATTTTGTCATTTAAGATGTTATTTATAGTATCTTGTGATAATGTAATAAGGTAACCAACATATTTTGTATACTAGGTTTGGGTTTATTACATCATTGGATCATATCCATATTAAATTATAATTTAAATAATGGGATTTCTCCCATTAATATCATAAATACCGTTAAAATATCATCAAAAACATTCATGAAGAGATTATTCTCTGAAATTTGGAATTATTTCTTTTAAATCTAAAAAGTTCAAAATTATTATTGAAAATATATTCTTTTAAAACAACCATAAAATATTTTAATGTAATATTCAAAGGTTTGAATTCATTCGAAAGAGGGAAATTTCATTCAATACCAATAAGTTAAAAAACATTCTTTTACACATCTGGAAAAAATTACAACATCTATATTCAAAAATTAAAATAATATTCCTTTTGAGCCATTTTGTTTAAATTCAAAAATGTGTAAAAATGGAATTAATTTGACACCGTGATATTTTAAAAGAGGAAAACCATATATCATGGTGTAGATAAAATGAAAAACCAAGAATATAAGAGAGTTAAACACCCTCAGACATTAAAATGTATTAATTTTTAAATGAAATAAATATCTTTAGTATATTTAAGGGCACACAACACCAGGTTGGTAGAAAACATGATACTCTATTAAAATATAACTATTTAAACATAACCATTATAACCTAGTAATTAAATTGGGCCATATGAATATTTCAACCTAATCTATTAAAATTATATGTTTTTAAAAGGTATTATATGAATTGAAATCTTATATATTTATTATAATTAAAATAAATGACATTTGAAAGAAAAATGAAATGTTTTCAAATAAAACTATATTTTTATAAAATGCGGATTTTTAGCACATTAGGAAAATAATATATAGTTAAATAATACATTTTATTAATATTTATTTGAAAAAGTAAACATCATATTGGAAATCTATATGTGAAAATTATATTTGTCATAATTTTTTAGAATATTTTGAAATTTATTTATGAATTCTGTAAAATACAGATTTTAATTTAGAATTTATTTTTTTATTGAAATAATTTAAAAGGTGATTATATTTAAAAAAAATTAATATAATAATAGATTTATTATTTTTAAATTTAATTATTTTTTTTAAATAAAATATTCTTTAGTAAATTTTGATAGAATAACATTATATACTTATTGTAATTTTCCCTTGTGAAAACTGGTCCTTCTCCGCGTTTAAAGATTAAGTTGAAAATATATTATTGCAACCATGTGTATTGAAATTTGTAAAAATTGATTCTTTATTTTTTATAATTATAATTTATATTGTATAATAAGGTAAAGTTAATTTTTCTAAATAATGAATAGTGAAAACTATAAAAATTAATTCATATAGTTAAGGTAAAATTTAATTTTTTTGGGGTTAATCCAAGAAGATAAGATTTTTAATGGATCCAAATCATTTCTAAAGCCCATTTATTGGAAATATTTGGACCTTATCGCATCTATTTTTTAATAATGTAATTTTCATGATTCATTATAGTTGAAGAAAATGTAGGTGTTTCTATTTTTTTCAAAACATCCATTGTGTCATCTCCCATAATTATTAAAGTCTTCCCACTCTCTTCCCCTATTCAAACTTCTAAAAGCATTTGGTTCAACCAATAACTCCTAAATTCTTTACATAATTACCTCCCCACATCCCCAATTAGTTTTTTTATTATTTACTATCCCAAAAAAATATACATATAAACATATAGAGGCTCTGTGAATAAGAGGTAAATTTATTAAATGTACATATTTATTTTATTTCTTATTCCACCTCCTTCAAACATTTTTAAAAAATTAAAAAAGTAATAAAAACATTATTTAATATATAATGACATTTTATTATCGTACTTTAATAACTCAAATCCATCTCCACACTCATCAAATGGTAAATTAATTCATCGATCTTGTCAATAGTGGACTACCACCTCATGAACCAGTGTAATTCATTTTCCATAACCACATTTCATGGTTCAATGTATTGATGTATTTTAATATGAATATTATATTTATTATAATTTTATAGATAATTAATTATTATTATACAAAAAACTTATCATCGTTATTTCTGTAACAGATATGATAATGTCCATTATTTGTTTGGTGGACCACTACCTCAAGAAGCAGTGTGACTCATTATCCTATTAAGATATAATATAATGGTAGTGAAGTTAAAATAAATGAATTTAATTTAATATTTATATTAAAAACATAATTAATTAAATATTTTATATTGTAAAATTTCATACATTCCAATCAATTGAATAAAATAACGTTTCCCATATGCATGTGTCGACTACCACCTCCACCTAGCGATGTGAAATGTGTGACAATTTATTTTTACATTTATTTTAATACGGATGTATTTGATTACTATAAATTCTATATATGAGAAAATAATTATTCTGGAAATATTAATTAATATTTATTTAATGTCAATTAAATCCATAATGAAAAAATGGAACAACATTCATGAGTATGTACATCCTTCCATCCCCCAAAATAGTGTAATCTATTATATATATCTTACATAAATATATTAAAATAAATACATATTTAATGAGTATATATTATATTTACATAATTTTTAAGATTTTTTATTTTATTTAACCCTGAGAAAATTTTATATATAAAAATTACCAAACTAAAATATTAATGAAAATAAATTAAATTATCACATGAAATAATGATTTCAACAATGAATTGTTTACAAATGGGTGATAAAGGACTATAAGTAAATCATGTATGGTATAACAAATATGATTATATATCTTTAATATATTTATAATAAACTTAAATTTATAATATAGGTGGGTTATAAATCAATGATGGATGTTGAACTTGGGGGAGGGGTTTATTGTGACAATTTTACATTCACGAGACACACTCCATATTCACCACATAATCTTTTTGTGTTGTATATACAACCAATTTTGAGATTTTATATCATGAATATATTTAAATTTATGATATTGAATGTTTCATTTCATTTTATTTCTATCACTGGGATATTTAATCAAAAGTTACCAAAGTGGTAATGGTTTATTTCACAATCTAGTCATTATTCTGGAATAATTTTTTATGCATCCCTTTAGGAATGATTTGATATTTACATCTTATAATATGTCTATTTTCTTCATATTTTTTATTCATGTACTTATTCAGGTAATAAAACAATTTCCCTCTCTATCTAACTCAAAATGATAGGGAAATATTTTATAAGATAATTCGAAAATATTTCTATTTTATACCAAAAAAAAGTTTTCTTCAAAATCTATGTTTTCAAAAAAATTAACTGATTTTAACCATTTCCAAATGGTTTATTAATTAAATTTTTTCATTTGTACCTTTCTAAATTAAACATAAAAATAATATTCATGCCAGTTTAAGAAGAGTTCTTGTTTTTCATTTAAAAATGTAAGTGAAATGTTTTTAACATGCATTTCTTGAATAAATTTTTCCACTATCATGACCACTCAATATTTAAAATATTATGATATATTGTTATTAAGTTATTGAAAAAGATTTTTTTTTAAATTTTTTTTGAAATCATTTATCTTTAAATGGAGATTTTAAAAGTGAAAATTTTTCCTACAATATATTATTAGAGGATATATTCATGGGGATTTTATTTAGAAACATACAAAATCCTTATTCTACTAATTATCCATAGGGGTTATGTTGTATTGATACCATCCTTATTATTGTTTGGATGGTTTATGATCATAATGAATTTGTATAAGGAATTGGCCTTATTACACACATAATATTGAATTTAGTTAAGAAAACACATCCTTTTACATTGAGGATCTTTTCCAGTTTATATATTTAGAGAATTAGGACAATAAATTCATAACATTACACATTATTACAGAGTGGATACCATAAAAACAGTTTCCATTTTTTCAAAATATAAAACATTAAAACTTAAAACAAGACTCCTTGAAAATTATTCAACTTTTAACATGGATTCCGTGTCTTACACATTCATAAACCTGGGAAAATCATTTAAAAAAACTTGGGATGAGCACAAAAGCTCAGTAAGGGATAAAAAAGAAGGAAATAACACATTAGTCCATGAATACTCGTAACGTATGAAAACATTTTCAAAAGAAATTCTTTTCACCCATATATATATAATTTGTGTTACATGAGATTTACACAAGATCCAAAAAAAACATGATAATATAAATATAATAATAAAGGTAACTTGGGGCATTACATATATAATCTTGTAACCATTCTTGGCAAACTTATAATTTGTAACCCTCACAGCTACCTTACATTGTTTAATCATCGCAGTTACACTTGGAGTAACCATATGGACGACCTCCAACATAATCATACCCAATGTATTGTAGGGAGATATAGGTACCACCATTCATCATAAATAATTCCCAAGAAATATAACATCTTGAATAATTCCATTAAAACATTACTTTGAAATTTCGTAAAACTGAATTTTAAAAGAGGATATAAAAAGAAAAGCACCTTATAAATATCATAAAATTGAAGAGAGGATTAATAGAGTGGATGGATTATGAATATATACTATAAATACAATTAATAAAATATAATATAAACCGAAACCATCACACAAAAAATTTAAATAGCACATAAATAATGAAGTAGAAGGTTTACCCAAAGAATGGAAATCGGGTTAAGAATTCCCTTACCTCAGGATTGTCTTACATCAAACTTGTTTAAAATTCCTGTATAATGGTTAAAAAAAGTTATTAGTAGTTTAAAGAAACACATTAATGTATATAACATCTTATATTATCATTTCATAATATCATCTCACCCTTTAATTGTTAGTATTTTGCTCCTTGCACTGTTTTTGGGTGAGTTCTTAACATGATTACCATGATTTGTTCATGGAGGATGTTATTGTCGATTGGAAGTGAAATTCCAAAATTGGAATGGAAAGGTATTTAAATATTTCTAGTACCATAATTTATACCATTTATCATTTAGATGTTTAATATGAGGATTATTCATAAGTTAAAACATTAATGATGTTCGTTTAGATCATTTTTGTGGTTCTTTGATAATAACAACATCTTTTTGTCTTATAAATTATAACCATGAGTAAAAAAGAATTCCAAAACCATGGGTGATTTATAACACATATATTATAACCTGTTTAAACTATATAAATGGTTTCATGTCTAGAATTGACAGAATTAATGGAAATTGAAATCACATCATCTGTGATGTCGGTAATTCGACACATCACGGACAATGTTTTTATTCCTTAAACAAGTGGGAGAGGAGAAGAATAATGATGATTAATTTTCCATAAAAATCATAGAATCCAGAATATAAATGATTTATGGAGATTTATTGCCTCTTGGGTAAGGATATATGAAGAAATAATAAGGAAGGAACTCAAAATAAAAGAATAAGTGAGAAATCCCTTACAAAAATTCGGCAGCCCAATGGCTATGTGACAGGGTTTTAGAAAACATTAATAAGAGAGGGGACAAGGGTAAACCATCCAAAAATAAATAATAATACAGAATAGATCAGGAATAAGTAGTAAATAAGAACATTTTATGGAAACATTAATGATATACCACATAAAAGAGAACTTGAATGGAAAAAGAATGAAATTGAGAATTTTCTTACATTGTAGATTAACCCATAGAACATGAAGGCTGGGACCTTGGGGGCTTGAGGAAACTTGGTAGGACTAATATGAAGGTAAGGAGGCCAGATCTTCCTTCAGGGATAATTGGGAATGAATTCAATGAAGGGAAGAGTTGGTATTTATAGGGAAAGTGAAGGATTATTTTAATAAATTTCAAGGGACACCTCATGAGTGGTATTTGCAAAACCATGGGCTTCCCCATGGAATTTTCCCATGGTATAAGCCACTTGGTACACCTAACATCTTATTTAACTATACACAAGTCGACTAAATTTATGAAATCATTATGACATCATTAATGACGTCATTAATACACCGAAACTAAAAAACGTTATTTTTTACTATTCATAGAAAATTAGACTGCTTCAGAAAAATTCCCAAAATTCACCCTAACCATTTATCGAGGTATTGATTTCAAAAAGGAATTCCATTTTTTGAAAATAATTTTCTAAGTATTTTTAATTTAATTTATAAATAAAATCATACTTAATTCAAAAAATATTTATTTAAAAACTATAACTGCTTTTATATCACATTGAAAAATTAATCAAGATGTCATTATCTTAAAGCCTTAACAAAGTAAAATAATAATAAAATTTACTAATCATTAGGGTCATATCAATATTAATATTACTATTCATAATGGTATGTTACTATTCACCAGAAAAACAAGTTGGTTTTAATAGACTCCAAATAACATAATGAACACAATTGTAGATGTCAGTTTCTTGAAATTCAAAAACATAGAAGTGGAAAAGCTATGTTTTAAAGGCAAGTTAAAAATATCTACTTAAAAAAAGTTCCATGCATTTTTATTTATTTTTAAAAAAACTTGGGGTGTTAAATTATCCCATGATTCTAGAAATTTCATCATCACAATTTTATTTACTTATTAAACATTTGAGGGTACTTTTCCCTCATAGCATTTTCAGACTCCCATGTTGCTTCTTCAACCATGTGGTTTCTCCACAAAACCTTTACATGCTGGACTACCTTATTCCGCAATACATGTATCCTTCGATCAATAATCTTAATTGGTTTCTCTTTATAAGAAAGATTCCTTTCCAGTTTAATTGCTTCTGGGCTCAGGACATGTGATTAATCTGGCACATACTTTCTCAACACCGAAATAAGAAAAACATTGTGTACCTGGAACAAACTCGAAGGCAATGATACATAGTATGCAACTGTTCCAACATTCTATTAGATTTCAAAAGGACTAATGAACCGTGGACTTAGCTACTGATTCTTACTGAAACACATCAAACATTTCCAAGGATTGATTTTAAGGAAAACATGGTCACCTAGCTTGAAAGCGAATTCATTTCTTCTATTATCTGCATTACTTTTCTGCCTTCTCTAAGCTGTCCTCATGTGTTGCTGGATCATCCTCACTTTCTCATCCACTTATTCTAATAATTCTGTCCCCATCAACTTTCTTTCACCAACTTCATCCCAAAATGCTAGAGTCCAACAACGCGACCCATACAAGGCCTCAAAAGGTTCCATCTAAATACTAGAAAAAAAACTGTTATAATAATAAAACTCAGCTAATGAAAGATATTGATCCCAACTTCCCTGATAGTCCATTGAACATGCTGGAATAATATCCTACAAAGTTTGAATAGTTCGCTCTGACTGCCCATCTGAATGAGGATGAAAAATTGTACTGAAATTTAATTTTGTGCCTAATGACTTCTGAAGTCCCTTCCTAAAGTTTGAAGTGAACTTAGGATCTCAGTCATATAAAATAGAAAGAGGAACTCTATGTATCCTTACAATCTCTTTGAGGTACAATCGAGAAATCTGATCTATATTCATTTTATCTAGAATAGAAAGAAAATGTGCAAACTTTGTTAGCCGATCAACAATAACCCAAATCATATTGTTACCTTGAGAAGTCTTTGGTATTCCCACCACAATGTTCATGGATACATTCCCCCATTTCCACTCTAGCACTGGAAAAGGCTGAAGCATCCCCTTTGGTAACTGTCTCTCTGCTTTAACCAGCTGACACGTCAAAAATTTCATGGTAAAATCAGAAATATCTCTTTTCATTCCATCCCTCCAATAATACTCCCAAAGGTCTCCGTACATCTTAGTACTTCCAGGATGAATAGAAAATGGAGATCTATGAGCTTCGCACAACAAATTTTTCTTCAAATGAGATTCATTAGGAACACACAAACTTTTTCCAAATCTTAAAACACAATCTTTATCAAGGATAAATTCTGGCAACTTACCCATTTTTACCAATTCTACATTTTTCTTTAGATCATAGTCTTTTTTCTGAGCTTTCTTAATTCTGTCTGTCAACGAAGACTGTACTGAAACAAAAAAAAACAAATGTATTCCCTGCACCAACAACTTCTAATCCAAAATCCATCAAATCATTAATCAAGGGATCATGTTCCAAAGAAATCATGTTTATTGAAGCATGATGTTTCTGACTTAAGGCATCTGCCACTTTATTTACTTTTTTGGGATGGTAATTGATCATGAAGTCATAATCATTTTTTAGTTATAGCCATCTTCTCTACCTCATGTTTAATTCCTTCTAAGTTAATATATACTTTAGACTTTTATTGTCAGAAAAATATTTGGCATATGGTTTTGTATAGATGATGCCTTCAAATTTTCAATGCAAAAACCACAGTTGCCAATTCCAAATCATGTGTGGGATAATTTAGCTCATGAGGCTTAATTTTCCTCAAAGCATAGGAAATTACCTGATCATTTTGTATCAAGACACAACCAAGTCCCTTTAAAGAAGCATTATTGTAGATGAAAAACACACCATTTCAGGAAGGTAAGGCCAAAACTGGAGCATTCAAAAATCTCTTCTTCAGTTCCTAAAAACAAACATCACATTCATATATCCAACCAAATGTAACCCCGTTCCATGTTAACATAGTAATCAGGCTAGATAACCATGCAAAGTTCATAACAAAACATCGGTAATAACCTGCTAAGCCTAGAAAACTATGAATATCTGTAACATTTGTGGGTCTTGTTCATTCATCAACTACTTATTTTTGGAAGGATCAACTGTTATTCCATCTTTTTTTACAATGTTCCCAAGAAAAAAAATATGTTGCAACCAAAAATCACACTAGCTGAATTTTTTATGTAGTTTCTTTTCTTTAAAAGTTTGAAAAACAACCCTTGGATGTTATTCATGTTCCTCTTTATTTTTAGAAAATTCCATAATTTCATCAATAAATACAACCAAATTCTTATCCAAGAACTCCTAAAATCCTTGATTCATAAGATTAATGAATACATAAGGTGCATTAGTTAATCCAAATGGCATAAAAACAAATTTATAATGCACATGTCTAGTACGAATGGCTGTTTTCAGGATTTCATCCTCCTTCACCTTCAGCTGATGGTATCCGGATCTCAAGTCAATCATGGAAAAGTACTGAGATCCCTGGAGATGGTCAAACAAGTCATTAAAATGAGGCAAAGGATATTAGTTTTTAATAGTGATGTTATTCAAAGCTCTATAATCATTGAAAAGTCTCATGGAACCTTCTATATTTTTAACAAACAAAATAGGGGCTCCCCATGGTGAAGTTCCAGGAAGAATGAAGCCTTTGTCAAGAAAATTCCGCAACTGATTTTTCTATTCAAGAAGTTCAATTGCAGCCATGTGATATGGGGATTTTGAAATTGTCTTAGCATCAGTAACTAAGTCAATTGTGAATTTGACTTCTCGATCTGGTATGACACTGGGTAACTCATCAGGAAAAACATCAAGGTATTCATTTACAACCGGCACATCATTAATTTGAATAGTTCGATTGTTTTCAACAATATGAGCAAGATAACATTAATTTTCACCTTTAAATAGTTTCTCAGCTTCCTGATATGTTATTAATTATATGGGATCATTCTTGTATACAAAATGAAACTATTTCTAAAAAACAACTACTTTAGCTCTACAATCAATCTTAGCATGATAATTTGAAATCCAGTATGTTCCCAGAATTACGTCAAACTTGAGTAAGGGTAAAACAATGAGGTTTTTAGGTAATGTCTTTCCATATACAACAATTGAAATATTCTTATAATTACTCTTTGCTATAATATTTCCCCCTGGTGTTTTAACAACACCTTTGAGTCTCATTTTTTGAGGTGATATTTCCAATTTACCAGAAAATTTCTCAGAGATGAAGGAATGTGTAGACCCCGTATTAAACAAAACTTTAGCAAAATATGAGTAAATGAACAAAGTACATGATACAACTTCATTGGATGGCCTGACATCTGCTGACGTAGTCGCAAAGAATCTCACTACACCTTTATGTTTGTAGTCTGGCTTCTTTGTATCATTCAAATATCTCTTTGGGTAGGCATTTGCATAATGACCCATTTCACAACATTTAAAACACCTTACAATCTTCTTATCAAGATTAGTCTTTTGATCATTTTTGTTACAATCTCAGGCCAAATATCGAGACATACAACATTTAAAACACTTGTTAGTTTTTCTAAGACATTCCCCCAGGGTGTTTCTTACCACACTTATCACGAACTGGAAATTGGATTTTCTTACCATCAAATTTCATTGGATGAATCTTACCCATTGATTTCCAATTGGACCTCTTCTACTCTTTGTTTCCAAAATAACATGATCATCAGCAAACTCCATATCACCCTCTCAGCACATCAGAAAAGTTTCTCATAACTTTTGAATTCACGGGAGGCCAACCCCCTTCGATACCTTGGCTTCAATCCTGAGTAAAAGCGTCTGATTTTTCTATCATGATCCAGAATAATATTTAGAGAAAACCTTGATAGTCGGGTGATGTTCTCATCATACACAATAATTGAGTCTTCCTCCTTCTATTTCAATTCAAGGAATTGCATCTCTATTCTATGTCATACCACCTTAGGAAAATATTTTTCAAGGAAAAGACTTTTAAATTCATCCCAATCTATGGCAACAAAATCTTCTCTACCCTTGATATTCCTTACCATTGACCACCACTGATCAGATACCCCCTGAAAATGATAAATGGAAACAATTTCCTTTTGATTTTATGAACATCCCATAACATCGAATATCTTTTCTCGGGCTTTGATCCATTCTTCAGTAGCTACTGGGTCTGAAGATTCATTGAATACAAAAGGATTTTGTCTCATAAAATGTTCCACTACTTTCATCTTCCATTGTGGTAAATCTATTGGTTCTCTTGAATGGATTCCACCACCATTTATTTCCTGCATTAGCTGAGCCATTATTGTCACAAACTGCTCAGTTCCAATCCCTACCATTCTGGGCTGTAGTTCCTGAAGTATTTCATTATGTCGGTGCCTCTCCTCTACAGCTTACCTATTCCTTCTATGGACAACCATTCTGAAGAAACATGTCTTAGATGAAGAGACATGGTAATATTTAAATTATATAACATTTCAAATTAAACATATAGTGAAAATCATTTATGGTATTCTATTAACATCACCTTAACCCCTAAAGTTATCTAAACCATCCTCTGAAACCAACTATAAGGTCATGACCTTATTACATACATAATCTTGAATTTAGTCAAGAAAACATTTCCTTTTACATTGAGTATCTTTTCAATTATATATAATTAGATAATTAGTACAATACATTCATAATATTACACATTATTACATAGTGGATACCATAAAAACAGTTTCCATTTTTCCAAAATATAAAACATAAAAACATAAAACAAGACTCCTTGAAAATTCTTCAACATTTAACATGGATTCCTTCCTTGTCTCAAAAATCGATTAACCTTTGAAAATCATATAAAAAATCTTGGGATGAACATGAAAGCTCAGTAAGGGATGAAAAAGAAGGAATGAGCACATTAGTCCATGAATACACATAACGTATGAAAACATTTTCAAAAGACATTATTATAACCCATATATACTTACTTTGTGTAAAAAAAGATTTAAAAAAGATCCACACAAAACATGAGAACATAAATATAATCATAAAGGTCACATGGGTCATTACATACATAATCTTGTAACCATTCTTGTCTACCTTATAATTTGTAACCCTCACGGCTACCTTACTTTTTGTAACCATCGCAGTTACACTTGGAGTAACCATACGACTAACCTCTAACTTACTCATAATGAATTAATTAGAGGGAGATACAGGTCACACCATTAATCATAAACAATTCCCAATAAGCAAAACATCTTGAATAATTCCATAAAAACATTACTTTGAAATTTTGTAAAACCAAATTTAAAAATAGGATTCTTAATAAAAATCCCCTTTATAAATGTCATACAATTGAAGATAGACTTAATAAAGTGAATGGTGTATATATATATACTGTAAATACAAATAATAAAACATAATATTAACAGAACCCATTACACAAACAATTTAAATAGCACATAAATAATGAAGTAGAAGGTTAACCCAAAGAATGGAAATCGGGTTAAGAATTCCCTTACCTCAGGTTTGTCTTACTTCAAACTTGTTGACACTTCCTGTATAAGGGTTAAAAGAGTGTTATTATTAGTTTACAGAAACATGTTCATGTTTATAATATCTTATATTATCATTTCATACTATCATTTCACCCTTTAATTGTTAGTATTTTGATCTTTGCACTGTTTTTGGGTGAGTTCTTAACATGATTTCCATGATTGGTTCATGGTGGATGTTATTGTCGATAGGAAGTGAAATTACAAAATTGTAATGGAAATATATTTACATATTTCCAGTACAATAATTTATACCATTTATCTTTTATATGTTTAATATGAGGATGAATCATATGTTAAAACATTAATTATGTTTGTTTAGATCATTTTAGTGGTTCTTTGATAATAACAAACTCGTTTTGTCTTATAAATTATAACAATGAGTAAAACACAATTCCAGAACCATGGGTGAGTCATAACACATATATTATAACCTGTTTCAACCATATAAATGGTTTTATGACCATACTTGAAATAATTAATGGAAATTGAAATCACATTGTCTGTGATGTCGGTAATTCGACACATAATGGACAAAGTTTTTATTCCTTAAATAAGTGGGAGAGGAGAAGATTAATGATGAGTAATTTTCCATAAACATGATAAAATCCAGAATATACATGATTTATGGATATGTAATGCCTCTTGTGTAAGGAGATACGATGAAAGAATAAGGAAGGAACTCAAAATAAAAGATAAAGTGAGAAATCTCTTACAAAAATTCAGCAGCCCGACGACTATGACTGGGTTTTAGAAAACATTAGAAGGAGAGGGGACATGGGTCACCCATAAATAAGTAAATATTAATATAGAATATATCTATAATAATTATTAAATAAGAAAATGGCATGGAAACTTGAAAGATATACCACATAAAAGAGAACTTGAATGGAAAAAAAAGAAATTGAGAATTTTCTTACCTTGTAGTGTAAACCTTAGAACATGAAGGTTGGGACCTTGGGGGATTAAGGAAACATTGGAAGGACTACTATGAAGGAAATGAGAAAATATCTTTATTGAGGGAGAATTGGGAATGAATTAAATGAAGGTAAGAGTTGGTATTTATAGGAAAAGTGAGGGATTATTTTAATAATTTTCAAGGGACACCTCATGAGTGGTATTTGAAAAACCATGGCCTTTCCCATGGTATTTTCCTATGGAATAAGATACTTTGGACACCTCACATCTTATTTAACTATACACAAGTCTTAAAGATTTATGACATCATTATGACTTCATTAATGATGTCATTAATACACCGAAACTAAAAGCTGTATTTTTTTTACTATTCACTAAAAAATCAACTATTTTAGAAAAATTCCCAAAATTCACCCTAAACATTTATCGACATGTAGATTTCACGAAGTCATTTTTTTTTTGAAAATAAATTTCTCAATATTTTTAATTTTATTTTGAAATAAAATCATATTTTATTCAAAATTTATTTATTGAAAAACAATAACTACTTCTATATCATAATGCAAAATTAATCAAGATGTCATTATCTTAAAGGCATAAAAAAATAAAAAAATAATACAATTTACCATTCATTTGGTTCATATCACTATTCATATTACTTTTTATAAGGGTATGTTACAATTCACCAAAAAAACAAGTTGGTTTTAATAGACTCCAAATAACATACTGGACACAATTATAGATGGAATTTTATTGAAATTCAAAACATAGAAGTGAAAAAGTTATGTTTCAAAGGCTAGTTAAAAATATTTACTTAAAACGAAGTTCCATGAATTTCTATTTATTTTTAGAAAAACATGGGGTGTTACACATTGGATGTGTAATTTTATTACCATTCACAATTTTGATCTCTATAGTTTATGATTATGATAATTTTATAGGGTATTTAATGATATTTTATATGTTTGTTTTTCAATATGATTATTAATACAGATTTTATTGAATACCTTAAATATTACAAAATCATTGGAAAGAAATTGAAACATTCCTCCCATCCCCATTTGCAGGAGAAGTGATAAGGGGTCCATTAGGCCTTATGTGATATCTACAAGACACTAATGGAATGTAATAAATTCCAAGGGCCTAGAAATATTTGGGGAAAATTTTTGACATTGAACAATAAACCAAACAAATGAAATAAACAAAATTTAAAACATTCTCAATAAGATACATAATTACAAAATTCAACCTAAATATTACCACAACATCAATTATATTAAAGAATAATAAAAAACTAAATGACTTACTAAAGAGTTACAAAGGCCACCAAACTAAAAACTATAATGTCAGAATAAACATCAACACTCCCACAATATCCATGCTCAAAATCCACATGCCAAGGAATGGTATCATGATGTGTCACTAAATAATTAAGATTCCTTGGATTTATTATTTCCCTGATAAATATAAATTAAAAATTAATTGCAATCCCCATGTTGGGGTGACTATAAACTTAGTATCCACCCATTGACTTCTCAAACCGAACCACTAGAAAACAACTTGTTATCACATTTAATAAAACAGTTTTATGAAGTAAAAATAATTCATATCAAAGGCATACAAACTTTTCTATATGAATGAATCAAAAAAATCATTTAACCCATAAATCATTTGACATGCAATATTCATTTTCTTTTCCACACACACAACCACACACACACACACTCTCTCTCAATATTGGTGTCTCCATTGATAATGGAACATCATGTCTATATTGTATCCCATTGATGATGGTACTTTACAACCACTATACATCCTTTTCAAATCATTCCAAACTTTTTATTCCAATATCATTCCACATCATTTTTATCAAAATATATATTTTTAATAAATAATTTTAACAAATAAATTACATTCATCAAACCAAACCAAAATTATAAAATAATCAAAATTTAATAAAATTTTGACTTCCAAATACCAATCACATTCCACAATTTCCAGGCCAATACAAAAAAGTGATTAAAATTATGGATAACACAAAAATTTCTAAATAATTTCGAGCAATTTAATCTATCAAAACCATAAATTTCAGTCTAAATCATGTGGAGTCAAGAGATAATTCAAATACCTATAAATTGTTTTTGGAAAACAATAACGGAAAAAAACTTGAAGATCTTATCACAAATCACTTTCCCTTCACTAAATCCAACAAAATTTCATCCTAAAAACTATAATGACCAATATATATATAATAGACTATAAATATAGTTCTAGGAGGTAGATGAACCATGTATATAATAATCATGAAGAATAATTAAAACTTACAACATAATATAGACCTCCAACACACATTAATTTTCCAAAGGACTCCTCCCAGGTCAAAGAGAATCATCTCTCATGCCTTGGTAGAAAAAGTAAATCAGGTTCTGAGTGATTTTGGGGAAAATTGATATATTAAAGAGTTATATATTATTATATTCACAATTTATATAGGTTTAATTGTATGTTATATCATTAGGCAACATTTAATGTCAAACCATGTGCCCACTATGCGGTGCTACTATCTTAAGGCCACACCTCACATTGTTGGCTAGCTTAGTCAGATAATCTATTAAAAAGTATTTTTTTCCATATTTTTAATGACACATGGTTTCCCCTTTTAATTCATACATTTTAGAAAAATTGTGTACCAACTGTGTAGTTTCTTAATGTCCATTTTCATTCCTTGAAAAAATTCCTAGAGTTTATTTAAAATTTCTTCGAACAATTCACAAATCTTGACCCTCAATAAAATCCACCAATACTTTCCAAAAAACATCATAACATTCCATAACATAACCCAATATTTTTGTAAAATAAAAATACCAAAATGAGGGGTCATGTACCAAAAAACGTGGGTACTGCCTCCCCCCGCAACATAGCCTGTTTTGTCCCCAAAAAAGTAGAAATCCCTCATTGTCCTAGTTGATTTCGTATCATTCTCCACCATTTCCATCTCACACTATATTTTTTCTTCCAAAATCCTACTATATTTCCATAAACCAACATTGGATAAATTATTTACTTAAATAATTAACTTTTCTATCCTATCCATAATTCATACTAAAAAATTACTCAATATATCATCCATCTCTAGGTCAATGTGATATTATCAAATAATATGGCTATGATCAGGTCGGTACTTATTCAATATAGATAAATTAAACACATTGTGAAATGAACTAAACCTCGGTGGAAGATTCAATTAGTATTCCTAATCACCAACTTATTAACGTGTCTTATAAGGGATGATGTATCGAGGATATAAATTTTCCCTTTTCCAAAAATAATAGTCCCCAATCCTTTGGGAGATTCACGAGAACACATGATCACTCACTTGAAACAATAAAGATCATCATTTATTATTTTAATTAGATTGATGAAAATGTTGGTCCATTAATATTGTTTTGGGATCAACTAAGTATTCTCTAGTGTCTCATTCAAAATGTTGTGTCCAATTAGAGAAACATCAACTATTTCCAAAAAAATTAGGAAAACAACAAGGATACTCATTCAAGCTTAAAAAATATCCATATGTATTGATTCTTGTTACCTATTACAAAATGATAACTCCACTAACGGTATATTCTCTTCTCATTAACATGAAAAATTAGTTACATAATCCTTAATAAATTTGTAACACCCCAATATTCCATGGTATGCTTCTCTTTAAATAATATAATAGCGTGAGTTGTATGCAACTTCGAGTTCTAACACACAACAACCAATCAAACTAGCCGGTATGGATAGTAATACCCAAATTTTAAAATTTAAAAAATTTTATCGTTCAAAATGGACTTCATTTTCGGATTCGGAATATCAAAATTAGCTTAGGGTAAATTTTTGGTATTTTTCTGAAAACTTTCAATTTTTGATGAATAGTGAAAAACACTAAGTTCTAGTTTAAAACCGAATTTTTATTTAAATAATTATTTATTTTATTTAAATTCATTTTCTGTCAAAATAGACACATAATACCTATATAAGTTCAAATTAATTCATTGGAGTCAATTAATAATAATTTTAGATATATAAAAATTTTATAGAACTTTTCACCATCTTTTACCCACCTCCTAGGAAAATTTGAAAATTCACATAAAACATAATTTTACTGCTTTTTTGAGTGGAATTTCAAAAATACAAGAGACAAGGTTAATATCAAGGAGTAAAATGTGGTTCAATAAGATAAATTTTTTTTGGTGAATTGTACCTTTTTACTTTTATTTACCATGGTTAAAAGTAAATAGGGTAATTAAGGGTAAAAATGATATTATTATTACCCTAACACATGTCTTAATTCTATTGGATAAGTATAATTCTACCAAAAAAACTTTAGGAATAAAATATAAACCACTTTGGTCCACTTGTATTTGATTAAGACATTTATTATTATTTAATTCAAAGAAGAGTTAAAAGAGTTAAAATCAAAGTTTAATAACTAAATTTTTTTTAATATAGGGTATTACATAAGATAAAACCTATTGTAAAAATTCATTAGAAAGATAAAAAGATTTACTAAATAATGGTATTTTATTTATAATTTTTAGGCATTAAATTATTTAATTTATTTATGACACAATGCTGATGTTGTATTTACCAAATTAATGAAATATTAAACTAATTGATATTATAAATATCAAAATAAATATAATTTGATAATTTTTATAAATTCCAGTAATTTTAAAGGTTAATATGACATATTATGGTGGGTTATATGAATTTATTTGAAGTAATAATGTTCTTATGAATTAAAAAAAATACCAAATAGTGTCAAAATTGACATAAAAGAGTTTTTAAAACAAATATTATATTATTAATTGATATTTTATTCCTAAAAATCTAAGGGTTGGCCAAAGGACATATATAATTATAGGTGTATCATTAATTTACCACATGGTTCTCTCTTAGAAATATATAGTTATATTTTTAACCATATAATATAAAAATACAAAGATACATGGTAAATGTCAAACAATTTAACTAAGATTTAAATCCAAAATATAAAGTTAATATAGTGACACAATCATATTTAAAACTTATTGGATGAGTGTTTTTCGACCCATACCAACCTTATACTTTAAATATTCCATTTTGGAGAAATTAGAAACTGAATATTATTTTATTATAAAATAATATTTCTAACTTTTCCTAAGGTTCCCTCACCCCTCTTATAAAAGGGCACTCCCCCTTCTCTCTAATTCACACCTTTAAAGCCATTTTGATCAGCCAACCTCCCACAAAATACCCTCTCGACTATCCTACCATCATCCTAGAGGCATTTCTACAGTCATAAAGACATTCTATGGAGCCCTTTTGATCAAATCAAAAGGAAGAACCTGAAGAAGAGGTAAATATCTCACCACCTCTTTCAAGTCCCTTTCTTATTCCATTCCCTTTATCTTTGTTTTATCCATTCTAAAATAATAACTCCAGCATATTATTTAAACTGTGATGTTATTATAAATATGGTACAACCAAATTAATTATTCTATCCATCCTTTGAATGACATGTCACCATACGTGCGTACGTACGACTTACCGTCTCCACGTTGTGGTGTAATTATTATTCCATACATTATTATTTGTATGGGTATAATAATGATGTGTAGTTGATGTAAATAATAAATATTACATGATAATGATTCTTTATATATGATATACCATCCAGTTATATATTATTTTAATATCAAAATAATGATATTGTTGCTTGTGCGTACGTACGAATTACCATCTCCACGAACGCGATTAGATTCATTCCCCATCGTATCCATTCAAGACTAATTTTCATTTGATGATTAAAAATAATGTTTAAAGACTAGATATCATTCTGTATATGAATAAGATATATTCCATCCATAAAAAATATGACTCACATAACAATGAATATAAAGTAAAATGAATCTGTTAACTCGAGACAGAAAGATAATACTAAGATATTATTAACAAAGCAATATTAAAAGATCATATATGATATCATATTAATGTATATGATTATTTCATAATTTAATAACAATTATTTCACCATTATAAATGAGTTTAACCTACCCTCGACCAATGAAAAGTACAAGGGAAGAGTTAGTTTTACAATCTCTTTATTATCTGAGGTTGTTTATACGTAATAATCTAGAGGGACCTCTTTACCATCCACATCCATGTTTCTTAAATGTTTATTTCAAAACATTCTTACTATTTTATATACTATGGTTTAATGTCATTTATACCCATGTTTGAATTTTTATAAGATGTTTATTTAGGAATATTTTCGTCATTTTCCAAATAATGTCCTTTTTAACCTTTTCGACAAAATTAAGGTAAGAATGTATTTTTTACCTTATACGGTGGGTGAGGCTATTTCCTGCCCTTATAAAACCGTCGAAGCTTCTCTTACAAGATTATAAGAATATTTTCAAAGTAAATTTTTTCTTTTATAATTATGTGACTTTTAAATGATTTTAAAAAAGAGATATTTCTCTCAAATAGTTTTGATTTTATCTATGTCAACATCCTTTAATGGATTTTAAGCATATTTGAAGTTGATTTATTATGATACAAAACTTCTATATTGTATTAAAGGTTTTGTGATATGTTTGACCGTGGATGTGTTATTTTAATACCATTCATGGTTTATGGAGAAACTGTTGACATTTCGTATGCTAGTTTTAATACGAATGTTTATATTATGTTTAAACCTGTTCATATGAGAAATTCATTGGACATAGTAAGTTACTGGTGGAGCTAGCTATAGCTCCTCGATGCCTCGGTAGGTCTCAAAAAACAAACTAGTGTCTTGGGATGGGGCCTTGAAAAAATATTATTTGTAGTCTTGGCACAAGGCCTTGACTATGTGGTCATGATAGTCTGGAATTATGCATTCTATCAATATGAAAGAGGCTATTGATATTGCATGTGATTATTCTACTAGTAGAATATCCATGTGAGTAATTAAATGGCATTATTTCATTTTATGTTTACCATGTTATTCATGATTTTCATGTTTAAAAGGAAATTGTGTTAGCCTTATACATTTCTTTAAATGTTTATGCTTATTTATGAATGTTTCGGCTATATTGTTATCCTTACTGGGCATCTGAGCTCACCCATTTCTATATTTTATTTTTCCCAAGATGCGAAGAAGTATTTTATAACTATCCTATAGGGATATTCTGAGGGTATATGAGTGTGGTCTATGGAAACATGTTTTTGTAGTTTTTCATTTTATGATGTAATGTAAACCTTATGAATGTATCTAGGGTTTCCAAGGCTACTAAATTAACCGGTCTTTCGAGACTTGATCTTTTGTGATCATGAAAATGTTATGTAATAATGAACCGTATTTGGGGAATTGGGTTCAGGGCATTACAGTTGGCATCAGAGGAAGTTTAGTACAATCCATGGAAGATAGATTTAGATAAACTTTGATTAGAGCACATAGACCTAAGATGAACTTTGAGGTTTACTGTAGAAGAACATCCTAGAATTTTGGTATTGTAGAGATTTTGTGTTTTTTCCGAGAAACACATCCCTGTTTGGATACGAGCAGGTAGAGAAGACTGTGGAACAGATGTACCTTGGGGTAAAACCCAAAAACACCACTTTGAGCTAGACATGAACGGGAACTGGTGCACGACAATGGGCCTTGCTGCACTTTTGGTTACAACACTACCGGGGGATATGCTTAGGATAATTCTCATTTTCATTACAAACCATTATGAAGGGTTTATGAGTATATAATTCCTTAATGAAAACCTTTTTATGATTATGGATTATATCTGTAAACTGTTTAACTTATGTTATGTGTTTTACAAGTTTGGATTTATGTATTGCGATTCATAAACTAATCTAGTTTATGCCATTGTTTAGAAATAGAACCTAGTAGAAGGAATGGAAATCGTATCAATGTACACACTCCATGTAGAGATTTCCTTCCTTCTAAAGATAATTACAGTGGAGCTGGTGATACAACTAGTGCTAATCAGCTTATCACCATACTGGGACAACTCACTCAGGTTATGAATAATAACCTTACACATATGGATCACCCTAATCCACAGCGTGGAGGATCAATGTTAGATCACTTCATGATGCAACAACCACCAAAATTCAATGAGAGTACAATTCCATTAGTAGCTGAGAAATGGATAAATTCCTTGGCGAAAATATTTCGTGCCTTGGGGAGTAGTGAAAGGGGAAAAGTTATCATGGAAGTTTTCTGCCTCACTAGAGATGCTAATCAATGGTGGTAATTGATTCAAAACAGAAAAAAAATATGATAAAGTATCAAATATTGAATGGAGGGAGTTTAAAGATATTTTCATAGAAAAATCCTTTCATCATGACCATCGAGCAGATATGGAAAGGAAAATTCTGAGTTTGAGGCAAAATGAGGATGAGAATGTCACAAAGAATGAGGCTAACATTACAAGGATAGCGAGGCATGATCGAGATTCTATATGTAACCCAAGAAGTAAGATTGATTTCTTTAATTGTTTAAAAATGTTTCTCCATCGAACATTGCTCTCATAATCCTTCTCGTCATACGAAGATATTGTCTCATGTGCTATCAAATCAAAAAAAGTATTCTCTAAGTCTTAAAACTTTAATGCAAATCAAGAGAATACGAGATCTGTTGATCACTCTGTAAATGGAAATAAGGGGATGAAGGGAAAAGTTGAATATCCATCCTAAAGTAAATCTGGGAAGAAACACCCTGATACTTCCTTGAAGGGAATGATAGTCTGTTACATGTGTGGTGAAAAAGGCCACCATCCTCATGATTGTAAGGGGAAGAAAGAATCTACTGATATTCAATGATACAATTTCAAGGACATGGGACATTATAAAAATGAATTTCATAAGCATAAGTGGAACTTATCTCAGAAACGGCCAACGGATCGAGGCCAAGATTCTTGATATCACTAATACAGAGGTAGAAGCTCTAAAAGACGTGGTGGAAGGTAATATAATGGTTTCCTCAAGTTTATCAAATGCTTTATTTGATTCTGGATCATCGCATTGTTTCATCTCCTCCTAGCTTGCTAAAAAAATAATAAATTTCCAATTTTATTTAACAAGGGAGTTGTCAGTTAAAACTCTTAAAGGAAGTATCAACGCAACAAAGTTTTGTGATTCCATTCCTATTAGAGTATATAAATGTTCTTTATCTGCTGATCTCATCACAATACCTATGATTGAGTTTGATATAATCCTTGATATGGATTGGCTTTCAGACCATGATGAAAATATTTTTTGTAAGAAGAAGGTGGTTACCAATTTTGATGATGATGATAAAGAACACCTTATCTTTAGAGCATAAGAATCACCACTTAATTCATATCTCAATACACCCCTAGTAGCTCAACTAAATTCAATTATTGGGGAAGTAGAGAATGAAATTATTGTGGGTTATGAAAGGAATGTTCAAATAGAGGATTTACTTATTGTGAGAGAATATGTTGATGTGTTTCCAGAAGATTTACCCGGACATCCTCCAGAACGAGAAATTGAGTTTTCCATTGATTTAATTCCCGGTTCAAGGCCCATATCAAATACCCCTTATAGGATGGCCACTGTGGAATTAGTGGAACTAAAGAAACAACTAGAGGAATTTAGTAATAAGGGATTTATTCTCCCTAGTGTTTCTCAATTGGGATCCCGTGTTATTTTTGTTATGAAGAAAGATGGATCTGTGAGGTTGTGCATTGACTACAGAGAGATCAATGATATAACAATAAAGAACAAGTATTAACTACCTCGCATTGATTATTTATTTGACCCACTTCATAGATCTCTATATTTTTCAAAGATTGACGTACGATCAGGATATCTTCAGTTCTGTGTGAAAAAGGAAGACATTCCGAAAACTACATTTGGAACCTAGTACGGACATTACGAGTGTACAGTAATGCCTTTTGGGATGACTAATGCACCCTTTATTTTCATGGATCTAATGAAAAAAGTTTTCAAGTAATATCTTGATGAATTTGTAATGGTATTTATTGATGATATCTTCGTATACTCAAAAAGCTACCAAGATCATGATAATCATGTGCACATTATTATGAAAACACTGAGAAGACATGAATTATATGGGAAGTTTACCAAGTGTGAATTCTGGATTCAGGAGATTTCTTTTCATGGCCATATTGTCTATAACGATAGAATCTATGTTGATACTTCTAAGACCAAGGAAATCCAAGAATGGACAGAACCGACGAGTATAACTGAGGCACACCGTTTTATTGGTTTAGCAGGTTATTATCAACGTTTCATCCATAATTTTTCCAGGTTGGCTAACCCATTAACAAATATCACACGAAAAGGGGTTAATTTTGTTTGGAAAAAAGAGTGTGAAGAATGTTTTGAATAACTGAAGAGAATATTAGTCAATTCTACTATATTTACTCTACCATCGGGGAATGATGGGTTCATTTTTTATAGTGATTCATCGAAGAAAGACTTGGTTGTTTTCTTATGCAGAATGATAGGGTTATTTCCTATGCATCATGACAGCTGGAAATTCTTAAGCAAAACTACCCTACTCATTATCTTGAGTTAGAAGATGTAATATTTTCTTTGAAGATTTGGAGACACTATCTCTATAATGAAAAATGTGAGATTTATAATGATCACAAGAGTTTGAAGTATATTTTCTCACAGAAAGAACTCAACATGAGGAAAAGGCGATGTCATGAACTACTCAAGGATTATGATTTCACAATACACTACTACCCAGGGAAGGAAAATAAGGTGGTAGATTCTTTGAGCAGAAAATATCATGGAGTTTTGAAAAAGTTGATGTAAATGATGATAGATTGAGTGACATTGTGTATGAAGATGGAATTTTAAAATTTGGGAAGAGACTTTGTGTTCCAGATATAACTGATCTAAAAAGGGAAATTTTGGACGATGCTTATAGTTTTAATTTCTCTATACACCATGGGAGAAAAAAAATGTATAGAGATTTGAAGGAACATTTTTGGTGGGACAACATGAAGAGGGATATTTCTGATTTTGTGTCAAGATGTATGGTTTGTCAACAAGTGAAAGCCAGAAGGCAACATCCTGGAGGATTCATGCAACCTCTTCCCATACCTGAGTGGAAATGGGATAATATTACAATTGACTTTGGTGTGGGACTACCAAAGACTCCTAGAAGGAATGATGCAATATGGGTCATTGGTGATCATCTTACCAAGTAAGAACATTTTCTTTCTATAAGTGAAGATTTACCACTTGAAAGTCTAGAAAGACTATATATTAATGAAGTTGTAAGATTTCATAGAGTACCCATATCTATTGTTTCTGATCTTGATCCATGTTTTACATCAAGATTCTGGAAAGGTTTTCAGAAAGCCCTCAATACTGAACTTCGTTTTGAGCACTACCTACCACCCCTAAACTGATGTACAATCAGAACGGACTATTCAAACCTTAGAATACATGTTGAGATATTGCTCACTTGACTTTCATGGTATGTGGGATCAATATTTACCTTTGGTTGAATTCTCCTATAACAATTTCTTCCATTAAATTATTCGGATGGCACCATATGAAGTGTAATACGGAAAGAGATGTCGCACCCCAACCTGTTGGGATGATGTTTGGTGAAAGAAAACTTGTGGGCCTAGAACTGGTGGAGGAAATGATGGAAAGGGTAAAGGTAATCCAAAACCACATCAAAGCAGTTCAAAGTAGGTAGATGAGCTATGCTGATAACCGAAGGAAGGATTTGAAATTTCATGTAGGAGATCATGTTTTCTTGAAGGTATCTCCATGGAATGGAGTTATACATTTCGGTAAGAAAGGTAAATTGAGTCCCAGGTACATCGGACCTTTTGAAATTTTAGAATGAATTGGGGTTGTAGCTTATCGGTTGGCAATGCCTCCAAGTCTCTCCAAAATTCATGATGTGTTCCACGTGTCACTATTAAGAAAATACATGCCTGACCCAATGCATGTACTCACCTATTAGGAAGTAGAACTAGAAACCGATCTGTTTTATTGTGAATATCCCATCAGGATTCTTGATACTAGAGAACACGTGTTGAGAAACCGAACAACTCATCTGGTAAAAGTTCTATGGAGAAACCATAAGATAGAAGATGCAACGTGGGAACCCGAGGAACTTATGATGAAGAACCACCTGAGTCTTTTTACGTAGTAATACTATAGAAATCTTGAGGATGAAATTATTTTATGTAGGGGATAATGTAACACTCCAAGCTTCAACATTACACTTCTCTTTGAATAATATAGTAGCATGTGTTGTACGGAACTTCGAGTTCTAACACACCACAACCAATCAAACTATCCTTTATGAATAGTAATACACACCCTTTGAAATTTTATAAATTTTATCATTCAAAATAGACTTCATTTTTGGATTCGGAATATCGAAATTAGCTTAGGGTAAATTTTTGGTATTTTTCTGGAAACTTTCAATTTTTGATTAATAGTTAAAAACATAGAGTTATAGTTTAAAATCGAATTTTTATTTAAATAATTATTTTGTTTTATTTAAATTTATTTTAAGTCAAAATAGATACATAATACCAGTATAAGTTCAATGCAATTCATTGGAGTCAATTTATAATAATTTTAGATATATAAAATATTTATAGAACTTTTCACCATCTTTTACCCACCTCCTTGGTGAATTTTCAAATTCACATAAAACATTATTTTACCACTTCTGTGAGTGGAATTTTGAAACTCCGAGAGACATGGTTAATATCAAGGAGAAAAATGTGGTTCAATAAGATAAAAATAATATTTTTGTGAATAATAACTTTTTACTTTTATTTACCACGGTTACAAGTAAATAGGGTAATTAAGGGTAAAAATGATATTATTATTACTCTAAAAAAGTTTTAATTATATTGGATAAGTATAATTCGGCAAAAAAAACCATAGGAATAAAATATGAATATATTTGGTCCACATGGATTAGATTAAGACATTTATTAATATTTAATTCAAAGAAGAGTTAAAAGAGTTAAAATCGAAGTTTAATAAATAAAACATTTTTAATATAGGGTTAGACATAAGATAAATTCGATTATAAATATTCATTAGAAATATAAAAAGATTTCATACATAATGGTATTTTATTTATATTTTTTAGACATTAAATTATTTAATTTATTTATAATACAATGGGGATGAATTAATTACCTAATTAATGAAATATTAAAATAATTAATATTATAAATATCAAAATAATTGTAATTTGAGACTTTTTATGAATACCACTAATTTTATAGGTTACTATGACATATTAGGGTTAGGTAGATGAATGTTTTTTGAATTAATAATGTTTTTAGAATTTAGAAAATACAAAATACCAAATAGTGTCAAAATTGACATAAATGAGTTTTTAAAACAATTATTATATTATTAATTGATATTCTATTCATAAAAAAGTAAGGCTCAGAAAAAGTACTTATATAATGATATATGTATAATTAATGAACTACTTGGGGGTTTCTTGGAAGTATATAGTATGTTTATTAACTATATAATATAAAAATACAAAGAGACATGTTAAATGTCAAACTATTTAACTAAGAGTTGAATCTTAAAGATAAAGTTAATATAGTCACCCAAAACTATCTAAAACCTATTGGTTGAGTGGTTTTTGACCCATACCCACCTTATCCTTTAATTAATTTATTTTGGAACCATTAGAAACCAAAAATTATTTTATTATAAAATAATATTTCTAGCTTTTTCTAAGATGCCTGTCACCCCACTTATAAAAGGGAACTCGCCCTTCTCTCTAATTCACACCTGCAAATCCATTTGGCTTGGCCAAACTCTGCCCAAATACCCTCTCAGCTATCCTCTCTTCATCCTAGAGTCCTTCATTAGTTAGAGATCCAATATATAAATCCTTTTGATCAAATAAATAGGAAGAACCTGAAGAAGATGTAAATATCTCACCACCTCTTTCAAGTTCCTTTCTTCATCCACTTCCTTTCTCTTTATTGTTTTAATTATAATATAATAACTCCAGTATCTTCTATATAATGTGATTTTTTTTATAAATATGGTACAACCAAATTCATTATTCTATCAATCCTTTGAATTTACATGTCACCATACGTGCGTAAGTACGGCTTACCGTCTCCACGTCGTGGTGTAATTATTATTCAATACATCATTATTTGGATGGGTATAATAATGATGTGTAATTGATGTAAATAATAAATATAACAAGATAATTATTCTGTATTTATGATATACCATCCAATTATATATTATTTTAATATCAAAAGAATGATATTGTCGCTCGTGCGTACGTATGGATTACCATCTCCAAGAACGCGATGAGATTCATTCCCCATCATATCCATTCGAGAATAATTTTAATTTGATGATTAACAATAATGTTTAAAGTCTTTTTATCATTATGTATGTGAATAAGATACATCCCATCCATAACAAATATGACTCACATTACAAAAAATATAAATTAAAACGAATCCGTTAACACCTAAAACAACGATAATACTAAGATATTATTAACAAAGCAATGATAAAAGATTATATATGATATCATATTAATGTATATGATTCTTTTATAATTTAATAAAAAATATTTCACCATTATACGGTAGGTTAACCTACTCTCGACCAATGAAAATTAGAAGGTAAGGGTTAATTCTAAAATCTTATCATTATATGTGGTTATTTATACGTAATTATCTACTGGGACCTCATTATCATCCACATCCATGTTTCATAAAAATGTATCTCAAGACATTCTTACTATTTTATAGACTATGGGTTAAAGTTATTTATACCCATGTTTGACTTTTTTTAAGATTTTTATAAAGAATTTTTTTTAATTTTCTAAATAAGTTCTTTTTTAACCTTTTCGACAAAATAATGGTAAGAATGTCTTTTATTTAACTTATACGGGGGATGTGACTATTTTCTGGCTTTATAAAATTGTCCAAGCATCCCTTACAATCTTATAAGAATATTTTCAAAGTAAAGGTTTTCTTTTATAATAATGTGACCATTAAATGAATTCAAAAAAGAGATATTTCTCTCAAAGAGTTTTGATTTTATCTATGTCAACATCCTTGATGAATTTTAAGCTTATTTGAAGTTTATTTATTATGATACAAAACATGAATATTGTATTGAAGGTTTTATGATATGTTTGACTGTGGATGTGTTATTTTTATACCATTCATGGTATATGGAGAAATTATTGACATTTCGTATGATAGTTTTAATACAAATGTTTATGTTATGTTTAAACCTGTTCATACGAGGAATGCATTGGACTTAGTATGTGATGGGTTGAGCCCGCTATAGCTCCTCGATGCATCAGTAGGTCTCATGAGACAAACTTGTGTCTTGGCATAATGCATTGACAAAATCTTATTTGTAGTCTTGGCACAGGGCCTTAACTATGTGTTTATGATAGTCTAGCATTATGCATTCTGTCATTATGAAAGTGGCTATTGATATTGCATGTGATTATTCGACTAGTAGAATTTCCATGTGAGTAATTAAATAGAATTATTTCATTTTATTTTTACCATGTTATGCTAAAGTTCAAGTTTAAAAGGATTTTGTTTTAGTCGTATACATTGCCTTAAATGTTTATGCTTATTTTTGAATGTTTCTGCTATATTGTTATCCTTACTGAGAATCTGAGCTCACCCCTTTATATGTTTTATTTTTCCCAGGATGCGAAGAAGTATTTTATGACTGGCCTACAGGGATAGACTGAGGTGATATGAGTGTTGTCTATGGAAACATGTTTTTGTAGTTTTTCATTTTATGATATAATGTAAACCTTATGAATGTATCTAGTTTTTCCAATGATACTAAACCAATCAGTCTTTTGAGACTTGATCTTTTGTGATCATGCCAATGTTATGTAAAACTACACTGAATCTGGGTAACTGGGGTCGGGGCACTACAAAATTCCTCCATTGTTTAGATTTTCCATTCAGTTTCTCCATCTGTTTAGTGATGAGAATCCATTTTCATAGTCGAATATGATTCAAGGGATTGATTTATAGATTACCAAAACATACACATAAAACTGGGGTCTCTATTTGATATATTTGAGAATTTAAGGTCATTCATCATTATAATTTATCAAAAGTAAATTTATGGTGGGTCTTACAATAAATTATTTTCACCAATTGGGATGAAATGTGATTATTATTTGAGTCGATCCATTATAAACCATATGGTATTCTATCTGATAATACATATATAGTAGACCTACTGCAAAATCAATAGTTATCTACTACAATTTCTATAAGGTAATTTGTAACTACTACAACATAAAGTTTGTTCATTGATTGTATAATATTTCCTAATTAATAATGAGGCATCTGAAGACACACTCTTCTATAGTTATTTTCATGAAACCAAAAAATAGATCATATCTTTAAATTATAGTTTTTTGGACTCCCATGGTGATTATCCCTCCATGAATGGTAGAAGGAATTATGAACTTGTTCCTAATATGAAACTTTTATGAAAATATGATCTCTAAACCTCAACACTGAATTCTTATCCATCATCTATTTAAAAATTGTTTCCCCACAACTGAGATTTGACATCATAGTAACATAATTCAGATCATAGGTTTAAGAAAATGTATCCTTCTCAATGAAATATTGAGGAAATAAAATAAGAAATGAAACTGAAATAATTTTTTACTCTGAGAAATCTATATGCATAACTGCAATAACAGATATTAGATTCCACTAGTCCAAACCATCTATATCCAACTGATCATATGACTTCCTTATCAATGATTCATCCAAAGAGTTTCCATTAATAGTGTAAAAAATATATTGAATTCCAACATATGGAGATACTCCATCCATCTATGATAACCTAAATTTATATATCTTTTTGATAAAAAACTTTCAAACACATATAATCTATAAACACTATGAATTTCTCACTGAATAGGTAATGAATCCATGTCAATGAATCATGGAACATATGTGCTAATTTTAAATTTTGTGTTGGGTAGTTCTTTTCATGCAATTGTACCTACCATGTACCATAAGAGAAAATTAGATATACCTACTTGATAAAAAATATCATCCCAGATCTTGATGAATCATAAGAAACTATACATCCCAATAATGACTCTATAGACATGATGATAAGTTTTTGAGTAATTATAACATTAATTTCATGAAATTATTTCTATAATTTATCCTTCTATTGGAATGGAACTTTTTTCATCATCAAATTTATTGTTAGTGATTCCTAATGTGAAAAAACACATACAAAATGTTAATAGAATACCACTAATATAAAGAATTATTGTAATTTGTATACATTATTCAATGGTTTCCAATATAAAAGATATAACATATATTAATGATACATAGAAACACATTTTTTAGAGATGACATGGCCATGGAAACAAATCTCTTGTATCCAAAAAAATATATCTTTGATAAATTTGAAAATAGATGATTTTATTAGAAGATACAAAAAAAACATCCATGTATTTCTCATGATCTACATTTTCGGAGAATAAAAAAGTATATATTGAACCAAAACCACAAAAAATTAATCCAAATACCACTAAAATTTTCAATTCATTAAATCCATAAAGATGGATGGTGCATTCATAAGACAGAAAGGAATAACCACATGCTTGTAGTGTTCATATCTTATTGTAGATGTTTTCTTTTGATTATCAGACTTCAGAACTAACAATTGATGATATATATGATGAAATTAAAATTTTAAGCACTATTAGACTCCCTGATATTTATCAGAAAGATCATCAATTAACGGAAGAGGACATTGATTCAATATTCAAACATGGTTAGGGTTTCAATAATCCACAAAATGTCAGTGATTTATATCTACCTTCTCTTAAAATAGAATATTGGTTACCCACAAATATGTACTTTATTGAATGACCCCTTTACTTTAAAACTCAACCAAATGAACATTCAATTCCCAAAATTCAGTTACATCAATTGTATAAGATTAAAGTGATATTAGAATGATCCCCCAATAAGATAAATCGTAAAATACACTTCGATTTTGGGAGGAACCCATGTGAATTATTAAAGGAGATCACAAAGAAACTAATCAATAATATTTGAAAAAATCCATTCCCAATATCTTCCATAGATTCCAAGTTAAGCACTATCAACTCATATGATATTATTCCAACCACTGGTGCCATAATTCTATCTTGACTATTATTTATACCTCAATATTTACAAAAAGATATTCGTAAATACCTAGAGCTGTGAAACTAACCTTAAATGAATTATAATTATTTTGGGCCCTGAATGATGTCAAAAAATCCATACCCAAAATCATGTCATAGAAATAAATCTAAATAATAAGTAAATCACAATGAAACTCCGCCTCATCAATGGTGAAGGAACAATACTTACAAATGAAGGGTCAACATTATCTTCATCGAAGATGAGATTGTATATTTAGAATATAACAAATCATCTCAATAGATAAAGCCATATTAGAAAAATATGGAGAAATAGTAAATTATTGTGATGCACTCGTACCAAACAAGGCATGAATAAGTGTATAATTTAAACCAATCATACATCTCACAATTGAATGGCTAGATTGATTATCCTTCATTATTTCTTTTGTCCATAAAATATATTACTGGTTAACTTCTTTACTTATTACCATGTTACGATTTCATGGGTTGTGGAGTTATGGTGTTCCTATAATCATAGTGTCTCGTTTTATTCTTTGTTATCATAATTATTGTACTGCACTCATAATATTGATGAATAAGATTTCAAGGAATCATGAGATGATTCTCTAGAACCTGACCATGGAAAAATACAATAATAGAACTGTATATTTCCTATATTATTTTAATTGTTACATTATATAGGTGGTGAGATACAATCTAGATTTATGTGATTTAGGGAACCACAAAAAAAACATCCCAACATAATTTTGGGTCATTGATAAATATTTAATAATCACATGGTTCGATTCTATGGTGTCCCACCACTATAAAATCCTTTCCCTCATCATTTTTTCTGATCATTACTATTCCCACCTATTCCAATAGAAATAAACATTCTCCCTAAAATTGTATTTCTCAATATATCCCTTTTAGACACATTCACTATGTCGACCATTTTTGTATACTTTTTAATATAGAATGAAAATATTGGAAAGAATATATGAAATCCAACAATATTAAAAAAATGTGTTCCTTCAAGTTATGATTCTGGAAACATCTTTATAATAATAGAATAAATTTATAAATTTATCAGCATACTCTATCACTAAGAGAATATCTTATATTAAATAGAATAATAATGTTAATATATAAATATTAAATTTATTATTCTATAAGTTCTTGTTATAAAATTATTCAACACCCTCCCATGTCCATAATTTTTCAATTTAGCAGAAACTACTAATTCATGCCATTAGCAAGATGAATCCTCAAGAATTTATATTTATAACTTTAATTTTAATACTATGGGTATCCTGATGAAATTTAATATCTAATTCTTCCAATTAAATCACAATTTTACTTTTTATAAATTTGAATCCCAAAAAAAGATCGGTGGATTCATCCCTAGGAACAAGATAGAATTATCAAATTTCATTGTTTCTTAATTAATATTACCCATATCGATGGTCTAGAAATACAGGAAAATGATTTAATCCATAATTTGTTTCCCCATGATTTAGGTAAACCCACCTTTTTGTAGAAAATGTTGGTTGGATTCTATGATTCCTACCAGGTTCTATTCACTATAAATAGAATGAAACTCAATTTATTCACACTCATAATAAAATTAAGGCTTTAAAATTCCTAACTAAAACAATGACACACAACACAACATATCATTCCAAAATTCGACAATCATTAATATTTTATGAATTTTTTAAAATACTACAACTTTTCCTTTTAGAATATCCAATTTCACTATTTTCAAAAAAAATAATTATATATTTCACAAATAATTTTACACAAAATCAACAATGAATTGCGATAAAAAATCATATAGTTAATGCATGTCATGTAACTATGATCGGCTAAACCCATGACGATGACATGAAACTCACCTAGATTTGTCTAAAGACACTCATTTACCCAAACACCCTGGTAACATAACATTCATCATATTGAAAATAGATAATAATTTATAGCCTCTATATTTGATGCTAAAAAATGATACTCTTGACTACTATCCCATGTGACAGACTAATACTATTTCTAACTCCATCACCAAATCTAACTGACACCATTTCATATGTCATGAACTGAACACTGGTGATACAATTTTCCATTAAAATATATTTATTATGAGCAAAGATGAGGTCATTTTTTTTCAAATAGATATATTGTGTGAATAATAATAATACCATTTTTCAAATCCCACCCATCCTCATTGACATGTGGAATAGAGGGGGGTGGGGGAATATGCCTTACATGACATCGCCAATAAATTAAATATTAGAAATTAATGGTATGATCCTCATAAAATTTGGGGAATACATCTCCCATTGAGTGATAAAACAAAAAAATGACATAAATAACAATCAAATAGATCTCTACATGATGAAAGGGTAAAAATCCCATAACAAATCACACTAAAAACTCTATTAGAGTATATTTAAAAAGAAAAATACATACTAAATAGGAAAAATGGAAACAAAACTCAAAACTCCAATGTAAAAAATCCAAAAACACCCCACCCACTCTACTATTCAACTCCACTTTCCAATCCGAGAAACTCAAAGAATCAGAAAAGAATCGAGGTACCTTTCCTTTACCTATCTCTCAAATTATGACATCTATAAAAGCACAACAGTGCCCATGTAAGGGGTGAGTCAAAACTCATTAGGCTTTCCCAATGACTTCCCAACTCATGCCATAGGGGACAAACTTGTTATGGAATTTTATTAAATCCTTTTCAATGGTAAATATAGTTTATATCAAACTCATAAAGTAGTTTTAGAAGAAATGTATTAAAAAAACTTTTAAAAAATTTCACTTTTGATTTGATGTTTTATTATCCACATCCATACACACAACAACACAAAAAAACTCATTCTTGGTGTCACTATTATCGTAGAAACTTCACATCCATATTATATATCATGATGGTGCTACATCATGACACCAATGCATCCCATCTAGCTCTTTACCCAACCATTTATGCCAACATAAATCCAAGACATTTCAATTAAAAAATATTGTTCATTTTAAATAAATTAAAAAAAATTCTTTACATGACTCAAAACAAACTGTAATTTTGAAATCCTCATTTTCAAATTATAAATAAAAGGGCTTTCCAAAAACCAATCACATTCCACACATTACAATCCAATACCAAAACATGTTTACCCTCAAGAATCACACAAATATTTCACAAATATTTCAATAAAAACATTTATTTAAAATTATTTATTCAATTAAAAATAAAGTATAGTCTCGATAGTATCCCTATACCTTGAAACCATTTTTTAAAATTAATAACGACACAAATAAAATAGTATATCATAACTCATGTTCCCTTCCCTATATCAAACAAGATATCAATAAAAAAAATTAAAATACAGAGATCATTCTATCACATGCCAGATATATATTTCTATGAGAGATAAGAACATTGAATCTAAGATTAATGAAGAAAATGGGATCATACCAACGAATTTAGGCATCTAATTCATATTAATTCCTCTAAGGGACACTCCTATATAAAAGGAAATAATCTACCACACATTATGATCTAATGGAAATCATGTTATGGGAGGATTGGTGAATAAATGAGGGATTGAGGGTTTCATTATAAATAAAAAAAATTAGTGGGGGAAGACTATACATTATACTATTAGATGAAAAGTTTTCTAAAACAGTCCCCAACCTTGTGTTGTTACTATATTAAGGATACTCATGACACAGTGGGTTCACACGGTTAGACAAACCTTGTACCCATTATTTTTCTATATCTATTTCAATATTCATTTTTTCTCTTCTGAATTTAAAATTTTTGGACAAAGCATGTTTCAACCACTAACATGTCTTGGGTATACTATCTTTCCTTCCACAATTACTAAGGTATTCTATATGGATTCTACAAACTACACACAAACTGTGATCCTCAATAAACGACTCAAAAATATTCCAAAACCCCTTAGAACCTTCTAAAACATAACTTTAACATTGTATAGACTCAAAATAAATTATTGAAAGGTCATGTAACTAGAAATTCGGGTTCATATGTAATAAGAGGTTGGGTTTCACTTATAGATAGCCCCTTGATGCATCCATATGTATCTTGATACAAATAAATTGTCCAAATTAGATGGGTTTCATGCCATATATTTAAACTGTCTTGTGAAAGGTCTTCATAAAATATTTTAGATGTATGGATTTAGGTATACCTTGATTATGAGATTAATTCTTTATTTCCATGTGATTATTTAGTTAGTGTAAATTACCCTAGATATATATCAATCATATGTGGTTGTCTTTATGTATTTATTTAATCATCATTTATTCATTCCATATTATGTTGATTTTATTTATTAAATAGAATATGATTCATCTATTGATCATTATATATTTATTATTCTCACTTATTTCTGATGTCATCCATTATATAATTATGCTTAATGATAATCTAAAATCACCCCTTTATTATGTGGTATTTTTCTAAAGACATTATGTCTTTTTTTATTGATATATAATGATATTCTATAATGAATAATTAAATTCTCAAAAAAACTTTATATAATCAATTTTTTAAAATGTAATGAGATTTTTATATAAGGTTATAGTTTTATAAGACTAATAAACTAAATTGTACATCCATATGTGTTTATTTATATATAGTGGAAATATAGAAAATTAAACACTTTCTCTGGCTATTAGTGTCAGGGTATTCACAGATGGTATAACATAAAGTGAGTAGAATCCTAGAGAACTAGATTTCTAAAAACATAAATTATGGAACATAAGCCTACTAAATACATTAAGGATATGTATATAAGAACATAAAATATTTTATTATGAAGATATTATTTTTTTCCCATAAAATAAATTAGTATTTGGATATTAAAAGAGGGTGTGGTTCTAGAGAAGATGTACCTTGGGGTAATAACATTGAAAAATGAAGAATGGAGTTGACTTGAATTTTACCTAGTATAAGAAAACATGCCAGAAAATGCACATTTTTTTACAATCCCAAGGGATATTCTTGGGTTAATTAATATTATTTGTTAACCATCATGAAGGATTTGAAAAGTCAAAAACTGTGAATGACTTAGGATAAACCTAAGCTATCATAAACTGAAATGAATCTTTCATGATTTAGACATCCAATAAATGATTATTCACGAATATTTCATTTTCCTCTATAATTAGAGTTTCTCACAATACTCATTTTGGTATTAGTCAATGGATGGAAATAGAATAATTTGGGTAAATTTTGAATGAGATATAAAATGTGTTTTGAGAAATCAAAATGAATGATGACTAGGGTAATGGATATTGATATTATACCTAATCAATTATAATGATATATGATTAGAAAATTTCACCTTAAACAACTCTCATAATCACCAAAGAAGATAAGTATGTATTCCAGTAAGAGATTCAATAATGGATTCCACTGAAGAAATAAGGATCAATTAAAATCATGTTATAAAAAATTAAATAGACACATAAGAGAGTGTCTTAATGTATCATGAAAATATATTATGTGTGAAGAATAATGACACAAAGTATGTCACTTGTGATAAAGAGTGATTTTTTTCTTAATTTAATGGTTGATAATAATGTCCTCATGATGTTTTATAAACTTTTTTATGTTTTACAAAAGTGTATGGGGATTTTAGAAATTGATTCCATATAGGGAAAGACTATGATACAAATCAGTATGGTCATATGATTAATAGTTATATTGATGATGATGTGGAGACTCAAAATGATATAAGAATAGAAAGTTGTATCACAAAATAAGATGATGAATCCTAGTTGACAATTTAATAATATGGTTGATTGAATAATGTTCCCCAGTTTTGACTTATGATTTATGACATAAGAGTATTTTATAAATGAAATTATATTAATAAAAATTATAATATTTTTATATATTTTAATATAGTAATTTGTATTTACAGATTTTATAGAATATATTTAATGTTATCAATGCCCAATAAAATTGATTCAATTGTTATTTTATCTTATAGGAAACAAGTTATTGATGGAATATAACCCTTAACATATTCTAAATTTTCATAAAATAATAATAAGTATATTATTGTGGGATATTATTAATTATTAAGAAATTATTTACTGATTTTTTATTTTATGTTCTATTTTTTTATTTTACTACATGTTTAAAAATATGGAATATATTCGATGATATATGATTTAATTTTTTAAAGAATTAATGTTTTCATTATGGTTATAATGTGATCAAGGTATTCAAATTTTTTGTTTCTAAGATAACTATCCCCATTATATTTTCTAGGGAATATAATCTTTATGTAGTGATCTTATTTCAATATTTATTCAGTCATATTTTAAATGAGCCTTATGATTAACAATTTATTTAATCAATTAAGATATTCTTTGGGTGTTATTAGATAATTTTTTTAAGTATTTTTGTTTTATTAAAGACAAAATGAATATCATTTAACACATTTTTAGATCGTATAATCCTTTAAAAGTTCCTTTGAGTTATGTAATATAAAATATTCATTTGTTTATATTCATTTTATAGAGTACGTGATGATGTGGAAATTGATTTAATCATAACAAAAGGAATACATTTATCTTATAAAATAGAAATATATCATGTAATTATATTCCTTATATTCTTAGATAGAAAAAGAATTACTCAACTCTAGGGAATGAATCTTGAAAAAGGAATTTTATGATAATGCCTATATTTTTATGAACTGGTGGTGAATTTCCCTTTAATTATTTATAGTTTTTTCATTAAAAGTATATATATAACCCAATATATGTTTATCAATGAACTCATTTATACATTATAAATTTTTAATTTTTTCTTCCACGCACATATCGTTAAATACTACCACTATTCTCATTATTGGAAACTATTTTTGGGATTATTCTAGATAACCTTATTAATTCCCTTTATATCTTTTCAATATGATATTTTATTAACACTTATTAGGGTATGTGTTTTCAGGAATGGTATTTTTAATTTCAAACCCTTTATTACATATTTCAAGATTAGATCGGGTTACTAAAATAAATTTATTGGTGGAGTTATGTAACACCTTGAAATTTTCAATGGGGAACGTCGTATTCAAGAGAATATATGACATGAAAAACCAAGAATATTAGATAATGTAACTCCTTGAGACTTTAAGATGAATTTATTTTTAAATAATTTCAATCTCTATGATAAAATTAAATGCATGCCACACTGGGTTTTATTGAAACATGATACTCTATAAAAATATTATTATTTAAACATGATAATTATAGCCTTGTTCATATATTGGAGGGTATGAATACTATAAATAAATTATGAAAATTCTATTTTTTAAAAAAAATTATAAAATAAATTCAATTTCAATCAATCAGATAGAACTAATATAAGAACCATTAAAAAATTAAATAGTTTCTAAAAACCAAATTTTTATAAAATGCGGTCGAATATTTATTTTCTCCTAAAATATAAAGTTAATATTTAAAAATTGTGGATATTTAATTCAAGAAATGAATGTAATATTTATATCTATATCTCAAAATTATGTTTGGCTAAATTTTTTTTGAATTTTGCAAAATATTAATCTCTTGATGAATAGTGAAAATAATGATTTTTATTTAAAAATCCCATTTAATTGAAATTATTTACCGATAAAAAATATATTTTAAATTAGTTTTAAAGTAAAAATAGTTAAATTATATTGAAATATAATTTAATTTATTTATTTATATTAATATTATTTAGAATTTTGATTTTAAAAATTTTTATACTTGTGAGATTTTTAGGTTTGGAAAACAACACTTTCATCACTTATGTGATTTAATTTTAATTTTAATTCTAAAAATTATGTTAATGGACATTGTAGTAATGGATTAAATATTTGGAATCAAGATAATTTATATTATCTATTAAATTAAAATTAATTTTCAACTATAATGAATAGTGAAAAAAATAAACATTAATTACCATGGTTAAGGTAAAAAATGGTTAAATAATGGGTTTAACTATGATGATAAGGGTAAAAAATGGATTACAACATCTCCAAAACTAATTTTATGGACATATTTAGAACTTATATTATGGATTAATAATTACCCATTTTTGTGCATATTTGAATCACAAAAACGTGGGAACTACTTTATAATTTAAAAAAAATCCATTTTCATTATCTCCCCCACATATAAAAGGCCACCAATCTCCTCCCCAATTAACACATAAAAAACATTTGTATAGTTTAAAACAAACCCAAATTCCTTACTTAATTACCCCCTCACATCCAAAATTCATTATATAATAATAATGATCTTCTATTTTGGATTTTGGTAAAAGAAGACGTTATCTGAAGAAGAGGTAATATTATTTAACATTCATATTTGTTTTCCTTATTCTTCCAAATCATTCAAACAATTATAAACTATGATAATATAATAACACCGATTTTTATTATTTACTTATATTTTCTTAAAGACATATCTACCTTCACATCCATAAAATGGGAAACCGAATTGTCGATAGTGTACACAGAATTCTACTGCCTTTTGAACAGAGGGAATTCATTTTCCAAAAACAACATTTAATGATTGATACAATGACAGTTTTCATATATTTATTAGATTTGAATAAAGATTTTATACTTTTTTAATTATGATATCAAATATACCTTCTCATATTCAATTTACTTTGTTATGTGATAACATCGCTCCTTTGTACGGCCGACTACCACCTTGTAATACGATGATATTCATTCTTCACATACACATTACTGGAAAGCTATATATGTCAAATTTATTGAATATGTGTGATATTTATGATATTATTTTTTAATATATAATTCATAATATAACTTTTATCCTTTCTATTCATTACAAAATAAAATGTTATATCGGTGCATGTGTTGACTACCTACACCACATTATGATGTGAAATGATTTTCATTTTATATATACATGGTTGGAAAAAAGATGTATTTGACAAATATAAATTAAATATAATATATGATAATTATTTTTTAAAGGTGAATTGAAATTCATTTTCAATTTATTCCATCCATATATAAAAATGGAAATAGTGTTCATTTGTATGTATGGCATAACATCTCTACGAACGGTGTAATCTATTTTCTATAGGTATAATTAATTAATTACTATAAATAAATATATAATGAATAAATATGATATTTATGTTGGATCATAATTTTTTGAAGATGGAAAATAGATTAGGTTAGATGAATTGTATGTTTAAAAACATTAGTTTTTAATCTTAAAAGGAACATAGTTTAACAAGGTTAACAAAATCTTATTAAAAAAACCTATTATGAATTTAAATAGAAGTTTGAATTTTCTTTTATGTCCAATGAATAAAGTATCATAATAAATTATATTATAATATCTATTCCATGTGTCTGAATAATAAAATTATTCTACTTCAATATTGTATTGAATCATATTTAGTAATTAATGGTAACATATTCAGAGTTTAATCAAATTCAAAGAAGAAAATGATTTTATCATTGTAAACATGAAAACAATCATTATCAAAACGGATAACATAAATCAAATTATTATAAATTTTGTGGTTATATGTTAAATAAATTACAATCATAATCGTAAATAAAGTATTCATGGTGTAATACATAGTATAAAAGTTGTATCATCATTAATGATATTATGATATAAAATATACAAATAGAAAGATGAATATTAATGAATTAAATTTCTATTAAAATTTATGTAGAAATAATAGTCTCGTAATAAACAGATTAAAATAAATAAATGTGGTGATTGTAACCCAAATAGTAGGCTATCTAGTAACCTTGGATAAAGGTACCAATTTTATACTCAAAATAATATTTTTATTTACCTTACCAAAAAATGCCTCGATATGATGATTGGTATGTCTAACTGTCCTCATGTTCCCTCAATACGATGATTATATTCTCAATATCGCTATCCCCATGAGCCCTCAATGCGATGATCGGTCTATCACATAATCTTTATGATCTCTCAATATGCTGAACATATTTTCTGTATCATTGTCCCAATGATACCTTGATCGTGTTGACATAATCAAACAATTATAAACTCAAAAAAATTACAAGAATGAGGATGAATTATTTCATTCATGCATGCTTCAAATCCCTTACACAATTTTGTTTTTTTGAAATGAAAATGATCATTACTTCTCTCAATGTCTCTATATGTGTCTACCTCTTCTCGTGAACTCTTCAAATCAAGTGTTATTTATAGGAAAGCATTCAACAATCATCTTGATCCTCCAATGGTCATATTTTATCTGATTTTTTTCATAAGGACTCAGATAATTAGCACTAAACGGTCATATTATAATATAATTTCTAACAACATTTTGATATACAATATTTTTAGTGTGAACACATATATTATATAAGATATAAGACTTTCTGGGAATGATATGGTTATTACGATAAAATATTTGATTATGTGTATAATTTTAATTAAAACATTTATCAAAAGGAATAATATGTTATTTTTAGTAAAAAATACAAAATAGGGGATTATATGTTTGATTTGATATATCTAATAATGATAAAGTTCAGTACGATAATAATCATATCCTATCTCATTACAATAAACATATTTTATCCATTCTCATTATGATAGGCACTATGAAAAAAATAAATTTTCATTAAATGTTTAATATTATTCTATGTAATATAAAGAAGATTACCTTTTCATAAAGAAACAATACGAATAATTTTAAAAGATTAAGATAATAAATTAATGGGGTGTTTGTTTTTTTCAAATAAAATGTATGAAAACGGTTATAAGCGAAACATTTGAGTTAACATTCTCCACATTTATTGATGGAAGAAACCATAATATATAAATTAATAGGAAATAGTAACTCGTATATATAAATGAAAATTATACATATCCTTACTGAGTTTATAAATCAATTGAATATAATGATAAATACAACTAAGTCCCCCATAGGATGAGAACTACCCCAAAGGATTGTATTCACACTTAGAATGAAATTCATTACCCTTAATTAAAATAACATCCCCTCTCTAAATTTTTCCACCTTTGTATAAATTTATCCCCCATTGGTGTTTTCAAAAAGTAGTAGGGATTTTAGTATGAGGTACCGGAAAAAGAGTTAGAGAAATAAATATGTGTAATGATATTATGAAGTACATGATTATTTAAAATTTTAAATGAAATCCATTAAATCAAAATTGAGATGAAATCAATCCATTCTAAATTAGATGAATGAATTTATTAATTAATGGATTTATTTAGAAAAGATAATTGTTGAAACAAGATTTCAAGGATATAGAAATTAATCCATCCCGGAAATCAATGATCTCTCTTTTGTCTTCAATTTCTTCAACTCTTTCTTTTAATATTATATATTTTCAATAAATTTTTCTGAAATCTAATTTTTTATTTACCAAATCATATAACCACTCTTCTTGAATCTGTATATATTCATATTTATGATGTACTTTTTCTTCATAAGACTATTTTTTTAAAATTGTTTGTTATTAATATTGATTTCCTCATTTAAATTTTTTAGTCTCTTTGCTAGGTCATCAAAATACCTCTACCTTCCTCCCAGGCCATTTAAAATTGTAAAATGATTATCGGTTTGATCTTTGTTAGGAATAACAATGTTATATATTTCTTCTATATTCATTGTTAATGAATGTAATTTTTCTTCCAAATCATACATTTCCTTCATTATATATTATAAAATATCATCATAAACATTGAGATCATTATTGACCTATTGAGAACACTTACTCAATTGGATACAATATTTTCTATGATCTTGATAAACATCATAATGGGATACGAATTTGGCTTGAAAATTGATCTATTTTTCTATCATCATTCTTATATTGTTTTCTTTTTTATTAAAACAATCATTATGGGTCTATCATCAAGACTATAGAATTTAGAAATAAGTTATTTTATTTTGGAGTCATTTCATGGTCTGAATAATAAAATCTACTCTTTCTAAAGTGGTAGTTCTTGCTAAGTGTGATTGATATTCTTCTAGATCTATAAAAGGTAAAATGCAAATTTTTTTTGATTTCTTATTGAACTATTCTCCCTTGTCTTTATTTCATTATTAAAATATTTTTAATCCTCCTTTACATTGTAAATCTCCATGGCATAAATATCAATACCATTATTACCATTAGCATTTTGGTTCTGGTTTATTTCATCCTTCTGAATGATGATTAGACTGGTTGAATTGATGGTGATTTTTGTTCTACTTGACTAAAAAATTTATCCATTTGAATTCCAAGGAAGAAAATTATTTTTCATAATCCTATGAGGTTATTATAGAAATAATATCGGATGAAACATATTTCTTTATCAACATTTTTATTTTTCATTTAGTTCACAATCCTTTTCAATTTTTATAGTTTATTTTTCAATATTTTCTTCTTGATATTGTCTTTCTTGTCGTTATTCTTATTTATCAACATATTATCCTATTTATTTGAATACACATTCTTTTTGAACACATTCACATGTTTTCTCAAGAACATCTATTTCAATATAACCTTATTCCATTTCTATTTGAATCACCTCATGATGTTATAACTCTAATATCAAATCATCTTTCTCAATGGGAACAAATTATTTATCTACAACAAATAATTTCCATTTTCTCTTATATAAGAAACATCTAAAAAGATAATTACTATTTCTTGAAAATATAATAAAATATATGGATTGGGTAAAACAACATTTGTAGAGGTGTCCCTAACTTCATTAATCAATGAATCTGCTAAGCATACTATTTGAAATTTATTTTATTATATCTTTTATTATTATTCTTTCTATATAATATTATCACCATTGATTTTAAAAGCTAATGATTAAACAAGGTTATGTCTGAATTGGGGATCTCCTTATTTTACATCACATTTTTTCATTATCCATTCACCCCCTACATAATTATATTGTTTCTTTAGTTTCTTTTATTTTTCTATATGGGTGTTATTATTTCTATTATTTTCAAACTTTTTAGCATTCATTGACCTAGAATAAGGTAATGCTTCCAATTCAAAAACTAGTTATTAGTTAAAATGAATATTTGATTTCGAATGAAATATTAATTTCATTATTTTTATTGTTGTAAAAGTTATAAGAATAATGTTTTCTATTACTTTATTAGAATTTATTCTAATTTTAAAATGGTTTATACATGACTCAATCATCTTATTAATCATATATGGAAGCATTAAACCCTGAGAAAAAATTAATTAGTATTTTATACTCATGATAGTAAAAATAATAATAACTAAATAAATAATTTTTATAGTATTTATAAACAAATTGAAAATACTGATATTATATAATTTCAATGTGTAACAGTCTCATTTTTTTAGAATTAAAACCCTAATATCCAAAGTGATAAAACTCAATGGTCTTTAATGGTATTGGTGACCTTCCTTGGTTCATCATCTGATACATTATTAAACAAATAGTTTCTAGCTCTTTATTTGATAAATATACATTCTTAATTAGGTATTTTATGAGATGGCAAAAATAAATCCCCTTTATCTACAATTCCTTGGAAACTGACAACTGTTTTAGATGTCACCTTGTAGCACTTCTCATATATTCACAATTAAAACATTTATTTTCCTAATTCTTTAATGAAAATTATATAATCATCAAAATCAATAACCAAATCTAAATGAAAAAATCATCACAAGGATCTGATTTTTCAACAAATAATGATTTCCAACCTTGTAAATATATTACTCTTATATCATACCAATCATAATATTTATATAAATATTTTTATACTATCCTTTCCATTAAATAAAGCAACATGAGGTAAACAATTAGGGGTTTCAAGGTATTTTCACTTGATACAGAATGTTTAGACATGAAGAAAATAATCCATTCTAGGAAGCTAAATGATGTAGTATATCAAGGTAATGAATTTGACATAGCAGATGTGGGGCACATGGGATGTCCCATTTATATAGTTGATCAAAGAGACAAATAGTCTTATAAAACCAATCTGATGGCTAGGATTTTATCTGACTTATATGATAATTGATAAAATATCTGAATAATTTTTTTAATTAATTTGAAATTTTTAGGTTTATGATTTTTTTATTATATTGGAAAAAAACAAAAAAAAATAAAGAAAATAATAGATAACAAAAAAACATAAAACCATTCAATATATAATAGTGTAAAAGAATAAAATGAAAGAAGAATACGTTTTTAGTGAAATATTTGGTATTATAGTTTTGTCTACAATTTTTAAAAAATTATAGATTCTGATTGATGTTAAATATTAGAAAGGAATACTTATAAAAAATCTTATTATAATGAATTGAAATGAAAACTCAAATATGGTTAAATGAAAACATGAAAAGAAAAAAATTTCAATTATGATTTTAAAAAAATCTTTAGCTTAATAAATTTTAATAATCTGATTTAAAAAAATACTTCAATTTGATATATTTACTAAATACTAAACAAAATAAACTCTAATACGATAAAATTTAAATGAAAACTCTATGTTTGAAAAAACTAAATGTTTTTTTAAAATAATCTTACGCCATCTCTTATAAAAAGGAGTAACTAAATGTAAGAAGAGAATTTAAACAAAACGTATATATGAAAGATTACATTACAATTATCATTCCTATATTTTGTTTGATATATTAAATTCTATTAAAAGGTAATGGATTTTTAAATATATCATCATGTGCGCTTCTATTCTGATGAATTGTAAAATGATATCTCCTCTTTGTGTGTGATCCTTATGAAATATATGCATAATATCTATTTGTTTTTAACATTAGTGATGTGTAGGATTTTTTCTTATGGAAAATGAATTAGTGTTACCACATATTATTTTAATTTTATTAATACTCTTTCCATAATTATTGATTGTGTTTTTCATTTACAATACTCAAGCACAATAACATCCAATTGCCACATATTCAGTTTCAGCAGTGGAAAGAGATATTGGGTGTAGTTTCTTAAAATACCAAAAAAATAATTAATATATAAATAACTTAAATGATCCAACATTACTTTTCATATCCATTATTCTACCACCAAAGTCAGCTTTTGAAAAAAAACTATTTCAAAATCTATTCTAGAAGAATCTAGAAGTCCTAAATCTATAGATCCCATTAGATAATGAAAAATTCATTGATGATCTTATAAATGGGATTCCTTTAGATCAAAATGTTACATTTCACATAAGAATATAGAAAATATTAAATATAGGGGACTAGAAGTTAAGAATAGTAAACCTTCTATCATAGAATAAAAAATTGATTGATTAACGAGATTCCCATCTTCATTAATATCATGTGTATTTTATGAATCGATTGGATTAGTAATGATTTTAGTATTATTTTTTCCATAAATTTAAATAATATATTTGATATACTTATGTTGAGATATATAATTACAATATGGTTTTAAAGAAATTTTGAATCCATTAAAAAATGTTAACTCACTCATCATAGTTATTTCAAACTCATATTTTATAAGAATTGAAAAAAATATCTTAAAAATTGTTGATTTGATATTAATATTAAGCCATCAACATATATTAAAAAAATTATAATGTTTTTTTATTAATTTCATTATAAGAAGCGGTGGATCTTTGGTTCCCATAAAAGAGTTGTTTTGTAATAAAAATCCAATTAATCTATCATACCACGTTCTGGGAATATTTTAGGTCTATATAATGAATTAGTAAGTTTAAAAACGTATTATAAATATTTTTAACATCAAAACCAGTTGGGTTTTCAGCATAAACATCCTTATGTACATATCAATTAATGAAATCACACTTGACATCCATTTGAAAAAGTTTAAAATTAGATAATGCTATAAAGGCTAATAGAATATGAATAGATTCAAGTGTAGACACTGGTGCATATGGATCTTTATAGTTTATTCCTTCTTATTTATTATAAAATATAACATCCTGTTTAACATTATTTCAAATGATTCTTCCATTTTCTTCACAGTTGTTTCTAAAAACCCATTTAACTCCAATTACTAATGTTTCATTATGACTTTCAACCAATTTACACAAATCATTCATTTTTAAGTCATTTAGATCTTATTGTTATTCATTTATCCAGTACTCATCACCTCAAGAACCATTAGTAATTTTAGTATCAAATTGAGAAAAAAGATATTTTGTTTCATATCTCAAGGAACATCAAGTTCTAACTAGATGATTCACATCACTAGTGCTACAATCACATGGATTATTTCTAAAAAATAACAGACTTGGATTTTGTAAAACATATACATAAATATAAGGTAGAAAGTATTATTTAGTAAATAATTTATAAATAATTTCTTGTGTTCTTCATCATTATAATTATATTCTAATAATGATGGAAATTTATTTTTTGAAGTTACATTTGAGGATGATTGTTGGATTTTATGAAAAGTAAAAGGGTCAGTTTCATCAAATTTAACATGTAATATTTTCTCAACAATACATGATTTTTTAAAAAAAATATATGCCTTATAAGTATATTAATAACCTAAAAATATCTTCTCATCAGATTTGGGTGGGAATTTTTTAATTTATATTTCCTATTTAAGATGAATACTTTGCATCCAATTAATCCGAAGAATAAATATTTTGGTTTTTGGCCTTTGTACAACACAAAAAGTGTTTTATTAATAAAAAGATAAATTAAATCTTGATTTATATTTTAAAATTTTATAAAAATAACTTTAGTATAAAATTATTATCAATTGAGTATTCACTCATCATGATTATTGTTATTTCCTGAATAATATGATTCCTTTTTTCAACAACTACATTTGTAGAGAATATCTAGGAGATAAAATGTTATGGTATATGCATTTTTACTAGAAAAATGTTTCAAAATATGAATTGAAAAATTCTCTACCATGTACCCTATTACATGTTATTAAGGGATTGTTTTTTTCATTATTAACTTTTTCTAGAAAAGATTTTAAATAATTTTATTTATATTTTATTGCTAAAAATTGACTCATGTATATCTACTTTAATCATAAATTAAAAAATTGCATAGTACATGCTACAAATAAATACATCTTTTGTGGGAGTAAAAATATTTAAGTGGGCTAATTTTAATGAATCAAAAGATGAGACATCACTAATATATTTAAATCTTGACTTATGCTAGTTACTGTATTGAAAAGGGTCAAAAACTTTGGATTTAAGCAATATAAACTCTAGTATGTCCTAAAAAAGTATTTTCTTAATCAACATAAATAATTTCATAGGGTTATAGTTTCTGAACCATCTATTCCATAACCAAATTGATCTTCTATTTCACTAAGGAATGGTAATTCTTGGCTCTTATGGTCTTATATGTAATGAGTGAAAAAAATTTCATGGAAATGGGAATAAATCATGAATTCATCTTGGGAATTGTATACTAACCATTTATTATTCATAAAATTCACTAGGTAAGCTAATCACATAATTTAATTTGGATTGTAAGGTTGTGGTTATGACCTTTAACTAATAGAACATTTTAAATTAGAGTATTACTGTCAATAACAATATTAAATATAATGATAATCAATGTTTTTTCATTATATTTCAATGTAACTACTACACCTTTCCTGTATATAATATTTTTAATGAAATTATTGTCTCTAGTATTATTTCTGGAACACCCACTTTCCATGTATAATGTATTATTATTGTTGTTACATTAATTGTTTTCATGAAACAAACATTCATAATTTTGGAAGCCAAACATTATTGGGTCCATAAATGTTAGAAAACAAAAGATGGAATCCATGTATATTTGAAAAATGGCTTTGTGAAATCTTAATGATTGAATTTTATTTAGAGAATAATTATTTTCCCAATTACCACCACATTCTCAATTTTGTAAAATAGGTGGATTTTTTTGGAACAATGAAGTTGTTACTAAAGACATTTTTTTTAAATTATTCCCTATTCCTAAACTCGTACCATAAGAATGAGCATTTTAATACATTTTATCAAAAAATTCCTTACCAGTAGAATAGTTACATAGATTTTTCTTCAGTGAATACATTTTATATTTTTGTTTTAAAACTAAATTATTATCCACGTATGTATTATTTTTGGAATTGTGTTTCCCAAAAATAGTTGTAGAACTACCATTTTCAGAAATTACCAATATTTTAAAATAGTATCTTTTAAGAGGTGTATTTATCCAAATGATTATATATATTAGATATTTAATCTTTTCATATATCAATTCGTAATTTATATTTCTCTAGTTTTTCATTAGCAATGTCATGTTTTCAAAAAAAATATAATATTAATTTTCTATGAGTTTAGAAAAGTAAGAAACATATCTAAAAAAAGGTAATGTATTATCATCACTATAATAGGATGATTATTTATATGAAGATATAAAATTATTTTCATCCGAAAAAATTTAATTTAATGAAATTTTAATTATGGAATCAATAGTGTGTAACTTTTCCATAATAAATTGATTTGTAATATGTATTTTATCAGGAATTTCAATATTCCACGAATATAGACTTTCATTATCTGAAGAATTAATTAAAGAATCCCTTCTAGAAAACTACCATGTGTCAGAAGCTTTTTATACTTTGTTACATTTTGACTTGTAAAACATCTTATAATTCCTATCAAAATGTCTATCCTTATTGTCTTTTCATTTCTGTTTGGTATAATCTTGTCGAATATCAAAATCTATTATGTACACATAACAAGTAACTTAATTATAGTGACCAAAACATTTCTTACATTACTATAACATGATATTAAATATAAAAAACATAATAGTATTACACATAGAGGATCCAATGTTTTAGTGTCTTGGCGAAACTAGGACTATACATAACAATTACAATATCAATCATAAACATATTTTTAATTCATTCTCCCATAGCTTCTTATTGGCACTTGACCTCTCCTCAGTACCTGTATTACCTGAGAATATACATCAATATAGGTGAGCTAAAATATTAGTAATAGAATATATAAGATAATATAACAATGGGTGAGTATAACCATAACATAGGAAATAGATCATGAACATGATAGGAATCATTAACAAGAGACTTGAAATGTGGCAATGCATAAAAATAAAACATCATGTCTTAGTGGTTAACTTCCACACATACTTGTGAAAATTTATAGCATCATTTCCACACATCATTTCAATTTTACTCTTGAGATTCATCACTTTTTGGAATGCATTGGAGTGCTGTATAATTCTTGGTGCACCCGTCACATTTAATCATTCATATTGTGCTATATAATTATGGGAGCACCCATAACACTATAACATTGTCATAATCATGCATGCCACATAGAACACATATCATAAAATGAACATAAATGACCCATGTAAAGGAATGTGTTTCATCTCATAAGAACACATTCATGAACATTGGGTTCCCAAAAGAAATTGGGAATAACAAACTTGATACAAGAAACATCCACCTTTATTGAGAAGTAAAAGGAGTGTTTTTGAAAGAAGATTTCTTTTGGAAAACATAGTATTTGACATAAAATCTAGTGGTGAACATGCATATCGAAGAATAGGTAATATAATGATGAACAAACTATTTTTAAGGAGTAATAATAACAAAAAATGGAGTGAAAGAGGGAGAACATGAAGGATGAAAGTTGGGTTCGAGAATTTCCCCTTACCTTGCATCCGAACTATTTCTTCTATTTAATGTCCTGGAAAATGACATTATATTATTTATATTGAAATTAAAAATACCTTTATACATTAATAGGTTTAATTTTGGTTTCATTAGGTTATTTTATTGGTATTTTAATGAGTTTTAGCGTTTAAAAACATTGTTTGTGAATGTTCGTTTTTATGGTTTTCTTCCGTGGTACACTTGTATTATTAAATGAATGTTTGTGTAGAACATGGATAAACATCCATAAATGATATTTCATGTTATTAATGATATTTTAAAAGTTTAAATGATCTTATAATGAATTATATTTTATACGATGTGGATGAATCATTAGATAAGAATTAAATGATGATTGTTTGGGTTAATTTGGGCTGTTTTCGACCCAAACTAAATTGTTTTGATTAATAATTTATTAATATGTACATAAGATAGTTAAAGAACATTAATTAGACATAATACATATAACATATTCTGGTTTCAACCATAAAATGGTTTCATGACAAGATCTGAATGAAAAAATGGAGAAATAAAATATTTTGTTCTTGATGGTGATAGATTAACACCCCACGAACAACATTCTCTTTTATAAAATAAAAGGAAGAAGAGTAGGGGGATGGATGGTATAATATCCCATTATTATCATAAAATTTTAGTATATGTATGAAACTGGAAATACCATACCATTTGGATGAAGATATGTGGGGAGAGAATAAAAGAAACATGAAATTGAATGGAAATTCAAGGAAGGAGGGAGGGAAATTACCTATTGAATCCTCCTCTTGAGATCCTCCTTAAGGGACATAGGATTGGTCTTTTGATGAGATCAGATGCTCTTGGATGTGGGGGAGGGGCTACAAAATATTCTTGGGTAGATTTTTGAAAATGGATTGATGCTTGTGAGGTGTGAGGAAATGACGGTGTTAAGGGTGGGTTTTATAGTGGAGGGGAGAGGGGTTGTCTCAATAAAAAATTCACTAGTTTGTTATTTCCCCACAAAAAAAGAAATAGAGAGTCTTATATGAACATGAATAGTAATTATTTCATGTAACCATTAACCAATTGGTCTTAAATTAGTAGAACATCATGCATGCCATTATAATTAGATTATTTAGCTTATTTTGTAAATTATTGTATTTCACTATTCATAAAAAAATCATGAATTTCAAAAAATTTCCAAAAATTCACCCAATCATTTTTTGATGAGTAGAATCCAAAAAATGAAGCCCAGTTTTAAAAAAATATTTTTCTAAATATTATTATTTTATTATTTAATTAAAATCATAATTTAATATCAAAAAACCAGTTTTAAAACTAGCATTTACTTATTCTAAAATATAGGTATATCATATTTTCAACATGAATATTATTTATATATTCTCATAGGTAAGGTTACTATTCATTATGATATATCACTATTCATAAGGGTATGTCACTATTCATAACGGTAGGTTACTATTCACAAAAAATTATGTTTTTCTTATTGGACTCCAAAAAACATACTGATCACAACCGCGTATCTCAGATTTTCGAAAATTGTAAACATAGAAGTAAAAAACATAATTTAAGAGGTCACATAGCACATATTAGTTCATTATGTTATGTTTTCATGTGATTTTATGACATATTATAAGAAAGGAATTTCCATCGAAAAATATTGGGTCATTACATTCTCCACCCCTCATGAAATTTCGCCCTCAAAATTTCATTTTACATAAACAGGTGAGGGTTCTTCTCCTTCATCACCTCTTCCAGTTCCCAAGTAGCTACTTCAAACTTATTGTTTCTCCACAACACTTTGAAAAGGTGGGTTTTCATATTGCGTAGAACCTTATCTCTCCAGTCTAGAATCTCTACTATCTACTCCTTGTAGGAGAGATCATCTTCTAGTAGTACCACCTATATGTATAGTACATGTGAGGGGTCCTGTATGTACTTACATAAAAGTGATATGTAAAACACATCATGTACTTGATCCATATTCAGTGGAAGTTCAAGCTAATAGGCCATGGCTCTTAGCATTCAATGATAACAAAGGGGACAATGTACATTGGGCTTAGCTTCACTTTTTCCCCAAAATGCATGATTCACTTCCATGGTGATATTAAAATGAACACTTTACCTCCAACATCAAACTCCAAGTCTCTTCTACGGTTGTCATCATATATCTTTTTCTCGACTTTGAGCAGCATTGATGTGTTTCTAGATGACATGACCATTCTTTTTCATCTCTTGCACAAGATTGGGTCTAGGTAGCTTCTGTTCTCCAACTTCATCCAAACAGGTTAGAGTTTTACATCGCTTTCCGAATAGATAATTATATGGAGAAAATCAGAAATCTCTAGTGGAAGCTATTGTTGTATGATACCTTAACCAATGGGATATGCTGATCCCATCCACCTTTGAATTCTAGAGAGCAGGCTCTTAGCATTTCTTCAACTGTCTTAATAGTCCTTTCAGATTGGCCATTAGTTTGAGGGTGATAGGCCATGCTAAAATTTAATTTATTAGTCAAAGCATGTTGATGACTCCTCCATAATTTAGATGTGAAACTTGGATCATGATCAGAGACAATTGACAGTGGAGCACCATGTATTCTCACCACTTCTTTCACATATATTTTATAAAGTTGTTCAAGTGAGAAATCATTAAAAATTGTGATAAAATGGGTATTATTGGTGACTTGGTAAACCATAACCCATATCACATAATCTCCCTTCATCGTCTTACAGAGACCTGTGACAAAGTCCATAGTAACATTCTCCCATTTCCACATGGGTATAGGCAATGGATGCATCAAACCTTTGGACTTCTATCACTCTGCTTTAATTTTTTGTGATACCAAGCACCTTGATATATATTCTAAAATCTTCTTCTTTATGATATCCCACTAGAAGTGTTCTCAGAGATCACGGTACATCTTGTTACTCCCAGGAGGGATAGAGAATGATGAGCTATGTGAATTGTCTAATAGATCGTTCTTTATCCCATGTGATGAAGGCATACAAAACCACGTTCCAAACCAAATCACACCATCATCGTCAATATAGAACTCATGAAGCTTCCATTACTTTACTACATTAACCCTCATTTTTATCTCCACATCATCCCTTTGTGCTTCCCTAATATTCTATAGGATGGATGGTTTCTGAATGAATTGGTAAAGGTTGGATGGACCATCTTCCCTTATGATTTCTAAATCGATCCTTCTCATATCCATAAAGATACGGTCTTTCTCAATCTGTATCATAGATAGATAATTCTATTCATTTTTGTTTAGAGCATCAGCTACCATGTTTTCCTTTCCAAGATGATAGTGAATAGAGAAATCGTAATCCTTGATTAGCACTAACCATTTACTTTGATTCTTGTTGAGCTCCTTTTGTGTGAATATATACTTTAGGATCTTGTGGTCAGTGTATATGTCACAATTCTTACCATAACGGTAGTGCCTCCAGATTTTCACGGCAAAAATCCTGGCTCCCAACTCTAGATCATTTTTCGGGTAGTTTTTCACATGGATCTTCAACTATCATGAGGTGTAGGCAATCACATTGTTAATTTTCATGAGAACACAACCCTAGAATTTTTTTAAAGCATCACTGTATATCACAAGACATTCTCCACTTTTCTGTAGTGTTAGTACAGGTGCAGTGATAAGACTTATCTTTAACCCCTTCAATCTTCTCTCACATTATTCTGTCCAAACATACTTTACCCGTTTCCATGTTAACTTAGTTATCGGTTTTGGAAATTGTGAGAAATGTCTCACAAAACATCGATAGTACCTAGCTAATCCATGAAAACTACAGATTTCTCTGACACTAGAGGGCCCGGGCCATTCCTCAATTTCTATTTCTTTTGAAGGGTCCACTGAAATTCTCTCACATGTGATCACATGTCCCAAGAACGTGACTTGTTACATCCAAAAGTCACACTTGCTGAACTTGACGTACAACTTCTCCTTTCTTAATGTCTCCAACAAAATTCTTATATATCCTTGATGTTCCTCCTTTATCTTGGAGTATATTAGAATATCATCAATAAACACTAACAAAAATTTGAGTATGTAATGTCTAAAGACTCTATTCATCAAATCCATGGATATTACAGGGGAATTAGTAAGTCCAAAGGGCATTACCAAAAACACATAGTGCCCATACCTTGTACGGAAGGCAGTGTTCTGAACATCTTTCTTCTTCACCTTTAGCTAATGATATCTAGAAAAAAGATCCACCTTTTTGACGAATTGATCACCCATTAACTAATCGAACAAATCATAAATCCTTGCAATATGATACTTGTTCTTTATGGTGATGTTGTTGAGTTCCTGATAATCGATACATAGATGCATTGTTCTATCCTTCTTCTTCACAAAGAGCATTGGTTCACCCCAAGGTGATGCACTAGGGCATTTTAACCCTTTGTCCATATGATCTTGGAGCTACTTATTTAACTCGTCCAGTTCAATTTGAGCCATCCTCTAGAGAAATTTTGAGATAGGAGTAGCTCTGTGTATGAGTTCAATTAAGAAATCTACCTCATGATCCGAGGGAATTTTGGATAACTCATCGAGAAATAAATCATTTTATTCACTCATGATGGGAATTTTGGCAAGGTTGGCACTTTACTTCGACTCAACCATTTGTGCTAGGTTTTCTTCTTCATAGGGAATCAACACCCACACCGTAGAAGGGTTTTTCAATGGAGATTCATGATCTTCCTTACGTTTATAGAGGAGCATGGGATGGTTCAGAATATGAAAAGATGTTACCTTTATCCGATAATTGATAAGTGGTCTATATAAAAAGAGCCAATCCATTCAGATTATAGCATCGAATTACACAAAGGGCTATATTATGAGATTCGCTGGAAGTATATTCCCATATATGCCAATAGGATAAGAGTCATACACTTGGTTTGTGATGATTTCACCACTTGGTGTTTTTATAGATACCTCTAATTCAAGGATTCGGGGATTCGATTCTACAGTTCTAGCAAACCTGTAAGATATAAAAGAATGCATAGAACTATAATTAAATAAGACGTTTTTCATTATTGATTGAATAGAAAGTGTACCGTGTACAACTTCATTATCTTGATCCACTTCTGAATTAGTGATGGAATATGCCTTCTCTTATTCCATTCTCTTTATTGGCTGCTGATGCTGATTACCCTCGAGAACTCGAGGTTTTGGGCACTAGCATTCATAGTTCCCTATCTCCCTACAGTTGTCTCATTGGACCATGGGTGGTTCTTTCCATAATTCCACAACATTTACCTTCCTTTTCATTTCTTCTAAACACTCTTGAGAATTGTGTGCTTCTTTCCCACACAGTAAGCACTTTCCCATCCCTTTAATGTAGCTCCCATGGTTTAACTTCCCACATTTTTTGCATGTGGGTCATTGAGATATCTTCCCACCTTTGTCATTAGATCCCCCGGCATGAAACTCCGTATTCCATTTCATATAACTATAGCCATGGTACCATTCTACAAACTCCATATCCACATTGATAGAACACCAAACAACCTCTTTATAACTCCCAATGTCTCGAATTGCAAGAGCATTTCGATGGTGTGGTTTTAATCCCCTAAAGAATCTATCAATTTTGCTATCATTTTTATAAAAAAACCTGAAGCGTACCTTGAATGCTTTGCGGGAATTCGCTTCATAGGTTGTGACAGATTTTACTTCTTTTTGCGTGATCTCTATTTATTCCCTCTCCATATTTGTGCAAGGAGTTCTTGGTAAATACTTGTTAAGAAACAATATTTTAATTCCTTCCCATTCCATCTCTTCAATTTCATCCCTTACCATGGTGTTCTTAATAAAGGTGCACCATTGATCGGCCACTCCATCTAGAGGTTAAAAAAAAAAATAGTCCGCTTCTCTATCTCAGAATATTAAAGAAAAAAAAAGATCTTCTCCATGGAGTTGACCCACTGCTCTGCAACTAGTGGATCAAAAGATCAACTAAACGTCGGTGGTCGTTTCCTCATAAAACACTCGATAGACTGTTGCTCCCTCTTTGGTGAAGGAGGAAGTTCCCAATTATTATGGTTGTTTTTAATAACCTGATATAGTTGGGTAAGCATCAACATAATGTTTGGAACTCCACCTATAAAATCATTGGGGATGTCGTTTGGGAAATTGTTGCATTGTCCCTCGAATGAATTATTGGCATGGTTTCTCCTAGTTCCCACCATTTTCTAAAATAAAAAATGATAGAAAAAAACATAAGTCAATAATTCATGAATAATTTATTAATTTATACTATTTATATTTCAATAATAACATATGGTATCCCTATGTAAATATTCATGTGTGGATATTTTTACTTAGTCTCATGCTAGAGGTTTTCTCTAGGGTTCATTAATCCTAATTCCTAAATTAACTAAACCTTGCCTCTGATAACAACTATAATGACCAAACCATTTCATAAATTACTATTACATAATTTTAAATATAAACAATATAATGGTATTAAAAAATTAGGATCCAAAGTTTTTGTGTCTTGGGAAAACATTTACCATACAAAACAATTACAACATCAAGAATAAACATTTATTTAATTTCTTCTCCCCTTGATTCTTATTGGCACTTGACCTCTCCTTAGTACCCGTAGTCACCTGAGGATATACAAAAAATGTGGTGAGATAAAATCAAAGTAAGAGGATATATATGAACAATATAACAATGGGATAGCATAATGATAACATAGGTAAAGTATCATGAACATGGGAGGAAGCATTAATTAAAGACTTGAAATGTGACAATGCATAAAAATGAAACATCATGTCTTAGTGGTTGACTACCACACATACATATGAACAATGATAGCATAATTTCTACACATAACTTCACTTTAACTCATGATATTAATTACTTTACCCAATGCACTGGAGCACTGTATAATCATGGGCGGACCCGTCGCATTCAAATATTCATATTGCGCTATATAATTCCGGGTGCACCCATCACACCATAACATTGTCATTACCATGCATGAAACATAGAAAATATATCAAAAATGAACATAAATGACCCATGTAATGGAATGGGTATCATCTCATAATAACACATTAATGAACATGGGGTTCCTAAAAAAATCAGGAATAACATACTTGATACTAGAACCATCCACCATTACAGAGAAGTAAAAGGTGTGTTTTTGAAAGAAGAGTTCTTTTGGAAAACATTTTAATTTAAATAAAATATATAGGAGAAAATTCATATCCCAAAATAGGTAATATAATTATTAAAAAATGATTTTTAAGGAGTAATCATACGATAAATTGAGTGACAGTGAGTGAACCCGAAAGATGAAAGTTGGGTTTGAGAATTTCCCCTTACCTTGTATCTGAACGCTTACTTCTCTTTAATGTAATATATAATGACATTATATTCATTAATTAGAAATTAATGATCTTTATATACATTAATAGTTTTAATTTTGGTTTCATTATGATATTGTATGGTCCTTTTGATGAGTTATAGGGTTTAAAAACATAGTTTGGGAATGTTCGATTTTATGGTTTTCTTGAGTGGTTCACTTGTATTTTAAAATGAATGTCTGTGTTGAGCATGGATAAACATACACAATTATATTTCATGTTATTAATGATATTAAAGAAGTTTATATGATTTTATAATGAATGATATTATATACCATGGGGATGAATCATTATATAAGAATTAAATGATGATTGTTTGGGTTAATTTGGGCGGTTTTTCGACCACAACGAAATTGTTTTGATTTGTCATTTAGTAATATGTACATAATATAGTCCCAAAATATTAAATAGAAAACAATACATATAGAATATTCAGTTTTAACAATAAAAATGGTTTCATTACCAGATCTAAAAGAAAAAATATAAAAAGAAAACATGTCATTCTTAAAGGTGATTGATTAGCATCTCACGAACAACATTTTCTTTTGTAAAATAAAAGGAAGAAGAGAAGGGGGTTGGATAGTATAATATCCAATTAGTATCATAAAACTAAATTATATTTATGATACTGGAGTTACCATACCATTTATATGATGATATCTGGGGTGAGAATAAGAAAAGAACTTTAAATTGAATGGAAATTAAAGGAAAGAGGAAGGGAAATTACCTCTTGAATCCTCCCCTTGAGACCCTCTTTAAGGGACATAGGATTGGACTTTTGATGAGACCAAAAGCTCTTGGACATGAGGTAGGGGATAGGGAATAAACTTGGGCAGAGTATAGACATGGATTCAAGCTTCAGAGGTGTAAAAAACGATGGTGAGAAGGGTTGTTTTTATAGTGGAGGGGAGATGGGTTTTCTAATATAAAATTCATTAGTTTATTATTTCCACACAATAAAAGGAAAAATGATTCTTAAATGACCAATAATTGTATTTTTATCTTTTGATCCCGAAATAATTGGTCTTACATTAGGTGAACATCATGCATGACTTTATAATTAGTGTATATAGCTTATTTTGTAAATTACTTTATCTCACTATTCATAAAAAATTCATGTATTTCAGAAAATTACCAAAAATTATCCCCAACCATTTGTCGATGTGTAGAATTCAAAAATGAAGCCCATTTTTTAAAAATAATTTTCTAAATATTATAATTTTAATATTTAAATAAATTCATGATTTAAATTAATAAACTAGTTTTAAAATAGTCATTTACTTTTTATAAAATATAGGTATTTCATACATTCAACATTAATATTATTTATATATTATCATAGGTAATGTTACTATTAATTAGGATATATCACTATTTATAAAGGTATGTCACTATTCATAAGGGTTGTTTACTATTCAACAAAAATTATGTTTTTCTTATTGGACTCCAAAAAACTTACTGCTCACAACCGTGTATGTCGGATTTTCAAAATTACAGATATAAAAGTGGAAACCATATGTTTAAAGGACACTTAGCACTTAGTAGTTCATTATGTTTTGTTTTAATATGATTTTATGTCATATTTATAAGAAGAGAATTTCTATTGAAATACATTGGGTTGTTATATTCATTATCATTCTTTTTATTTCTATCCATGTTAATTTTCTTGTAATGATACTTAATATAATTTTTACGAACCATATTACTGATTCATCAAGAATGATTAGATAATTCATTCATTAATGACTAAAATCAATTGATTTTGATTATATAATATCTTACTATTTATGTGTTGACTTGACAATATTATCATGAGTCTAATAATTTATCTAATTTGAACTAGTATTAAATGAAACTCCACCATTATTTTTTTCTTTAACTACATCTCTATTAAACATACCCTCATACAGAAAATGGGTTCTATATAAATCATCAAGAGTGAATTTTTTTTGTCTTCATTGATTCATCAATGATTCTCTTCTAAGAATCCCACTCATTGGGAAATATATCAGTTATCTTTTGAAAATTTATTTTGTATTCTAAACATTTTTATACCTTAGATTTTACATTATTGACTACTATCACAATCCATTGTTGAATATTTTCAACTGGTTCACTAAATGGGAATTTGAAAGACTGATAGTCAGATCTAAGCAATGCTCTAAAGGATTTGAAAACTCTTACGCTTTTAAAATGATCAATCATTACATTTTTTGAAAATACTATTATCATCTTTACTAGAATAAGTCCAATTATAATTTATTCTGGTCATAGAACATAAAAAAGTGTAACACTCAAAATTTTTATGGAACTGTTTTCGAATAAATAAAATTTAAATTTATACACACTAGGTCAAGAATTCATTTCACATGGAAAGGACATGGAATATGTTACACACAACATTTAATATTCATACGCTACATAGAACACCGACATGGGGTAATTTATATGGAACACTGATGTTTCTATGAATTATCATTTTATTGTTATTATTATTTAAATAAGATAATTAAAATGTAAGTGTTATAATTACTTATAAATATAATCATAACTCTATTTGAAATTTATCTTATCATTTTTTTATATAAATAAAACATATTTATAATAAAATATATGATTTTTGTTATAGTCCTTCTATGTTTAAAAATAATGTTTTGTTGAATGAACTAATTTTAATGTCCTTTTCTGAAAAATAATAAAATTAACTTGATATGTGTTTATAAATTTAATTTTACTACATAAAAAATATTTTTGAATTTTTAATGGTTAAATTATATTAGTTAGAATTTTTAGGATATTTGTGAGAAACATCGTTTTTTGGGTGAATAGTAAAAAATACAACATTTTAATTCAAAACTGATTTTAAATCTAATTAATTAATAAGGATAAATAATATTTTAATTTTTTTTAAATTAAAAAAAAAATTTTAAAAATGTAATACAATTTGGATTATTGAGAATAATTTTACATTGAAATTGGATATAAAAACATATCAAACTTTTGAATTTGTTTACTTTAAAAACTGCATTGTCTACCCAACTGCTAGGTTATTTTTTAATTAATTTATTCCACTTCTGTGATTAGAATTTTTCATAATGGATTAAATATTTTTAATAATCATAATTTATAATGTATAATAATATAAACATAATTTTTTACCCACAAGATTTTGAATAGTAATTAAAATTATTACATCAATTTTGGTAAAATTAAGATTAACTGAAGACTAGACAAAAACTTTAAGGCCCAAAAAGACATTTAAAATTATATGATATAAATTGTAAGAGATTTAATCAAAAATTATCCTTAAATTATTGTGTTTAGTTTGTTATTTCCTTTTTTAGTAAAAACATTGGTACACCTAACTTGTTTTAAAAGATGCCAAGTGGGTCCATTCCCTTTTCCTATAAAAAGTCCCCAACTCTACCACTTCATTACACCTATAAAACCTATAATGATTGACCATGTTATTATTAATAATCTTTCAAACAACCCTCTATTTTACCTTGAAGTCTCCCTTTGAGCATAAATTCTTCTTAGGAATCCTTTCGGCATAAACCGAATGGAGTTATCTGAATAAGAGGCAACACACTCTCTTATGTTTTTTCTATTATTTTATTTATCCACCACCTCCACTATCACTATTCCATGATTAAAAAAATCCTAAATATAAAATAATTTTTTTATTTTATGTTTTTAATAACATTTACATAGACCACCATTTATTTTGGTAACGAACATATTGTTTACGTGTACGATGAACTACCGACTCACTAAACGATGATTGTTTATTTTTCCGTAACCAAATTTCATAGTGTACATTATGTAGGAAAATATGTTAAAATATGGTATTTATTATATTTATTTAGGTATTTAATAATTTATTTCATTTTACACCACATATTTTTTTCTCTATATTTTTTGTTAACATGATATTTTCATTTGAGGAAGTGTAGACAACCACCCTCCTCAAAGTGATATGATTCGTTCATACAATGAATGTAATGAATTGAGGATGGGTCTAGTGAATATACATGATATAAATAATACATTGTAACAATTATATAAATATATAAATATATTTCATTTTTTTCTTTCAATATGACAATATAAACTGAAACATCATTCATGCATACGTACAACATATCATCTCCATGAACAGTGCATTCCAATTTGTAATTATATATTCTATAGATTTTAATAATATTCATAAAATATATATAATTGATATTTATATCATATTTTAAATTTTTGAATCATGATATAATTATATGTACTAGTGATATATCAAATTTCGACACATGCTAAGAATAAAGAAAATAATTCCCAAGTGAAACCCTAACATAGGATGTTTAAAAAGTGGGTAATATAAGGTCATGATAAAACTATATATAGTAATATATATAATAATATGATTTTTGAAAAGATTTATTGTAAATTTATATTTATTATAGTGGTGTTTTTAATGAGTTTGACGAGAGTCCATTTACAAGGTAATGGGATTCCATCCCATATTTTGTTTACATGAGATACCTATTATGTTCGTCACTCATTTCTTTTGTGTGAAGGTATATACTACCCATAGTTGTATTATATTTATCTTATACATAAATTTATGGATATTAACATATATATTTTGTGATCTTTCTTTAATACTGTTTATGTTTCAAAAGTTAACAATTTGAAAAATTAGTTTTGTCTCAATTTTCCTTCTTGGAGACATGTGTTTTTCTCCTCACCAAAATTCTTTTTAGAGGTGTATATTCTATAATTTTACATGATATATAAAAAATTTACTTATTTTAATGGTATTATAAGATTCATTTAATTTACTTTTCTTAAATTAAGAGTATAATCCAATGTCATGATGTTATATGAGTTTATTAAAACAATATCATCAATTTTTTGATTGTTTATGTTTATGCTTAATTGGATGAAATATTATAATCCATACCTCAATAAAACTCATAAGTTTCATTATAATATGTTTATTAAAGATAATACATGTATTGGTACTATTTTTCCACTATCTGGTAATTAATATAATGTTTTTATGTAAAATATGACCATCTCTATCTCTAGTTAGAAATCAATTAGATTTAAAAACCATGTTTTTAAATAGGTTTTAAATAATGTTTTCAAAAGTTCTTTCAAACAAATTTTCATGGAAAAAAAGAGTTTCAAGACGTTTTATGGGTTTTTACACTTTCAATATAAGTTTTCAAATCCATTTTTAATGAACTAGGGTTTCAAAATGCTATTATTTTTTAAGAAAAATTTTTAGTGCATAAAGGATATTTTCCTCAGAACTTTTTTAAATATTATTGAAACATTATTTATCTTCAAAGAAAATATCCATTGGTGTTACTCATGAAATTTTGGGGAAATTATTCAATGTTTCCATTCTATTATTTCTCTTAATTTATTATTCGTTGATGTCATGATTTTAACGGAAGCATTTTCTCTTTCGTAGGTTATATGATTTTGAAACCCTCTTTTTTAATGGGATACATTTTGATGAAATTATTATGAAACCTATCATTTTCCTTGGGATATGATATAACTACGTGTATATAATACCCATATCATATCATGGGTTATGTTTTGATTACGTATCATCATGTGTCATATATATGTATGATTTAACTATGAGATGGGTGGGACCTATATCTCCATAAAATGAATTGGGAAATGATTTTTATCTCATGATATATACTATTATGGTATTGGTAATGAACCTTGACTACTAATACATCCATATGAGTGAACCATGATCACCAAGACGGTATGGGGAGTTAACACATGCGCCAAATATGGACATGGAAGTGAAAAATTACTACAAATATGGTATGGAGAGTGAAATCACACAACCAATTTGGGCTTGGAAGTGATTCCTTGGATAATATGAAAATAATATAATATATTCGTAGGTGTCTACCACAATTCCATGTTTTATTCCTATGTTATGATTTCATGGATTTTGTCCTTTATTTCTATATGATTAATTTCTTATGAAATTAAAAAAAATGTGTCAGGATTCATGTATATGATCTTTGATATGAGTGGTATGATATTATATTTTCATGATCATGTTTCTAATACCCTTATGATCAAGATTATACTTGTATATATCCCTTGTTTAACCTTAATAAGCATTTGAGGTCACCCCTTTATATCCTTCAAGAGGTTATGAATATATATATTATGTTGGATGTGTCTACGAAGGGTTCTATTTAATAAAAACATAGTGGAAGAAAATTTAGCTCACTTATGTATCAATGTTTATGCATCCATGTTTCCAAAGGTTCAAGACTAGTACAATCTTTCAGATTTTTTGTGTGGACTATTTACATGATTCCACAAATGATATGTAATGTTAATGAATGAAAATAAAGTCTCACTATAGTTTGTTTTAGAGAGATGGCTTAGATATCCTTTAAAAGATATGATAATAAAACCTTAGTGATAACCCTAAGGTAATGTATATTTTTAAGTCTATGGATAAGTAAACGTATAAGATAATATCTTGGAATTTTGGTAATGGATAAAGTGAGTGGTTTCTTAGGAATAAAACTATATCAGGATACTACAATTGGATGTGGCTCTAGAAGAGATGTACCTTGGGGTAACATCTCTTACAATATGTCTTCATCCCATCTCAGTGTATTCTAGTACATGAAAATGGGTCCTTTTGCACACCTGGTTTGACACTCCCACAGGATATTGTTTGGAAATTTACAAACTCTTCATGAACCATAATGAACGATTTAAGTAGAAGTTAACTATTAATAGCCTAGGATAAACATAAGGTGTACTATATTAATTATGGTGTCGTAATTTAGACATTTTATAAGTGAATTTTAATTATTATGTGGTTCCTTAATATGATAATTGTTTCTTACTCTATGATTTTGGATTAATTCAATAGTTAGAACCCAAAGGAACCACATTAATGGTGTTTATGATTGAATATGAAACCGTTTCCTATTGAGAAACTGATTTTTTATGGGATATTTAATGAAAAACCTCATTGTGATGATCAAACATCTTTCTCAAGAAATAAATAATGATGCACTACCAAATAATAAAAATACGGAACAACATTTTTTTGAGTCATTCATGAGTCCACATTCCTTTAAGGGGTCATATGATCATTTTTTTAAGAAAAATGGATCAGAACTACTAAACATATATTCTCCATTCACTAATGTTCATATCATGATAAATTGATTGTAGTTGTATATCGACGAGAAGGTGAAGCAGATCAGTGGTGGACACAAATAAAGAATAAAATCCACAAAGATGAGAGTGAATACATAGAATGGGATGAGTTTATGAACTATTTTTTGAATAATTACTATCATTGGATTCTCCATACCAAGATGGATATATAGTTCATTGAGTTGAAGAAAAGGGATGATGAATCAGTTGGTACCTACGAGGATAATTTCATGATACTTGCATGGTATGCTTCAGGAAATATCATCCAACCAAAAAGTATAGTCGATAGGTTATTCGATGTCTTAAATCCAAGTCCAAGAAGTGTATTTTCCATAGGATACATTAGTATATATGAATATATTTTGCATTGTTCAATCATGGTATAAATAGAGGTTAGAGTCACATATCAATCACATTGTTTTGATAAGAAGAAAAAGATAGAGTTTAATAGAAAATATAAAAACCATTAAGAGAAGAATATCAGCTTCCCTTTTTTTGTATTCATGGAAAAAATCATGGTGGAAATTTCTTTCAGGGTTCTAATAACTATTTTATGTGTGTAAGGGAATGCCATCTTGTATTTTATTGTAGGTGTAATCAGAAGAAGTTAGCTCAAAATGATAATGGGGAGAAAAATATATAGAAATCACCTCCTGTGATTCATAACTACAAGATTATGGAGAATACGAATAATTCTAACCACATCCCAAACCCATGGGATGGTGATGATGATCAAATTCAACAACCTCTTAATGTAAGGGGAAATGGGAAATCGCATGATGTCGTTATTTTTGATGAGAGGTGTGATGAAAACATGATAAAAGGTACACATACTATCCACACTAGAATAAATTATGTCATATTTGATTCTATATTTATTCCACCTTTAATTTTTAAATAATATTATAAGGGTATTTGGATTACACCAAAACAATTAGTTATGGAATTAGTAGTGAAAACCCCTAATGGTTCAATGATTACATCTCAGGTCTATGATTTCTCTTCTGTTAATGTTTGTTGGAATTCACTTCCAACAATTGATTTCATTATTCCATTGGGTTAATTTGATGTCATCTTAGGAATGTCTTGGATTTCTCGGCATATACCCCACATCAATTGGCAATAAAGGGAAGTTACTTTTGATATTTAAAAACCTATTATGATCATTCTTCCATTAGATTATAAGTATAAAATTCATATAGAGATTAAAACTATTGTATAGGTTTTAATTAACTTTCAAAATTGTTGTTTTTCTCAAATGTCTAGGGAGAAAAACAATATTATTGATATGATTGTTTTTTTGGATTTTTTTGATGTATTTTAAGAAGAGTTTCCTAGTCATTCGCAAAAAAAATAATTTGAGTTCTTTATAGAAGTCATAACAGGTTGAACACCAAATTAAAATACTAAATATAGAATGTCACTGATTGAGTTTCATGAATTGAAGAATCAATTCCACAAAAACCATGATAAGGGATTCATTCAGCCAAGTGTTTCACTTTGGGTTTCACCTATACATTTTGTAAAAAATAAATATGGAATAACGAGGCTCTACATTGATCATCAATAGTTGATCAAGATCAATTTAATGAATAAGTATCCTCTCTAATGTATTTATGACTTGTTTGATCAACTAAATGGAAATCAATACTTTTATATGATTGAAATCCATTCTATATATAATAAATTTTTGATCAAGAAAGAGGATATACCCAATAAAACATTTCCTAAAAGGTATAGAATCTATGACTATATAGTGATGCCTTTTGGTTTTACTGGTTCCCTTTTGATATTCATGTATTTTATGAATATAGTCTTTAGAGATTACCTAGATCATTTTTTGGGATTATTTATAATTGATATTCTTATCTATTCAATGATAAAGGAATAAAATGAAGATCATTTGAGAAGTGTTCTACATAACATAAAAAAAGATAGGCTATATGGAAAATTTAGGATGTGTGAATTTTGGATAAAAATGTTTTCATTTTTGGGGTCATATAATCTCAAGAAAAGTTATAGAAGTAGATCAATAAAATATGGATGCTATTGAATATTTTCATAGACCAACAACAGTGACTGAGAGAAATTTATTTCTTGGTTTATCTAGTTATTATTGAATGTTTAGGAATAATTTCTCATCTATGTCTAATCCTATAGACATGTTAACTGGGAAGGGTTTTAATTTATCTAAATGGTTGAATGTGACGAACTTTTAAAGGAGATAATTAGAAGGTTAGTCACTGCACATATTCTAACATTTACATGTAGTGTTGAATGGTTTGTAATATATAATGATGCATCCAAGGAGGGATTGAGATGTGTTCTTATGCAGAATCACAATAGTTTAACATTCACTAGAAAAATTACCCAACTCATGATTTGGATATAGCAATGTTAATTTTTTCATTAAAGATATGAAAGAATTATAATTATGGGTAATTGTGATATATATATATACTGATCATAAAAGTCTGAAATATATATTCACACAAAAGGAGTTGAATATGTACTAGGGAAGATTGTTAGAGTTAATAATGAATAATGACTGCATAATATATTACCACAATGGGAAAATGAACAAGGTGGAACATGCTTCATTTCAGAAGGATCAAGATAACTTATCCATGATGAGGATCACAAAATATCCCTTAGTTATGGATGTTCAAAGGATGGATCTATAAATCTTGAAGGAAAGTAAAAATATTATCATTCTCAAAAAATTTTAAACCCTCTATCATAGTGAATATTAAGGAGGCATAGAAGGAAGATATAGAGTTGAAAATGAATGTCAGAAATGTTCCTTAATTTAACCACAATCAGGAAGGAATGATAAGGTCCATGAACCATGTATATGTTCCTTTCATACTAGATTTGAAGAAGGAGTTGTTTGAGGAAGTTCGCAGTTCTTCATTCTCTATTCATCCTCGAAGTATGAATATGTATAGGGAGTTGACATAATACTTATGGTGGGATGGTATGAACAGAGATATCCTAGTGTTTGTATGATGGTTTGTGGTATTAAAACAAGTTAAGGATGAAATAAAATAGTCAAAGGGGATGTTTCGTCAACTACCAATACCAGAATGGAAATGGGATAACATCACTATGGATTTTGTCATTGGACTACCCAAATCCTCTAAAAGGATTAATTCAATATATATTATAGTCAATCTCTTTACAAAGTTATCATAAGAAATTTCTATTAGAGAAGACATATCTCTATTAATGTTCATGGAAATACCTTAAATAAGTGTTAAGGTTACATAGAGTACCAAATTATATTGTATCATATCAGGATATGAGGTTTTCCTCAATGTTTTAGTGAAGTCGTCATCAATAACATAATACATAATTGAGTTTCAGCACTACTTGTCATCCTTAGAAATATGTTCATTCTGAAAGATCAATTCAAACTGTAGTGGATAAGTTGATATCATGTTCACTGGATATCAAAGGTGGTTGGGACCAACAGCTTTATCTAGTGACTTTTTATATAATAATAAATATCCCTTGTGAATTTAAATAGAACCTTATGAATCCCATTATGGGAAAAAAAATTAGAGCGCCAACGTGTTGGACTGATGTTGGATAAATAAATCTATTAGGACCTGAGATCACTGATGAAATGGTTGACAATTATAGTACCATTCAGGAGAATACTTGGGAAGATCAATGTCAGTAGAAAGGTTTTGATGATAACAATCTATGTAGCATTAATTTGATGTTGGTGAAATGGTTTTTCTATGAATATGACCCTGTAATAAAGTTATGATACTATTGAATAAAAGGAAACTAAGACCTAGGTATATTTGTCCCTTTCCAAATCTTGATCATATCAAGATAGTAGAGAGTCCCTTGGAACTTCTTCAAAATCACTCTCAAGTCCATGATGTGTTCAGTGTATTCTCTTAATGAAGTACATACCAGACCCTTCACATGTGATGAACTCATAGGTCATAACATTAGACCAAGATCTTTCTTTCTTGGAGTAACATGTTGAAAATAATATTCTTACAAATAATGTTCTACGAAACATGTGCACTCACCTTGTAAATTTTGTTTTTAGATATCACATATTAGATAAAGATATGTGGGAACATGTGGATTTTATGAAGTAAATGTATCCTTATCCTTTTACCCATGTGATGAATTCTTGAGGTGAAATTCATTATAAAAGGGGTAGAATGTTTCACCTTGATTTTATGTGGAATTTTTTTTGAATAAATTAAATTTTCATTTATATGAACTAATTCATACATTCCTATCATATTTCATGGACTTGGATTATTTAACACATAACATCGATATGGTGTATGTTACACAGAACAACAACTTAGCATAAGTTTCATTAAACTTTTATGTTTCTACAAAACATCATTTTATTATTATAATTATTTAATAGAGATAATTATAAAATAATCATTAATAATAATTTTAAGAATGGTAATGAAAAAATTTCAAAAAATATTTATAATATTTTTAAAAAATAAAACATATTGATAATGAATGATAGGAGTTTTGGTATAATCTTATGTGTTTTAAAATAAAATTTTCTCGAATAATCTACCATTAGATATTTGATTTTATAAAATAGACTTCATTTTTATATTTATAATTTATAATTTATTTTATGGTGATTTGTTTTGATTTTTATGAGATGCATCATTTTTGGATGAATATTGAAAAATACCAAATTTAAATTCAAAAATGCTTTATGATCTAATTTATTTAAAATGGTATTTTTTATTTTAATTTTTTTTAAAAGTATAATTGGATAATATTTTAATAATTTAGTGTAACTTAGTTCATTGAGATCAATTATACATTGATAATGGATATAAAAACTTAGAAAACTTTTAAATGTTTCTACAGTAATGCCTCGCATTGTCGACCTGAATACGAGATTAATATTTAATAATTTTTATCCACCTATGTGATTATAATTTATTAAATGGATTTACTATTTGGAAGGAAAAATAATTGTATTTTCTAATGAGTTTTACATAGTTTTTTTCAAAAACAAATTTAGAGATAGTAATTAAAATTACTTACATCGATTAATGTAAAATTAAGCATCGTTATAGACTAAACAATAAATATAAGACCCAAAACGACATATAAACATAACGAAAACTAATTTTATGTCCATTATTTGGAAATTAAACATTTATTATTTGAAATGTTTTGGTGTTTTATGACATTTCCTAGGAAAAACCGTGTGTTCACCTACCTTGTATTAAAGAATACCAAGTCTGTCCTTTCCCTTCTGTATAAAATCCCACAACCTCTCCCTATTGTCCACACCTATCTAAACTCATAGTATCAGAAAATTTTTCACAATTCACTTCAAAACATTCCTCCATTCCTCTTTGATTTCTACCATTGGTCATAAAGTCATCCAAGGAACCCTTTTAGCACAAACCAAAAGGAGTTACCCAATAAAGAGGTAACACCTTCTCTCAAACTACTTTTTTTTATTTTCCTTGTAAAGACCATCCAAATTATTTATTACATTATTTTATAAAAAAAATTATCCCAAATATACTAGTATTTTTTATTCTATGGGCTCAACCTAAACTTACATAGACATTCATCTAATGGGTAACAAACATATTGTTTACATGTTTGAAGAAATGTCGCCTCACTAAAAGATGAATGTTTATTTTTACCTTACCACCTCTCATGGAAGACATTATGATATAAAATATGATTATATATGTAATATATTATATTTATTTTTTCCTTAATATTATTTATTCATTTTTACAACACATTGTTTTACTGTACATTTTGGGTTAGTACGATTATTTTGTTTAATGATGTATGGAATACCTCACCCTAAAAGTGATATGATTCATTAATAAACTACATGGAATGTATTAAGGATGATTTTAGATAATTTAGATGATATATAGAATATAAATACCGTACATTAATAATAATATACATATATGAATATTTTGTTTATTTTTCTCTATCTTTCAATCGGATAATAAAAATAGAAACAGTGTGCATTTATACATAAATATTACCTTCTCCATGAATATTTTATTCCAATGTGTAATTATATATTATATAGATTATTATAATACACATATAGTGAATATAAATTATATTTTTATCCTGTTTTACATTCTGGAATCATGATATAATTATATGGATCAATGATATAGAAAATTTGGACACATGCGACGGACAAAGCGAATATTAACCGAAGGGAAACCATAACATAGGATTGTTAATAGGAATGTAAAATATGGTTCTAATAAAAAAAATATAGGGTATTAAAAAAATAATATGGTACTAAAAAATATTTATAAAAAATTATTTTTATTATACATGCGTTTTGAATGACTACGATGAGAGTCAAAACACAAGGTAATGTGAATTCATCTCACTATGTATTTCGGGGAAATACGTGCAATGTTCACCACTCTTTAATTTTGTGTGGTGTATGTACTAAAAATGATTGTATTATATATATATATATATTATATTTACTTTTATGGGTATTCAAATATCCATTTTAAGATCTTAAATTCATTGGGTTTATGTTTCAAATGTTACTAAATCTGTAAAATTGTTTTGTTTCAATTTCCCATGTTTGAGACTCTTTTTTTAATGCACCGAAATAATTTATTGAGGATAATATACTTCCATTTTAAATGATATATCTGGAATTTAATTAATTTAATGATATTTTAACCTTCACGTAATTTCAATTTCTTATATGTAGGGTATGATCCCATGTTACCAAGTTATAATATTTTATTAAAATAACCTCATCACTATTCAAGATTGTTTATGTTTATGATTCTTTTGATGAAATCGTATGATCCATCACAAAATAAATCTCATGAGTTTCCTAATCCTATATTTATTCAAGAAATATCCATGTATTAGTACCATTTTTACACTCTTTGGTACTTGATATATAAAATTTATGTAAAATCTTTATTTCTGTCTATCTGGTAGGAAAATAATTGTATTAAAACATCATGTTTTAAAAAATGTTTTCAGAAATTATTAAAAATTATATTTGAATCCCATTTTCAAGGGAAAAAATCTTAAACACTTATTCTTGTTTATAATGTTTTATTTTTATGTTTTCAAATCTATGTTCGAACAGAAATGTATTTATAACGGATATATGTTTTAAAAATCATTTTCATTACAGAAAGAATATTATCCTAATGAAATGATTCTAGAATATCTTTCAAAATTATTTCACATCGTGGATGAAATCCATTGGATGTATTCATGGAATTCGGGGATTTTTTTTCTATGTTTCTAGTCCTATTCCATTTATAAAAAGATTATGTTTTAATATCATTATTTTGATTAAACTCATTTCTCTTTCATGGGTTATATGCTTTTGAAACATGATTCTATTTATGTGTTATGTTTATGAAGAAATGATTATGAAACATATCATTTTTCATGGTTTATGATATGATTACATGTTTATAAAACCCATTTCATTTAATGTGTTATATTAGGATTACATATGATCTTGTGGAACATGTATATATGATTTCATTATGAGATGGGTGGGACATATATCTCCCTCCAATGAATTGGGTAATTATTTATATCTCATTATATATACTAAGATGGTAATGGAAAAGAACCATGACTACAAAGATAGCCATGGGAGTGAACCATGAAAACTATGATGTTATGAGGAGTGAACCTATAATACCAAGATAGTCATGGTAGTGATGCCTTGAAAACTATATAAATATTATAATATGTTCTCATGTGTCTCACACAATTTCATGTTTTATTCCCATGTTATGATTTCATGGATTATGTTCTTTATTTCGATATGATTCATGTCTTATAAACTGCCAAGATTTATGTCATGATACATGTATATTATCTTTGATATGAAAGGTATTATCTTCTATTTTAATGATCAGGTTCCTGTACCCTTATACCCATGATTATGATTACATATCTGTTTTTTTTTACCCTTAATAAACATTTTATCTCACCCTTTTTTAGGTTTCCTTCCCTAGTTTATGAAGATATGTAATATATTTGATGTTTATATGAAGGGTTCTAGTTATGAAGAAACTAGTGGGGGATAATGTAGCTCAATTATGTATATGTGTTTTGGTTTCCATATTTCCAAATGAACATGACTAGTATGGTGTTTGTGCATCTGTCTGTATAATGTTTTATTTATTATGTCAATTTTATGTAATGTTAATGTTTAAAAAGAAAGGGTCACTATATAAAGTCTTTCTAACTCTATAATTCAATTTATCATTTTTTTCTGATTTTAAAATTTGTAACATCCTTGTTAAGATCTTGTAAGCTCTAGAAAACATGATGAAATTATCCACACTAGTATTTATAATGAATGTCTTCATTCTATATCTCCAATACTCATAATAGTCTTGATAAAAAATCAGGGGTCTATTTGGATTGGGGTTATCTATTGAACTGACATTGTGACCCGCCATCATTAAAACAAATACAACAAAATATATTCCACAATACGCATTAGTGTACAAAATAATTATAAAATTATAAAAAAATTTAAAACGTCAAGAAGATAAAGGTAGCTAGTATGATCCGTGGAAACTTCATATGATACAAAATGTAAGAATAATTATAATAGAGTCTTGGATCTAATAAATTTTTTTTTGTATTGTAATGTATATGAATATGGATAAATATAAGAGTGGGGTGAATTATAATTTTATTGAAATTCGTTTTTAATAATAAAAGGGACTTATTTTTACAATGTTAAGCATGTCATGTCCAAAAAACCTATTTAGTATTTAGATAGTAATCAAACATGGACCTTGGGTCTAGTGAATAATGTATTTTAATCGTGTAGACTTTGATATGTATTCCATATGTCAAAATAATGAAATGATTATACATCAACATCATATTAAATTGTATTCTTTAAGTAGTGGTAATGTATTTAGTCACTAAAAAATTACTTTTTATTGAAAATAAGAAGTTAGGGAGGTCTAAGGAGATGAATCACTTGGGAATATATTGTAAAAATAAGATTTGAATCATTAAGAAGAGATCCATGGTAGTAGAAAATGTATATGATTTTATTGGGATCACATTTACTAGAATGAATTTCTGCCGTGAAGTTCCCCTCCCTCATGGTGCATGAGATCTCAATGATGTTTCCTAGAGGGGATATTAATTTACTAATGTAATACATTATAGCCCATGGAACAATATGGTTACCTCTCAGGATAAAATCAATAATTTGGGTGTCTGACGATCTAACCATGAGGTGAATGTTGTTCAATCTGCAGACAAGAATACTACTGATCATGGCCTTAAATTCTTACCTTTATGGAGTTTTCTGTCCAAAAGAAGTTAGAAAAACCAAGAAGAACCGAAACATTTTTGTATCGAACCAAGTCACCTCTCCGCGTAGCCCCATGGCTATAAGAGATGCCCATATTTAGATTTAGGACATAATAGTGATGCCTCCACTTAACCCATTATCCTAATTATATAAGAACTCTTCTTGGCTTGTCTATTACTATGATCAACCCACTACTGTAGGTTTAAATATTGAAACCTGGTTATAAGGTACCCAACCCTCCAATTGATGCTAAGCAAGGATATTTGAGAAACAAAAGTGTGTAACTCAATCATTGCCTACACATGTTATTAGCCTCCATATTTATCCAACACACCGAGGAGAATGCCATACCCTAATGAAAAACATCAGGCAGACACTTCTCAGACCCCTAAAACCATGAGAACAGCGAATATTACATTTCATCCCCAAGATCAGAACACCCCAGCCTCCACCGTATGAGGTCTCATGAGAAGGAAGCCCATTCACTTCTGAAAAAGATTTTCCATGTTGTCTCAATTAAAGGATTCTCACAATAATATCAGTAAGAATCCATATATACATCCTTCCACTAAATGTTATCATCTGTAGTATTATCTTTGTTTCATATCTCCCACACTAAAAAACATAGAGTGCAAAATGGTTTTGCCTGTGTAAACATAAAATAAATCGTAATTGATATGGTTTTGATAAATCAGAGTATTATAAAAGTAGTTATTCTATTATAAATCATATAGAATCATAAAAAAATAATTATGCATTCACCATAAGATATAGGGAAGAACAATAGTATAGTAATTAAATCCATTATGAAAAACAAGATAAAAATATAATGATAAATATAAAAGAATTCACTTTCTATTAAAAAGGTAGTGGAAATAAAAGACTTGTAATAAAAGAAGTTAAATAAATGAGTAAACTTATTTTAACCCAATGAGTAGGTTATCCAGTATCCAAGAATAAGGTTCCCTTTTAATACTTATAGTAAATTGATTCTTTCCCTTACCATAGAAATCACTTGATATGATGATCGGTCAATCACACTATCCTCAGTTTCCCTCGATAACATGATCAACTTCTCTTCCTCACTATCACAAATCGCCCTCGATTCTATGATCATCTTATCTATCTCTTTATACTTGTGAACCCTCTATATAATGATCATATTCATTGTCTCGTTTTCCCCATGATCCATCGATCATATTAACATGATCGATCGTTAAGATTAGAAACTCATAATGATTAGAAGTATGTGGATCAAGTAGTTCACTATTGTTGTCTTCAAAGAACTTACACACTAATATTTTTTCAAATTAAAATGATCATCAAATCATGTAGTGTCTCTACATGTTCCTACCACATCTTTTTAACTCTTCAAATGACCTTGTATTTATAGGAAAGCTTTCAACAATCATCTTGATCATCTAGAAGTCATATTTTCTCTGAGTTTCTCCCATGGTCCAGGATATGTGTCATTTCAATGGACAAATTATAATAGAATGGCCAATATTGTTTTGATATACACAATTTTCAGTGTATAACATATTTTTTATATTATACATACTATTGTATGGGTAATAAATGGTCATTAAAATAAATTATTACGATATATAGTTACATTATGATACATTTATCACATCAACCATCATTATAAAAAGAATGATAAAAAAGTTATTTTTTACTCATTAAACCATATTATAACAAAGATAAAAGGATTATGTTTTATTTTGAATATATTTTAAATTGTTTTGGACAAATTTCATATTAAATTAATACCATGTTTGTGATTTTCAAATCAAAAGTATAAAAATAGTCAAAAAAAAATATTTTGACTCATTATTCTCGACCTTTTTAGAAAGCACAAACCACATATCATAAATGAGTAGGAATAATTGAATCATATTTAGAAATGATAATTAAACTTATCTCTCCCCCTATATTCATCATAATTTTCAGTTTATTTATGTACACAAGGGATATAAATATAATTTTATATTCAGAATATGATTCAATGTTCTAATTTAATTTATCTTTTTTGGTTTGCACTTTCCAAAAATAGAGGAAATGTTAAATTAAAAGTTTATCTTATTATCCTTTTCATTATTTTATTTTGGTAATAAATAAATATTCTATTTAATTATTATCTTAATTGTTCAATAACTTTTATAATGTTTTTAATAGAAAACATGATATTTTTAGGATACTATGAATCATTTTTGAAGAGTAACAAAAATTTACTTTTTCATTAAGATTATCAAAGTGGGACTAACTATGATATGTTTATCATAATGAGACTAGATATGAAATTAATCATAAAAATCTTTATCATATTCAACATTATGAGATCCAATATAAGATCTACTAATTTTTTCTTTCCTACTAACAAAATATTATTATTTGGATTGATATAGGTATTGATTAAAATCATACTCAGACTCAAATAATTTATCCCAATAACCATTTCGTGCATGTAAAATCTTATCTCTAATTTAAGAAATATTTTATCAATGAAAAAGGTTTATATCGAAATGAAATTTGATATTTTTTTATAATATTATTTTTGAAGTGCTTGGTGTCCTGGTCCTTGCAAAAAACATGGAGAAAATATGACCTTTAGAGGATAAAGATGACTGTATAAATCCCACCTATAAATAACTAGTTATTTAACGAGTTCACAAGAAATGGTAAAAATATGTAGAGAAACTTAGTGAACTAATAATAATTTTAATTTTCAAAATTCTATGTATCCAAAAGATTTTATTCTTACATGAGTGAACTACTAGTTTCTCATACCTGTAATATTTTTGAGTTTGTAATTGTAACTAATGACCGTGTTAATATAATCGATGACTTGCAGGGATAACAAGAAAGATAAGAAAATTATAATATCAAGAGATTACATAGGTAGTAAGATATGGAAGATGATCATCATATTGAGGAATCATGGAGATACCGAGATATAGAAACTGATCATCATGTCAAGGTCTTTCGAGTATAGGTAGACATACCGATCATCATACCTAGGGCTTTCCCAAGTAAGGGGAAGACAAAACTTCATGTAAGTATAAAACTAGGTACCATAATCTTGGGTTATTGTATACCCTAATATTTGGGCTAAAATAATTTTATTCATTTGTTTTACTTCTTTTTTACAAGTTATTTATATCTGCTTCATTTGTAATAGAAATAGAGTTCATTTTTATAGATATTCTATTTGTATCTTGTTCATCAAAATAAATTTAATTATTATACAATTTTTCTACCATGTATTACTTTTTAATATGTTATTATTTGATTATGATTATATATGTATTAATAGAGAATAAATAATTTTAAATACTCTAATTTATCAGAGTTGTTGTGATTATGATTCATTTCATGTTTACTCTGATTAAATCATTTTCTATTATAAATACTATTAAACTCTGAATATGTTACCATTCTTACTTAATACAATTATATAAAATGTTAGACTAAAGTTATTTACTTATTACAAATTATGGAATACATATCAAAAGATATTTTATTACGATACTTTTTCCATTGGACCCAAGGCCCAAGTCTGAGTTCCATTTAAATACATAAGAGGTTTTATGAAAATGATTCATTTAACCTTGTTAGACTTTGTTACTTTTATTATTATAAAGAAATTATTTTGTTAACATAATTCACCACCTCTTGTATTTATCTATATTCATATACATTGTGATCCAAAAACTTTAAAACATTTTAACATTTTTGCGACAAAACAAACACGATCAAATTAAAATGATAAAAATTACCAAACTAAAACACACATGGAAAACACATCAATTACCACGAAATCAATGATTTTTTCAAATAATATTTTATAAACATGTGATAGAAGATTATTAGTAAATCATATATTATTTGAGATATGTGATTATGTTTCTTTTATAGATTTATAATAATTCTACATTTTTTATAATGTAGTTTCGTAAACTTAAGATGGATGTTTGACTTGAGAAATGTTTTTTTGTTATGAAATAGTGGGATCCCTAGACCCAACTATGCAGTAAATTTGATTACTATATCATATGTACAATTAGTTATTCATGATCTCTTCATACCATTATAGTAAAGATTTTACATTTCCTACTATTATAATGGTAATGTACAATGATTAATTGTTGTATCGAGAGGTTATAGTAGATCCTGGGCTATAATGAGAACCTCGAGATACTATGACATTAATCATAAATATATATGATCTGTAATCAAGATACATCTTACTGAATGGACATAGTAAATGTTTTTATATCTGGTGATGGGTGCTCATAAGCATTGACACTTCTTCTTATGAAGTTCGCACTTGGTGATATGTAGTTGTGAGATCATGAAGAATGACCTTCCAATAGGAACACTCCATGTTTTGGGTGTCATTGGTCATTCGTATATATAGAAATGTGTATTGGTATCCTAACATCAGACCATTGCCAATGTGTATTATTAGATTATGTACTTTGATGCAAGGAAAAAACTATGGTATTGAAAACATGGTGAGGTAGCTTGTATTGGGTGCGTCGTTGGTGTTATGACATTGGTTGGATGGTAATGAAAGTATTTGTGGCTTCCAAGTTTAGGGAGTTCTATATCTCAGGCCTAGTTGATCAGGATGGTGCTACCTTAATATGTATTTGGCCAAATAAGTACAAAGTTAAATCCATCAGGATAGATCAACAAATAATAAAGCATGAAAAGGAAGCTCACAAAAGTTTATGTCCTTCTTTATGAGATATTTAATGACAAAGAGATTATAGTACACAGTCAGTGTTCATAGGATGGTAGTCGTTTCTATGACTATACATATCACTTTAGGGGACATGATAAGTTTCTAGTATCCTCCCTTGGCCTATGGATTTGTTTCACTACTATCTAGATAAGGGTTGAGAGGTTCACTCACAATAATGTATTCAAGAATCTGCACTATTCATTTGAATAGGTATATGGCCGTAGTGGGCCCCACCATGGGGTCTGAGTATTGTCCATGTTGTTGATCACCCAAATTAATTAAATAAATTCATTAATATTCAAGTTATGAATATTAGGGACTGAATTTATTTAATGTATTTATGAGTTCAGTAAATTCGAGAAAATATTAATCGAATGAATATTATTTTAATATTCAAGACTCATTTCATATTAAGCGGGACAACAAGTCGAGTTAAATGGATCAGTTTTTATCACATAATAAATTTTATACATATTACAAGTATGTGATATAATAAAAACAATATTTGTGGAGTTCAGTTTGTCAAAATTATTTATCTAGTGGATGCTGAAACAAACAAGGTTTGGGGAACCGAACCGGGTATGTCTCAAGTCCACTATAAATATAGGAGGAGTCTCCCTCTTATTTTTTGAAATTCAATATTAATTGATTCAGGAAATGAAAAATTTAGAGCCTCTCTCTCCTCCAACTTCCTAGAGAGAGAAATTGTTGATCCAAGTGTTTGGATCATGATCATCATCAAGCATCAATGGAATCTCGATGCGGTGAACATTAGTACATCAAAAGAACCATCAGATCATTGCTCTACCTCCTAGAATTTGACGATCAATGCTCTTGAGGGTTTTTAAGAACGTGTAGACGATCTAGAGGCTTCCTACTTTGGATCCTTTATGTGAAAATCACCATTAACTAGTTGTAGTCGACTGCAGATTCAGATTTGAAATGCATACATTTTCATTTTTATTTTGTGCTATTTACAATTTCTGTGAGATCCTCAGACCTCTCTTGGGCTTGAATTGTCGGCGTTGACAAGTACCATCGATCCGCCTATGAAAGTTTTAAAATCCATTTCCCACCATAATTTGTTGCGGGCCCCATATACTTTTAGTGGTATCAGAGGGATCACGTAAATTTTCTGAGCCTATAAAATTAAATTTACATTAAAATTAAGTAGACGGTTCAGAAATAGTCTCAATGATTCAAATCGTGCATCGATTTGATCTCGAATGGATATGTTGTGGCCAATTTAATTTTTCTAATTGGATCGAAATTTGTTTTTTGATCTCGGGTTCTATTATTATTTCATCCTATTGAACTGATTAAGTTTCAATCAGTTCATTTGAAATAAAACTAATTGTGAAAATTTTAATTTAAATATTTTATAATTTTCATGATAATTTAATTATAACAATATTATTTCTTTTATAATTATTATAAAATAATAAAAAAAATATATTATTTCATTATGAAAATTTTATTATTATTAAATTCAAAAGGCTATCATTATTCCTTTATAAAATAATGGAAAGACGTTGAAAATAATTTTGGGAAGACTTGATTCAAAAAAATAAAATGGGAGGAAGACTTATAAAGCGGCCTTAACGTTTTTAATAAAAAAGTGATAAAGGAGAGGTAGGGTGGGTTAGAAAAGAAACTATAAAAACTCATAAGGGGTGGTGCCTAAAAGAAAAGAAAATAAAAAAATAATTGCGAAAGGGGGTCTAGCGGACCCCTGGCTCCCCGGGCAGGTTGTGCACTAGATGTCGGTGCCCTCCCCTACGGTGTACCGAGGTTTGTTGTTGGATCCCATTGGATCTAGCCTCCACCACCCAACCCATGTCACGGGATCCCTGTAGTAGCACGACATGGTGCAGATGCCACCTACCTCCTCAACCCGGCCACCAGACGACACCGCCATCTATGCCTCGGTCCTGGCCTACCTAGAGCCATCGGCCTACCGGGCGACCCGTAAGTGCCTCCACCTCCCTCGGCTATGCCCCTCACAGCCTGATCCCACTAAAGCCCTTCCAGACGCCTCACACCCGGCACCACCGTTGCCTCCTGGTGGTCCTCCTAGTCTTCCTTGGCATGCAACGCTGTAGAACAATGGGCTCCTCCTACCCGGCTCCTCGTCCTCCTTCTCCTCTCGGCTGCCCGCTCCCTCTGTAGCTGCTACCAAAAAAGTCAGTGCCACCCGAAATCCTAGTTGCCTCCACCCAAATCATGTTTCCAGAAACTGGAGCTGAGGATGCCACCTATCTCTACCTTCCTACTCCCATGCGACCTCACCACCAAATCGTCTCCCTTCATTGTGCCCCGACCGACTGGAAGCTCCCCACATGGCTTCCTGAACTCTTCCTCTTTCGAGCTTTCCCCATGAACTGGCCACCTCCAAGCTGACCTCTGGAGGGCACCACTCCACTCGCTGGACCGCCATGCGGTAGCCCGTAACCCCTTAACACTGTAGAGAACATGTGGCTCCCCCCCTCTTAGTCGGACCTACCAAGGATGCTAGCCTCCCCGACGTCTGGGGTCGTACTGTCCAGTGGAGCCGCACCAGTCAAGAATGTACACCTTCAATTTTCCTACATGTTTTTTATTTCTAAAAGATAAAATTTGTTGTAAAGTGTTCCAAGTGGGCCTACCCAACCCGGAATGGGTTTTGGGCGGATTGGCCCAAACCAGGTTGGCTATGCTTGGCCCTGCATAGGTTTGGCCTGACCCGCACAAGCCATACAATAATGATTAGAGAACCGACCATTTAAATTAATCAATACTAATTAAATTAATTAATTTAAATTTATTTAGTTAAATTAAATTATTTAAAAATATTATTTTTTTAATTATTTAAATACCAAGATATATAAATTAATTTAATTTTTTAATGAAATTAAATCAATTAATTTAATTTAATTTTTACATTAAAATTAAATTAATTAGAGGACTGCTAATTAATTAAATGAATTAAGTTTATTAATTTAATTTAATTTAATTTATATTACCATAGTACATAATTAATACAATTTAATTTTATCACGCTTATTTTACCCACATTCTGGTTTTGAGCACCGACCCATGTATGTCACATTTATTTTATTAATTATTTAACTGTGTGATGCTTTTAATTAATTAAATGGACGTTCTATGCATCATATTTAATTTCGGTTAAAATGTATATGGGTCTGCATGCCCGATTTTACCTGATGTACATTTATCCCACTAGTTCCCCTCACCTGCGTGTGAGTAATTATTTTACATTTGATGAAGATGATGAAAGATGTGGACCCCACCATAATGAGGCAGTGTTCATTGTCAAAGAAGATGCAAGACGTGATGTGGAAACTGCCAAGATGAGGTGATACTCCAGATTATAAGTCGACATACAAGACTAGGGCAAGCTGCATTAAAATCCAAGCTTCGACTCAGGTACGATATGCTTAGGTTGTTTAGATTATCTTGATAAGTCGGGTAGTAGTTTTCCATTTTGAGTTTATTTATTATTTTATGCATTTTAGAATATCAAGAAAATATATAAAATTATATATAATAAAATGCATAAAGGAGTGGTGTATGCTTTTCTATTAAAGTCTAGTTTTGAGCATGACAACATAGATAAACATGTTTAATAGAAATGGATATCATTCGTTGAGAGAAACCAATAATACCCTCAAAGAATATATCATGTCACAACAGCCTTCCATCAATCAAGTGCTAACAAAACTGGGTGTTCGAGGTGTCGGTCATGCCATAGAGGATTGTGCCTCCTATTAATGGGGAGTTCTTATTAGGGTGCTGGGTTGACCTAACTAAAATTATAGCAAAGAAATAATCATATCTAGCTTGTTGTAATTTTAGAGGCAAGCATTGAGTAAAACAAGAAATGATTTTTGAAGTTGGGACTTCACTTAGTAGATCAAGGAACCATGATTTAATGCGGTTGTCCAGCCAAAATCCTACCTTGGACCCTCCGAGTAGTGGCGTAGCCATATATTGTAGACTATGAAGGAGTTTAAGGATTTTTTCTTCTAGAATACTCAAGAGTATTTCGATTCTAGTATAGAGGGTTCCTAAAATTAGATAAATTAGTGGGAGACATTTAATGATTAAATTAAATCAGTAATTCCACGTTTGGTAGTCAATATTAAATGTAAAATCTTCTAAATATTATTTTTATAGAATGACAGGCAACACCACAAGTAAAATTTTGATAGGTATTGGGAAAAGATAATGTCTAAACAAGAATGAAATTCCATGTATAGTATAGGTTCTCTTGCACATTATTACTTTATAAAAAATTCATGTTTCTTATGTCCCAACCTATAAATCAACCTCAAGAAGAAATGGTGTAAATGCTTATAGGAGACTCGTGGATTAATCATATGATGGTTCTATTATAATTCCATAATCAACGTTTGATGTTAGTTGTGGTCACTATATAATGACATGGATGATGTTACATGTAGTCTCATCTCCAAGAAGTTTTGAAGGAGAATGTGAGGCAATATTTGAATATGATGATTGCCCTAGGTTTGTGTAAAGTGAAATACAGTAAAAAATATTTCAAGTCATCCCATTCTTACACCTTTTACACCTAACTACTATATTTTTTTAAGGATAAAAAGGAACACTATAGAGTAAGCGCTTCATTGCCTTTATGGTAAAATTTGCAATTTGATATGAATATTAATGGCCGCACAATCTTTTGTTCTTATTGAGAATATAATGAAGGAAATGGAGAAAAGGCATATGGAAAGATACACCAAAGGAATTTTTTTCACTTCCTTCAATGAAAAGTGGTTTGTTATTTAATCGAAGGTTATTTCCATCACATAATGAAATAAATTTGTAGAATATTAAAAATGAAATAGATTGAAATACTAGAAGCAAGTACCGACTTATTGTTTTGTTGATATTCATAAAATAAAAGTATTGTTTTCTCACATACTTCTTGGGTATTTAAATACAATATGATTTTCACCTATATGTATTGAAATATAGAAAACACATAAGTAGAGAAACATTACTTGGATTAAGGTATCTTCTCCAAGAATCTTAGAAAGGGTGATTCATAGGTTAGCGATAGGAAACACGTAACATTAAATTGACTTGTAATTGACTCAAACTGAACAAGTTGATGAGTATAACCAAAAAAATTTATCCCATGTGCCCATTTGGACATGATGATGTTTTATTCCATGTTTTGGAATGAATGTTGTTTGTATTATCATACTCAACAAATAGTTCACAACAACTTGAATCAAAGGCAATACATGATGAATATAAAATGTAAGATCGACCCAGTTGTGGCAGTATAGTTCTTTGTCATGTAAAACTAAAAGTCAATGTCAAGAATATACCCAATATTGTATTTTGGATTCAAATAGCTAAACACCTTTGGTATTATAGAAATCTATAGTTTAGAAAAGGAAACCTTTAGAAATAATGGTATTCCACAAAGCATACGAGGTATGTTCAACAAGAGACTGTGAACTATTCCAAAGAAAAGCTAAAGGGAAAGATACTTTATATGATTCCATTAAGTTATTAAGGAATTTAATAGTGAAGTATATATATGGTCAGAAGATATGAGTTGCTTCAGATCGACATTTTGAAGAATGTCTTGACCATGCATGCATCTATCATGATAATGTAGCGGTGAGCAATTCCTAAACGTATGTTACCTTATCAACATAAAAAAATTGATTTTCATAAGGGGGATCGATGAGGAATATTACATTTTAACATTTATCAAAAAAACATAGTGTGGAAAAATTCCAAAACACACCTTTTATACATCAAAGTAATGAAGTAAGTAGTATCATTGTTACAACCTACACAAACTTCCATTATATTTCAAAAAATGTACTTTGGAAATAAGTGTGTAAACCCATAAAAAATACACAGACTCAAATGAAAAATTAATATCATACAAGTCGTAATATGATTAAAATCCATTACATCATAGGACATGTGTTAGGATGCAAAGATTTTGTTAATATATAAACTAACATGAATCAAGCTGAACACATGGTGAATATAAGTAATTATCATAACAATTTCGTAGAATATTACATAAATCCCTATTATAGAAAAGATATAGTCAAGTATTGGATTTCATTTCTATATAACAGTGTACATCTTTATTAGAGACAGTGGGAGATGAATTCAATTGAACATTGTCAATACTCTAGAAGCCCAAATAGAATGAATAGGAACAAGTTCTATAAGTACATGTGAAATAGGCATGTTCAAGTGATGCATACTGCGTTTGAAGGATAAAACCATGGTGATGGTTTTATATTCACCACAGCCGGTGATAAATTATTCCTTAAAGAATAAAATTTCCTACAAGTTAGAAGTTTATAACAGTTATCTTTGACTGACATGATTAATTAAATTTCAATAATGGATTCCTTGTATCAAATTTAAAAGGGGCTTATAAATTGAATATTGCGGTGCGAGTTCAAATGAAATGATACGTGGATATTAATATCTTGGTACTAATAAGGATCAATTGGTTATACCAAGTTGGTATGTATAAATCCATTCGAATTTAACTCGTCATAGATAACTTCTAAGATCATTAAATTTTTCATTGGTTGTCAAGATCATCTTTTGTTGACGATTTCTATATAGCACAACCAGAAACAGATGATGACATGACATGATTCCAATGTATTTTTCATGTTATAAAATTTAGTTCTGGATTAATGTTGGAAAAATGATCATTGAGAATTCATTTCAAATGAATCTATTCCATGTATCTACCAAAGGTTAGTGGGAGCACCAACGTTTTCCATGAGAAATATGTTCAATAACATATGGAAAACATATCTAGATATTACTGTTAGATAAGACCTGGTTAAAAGTAATTATCCAATAATTGACTTAATATTGCAAATGATTTTCTCAGGTACAAGATCCACTGAAGTATATATAACAGTTTCATGAACCTAGTCAATCATTCATAGAGTGGCATTTTATTTATAAATTCATGTTGTAAGAATTGATGTTCAGAATTGTTACTAATGTCACGTGGCTTAATCTCTCCTGGTTAACATGATCAGATCATGGGAAGAGATTAATGTTGTGAATTGATACTATATGCTTCAGCGATGGATCAATCGCATTTTCCATGCTATGTAAAATAATTGATATTTCCCAAATATAATTTGTTGTAGGAAGATATCAATTGTTACTAGGATCGCTGTATGTTATGTAGTAACAACTATCATCATGTACTTCAACGAGTACAAATGTTATGTTCCTGGTATATGGATAAGAAGGTATACTAGTTATGGTGGGATATAAAGTAGTAATCCTTAGATAAATTTGTTAGAGTATTGCATTTAATATTAGTTGATGAGTGATTCAAGCTCATAAAATCTTGTGGTAGCCGTACCCTCAAATACTAAGTAAGTTAAAAATTCTAAGGAATCTAAGAAGTGGTTATTAATCACAACGATTTTTTCCAGTTCATGGAATCCCAATTAATGAAAAATGTATTATCATAATGTGAATTATTATTTTCTTACTAACCAAGTTGTCAACTTATGACAATGGAAAAAGTGATATACTCGGTGATACCTTATCTTGAGAAGTTTTATTCACGGAAATGAGGTTGAATACAACAGATATTCCTAGCAGCAAAAATGTGATTGTCCCAGCAGTTAAAGCCATTACTCAGCAGATGCTTGATTTTTTCATTTGAGTAGCTAATATGTTTGGTTAGAAAGTTGGCTCTAGTGCAAGTGGGAGCGTTGAAATAGTTAGTTCCCTAGACCTAACTATGTAGTAATTTTGATTACCATATCATATGTACAATTAGTTATGCATGATTTCACCTTACCATTATATTGTAGATTTTTCTGTGTCAATTATTATTATGGTAATTTATCTAGATTAATTGTTGTATCGAGAGGTTATAGTAGATATCAGGCTATAACGATAACCTACAGATACTGTGAAATTATTCTAATATATATATGTTCTATATTCTAGATACATTTTACTGACTGGAATCATTAGATGTTTGATTATCAAGGGTTGGTGGCTCATAATCATTGATAATTCTTCTCATGAAGTTCTCACATGGCGATCTCTAGTTGTGAGATCATGTGGATAGACCCGCCAATAGAAACACCACATATTTTGTGTGTCAATGGTCTTTACTATCTACAGACATGCCGGTTGGAATTTTGACTTGATACCATTACCAATGTGTATCATTTGATTATGTACTTTTATACAAGGTGAAATCCATGGTACTGAAATCGTGGTGAGGTAGCATGTGTTGGGTGCGTTGATGGTGGTATGACATTGTTTGAATGGTAAAAATAGGATTTGTGGCTTCTAAGTTTAGGAAGTTGTATATCTCTGGCCTCGTAGATCATGGTGGTGCTACCTTCATAAGTCTTTTTCCAAAGATTTACAAAGGTAAATCTATTCAGATAGATCCAAAAATAATAAATCCCGAAAAGGACGATGACACAAGTGTGCATCCTACTTTATGATATATTTAATGAGAAATAGATTATAGTACATAGGAATTGTTCTTTTAATGGTAGTCATTTTTATGAGTATCTTTATCGATTTAGGGGTCATGATGGGTTTTTAGACTCCCCCATTGGTCTATGGATTTTATTCACTACTATCAAGATAAGGACTTAGAGGGTCACACACAATAGTTTATTCAAGAATCTTCCCTATTCAGTTAAATAAGTATATAGACCTCGTGGGCCCCACCGCGAGGTCCGAGTGTTGTAAAAGTTATCTATCACCAAAAGAATTAAATAAATTCATTAATATTCATGTTATGAGTATTTGTGATTGAATTTATTTAATGTATTTACGTGTTCTTTAAATACGGTAATATATTAATTGAACGAATATTGCTTTAATATTCAAGGATCATTTAATATTAAGAGTGAAAGAGAGTTGTGTTAAATGGCTAAAGTTTTATCACGTAATATATTTTATGTATATTAAAAGTATTTGGTAAAATAGTAAATAATATTGGCACAATTTAGTTTTTCAAAATTATTTATTTAGTGGTCGTTGAAATAAACGGGGTCGGGGAACCCAACCAGGTATTTCACATCTCCACTATATATATATAGGAGGAGTCTCTCTCTTATGTTGTTTATGTCACTATTAATTCATTCAAGGAATGAATAATTGAGAGCCTATCTCTCCTCCTGCTTCATAGAGAGAGAAGCTATTGATCCAAGAGTCCAAATCATGATATTCATCAAACATTAATGGCATCTTGATGAGGTGATACTTAGGACATCGAAAGCACTATCAGATCTCAATTCTAGCACCCAGAATTTGACGATCAATGGTCCTGTGGGTTTTTGAAGCAAGTGTGGATGATCTAGAGGGTTACTACTTTGGATCTTTCATCCGATGATTGCCATCAACTAGTTGTAGTCTACCACAGATTATGATTTGAAACTGGTACGTATTCATTTTTATTTTGTGCTCTTTACAATTTACACGTGATCCCCAGACCTCTCTGGGGCTTGGATCGCCTGTGTCGGTAGTACCATTGATCCAATGATGATAATTTTAAAATACTCGGCCCACCAGCTTCCATTTTGGTCCCCAGATCCTTTCATTTGTTTTCATTTTTATTTTTATGAGACATACACCATATTCACCATTAATTAATTTTTTTGGTGTGAATACTACCACTTTTGATGTGTTTTATCATAATTATATTTCACCACATTTTATTTAATGATTTCATTGAAGTTATTACTTTCCAAGTGGTTTTGATTTAATAGTTACCAAATTTGTAATGGTTTATTTCTGAATCTCATCATTATTTGGGATTTTTATTATTTATGAGTCCCATGGTAAAATTAGTTAATATTTTTATCACAAAATGACCTTTTTTATTATAATATTTTTATTAAATAATTTTTATGTAATAGTTCCATTTTTAAATGTTGGTACTTAAAATGACATTGAAAATATTTTAAAAATATCTAACATTATTTCAATCTTAGATCAAAAAACTTTTTTCATCAAAATCATTAATTATTGAAAATGTTTCAAAAAATTTTAACCTTTCAAACTGATATATTAATGAAATTTTTAAACACATAAACATTTCAAAAAATGTTTTTAAAAGAATAATTAAGTCATTTTCAAGTTATGGTCGGTTTTTATTTTACTAAAAATGTAAATGAAATCATTATTTTAATATATATGTCCTGAAAAGTATTTCTTTCCACCATTATGAGTCAATTTCTTATAGAGTCTATAAAAGTTTTTAAGGCATATTTTCAATGAAATTTTTTTATAATATTTTTTGAAATATTTGTTTTAAAAGATAATATTCAATGTATAATGGTTATTTTCCTCAAGAACATTCTAAAGGATTGTTTTATTGAATTTCTATTCCCTATTGACAAGAACCCATATTCTACCTAAACGCCACTGGGGTTATGTTGTATTTATTCCATCCTAATAATTTATCCATATTCACAATCATATGTTTTAAATGGGATCTATATTTTAATTACCAATTTATAGTTAACTATGGAAGGTTATGTGATTATGTTTATTGGATTGGATTAATTATTAACATTTAATGAATTATTTTTTAATATGAATGTTTATTTTAATTGGGATTCACCCCATTCATATGAGGAATTCATTTCACTAAGTAAGTGATGGGTGTAGCCTTGTTATAGATAGACCCATGATGTATCGACAATTCGTATGAGACAAATCATTTCACCAAATTACATTTGATCCTACCCTTATATTTAAACAGTTTTTAATGTTCTTAAAATTGTAATTATGATGTTTAAAATTATATATACCCTATTCATCAGATTAGATATCGATATCCACGTGATTATTCCATTTGTTTGAATATCTAATGATATATTTTATGATTATGTAATTATTTATATGAAATTATTTGATAATTATATATTTACCCAATATTGTGACTACTTTATTGATTAAATTTAATTTATTTAAATTATTTACCTTTATAAATTGATTATTTTTATTTATTCATAATAGATTTTATTTTATGTGGTCCCTTATTGAGCATCTATGTTTACCTCTTTCTTATGATTTTTCCTAGAATTCTAGGAAGTGTTCTGTGATAGATATATAGAGATACACAATAGAGAATAATAGAATTATTAATTAAAATAAATTGTGTATTAGATTTTTTAAAATTTAATGTAAATTTCAAGTATAAAATTATTTTACCAAGACAATTGAACTATTAAGTCCATTGGGATGTAATTCCTTGTATATAGTGACAATGTAATAATTTAACCACCAGATATGACTACTAGTGTCATGGTCTTTAAATTAAACAATCCCGTTATTATATTTAATACATTTTCTAACATATTTTTACAAAACATTGGTATAGAAGAAAACAACTTTTTACTGAAAAGAAAAGTCATTTTAATTTTCCATAAAAAATATTTCATGTCTTCTAATAACATAAGGTAATGGAAATAAAATGGTAAAAAAGTATTCATAATAAATAACAATAGTTAAAACATTAATCATTATATTCATAGATATATCCTATGATTTCATCCTCATAAACTAAATCCTAAACAACCTGATAATCGATGGGATAAAAACATAACATTTATAACAAATTGGTAACATTCAAACCAAAATCCCTATTGAATAATGAACATAGTATGGATAATTATATCCCATAGATTTCCTGAGAATAATCATTTAATAAAATTATGGATATTATATAGACCACAAAATGGAATTAAGTGTTGTATATGACATGTGTCCCATAGAAAAAAAGTGAAATGAAAATCCCTTACTATAGATCTGACAACCGTTGTACGCGTTGGAACTTCTGGTTAAAAAACTTTATATTTGTTAACAATTTTAACAAATAATAATTATATATATATATATATATATATCATACCATACACGATTTACTAAAAATCTTATATCACCTGTATATTAAAACTTCTTTACTCAAATCACTATTCCATGTGATATCTACTTCGCTTTTCATGTATCCTGTTGTTTGGTTGTTTTTTTATTTTAATTTTTCATGGTTCCATCATCTATTTTTATTTAATAATGATATAAATTTCATATATATTAATTATATTAATTTTTAGGTTCATTCATAAATGATAGATTATGATAAATTAATTACATTGTTTATGGTGATGGCGGGTCATATATATGCATGAACAATGTTTTCAGTTTTTTCATATTGAAAAAAATTATGGTAAATATATAATATAATTTGTAAAATTATTTTTATATCATAAATGTTATATGTATTCAATAAATACATTTTATTTATATTTATGTAAATAAAATTGAAATCAAATCATAACATTGCATATAGATGGTAGTCAACCCATACGCATGGTCAACATTATCATTTTATAATCATTTAGATTTTATAAAGGTAAATAATATATTATAATTCTAGGAGTACAATAATTTACTACGTATCATATATAATCATTAAAAAAATCGTAATACTACTCAATAAAAAATGTAATGAGAAATGAATTTTATCATTAGGTGGGGATGGTAATTGATGCATATGCATGAACGATATTTCCACATCCAATTTGAAAGAAATTTGTCGAATAATGGTGGATTCATTATTTTAAAAGAAATAGTATATTAACTATACTTAATTTATTTTTTAATGAAAAATTTAACATATAGAGATGATATAATAGAATAATTAATTAAAAAGTGAATGATTACAGAGATTTCATCTTCTTGGGAATATCACTTGTTGATGTCATCTGAAGGGGTTAGAGGTTGATATTTTGGGAATACCAGAACATATAGAATGTTTTAGGAATTGTAGAAGAGAAATTTTCAGTTTCTTTGAGGTAGATGGGTCTTGTTGTTTGTAAAAGAGTAAGTAGGGGTTCTGTTTTATAATTCACGAGTAACTTAGTCTATCAATTTCTTAAATGATTAAAATATATTAACTTCATTCTCAAGAAAAATGATTAGAAAGATCCTATAAATGGGTATGTGAAGATATTTTAGACGATTTATTATCCATATATCATTATTTATTCATTTTTTGATTTTAATGTATTTTAATGAAAAATTATTTTCGTAAAATTTAATCATATTCAATTTAGGGGAAATTTTAATTAATTTGAATTAAAATACATTAATAAAAATATTGAATTTGAATATTTTCATTTAAAAAACACTTATATCTCAAATAAATATAAAATATTCTTCACACATATTTTTTAACACCCTAAAATTATAAAATAAAATCATTGTAGTTCTATAACATATGTGATACACAACACTAAGTTTAATAAAATCAACACATATTTTTCTTTTAATTAAATCTATTTGATTGATTTTGTAACACACAACGCCGAATCTAAATGAACCATAATATAGTATATAATTATAAAATAACCCTTAATTTTTTTTATTAATATGACCATTAACATTATTAAAATTATGGTTATTTTTGGACTAACATAAAAATAAGAAACTCTTAAATGAAAAATAAATGTTTTTTGAAAACACATATTGTTTCTAAAACATAATTTAGTAAAGAATAGTTCACATAATAGAAAATAAATTTCTACAGAATATATAAAATTTTTGATAAATTTTACATAATTTTATAGACCATAATATCAAAATTATATTAGGGTGATTTGGTTTTTATTTTTTCGGAAATATTAACTTTTTTTATGAATTGTGAACAATAATTATTTTTATTGAAAAGTATAATTTCATTTGAAAATTTCACAAGTATATATTAAATATTATTATTTTAAAAGTAAATGTTTTCAAATTTATTATATTTGAGATATTTTAAGTCATTTTAATAAATTTTATATTAAATATTTGAAGTAAAACCACACACACATATATATATATATGAAAGTTTCTCATTGAAAATTAACCTTTTCACTGCATGTGAATGTATAATTTTATATGGGATTCATCCACATATATAAAATGAATTATGAAAAATAGAATTAATATTTTTAATAATAACAATTTATATTATCTAATTATGAAAACATAACTTTTTTACAATTATTAAATGAATAATATCTAAAAATGTTTTATCATGTTTAATGGAAAAACTGATTTATCCTCAGTGAAGGTAAACAATATTGGTTAAAATTAAATAAATACATACAAATGAACATTTTAGGAATATATAATGACCATATAATAGATACTTTTATATAATTATCCATTTTTGTTCATTTTTTAAAGATAAGAATGTTGTTGTAATTGAATCTTTTCAAAAATTCAATGTTTATCCTCTCCCCCACTCTTAAATAGTCAGTCACTATACCACCCTCTTCATAAAAAACAAATTTTTTATTGAAAAGTTTCATCCATATATTTTTATTAATCCCCTAACAAAATCCAAAACCTATTTCTTAATCATAAATAATTCCTATGACTGATTTTTGTGATAACCAAAATAAGTTCCCTAGAGAAGCGCTAATGTTCCTAAATGATCATTTTCCATTTACTTCTTACTCAAAATTTAAAAAATATTATTTAATAATGATAATATAATAATATTAGTATAAAAATATACGTATATGTAATTATTTTCTTAAAATAACCAATATCACTATTCTATTACTTCAAATGAGAAATGAATCTGTTGACCTTGTGTATATCAGACAACCGCCTCACGAACCGATGTAATTCATTTTCCATCACCAGTTTTAAAGGCTAAATATAGTGATGGAAGTAAAAACATAATATTATAAATTAATAATTGAATTAAATATCCCACATAACATCTTTCTTTCCATGTTGTTTAAAATATGATAATATTTCTCATGTGTATGGTGGACTACCGCCTCACAAAGCGATGTGATTCATTTTTCACATAGACATTACAAGGAAAAAAACAAGCACAAATGAAATGAAAATATTTTATACACATGAGATAATATTGATTATTTAATTATAATATTTCACCCACTTACTTATTCTTTCATTCATTAATTGAATGATATTATTACACATGTGTACGTATGACAAATCATCTCCATGAAGTAGAGTGATTCACATACCTTATCCAGCCTTCAAGAATTACTCAAAAAATATATTTAATGTCTAAATATTATAAATATAAAATTAATATAATTATGGGTGGGATGTATCCATATCATATACCTAATAACCAGAAAATTCATTACAAAACACGAATGATAAAATAAGGTCACTGACACCTGAATGAATAATAATAATAATTATTATTATCAAATGACAATAAAATTTGATAAGAGGATCATATATTATTTTATGTTTATAAATATTTTTATGTAATATATTAATAAATTTCATGAAACCATTATATTGGAGGTTTAATAATTTTCAACAAAAAAGAAGCATGTAGTATGGGATATCATCTCAATTTGACTTCCTTGATGAAATATTATAATGGAATCAACATAATTTTATTAATATGGTGTATATAATTCTCTATTTAAATGTAATATCTTTATTCATTAATAATATATAGTAAAGTATGTTTCAATTATAATTATTTCATATACACTGGTTTTGACATAAATATCCCCAAGTGGTAAATAATTTCAGAACTAAATAGATTTTTATGGCGTCCAATTACCTATTTGATGTCAATTCAATTATAATATTATGTATTTAATTTATTTTTAATAATTATATTATAATTTCAACTTTTTTATGTAGACTTAAGTTTATACACATAATAAATTAATTTGTTAATTCTCGCATCAATTTAATGAGCTTTTCAAGGGTTTATCTTTCAATATAATTTTTTTCTTGATTTCTTATTAATAAAATTATATTGATTAAAATTATTTGATCATTAGATAAAATTCCATTTAATTTTAATCTCCAATGGTTATACATGATGTTTTCAAGTAATAGATAAATTTTAATCCACTCCTTGGTACATAAAATTATTGAGAATTTGTTTTATAAAATATAACATCACTTGTCTATTTAGTAGAATATTATTTTTCTTCCAAATCGATTTTTTCGAGAAAAAAAATTAAAATATGATTTAAAATTTTCCAATTTTTTTTTTAATTTTTGACTGATGATAAAATTTTTATAAAAAAGGATTGAAAGGAATCTTCTTGTTGCTTTTCGAATGATTTTTTTATACCCTATTTATAGTAGTGTGAAAGGAATGATTTTAACTAATACAAAAAATATAGAAAATTATTCTATCATTGCCTCTAATTTAATTGATTCATACTTTATAGGTTTAAAATATCATTTTTAAATTAACATATTTTACTTAAAACTTGGGAAATTCTTTGTTTAAAAACATTATTTTTATTGATAAAATGATATTTTCAACAATAATTTTATTATATCTTTTATGGTATCTGTAATCATAAATGAAAAAAAAATGTTTTTATAATAATCTACATGGGATATATTATATTGATACCATCATTATTATTTCATGGTATGGTTTATGATCCTTTTTACCAAGAAAATTATTTTCATTCAATTTCTTGATGTGTTTTTGAAGTCACTAACTTTTCCATGAGATATTTACTTTTTTTATCATTGAATCTTAAATATTTTCTAATTATCTATATTATGCTTCATGGTTATACATATTTATTAAACAATTTTTTTAGTATATGGTCTTTTAAATTAAAATTTGTTTCATTTTTTTGAGAAAATATTGATAATTTCCGTTTATTCAATAGAGATATCTACTAATAAGGAATTTTGTTATTAAATAAAATCGGTTATTCAATATTTGGGGAAATATTTGATCATTAAGATACATATGGGACCATTTTATAGATATCTCCTTAATGCATTAATAGTCTCATGAGACAAAATATTTGGCTAGCTATAGTAAAATGTTTTTCTATAGTATACCAGCCCATTGCTTTTAAACAGTCTCGAGAAAGGTCATTAATGAAGAGGTATCATAATGCATAAGATCATAAAATATGATAATTAAGAATTTCATTCATCATGATTTTTTATTATCCATTATATTCTCCCAATTATATTATCTTTAGATTCATTTCATTCTCTTTTTATTTTTTATGGTATGTGTTTGTATATATTTACCATAACATATTTATTATTCCTTATCTGGTTATGATATTCTTATTATTGATTAATGAAAATATATTTTAGTTATTTTTATTAAAATATTTATTGTTAAATTTAAATTTTTCAAATTTTATATGTTGTGAGTTATATACCTTTTCGTGAATATGCTTTTTAATTTATGATATTTTCCATTATACATAACCCGTATTAAGTATTTGATCTTTCCTTATTGGTTTTCCATTATTAGGAATCCATAATGTTTACAAAGGATGATATTCATGTATATTCAGTAGAAAATGATTATATTCTGGGAAAAATATTGTAATTTATGATTTGAAATTAAAAAATAGGAATAATATATATATCTACTTTACCAAGACTACTACACTATTCAGTCTTTTAAGATATGATTCTTTATATATTACACCAATATAATAAGGTAATATAACATCTCTAGGTCACTGGAGTTGAGGACATTACAATGTTTTTGAGTGAATGTTTTTTAGAAACCATTATAGTGGGATTTAAGAAATCTTGTAATTGGGAATATAACAATATAATAGACTTTTAGGATAATTATAGAATAAAAAACTAATGTTTTAGTAAGGTAGATATTATATTAATTTTTATTTAAATACATCCCTATGTGGATACTATAAGTGGAAGTGGATCTGGAAGATATGTATTATGGCTAAAAACTCTGAAAACGTTTTATTGGGAATAACTTGATCAACACGTAGTTCTTGGAAATAGGCCTTAATTCACAATTGGTTATAAACTGTTGGGGTATATGCTAAAGAAAATTAAAATTTTAATTAACAACCAATATAATGTTTTTTAATATATTATGATAATGAATGACCATGGTTTAACTTACTATGTCATAGATTGAAAATAATGTTTCATGAATCAGATATCTAATAAATAATTCTTTCTACTTTTGTGGTTTCCCAGTATGATTATAATTTCTATAGTGATTTTTTTGTTTTACTTAATATTTGTATATAGAATGAATAATGTTATAATTTAATATAAATGTAATTTTGGGGAATATAGAAACAATAATGAGATAATGACATGTATTAAAGATACATTAATTATTCCTAATAAGTTGTCCCTAAATAATATTAACAAGATATACCTGACCCAACTCAAGTACTCCCTAAAGAATAGAATTATGGAGTTCTCTAAGAACACTAGTGATTAATATAATAATTATTTATTACCATAATGTTGGGAATGTGGAAATATTCTCTAGGTAATATGTATAAAACAAATAGTAAAATGTTTTATGTGAGGAAAATAAGGGTATAAATAAACAAATAGCTGAGAAAAAATGAAGTGCATGATAGAAGGAAATAGATCTCATCCTAGGGATCCATTTATATATTATTATATTAAATACACAAAGTTTTGGTTTTACCATTGAAAATTATCTCCTGTAAATGTTAAACCCTATACCAATGAAGGGCCACTGTTAAAATAAAATTTTAAATATATTTATGTATTTGTATTAAGAGTTAAATTTTTGATGTATTTTGGAAAATGCTATTTTTGTATAAGAATCATGATACATCAACAAATAGTGATAATTTTTAGAATCATTCAATTATTCAATAACATAATTTTTATGGATACCACAATGAGATTTCTTATTTTATGGTTATTCATAAGTTCAATTTCTTAATTATACCTTTTGAATATTTTTGTGGTAGGAGTGTGACATGTCGATGAATATTTTTGGAATTGTTTTTTTTGAAAATAAACCCTATTGTTTTTGTAAATGAATGATTTTTTTGAGGTGGAGCGAATTTATATTTTTTAGACATAGGATTAAAGGTACTGATAAAATTTTACGATTATATTATCTTTGATGTTGTAGTAATTATAAATCATTAAAATTTTAGAAAATTATTTCACTTATATTAATATATATTTTTAAAAACTAAAAAATGTATACCAAGTGACAAATTATCATGTCTGGTAAGGCTGAGTGGCTTTACCCACAAAAAAATGATGATAAGGGTTTAACTCTTACCATGGTCCTATGTGATGTTAAGATTAATATTTTATTATTTTTTGTTAAATAATTTGAAAAATGAATCTTAATGATGAACCAAAATTCTTAATGATGAGGTTTAAATATTAATTTATTGGATAACTTGTTCTAACAACATTTTCTTTGTAAATTTTATTGAGATGGGAAAAAACACAACTCACATATCTATATATATTATGATCCATTTAAAGCTATTTTTATTACATCATGTATAAATAATTAATTTTTTGATCTTCATTTCATGGACTGTGAAATGAATTTTAAGTTGATCTAAGAACATAAAAATAATAAAATTGATCTTAAAAATTAAATAAATATAAATTAATTATATTTCCTAATATTCAAAGACTGTAGAAATAATTACTAATTTTTTTGAAATATTCTTGAATAAAAAAATGCATCCTATTAAAATCATATTTGTTGGGTTTAAATTCCGTTTAAATCAACACATATTTTTGGTTTTGAGGTCATTAATATTAAATTGATCATTAACATTCTTATGATCAATTAAATTTATCACACATTAAAAGAAATTATGTTTTTTCTATATAAATATCTTAAAATTCCACCAATTGTTTTCTATATAGAATCCTATTATTGTTTTGGTACATATTACTGTTTCTTACTTCCCATTCTATCACTTTTAGAAGATGTTTTATTAACCTTATGTAAGATGTGAGTTTGTAATAAGAGAATTTTCAAATATCAATCCTTTGATTTCTATGTTCAAGATCAAATTTTGGGGTTACAATATATATAATATGAGAATAATATAATAGCCAAAAATATAAAACAATAAAATTTTATTTGATACTGTATACAATTTCAAAAAACAATCATAAAGAACCCATAAAATATATGTCTATAATTTTAATATCATAAAAATGTTTTGGAATATGCCACGCTGAATCTAAATGAATTGTAATATAGTAAACCATTGTAAGATAACTGTTAAATTGGTTTTCATTAATAGTAGTAATTAAATTATGAAATTTAAGGTTATATATATTATAAATAAAGTAAAAAACATTCAAAGGAAAAAAGAAATGTTTTATAAAAAAATATATTTATTTGAATGTGGGTTCTGTTTTTAATGGTGAAAATAATTAAAAATTAATTTTTAAAAATTGCATAAAATTTATTTCTAAAAATTAACTTCATTCTTAATATTCTTATTTCATATTTATCTTCTGGTTGTATTTTTTTTCTAAAATATTTTATTTGTTTGATGAATAGTGAAAAATAATGATTTTCTTGAAAATGAACAGTAATTTAAATAATTCAAAAGGGTAAATTGAATTAATATTTTTATTAATGTTAAATTAGTTCAATTTTATTAAAATTAACTACTTTAGTTCATTTTGAAAAATTTAATATTGAATTTTTTATTAAAATATTCTATACCTAAGAGAATTTTCTATTTTAAGACTCTTTTATTATTATGTTATCAAGAATAATTTTTCATTTTGTTCGTCTACTTTAGTGAATTGAATTGGAAAAATGTATTTAATATTTAAAATTAGAATATTTAATATTATATAATATGTTCAACCTAATTTTATATGATTTTGAAAAGAAAAAGTATTAAAAAATAATTATTATGATTATGGTGACAACTAATTTACCGAGAGATTAAAATAAAAATGATAAATGTTAAAATGAACTACGAAAATTTCCAACACAAATTTGTGGGAAATATTTAAGCCATATCACCTCTAAATGTCAAAAATAACTAATTTTATAGCTTTTTCATGTTAATAAAGTGAATGTAATTAAATATTTTCAAAAACTGTATGTGTGTCCTCTCTCTAACATATAAAACGCCTCCTCTCTTCTACCAGATTCACTCATAGAAATATATTTGAATATACCAAGATGTGAAAAAATCACTTTTTTACTCTTCTACAATCATCTTGGAGGCATTGTTTTATCAGAAATTTATCCTTGGAATGCTATTGGGGAAAACTGAAGGAACATCCAAAAGAAGAGGCAACATTCATAATGATGCATTTCCATTTTATCTCTTGTTACTCCTACATAAAATAAAATTATACCATGATAGTATTTTAACAATTGTCTCTACTATGAACTTATATATTAATATTTTAATGTAATAACTTATATTCACCTCCTCTTGTATCAAATGGGAAATAAAATCCTCGATTGTGTGTATGATGGTCTACTGCTTTGCAAACCAATGTAATTAATTTTGAATCACCACCATTCATTGAGGGAAATAATGATATATTTAATATAATTATAATATTTTTAGGATATTATTATAATGGTATAAATATAATATCACATATACCTTCTTACATTCAATTTTTTTTAATATATTATAACACCACTCATGTGTTTAGAGGACTACCATCTCACAGAGAGAGAGGTGATTCCCATTCCCTTATACTTTTCATGAAAATTAATAAGTATACATTTAAGGAAAATATTTGATATATATGAAAATATATTGATTTCATAAGATTAATAATTCACCATATTACTTATCATTTCACTATTCAATGGAATTTTATCATCACTCGGGGGTACGCAAGACATAATATCTCCACGAAGAGATGTAATTAATTATTTATTTCTAGCCATCTTGAATGAATAAAAAAATTATACAACATGTAAACTTGATATTTATAACACTAACATAATTATATATTTTACATATCTATATCATATACCCATGAGACAAAACATTAATGATAATTATTTAATGAGAAAAAAAAGGAAATTAACACCAAAAAAATGAAAATAATTAAATATTATTATAAAAAAGGTGGTAAATTGGCATAATAGGATAATATATGATATTATAAATATGAATATTGATCTGATATAAATTATTAAAATGATTCAAACCATTTTAAATGATGTTAATTTACATTCAAACAAATAGAAGTGTGATATAAGAGACTTCATCTCAATTTATCGTCATGAGGCATAATTATATGGTCAATGTAAATACTATATGACATGTAATATCATATATCTTTAATAATTACTATAATGTTAAGAAAAAATTAGAATTATTTAACTAAAATGGATTTTGAATTTAAAGATACCAACTAGTAAATAGTTTCTTACCTTAATTTTTTTCATTAGGTTATATTACTTCTTTATTGTCATTATCATTCTATGATTATTAGTGTAAATAAATTTGGTCGATATTATGTTTTATATCCAATTTTTTATGTGGATTTAAATTTAATATACCCCAATTATATATATGTTAATTCTCACCTCAATGTTATGATCGTTGTGAGGGTTTATTTCATAATCACATTTTAATCATGTTTTTAGAAATTAATATCCATTAAAGGATAATTATAAACTATTATATAATAAAACAAATTAATATACTTATCTTATAGTTATTAATAAATTTATCATCAAATATATCAAATTTTTAGTTATTTCTAAATAATATTATTTAGCAATTTTTTTATAAAATATCTTCATTTCTCTCTTAGATCGAAAATCATTTTTCATTAAAATATAGGTTTTCTATAAATATTTTAAAAAATGTGTTAATGTTACTCAAAAAAAATTTTATTGATATTTTTATAGTTTTTTTTATTTTTAAAAAAGATTTGAAATGAATATTCATTTTTATCAAAATGATAAGCTATTTACCCTTTTAAAAAATGTGAAATCAATTATATTTAAAATTATAGGAATATAGAAAATTGCATGTGTCATGACCTCCCATATAATTATTTCATACATTATAATTTTAATGGATTATTTTTATGGGAATTTATTTCCCAAAATATTGTAAAACATATATATTAATGTTGTTATATTCAGAGATAAAAGAACATTTTCCTCAAGAATATTTTTAAAGTTCATTTTAGAATATTTTTGTTCACAAACGACAACAACACATTAGTTAACTTTTATTACACTGTAGAGACCCGAAGCCTGACGTACATTGACATTACATTACTTTTGCGGAATACTTAGTACATAACAAAAACACACACACAAGGATCGTAATAGTTTAGTGTCTTTAGAAACTCGGAATAAAATCTTCTAATCGTGGGGAAAGATCTTCAACATCTCCCATAAATATCTTCCCTTTTTTTTACCTAAAAACCATTCTTTATATCCTGGGGAAAAGAAAACATAAAAGGGTGAGCTCAAATGCTCAGTAAAGGTAAACAAAAGAAATATCAATTACATAATTTTCATAAGAACATAACATTTTTGGAAATCTTAACCTGCAAAAGAGAGCATAATTTCATAACATGGGATAAATCATAGTAGTGTGAAATGAAATCATAACTTAAACATTACGCATTGTGGCATACACACATAATCATAGAGAATCATTTCTTGTTAGTCAAGACTCATTGCCAAGACTATCTTAGTGGACAAAGTCCCTTTCTGAATCGAGTAATCCTCGTTTCAGTCCTGTTTCACTGAACCGGTATAACCTACCATTCCAGCCATGTCTATCTCATGAGATATAAAATCTTTACCCAATGCATTGGAGGGAGATATAGGTCCCACCCATCTCTTAATGAATCCTTTCTTATGTGTCCCACAAAATCATAAATCATACATCATCGCATAACCCATGTAATAAAAATGGGATTCTTAAACAACATGACATCATAAAACCATTCATATAAGATAAAGGAATTCATAAACATAATTCCATCACAACATAGTCAAATCAATGTAAAAATATGGATAGAAACAGAACCCTTTATTATCTTAGATGGAAAATAATTTTGATAAAACACTTGAATTGAATTCTTGAGGAAAATGTCCTTTCTTCTTCAAAATCAATTTCTTTTCACAAAACATCATGCAATTTTAAAAGAAAGAGATTTTATTGAAAATAGTCATGAAATCTTTTAGAGGAAGCTTCATGAAAATAAGGCTTTATAAAACAGTATAAATCTGTTCGTTCCGTATAATTTAAAAAAACATTCTTCGTACTTTTGTCGGAAAAGTCAAAAAGTACCTCTTACGGAAAAACGACAAAAGATTCCTTTCATATTCTTTTCTAAAAACTCACCTAAGGGTAAAATTGGATTTAAACTATTGCAAGTGGATGGAAACAATATTTCATATTGAGGGAACATGGATGTGGATGATAAAATACACCCCAGTAAATACTTACGAATAAACAATCTCGGATAAAAATGAGATTGTGATATTTCCCTTACCTTAGGTCCGACTTGCTTTGTAAGTGTCCGAACCTCCTGTATAATGATTTAAATCATGTTATTGACTTATTACAGAATCATATTCATTGTTATGATATCATATATGGTTCACTTATGACATTATATTACCCGTTCTTTTGCAAACTCCATGTTAAAGAAGCGTTTTGGGTAAAATCGTTTCATTTATCGTAGGTGTTTTGACTTGTTGTTCTTGACATCATTATTACTTATATCATGATTTACTTACTTCCAGAATATAAAATATGATTTATATATCATATATATTCAGTATATATATATATATAATAGGTAGATAAATAAAATGAAAAACACCGTTCATGGAGACGGTAGTCCGTACGTACGCATGAACGTTGTTTTCCTTTCCTTATTGTCGTGAAATGGAAGTAAGTAGATGACATAAATATTTATATATATACATAAATCCAGTAGCTTTATAATGTCATATATTTCATTATTATTCCTTATATATACATTATAATCATTCTTAAATGGTTAACATGGAGAATGAATCTCATCGCGTCGTGGAGACGGTAGTCCGTACGTACGCACGAGCGATGATATCATTTCTATAAATATTGAATTGGATTGGAGTGGATTATACAATATATCAGAATAAATATGATGTTGTAATAACTATGTATAGTTATTCTTTACAGCATTATACCCATCCATGTAAGGTGGTGGTGGAAAATAGATTACACCACGGCGTGGAGACGGTATTCCGTACGTACGCACGCGCGGTGATTTCTTTTTCCGTAGGATGGATAGATGGTGAAATAGGGTTGTTTCATACTTATAATAACATATCAGTATATGAGTGATACTGATGTTATTACTTCATAATGAAACAACCTAAAAAGAAGAAGTGGAAGAAGAAATAAAGATGAAAGAATTGGTAACGGTAATTACCTCTTCTTTGAAGCGCCTTTTGGAGACCTCCTCTTAGGGAACTAAAATTGGTCTTTGAGTAAGACCAGAACCTCTAGGATGTTGCTAGGGAAGTGGAGAAGAGATTTTGGGAGGGGTTGGCCGAGCTTGAGTGCTCAAATTGGTGTGAGGAGGAGGGGGAGGAGGTGTCCTTTTATAGGGGAGGAGAGGGGCACCTTAGGAATATCTCAAAATATTATTTTATATTAAAGTCAAAATCGGTTTATAATGGTTCCAAAGGGTCTTATTTCGAAGCTAAAGTGTGGATGGGTCGAAATCCTATCAACCAATAGAATTTAGACAAGTTTAGGATATTATTTTAACCTTATCAATTAGATTTAACTCTAAGTTAAATAATTTAACTTTTACCATGTCTTTTTGTTTTCTTTCACTATATGGTTAATACACTTACTATAACATGCCAAACGAACCCCAAATTGTTTATTATTAATATATATATCCTTATCTAAGTCATTTGGCCGATTTTTAGGAATAAAATAACAATTAATAATATAATATTTGATTTAAAAACTATTTTGTGTCAATTTTGACACTATTTGATATATGATTTTTGTGAGAGTCATAACAAAATTAAATGTTCGAACAAAGTTAATTAAATCAACATTAATATATCATAGTAACCTAGAAAATTAGTGGAATTCATAAAAAAATCTCAAATTACATTTATTTTGGTGTTTATAACATCAATTATGTCAATATTTCATTAATAATATAATTACTGCATCATCGTTGTGTCATAAATAAATTAAATTATTTTATGTCTAAAAATTACAAATAAAATATCATAATGTAGGAAATCTTTTTAGCTTTCTAATGAATATTTACAATCGAATTTATCTTATGTATAACCCCATATTAAAAATGATTTACTTATTAAACTTTGATTTTAACTATTTTAACCTTTCTTTAAATAAATTAATAATAAATGTCCTAATCTAATCCAAGTGGGCCTAAATGGTCATATTTTATTCCTAAGTTTGTTTTTGGTCGAATTACACTTGTCCAATAGAATTAGTACATGTGTTAGGGTAATAGTAATATCATATTTACCCTTAGTTACCCTATTTACTATTAACCGCGGTAAAAAAAGTAAAAAGTTACTATTCACCAAAAAATTATTTTCATCTCATTGAACCACATTTTAGTCCTTGATATTAACCGTGTCTCTCGGATTTTTGAAATTCCATTCACAGAAGCGGTAAAATTAAGTTTTATGCAAAATTCAGTTTTTAACCTACCACTTAGTAGTTTCACTATTCATCAAAAATTGATGTTTTTCAGAACAATGCCAAAATTTCATCCCAAGCTATATTTCATATTCCGAATTCAAAAATGAAGTCTATTTTACCAAATTCATAACATAAAAGTTGCATTAATTAATTTTATAATTAAATCCCGCTTGTTAAAACAAATAGCGTGTTTTTAAGAAACAATATCTATCAAAAGATTGACACTTGTTTATGTCTAGTTTAAATGTGAAATTACATCCAATGACCAACATTGTATTAAATTGTAAAAATATATTCTAAATATACTTTAAAACTACTCAAATTAATAATTTATCACTATTAATTATTTCGATTAAAAAAGTTGTTTTTTAATTATAATTTAGTAATTTTTCACTATTCATCAGAATATGAAAGTTATCCGAAATGTACCAAAATTTCACCTTAGGCTAAATTCGATACTACGAATCCAAAAATGAAGTTCATTTTGAAATATAAGATTTACAGAATTTTAAAAAGTGGTTATTACTATTCATAACGGCTAGTTTTAATAATATTTTAATAGCATATCGTTGTTTAGTGAAACTCGGTATTGCGTATTACACACGCTATCGAGGAAGGTCGCGATTGCGTGTAATGCAAGGTAAGTCAAGGATGCGTGTTGTGCAAGCTCCTTTTGGTGTAGCGTACAACACAAGACATTAATAAAATTAAAAAAAATATTTTTTATAAAATCTTGGGCTGTTACATTCTACCCCCCTTAAAATGAATTTCGCCCTCGAAATTCGTCGGGGTTATAAATGGTTTACTATTTGAAAGTTTCTTTAATAGAAACCCACATCATAAAAAGGAATATCAAAACCAATCTTTAAAAACAAAAGTATGAAACGTAACGGTTACCCAAATAAACTAATCATTGGGTTTCCACATAGGTGAAAATATGGATATGGAAGAGAAATCTAACCATCATGTTCTGATGGAGAGTGGTAGAGAACATGGCTATGGAAAAGCCAATAATCACAAATCCATAGATTTGTGATGATATAAGGTACCATCGGATTCATCAGGTATAAGATCACTAGGACAACATTTTTGATTTTCAAGATCATTTCCCTAAAGTTGAAAATTTGATTTAGAATAAATACTTACTTTATTTTGGTACAATCTCACTATTGTTCGTACCTTGAACAATTTCCACTTCATCTCTTAAATAAATGAAGTTGAATTTGTTATTCGTGAAGTGTTAGCAGACCATGTGATAGAATGACGAGTCATTCCATCTGTCTCAAACAAAAGGGTAGTAAAAATTATATACATAAGTCGATCTATAGTGAGATTAATCACATATGGTTTCTAAAATGGGCTTATACTTCATATATCATACTTCTTAATATAATAAAACTAGTTTCTACTAAACAGGGACTTCCTGTAGGCTAGTGGTAGGCGATAAAGGCCAGTCGCACTTCGGTTGTGGGTTCGATTCCTACAGCCTTGTCCGAAGCGATGGGCTGTCGCCCGTCCTGCAGGTTGTCCTTTTTCTAAAACTACGTTACTATAACATCCCATCAATAATATCGAAAATCTTCTATCCTTAAACAATACTAACTTATGTCCAACATAATCCAGTCTAATCTTTAGGCTTATACATAATACTGCAGTCCACTCTCATAATATAGTGACATCGATTACCAGAGATTTAATACTGTCGTTGATCCCCACATATCATAAGATATGTCTTGTTGGTCACATTCCAAACATTCAAAGTCTTTAATCGTGTATTTTCTTGAATACCTTAGTGAAAACATGAGTGCAGTTAAAAGTTAACACTTTCCACATACCAAAATCCTCAAAATTCTATATACACAAACCATGATATCACTTAGTCCTTATATCAATCATGAGCTCATGAATACTATTAAACATTTCATTTTCTCATCTTCATTATGCGCATATCATGTTATTTCCAAAAAATATCTCAATCACTTTGAATACCACATCATTAAATATTGCAATACTCAATGATACAACATTATTTTGGAATCCCATTACATAAACACTTAATCATTCCACCACATCGTTGTCATATTCAACATTGCCAATAGTGATCGCATGTGATTTCCCTTTGTCCTTTGCCTTCAGTGGTTGCTCATGTTGATCATCACTAACCCTTGGATTAGGGCAATTATTAGCATAATGCCCCATTTCCTTGCACTTGAAGCATTGAAGTGTTGGCGGTGCGTTCTCTGCAGTGTTTGCTTTATCATTAGAAACCCTTTTTCCATTACTTCGACACTCAGCTGCTCGATGACCTTCTTTTCCACACTTAAAACATTTTCTAGTCCCTTTAAGACAATCTCCACCATGCTTCTTTCCACACTTTGTGCATAAGGAAACATTCATCTTCTTTTCACCATTATTCTGAGATTTCTCCTTGAACTCCATCTTTCGTTTCTTGTCAAAACCATGAGATGGATATGTAACACCAACTTCCATTTCTACCTTGATAGCACAACGCGCAATTTCTTCATAGCTACTGAAGTCTCTTATAGCTAATGCCCTTCGAAGACTTGGTTTTAAGCCACTGAAAAATCGATCAACTTTACTTTCAGGATGGATGATAATTCCAGAAGCATACCTTGCAAGTCTTGTAAAATTTGCTTCATAGGTACCAACAGATTCATCGTCCCTTTGCTTCAGTTCAAGAAACTCTTTCTCCATCTTTGTTCGAAGAATACGAGGGAAGTACTTACTGAAAAACAAGTTCTTGAACTCGTCCCATTCCATGGACTCAATTTCATCTCTTGGCCTCGTATTCTTGATAAGATTCCACCATTGATCAGCTTCACCTTCCAAACGATATACTGCTAAGATGACTTTATCATGTTCAGAACATTGAAGAACTGAAAATATCTTTTCAGTAGTACTGATCCATTGTTCAGCCACAAGTGGATTAGAAGACCCACTGAAAGATGGTGGGCGTTGCCTCATGAAGGACTCAATAGAATATTGTTCCCTTCTCTGCTCATTTGGAAGTCCAGAATGATTCATAGCTTGTGTAAGTATAGCAATAAGATTTTGCACTCCATCTCCCATAACATTTGTTTGTTCAGGAGGGCAATCATTGCATTGTCCATTGCATTGATCAACACGGTTCCTTCGGGTTCCAACCATCGTCTAAAACCCAAAAAGAATAGTGTGAGAGGCAAAAATCATGCTAGGGAAAACAACATAATAAAGGGGGAGTACCTTCAATATCCAACATCTTAGGTTTAATTCTATGATCGTTAGCGTAATTCTATTACTATAACCTATACGTATACTTATCCTTAGGGACATCCCTAGACATACCTTAGAAATATCTCTAGGGATCTCACTAACGTTCTCACATCCTAGTTTCCAAAGGTTGACTAAACCTTTCCTCTGATACCAACTGTAGAGACCCAAAGCCTGACGTACATTGACATTACATTACTTTTGCGGAATACTTAGTACATAACAAAAACACACACACAAGGATCGTAATAGTTTAGTGTCTTTAGAAACTCGGAATAAAATCTTCTAATCGTGGGGAAAGATCTTCAACATCTCCCATAAATATCTTCCCTTTTTTTTACCTAAAAACCTTTCTTTTTATCCTGGGGAAAAGAAAACATAAAAGGGTGAGCTCAAATGCTCAGTAAGGGTAAACAAAAGAAATATCAATTACATAATTTTCATAAGAACATAACATTTTTGGAAATCTTAACCTGCAAAAGAGAGCATAATTTCATAACATGGGATAAATCATAGTAGTGTGAAATGAAATCATAACTTAAACATTACTCATTGTGGCATACACACATAATCATAGAGAATCATTTCTTGTTAGTCAAGACTCATTGCCAAGACTATCTTAGTGGACAAAGTCCCTTTCTGAATCGAGTAATCCTCGTTTCAGTCCTGTTTCACTGAACCGGTATAACCTACCATTCCAGCCATGTCTATCTCATGAGATATAAAATCTTTACCCAATGCATTGGAGGGAAATATAGGTCCCACCCATCTCTTAATGAATCCTTTCTTATGTGTGCCACAAAATCATAAATCATACATCATCGCATAACCCATGTAATAAAAATGGGATTCTTAAACAACATGACATCATAAAACCATTCATATAAGATAAAGAAATTAATAAACATAATTCCATCACAACATAGTCAAATCAATGTAAAAATATGGATAGAAACAGAACCCTTTATTATCTTAGATGGAAAATAATTTTGATAAAACACTTGAATTGAATTCTTGAGGAAAATGTCCTTTCTTCTTCAAAATCAATTTCTTTTCACAAAACATCATGCAATTTTAAAAGAAATAGATTTTATTGAAAATAGTCATGAAATCTTTTAGAGGAAGCTTCATGAAAATAAGGCTTTATAAAACAGTATAAATCCGTTCGTTCCGTATAATTTAAAAAAACATTCTTCGTACTTTTGTCGGAAAAGTCAAAAAGCACCTCTTACGGAAAAACGACAAAAGATTCCTTTCATATTCTTTTCTAAAAACTCACCTAAGGGTAAAATTGGATTTAAACTATTGCAAGTGGATGGAAACAATATTTCATATTGAGGGAACATGGATGTGGATGATAAAATACACCCCAGTAAATACTTACGAATAAACAATCTCGGATAAAAATGAGATTGTGATATTTCCCTTACCTTAGGTCCGACTTGCTTTGTAAGTGTCCGAACCTCCTGTATAATGATTTAAATCATGTTATTGACTTATTACAGAATCATATTCATTGTTATGATATCATATATGGTTCACTTATGACATTATATTACCCGTTCTTTTGTAAACTCCATGTTAAAGAAGCGTTTTGGGTAAAATCGTTTCATTTATCGTAGGTGTTTTGACTTGTTGTTCTTGACATCATTATTACTTATATCATGATTTACTTACTTCCAGAATATAAAATATGATTTATATATCATATATATTCAGTATATATATATATATAATAGGTAGATAAATAAAATGAAAAACACCGTTCATGGAGACGGTAGTCCGTACGTACGCATGAACGCTGTTTTCCTTTCCTTATTGTCTTGAAATGGAAGTAAGTAGATGACATAAATATGTATATATATACATAAATCCAGTAGCTTTATAATGTCATATATTTCATTATTATTCCTTATATATACATTATAATCATTCTTAAATGGTTAACATGGAGAATGAATCTCATCGCGTCGTGGAGACGGTAGTCCGTACGTACGCACGAGCGATGATATCATTTCTATAAATATTGAATTGGATTGGAGTGGATTATACAATATATCAGAATAAATATGATGTTTTAATAACTATGTATAGTTATTCTTTACACCATTATACTCATCCATGTAAGGTGGTGGTGGAAAATAGATTACACCACGGCGTGGAGACGGTATTCCGTACGTACGCACGCGCGGTGATTTCTTTTTCCGTAGGATGGATAGATGGTGAAATAGGGTTGTTTCATACTTATAATAACATATCAGTATATGAGTGATACTGATGTTATTACTTCATAATGAAACAACCTAAAAATAAGAAGTGGAAGAAGAAATAAAGATGAAAGAATTGGTAACGGTAATTACCTCTTCTTTGAAGCGCCTTTTGGAGACCTCCTCTTAGGGAACTAAAATTGGTCTTTGAGTAAGACCAGAACCTCTAGGATGTTGCTAGGGAAGTGGAGAAGAGATTTTGGCAGGGGTTGGCCGAGCTTGAGTGCTCAAATTGGTGTGAGGAGGAGGGGGAGGAGGTGTCCTTTTATAGGGGAGGAGAGGGGCACCTTAGGAATATCTCAAAATATTATTTTATATTAAAGTCAAAATCGGTTTATAATGGTTCCAAAGGGTCTTATTTCGAAGCTAAAGTGTGGATGGGTCGAAATCCTATCAACCAATAGAATTTAGACAAGTTTAGGATATTATTTTAACCTTATCAATTAGATTTAACTCTAAGTTAAATAATTTAACTTTTACCATGTCTTTTTGTTTTCTTTCACTATATGGTTAATAAACTTACTATAACATGCCAAACGAACCCCAAATTGTTTATTATTAATATATATATCCTTATCTAAGTCATTTGGCCGAACCTTAGATTTTTAGGAATAAAATAACAATTAATAATATAATATTTGATTTAAAAACTATTTTGTGTCAATTTTGACACTATTTGATATATGATTTTTGTGAGAGTCATAACAGAATTAAATGTTCGAACAAAGTTAATTAAATCAACATTAATATATCATAGTAACCTAGAAAATTAGTGGAATTCATAAAAAAATCTCAAATTACATTTATTTTGGTGTTTATAACATCAATTATGTCAATATTTCATTAATAATATAATTACTGCATCATCGTTGTGTCATAAATAAATTAAATTATTTTATGTCTAAAAATTACAAATAAAATATCATCATGTAGGAAATCTTTTTAGCTTTCTAATGAATATTTACAATCTAATTTATCTTATTTATAACCCCATATTAAAAATGATTTACTTATTAAACTTTGATTTTAACTATTTTAACCTTTCTTTAAATAAATTAATAATAAATGTCCTAATCTAATCCAAGTGGGCCTAAATGGTCATATTTTATTCCTAAGTTTGTTTTTGGTCGAATTACACTTGTCCAATAGAATTAGTACATGTGTTAGGGTAATAGTAATATCATATTTACCCTTAGTTACCCTATTTACTATTAACCGTGGTAAAAAAAGTAAAAAGTTACTATTCACCAAAAAATTATTTTCATCTCATTGAACCACATTTTAGTCCTTGATATTAACCGTGTCTCTCGGATTTTTGAAATTCCATTCACAGAAGCGGTAAAATTAAGTTTTATGCAAAATTCAGTTTTTAACCTACCACTTAGTAGTTTCACTATTCATCAAAAATTGATGTTTTTCAGAACAATGCCAAAATTTCATCCCAAGCTATATTTCATATTCCGAATTCAAAAATGAAGTCTATTTTACCAAATTCATAACATAAAAGTTGCATTAATTAATTTTATAATTAAATCCCGCTTGTTAAAACAAATAGCGTGTTTTTAAGAAACAATATCCATCAAAAGATTGACACTTGTTTATGTCTAGTTTAAATGTGAAATTACATCCAATGACCAACATTGTATTAAATTGTAAAAATATATTCTAAATATACTTTAAAACTACTCAAATTAATAATTTATCACTATTAATTATTTCGATTAAAAAAGTTGTTTTTTAATTATAATTTAGTAATTTTTCACTATTCATCAGAATATGAAAGTTATCCGAAATGTACCAAAATTTCACCTTAGGCTAAATTCGATACTCCGAATCCAAAAATGAAGTTCATTTTGAAATATAAGATTTACAGAATTTTAAAAAGTGGTTATTACTATTCATAACGGCTAGTTTTAATAATATTTTAATAGCATATCGTTGTTTAGTGAAACTCGGTATTGCGTATTACACACGCTATCGAGGAAGGTCGCGATTGCGTGTAATGCAAGGTAAGTCAAGGATGCGTGTTGTGCAAGCTCCTTTTGGTGTAGCGTACAACACAAGACATTAATAAAATTAAAAAAAATATTTTTTATATAATCTTGGGCTGTTACATACACTGAGAATATGTTGAATTTATACCATAATTAATATTTATGGGGATGGTTTACGATCTTTGTGTCCAATTAATGCATTGACATTCAATTTCTGGATTCATTTTTTGTATCCAATAACATTCCGTTAAAATATTAACTTTCTTGTGATCATTAAAAAATATGTTTCCCATAAAATATCCATATTATTTATCATGTATTTTATTATTTAATTAAATTTTAAATATTTTAATCGTATGATGTTTTTCATTGAATATTATTTAATTGATTAGGAAATATAAAATTGTAATTCCATATTCAGTGCATATATTTTTAGATAAGGCATATTGTTCATGAATTAATTTGATTATTTTATAGATTTTGAGTTCTTTGGGAATGTAGATATTGGATGGTCCATGATATATATATCATCTTGATGAATTGTAATGCACCGACCCCAATTACCCAGAGTCGGTGCATTATTACGTAACATTGGCATGATCACAAAAGATCATGTCTCAAAAGACCGATTAGTTTAGTAGCCTTGGAAACACTAGATACATTCATAAATGTTACATTATATCATAAAGTGAAAAAATACAATAACAAAGTCTCCATAGTCCACACCCATATCCCCTTCAGACTATCCCTGCAGGCCAGTCATAAAATATTTCTTCACATCCTGGGAAAATAAAGCATAGAAAGGGGTGATATTAGATGCTCAGTAAGGATAACAATATAGATGAAACATTCATAAATAAACATAAACATTTAAAGAAATGTATAACTAAAACAAAAGCCTTTAAAACTTTAACATCATCATAATATGGAAAAAGTAAAATGAAATAATCCCATTTATTTATTCACATGGATATTCTACTAGTCGAATAATCACATGCAATATCAATAACCACTTTCATAATGATGGAATGCATAATGCCAGACTATCATAACCACGTAGCCAAGGCCTCGTTCCAAGACTACAAATAAGATTCTGTCAAGGCCTCGTTCCAAGACACTAGTTTGTCTCATGAGACCTACCGATGCATCGAGAAGCTATAGCGGTCTCCACCAGTCACTTATTAAGTCCAATGCATTACTTATATGAACAGGTTTAAAGATATCATAAACCATAACATAATCATATCACATAAAACATTCATAAAGGAAACATAACATTTCCAAATTTCAATCACAAGATATCAATACAACACATTGATATAATGAAACCACTGTCAAAACCATTTTCAATACCAAAATAAAAGAAAACTAAAACTTGGTATTTATTTTTCATTTTAAAAAAGGTATGGCTTGTAGAGGAAGCTGAAACTCAAATAATGGTCACGACGTTGGAGAAGTCGTTGTCGCCGCATATGTAAGACAAAACATTCATTTTTTTCGTTTAGTAAAAACTCTTCATATAAAAAGATTCATTTTGAATAAATGTAAAAGTCAAAGGGGTTTATACACCTTATAATGGAAAGTTGTGTATAAAACAAAATACGCCTCAATAAAAAGAGATTGAGACGAAGTCCCTTACCTCGTGTCCGACTTGACTCGATCGTTCTTTAACCTCTGGAATAATAAACTATAGTTAATTTATACTTTCTTAAGAACCCTTTACAAGTACATTATTCATTTTATATAACTTATTACCATGTTATGAACATTATGTAATTATTTACGTTAATAACGGTTGTTTTGTCAATCATTGGTACTTGAGTAAAAAATAAACTTTTTATAATTACAAGTTGATCATGTGGTAAAATATCCATTATATCCAGAATTATATTCATGATTTAGATATCATATATATCATATATATCCAGTATATACATTCATTCATAATATTAAGTAATATTTACAGGTAAGAAATGAAATGCACCGTTCATGGAGACGGTAAGCCGTACGTACACATGAATGCTAAGTTCATTTCTATTTCATATTTAATGGAATGAAATCATAATGATATAAAGGTATATTATAATTCCAGTATAATATCATATATAACATCATAAACTCCATCCTTTATACGTTCCACATATGGTATTAACGATTCAAATAACTTTGAGGGGGCGGGAGTCCGCACTTTCTAAAATGAAATTATTGCGTTTCCCCATAATGGAAATCATAAAGTCAATCCATAAATGAAAAATACAGAAGCATAAGGAAAACATAAACATAATAGATATCATAAATAAATATAGTGAAATATTAATGGTCACAATGAAATGTGTTAAAAGAATATTGAACAAACATCTTTTCGTGAGGCAGTAATTCGCCACCCACAAGAACAGTATGTTCTATAACCATAAGACAAAGGTGTGTGTAAGTGTAAATAAAATCGGTCTCATAAAAACATTATATTATACTGAAGATACTGTTTTTGTTTCAAAATTAAAAAATTAAAATAGTTTAAGGGGTTGGATAATTAAAATTAAACAAAATAACACAACTGAAGACATTACCTTTAAAATTAGGTAACTCTGTTTGATTCGATCCAAAGGCTACCTTGGGAAGACATCTGGCTAAAGTGAGGCTTCTAGGAGTAAGAGAGAAAAGTTTAGAGAGTATTTGTGTAGAGTTTGGCTGAGCCAAATGGCTTGATGGTATGAATAAGGTGGTAGAGGTGGGGGCCTTTTATAAGAGGAGTGGAGGGGCACTCTGGGAATGTCATGAAATGTTACATTATTATATAATGAGTTTCGGATTTTAAAGGTCCTAAAATTATATATTTTGAGGATAAGGTGATAAGGGTTATAAATATACCCATCTAATTGGTTTTTGACAAGTTTATGTCTTATATTTTACATTATATTATCAATTTATTTAAATCGTTAATTAATGAGGTAATAACTACATCATCATGGTGTCATAAAAAATTTAATTTATATAATGTCTAAAAATAATAAAAAAATATCATGATGTAGGAAATATTTTTAGATTTCCAATGAATATTTTTAGTCTAAAGGTTAACTTATATAACCCCATGTAATAATTTTTTTAGTAAAACAACACATGTTGGTGACAATTTTATTTTTACTTTAAAAAAAAGTTAATGTCATTTTCTTACCCAAGTGGCTCCATGGGGTCCCCAAGTTGACCCATGGATTGTCTTAGTCGTCCATGACTCTTCAAATAAGTTTACGACAAGTGTAAAGCTAATTTCATATTATTATAACATTATATTTACCTTTAATTGCACTAATTACCATTAATTGCGATTAATAAAACATAAAAGTTACTATTGACCAAAAATTATTTTCATCTCATTCAGCCACATTTTACTTAATAATGAAAACCATTTATGTAGGATTTTTTAAATTCAATTCATAGAAGTGGTAAAGTTTCATTTAAACGAAAAATTTGTTTTTTAACCACCACTCGGTGGTTTCACTATTCATCAAAAAATGAAGTTTTTCAGAAAAATACCAACAATTCACCCTAAGATAATTTCGATATTCCGAATCCAAAAACAAAGTCCATTCTGAAATATAAAATTTATAAAATTTTAAAAAGTGGGTATTACTATTCATAACAGCTAATTTGATTGGTCGCGGTGTGTTAGAACTCAAAGTTGTGTACAACACACGCTGCTCTATTATTCAAAGAGAAGCGTACCAAGGATGCTTGGGGTGTTACATTCTCCCCTCCTTCATTAAATTGAATCCTCACAATTTGAAAATGTTCTTCGAAAATAAAATATTGAAAATAGAAAATACCTTTGTGGAAAACCCACATCGGAAATAAGGTTAATAAAAATTATCCTTAATAAGAGGGAAAGGGAAATGAAAAAGTCACCACTAAATTATGATCTCGATTAGGAGAACATTGGTGGAAATTAGAGACATAAAATTGGAGGAAAAACGTAAATATTTGTAGGGAGTGATTGAGGTCATCAATCACAAACAAGTGTAAAATTGGGGGCCTCAATGCCTTTAATCTATGTTTATTTAAAATATCATCAGTTCAACAAAATATAAGGTATTAGGATAACACATTTTTTGTTTTAATATACCTTTCTTGAAGTTTAATAATTAATTTATTAATAGAATAAGAGAGAGGTATATATATATATATATACTTGACAAGTAGAGTTTCAACCTTCAACTAATTTCTACCACAAACTCATCTTTCCCTAAAAAAGTTAATAGAACTAAAAAATATTATATTTGTCCTAATCGTACAAGGTTCCAAATATTAACACATACCATTTAGATTAGGAAAACTATTTTCTAATAACCAAGGACTTCTTGTAGGCTTGTGGTAGGTAATAAAGGCATGTCGCACTATAGTTGTGGGTTCGATTCCTACAGCTTTGTCCGACACGACGGGTTATCCCCCGACCTATAGTTTATCCTTTTCTTAAAACTATAGTTTTATAATATTCCAAAAATAATCTTCAGAAATGTTTTAACCTTAAACAACACTGTCCAAATTTAAACATAATCCATTCCAACATTTATAGTTATCCAAAATACCTCTGTCCAGACTTTATCTAAAAGGTCTCTAAATTCCAAAATCAATTGTAACATCAGATTCCCCAAACAAAGTAAAGTTTTTTCTTATTGTCACATACTAAAAATATGATTACCTTCATCATATTAAAACATTAATGAAAACAACAAGTACAGTAGTACAATCCTTATATATATCACATTATTATTATAACTAGAATATAATCCTTGAGTCCAAAATCACCAATACATTAATTATTCCACTTTAACTGTAGTAACAACATTAGATTGGCCTTTCTCCCTTGGCCTTTTCTAAAGTAAGTTTCCTTGGCGCTTAGGGAATTCATTTGTATAATGCCCCATTTCCCTACAATTGTAGCATTCAACATTTATAGTCTCTTTCTTTCCCTTGCAATCACGAGCCTGGTAACCTTTTTCTCCACATTAATAACAAACTCTCATTCCTTTTAGGAAAGTACCAGGGCTATTATTCCCAAAATTATCGCATAATAGAAAATCCTTTTTTCCCTTTTCCCCTTTATCTATCTCTTGTTCCGCCATTCTCTTCTTCTCTTGCTTTACTTTATTGTCATAAGATTTAGAGAATTCCTTTTCTGTCTGGATAGCACACAAGACTATATCTTCATACGTTGAGAAAGATTGTGATACTAAAGCTCGACAGAGAAACGGTTTTAAACCATCAAATAAACAATCAATATTACTTCATGGGTTATGTATATAATATGCTTCATGCCTCTCTAACCTTGTAAAGTTAGCCTCATACTTTGTGACATTATCATCCTCCTTTTGCCTCAGACTCAGAAATTGCCTTTCCATATCTGCTTGATGGTCACGGGGAATGTATTTTTCTAAGAAAATATTTTTGAACTCCCTCCATTCCATATTTGATACTTCATCATCTTCATTTGTGTTTTGAATCAATGAACACCATTGATCAACATCTCCAGTGAGGTGGTAAACTACCATGATAACCTTTTCCCTTTCACTACTCCCCACGACATGGAATATTTTCTCCAAGGAATTTATCCATTGCTCAACTACTAATGGATTTTTACTCCCATTGAATGTTGGTGGTTGTTAACTCATGAAGCGGTCTAGAATTGATCCTCCATGTTGTGGATCAGGGTGATCCATACGAGTAAGGTTATTATTCATAACCTGAGTGAGTTGTCCCAGCATGGTGATAAGTTGATCAGCACTGGTTGTATCACCAGCTCCACTATATTTATCTTGAGCAGGAGGGAAATCCTTACATGGAGTGCGTGCATTGAAACAGTTTCCATTCCTTCCACTAGGCGCTATTTCTAAACAATGTCATAAACTAGATTAGTTTATGAATTGACATACACAATTCCATACTTGTAAAACACTTAACATAAATTGAACTATTTATGGATATAATCCATAAAAAATGTTTTCTTTGAGGAAGTATATACTCATAAATCCTTCATAATGGTTTGTAAAGAAATCTTGAATTATCCTAAGTATATCCCTCAGGAGTGTCGTAACCAAGAGTGTAGCAAGGCCTGTTGTCGTGCACCAGTTCCCGTTCGAGTGTAGCTCAAAGCGGTGTTTCTGGGTTGTATCCCAAGGTACATCTGTTCCATATCTGCCTCTACCTGCTCGTATCCAGACATGGATGTATTGTTCGGAAAACTCAAAAAATCTCTATAATACCAAAATTCTAGGAATTTATTCTATACTAATCCCCAAAGTTTATCTTAGGGCTATGTGCTCTAATCAGAGTTTTTCTAAATCTAGATCCCAAGGTTAGTACTAAACTACCTCTGATACCAACTGTAACGCCCCAACCCCAGTAACCTAAAGTCGGTGCATTATTACGTAACATTGGCATGATCACAAAATATCAAGTCTAGAAAGACCGATTAGTTTAGTAGCCTTGGAAACACTAGATACATTCATAAATGTCACATTACATCATAAAGTGAAAAACTAAAATAACAAAGTCTCCATAGTCCACACCCATATCCCCTTCAGACCATCCCTGCAGGTCAGTCCTAAAATATTTATTCACATCCTGGGAAAATTAAACCTAGAAAGGGGTGAGCTCATATTCTTAGTAAGGATAACAATATAGCGGAAACTTTCATAAATAAACATAAACATTTAAGGCAATGTATAACTAAAACAAAAGCCATTAAAACGTGAACTTCAGCATAATATGGAAAGAGTAAAATGAAATAATGCCATTTACTTATTCACAAGGATATTCTACTAGTCGAATAATCACATGCAATATCAATAACCACTTTCATAATGATGGAATGCATAATACCAGACTATCATAACCACATATCCAAGGCCTCATGCCAAGACTACAAATAAAATTTTGTCAATGCCTCGTGCAAAGACACTAGTATGTCTCATGAGACCTACAAATGTATCGAGGATCTATAGCGGGCTCCACCCATACCTTATTAAGTCCAATGCATTCCTCATATGAACATGTTTAAACATATAATAAACCATAACATAATCGTATCACATAAAAATTTCATAAAGGAAACATAACATTTCCACATTTAAATCACAAGATATCAATACAACACCTTGATATAATGAAAACATTGTCAAAACCATTTTTAATACCAAAATAAAAGAAAAATTAAAACATGGTATTTAGTTTTCATTTAAAAAAAGTTATGGCTTGTACAGGAAGCCGAAACTCAAATAATGGTCACGACGGCGGAGAATTCATTGTCGCCACATATGTAAGACAAAAAGTTCCTTTTTTCGTTTAGTAAAAAATCTTAGTATAAAAATATTCCTTTTGAATAAATGTAATAGTCAAAGGGGTTTATACAACTTATAAAGGAATGTTGTGTATAAAACAAAATATGCCTCAATGAAAGGAGATTGAGACGAAGTCCCTTACCTTGTCACCGACTTGACTCGATCGTTCTTTAACCTCCAGAATAGTAAACTAGAGTTAATTTATACTTTCTTAAGAACCTTTTTTATGTACATTATTCCTTTTATATAACTTATTACCATGCTATTAACATTATGTAATTATTTACGTTAACAACGGTCGTTTTGTCGATCATTGGTACTTGAGTCAAAAATAAACTACTTATAATTACATGTTGTTCATGTGGTAAAATATCCATTAAATATAGAATTATATTCATGATTTAGATATCATATATATCATATATATCCTGTATATACATTCATTCATAATATTAAGTAACATTTATAGGTAAGAAATGAAATGCACCGTTCATGGAGACGGTAAGCCGTACGTACGCATGAATGCTACGTTCATTTATATTTCATATTTAATGGAATGAAATCATAATTATATAATGGTATATTATAATTACAGTATAATATCATATATAAAATTATAAACATATTCCTTTATACGTCCCATAGATGGCATTAACGATTCAAATCACTTTGAGGGGGCGGTAGTCTGCACTTCCTAAAATGAAATTATCGTGCTTTCCTATAATGGAAATCATAAAGGCATGACATAAATTAAAAATACAGAAGCATAATGAAAAAATAAACATAATATATATCATAAATAAATATAGTGTCATATTAATGGCCACCGTGAAAGGGGTTAAAAAAAGATTGAACAATCATCATTTCGTGAGGCAGTAATTCTCCACCCACAGAAACAATATGTTCTTTAACCATTAGACGAAGGTGTGTGTAAGTATAAATCAAATACATATCCTAACAAAATCCTAGTATATTTAAGATACTATTGTTGTTTCAAAAGAAAGGAATTAAAAGAGTTTATGGGGTTGGAGAAGCAAAATAAAACAAAAGAACACAAGTGAAGACATTACCTTTAAAATCGGGTAACTCTTTTTGATTTGAGCCAAAGGCTTCCTTGGGAAGAATTTTTCCAAAAGTGAGGCTTCTATGAGTAGGATAGGGATGTTGAGAGAGTATCTGTGCAGAGTTTGGCCGAGCCAAATGGCTTTAAGGTGTGAATAATGTGGTGGATGTAGGGGCCTTTTATAAGAGGAGAGGAGGGGCACTCTTGGAAAGTCATGAAATGTTACATTATTATATAATGTGTTTCTGATTTTAAAGGTCCCAAAATTATATATTTCTAGGTTACGGTGATAAGGGTTCTAAATATACACATAAAATAGGTTTTTGACAAGTTTAAGTCTTATATTTTACATTATCTTTTGATTTTATTTAAATCGTTAATTAATGAGGTAATCACTACATCATGATGCTGTCATAAAAATATTAATATATTTAATGTCTAAAAATTATAAAAAAAAATCATGATGTAGTAAATCATTTTATCCTTCCAATTCATATTTATAGTCGAAAAGTTAATTTATATAACCCCATGTAATAATTGTTTTAGTAAAACAACACATGTTTGTGACAATTTTATTTTTAATTTAAATAAAAAGTTATTAATGTAATTTTCTTACCGAATTGTATCCATGGGGTCCCCAAGTTGACCCAAGGATTTTATTGGTCGGCCATGACTCCTTCAATAAGGTTAGGACTAGTGTAAAGGTAATTTCATATTATTATAACATTATATTTACCTTAAATTGCACTAATTACCTTTAATCGCGATTAATAAAACTTAAAAGTTACTATTCACCAAAAATTATTTTCATTTCAATGAACCACATTTTACTTACTAATTAAAACCATGTGTATCAGAATTTTGAAATTAAATTCATATAAGTGGTAATGTTTCATTTAAATGAAAAATTAGTTTTTTAACTACCACTTAGTGGTTTCACTATTCATCAAAAAATTGAAGTTTTTCAGAAGAATACAAAAAATTCACCCTAAGATATATTTAATATTCCGAATTCAAAAATGATGTCTATTTTAGAAAATTCAAAACATATAAGTTGTATTAATTAATTTTATAATTAATTCCTGCTGTCACAACAAACACCATGTTTTTAAGAAACAATATATATCAAGAGATTGACAATTGTTTATGTCCAATTTCAATGTGAAATTAATTCTAATGACCACCATTGGATAAAATGGTAAAAATATATTCTAATTATACATTAAAACCACTAAATAGTATAATTTATCACAATAAATTATTTTGATTAAAAAAGTTGTTTTTAAGTATTTTTTACTATTCATAGAAAATTAGAAGTTCTCGGAAAAATACCAAAAAATCAACATAGGATAATTTCGATATTCATAATCCAAAAACGAAGTCCATTCTGAAATATAAAATTTATATAATATCAAAAATTGGGTATTACTATTCATAAAGACTACTTTGATTGGTCGCGGTGTGTTAGAACTCAATGTTGCGTACAACACACGCTGCTCTATTATTCAAAGAGAAGCGTATCATGGAAGCTTGGGGGGTTATATGCATTAGTAGTCACATGGGATTAATCAAGTGGTTCACAATAGTTAAATGGGTTTCTGGAGTATAACTGTCCATTAGTTTAAAACGGTCATGATAAAGGACTTGACTATAAAGGTTTCAAGATGACAAAGGTCATTACGAACAAATATTAACAATTTCCTTTGTCTATAATTTATTTATTATTATCCATAAGATTTGAGATATTATACTATATCTGGATGTTTTTCATTCTTAGTTAATTGTTTAAAAGGAAGGTTTTCTTCAGTTATTTATTTTCCATTATGATTATTTCTTAACCAGTTGTGATAATCATATTATTTATTAAATATTTTTTTGGGTTATTGAACATTTCATATTGATTATTCCAATAAAATTATTTAGACAGTAGGTCTGTTCATTTATTTACCTTTCTATGATTATTCTTATTGATTCATGGTAGCTACATTACATACAACCTCTACTAAGAATTTGAGGCCACTCTTATATTTTTTCCAGTCATAGGAATCCATGAAGTGTACTAAAAATTAAATTAATTGATATTCAACGAGAAATAACTATGTTCTCATCAAATTTTTAATTTTCAATTTTAAAATACAATATTGTAATCATGTATTTATCTAGTTTACCAAGACTACTAAATTATTTTTTCTATCACGATGTAATTCTTTGTGTCCCATGCCAATGTAATAAAATAAGATAGCTGATCTAGGTTACTAGAGTAAGGTTCGCTAATTATTAACTCACTCAAGTTTTATTAATTTTAAAATTTTAAATTTACTTTTCTATATATTTGTATAATTAGAGAAATATAGCTTATGTGTTACATATTCATTTAAAGTCATTATAGAATATTTAAAATTTAGAAAAAAATAATATAATGAAAATAATTTATTAAACTCAAAATAAAAAATTATATTGATTCACAATATTCTTTTATTCTTATTTGGATAATAATATATATTTCAAACTTAGTGAGTTATATTTTGGGACATTCATATATTTAAATATTATAAAGGTCATTTATATTGAAAATATCAAATTTAAATACTAATTATTGAGAATAAGGTGATAAAGGTTGAATTAACTTAATCCAAAAAGGATTATAATGAAAAATTATGACCTTATCACTTATTTTTAACATTGATTGACCAAAGATACCATTTTATGAGGTGAAAAGTTTTACCACATTTATTATACATATTAGAGAAACCTAAAAGGAATCTATATAACAAATTGTATCCTCTATATTCTGAATATAGAAACCATTTTATGTAATTTCATATATATATATATATATATATATATATGGAAGAATATAATTTTAATATTATCATCCAAAATATGACAAAAACACATTTTAGACAAATACATTATTAATCATAAAACTATGTCTATTTTTATACCATAATTATATAAATATTAAATAAATGTTATAAAATTTTATTGAGTAAATAATATATATTTTTTAGTAATAAAAATTCACCAAGAGTGATTATTTTAATTTATATATATAATAAATACATTGAACAGAAAAAACTATTTTTTTGAACAAATTAATTTTTCCTTCAATTTTTATCATTTAATAATTATTTCATATCCAAATAATTTAATTTATAAATATGTATCTATGATTTCATAATTTTTGAATCCTATTTAAGAATAACAATATTTAAATATTAAATTCCAATTAGTTTTTACTCAATGTTTTGTGTATTATAACCTATCAATGTAAAAAAATGTATTAAAAAGATTCATGAAATATTAGGGTGTTACAACATAACAATAAAACCATTTGAGTTTTTTAGTAATATAATGAAGTAATTTTCATGAATTTTTGTTGTACTAATATCCCCAAATATTCCTTTCTTTAAAAAATATTGAATTTGGAGATTATTGTGATTAGTTTGTGGTATTATTTATAGATGTTATTCTAATATATTATAATATTATAGAATATGTTGATGAACAATTATATATTTTATTAATGATAGTATATGAGGATAACCTATATTAAAAATTTAACAAGTGTAGATCTTGTCTTCAGAAAGTTACATTATTAGGTTATATAATATCAACTGAGGGAATGTTAGTGGATCTATAAAAAAATTATTTCATTGAATATGGAATCAGTCTAAAAAGTGTGACTATGAACGATTATTTTCCAATATTTTCTATATATTAAATATTATTTTATTTTATTTCTCATGAATATATAATCTAGTCACTGAGTAGACTCATAATGAAGTTATGTAACATTGGACGAAGGAATGTAAGGAAAATTCCAAGGATCTATGGAGAATATTGGTTAGTGGACCTATGAAAACAGTACGATGAAGTGGGAAAGGGATTTAGACTTATATTAATATATCCAAAAGTGGGTTGGAGTGTGTTATTAAATAGATTTATGTGGGTATGTCTTATCATTTATTCCGATTAATGGTTTTTATATAAAATTTCTCAATGCATGATTTATTATTAGTTGTGGTAATAACTACACTAATGATATGGTGGAAATTACTATACTATGATTGGTGTGACATATATACAAATAATAATTAATTAATTTTTATTTTCATAGAGAAATATTTGAATATTAACATAATTATATTGTTGGCGTTAATTAAATATTTAGAATTTTCAATACATTAACACCCTGGGAAATTGAGCTAGGTGGGTAATTTATTGAGTATAAAGGATCGTGCTATCTTATCTATGATAAGGATAAAAAGAGATCTAATATTGATGTATATGGAAAGGATATACCTTGGGTATATTATTATATATAGAAATATTATGTTTCAAAAATATGTGCTAAACCTTATATCCATAAAATGATTAAAGAGTCACAATGGGTTGGTGTAGAGCTATAAAATATTGTCACGATACATCCCCTGGGGCCCGTATTGTGACTACCCAAAGCCCGTCTTCCATATGCCAGGGGCTGGAGACTAGCACCAAAGGAATAATTCCCTAAACTGGTAAGGCATTGTCTTTATAACTGTAAAAAAACACATCAGAGTACACAACTGGATGCTAACACTAAGTAAAACTGTATTCAAAATAAGTGCTGGAATGTAAAAGGGGCCAGAAATACAAGCCCGAAAGGAAAGTACAAGCACAGCTGAATGCAGGTACAACTGAAGAAAAGTAAAGCAGTTATGGGGTCATCCTCTTGGGTTACTACCTAAAGGGTAGGTACAGATAGCATCCTCAGCACTCCATGTCCGTTCGTCTCCTCTGTGCACCGTCACATCTAGTGATCCTCCTCCGGGTACCATCTAGTCCTGCTACTCTCTACCTCAGTCAGCATTGTCTATCGTCTGCAACCAACACAACAAGGTGTGGGCATAGCCAGTGCAAGGGTGAGTATAACAATACTCAGTAGGGACCTCGAGACCCTCAGGGTCTCACTAAATCCAACAAGGCTAAAAAAAGTATTAAAACAATGGATAACCATTACTTAGGTTTATGCCCATACATATACCTAAGTTATCTAGTAACCCATCTCAATCATGAGGAAAACACAAAATTCATTGAGTCAGCTCAAATGAGGATTTTTATTAATCTGAACCCTCGGCTACTGGATAACTCCTCCTCTAGCGAGTACAGTAGGCATGCCGTGTCACACATAGGCACTTCCCACTAAAATGGACTACTGAGGTACTCCTCCTATCGAGTACAGTGGATCTGCTGCGCTAACACAAAGGCGCACTCCACCGTGGCTCTACTGCGCTCACATAGAGGCACTCCCCTAGTAGCCTGCTGAGGTACTACACGTTTCGTGTATCGTGGTTCTAATATGCTCACATAGAGGATCTACCCACCATGGGTCTATCGTGCTCAAAGAGAGGTGTTCTCCACTGGGCTAGTTGAATCACTGCACGTCAAATCAGTCATCAGTCGTCAAGTCTCAGCCAGCTACTAGGTTCCCACACAAATGACTGCTCGTCTCTAAAATATATGCTCCACAAGCTACTGTTCGATACACTAACTATTACAAAGTCCCACATAGAAGTATCTCAAAGGTCTACAACGTCATAGGGGTCTCAATGCAACAGATGGTGCATCAATCAGATGACTGGTCTGTTAGTTATTAGCCTTTTAGTATCGGGGGCCCGGTTGGATTCGTGTTTGATCCAACCATACTGTAACTCAAATATACCCTGAAATCCAATGAGGTTTTCTCAAAGAGATGACTTTGATCCAAGAATATCGGCGCCACTAACAGTTTATCAAACGAACGTTTGGTGCCAGTGATATGGCCCATGAAGGTAATGAGTCTGTAATGGGCGTCGGTCATGTCCAACCCGGTCGGACCGACTCGGCCCAGCCCTGTCTGGGCCAGCCTGGTCTGGGTCGACCCGGTCAGACTCGCTGGGTCTGATCCGGTCCGTTGGGCGGGTCAGCCCGCTAAGTTATGGCCCGGTCCGCTGGGCCCGGCCCATCAGACTACGAGGGAAGTTCGGCCCGGAGGTCGCCACGTAGGCTCCTTGGCCGCAAGGCTGGGGCCGGTTCGGCCATCGCCTTGAGGGGCGCGGCTCGGGCGACTCGGCCTGGGAGGTCGGGCCAGTCGGGAGACCAAAGGGCAGGTCGTGCGGAGCACATGATGGCCACGGGTGCGCCGGGTAGGGCGTGGCATGCACCGGGAAGGCCGCGGGGGCACCGGGCAGTCCGCGATAGGGTCCCGGCTGGCCGTGGGGGCGCCGACAGGGTGCCAGACAGGCCGTGGGGGTGCCGAGCAGGGCGCGGGGGCGCCGTGGAGGTGTGGTATGGGTCGGGCAAGCCGTGGGGGCATCGTGCAGGCCGTGGGGGCACCAGCAGGGCGCCAGGCAGGGCACGGGGACGCCCGACATGGCTCTACGGGGGCCGAACAGGGAGATGGGGCGCTGACAGGGCATTGGACAGGCCGTGGGGGCGCCGGGGAGGGCGCGAGCACACCGTGCGGGGCGCATCGGTAGCCGTGCATGCCACATGGGTACCACGAGCAGGCATGCCGCTCGCCGAGGAGTGCATCAAGAGGTTACGGGCAGGCGGGCCGCACGCCGTGCAGGGTGTCGGGAGGCCACGTGCAGGTGGGCCTCGCGCCGGGCAGGGTGCCGGGAGGCCACGGGCAGGTGGGCCAGAAGCATCTGTGCACCATGGGGGTGGTGTGATTCGTGGAGGACACAGGTAGCGCGACATTCGTCGTTTTCGCCTTCGTCATCGTCACCACATCACCATGCTGAGGTTCACCATAAACAAGATCGGCGGAGGGGTCAGGCCATGTTGATTTGGCCAGCACCCTCTATGTTTAGGTTGGTAACAATCCGCTCATCAAGAAGTAAGAAGATTATTTTCAATTTTTATTTTCAATCTCCGCAACATTTCCATTCCAACCGAAGGTGGGAAAAACAAAAAGAATATTATTTGAATTAAACCCCCTACCTTTAATTTTTTGATCGAGGTTCATTGTTAATTGACGGTGTTGCGTAACGAAGACGATTAAGTTCTTCGTTCACCGTGTTTGTCATGCACTCCCAATCCCAAGCTATGTCGGCCGTGGAAGACACTCCACGTTGATATGATCTGAGGGAGGAAGTCGAAGAAGGTTGTTGGCGTTCTTCATTCTCCGTTGGAATATGAGGTTCCCCGTTCTTCGTTGGGAGCTTTTCTTTATAGCTCTCCTCTTCCTCTATTCCGCCAAAATGAATCATGCCAACAAAAATAATAAATTGGTTATCTATTATTCCATTGGCATAGAATTCAAAAAGGGAGATTGAATTAATTGGCTCTATCAATTAAATGTGGAGGATTGACATAATAAATAATGCATTGTCCAATTAATTAAAAAGAAGGTGGGGCACCGTAAATGGTAGAGGAGGTCAAGGGACACCCCCTCATGAATTTGGGGAGTCGAGAGATTTTCCGCACACCAATTAATTTGGGGGTTTTAGTCTTGTGTGGTCCCAACGTCGTAACCTCTCGCGGGATGTTATGTTTGGGTGGGCCCGACCACTATAACCTCTCATTGGAGGTTAGGGTGTGGCGGTCCCACCTCTAACTCCCAAGTGGAGGTTTTTAACCAACAACCACTCACACTCATGGTGGCTCATAAATAAAATAAAGTGTTGTAAACTTTATTTTTTTTTTATTTTTTTATAAAAATCCAAAAACTAAATTTTATTCTCGACCATCCACCATCGATGTGAATGTCTTCTTAATCGAATACAGGTGATGCATGTTAAACGGAGCCATAATATTTCAGTTCTAACACCAGTTCAAAAGTTATAAAAACCCGCTCGTTTATTTACTAAACATACCAAAACAAAACTTCAAAAATTTATTCCAGGCACACCGGGCCTCGAAATCAAGCGCCGTAAAAATTTGCGGACTTGTAAAATTCCCATGAATTTAAAAATATTATTCCATGGGATTTCTGAATCATTACATTATTCTATCCTCAGGGATTTATATCCCCACAAACTACAACTAAAACTAAAGGAACAAATGGGAGTACTGAGCACGCATCTAAGCCTCCCACTCCCATGTACTATCCTGGAGGTTCCCATGCTGCCAGCAAACGCGCACCATAGGTATCGACCATCCATGTAGGACCCACTCCTATCGATACCCAATATCCACTAGAACCTCTTTAAAAGTCTCCCAATCTCCGACGTTCTTTTCTTCATGGTTGATGATGTGGGAAGGGTCTTGCAGATATCTCCTCAACTGAGATACGTGGAAGATGTCGTGCACCCAGTGCAACTGAGGTGGAAGAGCTAAGCGGTAAGCCACGTCGCCTACTCTTCTAATGACATGGAATGTTCCGATGAATCTTGGAGATAACTTGCCGCCTCGGCCAAATCTCCATAGACCTCGTCAAGGTGAGACCCATAGAAAGACATGGTCACCATCCTCGAACTCCATAGGTCTCCGTATTCTGTCAGCATACAACTTCTATCTGCTCTGTGATGTCTTCATCAACTCCTGGATGATCTTCACCTTCTACGCAGTAGCTCATACCATCTCTGGTCCCACTAGTGTTGACTCCCCAGGGTCAGTCCAGCACAAGGTTGATCTGCAAGGTCGCCTGTACAAGGCCTCAAAAGGTTCCATCACTATGGTAGAGTGATAGTTATTGTTGTAAGAAAACTCAACCAAAGGAAAGTGCTCCTCCCATCTACAATAGAAGTCGAGGACACATGCACGTATAATGTCCATGAGGGTTTGAGTGGTACGCTCGGTCTGACCATCCGTCTTTGGATGGAAGGAGGTGCTCAAGAGAAGCTGTGTCCCGAAAGCTTCCTACAACCCCTTCCATAGCTGGGAGGTAGATCTTGTGTCACGATCAGAGACAATCGAGGAAGGTACTCCATGTAAACACACTCTCTCTTACACATAAAAGCATCCCAAGATCTCAACTGAACCCTGCTCTCTGATCAGTAGGAAGTGGGCCGACATGGTGAGTCGATCGACCATCACCCAAATCGAGTTGTGACCCCTAGAAGTATGTGGAAGACCCTTCAGGAAGTACATGGATATCCCATCCCACTTCCACTATAGGACCTCTAAAATCTGATCGAATCTTGCTGGTACCTAGTGCTCTACCTTCAATTGCTAACAATTGAGTCACCATGAGACAAACTCTGCTACTGCCATATTCATACCTGGCTACCAGTGTTGTCGTCGAAGGTCCTGGTACATCTCCGCCACTCCTGGATATACCGGTAGAGGGGATTTGTGGAACTCCATCAACACATCCTCTTAATGTGACACTGTTACCATTGTACCTCTTATGATGAGGATGGCGTGCTCCCCTCCTTCAAAAAATACATCAGGTGCCTATCCTGTGGATATCTGAGCACGTCGTGTCTCGCAGTCAGCATCCCCATGCTGTGCCTCCTTGAATCGCTGAAGAAAAGGGGGATTGACCATAAGAGAATGAAGGAAGGCTACTCTGTCTTTATCCACAATGGATATCTGTAATACATCCAGCTACTCTGTCGCCTCTCCTAACAGATGTATACCAGTCCTCCTGCTAAGCGCATTTAGAACAACTTTCTCCTTCCCAAGAGTATAGACTATCTCGATGTCATAGTCCTCGAGGAACTCAATCCAACGTCATTGTCTTAGGTTGAGGTCCTTCTGAGAGAAGATATACCTAAGACTCTTGTGATCAGTGTACACGGTAAAACACTCACCCATCAGATAGTGCTGCCACATATTCAAGGTGAAGACCACTGCTGCTAACTCCAGGTCATGGGTAGCGTAGTTCTGCTCGTGCTGTCTCAGTTGCTGAGAACCATATGAAACCATTGCTCGCTCCTGCATCCGGACACACACAAGTCTGGTCCTTGATGTGTCGCAGTAATCTACGTACCTTATGCGCTCCTCTGTAAGCCACAAGATGGGGGCACTAGTCATTCTCTACCTCAGCTCATGAAAGCTCTGTTGGCTTCTCTCCAACCACCCAAAGGGTTTCCCCTTCTCCGTCAAGGATGATAATGGCGCTGCAACTCTGGAGAAGTCTGGAACGAACATTCGATAGTATCCATCCAAACCCAAGAAACTTCATTCCTCTGTCACTCTCCTGGGTGGCTCCCAAGAAAGTACCACATCAATCTTCACTGGATCCACTGGAAATCCATCCTCCGAGATGACGTGTCCCTAGAAGTGAACCTCTCGAATCCAAAATAGGAACTTTGAGAGATTACTATAAAGTTGGGGCTCTCGAAGTGTGTCTAGTACTACCCGCCAATGGTGGGCATGCTCCTCCTCAGTAGTTGAGTAGATCAGAATGTCGTCTATGAAGACTATGACAAAGTGATCAAGGTATGGCTGGAATATCCTGTTCATGAGTCACATGAATACTACTGGAGCGTTGGTTATACTGGAAGGCATAACCAAGAACTCATAGTGGCCTCAACGACATATGAAGGTCATCTTCTGCACATCCTCATCTCGAACTCTAAGCTGGTGATGGCCTAATATGAGGTCTATCTTTGAGAACCATCGTGCTCCCTACATCTGATCAATGAGGTTGTCAATCCTCGGGAGTGGGTACTTGTTCTTCATGGTCACATGGTTTAGGAGATGATAGTCAACAGAAAGCCTCAATCTCCCATCCACCTTATTGGTGAATAGAATCAGGGCTGCCCAGGGGGAAACACTTGGCTGGATGAATCCCTTCCCCTGCAAGTCCTCAAGCTATACCTGAAGCTCACAAATCTCAGCATGAGCCATCCGATATGCTAGAGTAGATATCGGTACCATCTCGGGGTACATGTCAATGTATAATTCCACCTCTCTAGGAGGAGGTAGTCCTAGAACATTGTCAGGGAAAACATCCATGTACTAGTCCACCACTATAGGATAAGTTGGACTCTCCACATCAACTACTCCGAGGGTAAGGCAATCCAACTGGTGAGTGATCAGCTGTACCCTCCTCTAAGTTAGTCCTTCCTGTGCTTCAAAGTTTCCCTTCTCACTAGTGATGTTAATCCTAGACCCATCCGTGCAGACACACCACACTTTTCTCCAAATATAGTCAATCTAAGCATTGACATTAGATAAACAGTCCATCCCCAAGATAATTTCGTAAGGCCTCGACGCCACACCTAGGAGATCCCAGCTGAAGCTCTCGCCTCCTAGATTATGCTCGAACTACCGACGCCAGTTTGTAATCATCGAGTCTGCCCCCGTATAAGTCTCTAGACGTTAATATCGATCCAACGGCTCCGTCAGAATCTATGAGCTCCGAATGAGGGTAGTGGAAATGAAAGAGTGACTAGAACCTGTTTCTATAAGAACTACAGCTAAGGTGGAGTAGACACAGAACGTACCTCGAATCATCTTCGGAGCACCATGGTCGTATGCTTTAGCTGCCTGATGCTGAGCTCTCACCTGTCCACCTGCTCTATGAGGTCGGGGTGGACCTCCTGGTGGTGGTGGTGGTAACACCTCGAAATGTCTTCCACCTCCATCTGCACAACCAGATCCACTACCACGTCCACCTGCTCCCATTGGACCGCCTCGTTTGATCCTCTGCCTCTTCCCGAGAAGTCCTTCAACTATCTACTGATCATCTGTACAGCGGGTTGGATAGTAATGAGCCATGTGACCTTGCCCACCGCATGAGTAACACTGCCTTCTACTGGCATGTGTGTCTCTTCTCTGTGTGCCCCACACGACCAACATTGAGTCATGCAGTTAACCACATGTTGGTCTAGTCCTCTTAGACCTCTGCAACGTATTTTTACTACCTACTGTAGAAGACTATGTTGCATGTCAGATAGTGGAGGGTCTCGCTACTGGAGACTGCTCAACAAGGAAACTCTACACCAAGAGGGATCTCTCTAGCACCCCCGTCTGCGTCAGGATTCTATGTGAGATCATCAATGCTCTGATCTCTCGCCTGAGCCCCTGCTCGAAGGTCCGTGCCCTGAATAATGGCTCCTAAACCACATCTGTGGAGTAGCGCAAGTGGTCGGTGAAAAACGCTGAGTAATGTGCCATCGTCATGATGCCCTACAGCAGATGACGTAGCTCCTGTATTCGCACCACACAAAGGGTGGCTAGTACAAACACCGCTCGAAACAGGCTCTCTAAATATACCCAGAGTAGGGTCGCCTCATCATGAACCTCGAGCATTAAGCTCCACCATATGCATGATGCTACCTGAAGGAGACTCACGACAAGTATCACCATGAAGTCTTCTTGTGCCCCTACTATCCTGAAGACTCTCACCATATCCAACATCCAATCCTCAACCACCTGTGGGTCCATCTCTCCCCTGAACCTGGGTGGCCTCTGGCACTGGAACTTGTGAAACATGATCAAGCAGCATGCATCACTTACTACTGGGGCTGGTGGCATCGGTGGCCCAACGGGAAGTAGTACCGCGGGTACCTCCACTGGTAAAGGGCCCTGCACCGAGGCCTCATCACTAGGTGGGATATAAGTATGTACGACTCTTAGGGATTTAACTGGTCGCCCGCTAAGAGGCATACTAAAAGAAACAGATGTGACACTGTCAAATGATTATACCTGGTGAGATGACCTGGTTGAGCTGACTTAAAGAAGAACTTTTAAAAACACACACAAAATCAGTGTATTCGTGCACTGAGTCAGAAATCAGAATTCAGGGTCCTGGTGTATGGATACGTCGGCCACCCGTACTAACATTGGACTCCCTGAACTGAAAAAGACACTTAGTACCCTTAACAATATTTCTTCACAGAAAAAAAGATCGTATTTCTATGTTCTGTGGTAGAACCGACTCGTTTGATACCAATTTATCACGACACGTCCCCCAGGGCCCGTATCGTGACTACCCCAAGCCCGCCTTCCATAGGCCAGGGGCTGGAGACAAGCACCAAAGGAGTAAATCCTTAAACTGGTAAGGCATTTCTTTATAACTGTAAAAAACACATCAGATTACATAACTAAAATCATTAACTAATTAAAACTGTACACAAAGGAAGTGCTATAAAGTAAAAGGGGCCTGAAATACAAGAACAACAGGAAAGTACAAGTACAACTGAAAACAGGTACAATTGAAAAATGTAAAGAAGCTAATGGGTCATCCTTCGGGGTTCCTAGCTGATGGGTAGGTACAGATTGCCTCCTCAACACTCCACATCTGTGCGTCTCCTCCGTGCACCGTCACACCGAGTGATCCACCTCCGGGTACCATCATGTCCCGCAACTCTCTGCCTCAGTTAGAATTGTATGTCTCCTGCAATGAACACAACGAGGTGCGGGCATAGCCCGTGCAGGGGTGTGTATAATGATACTCAGTAAGGACCCTGAGACCCTCAAGGGCTCAATAAATCTAACAAGGATAAAACACAAAGTATGAAAAAAATGGATAACCATTAATTAGGTATATTCCCATATATATATCAAAGTTATCTAGTAACTCATCTCAATTATGAGGAAAACACAAAAGTCATTGACTCGACTCAAACCAGTATTTTTATTAATCTGAACCCTCGGCTGCTGGAGAACTCTTCCTCTACCAAGTATAGTGGGCCTGCCGCATCTCATAAAGGTGCTTCCCACTAACTTGTACTGCTGAGGTACTCCTCCTATCAAGTTATATGGATCTGTTGCACTCACACAGGGGTGCTCTCCACCATGGGTCTGCTGTGCTCACACAGAGGTGCTCCCTTAGTAGCCTGCTGAGGTACTCCACATGTCGACTACCGTGGGTCTGCTGCGCTCCCCACTGTGGGTATGCCATGGTCACATAGAGGTGCTCCACACTGGGCTAGTTGAATCATTCCGAGTCGAATCAGTCAGTAGTCATCAAGTATCATCCAGCTATTAGGTTCCCTCAAAAATGCATACTCGTCTTTGGAAGATCTGCTCCACAAGCTACTTCTCGATACTCTTTCTATCACGAAGTCCCACGTAGAAGTATCTCAAAGGTTTTCCACGTCATAAGGGTCTCAATACAACAGAAGACACGTCAATCGGATGCCCGGTCTGTTAGATATTAGCCTTTTAGTCCTGGGGGCCCTGTTGGATTCGTGTACGATCCAACCTGACCATAAGTCAAATATACCCCGTACTAACATTGGGTATTTTCAAAGGGGTGGCTTCGTTCCATGAATACTAGCCCCGCAGACTGTTCTTCAAACGAACGTCCGGTGCCAACGATATGGCCCAAGAAAGTAATGGGTCAGTAATGGGCCTGGGTCCTGTCAAACCCGATCAGACCGACTCTTCCCAACCCAGTCTGGGCCAAAATGGTCTGGGTGGACCCGATCAGACTCGCTGGATATCACCCAGCCCGTTGGGTGGGTCAGCCCGCTAAGTTTTGGCCCAATCCGCTGGGCCTGACCGTGTGGACTATGAGGGCGGTTCGGCCCAGAGGTCACCATATAGTAAACTCGGCCCGAAGGCCCAATCCAGTTCGGCCAGCGCCGGGAGGGGCGTGGGTCGGGTGACTCAGCCTGGGAGGTCGGGTCGGTCGGGGGACAAGCGGTCAGGCCGCGCGGAGCGCGTGCTGGCCGCGGTTGTGCCGGGGACGGCGCGACAGGGGTCGGGCAGTCCACAGGGGCGCCGAGAAGGCCGTGGCAGGGGCTGAGTTGGCCATAGGGGCATTGCACAGGACTCAGGGGTGCCGACAGGGCGCCGGGCAGGCCACAAGGATGCCGGGCAGGGCGCAGGGGGGCCGTTCAGGCGTGACAGGGGGTAAGAAGGCCGTGGGGGCGCCGATAGGGCGCCAGGTAGGCTGTGGGGGCACCAACAGGGCGCCGGGCATGTCATGGTAGGGTCTAGGTAGGGCATGAGGGCACCGGCAGGGCGGTGGGCAGGCCGCGTGGGCGCTGGTAGGACGCCTGGTAGGGTGGGGGGGGGGGGGGGGGGGCTGGGCAGGGCGCGACAGCAGCCAGGAAGGCCGTAGGGCCGCCGCGGGCAGGCGGGCTGCGCACCAGGCAGAGCGCTGGGAGGCTGCGGGAAGGAGGCCCACGCGCCGGGCAGGGCACCGGGAGGCCGCGAGCAGGCGGGCCGGAAGCATCGGTGTGCCACGGCGGTGGTGCGATTCGTGGAGTTCGTGGGTAGCGCTGCCTTCAACACTGCTGCCTTTGTAGTCGTTGCCTCATCACCATGCCAAGGTTCATTATAAACAAGATCAGCATAGGGGTCGAGCCATGTTGGATTGACCCGCACCATCTGTGTTTAGGTTGTTAACAATCGTTTCATCAAGAAGTAAGAAGATGATTTTCAATTTTTATTTTCAATCTCCACAACGTTTCCATTCCAACCGAAGGTGTGAAAAAGAAAAAGGATATTACTTGATGTAAACCCCATACCTTTGATTTGTCGATCGACGTTCTTCATTCGTTGACGGTGTTGTAGAAAGATGATGATGAAGTTCGTCGTTCACCGTGTTCGTCACACACTCCAAATCCCGAGCTGCGTCGGCCGTGGAAGACACTCCACATCAGTGGGATCCGAGTGAGGAAGTCGAATAAGGTTTTCAGAGTCATTTGTTCTCTGTTGAAAGATGAGGTTTCTCGTTCTTTGTTGGGAGATTTTCTCCCTATCTCTCATATTCCTCCGTTCCACCAAAATGAATCATGCCAAAAAAATAATAGATTGGTTAACTATTATTCTGTTGGCATAGAATTAAGAAAGAGATAATAAATTAATTGGCTCCATCAATTAAATGTGGAGGATTGGCATAATAATTATGTGTTGTCCAATTAATTAAAAAAGAGGTGGTGGTACCATAAATGGTAGAGGAGGTCATGGGACTCCCCCTCATTAATGAGGGGAGTGGAGAGATTTTCCACCAACTCATTAATTGGGGGGTTTTTGTCTTGTATGGTCCCCATGTCATAACCTCTTGTGTGAGGTTATGTTCAGGTAGGCCCCACCACCATAACCTCTCATGGGAGGTTAGGGTGTGGCGGTCCCACCTCCAACTCCCATGCGGAGGTTTTTAACCAACAACCACTCACACTCATGGTGTCACAAAAATAAAATAAAGTGTGGTACACTTTATTTTATTATTTTTGTATAAAAAGAAAAAAACAAACTTTTATTCGCGACCATCCGCCGTCGAGGTGAATGTCTTCTTAAGTGAATACCGGTGCTGTGAGTTCAACGATGCCCTCAAATTTTAGTTCCAAGAAACAGTTCATAAGTTATAAAAACCCACTCATATGTGTATTGAATGTACCTGAACAAAACATTAGAAATTGATTCCGGGCACACCGGGCCTCAGAATCAAGCGCTGTAAAAATTCACAGGCTCGTAAAATTCACATTTATTAAAAAGAAAAAATTTCCACTGGATTTCTGAGTCTTTATAAAGATGGTGAGAAGTGTTCCTGGGTTCAAATTTTTTTGTGAAGGAATGGTATGTTTTACAGACTTATTGTGCGTCAGGTTAATACAAAACATAATTAATAAAATGATGAAAAAACTCATTAATCACCATTATATACTCATCATGGGTGTTTGATGACGTATAAATATCTAATAGAGTATTTTTGGATTGATGACATGGTGATAAATATTTTGGAGAATGTATCTTAGTGCTTCATATATTGAAATGTTATGTCTTGGAGATAGAGTTATATGGAGACGATATAAGTGTTTCGCATACTTGATTGGGCGTGTTAATACATCCCTATGAATATTTCCATAGGACTCCCAATACTTCTAAAGGAAGCTATTCTATATCAGTTATAGTTGATCTCCTTATGTTGTGCATGTGCTTATCTTTTTTGATTTAAGACTTATCATTTAATCATATTTCTAGGATATAAATTATAAAATTATTAAGGGTATATGGGGAACCACATTTTTTATTATATCTGATCAGGATCTATGTTTTTCCCTAATGTTTTGGAAATTCTTCAATAAGATCTATATATAAAGTTGCTTTTAATACTCAAAACCATCATTAGAAAAATGATTATTTTTAGAGGAACATTCATATCTATGAATATTGGTCGGTATTATATTCCCTAGATTAGAATTATGGTAGGGATGGACACCTTCCTCTTGTCATTTTTTTACAATAATAGATTTCACTACTGTATTTAAGGTTTCTCATCCTGGATCAATTTATGGAATATTATGTATAAATCCAATATGATGGGATAAATTTGGTGAATGAAATTAATTAGGACTTGAGCTAGTATAGTAAATGGTAGAGATGGTTAGATCTATTAATAAATACATTATGGTTGTTTAATGTTGATAAATGACTTATATTGAAAATTAATGATAAGATATGGAATTTTCTATTTGTGAAATGGATTTAGAATGAATTTATACATGATGAAATTTTATGATATTAATAAATAATGGAATGTTGACCCATTAGTATATTGGTCCCTTAGAAATTCTTCATCAAGTAGGGAATATATGTTATTTCATTCTACTCCCACCAAGCCTCTTTCATGTTCACAATGTGTTTCTTGTATCTCTCATAGGAATGTAAATATTTGATCCTTTAAATGTATAAAACTCAGAGGTTATACAAATGGAGTTTGATCCTTCTTATGAAGAAAAACTATTAAAAATCATTTATCGTACAATCAATGTTCTAAAAAATATGACTGGTCAATCGGTTAATGTTCTTTGGATGCATTCAAAATTTGAAGAATCTATATGGGAATAGAAGTATGCGGTGAAATAGAGATGTTATCTTTTTTTCTTTGTACAAGTGTGACATAATTTCTTGTTTGAAATTCATTTTAAATGGGTAGAATGTAACGACTATGATTTTATATGTATTTATTTTTAAACAAAACCTTAATTATTTGATAGTTTTCCTCACACGCAGCTACTGGTCTACATGAACCATAATATAGAAAATCAATATAACATAGTTGTAAAATTATATGGTAAAATGTATATTAACTAGTTTGTAATAAATAGTTATAATGGTTATTAGAAATGAAAATTTATTGATAAATTGGCATCAAATATGTACTCAACTTTCTGTAATGTCTTTGTACTCTTCAAAATGTCTCATTCTTTAGAAATTATTTTTATCAAATTTTTGAAAATGATATTTATAATTAATGTTTACAATTTATATAAAAACGTTTTTTTATTAATTAAAATATTTTTTTAAATCTTCAAGTAAATATTTTAAAATGAATAATTTTAAGGATTATTCGAAAAATATATATTTTTCAGTGAATAGTGAAAAATTGCAATTTTTCTTAAAAATATCATTTATTTCCATGTATATTTTACAATTTAATTTTAATACAATCATAAGGTATGATAATACAAATTTAATTATAAATAATCTAGTTAATTTCATAATAATCATAATTATATTTGATTGTGATATAAGTTCATTTTGGGGCATCAAACACATTTTTCTAAACATTATTTCAATTTGCGAAATGTGTTGTTTTGTTATAAATTAAATTATTATATTTTGATTAATGTTATAAATTAAATTTATATATTATATATTCATTCATATATTTTGATAATAATTTCATGGTATTCACATCGAATTGAATGTAAGTAATGTTCTATACTTAATGACTCTTTCTTCTAAAATGAGTTTTAATTTTGGGTTGTGTGCTTATATAAACGTCAGCTTTATCAATTATGAATTAAATTTGGTTAGGAAATTATTATATTTTTAATTATCTATTTGAATATAAATTATAATGATCAAATTTATTTTTTTTAAGAGTAATGGGTAAATTAAATAAAAAAATCGTCACGATTAATGCTACGAAGAGTTATCAATGATTAAACCAAGAGATAAGAGTAGGATTGCCAACCAAAAAAATTAAATTATTATTGGTTGAAGAAATTTCAAAATTATTTTGTAATAATTTCTCCGAAATATCCATTTGGGGATACATTCCCTTATAATTGACCTCATATCATTGAAATATTTTATGAAATTTAATGTTTGTCAATCCCCTTAGTTTTAAAAGGGAACATAATCTCCTCCTTCAACCCCACCATTTCAGCATTCTATATCAAATAATTTCTTCCAAAAAACCTTCTTAAATTCGTTAAATTATTCATAAGAATTTTATATTATCCTAACTTATGTACTCTATGGATTAATGTGTAGTCCAAAGAAGGTATCTTAAAGAAGAGATATAAATCATAAACAAGCTCATTCTAATTCACATATTCTTCTACATCATCAAAAAATGTTGTATACATCTGAAAATTTTGAATATAGATTCATAAATATATTATAATAATTTTTGGTTGTGTTATAATAATTTAAAAACTTCTAAATCAATGGGAAGATGAATGTATCACTCATCCATACGTGTGCTCTACTTACTCTACCTAGCTCCGCAATTCATTTTCCACAATCATAATTTATGGTTGGTTACTATGAAAATTTTAATATTTATAGATTTTATATATTTTATAATAAATATTGTTGAATTTTATGTGAATATTAACCATAAAATCATTACATCCATCAAAAAATAAAAATATCACCTGTGCAATTGTACACACTATTGTCCTTATATAGTGATGTAATTCATTTTTAATAACTGATTTTTAAGAATAGTAATAATTATTGAAATATTTAATACATATGATATTAAAATAAGTATTAACATTTTATAGATTTTGTAATCATGATCTATATAGATGAACTATAACCTCTGAATGAAAATGTACACTACGGGAAAAATATCTTTTTGCGACGGGAATTAATCCCATCACAAATAGTCCATCCCAAAGGTTATTTGGGACATGGAATTCTACCCGTCGCAAATAAATGGTTCTTTGCGACGGGATTTGGGGTCCCGTCACAAAAGGTTTGGTGCAGTTTGTGTGGAAAACTGTGGGAATGTTATTTGCGACGAGGGTTATTCCCCCGTCGCAAAGATTGCATCAGTACGTCGGTATTTGCGATGGGTCCCATCGCCAAATACCCAGCGTCACTAAGTAGGTTTGTGTGACGGGATGTTCTCTCGTAGCTAATAGTGTGTTGGGAGGTACCTTTTGCGATGAGTCCCATCATAAATACTCTTTTAACCACTGACCGTAATTAATGCGGTGAAGGTTTTTGCGACGGGTCCTGTCACAAAAAATACTATTTGCGACAGGGAGCCCGTCGCAACTAATCTAACCGATATATACCCCATCCGTTTATTCAAATCCCCCTCACATTTCTTACTCTCTCTCTCTCTCTCTAAACTCAATTTTCAAAGAGAAATTTGGGTGAGTTAGTTTTTTTGACAAAAAAGTATTGAATCCATCTACATCAATAAGAGATCATGTTTAAAGGTATTTATATTTTCTTTAATTTAGTATTTATATCATTTTTATGTTAATTTTAGTTATTTTTTATTAATTGTAATTAATTTAGATTTAAATTGTTATGTTATCCATATTTATTTGTAATAATAAATTGAAACTATTAGTAATATTTTTTAATAATTAGAAATAATTATTAATAATTAGAAATAATTATCAATAAATATGAATAATTAGTAATAAATAGGAATAATTAGTAATAAATAAGAATAATTAGCAATAAATAAGAATATTTAACAATAAATAGGAAGAATTAGTAATAATTAAGAATAATTAGAAAATAAATAAAAATAATTAGGAATAATTAGGAATAATTAGTCATAAATAGGAATAATTAGTAATAAATAGGAATAATTAGTAATAAATAGGAATAATTAGTAATTAATAGAAATAATTAGTAATAATTAGTAATAATTATGAATAAATAGGAAACGTTAGCAATAAATAGTAATAAATAGAAACAAATAGTAATAAATAGCAATAATTAGGAATAAATAGTAATAAATAAGGATAAATTGTAATAATTATAAATAAATAGTAATAAATAGGAATAAATATTATTAAATACGAGTAATTAGTAATAAATAAGAATAATTAGTAATAAATAGGAATAATTATAAATAAATAGGAATAAATATTAATAAATAGGAATAATTAGTAATAATTAAGAATAATTAGTAATAATTATAAATAATTTGAAATAAATAGAAATAATTAGCAATAAATAGTAATAATTCGTAATAAATATCAATAATTTGTTATAATTGGTAATAATTAGTAATAAATGTAATTATTTAGTAATAAATAGCAATAATTAGTAACAAATAGGAATAAATAGTAATAAATAAGAATAAACAGTAATAAATTGCAACAATTAGAAATAAATAACAATAAATAGAGAGTTTTTAGAAGCAGCATGAAGACGTATCATCTCCTGCCTCACAGTATCAAGAGCAGTTGCAAACTCAGGCTGCACATATAGAGAGTTTGTCGAAGCATCATGAAGAGATGTGTCGACAGTAGCAGAAGCAGCTGCAGCATCACAATGAGAAGATGGGTTGATGGCAGCACCAACACTAACAACATCACAAGAAGATGGAGTACATGCACCATCTGACTCGTAGTTTAGGGATGGAGTTTCCTCTACCACCTCTTACATCTCCTCCACATCCTCTAGAAGATGACTCCGTTAGTGATTTTTTTGTTAAAAACATTTGAAATCATGATTTTTTGTAATATGAACTATTTTCAATTTATGTCTTCTATATTGGTGCGAATATTGCATAATCTAATTTTTTTTAATATTTTATTTTTTATTATTACTATTATATTTTTTAATATTTGTTTATTTTACTTCTAATAATAATAATTTTTTATGTCTTTCATTATATTTTTTGTGAATATTTATAAGTTTAATATTTTTTAATATTTTAATAAAATCAAGATTATTTTTTCATTAATAATAATTTTATTAAATATATTTTATTACTATTAAATTTTTTAATGTTTTTTTATTTTACAAATAATAATAATAATATTATATTTTAAATTATATATATATATATTGAGAATATTGAGATTTTAATGTTTTTATTTTTGTTATTATTTTAATAATATTTATATTATTTTTCCAATATTTATAATTTAAATAAATGTTTTTTTGGTTATTATATGCGCCGGGAGTTTTTATGATGGGATCCCGTCGCAAATAGTTTAAAAATATATATTTAAATAGTGTTTGCAACGGTACCAAGGGCCCATCGCAAAAAGTTTTTCTTATATATAATGTATATAATTAGAGAGTTATTTGTGATGGTCCCATCGCAAAATTTTTTTGTGACGCCGTTTTCTACAGTGGGCTGTTTCTGAAAGGAACCCATCGCTAAAGATTATTTTTGATGGGATGCCGTCGCAAATAGCCCGTTACGAACATCACAAATTCTAGTAGTGGTACAAGAAAAACAAACAGTTAACACTTGAAATGATGATGATAATCAAAGATTGTTAATTAGTGGGTGATAATATTCTATAAGTAAAAAAATATTTATTTAAATGATTTATTGTGGTTTTTATATAAGTGTAATAAAATTTAAATATATTATAGTGCATTTTGGATCTCTTATGATGCAAGACGAACTTAAGGTAAGGTTTATATTTTACAATCTCATTTTTACCATGATTGTTTATGTTAAAATTTTATAATAATGGAATTATAAGATATATTTTCCCAAAATAATTTTTATTTTCTTCTAGTATGGTTTTTTGGAGGTTTAATTTTCCTATATTCGTGTACTCAAGATACTAAATTAATATACATATTGTCAACCAACCTTTTTTTCCCTTTGTGCATTAATCATTTATTTATAGTCAATAATTTCAATAAAATGTTTTTAGGAATATTTTTAATATTATTAATGTATTATTTAAATTAATATATTAATACATTCCCCTTTACCTACCATGGTTCAAAAAGAAACATTAATATTTTCCAACAATGATTTTTTTTTCATTATACCAAAAATTGTGAAGCGATTTTATTAAGAATCACCATATAAACAGATTTCTTGACTATCCTAAATAAAAATTTAATTAATGAATCAATTATAAGTTTCCTTTATTAATTTCAAGGAAATTATTTTCCATAATATTTAAAAAAAAACTATATCATAAAAAATTTATTTCAAATTAAATGGGTACATTCTTTAAGAAATGTTCTAATGATCTTTCTTGTGTATTTTTATATATAAAAACATCTTTAAATTTTAATTATGATTTAGTGGTGATATGATCCAATGCTAACATATGTATTATTTATTTGAATTGTTTATGACTACATTGATGTAATTTTCATGAAACATATACCATTTGTATGGGTTCTGATACAATTATATGATGAATTTGTTATGATCTTTTCTCAAATATATTAATGCTTTTGATTATGTGATGGATAGGTCTATAATTATATAGACCTATAATGCATTGAATAAAGAAGGATATCTCATGATATCACATGGAAAAGAATGAAGAGATAACCTAGATCTCTAAGGAACACATTCCAATAAGATAGAATTGTGAGTGAACCATGACTGTGGAAATTATGGAATAGGGAGTGAACAAAGTCCATTATAATAGTTTTGGATGTTATCCTTGATTAAGGAAATGTTTTTCTATGCCAATGTTCCTTATTTATTTTTTTTATAATATCTTACCAAGGTTCATGATTGATTATTTATGATACCCCCTATATATTCATTATTAATTTTGATTGAAAAAACATTATTCCTTGTTTTATTATTTTAATATATCAATTAATAGGTATTATCTCATAATACTTTCGAAAAATGACTTGTTTCAATGGGCTATTTTGGATGATCCCACCGCATGTCGCAAATAGTCCCTTTCAGAAGACTTTTTGATGGAGGATTCAAATCATCTAGTAAATATAAATAAATAAAATCTTATTTATAATGGGAAAAATTACCGACCACAAATAATTTTTGTGCGCCATCCCGCCACAATGCAATAAAGGGCATTTGCAGTGGGAATTGTTCTTATCGCAAAAACCATTGGTCATGTAATGCAATTTGTGACAGAATAATGGTCACCTCTAAAATAGCAGTCAGGATGTATATTTATTCATGATTGACATTAATACTAATCACAAATACTCAATCGGTGCGTGAGTATTTTCCATGGGTACTATCAAAAATAAATATTTAACCGCCCACTAAATTATTTATTGCAAGAACCATTTGTGATGGTACCTATCAGAAATAGTAATATCGCAACTAATCTAACCAATATACCCCATATTTTAGCTCTTCAATCTCCATTTGATCTTTCCTCTGCTCAATGTTTATCTTCTTCTCTTCAATAGTTCAATTAGAAGTTTTAATATTTACAGGGAAGTAATTTTGGTTGTTTTCATCGCCCAAAAGTATAATTTTTTAGTTAATATATTTTATATTAGATTTTAATATTGTTAGTTTATAGTAAATAAAGTTTTTATAAGTATTTATTTATAATTTGAGATAATTCTTTATAATTAGCAACTGTTATTTTAAATTATAAATATTAATTTTTAATTAGAATTAATTTTTTTATTAAAAATTAAATAGTTTTAATAATCAATGGGTGAGTGTTATAAATAGTAAATAATTATAATTGATTAATAGTACTAATTTATATAACTTTATAAAAATTTAGAGTTTCTCGTAATATGTAATAAAAATTTAGTGCCATTTTTAATAAATAAAATCAATTAGTAAAACTGAATATTAAGCCACTATAAATAGAAAAAATTAGTAGTAATTAGTAAAAAGTAATGGTAAATCAACATAATCATAATAATTAATATTATTCATAAAAATTTTCGATAATTAGTAAAAATTAGTAAGAATAAATTTTAAATAACTATAATTTTAAAAAATTTAATAAAAATAATAAAAATTACAGATATATTAAAAAAATTAATATAAATTAGTGTTAATGACAAAAAATTACTAATAATAAGTGGTAATTATAAACATTTATCATTTGAATAGAATAATTAGTAATAATTAATAAATATAAGTGGTAATTAGTAAAAAATAGTAAAAATTTTTGGTAATGTCTATAAATTAGTAAAAAATAGCTATGATTACTAAAACATTTTAAAGTGTATCGGTAAACCAGTATAACTAGTAATATATAACTGTAATTTTTAATAAATAATGGAAAATAAATATTATTATTAAATATTATTATTAATAATTAAAAATTAATGCTCAATAAAAATAATTATTAAAAATTATTGGTACTTAGAAAAATATGAAAAATTTAATGGATTTTAAAAATTATGAATAAATGATCATTAAATTACAATAATTAGTAAAAATAATAATTATTAAAAAATATCAACATTTAGTATTAATGAAAAATAAATAATTTACATTATTTAAAATTAACAGAGATTACTAGTTACTATGAAAAAATTAATGATAAAATACTATAATTAATTTAAAATTATAAGTTGTTGGTAATAATTAGTGGTAATTAGTAATAATTTATGGTTATTACAAATAATTAGAAACAAATAGTGTTAATTAGTGGCACTTACTAATAATTAATTATAAATAGGTGTAATTTTTAATACATAGTATTTTTTAGTGTAAATTATAGTGAAACTGAAAATGAAATAGGTTGTCAATTTACAGGTGATGATGAATGATAAATTTGAAAATGATTGGTATAAATTGGTGAAATGCAAATTATAGAAATTATTGGAATAAATTTGTTTCATCTCAATAATATTTTAATATCTATTATTTACACCTTTGTAGCAATTTATAATAAATTTTCTACATAATATTATATTACAAAAATAAAATAGTGGTAATTATTGGAAAATATTTATAAGTACCACTAATTACCATTAATTTCTAATATAAATTAATATAAAGTAATAAAATAAATTATAAATTAATAATAAGGAGTAAATCAGAGAATTTATGATATTAAGGTGATTTGAAATGACCAATTTTTACAAAACATATAGAATATTATCATTAGGGCACCAAAACTGATGCAAAAAGGATGTCATACAATGATGGAAGCAGTAGTAATAGTTAGAGGAGTAGGAGATGTGTTGATGAAATGAGTATTAGAATGAAAAAAATATAGAGAAAAAGAAATTAATAATTGAAATTATAAATATTTAGTATTTATTAGTAGTAGTGTATTTAATTAAAATTAAATGGTTTTATTTGATGTAATTTGTCTTATTTATTAGTAAGTGCATGTTAGTAATTGCAATAACATACAATTGATAAATAAATGGTATTAATTAAATTAACACAAAGTAATAATATATAGATCATAGTTTCATGTAATATTGTTTTATAGTATTTTTCTATAAATAATTGTAATTAGTAAAATTGAATGCTAAAATAGTATAATTAGTAAAAATTATCAATAATTAGATAAAATTCACTATAAATCAGTATAACTTTAAAAAGAAACCTTTATCAGTAAAAAAATGTGGTGTGTATATTTTTTGAAATAATTAGTTGAAATTACAAAAAATTAGTAAAAATTATTAGTGATCAGATAACAATTGTTAAAATTTGCGGTAAACCATAATAATTAGTAATAATTATTTGTAATTATTTAAAATTAATGGTAAATTTCTCTAATTAGTAAAAAGATATTGTAAATTATCATTAATTAGTAAAAATTAATGGTAAATCACAATAATAAAGTTAAAAAATCATTTAGTGGTTATTAGTAATAATTAGTGGTTATTATTAAAAATTAGTAATAAAAATGGGTAATTAGTAATAGATAATAAGAATTTATTTTAATTTGTTTTACTTAATAGTACTTATTATTTTTTAGAATAAATTATCAGAAAAAGGAAAATGACAAAGACCATCAATTTATAGGTGATGAGAAATGAAAAACATGAACGTGGTTGGAAAATATTTGTTCATTGAAAAATTTGGAAAGGATTTGTATAAATTGGTCTCATTACCAAAATATTGTAATATATTTTATCTACACATTTTCAATACATTAACATATATTTCATTACATAATATTAAATTATATAAAAAAATATCATTAATTAGTGGTAATTATTTCAAATTAACACTAATTATAGTTAATTGTTATTATAATTTAATATTATCATAAAAAATATATTATAAATTACTAACAAGGTGTAAATCATAGAATTTCCAATCATCAGATGATTAGAAATGACTATTTTTCTCCACACGTGACTAAATTTATAATTAGTTCCCAAAATTTATGGAATACAGGATGTGACATGTCAATATATTTTGGGGGAGGAGAAAATTTATCGATGGTGGGGGAAACAACATGAGTATTCGATGTACATTTGTTATTTATTGTAAATTAGAAATATTTAGTTTAATTTATTTCAAATTATTAACAATTACTGGTAAATAAGTGAAAATTAATGTTAGATCACTATAACTAGTGAAAATTAGTATTAATTTGGAAACATTAATGGAAAATCACAATAATTAGTAACAATTAGTGGTAATTAGAAAAAAAATTAATAGTTAGCAGTATTTTGTAAACATTAAAAAAAATTACATTAAATTGTTGTAATAATTTGAAATTTAATTTTATATAGTTAAAATTAGAGGTAATTAGTAAAAAATAGTTATAAATTACTATTAATATTACAAATTACACATATAAAAGAAATAATTAAAAATAGATATCAATAAATATGAATTTCTTTTTAAAAACAAATGGCCATTCACTATTATTATTAAAAATTAATGTTAATTAGAAAAAGGTTGTAATTATTATCAATAATTAGTAAATATTAGTAAAAATGGTCATTTAATCACTATAATTAGTTAAATGTAATGATAATTAAAAAAAATTATTTACTAATGATTACTAGTAAATAGATAAAATTGACAAAATTTACAAAGAAATTGTATTTTTTAAATTTTCTACACTTTTTGGATTGTCTTTTTATTATATGATATTATTAATAATCTATATATTAATTTTCTATTTTCTTGGGAAATATGGAACAAGTAATTTGAAAATAGTAAGTATTACTTGATCATGAATGTATAAATGTTCTTTGTAATCGAAAAAATTCTTGTATAAATCTTATAAGTATTTAGGGTGTTGAAACATTTTCATCATTTATATCATAAAAACATGAATGTTTTAAGAGTGAATAATTTAGTTTTCATATAAGAATTGTGATATGAGGAGGTTCGATATAGTTGACAACATTTGGGTGATTGATCTAGCTTTGATTTTAGAAGATATTTTAGTTTTTTTGTATCAACATGTTAAACTTAGTTCTGGAGAAGATACTAATAATTTTGTTCTAAAACCATAAAAGTTTTAAAATTCAGTTCATGAAATCGTTAGACCATCTTTCCAACAAACTAAACGAAATTATGATATTCAATTAATTTATGAGTTAGAACCATATCATTTTTTGAGTTTTTTATGTTTGGTAAATGTGCCATATAACCTTGTTGGAAGATAGTATAACATGAAGTAGTTAAAACTGTTATAGATAGTATATCTGATAATATTATAAAAAATAAAATTTTTAATCAAATATTCTCTTTTGTTAAAATTATAATACCTAAAGTGTTTGTGGTGAATAAAAATTTCTTGGAGTAATAGAGGATAGTTCATAATTTGGGTCATGGTTATCATAAGATTCATTAATTTTTAAATTATTTTATATTATGGTGAAAATGACTTATTGGTTAGTTGTTCTATATATGGAAAATCAATGTACAAAGGTTCTCAACTAGATGAGTCTAACTTGATTCTCATAAAAGAGAGGATTTATTTCCCTTTAAAATCCAAATTGTCATGTTTATTTATGTCTTTGAAAATACCCTAATTTATTTCATAGAATAATCCAAAATTTCAACCAATATAATCTTAAATCATCATTAAGACTATGATATGTTGAAACATTCTGACCATGTACATAAATTTTTTTCTTCTTCAGAAGCCTGGAATGTGTAATTGAGTATTTATACTAATCTAATTTATCCATTCTGTTATTATAGTAATCAATATTCTTGTTAGTCTATTTTTATCACCTTGTAAAATCTACCTCCAGGGATGTTCAAGAATGAGCCATATATAATTTTTACAATATTAATTCTATGAAATCAAAAAAATAATATCAATGTATATTTTAACTAATTTATTTAAGAGTTATATTTAATGTAGAGTAATGGTTTTATTATATATGATGTTTTTGTGAAACATTATTTCTTAACGAAAACTTCGTTAATGCGGAACATTAGTTTCATTCTATCAAATGGAATCTTATAATATTTGACTACACATGTTCCAAAATAATATTTTTACTCTTTTAATGAATTTTTTTTTATTCTCGACAGTGCAATAAAATACATGTTTTTTCAAATATCATTGATGATTTTTTGCTAATGATCATCCATTTTAGAGGAACAGATGTCATTTAAGAGAACACATAGTTGAAAGAGATTGAACTTAAACAATGATCACATGTATTGAGTTAAAATATATTTCCTCTTAATTACCTCTCGTAATCTTTATAGAAACTATAAACCAATAAAAAATAGATGGATTTATGAAATAAAAAAATTTCATAGAACAAATCATTTTTTGGGTCTTCTATATTGGTCAAATTTTTTGGTATGTACTATGTTTGATGTCATGCATATTGAGAAGAACTATTTGGATAATATATTTTATATTGTTTTGGACACACATTGTAAGACTGAAGAACATGTAAAGGAATTAATAAATTTATTCATAATTTATTGGCGATCAGAACATGAACTATTTGAAAATGGAAGATGACATATGATAATGAAGACAAAAGTTTCTTATACTCCTTCCAAAGAAATTTTCTTATTATTTTATCCGTGGATAGAAATTTTGAGGATTTTTAATCGTAATGTATCTTATTTGGGTAGATGTTTCAGAAATGGTCATATTACTTGATTAAAATTACATGAATATCATGATATAATTGAAATTATTCTATTGATGGTATTTAAATATTTTCGAAATATTGGAATATGTATCTGCTAAAAAAATATGATATTCTTTTCTAAGACATTTTTTAGGTGAAAAACAATTTTGATGCACTAAGTAGACTGTGTGAAGAAGTTGTTTTAATTTTATATATATTGGGAAAATATTTCTCCAGATTTCTTTTATAAAATGGAACATTTAATATTAAATTTTACAAAAGAAGTAAAAGGTGGAGGGTCAATATAGTTCTGATCAATGTACTGATACAAGATATGCAAATGCAAATTGAATAAAATTGTACATAACAAATCATATATTAAAGAATTAATAGTACAAGCATATTTGAAAGACAAAATTCATTTTTCTTCTCTGATTTTCCTTCAGTATGAATATCCCTAAAAATTAATTGAATGAGACATAACAATGGAACTTTTTATGATGAAATTAGAAATAATTTATCAGTTTTTAATCATCCTAATCATGGATTTTATGGAATTCCCAAATGCTGTATTTTAGGTGGATAAAAGCATGGGGTTTAGTCATACATTCTACTAAACAATTATTTAATAAAACCATTTGTAACCATAATGCTACAAGTAATTATTCTATAATTTTTTATGTTAATAAATATTATCTTATATATTCATTATATGAAAATCACATCAATAAATAGTTTCCAAAATGTACTGATGTTTTTCTCAATTATTGTCAGAAAAATATTTTTTCATACAATTTTTGAAAACTAGTTTAAGTCAATTCATTATGGTTTAAAATATAAAATCAATTAATTACATTTAAAATCGATAATTGATTTAAAATTTTTTAGGTCTCCCAACATACTAGTAAAATTTATAATCTACTTTTTATATTGATTAACCCACCATCTAAAAGTATTAATTCTTATAATTCATTTGTGGTGAATAGTTTTTGATTTCATAATGGTGCATATGGGAAATAAAAAAAACAATGAATATTGCATCATGATTGAAAGGATCTTATAATAGAGAAAATAATGTTGAATTGTATAGTTTCCTAAAAGAAATAATTAAACTCTTTTATCTATGATTGAATTACATAACAACGTTTAAATGTTATTTTTTGGATACAGATGGAGGCTACTGTGTTCATCTCTGCCATGGAATCATTTTTTATTAAATATAAAATCCATCTTGAATTAAATGAACGATTTTTATTTTCCCAGTAGGAATATAAAATTTATTATGCAAACTATTGTGCTGCTTAAAGATAGTTGAGTGATTGGTGGAGGAGAATAAAAATTAAATCTCGTGAAAATTATTTTTTAAAAATTGAATATAGATCTATTGAAGAAAAAGGGGATGAAATCATTCAAGATACAAACCCAAATCTATATTTTCCATGAAGAGACAAGAATATAGATGATGAAACCACACAATTAATGGTCGATGGTGATGATAATATTGTTGATGTAAGAAGTGGATTAGAAATATCAAGAGATGATGAAGCTGAAAATCCTATAGAATGAGATGATACTAAGGAGTAATATGAATATATTTACATATTCATTTAATAATATGTTGTCTAAGATAAATATTGAAATAATTAAAAGTATTTTATAATCCTGAATAATATATATCTATATATTATAATTTTTTTCATTTACTTTCATACAGTAGTAATTTCTTATTTCCGATTGTTGATGAATGTTTATCTGATCCTTTTGGTGATTTGGATGAGGTTTTAATACCTAATGACGAGCCTGATACTAGATCATCTAATCCATAGACTACTAGTAGTTTATTATCGACTTAGAGGGGTCATGGTCTTTGGATATTCAGGATTCTTGGCCCTATCCCTGAGAAACGTCCACTTCTTGAGTTTGATCCACACATGTAGAGGCTTGTTTACATGTGTATTATGTTTAGTGTTCATTAATTTTCTTTAATTTATATATAAAATATTTTTTTGATAATTTAATTTCATAGCTATCAAATATTTACATTGGATATGGTTGTACTATATTTTAGAATTATTTTTCAAGAGGATGGGTGACAAACGATCACATTACTATTGATGTTTGGCACCACAAGTTTGATCATTGGATGGTACATAAATGAATAATAGTTATTTTTATATTTATTAAATTACTAACATGATATTATTAATTATTTTTATGTTTTATGGTATCCCATTGATGATAGCTTGTGAGCCTCTATTTTGGAGGCATGAGAGGTCTGCATGTGTGAGTGTAACTGCCGTGTTTTTCACAATTTGGGAAAGAAAGTCATGTATAAAGATAGAGTCACATGTTTTGATAAGTCTTTTTGTTCCCATCAATTAGATTAGATATCATCTCAGGTTCAGTATGGAGTATGTTCATACAAGACGAGATGTTCTTTTTAGAGGAGATCATTAATAGTTCAAAACAACTTAGGGAAGTATGAGGTTACACATCAATCGAGTTGTGGTACATTCAGTACATATTGGAAACATATGATAATTAATTTTTTGATAATTTGTATAACATTAAAAAGAACTATTTATTTTATACTCATATAGGCAGTCAACCAATGAAATATTATGGAGTTCAAAGTTTATAAGATGATCTACATTGATACTATCACTAGAAATATTATAGGTGATCTCTAGTTTCATATTTTTTTTTTGTAGCGTAGGTATTTTTAGTTTTAAAATTTACTAAAAAATATTTTAGCTATTATATTTTTTAAAATGTAATTGAAGGAATCATGTGAGGGTGTGAATTATCACAAACAATATAGGAGTTGGGTCCGGTCAAGGATCATCCTAGTAGAAAAATATGATTTAATGACGAAACAAGGATCTGAGAGATTAAATATGACTTCATGAATGTTCAATTTATTTCTATAGGATCTTTATTTATGTATGAGAGTTATTATAGAACCATTGTGATTTCATTGTCGATCTCAAGGGGAGCTCAAGGGGAGTTATAATTATCTGCAGAATAGTATGAGGAGAAGTTAGAAGCTTACAACTAAATTTTAGAGTCCACATGTAGGGAGTAGGAATGGATCTATTGATAGTATCAGGATGATGTGGAGGAGGAGATACACCTTTTTTAAGAGTAGAATCATGAGTAGATTATAATGTAAATTTGATGTCTGACTCAGGGTTGTGGGATAGAGTTCCCAAAAAAACTCGTCCAGATGACCCCTGATGTTTTATGTAGTTTTTCCATTTATTTTGATGAACATATTAATGCACATATTTTTTAAATATTTTTTTAATTCATATATTTACAGTTCAATATAGTGCATTTTTATACGGTTGCAATTTTTTTTACATTATTATTTTAATTTTTCTTTTTTATTTATTTTTTATTTATTTTTTCTACTTTTTTGATGGGATGGTTTTCCCGTCACAAATACATATTTGTGATGGGGAATCCTTCCCGTCAAAAAAGGCCATTCATTGAAAATATGTATTTGTGATGAAAGAAAGTTCTTGTTGTAAAAATAATTTTTTATATAATGGTAAAGATTATTTTTAATGGGAAGTAAACTCACAAAAAATATTTTTTCTTGTGATGGTTTATCAATTTTTTTTCAACATTATCTTCTGCAATGGTTTATTTATGATGGTGTCCCATCACCAATGATCTTTTTGTGATAGAATCACATATCAAATGTACCATAAAAAATAAGTCATTTTAAAGTTAAGTAATATTAAGGTCATATTCTCATAACCTCGAGATTATATTAGGATCAATTATGATCATTGATTTATATCATTTATGTTTACCCTTACTAATCATTTTATTTCACTCATTTTAATATTTCACATCCTGAGGTTATCAAAAACGTTTTTAAGTATGTTATTTGATAGAATGATGTTAGTTGTATGGAATATAATGATGAATGATGTATATTATTTTTTTACGAGTTAATTATGTACACATGTTTCCAAAGACACTAAACCATTGGGTTTCTGGAGTTGATTATATTGATATGTAATGGATACTTCATTTAATTATATTTACTATTTTTTTTGAAAATTATTGGATTGAATATTCATAATTCACCTCTTTTGATTATATCTGCTCATGATCTACTATTTACATCACAATTACGGAAGATTATTCAGAATACTCTTAACACCAAACTATATTTGAGAACCTCCTATCATAATGAAATTGTTGGGATATCTAAAATGACTATTCAAACATTATAAGAATGATATTATTTTTATATAACTTTCAATGAATATGAGAAAAGTATTTACCATTGGTGGAATGTTCATATGACAATAGATTCCATTAATGTATTACAATAGAACCATATGTAGAATTTTAAGTAAAAAGGTGCAATACTCTAATTTATTAGGATGAATTTGGGGAATGCAATCATGTTGACCTAGATTATATTCATGATACAATGGAGAATGTATAGTAAATTTGGATTCATATTAAGAAAATAAATGTATAAAATATTATGCAGATAACCAAATGACTGATGTTTAATTTCATGTGGGGGAACCTTTTTTAATGGAACCATTGTTAATGATGTTTTAAGATTATTCATTATGGTAAACAATTTTCTTGTTACATCAGGACTTTTCAAACTCCAGATATTAGATAATTTATGGAGAAATATTATGAAATTCCACATATCCTATCCAATGTTCATGACACATTAAATAACTCTTTATCAAGGAAGTACATTCTACACACAACACAGGAAATAATGTTTTAGGAGATATAAACTGAACCTAAATTTTTATATTGTGATGATCCTATAAATATTAATAAATAAAGACAAAATATGTTCTGGAATTAGACAACTCATCTATTAAAGGTACATTAGATTAATCATTGGATAGATTGGGTAAAACAGGAACCCGAAGAATTTATGATGAATAAATACCCAATTATTTTCATAATGTGACACTCTAGAAATTTAAATGATTAAATTTTTAATTGGTGTAATAATGTAACAACCCAACATTGATTATAGTTACAATATATTATATGAGAAACAATTACACAATATATAAAAAATTAATCATGAATATTATTAAAACCTAAATTCAAATTATTATAAATATAATTTTAGAAAATGAATTTAATATTTTAAATCTTCTCATAAAATTTAGCTTATAGTTACTTTTTGAGGTTTTTCAAATACAATTAACTTTTGGGTAAATCCTAAAAAATCACTGATTTTAAAAAAACTATAACTTGTACAAACTCCTAATAATATAATAATAACATGAGTAATTGTATAACCTTTTTTCTATATGAAATATTTATTTGAGAATAAATATAATTGATATAAAAATTAAAGTTTGAATATAGAAATTTGAAATAAATATTTTATAAATATTATTACAATTTTTGTTCAGGAAAAGAAATTTTTTTAGTTCTAATATCTTAATAAAATATATATATTGTACATAGATACTTTGATCTTAATATCCTAGAGTTAGTGAATGAATTATTTCATTATCATGATATAGGAGCCATCATATCCCAATTGACTGAACAATTTAGTAATTTTGGTAAACATAATACACGTCTGAATTTCACTTATAATTTATAACAAAATATAAAAAAACATATTTCTATTTTTACAGTGATCATTTTACATATAATAACATTTTAGATTTATAATTTTATAATTCCTAGAATACTATGAAAATGAAAGAAAAAATTGGTGAGCTCAAATTCAAAGTAAAGAATATATATAGTAGAGGTTATAGCGATTAAATAAGGCATAATCAATATGAAATGAAAAAAACACACATGTCATTTAATTAAAAACATGAGCACATATAATAATATGATTTTGATAAATGTCATCAACATAATCCAATAAAAGTAAACACATGATCCCAGAACATATCAATTTATATCATAACCATTATAATAATCACATGGACATCGATAAATAATTTAATAGGGAAATAATTCATAATAATGGATATCCTAACGATTTAATCAAGACCTTAAGACATGAATTCATAAACATATTGACATGGAATCATCCCTGTAAACCATAGATAGCTTGATAATCCTACTTGAATGTCCTGAAGGCCTTCATTTTTATGGATTTTTTGATAACCCCCCCCCCCTTTCAAGTGATGAGGAGTTAACCTTACAAGGCTCGTAGGCTCAGAGATTACATGGCCCGTAGGCTTAGGAGATCACATGACCTGGAGGTCTTAGGGAATTCAACCAAACTATCTACAAGGAACTTCCCCTCCCCAGCATCTGCATCATGATAGTATCTCTCCACCTTCGCATGGCTGTCTGGCTAGGCTTCCCGTGCAAGCACAAGCTAGTCTAGATGGCATAGCCATACCCTCTCATTCTGAATAAATCCATTTGGTTCTACTCTTGTGAGTGCACCTGCTCTGAATCCTCTTCTGGGGATGCTCCTTTTTGGTAGTGTTTCTAGGGAAACATCATGTGTCCCGAAGTCCTTGAGGTAGCCTAAAACCTTAAAGGTGGCCGGAAAACCCTACTGACCCGAAGGCCTGGGTAGCCCGAAAGCCTTAAGGACTCCAAGCCCTAACCAATGGCCCAAGGTGAATAGTTTCAGCTGCTACAGTACTGAATATTACCTGCTACAGTACCGGCACAATGTATATACTGTAGTACCTGTACAGTGTACAGTTCTGCTACAGTACCTGTACAGTGTATAGTTCTTCTAATTACTGAACATATTCTCTCTCCTGAAACTATGCAATTCATTAAATGGATATGTAATTTTTGTGCACACATATTACATAATAATTCCAATGAATTCATCTGGTGAATAAACAATAATAAATTATCAATATTTCTTTATATGAAATTTTTTTTAATAAAAATAACAAGCTGATGGAATATAAATATTTTTCATAATCAAACATTTCGTAAACCATCCAATGAAATAATACGGATTTTTTAATAAAAACATCTCAATAAAAATGAAAAATTAACATAAATATTTGTCTTCATTGATGAATTTAAATACCATTATAAGAACATTAAAAACAGTCTTGAAAAAATCACCCTCTAAAATTTAAAATTTCATTTAAAAACTATAAATTCAAAGAATTTGAGGGAAAAATTAAAATACAAAACACCATGGAACCTTTCAAATTATTATTTAATGAATTTACTATCCATGATAATGAAAAATTTTGTTCATTCCATAATTGTATAAACAAATATTACGTGAATACAATCAATAAAAGTACTAATTTTAGAAAATTACAAGAAGATTATATTTAAAAAATTAATTACAAAATTTAAAAATAGAAAAAGTTCTTTAGAAAATTTGTGTTGTTATTAAAAAATTTCATTAATTTTTTTTATGAAACCACGTACATGGATGAAAAAAATTTGGGACCGAAAAAAATAAGGGCAATTTTTCTTAGAAAATAATATTTTACTATTTAGAGTCTTTAAAAGTAGAAAATGAAAGGGAAAATGAAAATTACTAGAAATACTAATATTTCAATAAATTATATTTTTTTATGATATTAAAATAAAATAATTCCCCAAAATATAAATAAACATAAAAAATCACAAATAATGATGATATTTGGAAAAAAAACTACTTACAATTTAGTACGATTTGAATTAAATGATTATAAATGAAAGAATGTTATATGGATATTTAAATACTCATAATATTAATGAAAATAATTATTGAAATCCATTGTTTTCATGCATTAACATTAAAACACTTTGTTAGAATAATTTATAGATTACACTAACAGTTTCCCAAAGACTCTATTAGTCTAGTACCATTGGAAACACAGAAACATAAAAACCATTACATAAGTGAGAAAAATTATCTCTAACTTGGTTCTTCATGTCTACAAACATTATTATAAAAATCATATGTAATATATATATTCAAAACATATAAAATGGAAATCTAGAAAGGGGGAGCTCATATGCTCAATAAGGGTAGAAATGAGATATATTTAAGCATAAACATGCCTATAAGGGTACGAGAAAATAACCAGGACATTAGAAGACCATAAAAAACCTATAAAATATCATAAAAATGACTCATATAATAAATATTAGTAGTTCGTATGAAATTACTCAAAAGGGAATTAGAATCATACGCTAAGAATGTATATCATAGGAATAAATTATAGAATTTTGGCTGATACATAAACAGGAAATATCATTCCCTAAAAATAAGGGTGCAATGTCATGACCCGCCTTCACCAAAAGGAGGGAAGGGTCAGTAGATTTCTAGGCCCTTCCTTCTCTAAGATGAAGGAGAGATAATGACCCCTGAAACCCGCCTTCAATAGGTCCCGGAATGGCGACCAGAACCAAGGGCATGGAATCACACACTAAATGGAAGGCATTACCTTTTTTCTTTTAATAGGATCGGGAGATAAGATAGTGAATCCCACAACACCCAACTGAAAGTAAAAGTAAATCCAAGAACCATTCCTAATTCATGTTACAAAAGTAAAACCCACAATGTATAAGGATACTACAAAGCAAAAAAAAATACCAAAAGAATGAACAACAACAACTGAAATGATATGTCACAAGTTCCGAGCTAGTACGATCCAACATGATCCTCGAAGTCTACCTAGAAACATGAAAGCAATTTTATATACATAGGGTGAGCATACAAGTATACTCAGTATGGAAAAACCAAAGAATCTCATTCACAAGTGGGGAGGCATACTAATGCCATGTGAGGAAAGAGATAACCAGGCACCTAGCAAGGAAACTTACCACCCAAGCCTCACCAAGGCACACTCCCCAAATAACGCAAGTCATGTAATGTATAGTAATAGTACATCGATGTTTGGGTACCCCACACCACTTTCCCACTGGTTATTGAAGACATCATATTCATCAAACCAATCCTACCATTCTCATCACAGTCCCACTTCCATACCCCACCCTCACACAACTGGGCCACAACCACACATCCCGCCCGCAAACACCTAGGCCAAAACCACTAACTCGTCCGCAGAAACTTGGGCTAGAAGAACTACTACCTTTCCTGAAGACACCTGAGCTAGAAGAACTACTGCCACACCCGAAGACACCTGGGCCTCATCCCAAAGATACTTCGGAAACCACCTACCCATAAACACTTGGTCCAACCATCGCAACCACCCCTCCTAAAGATTCTAGGGCTAAAAATAGACCTCAAGCCATCACAGCCTACCCGAAGATACTTGGCCTATCTGGGAAAGGGAGCAGAAAGGAGCTAATAACCCGCCACTTATAGAAGTGTTGGGGAAAACACCATCTCCCATGAAATGGGGGTGTTTAGCACTAAGTGCTCAACTTGGGTGGGGCGTGAATAAGAAACACAAAAACAACAAGTATATGTATAGGTAACAAGCACTCTCCCAAATCTAGGTTTTTTTTAGCCAGCCTAAATAATGCGATCCTCACCATTCATTCATCAGAGAAGATAACAACACCCATTCCCTAGTCACAAATCAGACTAAACCAAATCCCCATTTTCCCATCCTTGTTTTCATGTTCAGAAATAATGTTTAAACATGTTTTTGCACCTACTTGGGAAACTAGTAAGCAAAATACCAAGCCAAGGAAAGTGTACACCCAACAACAATTTAATCATTCACACATGGTTCTCTTGTAAAAACAAACCAAGTGAGACCCCTCCAAGTATTGGAACCAAAGAGGATCAAAGTGAGATACAATCCCAAGTACCCAGAACGATGAATAAAAAGGTTTCACAACAGAAGAGGATCCCACCCCAATTTATGATACAAAAAGAGGATCTCGTCCTCACCCACATAACTCCCAGCAATCTATTCCCATATCCAAGAAAAATATAAGGTCACCCGTACTCGGCCCATGGAGGAAACAACCAAACCAATTCTACCAACACAAGGCAGACTCAACATGTATTTTCATATTTAAAAGATTTAACACACTCCATGATTTCAATTTCACTGGGCTTAAACCTGGGTTATCATCGAAAAGGAGTTGATCCCGGTGCTTTCAATTTACATAGCCGAATATACGTATTTAAGCAATTTTTTTTACACAGAATAAGGTTCACAAACAAAATACAAGACATTTAAACATCACAGGAGGTAAGGGTTTATTAGTGCACAAAGAAAGACCCCCAACGACCATGATTTTTAATAGGCATAAGCCCACACAATTCAGAAATCATTAATCATTAAAGGGGAGAAAAATAGGGCAGCATCATCAATCACAGCCCTCCCCTTCATTATTTAGAATCTATTTATTATGTTCATTAATTTTTGGTTCATCCAGTTCTACAGAAGCAGTAGCGTACCCACCTCGCAAGATACACACACAGGAGAGATGAAGGTGAAACCCCTACCTGATTGATCAAGGATTGACGTTAAGTCCCCACGTGAATAGATGGAGGTCCACAGAACACGATCAAATAAAACTTTGCTGGGTGAGGTACGACTCGCCAGGAGGAAGGGTATTCGGAGCGCAGGGTAATCGAGAAAAAGAAATGTAGGGAGAATCCTTTAGGTTATAAAGGCTGATAAGGGATGAGATACAGCATGCCTGAGATGATATAGAGAAAAACTTGACACCGCGTAAGGAACGGAATCGTGGGTTGACCACGCGGTTGGGCCACCCCACAGGCGCAACTTAGAAGATCCCCGCCCTTCGGAGCTGTTAAAATAGACACACACCCCCCTTAACCAAGGACTCCTCAAAACGCGGCTAAAGGCATGACAAAAACGCATGGTTTTTCATTTAAGGAGGGTGTCTTACGAAAAATTTAATTTAAATACCATTAATGGGCTTTAAGGGGGTCAAAACAGGGTTAAGAAAAAGCATTTTGCACAAAAGGAGGGGCTACTGGAAAAAACCCGTGGGGGTCACCAGTAGGCTAGTTCTACCAGTTAGCCGAGGCTACCGGTAGGCCGAGCTACCGGTAGGCGGTGGCTACCGGTAGACAGAACTACCGGTAGGCGGGGGCTACCGGTAGACTAAGCAATTGGTAGGCGGTGGCTAATGGTAGACCGAGCTACCGGTAGGCGACGGCTACTGGTAGACTGAGCTACCGGTAGGCGGTGGCTACAGGTAGACCGAGATACCGGTAGGCAGCCGCTACTGGTAGACTGAGCTACTGGTAGGCTACGGCTACTGGTAGACCGAGTGACCGGTAGGTGGCGGATACCGGTAGAACGAGATACCGGTTGGCCGCGGCTATCAGTAGACTGAGCTACCTGTAGGCTGAGCTACTGCTAGGCACATGCTACCATTAGTCTTAAGCTTCACCGAGAAGCCTCGATAACTTTCCCAGAACACCCAACATCAGATTTTCACCAAGTAATGGACCCCAAAACCCCTGGCCATTACTTCAGATACTTCTCAAACTATTCTTGTCTCCAAGAATATAAGAACAAACCAGAAAGAAGAAGAGTGGGGTCCTGACAACCACCCTCTTAAGATACTTCTCAGGGGCAAACCCCTGAGTTGTTCCAAATCTAGAATAGATCCCTCCCCCCTACATCCAGGAATACCCGCCCAAGAGTTATTAACCACAACATTCACAAAAAGCACAAGGATCACACTATCCAACATATGAGTTAGGGATTCCCCTCTTACATGTCAGGATATTATCTGCTTTGGGCGGCACTGACTCGTCTGCACGGGTTTAATCACATCCACATTAATGCGTCCTGATTAGCAGTCATGTTTTCCCATCATCACAAATTCGTACACACACACACAGAGAGAGAACATGAAATAGGTCATCTAATAGCTAAGAAAAACAGTCATTTCATATATTAAATCACAAGGTACAATATCTCAAGAATCAGAACAAAACAACAAGGAAGTCAAAATTGCTCTGGGTATGGAACGTGTAACGGGGCCTTCCGCTCCCAAGTGCTCTCTTACAGGCCACCATGCCTCCACAATACACGAAATAATGGGATTGTTTGTCCATGAAGCACTTTCTCCTTATGATCCTCGATCTTGATTGGTCGTTCTATGAAGGTCACATCCTCTTCCACACTAACTCTCCCCAGTCGATGACGTGGGAGTCATCGTGTAGATATTGAAGAATATGGGAGATGTGAAATACGTTGTGAAATTTCTCCAACTAAGGTGGCAACGCCAGCTGATACGCCACCTCACCAACTCGTCCCAACACCTCGAAAGGTCCGATGAACCTGGGAGAAAGCTTACTTCCCTTTCCAAACCTCCGCTATCCACGATGAGGGGAGACCTTCAAGAACATGTGGTCCCCGACCTAGAACTCCAAGGGTCTCCTCCTATTATCGACATATGTCTTCTTCCGGTCCTAAGCCGCCTTCATCCTTTCTCGTAAAAGCTGAACCTTATCATTCGTGCTCTGCACCACCTATGGGCCAAGAAAATATGCTTCCCCAACCTCAGTGTAACACATGGGTGAGCGACACGGCCTTACATATAGGGCTTCGAATGGAGCCATTCCAATGGTAGAGTGATGGATATTATTGTAGGCAAACTCTACCAGAGGAAAGTGTCGCACCCATGATCCCCCAAAGTCCAGAATACATGCCCGCAACATGTCCTCCAAGGTCTGGATGGTGCTCTCTGTCTGTCCATCTATCTAGGGGTGGAAAGCAGTTCTAAGACGTAGCTGGGTGCCAAAAGGATGCTTCAATCCCCTCTAGTCTCGCTAGGTAAAACGTGCATCCCTGTCTAAGACTATGGAACTCAGAACTCCATGAAACTACACTACCTCATCCACATACTTCTGTGTTAGAGCATCCAATGCACTCAACTCCTTAATCGCCAGAAAGTTAGCTGACTTCATCAAGCGGTCCACCACTACCCAGATTGCGTCACAACCCCCTTGCACCTTGGGTAGTCCCATGAAGAAATCCATTGAGAAGTCATCCTACTTCCACTAGGGGACATCTAAAGGTTGCAACTACCCGCCTGGAACACGGTGTTCAGCCTTTGCCTGCTGACACACTAAGCACTTGGCCACAAACTCTGCCACTGCTCGCTTTACTCCGGGCCACCAAATATGTCTCCTCGGACCCTGGTACATCTTGGAAACTCCTGGTTGTACTACTAGGGGTGAGTTTTAGAACTCACTAAGAACCTTTCCACGCATCACCTATGGAACAAACAACTTTCCTCGAAAAATCATCTTATTCTGACCATCCTCCTTCCACCCTTCTGGAGCATCGCCTTGGTCAACTCGGTCGCGCATCACTTCGCACTTTGGGTCTCCCCACTGAGACTTCTCCACATGATACAAAAGAGAAGACTGTACTGTCATCTGATATAGGCAAACTCCACATTTATCCATCCTCGCATCCAGGTGCCAGGAAGCCAACTCCTCCATTTCCATCCAGACATCTACCGACTCTCGGAATGCATCCCTCTGTGACCTCCTTCTTAGAGCATCGACCACTACAATCCATTTTTCCGAAGTGTAGGAAATCTTGAAGTCATAATACTTGAGGACCTCCATCCACCTTCACTGCCGTAAGTTTAGGTCCTGCAGGGAGAAGACATACCTCAAGATTTTGTGATCCGTGAAGACAACAAAGCATTCTTCGATGAGGTAATGCTGCCATAACTTCAGTGTGAAAACGACTGCTGCAAGTTCCAGATCGTGAGTGGCATAATTACGCTCATGAGGGCATAGCTGCCTAGACCCATAAGAGATCACCCCTTGTCGCTGCATCAACACACATCTAAGGCCTTTCCCTAAAGCATCACAGAACCCCTCATACACCACCCCTTCCTATGTTAGTCTCAATATTAGGGCACTAACCAACTTTTCCTTTAGATAGTTGAAGCCTGCCTCGCACTTCTCACTCCACAAAAAAACATGGTCCTTCTTGGTCAAGGCTGTCAAAGGGGCTGCCACTCAGGAGAAGTTAGGTATGAACCTCCAATAGTAACCTGCCAGCCCGAGGAAAATGAAAACCTCTACCACATTCTTGGGTGCTTCCCAAGAAACAACTGCCTCAACCTTTGATGGCTCCACTGCTACCCCATGTTCGGACACTTAGTTCCGAAGGAAGTGCACTTCTAGCGTCCAAAACTTTCACTTCGACAACTTCACATAGACCTGTTGCTGTCGGAGGACCTCCAAAACCATCCTCAGATGCTCCACGTGGTCCTCCTCTGTTCATGAATAGATCAAGATGTTGTCGATGAACACGACCATGAACCAATCCAGATACTCCCAGAAGACGGAGGTCATAAGCCCCGTGAACACAGCTGGGGCATTCGTAACACTGAAAGACATGACTACAAACTCGAAGTTCCCATATCTGCACCTAAAGGCCGTCTTCGAGATGTCGCCCTCCTTCACCCTCAACTGGTGATATCCAGACCACAGGTCGATCTTTGAGAACCATCCTGCCCCATTCAGCTGGTTGAAAAGATCATCTATCCTCAAAAGAGGGTAGCGATTCTTGATAATTACCTATTTCAGCCTCCTGTATTCTATGCACAACCTGAGACCACAATTTTCCTTCTTTGCGAACAAGACTGGAGAACCCCACGCTGATACACTTGGTCGAACAAAACCCTTCTTCATCAGATCGTCGTTCTGAATCTGCAACTCTCGTAGCTCCGAAGGCACCATCTGGTAGGGAGCCATCGAAATCGGACGAGCACCAGGCTGAAAGTCTATCCCAAACTCAAAATCACGTCGAGGTGGTAGAGTCATCACCTCCTTAGGGAAGACATCCATAAAATCACTGATGATCCCTGGTACTTCCACCATCTCAATATCCACTGACTCTACTGACAACTCGGCTAACAAGGAGAGGAGGGGTTCCTCTAGCCTGCTACCCTTCGAGCCACTACGCTAGCCGGTGAAAGTAACACGTCAGCCACCCAAGTCTGAGAACACAACCCTTCCTCGGAAATAGTAAATGATGGAACATACAGAGAACAACCAGTTGATGCATAGGATGACATTGTATGGTTGTATATGCAATAGTAGGAGATCCCTGATTGACTGATGTGGCCCTATCATCAGTCTACATCCTCGAAAAACATATAACAAGTCGGTCTGACCACCAATTGGTTTGATCAGTACCAGGGGCACTAGAAGTCTCTCATCATCTAGACCCAAAACACGAGCTAGATTGGGTGCAATGAAGGCGTTCAAAGCTCCGGTATCGAACAATGTTTAAACAAGCGTACTAAACAAACTGATCGTACCTCAAACGACCTCCGGTCCTACTGGAACTGCTGCCTCTGTGGCGTGAAACTTCCCGCACCCAGCTCCTCTGCCTCTCGGCTGTTAGCCGGCTCCCCAACCACACCCTAGTCGAGGTACCTGAGGAGTGCCCTGAGGTCAGCCTCCCCCTGAAACCCCTGCCCTAGGATGATCGGGAGCTTGCTGCCCCTGTTGGTGCTACTGGAAGGGCCTATCTAGAAGCTGTTGCTGAGGTGGGTGCTGGGCCTGTCCGCCACTTCCGTACTGAACTCGGTCCGGGCACTGATTCCGGAGATGTCCATGGCTCCCACAGACGAAGCACCTCGGTCTTGGGCCCGAAGGGAAAGGGCGAGGACTGGGGGACCAGAATTGGAACTACTGCGGCCTTCTCCCTGCCGGTCAGAACCTAGAGGGTCCCGATGCTGGAGGTCTGGTGCTGACGACCTTTCCCTTTGACGGGCCTAGCTAAATCCCATCTCGTGACACACCTCCCAGCATTTTCATCCTCTCCACCACCTCTGCCTTCTTCTAGACCTCAAAGTATGTTGGCAAGGTGAAGGGGGTAACAACATATTGGAGGGAGGGTCGGAGCGCCTCCTCAAAACGTCTCGCCCGACACTCCTCATTCGGGAAGAGGTTTGGAGAAAAGCGGAGGAGGTCTGTGAAATTGATTCCCAGCACCCTTATCTACATACTCCCCTGTTGGAGGGTGAGTAGCTCCTGTCTGTTATCCTCCTTCATCATAAAATAGAGGAATTCCGCCCAGAACTCCTTCTCAAAATCAGCTCATGCCACCTCATCTTCTCTCCTCTCCCCCATGTAGAGAATCCACCACTGACGCGCTGATCCCCACATCTGGCTGATGGAAAAAGGCACCCAGTACTCGTTCGGAGCTTGGATCAAGCCGAAGGCTATCACCATCTCCTCTAGCCAGCCCTCCGTCTTCATGTCAGAGGTGCTGCCCTCGTACTTCTCGAGGGTCTGTCGTTGGAAGGGTCGAAGCGTCTTCTGCCACTGGTCATCCTCATCCTCTCGATCAGCCCTCTGCTGATCGGCCAAGTCAACCTCTTGGGCCTCGATCACCCATAAAACTCGTGGTCGTCTCTCAGGTTCCATAGCTGCAAGGTAAACAAAGAATGCCTAAGCCAAAGTAGTGCATAATATTATTCCTAAAACACCTAAAACTTCTTATTTATTTCAAGTTCCCCAAACACCTGAGAAACATGAGAACAAGAGTCATTTATGATCCATGTACCTTTCCTAGGGTCTCTACCCTACAATCATCAGGGCCTTACTTGGTCATTCGGTAGGTCCAGAGTCCTTACATCGGATCACGGGGGCCCTAAAATCCTGTTTCATAGATGGTATTCCCTGGAATGATTCACAAACCAAGGTCACCTAACACAGTTTCCCTACCATCCCATACAATTCTCACTGTGCCTAACTCCAGACTCCATCCTATCTCTCAACCTTTTCCTCTGATATCATTCTGTCATGACCCACCTTCACCAATAGGAGGGAAGGGTCAACAGATTTCCAGGCCCTTCCTTCTTTATGTTGAAGGAGAGATAATGACCCCCAAAACCCGCCTTCAATAGGTCCGGGAGTGGCAACCAACACCAAGGGCATGGAATCACACACTAAATGGAAGGCATTACCCTTTTTATTTTAACAGTATTGGGAGATAAGATAGTGAATCCCGTAACACCAAAATGAAAGTAAAAGTAATTCAAAGAACCATTCCCAATGCATGTAACAAAAGTAAAATCCACAATGTATAAGGATAATACAAATAAAAAAATACCAAAAGAAAGAACAACAACAAATAAAATGATCTGTCACAAGGTCTGAGCTAGTACGGTCTAGCACGATCCCCGAATTCCTCCTGGAAACCTGAATGTAGTTTTATATACGTAGGGTGAGCATACAAGTATACTCAGCAGGGATAAACCAAAGACTCTCGTGCACAAGTGGGGAGGAATACTAATGACTTGTGAGAAAAGAGATAACCAGGCACCTAGCAAGTAAACTAACCACCCAAGACTCACCAAGGAACACTCCCTAAATAACGCAAGTCAAGTAATGTATAGTAATATCACATCGATGTTTGGGTACCCCGTGCCACTTTTCCACTGGTTACCAAAGACATCCTATGTATCGAACCAATCCCGCCATTCTCATCGCAGTACAACTGCCATACCCCGCCCGCACACACCTGGGCCACAACCACACATCCCACCCACAAACACCTGTGCCACAACCACTAACCCACCCGCAGACAACTGGGCTAGAAGAACTACTGCCACGCCCGAACACACCTGGGCCTCATCCCAAAGATACTTGGGAAACCACCTTTCTGTAAACACCTGGGAAAACCACAACAACCACCCCTCTAGAAGATTCTTGGGCAAATAATGTACCTCATTCCATCACAGCCTGCCCAAAGATACTTGGGCTATCCGGGAAAGGGAGAGAATATGAGATAATAACCAACCACTAATAGAAGTGTTGGTAAAAACATCCATCCCCCATGAAATGGGGGTGTTAGGAACTAAGTTCTCATCTTGGGTGGGGCTCAAATAAGAAACACAAAAACTACAATTATATGTATAGGTAATAAGCACTCTCCCAAATCTAGGTTTTTCTTCATCTAGCCTAACGAATGCTATCCTTACTATTCATTCATAAGAGAAGAGAACAACACCCATGCCCAAGTCACAACTCACACCAAACCAAATCCCCATTTGTCTAATCATCGCTTTCAAGTTCAGTAATAATGTTTAAACAAGATTCATACACCTACTTGGGAAACTATTAAGCATAAGCACAAGACAATGAAAGAGTACACCCAACAACAATTTAATCATTCACACCCGGTTCTATTGTAAAAACACACCAAGTGAGACCCCTATAAGTATTGTAACCAAAGCGGGTCAAAGTGAGATATAGTCCCAAGTTCCCAGAACAATGAATAAAAAGTTTTCACAACAGAAGAGGATCCCACCCCAATTCGTGATACAAAAAGAGGATCCCATCCTCTCCCACATCACCCCCAGAAATCTAATCCCCTATCTAAGAAAACTATAAGGTCACTCGTACTCGTCTCATGGAGGAAACAACCAAACCAATTCTACTAAAATAAGGTAGACTCAATAGGTATTTTCATATTTAAAAGATTTAACACACTCCATGATTTCAATTCCACTAGGCTTAAGCCGAGGTTATCATTGAAAATGAGTTTATCCTGGTGCTTTCAATTTACTTAGCATAATATACAGATTTAACCAATTTCCTTTACATAGAAAAAGGTTCAAAACGAAAATACAAGCCATTTAAACATCACAAGAGGGAAAGGTTTATTAGTGCATAGAGAAATAACACCAAAGGACATGATTTTCAGTAGGTGTAATCCCACACAATTCAGAAATCATTTATCATGAAAGGGGAGAAAAACATACCAGCATCATCGATGACACCCCTCCCCTTCATTCTTTAGAATCTATTTATTATCGTCATTAAGGTTTGGTTCATCCAATTCTACAGAAGCAGTAGCAAACCCACCCCGCAAGATACACAAAAAGGAGAGATGAAGTTGAAACCCCTAACTGACTGATCAAGGATTGACGTTAAGTCCCCACGTGAATAGATGGAGGTCCACAGAATACGATTAAGGAAAACTTTGCCGGGTGAGGTACGACTCGTCAGGAGGAAGGGTATTCGGAGCACAGGGTAATCGAGAAAAAGAAACGTAGGGAGAAGCCTTTAGGTTATAAAGGATGATAAGGGATGAGATACATCACTCCCAGGACACTTAAGATATGGAGAGAAAAACTCGAAACTGCATTAGGAGTGGAATCGTGGGTTGACCACTCGGCTGGGCCACCCCACACGCGCAACTTAAAAGATCCCCGCCCTTCAGAGTGGTTAAAATAGATGCACACCCCCCTTAACCAAGGACTCATCAAAACGCAGTTAATTGAAAGAAGAAAACACACGATTTTTCATTTCAGGAGGGTATCTTACAAAACATTTAATTTAAATACCATTAATGGGATTTAAGGGGGTCAAAACAGGGTTTATAAAATACATTTTGTGCAAAAGGAGGTGCTATTGGAAAAAACCTATGGGGGTCACTTGTAGGCTTGGGCTACCGATTAGCCGAGGCTTCTGGTAGGCTGAGAAACTGGTAGGCCGAGCTACCGGTTGGCTGCGGCTACCAGTTGACCGAGCTACCGGTAGGCAGCGGCTACCGGTAGACCAAGATACCGGTAGGCGGTGGCTACCGGTAGGCCGAGCTAGCGGTAGGCGGTGGCTACCGGTAGACCGAGCTACCGATAGGCTGCAGCTGCCGGTAGACCGAGCTACCGGTAGGCAGCGGCTACCTGTAGACCAAGCTATCGGTAGGCCGAGCTACTGGTAGGCTGTGGCTACCGGTGGGCCGAGCTACCGATAGGCCAAGGATACCATTAGTCTTAAGTTTCACCGAGAAGCCTCAATAACTTTCCCAGAACACCCAACATCAGATTTTCACCAAGTAATGGACCCCAAAACCCCAGGCCATTACATGAAATGCCAAAACATTGCTATACACATCACAGGGACTACACATATTGGGTATGGTACACCACCATCCCCAGTCATAGAAATTTCCTTATAAGGGATTAGGTTTCCCCATCATCACATAGTGGATTGGGTTTCACTATCTTTCCATTGTGGATTAGGTTTCTCTAGCTTCCCATAGTGGATCAGGTTTCCCCATATTCCTATACTGGATTTTGATTCCCCATATCTTGATAGTGGATCTGGTTTCCCCATATTCAATAGAGGTTCAATCCCATCTACTTGAATACAATAATTATCTAATGAGATAAAATTCCTTACCCAATATATTATATGGAGATATAGGTCCCACACAACTCATAATTAAATTATACATATGTGTGTTGTAGTATCATAAACTATCATATCATAACCCGTGAAATAATATGGGTATTGTAACCATTTAATCATTTGATAACATGTGGTTAAAGATATAGGTTTCATTATTTTTTTCATAAAATGTGTGGGTCGTAAAAATAAACGTATTTCATGGGAATATAAACCATAAAGAAGAAACCAACTTTATAAATACATAACCCATGAAATTGAAACCGGTTTAGTAGTAGCCATACCATAAAAATATAAATTATTTAGATAAAGAATATGAATCTTATAATTTCATCATTTACCCAGATAGACATGAGTAACACTAATAGATATCCTCATTGATGAAAAATAATAGAGAAATATCTTTTAAAAACACTTCTTAAAGAAAATATCATTTCTTCATTGAAAAATTATTTTTAAAATTTAAAACCATTTGAAATCAATTTTCTTTTAATTTATAAATGAAAACAGAACATGAAATCTTGAAAATTTTTGAATACCATTTCTTTGGAAACAAATTGAAAACATATAATGAAATAATGATTTTTTTTAAATCATTTCTTTGAAAACATACTGAAAACATATAAGGAAATATTGAAAACATATTGAAAAAAATTTCATTGAAAACACATTGAAAACTTGTAATGAAAGATTTAAAACATTTTGAAAAAAAGTTATTTGAAATCAAATTAATTAATTATAAATAATTATAGAAAATTATTTGATAACCATTTCATTGAAACACCATGAAAACATATAAAAAATGATTGAAAATGTTTTGAAAATCATTTATTACAAAACACGTTAAAAACAGATAAATATTATATCAAAACAATAAAATAAATTTAAAATCCTTATTCCTTGAAAATGTTATTAAAATTTCATCTTAAAATGATTGTTTAAACTATTTTTTAAATTCTATATTTAGAAATTCATAGAATGTGTCTAAAGAATGAAAATTGAGATAAAACTACTTTACCAATTTGGTAACATTTGAAACATAAACTGCATTAAAGTGAGATCCTAAAATGGATATGTCAATACCCATAAATGTTTTTATACTCATATAATATAATAATGTTCAGTATATACACCACACTAAAGAAACAAGTGGTGAATAATGCATAAATCTCACCATTATAAAAGAGAGTTTTCAAATCCACTTACCTAATGTCTTATATCTATTTTTTAAATAATAAATTCATGTATAACATATATAGGTTTATTATAAATATTTTAAAGAGAAACATTCATATATATTTTTCCATAAATGGCTTTATATCACTCACTTATTAACATTTCCAGGTTAAGGTTATGTTTTGGGTAATATTCACATTGCTCTTCGTATGTATCTTAATTTGATATATTTTCTGTTCCTGTATCATGATTTTATGAATAAAAAATTGGATATAAATATCATTTATATTTATTATATATGCATTTATAGTAATGTATTAATTATGGAAATATTAAATTGAACACACCGTTCATGGACACAGTAGGTCATACGTACGAATGAACGTTATTTCCGATTAATAATCTCACTAAAATACATTATAAAAACAATATATATGAATATATGTATATATTATAATTATACTAGTCTTATTATATCATATATACCATATATTTTTATTGAAATTTCCATTAATACATTCCCTGTAGAGTGTGAAGTAATTACATTACTTTTTGAAGGAGGTCATCCATAGATCCCCAAATGAAATAATAATTTTTACACAAGTTGAAAAGAAAAATTTTATGTGTTATATAATTATTCCAAAATAATAATTACATATTAAATAATATATATATATATATATATATATATTTAATAGTGACTTTCATAATTCCCATCCATTAAAGGTGGTAATGGAAAAATGAACATCATCATTTCATGAGGTGATAGTTAATCATACACCAGAACGGTATTCTTGTTACCTTTTCAATGGATGTGTGTGTATGTGTATGTAGAAAAAAATGATTAAAATAACCTAGTTATATTTAGTATACATAGGATATTATAGAATCATTGAATAATGAGAGTTGAGGTGGTGGAAAATATAAATAAAACAAAAGATCTTTAGGACGAATGTTACCTCAACTTCGGGTAACTCATTTTGGATTTCACCAATGTGTTACATTGGATTTTACTATACTAAAAGGGAGTCTACATGGAAGAATTTATGAATTTTGGTATGATATTTTTTAATATTGTTTTCATAAAAAAAGTTCTTAATAGGTTTTAAATAGTTGTAGGGGTGAGTTCTTTTTTATTGTGGAGGAGGAGTGGTATTCTTTTAAAATTTTTATAAGGGAATTCCACACCGAGTTTTCCTATGTCACATGGAAAAAACAATGGTTAAAATTAGATTCAATACAGTATAGGGTCCAAATATGTCCATAAAATGGATTTTAGAAATGTTTCTACATTATTTATGGCATTATGTTTAAGGTCATGTACATTGTTCAATTATTATTTCTTGTAATCTCTATAATTAATTTTAATCACATTCACTAATATTTATAGTAAAAAATAATGTTGACCTAATTAAAAAATATTATTTCTGGTTATTCTAAATATGGAAGAAGTTTTTTCAAATTCCATTCAATGAATTTTTAGAAATGAATTTAAAATTAAAGCCATTGTAGTGTCGCTACATTGGGTTATTTAATGAAAATGAATAATTTTTTGAAATTTTTTGTTATCAAATTTCATTGTAAAATTAGTTAAAATGACATAAAATTGATTAATAGATATAAAATTGATCTCATAATACTTTTCAAACAAATTGAAATAAATTTTTAACTAATTTAATAAAATTTGGTGAAAAATAGGTTTTCAAAATAGAATACTACTAAAATATTTATTTATATTAATATTAATATTTTTAATGGTTATTTTATAACTACACTGTATAGATAATTATAATAATATAATGTTGTTTCGTAGAATCAAAATTTTGCAAGTAAGGCATTCCAAATTGGTGTTGTGTAGATATCAAGATTATCTTGTTATAACATATAAATAATGTCTTAATTATTGTAGAGTGAGATTAAATTAATTAATGAAAATTAATTTTTCCTATAAGAAAATAAAAAGATCATAGAAACTAGTGGTGTTACATACTACCACACATAAAATAAATTACACACTCAAAATTAATCATTATGATAAAAATTGAGGATATTTCTACCTCATCATATCTTCATGTTCCCACATTTCCTCATATAACTGGTTAGTCCTCCATAAATTGTTGACCATGTTAGTGGTTTGATTTCCTATAATATTTTATCGATGGTCTAGAATTTCATCTAGTTATTCCTCATAAGAAACATGCTTCTCCATCAATATGAAATATAACTTTGGTACATTTGATGGATCAGGTATGTACATCCTCTAGAGAGATACCTTGAGAAAATCATGTACTTGGGGGGTTTTGGAGTAAGTTACAAGTAATGTTAAACCATTCCAATATGATCAAGAATATCAATTGCACAAATATACCTAGGTAATAGATTCCCTTTCTACTTAAACCTCTTCACCTTATTACCGGAAGAAATTCATAGAACCACTTTCTCACTAGAAAAAAACTATAGGAGACACTAATTATTATCATAAAAAATTTCCTACCAATATTTATCTTCCATGATATCATGTTGATTGTTTCTAACATTATATTTCATTTATTATTCTATCTCAGGTCTCAATTGCTCTCTTTCTCCAATTTCATCACATCAATATTGATCACTAAATTTCATCCTATATAGGGCTAAAAAATTTCCATTTGTATTTTGAAATAAAATATATTTTATTAATAAAATGAAACTATTGGTAGATTTTTATCTTAACTAAATATTAAACATGATGAATAAGATCTCAACATATCCTATAGTGTTTGAATTTTTCTTTCAGACAAACCATCTGTATGAAAATGATAAGTAGTGATCAAACTCAATTGTATATCATTTTCTTACTGAATACTTCACCAACATGGTGAGATAAACCTGGGATCTCGATCCAACACCATTGATTGTGGTAATCTATGAAAACATTCCACGACTTTACTATATATCCTTTAATTTTGATTTAGATAGATGTATTATATAATTGAAATGAAGTGCACAATCTTATTAAGGTGACTGAATAACACCCATATATAATTAAAACATTTATAGGTTTTGTGGGGTCTAATTAAAAAATGTTAAGTAATTTTCCCCAATTTCATATTTTGTAAGGGTAATGGATGAAACATTCTCTAAGACTTATTTATTTCAACCTTAACTTGCCGGAATACCATGTATCGAGATACAAACCTAGTGATATCCCTCTTCATTCCATCCATACAGAAGTATTCCATAAAATATTTATATATATTTATACTTCCAGGATACAATAGAGAATGAGGAACTAAGAACTTAAATAATTATAACCTTATTAAAATATAGAATGAAAGGGGACACCTGATTCCTTAACATGATCATTTAATCCTGGTCAAGGTTAAACTCAGTAAACTCTCTATCCTACTTTCAAAACTCTAATTCTTCATTAGGTGCCTATGTAATATTCACTTTTATATGGGTTTAACATTAAATTGATTAATATAGTTTTTTACCCTTACTTTAGGTATTCTAGATTCATCTTTTTCAAATTCTAAAATATTGGATCTTTTGTGATCCTCAACATGGATAATCTAGTATGATCCTTTCGACTGAATGCATCACCACCTTGTCCAATTTCCTTTGGTGGTAATATATTGATCAGTCATAATCCATTATCATATCTAACAAAATTCTCTATAGGATGATAAACAACATATATGTGAATATATCTTTTATACTTTTATGATCAGTATATATATTTCACTCTTATCCATAAAGATAATTCCTTGATATCATTAATGAAAAAATTACTGTGCTAAATCCAAATCATGAGTAGGGAAATGTTTCTCATTAATCATAATATACCATGAGGTATAAGTGATAACCAAGTTGTTATGCATAATAAAACATATGAATCCCTTCAAGTATCCCACAATATTTTTTACAAAACCTTATCCCCAATATGGTAATGTAATCATGGTTGAGCTGACCAACCTTCTCTTTAGTTCCATGAAATTTTTGTCACATTCATCTATCTAGAGGAACATTTCACCCTTCAATGTTAACATGGTCATAATATTCTATAATCATAATAAATTCTCCAAAATCCATAGATAATATACATAAAATACAATATAACTATTGATCTGAGTCACCATGGTTGGTTCATTCTAACATTCTGTAGCCTCCATCATTGATGGATCAAATACTACAGCATCTCTTTAGATTATATGACAACAAATTGAATCCTTTTTCATCTAAAATTAACTCTTTGAATTTTTTTTACATTTTATCCTTCCTCAAGGTCTTTACCACATCTATAAATTGGTCTACACTCTCTTCCTTTCCCATTGTGTAGATAATAATAATATCTATAAAGTCTACCATTAACTTTTCATGGTAATCTCTGAAGATTATATTCCTCATATCCATGAACATAACATGGGAATTAGTATGAACAAAAGGAATATTTATATATTTATAGTGTACATAGCTTTTATAGAATGTTGACTTGGGTATATCCTCCTTCTTGACCCAAAATTTATGATATCCATAATGATGGTTAATATTGGGAAAGTATTGCGATCTATGTAGGTGATCAAATATGTAATAAATATTTAGAAGAGGATACTTGTTCTTGATCATGATCTCGTTCAACTCAAGATAATATTTGCAGAGTCAGATTTATCTATATTTCTTTTTCACAAATAAAATATGTAAACTCCAATGTGAAAAACATGGATGAATGAATCCCCTATCATGGTTTTTGTATATTTTCGTCTTTAATTACTATAACTAAATTCGAAAAAATTCAATTGGGAGTGTCTACAATTTTGGGGAACAATGTATGAGTTCTATTGAGAACAAAACTTTACATTTTGGTATATTACTATGAAACTCTAATGTGAGCACATCTAAAAATTTCTAATCAAAAGGAAAATCATCATAGATGAGTTTCTTCATATCTATTTGAGACAAACATGTCTTCTGAATATGAATTAAGACCCATCTAGTGGATGTAATATCTATAGGATGATCATAATTATAGTTAATTTTATATACAATCATATGTTGGTTTGAAATATAAAACATCACATCTTTTACATGAAAATTTATGTGGGAATTATCTATAGATATTAAATTCATGCCTAATATGATATAAAATTTGACCAGGGGTAAAATGAAGTGATTTGAAGGGATTACATTCCCACAAATGTCAACTGGAGGGGAATCATATAGATGAGATGAAATCATCATACAATTAATGATTGGTACCAATAATTCTATGTATAATCATATGGGTGAAATCATAGTACCCTTATAAAATTTCTTTTTATATGAATGAATGGTCACATTGAGAATCAAATAATACATTAGTATAACTATAGTAGATGGTATAACAACCATTCACTATATTGTTATTAATGTTCTCATTTGAATCATTGATAACTTGAGATTTCCCCTTGTTACCTTTTAAGTGGTTGTTGATGCTAATCATCAGGGCCAACCCTTTCCATTGGGAAATGGTTAGCATAATTCTTATCCAACATACACTTGAAGCACTAAGGTGTTGGAAGTTCATTGTATGTATCTTTTCCTCTATTTTCATAATTGAACAACTTCTTCCCATATATTTAGAAATAAATTCCTCGATTCCCTTACCTTCCAAAAATAAAAACATATTATACCCCATAATAAAATTCCTTTAACATTTATTTCTGAACATAGAGAAGAAATAAAGGTTCATATTCATCCCTCCTTGGTTTTTATATTTTCCATGAAACTATATATTCATTTTCATGTCAAAACAATGATATTAAAATACAACACTACCATCCATTTCAACTTTGACTGCACAACACCCAATCTCTTCATAACTAAAAAAATTCTCTTTTGGTAGTCACCCTTCTGAGTCTAGGCATTATTCCACTGAAGAACCTATCAATATTACTTTTGGTTGGGATGATAATTCTAGAAACATACCTCGTAAATCATTGGAAATTATCCTCATAGGCACTAATTGACTCATAATACTTTATATTCATCCAAAGGAACACTATTTCCATATTCATATAATAAACAGAGGAAACTACTTATTGATTAATAATATCTTGAACTCAACCCAATCCATTGATTTAATTTCATCTTGCTTCCTTCTATTTTTTATTAGAGTCCACTACTGTTATGATTCAACTTCTAACCGATACACAACTAGAATGACATTATCATGGTCAAAAAACTAGATGATTTATAATAACTTGTCATTTCTACATATCAAATGTTCTATAATAGGTGGATTAGATGACATACTGAATGAACATGGATTTTCCTCATGAAGGACTCAAAATAACGTGTCCCACTCATTTGATTATTTGGAATCTCAACATGATTCATATGATGGGAATTTTGTGTCATCATAGCAACAAGGTTTTTTCATTCTAGATCTCATTTAATTTCAATAGTAAAGATAAAAATAATTGCATTATCCATCATAGTCACCAATTAAATGGTTCCTTTAGGTTCCATCCATTAACGAAAAACAAAAGCATAGAGTAATAAATAGTTCTCATAGTGAGGAACCACTTAATCATGATAAACACTTACATGATATTTAAATTATGACCACATCACAAATATAATACAACTTATGTTTATCATAGGTTTTTATAATAAGAAATTTTAATTCATTCATGATATTTCATGAATATTTTAGGAATTTCTATAACATATCTGAAGGAAGTGTCAAACTAGTTGCGTAGAAAGGCCCAATTATAATATACCAATTTATTCTAAAGTCTTAACTGATGTACCTTGTCTATGTTTTTAATAAAGGTTAGATATTTTCTATAACCTCCTACTGATGTAGTATCTATATCGAGATGTATTTCTATGAAACCAATAAGTTTATCCTTTACCAAAATTTCATGTCATTTTACTATAATTTTACTTCTCCTGGGAATTATCATTATACACGTTCTTAGAGTTCTCACTATGTTTTTATCATTATTGTATCCAAAGGATAACTACATTTTTCCTCTACTTCTAACTATATATACCCTCATTTTCCATACATTAACATTAAATCACTTTTATGAAATACGTAATGCATTACACCAAAGGTATCCCAAAAACTGTATCATTCTAGTGAATTTGGTATAAAAGAAATTTAAACACTGGTATGTAAGTGTGCTAAATTATATCCCAATAGGTTATTCACAACTATAACCCTTATTAGAAAAATCAGAAATAATAAATATTTTCATAACTTGGGGGATATAAACCAAAAATTAGTTAGCTGTGATCTTCAGTATGTGTAAACAGGGAGATTTGTAAGTTTAAATATGGGAATAAGGTTATGAGAATGTTACCAGAAAAATAAAATATCATACCTCCTATATCAAAGAACGTAAACAAGAATCAAGACATAGATATTGATTTTTAATAATAAATGAATCATAATGGAATCAATTGGATAATCTATGAACTAAAAACATAGGAGTAAGACATAGAATTATATTTGAAATATAAACTTGTACTATCATTCCCTAAATGTTTGGTCGTATTGAGAAAACATATCAGGGAAACTCACGTGGAATAAACCAATATGGAGGGGAACACCACCATCCCCGATTGTAGTCTATTACATGTAAGGGATCTGTTTTCCATATCATCCCATAGTGTATCATGATTCTCCATCTTCCCATTTTGGATTGGTTTTCACCATCTTACCATAGTGGATCATGATTCCCTATATTCTATAGTGGTTCATGTTCAATAATAGGAATCCCATCATTATCTCATGAGATATAAATCTTTACTCAATTCATTATCAAAAGATATATGTTTCACCCATTATATAATTAAATGATAAATATGTGTTCCACATGATCATAAAAAAATCATATCACAACCCATGAAATGAATTGGGTATCATTAAAGTGTAATATTATCAGAAACTATGGAAAAAGTGACCGGTTTCAAAATCATTTCATTCAATGAAAAACCTATGAAAATAAGTGGATTTCAAAAAAAAATTAACACATGAAGAGAAAATATGATTCTTTAACATGAAACCAATTACTTAGAAACTAGTTTCTTTAACATTGTTCCATCAAAACATAAACCATTAATAGAAATAATATAATTTAAAAATTCCATAATTTCACCAGAAAAGGATTATTAACCCCAACAAATATCATAATAAATGGAAAATAATTTTCAAATATAATTAAAAACATATCATTATGAAAAAATAACTTTTTCATTGAAATATAATTATTAAAAAATAATACCATTTGAAAACAGTTTTTTAATAAAATTGTAAACATGTAATGAATCGTTGATTTTATTTTGAAAACCATTTCTTGGAATGAACATTGAAAACATATTATAAAATATTTAAATCAATTTTAATACCTTTTTATTGAAAACACTATTAAAATTTATAAGGAAATCATGGAAATGTTGGGAAAACAATTTATTTGAAAACAATTTTTAAACAAATAAATAATTATTGAAAATTTTTAGAAACCCATTTCATTTCAATCAGTTTTAAAACATATAAACCAATACTTGAAATGTTTTGAAAATAAATAATTTGAAAAAACTTTGAAAACATATATATAAGTATTGAAAATGTTTCGAAAACCATTTTATTAAAAACACATTGAAAACTTATAAAGGATTTTATAAGACCCAAAAAAATTTCAAGACACTTTTTCATTGAAAATTATATTAAAATATCATCATTAAAAACATTTTTAATTTTTTTTGAACACATGGTTTTTGAAATTAATGTAATGTGTCTTAAAGGTGGAAAATTTATACAAAAATACTTTTCTAATTTTGTGGATTTTGAAACAGAAACAGCATAAAAGAGAAATAATAATATATTTTTATGATAATAATCATAAATTTGAGGATAATAATTATAGAATATATTAATGGGTTTTATATACATAACCTAAAATAAGCTACTGGTGAATTAGGAAAAAATCTAATAGAAATATAATTGAGACTATAAATCCCATTACCTTATGTATTTCATATCATAGTACACATCCAATATTCTAATATAAAAAAATAAGTTTACTGTACATATTTTAAAAATCCATATACTTATATATAATAACATTTATGTCTTTATATCACATCCATATTGACTCATCATTGATAATGTTACATTTCAATTAATATCTACATTTTTATTCGCATATATCATAATTTATTATATTTTTTCCTAAAAAATATATCATGATTTCAATAATATAAACCATGATATAACTATCAGGTAAATTTATTATATATTTATTAATAATAATCCATTAAATATAAAAATATTTAATGGAATACATCGTTTCGGGAGATGGTAGGTTGTGCGTAAGCGTGAAGGTAGTTTCCATTTAATTATTGAATAGAATGAAAGAATGTAAATTAAATATATGTATATATACATATTCAAGTAAAATTACTATTTCATAAATATAATATAATTTTACATAACCCATATTTAATTCATTACATATATAGTATGAAAGAATCACATCGCTTTGAGGCGGTGGTAGTCCACACATCCCCAATCAAAATTATCATTTAAAAAAAAATGGATGAGTGAAGGTATGTGTTATAAGATTATTACAGAAGAATAAATACATCTTAATTATCACATATATATATATAATATTATCTTTAATAATTTCCCACTATGTGAGGTGTAAAAGTAAACACAAAAAAACCATTTTGAGGCAATAGTTTATAGTACCGAAGAACGGTACTTTCGTTACCATTAGATGGATGTGTTTGTATGTGTATGTAGAAACCTTATAATTACAAAATATATGTTTATTTATGATATTTATGTAATTATATGACCATGAAATTAATTTTTTTTGGTTTTGTATAATCAAAATAAAACAAAAGCGATTGAGGAAGGATGTCACCACTTCTTTGGGAAACTCTTTTTGGTTTGCACCAAAAGGCATCCTTGGATGGATTTATTATGTAAGGTAGGATTGTTAGATGAATTTAGGTATTTTTTAAGATATTTATGTTTTTTATTCTATTAAAAAATTTCATGACATCTGTAAAATAGTGGGAGGGTGAGTTCATTTTTATAGTGATGGAGACACATTTTGTAATTTTTTGAAAAGGGAATTCCACCCGTATTTACCCTATTTCAAGTCGCTAAAATAATTCTAAAAATCAGATACATTTTATTATATATTTAATATATGTCCATAAAATTTATTTTTGACAAGATTATAGGTTATTTTGGGCCCTAATTATTAGGTTTAGTCCTTTATTAAGTTAACTTTTCGCTTAATTGATATAATTATTTTTAATCACATTCAATAATATTTTTTATTATTAAACTAATATTAACTTATTTTAATTATAAATTATTATTATTATAAAACATTAATCCATTTATCCAACTTAAAATCACATAAGTGGAAGAAATTAATTAAAAATTAATCTCATAGACGAGACAGAACATACATTTTTAAGAAAAAAATGATTAAATATTTGGAATGTTTTGATATCAAATTTCAATGGGTAATTGTTTTCAACGAAATAAATTGGATTATTTCAGGTAAAATTAATATAATTTATCATTAAAATGAAATTATAAAATAATTTATCTATTTGTATAAATTCAAATAAAATACAAGTTTGAGTTAAAATAAAGTATTTGCACTATTCATTGAGAAATGATCTTTTTAGAAATATTCATGAAATTCACAAAAATCTAATATTGACATTATGAATTTAAAAATTATAATAATTTTATAAAATTAAATATATTAAATTTTCTAAAATTAATTTTATTATTGACTACAGAGGGAAATAAAAATAATTCTTTTAATGTAATAGTATTCTCAAACATATAGAGACTTTACACTTAATTGTCTGTCTTATTATCAATATAATTAATATTTATAAAAAAATGAAAAATTTTATTTAAAAATTAGTTATTAAAATGTTTGATCATTATTTTATAGTAACCCCATTTAAATAATTATAATAATAAAATATTGTTTTGTAGAAACTCATTGATGCATGTAACGCATGCCATGTCAATGTTGAGTGTAGTGAAAGAATAACATTGTACATTATATAAGGAATGTTTGATGTATTGTCTTTTTAAATTAAAGGCTTAAAATAAAATTAAAATATTGAATAAAAGAAAAATATGTTCTAAAAAATATAGGTTGTTACATTCGATGACCTATGAAATGAATCTCTCCCTCGATATTTGTCATTCTGATGCAAAAAATAAGGGTACTAATGCCTCATAATATACTCAAGTTAAAATATTTCTTCCACTAATTGGGGATTCCTCCAAATAACATTCACTGGGTGAGTGGTCTATAATTTTATTACATTCTTTGTATGATATAAAATTTAAACTGGTTGTTCCTTGTAAAAATGATCATGCTCCAGCGGTGTGACTTCTTACTTCAGTACTTGTTAATGGTCAGGTATTTACTTCATCAGGAAAAAAACCACAAATAAATCATTGAATTTAATGATATTTATAGGAATTACAAATTGATAGGGTGCTACACTGATATGATTAAGAATATCAATGGGGCTAATATACCAAGGTCTTAGTTTTTGTTTCTTCTCAGACCACATAAATTTATTCTAAGTAAAAATTCATATAAAAACCATATCACTAACATCAAATTCTAGTAAATGTTGATGGTTATCAATATATATATTTTTAATTAATTTGAGTTTTGTTAATTTTCAATTTAATGGTTCTAACATTCTCTACCCTTTCTTCAGCTACCTCATGTCCGAATAGTATTATTTTTCCAAAATAATCCCAGAAATTTAGATATCTACATTTCCTCCCATAGAAGGATTAATAAAAAGCCATTTGAATAATTGAATGAAATAAATTTTGTAATGAAAACACAATTGGATAAATGTGTTTATCCCAACCACCTTTTCAAACCAATGAATAAGCTCACCATAAATCATCTAGGGTTTTAATTGTTCTTTCATATGTGGATTATATGAATTTCATAAAATAAATTCAATATAATGTGATTATTGAATAATTCTCCAAATAATTACTGTATAACTCAAATCCCAATCAAACATTATGAAATGTTGTACTCAATAAATCCTTACCTATTCTTTAAATTATATCCTAGAAAGCTAATCTAGAGAGAAGTCCTATATAATATAAATGAATTGTGTTTATTTATTAAGATGATCAACAAATACCCATATATTAAAAACTGTTTAGATGTTTTGGGGAGTCCAAAAAAATCCATTGCGATGTTCTCCCATTTCCATTATTGTATGGGTAATGGATACAACATTGCTTTTGACTTTTTTCAATTTTTTTCAACCTACTGGCATACCAAAAATTGAGATACAAACTCTACGATATCCCTTTTCATTTCATCCCATCATAAGTATAACTTCAAATAATTTTATATCTTCGTAAATATAGGATGAATAAAAAAATATAACTTCAAGCTTAATCTAATAACACATCGTAAAATATGTAATGGAATGGGAACATACAAATTTTTTGAACCTTGTCATTTCATCCTGATCATGGTTAGACCCAAGAAAATTTCTAGACTTATTTTCAATATCTACATCTTTCTTATATGCCTATTTAATCTACATATGGATTTAGGATTTAAAAATAAATTGAAAAAGATAATATTTTACCCCTTCCTTTAAGATTTCTAGATCTACCCATCCAAAATCTAAAAATGTTGTATCTTTTGTAGTCCTCATAACGTATAAGGTAGTATGATCATTTTAACTCAATGTAATGTGTACCTTGTTCACTTCCCCAAGGTGAAAATATTTTGTGTAGTCATAATCCATTATTAGGTCTACTATATTTTGGAACATGTGATACTCCTTTTGAGTGAATATATATTTTAGTCTTTTATGATCAGTATATATAACATAGTTTTCTGTATAAATAAAATATCAATATATATTTAATGACCATATTACTACTTCTAACTCAAAATCGTCAGATGGGTAATTTTTCTTGTGGATCTGGAACTGTTGTGAGGCATAACTCATAACCACGTTATTATATATAAGAACACATACCAATCCCTTCATGTATGAATCATTATTTATTATAAACCCTTCTATACAACATTATATTGTAACAATAGGATCACTAACTAAACATCGCTTTAGTTACATGATATTTATGCACATGCATCTATTTAGAAGAACATGGAACCCATCTGATTCAACATGGCTAGTGGATTCAATTTTCAGGATAAATTGTCCGAAAAACATTAATAATATCCATATACTCCATGAAAAAACAGATCTCAGTTACAGGGGTTGTTCTAGGTCAATATTCAATAGCCTTCTCCATTGATGGATATACTGCTATACTATCTCTTGAGATTATGTGGCCCAAAAATGAAGCATCTTACAGCCAGAATTAATACTTTATAATTTTTTCATAAATTTATTCATTCTGTAATGTATTTTGGAAAATAATCAAGTGGTATTATTGGTTTACCTTTCTATTTGAATTAATAAGAATATCATATTTAGAAAATACCAAAAATGATTGAGGTTATCTATGATGAAACTAGTCATCAAATCCATAATGATAGTCGGGGATCTATTAAGACCAAAAGGTACTAGTATTTATTCATAGTGTATATACAATGCACATTATAATATCATTTGTATATCCACTTTCTTAAATATTAGTTGACGATATCTAGAATGAATTACAATCTTGTGAAACTATTGTCCTCTAAGTAGGTGATCACACAAGTCATCAATGTAGGGAATAAGATACTTTTTATTGATCGTGATATTGTTCAACTCATAACAATAAATGAAGATCTCTATTGATCCATCTTTTTTTTCAGAAGGATAATAGGTGCTCCCAAATATGACACACATGGTTGAATGAATCCCTTTTCAAGGATTTCATTGAGTTTATTATTAAATTAATATAAATTAATTTGGTCTATTCGATAGAGAGTCTTGGAATTTTTTTTGGAATGAATAATGAGTTCTATAGTGAAATCAAATTTTCATTTTGGTGAAAGTCTAGGAACCTCTTTTGAGAACACGTCCAAACATTCATTAAGAATAGGAATTTCATCGATATCGATTATATACCTACCTATTTAAAAGCAAAAAATCCTTTTGATTGAGAATTAAGAGCAATACCCTTGATGTAATCTTCATAACAATTTCATACTTATTATGACGTTGATAGATAATCATAGCTTGGCTTGAAATATCAATCCAAACAAATTTTCCACAAAAATTGATTTGTGGTTTATCTATAGAAATAAAATCCATGCCTAAGAAAACATCAAATTATACTTGGGGAAGAAGGTAAATATTTTCAATAAGTACATTCCCATAAGTGTATATTGGAGAGGAATCAAAGATTTGAGATGATATCATCACACAATTAGTGATTTATAAAACTAATTACACATCCAATAGTTTCGGTGGCATCTTAATACCATTATAAAATTCTTTAGATTTGAAATAGTAGGTATATATAGAATCAAATAAGACCTTAGTAATTCTAGAGTGGACAACTATTGTACTAATCACCAAATCATTTTCACACCCCTAATCAAACCAAATTATAGCTTGAGATTTCCCCATGACCCTTGATTCAAGAGGTAGCTGATGCAGATAAACATCACCAACCGTTGGTTTTGGGAACTATTTATCATAATTATATACTCCTTACACTTGTAGCACTAAAGTGTGAGAGCCTTGTTATGGGTAGATTCTACCTTATTTTCACCATTATCTACCTTTTCCCCATCAGGGCATCAACCAATTGCATGATGGCCTACCCTTCTGCATGTAAAACACTTCATATATTATATAAGATCATTCCCTCAATGATTCTTCCACTATTGTAACTATAGGTAGTTGAGATAGTCTATATGGTATGGGATCCTGTCGAAAATAGGCTTTAGAGATGGTTCCCCATTGCAAATAGTCCATTTTAGAAAACGACATCGCAAAAACTATTTTTTTTGCGATGGGAAAGGTTCCCGTCGCAAATAAGTCTCCAATTATATACATTATTTATAAATAAACCTTTTGCGATGGGCTCATCTCAAATAAGTCTTTAATAATATAAATTATATATAACGCCCTTTTGCGATGGGCCCGTTGCAAATATTTTTTTGCGACGAGCCCTTCGTCCCATCCCAAAGACTTTTTTAAAAAAAATTATATTTAACCAATTTGTGATTGGCCCCCGTCGCAAAAGGCACTGTCACAAATACTAATAAAAAAATATTTAATAAAATTATGATTAATGAAAAAATTATATTAATATTATTAAAATAATAAAAAATTAAAAAATTTTAAAATTCTCAATAATCTCAAAAAATTATAAAGAAATAATCAATTATCATTATTACTATTTTTTGTAGTAAATTAAACAATCATTAAAAAATATAATAATAAAAAAATATATTTAATAAAATTATGATTAATTAAAAATTAATATTAATATTATTAAAAAAAATTAAAAAATTAAAAAATTATTAAAATTATCAACATTTACAAAAAATATAAAAAAATCATAAATTATTATTATTATTATTATTAGTAAAATAAATAATCATTAAAAAATATAATACTAAAAAAAATATTTAATAAAATTATGATTAATGAAAAATAAATATTAATATTATTAAAATAATAAAAAAAATTATTAAAATTATCAATATTTACAAAAAAAATGTAAATAAAATCATAAATTATTATTATTATTATTATTATTAAATTAAAAAAATATTAAAAATTATAATTCAAATAAAAAATAATAAAATAATAAAAATAAAAAAAAAATTATGCAATATTTGCTACAATATAAAAGACAGAAATTGTAAATAATTCATATTACTGCAAATCTTGAATTGAAATGTTTGTAACATAAAAAAATCACTGGGGGTCATATTCTGGTGGAGGTGGAGAAGTTGTAGGAGATGGGGGAGAAAACTTCGTCCCTAAACTATGAGTCAGATGACACATGTACTCCATCTACTCGTGTTGTTGCTGCTGCCATCGACACATCTCCTCCTCATGCTGCTGTTGCCTCCATCGAAACATCACTTTATGGTGCTTCTGTAAACTCTCTATAAGCTCAGTCTGAGTTTGAAACTACTTCTGATACTGTGAGGCTGAAGATGATGCCTCTCCACGAGCTCCTCTCGAGCAGGACGCTGATATCACAACAGTACCATAATAATTACAAGGAGTCAAATGAGAGCCGATACCAACTACTCGGCCCTTCTAAAAGCCATAAAGAGTCTCCTGTATCCATGCCACCTCATCGAAATGGTGTGCAGGGGTCTGATCAGTCATCTCTTCTTGACTCTCAGCCTATGTCTAAGAGGTCGTAGCCTCATATGACTCCTATTCCAATTTAAAATTAAAATTGTGAAAATTTTATATGTAGTTAATTTTTAAACTGAAAAAATACTAACCACAATATGACACTGGCGATCACCTCTATTCTCTCTAATGGCTGGATCATTGTACATCCTCCGATAAACGTCGTACTCTGTAATATCGAGATGCCCGACTGCCTAAAAAATATTGAATAAACTTTTATATTTAATGTTATCTAAATTATTTAAAAAATATACTTATCATATACTCTCTATACTTACTGAATGTACGACTACCAGCTCGATGCGTCACCTCCTGTCTCCCTCAGTTCTACCGACCCACTAAATATCTCCTCGAAAATCCACCACCCAACCAGTGTAAACACAATCCTTACCAAACGTGAGATGAAATGTACTCTAGTTGGTGGGCTATACCCTAATCATCATATTCTGTCACTCCTGTTTCTTTATGGTCGTTCTTCTCAAATTGTGAAAAAACTGACGGAAACGGTCGTGTATAGACACCTGCTATGCTGCGTGGATAACGTCATGCATGCTATCATCGATGAGATACCATAAACCCAATAAATAATTTATAATATCAACTTATTAATAAAATAAATTTCAAAATAAATATTTTTTTATTTACGTAACAGCCATTGATTATACATGTCGAGCCACACATCAACTTGAATCCCTTCCCATGTGATCCATGGATGAGAAAAACAATTGTGCAAGATAGTGCTCCCCTATCCAACAGATACATGTGAAAAACTATGAAAAATGAATAAATTATCAATAAATTAGTATATATATAAATAAATTAATGAAAACTAACTAAAATATACAGGTTATCATACCTCCATGTGCGTAGATCAAAGCCTATACATGGACGTCACTCTGGGATATGGTCAAGAATCATCAGTCACGCAAGATCGTGCCCCCTCCGTGTATCCCCTGAACCACCAGTAGGATGAGGGTCAGATGATCCAAAATCCCCCTCATCCTAAGATAGCTCAGCCTCCTCCAACTCAGTAAATAGTTCGGGATCCATCCGAAACAGAAAATGATTGTTTTTAGCAGATAGTTGAAAATAAATATTATATATAGATATATATTAGTTATTATTATACCCAGCATTTAATTGTGTCAATGTCCATTTTTATCCTCATCTCCATAAATTTCAATGTCAATGTCTTCATCTTCCTCATCATCATCATCAATATCCATATGAGTTTTATTTTTATCATTTATTGTCATTTCAAATTCATTTGAAATATCATTAACATCTTCATCCTCATCGAATCTTAATTGTGGGGTATCATCATCGATATTCACGTCTCTTTGTGAAAAAGATGGATTTTGAGTAATCTATTAAAAATTTTAAATTCCTTCCACTTCAGTGGTACCATATTCAGTTTGAGTAAACTGATTTTTGTAAGATTTCGTTTTTATTATGCTCCAACAATCACTCATGTCTCTTGAAGTAGAAATGTACTTCGCCTAAAAAATTTAATGTGACTGTTGATCCAGTCAAAATGGTTCATTTACTACACGATGACTTTTATATTTAATATCGATGATTCTATGAATCAGGAAAACACACAAGCCTCTCTCAGTATCCAACCACCGACATTTACACATCGTTATATAATTCTTTCCTAGATAACACAACTCAAAAATTTAATCCAGAATTCCATAAATGTCAACTTTATTTTCTCTATGATGCGATCCTCTCAATAAAACTCCATTGTTTATTTTTTTATTGTAACGTACGTAACCTGTTTTAGGGTTATTTTAAATTTATTTTCCACTCATGATTTGTTTTGGTGGTTTCCAAAGGTTTTATTGAGAATAGGTGAGTTTTCATGAATTGGGCCAAACTGCGAGCCCAATTCCAGATTTAAAAATAAATTTTGTTTCATTTATAACTTTTTCAATTTTTAATATTTTTGACTCATTCCAACTCCTAATTGTTATCCCCTGATATATTAACCCCAAATTTAAATTTGGGGCATTTATAAATCCATAAGCATTGGGGATTATTGTTTTTATTTGAGAATTGGGCCAACCCAAAGGCCCATTTTCCAGTTTTAAATTGTTTCATTAATTTATTAATATCATATTCATTAAAATGGATTTGTCGGTGATTCCACCTCCCTATCGACCCTAAAAAGCCCAGGCGCGACCCCATGCCCTCCTGCCACAATTTGGAGCTCGATAGAGTCGCGAAAATAGTCGGAGCGCTCTGGATTTCATAAATCGTCCATATTTTGGAGAGGTAAATTGATCCTTTCATAACTCCTTCTATTCTTAATATTTTCCCTCCATTCCAATTCCTAAATGACCTAATAATTCTTGTGAGACCATCCCCTAAGTTTCGGTCGTTTTAAATTTCAGATACTAGTGTTTTGGGGAGATTCATTCTAGAATTCTCAAGTAAGTTTTTCCATTTCTTTTCCCCTTTCAAATTGATTAGGGTTTCATTCTATTTTTTAGGGTTTCCTCCCTTTTTATTGAAGTGAACAATGACCAGTGGGTAGGGGTTCGAACCTAAGGTTTAACCTTGGGTTTTCTTGGTCCAATTTTCTATTTTTAGGTTTGATCAACCCTTCTTGAGGTGCGGCGGTGGTGCGTTTGTGTTTTCGCACAAAGGATTCAATGGTTTCATTTGATTTGGTAGGTGATTCCAATGTTGATGCAATCTTTGTGTATTAGCATGCTGTATTTATCATATTTTCAGATTTATATAATTTTATTATTGCTACAAAAATTGGTTCTAATGATGTTTCCATTGCAATTGAATTTAAAATGCCAATTTGGTGTGAAATTGGGGGTTTTCCAAAGAAGTGTTTTGTTTGTTTATTTGGGGATGCCCTATAAATACTTAGTTGTTTTTATTGATCTGTAATAAGGCATAAAATACTGTTTATAATGTTTATCCCCTTTGGTAATTGCTGCAAATAATGAGTTTTAATTGTGCTTGTAAAGAAAGTGAAGTTTTGGTTCCACTTTTGTGTGAAAATGAAGGTTTTACAAAGAGAACACTTCTTGATTAACATGAGGATGCCCAAAAATTGATTTGTTGTTTTAATTGATATTTATTGGGCTGCCTTTACTATTTTGGTAACTTAAAATTGTGAACATCGTGTACAAGTGGGTTTCTTAAGGGGTTTTGTGTGCAAAACTACACGAGATTTTGTGAAATTGATTTATTCAAATTCAAAGAGTTTGTTGTGTGTTTTAAGTGGTAGAAAATGAGATAGCTACTGTATTTTGTGTATGTGACCATTAGTTGTGTTTTACATTAAAATGGTTGTGTGTTAAATCCTGAAATTATTTGAGCACAAAGGGGGAAGCCCGGGTACCTAGGTGGGGCGGATCTGTACTAGTACGGCTAGTGGACCGGATGGGGTTTGTCCCTGTTTCACTTAGCATTTGGATAACGACAACTCTAACTAAACTATGTGGATGATGGTTGGGGACCACTAGGTTATGGGTATGTTCCCTACTATTGGCTCGTGCACGAGAAAAGATTTTACTATGGCTACATTACACTGAGGTATGAGGTACATGGGGCCTGAGACTATCTAGTGCCTAGGGGTGTTCCCGGTTTTGTTGCTCAGTGGATTTGTGGTATTTGCCCTTGTTTTTGTGTGTCTTTGGAATTATAATGCAGTATCTAATATTCCTATTTAAATGTGTTAACATTCTGAAAGTTTTATCTTGAAAAATGTTTTCAATTTAAAGTTTCATTTTGTGGAATTTTTCACCGCTTTTAATTGCATATTAAAACTGCTTGCTTTTTCACCTTTTAGTGCATGCACCTTGGAATCATAGGGTGGTATCCTATTGGGCTTAGGCTCACACCCTACTTACACCCCTTGGGTGTATGTAGACCTTTTTTTTGACCCAGGTAAAGGAAAGGCTAAGGGTGATGGTGGATCAGGGTGTTAGTCCTCATCCTTGGGGCGGAGTAGTGGAGACGACTTGAGGGTGATGACCCCTTGTCATGTGGAGTCCATGGGGCTGTTTTGTTTCTGTTCCATTGTGTCTTTGGACCTTTTGTATTGACTCTAAACATCTGTATTCAGTTCTGGTTTTTGTTTAAACATCATTTGGTATAAATTTTCAGATTCAGTTTATTGATTGTTTTTAATGGTTTATGACTTCATATTCGGGTAAATCGTTCCCAAACCTAAATAAATGATACCCGGGAACTTGTGCCAGCCCGTGGGGATAGGGAACGCCCTTCGGGTCATGTCACGGGCTGGGTTTGGTGCCAGTTTGGGCGGCGACCAGATTTGGTTCGTGACAAAATGGTATCAGAAGAGGTTCTGGTTAACTCTTTGGGTCACGTTATTTGGGGAACAGTCAGGATAGTATAAAGTTACGATTGTTGGGACTTGTTAGTTCAGTTATGGGTAGTGTGCCTGATCACCACACCTCATGACCAGATTCGAGTCGCCATGGGAAGTCGGGATTTATCTAATTCCTTTGGTTTTCTTGGTTTGATGATGATTAGGGGAATTGAAAAGAGAGTTGGGTTAATGGTCTCAGTGAGCTCGCAGGGCCTGGCAAGCCATGTGAAGCTGGGGATATGCCCTAAAACACTCTCTGTGATAGTGAAGTGATTGGAATATGGCTGCCAACCATATTTCTAAGTCACCCATTGAAACTAGTTTCCTCTCGGATTGTTTTGTGCTTTAGTTTTGAAATCCTGGCACTTTGGTTTTCTGGTGACTTGGTTTTAAAAAGCGTAAAGTTTTTATGAAATGATTTTCAAATAAAGAGGGAATGGTTAGGTTTATGAAATTGAGGAATTGAATTGTCAGAATTGTTTTGAAATATAAAATGGTGTGCTTACACCTCTTTGAAAGCATAAGCTATATTGAAGTTGGTTTTGAAAAGTGTTTCTAATAGAGTTTTCTAAACAATCAGAGTGTGTTTTAATGGGATGAGATGTTTTGAAATTGATGTGAATATCTTGAAAGTGAGTTATTTTTTAAATGGTTCTACATTTCTGAAAAGTTTTGTAAGATGTGAGTTGGAATTTGATCTCGTGGTTAGCGGTTTTGAGAAAAAGGATGTGTTGGTTGACCATTTTGGTTTTGAAAAGTGGAAAGAATTTTTGTTTTAACATTTGGTATTTTCATGAGCAACCACATGCATGGGGTTATATGGGAAGAGGGATGGTTGATGACATGACTGGATGAGTGTCGGGATGGAAATGAGGAGGGTGCCTGGTGTGGCATAGAAACATGCATGTGTAAGGCCCATGGGGTACCATTGGTGGATGCGCTTACCGTTGAACCATTTGTTTTCAAAGAAATGTTTTTAAATAAAAAAAACATGATTTCTTGATTATTTTTTTGGGATGGTGTATATTATGTGTTTTCGGAAAATGTTGATGTTGTGGGATGTTTTGAGTCCAAGAACCCCTCCTGTTTGAACTGTGTTTTGGGTTTGGGTTTGGTCAGTAAGTTGTGTTGTAGGGACGATTAGTGGTCTCTTTTGAAAAATGTTTTGGTATGCCTTTACGGTGGTTCCCTTCGTGTGTTTGGATCTGGATTGAGGAATGTTTTGACTAATGGACCAGATTGGTTGGGTCCTTGGGTTCTCTCATTGGATAAGGTATGCCCCCATTAAGGGTTAATGCACAGCTGATGTTCAATCCATATTGTTTCGCCATTGGAAAATCCTCTAGTTGATCAATATAAGGAATATTTTATCGATCATTGTTGATTGAGTCTACACCCATTCATTTTGTTGATTTTTGGATCCTCTTGTAGTGGTAAAGTTATTGTGGAAGGTTGAAAGAAACCTTAGTTTCTAATGTTTCATGATTCATCGAAGGTGGAAGTGTTATTTGGTTGTAAGTGTGGATGACTGTGTTGATGGTGTCTAAGAGGACCTTTGGGTTCTTCAATGTTTTTTTGATGCATTAATTCATGTTAAGCCACCAGTGTGGGAAATATGGTCACAATAGGATATTGTGGCCACTTTCTATAATTGTGTGTTGTTTGGGGATGTTGTATAAGGTCCCTCTCTATGCATTGTTTATATCAGTCACAATGGCCATGTTCAGTGATGCCTTATGATGTCATGTGCTCGATTGACCATATAGGTGAAAGTCGTGAAATCCTCCGAGAGTCCCTGTTATGTTGGGAAAATGTCTCCCTTGGAAAAACTTCAAAATCATCTATTTTAGAGGAATGTGAGTGTAGGTGTTCTTTACTTCTATTGTTTCTCACCTGAAGAAACAAGTTGTGATGTGTGTGTATCTTCTCAGCCCTTGTTTCAGTGAAATATCGGGATAAGGTAAAGTGAGTTTGGAATGTGTTATGTCTAGAAAACTTATTTGGGACTGCGGTGTAGTTGATGGTGGAACCGAAAGAATAATTCTCATTTAGTGGGTTTCCGAAGACTAACTGCGAGGCCGAAGATGCTTCAATAATTTGAGCTCCAACCATAGGTCTCGGAGAGAAGCTGGCTCGTAGTCAGGGGAAATCACAGGTTCATTTAAACCCTTGTAAAATTTCATATCCTTGGTGTGAAAGATAGAAAGTGTTCAAACCTATGGTTTCGTCATGGTTGAGCACATAGTTTGTGCACGTTTAGTAGTGGCCATGTGCTAGGAAGCCATGTAGAAAGAATTATATTCATATTTAGTGCACAGTTTCCCAAACCATGCAAACTAATCCTGCGCCCTTCCTAAATCTTTGATTTCTTTTTGGGTCTTTCTGTGTCGGCCCATGCTGGTCGGTTAAGATGGTCAGTTCTTATGGTGGGGAGACCCACTATGATTCTCATGAATATTCCTTCATAAACATTTAATGGAATTATATCCCTTTTACTAGAGATTATGTTTGGGCCTCCCACTATTAGTGTCTTGATTCTGTCTCGGGAAAACAATTTAAGTTGTCTCTTATGGTGGGGAGCCCATTTGTGTCTCTTCATACGAGTAACTCATATTTTTTTCTTTAGACTTGTCTGGGAAGTAGGTATTATCATTCGAAGATATCTAACTACCTACATATTCATTGGGTAAACATTGATATTGGAGAGTTTCCAATGGATTAGTTATAGTAGGGAAGTGTATCCCTGTTCAATGTTGTTTTTTTGGGTAAATTGATTGAGTATTGTTCAGATTATATTTGACGAGTTTTCATTTGGGATAAATCCTGGATGTACATTATTTTTCAGGAAAGTGGTGTATGTTTGGTTTGTGACAGTATTCCCTCCATCATTGATCACTGGAGGTGTTTTGACCTTTGGGGGTGAAACCTGGCAAAGGTGTACCTATTGGTTTCTCAGTTGGGTTTGGTTGTTGCTTTGACCTTGCTGTGACTTTCCGGGGCAGAAAGTTTTCAAGGTGGGGAGAATTGTCATGTACGTAACCTATTTTAGGGTTATTTTAAATTTATTTTCCACTCATGATTTGTTTTGGTGGTTTCCAAAGGTTTTATTGAGAATAGGTGAGTTTTCATGAATTGGGCCAAACTGCGAGCCCGATTCCAGATTTAAAAATAAATTTTGTTTCATTTATAACTTTTTCAATTTTTAATATTTTTGACTCATTCCTACTCCTAATTGTTATCCCCTGATATATTAACCCCAAATTTAAATTTGGGGCCTTTATAAATCCATAAACATGGGGGATTTTTGTTTTTATTTGAGAATTGGGCCAACCCGAAGGCCCATTTTCCAGTTTTAAATTGTTTCATTAATTTATTAATATCATATTCATTAAAATGGATATTTCGGTGATTCCACCTCCCTATCGACCCTAAAAATCCCAGGCACGACCCCATGCCCTCCTCCCACAATTTGGAGCTCGATAGAGTCGCGAAAATAGTTGAAACTCTCTGGATTTTAGAAATCGTCCAGATTTTGGAGAGGTAAATTGATCCTTTAATAACTCCTTCTATTCTTAATATTTTCCCTCCATTACAATTCCTAAATGACCTAATAATTCTTGTGAGACCATCCCCTGAGTTTCAGCCGTTTTAAATTTCAGATACTAGTGTTTTGGGGAGATTCATTCTAGATTTCTCAAGTAAGTTTTTCCATTTCTTTTCCCCTTTCAAATTGATTAGGGTTTCATTCTATTTTTTTAGTGTTTCCTCCCTTTTTATTGAAGTGAACAATGACCAGTGGGTAGGGGTTCGAACCTATGGTTTAACCTTGGGTTTTCTTGGTCCAATTTTCTATTTTTAGGTTTGATCAACCCTTCTTGAGGTGCGGCGGTGGTGCGTTTGTGTTTTCGCACAAAGGATTCAATGGTTTCATTTGATTTGGTAGGTGATTCCAATGTTGATGCAATCTTTGTGTATTAGCATGCTGTATTTATCATATTTTCATATTTATACAATTTTATTATTGCTACAAAAATTGGTTCTAATGATGTTTCCATTGCAATTGAATTTAAAATGCCAATTTGGTGTGAAATTGGGGGTTTTCCAAAGAAGTGTTTTGTTTGTTTATTTGGGGATGCCCTATAAATACTTAGTTGTTTTTATTGATCTGTAATAAGGCATAAAGTACTGTTTATAATGTTTATCCCCTTTGGTAATTGCTGCAAATAATGTGTTTTAATTGTGTTTGTAAAGAAAGTGAAGTTTTGGTTCCACTTTTGTGTGAAAATGAAGGTTTTACAAAGAGAACACTTGTTGTTTAACATGAGGATGCCCAAAAATTGATTCGTTGTTTTAATTGATATTTATTGGGCTGCCTTTACTGTTTTGGTAACTTACAATTGTGAACATCGTGTACAAGTGGGTTTCTTAAGGGGTTTTGTGTGCAAAACTACACGAGATTTTGTGAAATTGATTTATTCAAATTCAAAGAGTTTGTTGTGTGTTTTAAGTGGTAGAAAATGAGATAGCTACTGTATTTGGTGTATGTGACCAGTAGTGTTGTTTTACATTAAAATGGTTGTGTGTTAAATCCTGAAATTATTTGAGCACAAAGGGGGAAGCCCGGGTACCTAGGTGGGGCGGATCTGTACTAGTACGGCTAGTGGACCGGATGGGTTTTGTCCCTGTTTCACTTAGCATTTGGATAATGACAACTCTAACTAAACTATGTGGATGATGGTTGGGGACCAATAGGTTATGGGTATGTTCCCTACTAGTGGATCGTGCATGAGAAAAGATTTTACTATGGTTACATTACACTGAGGTACGAGGTACATGGGGCCTGAGACTATCTAGTGCCTAGGGGTGTTCCCGGTTTTGTTGCTCAGTGGATTTGTGGTATTTGACCTTGTTTTTGGGTGTCTTTGGAATTATAATGCAGTATATAATATTCCTATTTAATTGTGTTAACATTCTGAAAGTTTTATCTTGAAAAATGTTTTCAATTTAAAGTTTCATTTTGTGGAATTTTTCACCGCTTTTAATTGCATATTAAAACTGCTTGCTTTTTCACCTTGTATTGCATGCACCTTGGAATCATAGGGTGGTATCCTATTGGGCTTAGGCTCACACCCTACTTACACCCCTTGGGTGTAAGTAGACCATTTTTTTTGACCCAGGTAAAGGAAAGGCTAAGGGTGATGGCGGTTCAGGGTGTTAGTCCTCATCCTTGGGGCGGAGTAGTGGAGACGACTTGGGGGTGATGACCCCTTGTCATGTGGAGTCCATGGGGCTGTTTTGTTTCTGTTCCATTGTGTCTTTGGACCTTTTGTATTGACTCTAAACCTCTGTATTCAGTTCTGGTTTTTGTTTAAACATCATTTGGTATAAATTTTCAGATTCAGTTTATTGATTGTTTTTAATGGTTTATGACTTCATATTCGGGTAAATCATTCCCAAACCTAAATAAACGATACCCGGGCACTTGTGCCAGCCCGTGGGGATAGGGAACGCCCTTCGGGTCATGTCACGGGCTGGGTTTGGTGCCAGTTTGGGCGGCGACCAGATTTGGTTCGTGACATTTATTCTCTATATGCACGTGTATGAAATCGAAAACCATTCACCACATATTTTTTAAAAGATTTAACCTTTTTGGATGGTGGGTTACTCAATATACATAGTCGCTTATCAATTTTATTAGAATGTTGAGACACCTGGAATTTTTTAAAATAATAATCAACGTAATAAATAATATAAGGAATTGGTATTAAACCGTCAATAATTAATGTTACTAGTTTTTAAAACCAATGAGATTTATTTGGTCTGTGTTTTTCAAGAGAAGACGCTGAATTTTGGGGAAGTTGTTTCTTGACATGATTATCATATAAAATACAAATATAATAAGTCTACACACTGTATCATAAATTATAGAATAAGTTATAGAATAACTCACATAACAAATGATTTCATTTCTCCACAGTTGAGTAGAACATAAGTATTATCTCTGTGATGTTTATCATATGAAATCCATTGTTCATGAACTCCACCGAATCCAAGATTTTTCTTATTAAAATGTTATAATTGATTGTGCATTTCATCATTAACATTACCTCATTTCTTCCCATGAGATTTTTTTAGTTATATTTAGAATCAAAATAATGAGACTAGAAGAAATCATTTTCCTCTTGAAAATAAACTTCAGCAATTGAGCCTTCAATTGATGCTTTGTTACACTCTTTTTTCTTCAATTTATGCATGCATTTATCAAATGGGTACATCCATTAATACTATATTTTACCTCCACATTTACCTTCATATGTAAAATGTAATATCAAATGTTCTTTTGAGTCAATGAAAGTTGGACTAAATATTTTTCCCAATTTACATATAATTACAGCAACATATTCTTCCAGTTTTCTTCATGCATCGTAGTCTATTTTCACTGCACAAATGTCTCAAAAAAATATCATATGTCTATTATCGAATCCCAAATAATAGAATTCAAAAAACCACTGAATCCAATTGGCATAAGTCTTTCCATTATAACATGACAATCATTAATTTTTTATTCAGTAATATAACTATTCATAACACATCTACCCAAATTTAAAGCATAACCATCTGGAAGTCTCAAATCTGCAATCCACAGACAAAATAATAAGAGACTCTATTGGGACAGTGTATAAGTTTCTTTTGACATCATTAACCTCTATGATCTAACATTTTCAAATATTTCATGTTCTTGTCGACTTCAAATTGGGGAAATATCTAATCGTGACATTACAATATCTTTTCTGTTACCTTGTGTATCCAAAACTGTATTAAATAAATTATCAAAATAGTTCTTCACAATATTCATGAAATCCAACATGTGGCAGGCCAACAAGTTAAACCAATATGGAAGATCCCAAAAAATGCTTCGTTTTATCCAATTATGTTCATTCCTAAATCCATGAATTTTCTATTGGTTTACTATTGGCCCAAATGTGATGGGAGGAAATGAAAATAAAACTAATTTTAACTATGTTCCTGAGACCATTTTTTAAGATTCATCCCTTTCAATTCTTCCTTTTCTGAAATGACATTTGTTCCTCCGAAAAGGGTGATTGGTTGGAAAAAATATATGATGACAGTCAAAATAGCAATTTTTTTTCCATTGATGAGCATAAAGTATTTGTTGTCATTCATACAGAAAGGACATGATTTCAGACCATGGGTACTCCAGCTAGATAACATGCCATATGTCAAAAAGTCACTAATCGTCCACATTAATGCATTTATTGAAAAAAAGATTTCACAGAAACATCATATGTACTAACACCATCACCTCACAATTCATTTATCTCATCAATCGATGGATTTAAATAAACATTAGTATTCTTTTTCAAATGTCTTATGATTAATAAGGTCTAAAAGATATATGGCTCATTCCTCAACATCCGTGGAGGTAAATTGTATGGATTTATAATGATAAACCAACATGAATACTGAATACCATAATAACAAAATGGACAGAACCCATCAGTAGAAAAACCCAATCACACATTTCGGGCATCTAAAGAAAAAGACGGATGCAGACGGTCAAAATGATTCCATGAATCACCATCAGATGGATGATTCAAGCATTTATTAGTTAAAATATTGGTTTTGGGCCATGAAATCATTGAAGGTTTGTTCTGAGACATAAATAAATGTTGCAACCTAGGTGTAACAGGGAAATATCTCAACTGTTTTACTAGAATCGATCCAGAATACCATGGTTGAGCTTCTTTATAACTAGATTGTCCATAAGTGGGACAACTATGCAATGATTTATTTTCACCAGATTATAAGATGTAATCATTTGGACATGCATGAATCTTCTGATAACTATGGCCCATTTTACGTACCAGCCTCTTGCCCTCATAGTAATTTAGAGGAAACACATTTTTTTAGGAAATTGTGTTTTGGAAAAAGAAAATATCTGTTCAAAATAGTTATTTGACACTGCATTATCTGATTTAATAGCCATATATTTTGAAACTACTTCAAGTTTTATTATCATGCGACTAGGATATAATGAATCATCAACAGACCTAAAAAACTCATAAAATTAGAATAGTGCCAACTCAGTAGTTTGGTCAATATCATCATGAGTTTTAGTTTGTTTAACAGATAAAACTATACCATCATATACTAAATTTTGAAATCATGATGGATCTGGAATCAAGTTATTAGTATCTTCACTAGAACTGTGTTCACCATGTCGATACCAATAAAAATAATCTGGTTGAAAACCAAACAGCAAGATATATACCCCAACATTGTCAAATGTGTCAAACGTTCTCAGAGAACAATTTTTACAAGGACACATTATTAGGCCTTTTGGAAAAAAATCTGGGTTTGATGATGCAAATGATAAGAAAGCTTCAAAACCATCAATTTATACAGGATTTAAACCAGAGTTTTTTGTATTTCTATGCTGATTTATCCAAGCACGATCATTTAATAATGATTGGTGTTGGCTTCCTGGTTCCATATTTTTCTAAAAAATAATAAATCATTACTTTTTTTGAATAATTTGAAATTATAAAATCACTATCTATAAAAAAGGATATATAATTACAACTACTTCTTAATAATTACTATTACATACAGGTGACACAATTTCCAGTGGATTGACAACTACTCCTTTTTCCGATGGCACATTTACTTGTAACTTTCTCACACAGAAATTACAATGGAGAATCTAATCAAAGGTACGCAATTCATTCTATTACATACGAGAATAAATATGCATACCTTCCAGCTGATTCTCCATTGCGATTTTTGTGTGAGAAAGTAGAAAATAAATGAGGTATCATTCAAAAAAGCCCCCCTTTCCTCGATGAATCATCTTCTTGCAACTGTCACCTTCTGAACACATTATGAAAAATGTGGTCCTGCTAATGCATATTCAAACTCATGCATACGATATTGAATATTCATACATAGAAGCATACTTTTCATAATGTTTTGAGTCGGTGAAAGTTGAAAGGAGAAGAGTCATCTACCAAATGGAGTGTCATAAGTCCAATGGAAATTGTTCAAATTTATTAAAAGTTATTGCAATTTATTACGATTGATTTTCTTCTTGATTGTTTCGAATTGTTGCTAATTGTTTATAATTGTTGCTAATTGTTCTTAATTATTGCTAATTGTTCCTAATTGTTGCTAATTATTCTTAATTGTTGCTAATAATTTCAAATTGTTTCTAATTCTTGTTAATTGTCGCTAATTGTTACTAATTATTGCTAATGTTTTCTAATTGTTGCTAATTCTTGCTAATTATTACGTATTCATGCTTATTCTTGCTAATTATTGCTAATTATTTCTAATTGTTGATAATTGTTGATAATTGTTGCAAATTATTCATAACTATATCTAATTGTTCATAATTGCTTCTAATGGCTCATAATTGTTGCTAATTGTTCATAATGGTTTCTAATTATTCCTAATTGTTCCTATTATTATCTAATTGTTCCTATTTCTTGCTAATTATTCCTATATATTGTTAATTATTCTTAATTGTTGCTAATTATTCCTATTTATTGCTAATTATTACCATTTATTGGTAATTATTACTATTTATAGCTAATAATTTTTTTATTGTTAATTATTCATATTTATTGCTAATTATTATTTATTATTCCTATTTATTACTATTATTTACTATTTAGTACTAATTTTTAATATTTATTACTATTTATTACTAATTATTACTATTTATTAAATTTTATTACAAATTCTTACAAATTGTTACTAATTATTCCTCATTATTACTATTTATTCTTAATTATTACTATTTATTCCTAATTATTATAATTTATTACTATTTATTACTATTTATTTCTATTTATTACTAATTATTCCTAATTATTCCTATTTATTAATAATTATTTGTATTTATTCTTAATTATTCCTATTAATTACTAATTATTTCTATTTATTACAAATTACTCCTATTTATTACTAACTATTCAAATTTATTAGTAAAATTTCCTATTTATTACGAATTATTCATATGTATTACTAATTATTCCTATTTATTCTTAATTATTCCTAATTATTACTAAATATTCCTATTTATTACTAATTATTCCTTTTTATTACTAATTAGTGTAAATTGATATTAATAACTACAATTTACAACATCTAATTACTAATTACATATAATTATTTATATACAATAATGATGTTCATTAATAATTATTAATTATTTATAATTATTAATTATTACTAATAAATAAGAATTAGTAATAATAATTTCAATTTATTATTACAAATACATACTGATAACAAAACAATTCAAATCTAATTTAATTACAACAAATCAACAATAATTAAAATTATCATAAAAAATGAAATAAATAAAAATTAAATTAAATATAAATACCTTTAAACTTGATCTCATATTGATGTAAACGACTTCACAGCTTCTTCGTAAAAAAACTAACTGAGAGATTTTTTCACTCAAAATATAGAGTTTAGAGAGAGAAGAAATAAGAATTGAGGGAATGAGAATGAAAATCGGAGGGGGGTATATATAGGTTAGATTAGTTGTGACATGACTATTTCCAACACGACCCATCGCAAATACCTTTGTTAGCATTAATTATTATCGGTGGTTAAAAAGGTGTTGGCAACGGTCCGCATCGCAAAAAGTGTCCTACCGACACACTTTTTGCGACGCGACAATATCCTGTCGCAAAAATCCATTTACAGCTGCCTGTATTTGCAACAGGACCCATCGCAAAAAGTGTCATGTTGACACACTTTTCCTGCAATGGGACAACATCCCATCGTAAAAACCCATTTACCTCCATCAATATTTGCGATGGGGAGATTTTCCCATCATGAATAATCTCTCCACGGTTTGGCATGTAACCTGCACCAAACCACACATTACCTTTTGAGACGAGACCGTAAATCCCATCGCAAAAAAAAAATTTATATGCCACGGGTCGAACCCCTCATCGCAAATTACCTCTGGGAAGGACTATTTACGATGGGAATTAATCCTGTTGAAAGAAACCCGTCTCAAAGGCCCGTTTTCCCTATAGTGTTTCCCCACATAGAGCATAAAGTATGGGTTATATTATTCTATCCAATGTAATTAGAATTTCTATTGAACTCCATATTCATTTGTTTTGTTAAAACCATGATATTGATACATCCCCCAAACCTGCATATCAACTTTTATTTCCCAATCAAAAATCTTCTCAATGCTTCTATAATCTCTTATGAGAAACTCCCTTCTGAGAAATGGAATTAATATGATGATGAAAATGTCAAAATTTGATTTTAGTTAGATGATAATTCTAGAATCATACCTCACATGTCTTGTGAATTTTGCCTTGACATTACTGATGGATTCATCAACCTTTTCTGTTTTAACTCATTGAACTCCTTTTATATCTTCATACAAAGTACATAAATAATTTACTTATTGAAAAATATGTTCTTAAACTCATCCTAATCTAGGGATTCAATTTTTTCTTACTCCCCCATTGTCTTGATTAGATTCCAACAGTGGTCTACCTCACCTTCTAACAGATAAATATTATGAATGATTGTATCTTGATATGAATATTGGGAATGGATAATATCTTTTCTATGGAACTGATCAACTTTTAATGACCATGTGGGTTATAAGTTCCCCAATATTATGGTGTATATTGCATCATGAGGGATTCAATAGAATTTTGTTCCCTTCTTTGCTCATTTGGAAGCACTTCATTATTAATATGTTGAGAATTAATTTCATGACTTAAATGAGGTTATTCAATCTATATCCCAAGGAATTTGGACTCTCAAGATAATAATCAATTCATTTTCCATCACATGCCCCATTAATTTGGTTTATTTTGGTTCTTCCCATTGACTAAAACCAAAATCACAGAGTATGAAATAATTATCATAGTGAGGAATTATATAATCATGAAATCCAATTACATGATTTCTTAAATTATTAAACCTTACTCAATCAATTATTAACTAGGTTTATACTAAAATATTCATAGATAATTTTTTTTAATAATTTAGGATATTTCATGAATAGTTTGTGATTGCTTAAAGCATATCCCCTGGGAGTGTCCGACCAAGTGTGCAATAAGGACCGTTGTCTTGTACCGAGTTATGATTGAGTCAAAAACAACATACCTTATTAGAGTTATAAATCCTAGGTACATCTATTATAGAACCACATCCACTTGTAGTGACCATATAAGGGTGATTTTTTTTGAAAAAACACATTTTATCCTTTATCAAAAATCCATGACATTTTTATACACTTTTACTTATCCTTAGACATATCCATAGACATTTCCCTAGAGTCCCCACTATGGTATTATCATCGATGTTTCTAAAGTTTGACTAAACGTTTTCTCTAATACTAACTATATTGACCCTCTATTTTCATGCATTAACGTTAAATCACTTTTTCAAAATACTTAATATATTACAAAAATAGACTCCCAAAGAATGTATTGGTCTAGTGCCTTTAGAAACACAGAAATGTGTAGATTGGTTCAAAATTGAGATAAATTATCTCCCACTAGGTTATATATGAATAGAACCCTACTTATACATGTCATACTTAATACATATCTTCATTACCTAGTGAATGGAATGATAAAAATGTGTGATCTCTAATACTCATTAAGAGTAAACAAGGGAGATGCGAACGCATAAACATGAGAATAAGTGTATGAGAATGAAATAACGACATTAGAATATCATAACATATATAAGATATTTAATAAATATGAGTCATGACATAAATATTGGTAGTTTATAATAGAATCAGGATCAAAATCCTTTGAAGTATAATATATGAATAATACATGGAATTTTGGAAGACACAAAAACCATTAATATCGGTCCCAAAAAAGTCATTGTTAATTACCAAAACATATTATGGAACTTCATGGGCACTAAAATTACTAGGTGGATCACACCACCATTCCCAATTATAGTCTATTCCTTATAAGTTATCATCATTTCCCATATTCATGTAGTCGGTCAGGTTTCCCCATATTCCATAGTGGATAAATCCTACCAACTTTAATCCCATCATTATCTCGTGATATATATATCTTTTACAAATGAGTTAGTGGGGATATGGGTCCCACCAATTTCGTAATGAAATTATACATGAATGTTCCAAAAGATAATAAAATATATTTTAATCCATTAAATTAAATGGTTATCATGAAAATGTTATCATATCATAACCTATAGAAAAGAGACCGGTTTAATAATTATTTTATCAAAATATGAACCACTAAAAATAATCGTGTTTCATATACATATAACCCGTGGAGAAGAAATTGGTTTCATAAGAAAATAACCAAGAAATGAGAAATGATTTTCATAAAAACCATTCTATCAAAAAATAAAATAGTAATACAATGACTTTAAATGGAACCATTTGATCATTTCCATATAAAGGCATAAGTAAAAACGATGAATGTCATATTATATGGAAAATAATTTTAAAATAATTTTAAAAACATTTGTTTTGGAAAATATACATTATTCATTTAAAAAATAATTTTAAAACGTAAAAACGTTTAAAAACCATTTTCTTTGAAAATAAATGGAAAAATTATAAATAAATGTTGAATTTTTTTTGAAAATCCATTCCATGAAAACACTTTAAAACATATAAAAAAATTATTTAATACGTTTTGAAATCAGTTTTATAGAAAACACTAATATAACTTATAAATAAATCTTCAATACTTTTTCAAACCCATCTCTTTGAATATAGAATGAAAACATATAAATAATAATAAATTTTTTTTAAAAAAACATTTATTTGAAAACAATTTCAAAACTTATAATTAACTCATTATTAATTTTTAAAACTATTTCATTGAAAACATGTTGAAAACTTATTAATAAGGCTTGGAAACATTTTGAAATACATTCTATTAAAATCACATTGAAAACATATAAAGTATTCATTGAAATGATATTTTTTTTAAAATATATTTTCCATGAAATTAATATGAAAATATCATATTTTAAACCAATATTTAATTATTTTTGAAAAGGTGGGTTTTGGAAGTCATGACACGTGTCTCAAAAGTAGAGGAATTGAGCCAAAACTGCTTTATTGTTTTGGAAACATTTTAAATTGAAACCCCATGAAATAGAGATAAAAAATAGGTATTTAAATAACCATAGATATAATTATAAGTATAATATATTATATTTATGTGATGTATATACACTACACAAATGGAATGGGTGGTGTATAAGTCATAGATCTCATATAAATAAAAGTTATCATAGAAATCCCCTTACTTTATGTCTAAATACTAATTGTACTCATAAAAACATAATATTTAACAAATCGTTGTCTATTATAAATACTTCTAGGATTTTTTTTGTTATATATAATTCTATATCTATATTTATATTACCCTCTTATTAACACTTCCATGTTATGGTTACATTTAAGGTTATATCTACTTTGTTCTTCACATGCGTCTTTATTTGTTTTATTTTTGGACCCCATACTTATATAATTATTTATAGAATGTGAAACATGTTACCAATATCATGTATACTTAGTATATATTTATTAATAATAATATATGATAGATAGAGATATAAAATGAAATATTCAGTTTATAGGGACAATAAGACTTATGTACGCATGAACAATATTTCAATTTAATATTCATATTGAAATAACCGAAGTAAATGATCTTTATATACTAATTACCATGTTATTATTATTTCATATATATCATATATTTTTACATATCTCATATTTAATACCTTCTATGTAGACTATGAATGAATAACATTTCTTTGAGGGGGATGTAGTTTACACTTAACAAACAAGTATATATTTTTTCACAAAATGGAACGAATGATAGTTTGTGTCATAAAAATATTTAATAATCCAAAATAAATCATAAATATCACACTCATATATATATAACAATTTTCCATTGTAATTCCCAACCATTACTGGGGGGAAAAAGTAAAAATGAACAACATTGTTTTGTGGGGTGATTGTTCACCACACACAAGAGTAATATGGGTATTACCCATTATATGGTTGTTTGTGTTATCATAGGTAGAACTACTAGAATAAAAACATGTCATTATTTTTTTCATACAATTTTTTTATATAATTATAGAACAATATGGGTTTAAGGGTGTATAATAAAAATAAAACAAAAGATCAAGAGGAATGATATTCCATTTTATTTGGGTAGCTACTTTTGTTTTTCACCTAAGGGATTCCTTGGATGGATTTCTACCAAAGGGGAGGATTCTATGATGAATATAGGGATGTTGGGAGAATATTTCAGAAGTTTTTTTTAAGGAAATGGTATTGAAATGTCTGAAATAGTTAGAGGGTGAATTAATTTTTATAGTGGAGGATGAGTAACATTCCGATAAATATTTAAAAATAAAATTCCAACAAATTATATATATATATATATAGATATAGATATTAAATCTATGTGAGGGAAATTTTGTATTCAATATTTTAGTAAAATAATATAAAGGTCATAATCATGGAAAAATGGAACAAATTTTCCAACATTCAAAAAATATATGAAAATGATCAAAAAATAACTCATCTAATAGTATAAATTATAATTTTATAGTAATTATTAAGTATTATCCCAATTTATTAACCCCAAATTTTCCCATATTACCCATATCGGGTTAAAAATACTTTTTCAATGTAATTATTCATGATGACTAAACTAAAATAGGTCATATTCTTGAAATTTCAAAATCCATGTTCCAAATATGGAATTTATTTTTAAATGTTTTATTCAATTTTTTTTTGAATTTAATTAAAATATTCCATGTTCTAATGAATCTATATACCTCAGTTATGTTCATTATTGGTGTCCATTCCTAGACTGCCTTTTTCATTGTTGGATCAACTAATATTCCATCCTTTGAGGCAATATTTCCAAAAAAACAAACTATTTGAGTCCAAAATTCACACTTTTCAAACATCCCATAGTACACATTTCTTCTAAGTGTATCCATGAAAACTTGCAATTGTTTCTCATTGTCCTTTTAAAATTATGAATATATGAATATTACATCAATAAATACCTCAAAAAATCAATATGATATTACATGATCATTATTTTAGTTAGATCCATTAAAATAAAGGGTTAATTAGTTAGTGTAAATGTGATTACTCAAATCTCTTAAGGTCCATACCAAGTTAAAAATTCTCTCGTTGAAATATCTTCCTTCCAAGCACACAATTTATGATTCCCAGATTGAAAGTCAATCTCCGTAAAATATTATGCTCTGTGAAGTTGATCAAATAAATAATTTATTTGAGGATAATGATACTTTATATTTCTTGTAATAACATTGATTTATATATATTCAATAGCCTCAGAGATATATATTTCAACTAGATGAAGATAATAGGGGTTCCCAATACAAAAATGTTGGGGAGAATAAATACCATATCACTCAAATCCTCAAGTTATTTTTTTATTTACACAAATTCTATGGTGTCTTTTCTACAAGGAGTCCTTGATTTATGTCGTATACCATGAATTAAATCAATAGGGAACTAAAAAACCCACTTTTGAGACTGTCTAGGTAAATCCCTTATTAATATATCAACTTTTTCTTACACAATATGTTCCTATTTGATTTGAAGATTTATTTACTTATACATAGATGAATTTTTCTCTTCCTCCCCAATAATTTCATTTAGAAGAGCTACTAGTTATTGATCATTATATGATTCATATTATGGGGTCTCCCCGATTAAGATAATAAATTCCATATCTTTATCATGAATCATAATTTTCATCACATTGAAATACATTTTTTCATTAAATTTTGGAAATTCAGCTCATACAAAGTATTATATAAAAATATACGATAGGTATGATGATGATATCTGAAATGAAATCACGTTTACGTGTCCTAATAGGAACCAATAATCACATATGTGATTCAATAAGGTTTCCATTAGTATTCCTTACTAACAAATCCCTTGGAAAATTCAATTGAAAATATAATTTTTTATGCACACTATAAAGTTAGATATAAATGAGATGATCTATAATAAAATAAATCTTTATCCAAATTAGTGTAGATGATTAAAGTACGATCTACTACATTATTTGGAACACCAATCTCCATATTACTTATATCAAAATCTTAGACTTCATCCCTTTAACTTTTTTAGAGAATTTTTCCGTGACACACATGACAATAATTTTCAAAATTCCACATGTCATTACATTTTTATTATTGAACATTGGTATATTTTTCATAACCATACAATCATGAGTTTGGTGACCTTGTTATACTCACTTGTAGAAAACACCTTTTCCTTTTATGTATTCACCATGAAGTTTCCTTTCACATGTATCACATGTTGGAAAATTACCTTTTTTATTATTCCCATTTATATTTTCCATTCTCCACTAACATATTCTTCTCTTATATTCCATTAAATTCCTAACATAAAGATAAGTATTTCTCTCTCTTGATTGAATGTGATACTATATCATAGTATGACAAGAATTTTTTGGAGACTTTCTATCTTTGGAGGAATATTTTTAAAACATCAATGAATAAAAATAATTTCTCCTAGATTACAAATGTTGTCCAAGGTATTCATTTTTGTCCGTTTAGTGTAGGCTTCATACTTGGAAACATTTTTATAATCTACTTTTATTATACATAAGAATTTACATTTAAAATCTCCTCAATGTTAATGAGGGAAATATTTTTCTACCAAAATTTCCATAATATCCATCCATTAAATATTTTCAATTTCTTTTCCTCCTTTTTGTTCTGAATTAATGAACACCATTGATCTGCATCTCTTGATAGATGTAAAAATAATATGATAACCTTCTCCCATTCCTTACATCATGAAGAAATAAATATATTCTCTAAATAAATTATCATGTACTTATATACAAATGTGTTTTAGTCCAATTTAATTATTGATTTTGTTGTCTCATAAAGAGTTATATCATTCATCATTCATGTTGTTGATCATGATACTGAAACTGGTAATTTTATTAATTGTAACCTGAGTAATATCACCAATTATAGTAATAATATTCTTAACTTTAGTTTTACCTCTTGTTCGAATGTAATTATTTTTCATAAGAAGGAAATCCCTACCTGGGATACACATATTGATACATTTTACATTCCTTCCAATAGTCTTCATTTCTAAAAAGATATATAAACTAAATTAGGCTATGAATAAAACTAGAAAACACATAACATAAATTACAAATTTCTGAATAGCTAATCTCATAATCATAATCATATATTCTTGGGAGAAAAATTTAATTTCAAATCATTCATATGTGTTTTTAATTGAAATGTGAATTATTCTAAGAATAGTCCCCAAGAGTGTCAATCAAGGTGAGCAGTAAGGACTATTGTGTTGTACCAGGTTATGCAGAGTTAGGCCTAATTCACCTTGTAGGAGTTGTTAACCATATATACATTTTTTCAAAACAATGTCCACTTTTAGAATCCTTATAGAGATACATTTCTAGGATGACCTACATGATATCTAACTTACCAATATTCTATTATTATCTTCTATTTTCATCTTCAAATTATATATTATGTATTTGTTTCATAATCTATGTTTTTTGAATATAGTTTCCAAGGATTCTACAGACATTATCTAATAAAACATTTAAGAAAATGAACTCTATTAGCCCAGATACAATCCCATATTTAATTATATTTTTATACTAAACAAGGAAGTCACATCCTGAATGATGTAACCATTTAGTATCTTTGAAAACCTATATAAATGTAATTTTTATAACACAATATTAAATGAAAATAAATAATATACTCCCTATGAAACCCCAATAACTCCTACATCATCCTTATAAGTCATTCATAATAAAAATCTCTATATCCTATTGGAAAATATGTTGTAACAATGGATGATATTATATGCTTATTAAGTTTAATAAATAAAGTGTAATCAAACATAAATAATAAGCCATGGTTAATGACTAAAACCCATGACAGTAGAACATGATATTGAGAATAATATAGAAGAAATAGAAGTTGAATAAATGGAGCCAAATAAAAAATCACATGATAATGAAACATAACCACAGATATTCAAAAAGTCAAATAATCACTTAGATTATAAATTAATAACATAATAATGACTAAACTCAAAATTTTGGAGAATTTAAAATACGATCAAGGACTAATCTGATACATCTAAACAAATTGTTAAGGCCTCAGCCAAATCTCTATCTTTTTGTTCTCACGAGACTTACTGATGCATCGAGGTGCTATAGTGGGCTCCACCTATCCCTTAATAATCCAAATAAATTATTTTTATGAATGCAGGGAAACATAAACAACATATACATTTTAAATATACATAACTTTCCACAAATAGTAAAGATAATCACTCACCATTATAAGTAATATGGTGAATAGAATCAAGATAAAACATCCACAATCATAATAATCATTAACCATTTTTTAAAATATGCTATATGAGATCATAAAATATGAAAAAAATTTATTAATAATTTTCATGAAAAGGTGTTGAAATTTATTAAAATGATCTAATAAAATCATCAAGGAATTCTTGATAAAAATATCATTTTACATTGCAAATAAGAGTTCCTTTGGAAAATAATTTGTGTTTTTTATAAAATTAGATTATAAAAATTTCTATCCTAGAATGGAAAGGGATGAAAAAAACGAATTATTATTGAGGCATAAATAATGTACCACTAAAGTGAAAACATGTAAAATGTGTTTTAAAAATCATTATAAATGGGCCACTTTAGTCTTGTTTAAGGAAAATATAAATTAGTATTTAAACAAGTAAAATTATTAATTATTTACTTAAAACCACAAATTATATAATATATTTTCCCATATAAATTTAGCTATTTTAGGAAAATATTTGTGGCTTAAAAAAATAGTAAGTCTACTTGAAAATGGGGAATAAATCAGGAATTTCCCTTTAAGATGGCTTGCTTATCTGGAGGAATTGAAAATGAAACAATAAAAAAATGTATTTACTCATAAAATATGGATGAAGATATATGTTTAATTCAGTTTGGAACATATTACCTGGGATTAGAATAAGTATATAAATATTAATAATAATTACATTGGGGTAAAGAGAAATATAGTGTAACCAGAATGACAAATGGAGGTTCAGGTAGAAACCCTTACCTTATGTCTGAAGGCATACTTATCTTGTAAATAAAGACATGTATAATGATATTATATTTGTTAATAATTAAATTTAGAAACTATTAAACATTAATTTTACTTATAATAATTTTATTATTATTATTTATAAAATTCTTGATTAGTTATAATATTCATCTTTGTATGATTAGAAGTGTTTATTTATTTGGTGTTCATGATTGGTTCACTTGTATACAATTACAAATGTTTTTGTTAAATGGTATTAATAATACAGAATTAAAATTATATTTTATTAATGAAAATATATAATATTAAATTGTTATATATATCATTTTTTATACATGTAGAATATTCATTATATAAACTGTTAATGATGATCGTTAGTTTATTACGGTAATTTTTTTATTATCACATACTTGTTTTGTTTTGTTAATTAATATTATGTGTATATACAACTTCTAAAACATTATATAAATTATATTACGTAAAATAAAATTTTATTAAACCATATTAATGGTTTTATGACCATTATTAATGGAGTTAATTGAAAATTAAAATGCATTTTCCATGATGGCAGCAAATCGGCACATCACATATAATATTTAAATTTAAGAATAAAAAGTATAAGAGAAGGGGATTAATGATGGATTTCAAAATAACAAAATAAAATTATATTATATATAAAATAATATTTTATCATTCATTTTTTGATATAGGATGTTAGGTAATGATATGGAAATAGATTAAATTGAAAAGAAGATAAAGGAATACGAATGATGATTTAATCTGTTGAATTGCTTCTCCTTGAAAATCACCTTAAGGGGATCTGGATTATTATAATGGTAAGAAAGATGTATCATAGACATGGGAAATATACTTAGAATGTGTATCTGGAATTAATTGGATAATCATAAAGGATTAAGATTTGTGCAGTGAAGAGGTGGTGATGGGTCGTATTTAAAGTGAAGAATATGTGTATTTTCGATTATTTTATTTATTGGTTGATTACATTATATCATGAAAAGAAATGACGATGGTTCCAAAAATAAATACATTAAATATAGAATGATATTTTGATATTATGGTGCCTATGTCAGATATAACTCAAGGAATACTGTATTTAACATATATTGAATTTATATGATAAATCACTGTATTTTATTATTCACCAAAAATTAAACCATTTTAATAAAATACCCAAAATCAACCCTTACTATTTAATAACAATTAGATTTCTAAAATGAACTCACTTTTATAAAAGTAATTTCTTAAATATTACAAATTTAGTTTTTTGTTAAAATCATTATTTATTTTAGAAATACTAATTTTAAATTTATATCAGATTTAATAATAATTTGAAAAATTAAATAAGGTCTCATACAATTATCAGATATAAATAATAGTATCAAATATTAATGTATGAATCAATTTTTGGAAAAATAATTTTCTTTTAAATCATTATTTTAATTAAAAAAATTTAAAAAACATATATGTTTTATTAAAATACCAACATTAATTTACCATTAAAAAGAATTTATTACCTATCCCAATATATAAGTATATCATATATTAATTTAGTTGGGGATAATAATGATACTTGTTATCTATAAAATCCATTGATGAACTTTTATTAGTAACAATCCAATCCTAAAAATATTCAAATATCAAAACTGTAGTTGGGATGATCCAAATTAAAAAATTATTGATCTTTCTTTAGTTCAACATAGACACATTCATCAAAGATTATGTGTCCTAATATGTTTATGTTTTAAATACATTATTCACAAAAATATATCATTGTATCTTGTCAATTCTATGTTAATGTTCTCAGGATGATGTCAAGATGTTTCGAATGATTATTATGAGTTTTGGAGTACATGAAGAATTCATCAACAAAAATAACCAGATATTGATCCTGGTAAGGGTGAAATAATATGATCATAAATCCATAGACATATATGGAGACTTTATTTTCCAAAAATAACATCACAATGAACTCCATAATATAATATCCACTTCTGAATGGTATCTGTGGTATATCAGAAGGTCTTAGTGTTAGCTGTTGATACATTGATCTCAAACCGATCTTAAAGATCATTTATGAACCCTTGAACTATTAAAAACTATAATCAGTACATGTAATAGAATTTTGGTTCCTAATATCAAACTGGAATCACTTCCTTTAATTTACTCCTATAATAAATCATCTCTCATTTTTCTTTGAATAAAATTTAGATATTCCAAAAGGGACAGACCTTGAAGGATAAACCATTAATCCCCAAACTCCTCCAGATCTGTCTTGAGATCATTAAGATTTATTGTTTTTTATTATAGAAGGCATAATATAAAATGGATCATCTCTTATAATCATCAAAATAAAGAACTAATAATCTCTCTTCAGTGGAAACCCTAAAAACTCCTCCAGAAACAAATCATATAAATGACCCTCAATAAGAGGGAAAACACCACATTCTACTCCCCCATCATCAACTATATGAATTCTCTCCAAGGTTGTGAGATAAAAAAATTTTAATTATATTTCTATACCAATATATCCTACAAATTACATCCTCCGGGAGGAATATAAACATCCCCCTAAATTAATGGAAAACTCACTCTCATATGGTAACAATTCGTGTAATACAAGAAAAAACCAACCCTTACACAAATAATATTCACTCAAAACTCAGCATCTCAGTAATAAATAAGTCCAAAAAGAGTTAATGCCAACCAATATCAAGGTAACACTCATTTGAATATTAGAAACCCTCTTTTGACACCACAAATAGAGTTTCAATCCACACGACCCCATATATGAACTCCACCATAGTTCCAAAATAGTCCACAAAACCCGAAGATATAAAAAATTAGAATATTTTGTATCAAATAAAGAATAGAAATAAATACATGCTACAACAAATTTCCCATAAAAATTCTATTTTATAGCATCACTATAACTCAATGTTGGATGAATGACATAAATTTGACATGTCCCTCTTCCCTGAACCCATATTTGAGTACGATGGGAAGAACATTCTGGATGATATAGACTCTCTTGTCTTAATGTTCCACATACCCTACAAAAATTTCTATGACCATTAAAAATACAGCATCTATACTGATACGGGGTAGAAGATATCATTGTAGTGCTCTACATCAGCCTACATCCATCATCATTGCCCATATATTAGGGCATACATACGTAACTTATATAGGTTACCCATCCTACAATATTCTTTGAAATCATCTTTTTCATTATAAAAGTGACATTTCATGGGAATTGGAATTGAACACCAATAAAATCCCACACATCTATTCCCTTTAATGAAACTACACTCTCTTGTTTTCCATATCTAATACATATTACATGGATGTTCTCATAATGATGCATCATATCATAAGAAGTCATACCACCAAATTGGCCTACTTAAACAAAATATCCACTACTAGAATCCACCTTTAAGTTCCACTCATTATTGTATTCCAAATCAACTACCTTGGAAAACATATTCATTTAAAATATTTTCACCATGAATTTTTTATGATATCTATTCCCATTCTAGAAATTTGATGCAACTACTATCTAATATCCAACTAATGCTTAGATGAAATGCTACAAGTCGGTGAATCAGCCAACATAATCCATCATTGATATAATTCCCCAAGTCGATCGAATGAACTACCTAGACCACTCATTCAATAAGGTATTTGGGTAAAAGTGTTTCAATATCTTTTCTCCAATGTTATTCCAATTCAAACTCTCAAAATTATCATCCTCGGCATAAATATCCCACCATTTCATCTTTGATCCTCACAACGTGTGTGATAAAACATGACATTCTTCAATTCATTATTCTCTATGTGAACTAGAATAGATAGGATGGACACAATCCTAAAATGAGCTTGCTCTAGTCCATCCTCTTCAGAAAATGTTGGACGATGTTGTTTCTAGAACTATGTAGTAAAATAAAATAGTGTGGACACAATATTTATTTGTTCAATTTCTACTTAGAATATATAAAATGATAAAAGTTTTCACAAAGTTCACCATATCTTCTAGAACATATGGGGGTAACTACCATGCCATTGAAGATGAATTCATATAAATTTCATCATGTCGCCTTACAAGTAAAATCCATTATGTTGGGATCCCTCAACAATCCCAAAAAAATGTTTTTTAGTTATCATAATAATTTATATCATTATTATACAATTGGGGGAAAACTAGATATAACATGTTAATCCTCATACACTAGTAGAATAGATATAAGTTTTTCACTATTGCTATACTCAACTATATTTATATGGGGCCACGACTAAACTAGGGTATGAAAAAATCCAAAATTTCATGTTTTTCATTTTCCATGATCTTTTCCAATTCAAATTTTACACTCCCCATTTTTAATATTTTAAACATCCTTATTAGGAAAATAACTAATTCATACCACAAAAAGAATAAAAATGATTTTTCATTTCCCACAAACAAACCATAACATTCTTTCCCATCAGTTCCTAATATGATGCATGTGATATAAATCAATGAGATCATAAAATAATGCAGGCACATGAAATCCCATACCATACCATACCATGAGTAATATCTAAAAAATCATTAACATCACAACACATTTTCAATATCCAAGGTGATATAACAACAATTTTAAAAAGAAGAACCTCAGTAACTACGATTCCACACTAGTTACATGGGTTTTACCATTCATATGGGTTAGTTAATCCCATACACGAGCTCATTATATACACTTGAAAAACCCTAGAATATTATATGTATTTCCCTAATTATAATAAAACACAATATAAAAAGCTCTAAAAATAGATTCAGAATCCCAATACATGGAGACTAAACCATATATACCAGAGTAATGCATTAAGGGAAATCAACATGACCAATATCCAATTAAAAATAAAAAATAACCTTTATCGTATAATCAGTCCCAAAAACATGTAAAATGAACACAAACTATATTCAAAAAATATGTCATGCCAGAAAAATATCATGATTTTGGAAACTCCAAAATTAAAACACACTAACAATGCCCTAAATGGGTATTAAAATCAGTATAGTTCCCTTATTTATGCTTTATTCACATTTCCTTTCCTTTACATCAATCAGGGACATTTCACCTTATCCTGAACTCAAACATTGAAATCTTCTTTGGTACCAATGAAGACCCAATATTGGTGTGGGTATGACTCAATAGGCCACCACCAATGGTGTAGAAAGAAATACCTAGTGTAATAATATTAAATGGGGAGGAATATTGTACATTAAACAAAATAGTGAATAATATTATCTTTATAATTAAAAAATATACAATATTAGCCACATTTTCCTTAGGTTCATAGTGTTACAAAAAATCATAAAACCTGCTTTGGGCCATTTCTATCATCAAAACCAAATATGATGGCGGTTGTATGTCATTTATCATTGATATCCATTCCATTTATTAATTATAGGGAGGAAGAATGACAGAATTTAAAATCCCTAACTATGATGTGGATGACCATAACCAACATCACATACATGTGGTGGAATGCCCCGAACAACACCCACTCTAGTTTATCAACCTCCTTGAACAAATTCACTATCATGGTGTTGAATTAAATTACCAACTCCCATAACTATTTTATTAAAAACATATTTCTATGGTCCAACACTTCACCATTTTACACATAAGACAATAAGATTCTTCCTATTTTGAAAATTAAATATTCATGTGGTATACCATGTTATCCTCTTTCATTCATCATAATTTACACAATCCATTTATTTGAATGAATTTAAAAGAATCTCATAATCAATTCATCTGTCCAACCATTAATATAACACAACAATTATGACACTTTATATCCAATTATAACATGAATATACCCCTGCCATCATTCTCCCCTCATCCCTTTATTACATCATAAGACATTAAATCCCTTAATCAATGAAAATGACTCCACACCACATTATAACATCTATACCTCATGTATAACCAGTTTTAAATTGTAAACTCATTTATCCCTCCATTTATTACAAATTTTACCATTATTAGTGCATCTATGTTCACAATGGGTGACCATAGGCTCGGTTATAAGATCATTATCATTCTTTAAATGGCCCATGAAGTGTCACAAAAATCAATTAATGTATATGTACAACAGATTAAAATATATGGATATTATAACATTTTAGATGAATATTATGTACATTAAAAAGGTACATTCTTTATGACCATTATAGTTTAATTTTTTTGGAATCACATAACACAATATTTTAACATTGTGATAGATCGTTAACATTTTGAAAAAAAATCTAATTTTTTACTCATACATAAAACCATTCCTCATAACCCTATGAATGAAATCATAATAAGGGGTGAGTTATGATTCTATATATGGTTAAAAAAGTAAATATATAAGAATAACATTATTATATGGGTATTAGAATATGAAAATAACATTTAAAGATCATACCCTACCAATCAATGATCATACTCATTATTCATGAAAAATGAATAGAAGATAATAATACATGAATAATAAGGAAATCAAGAGAACAATTCACTATATCATAGTATAATAATATGACCTAGAATTGTAGATTACACATTAGCATATAAAATATTTTTTTTCACATATACCTACAAAGAACTTTAAAACTTGTTAGTCTTGATATATTCACCTATGTACCTATTTTGAGATTTCGATGACCTCTCGTGTAGCATATTGTTTCAAGACTGGGTGTAACTCTCATGTAACATCTATTATAAGGAATTATATTCCATCCCATGTACACTCTTTTCAGTATCTTTGGATGCTCTCTTGTATATCATCTTATTTAGGGCATTGGATTACCTCCCATGTGTTATGTTATTGAGCTATTAGGATTCTTTCCATTGCACCCTATTGGCGAGGGATTGGGATTCCCTCCCATGCACCCTCTTTTTCTGGGAATGAGATTCCCTACCTTGTACCCTTTTAACTCATAGAATATTTATCATAACCCAATGCTTTGGATGGAGGATTAGGTTCCACCCTTCACATAATGAAAACCATATTTATGTGTTCTATAATATCATAAAACATTATTCATATTATAACTCATAAAAGGATATTTGTATGATATAAATTTAATAATATCCTATCCTTTTTAAAAGATAAAGGATTCATTATATTTTAATCATATAATTACATAGGGAAATAAGAAGAATTCATAAGTTGATTAATATGTCATAGCCCATTGAAGAGGAATAATATTCATAAACAACTTTTTAAATTAAACATAAACCATTTAAATAATGAATAATAATGGGGTCCTTGGATACTTTCCTTGGTAAATCATAGTCTATATCAAAGTATTTCATTATACATAGAGATGGGTTTAGAAATATCAATTGGATCATTACTTAAAGAAAATAACCTTTATTTAAAAATAGTTATCAAAAATCTTTTTCAAAATCTTTATATAAAAAATAATATTTGGAATCATTAAAATAAATCATTGAAATTTCATTTAAAAAAATCTTGAGGAAAATATCTTTTCCTCCTTGAGATATTCATTTTTAAAGAATAAAACAATTAAAAAACCAATTTCTTTGAAAATAACCATGAAAAAATATAAATGGGGAATTGTAAATAATTTGAAAATTTTATAATCATAGAAAACATTCCAAATCCATTCATATTAAATCAAATTATAAAACTAACAAAGGAATAATTGAAATTATTCAAAACAATTTTTAAAACTCCAACCATTTCCAAAATTCATTCCCTTGAAAATAACTTTTGATACTTATAAAAGAATATTTGAAAATTATTTATAAAGTTTTTTTAAATAAAACATTTTATTAATTATTTTACTTGAAAATTAAATCATATATAATTTTAGAACATTTTGAAAGCATTTTTATAATTTTTTTGAATTAACACAGATTTCCTACTAAAGAGCGAGTTATAAGATTGGATTTTCATAAAAACTGATTCTCAATAACAATAATTACCTAAGACTATATGAAGTGTATAATTACTTGATGATATATTATATAAATAGAGGATAAAAAATATATAGAAATATTGAGTGATGGATCATACTATTCTATCAAATCAAGTATAAATAAAAACAATGATAAATGATGATATTGTAGAAACAAACTCTTACCACTTTGGAAATAGTGAACAATAATCGCTATGAATTAATTAAATCACATTAATATTAAAATATAATTTAAATAAGTATATTTATATATAAAATTTAAAAAGTACTATTAATACACCTTTTAAAAGATTATAGGTGTAAACAATAATATGTGTCTCAAAAAGGGCTCATTGAGACAAAACTCTCTTACTACTTTGGTAACATTTTAACCCTAAAACCCAAGAACGGGAGATCCTAATAAAGATAGTGAAATACCAATACATTTTAGGTTAATAATCATAAATTATATTCATGGTATTTATATACCAAAAAAAATAAATATAATGTGATCATGGCTTGTGTCTCGTAGAAAATAAAAGTGGGCCTGAAATACCTTAACACTTGACTAACTTTTGAATCATGATATCTTTGAAGGAGTAAAGTTAAATAAAACTTTATATATCATAAAATAAATAAAATTCATGATATAACATGTCATAGGGTAGTATATAAACTACAAAAAAGAAAATATCAGTGAATATGGAATAAGTATCATAGAAATAATTGTGAGACTATAAATCTCCATGTATTATGTCCTGGAATCCATTGTATTCATTGAAACCTCATATTTAATGAATGTTAGTTTATTTTAAAATGATCACAAAACCATATTCATATATATAATACCATATATTTTATACTTATTACATTATATTACCGAGTAATTAACAATTCTATGTTAAATTTGTGTTTTGGGTAATAATTGTAATATTTTTTGTAAATGTTTTGACTTGTTTTTCTTGGTCTTATTTAAAAGTAAGTATTAACATATTAATATAATGTAACACAAGATATTAATATCATATATTTTGAGTATTTATTTCTTTTTTAATAAAGAAAAAAATATACAATTAAGAAATTAAAGACCTCGTCCATGGTTACATTAGGTCATACGCACACATGAACCCAATAATTTTATAACTATTATCTTATATTGATAACATATATCTATTAAAACCATCCTTAAAACATACCCTGTAATTATTTAATGAATCAAATCACATCGTGATCCATACACATGTACGACGTTGTCATATTTCAAAAAATAGAATGCATGAATTTATGTGTTATATAATAATTAAAGAAGGATAAAGACATTAAAATTATAAAATATTCCATATTTTAAGTATTAATTTATTATTATTATACTTATTGAAAGGTGATAATGGGAAACCAATGACATCAGTTAGCACGGAGGTAGTTCATTATACCCATGAATGATGATTGTGTTTCATTTTAGATGGATGTGTGTGAAGTTTAATGTCATAACCCCAACAAAATAGTAAAATCAGCAAATTTATGAAACTGATTTTATAATATATACTTTATATATTATGATTTTATGTGGTAGAGATGAAAAAAATATATTGATGAACTTTATCTCTTCTTCGGGAAACTTCATTCGGTTTACACAATGAGACTTCCTCAGTTGAATTTATGCCTAAATTAGGATTCTAAAATAAGCATAAGGAAGTTGAAATATTATTTGTTTAGGTTTTGGATGATTAAATTGGATTTATATGTGTTAATATAGTGTCCTAGTTGGTGGCCATTAACAAGGTAGGTGACTGTAAAACTTTTAAACAACAAATAGGTAAACACTATTGTGACTCCTCCCACACATGATTTTCATATAATCAAGAAACATTTAATAAAAATATGGTTAGTTTGTTGAAATATTTTCAGAAAATTTGTTTTTAAATGTTTCTAATTAATTTCACCCCTTAGGATAAATTTTATTCTCTTGGTAAACTAATTTTTCTCTTAATTACTAAATTATTTTTTACTATTTTCACTAATAATATGGGTAAAAAATTATTTCAGTATTATTATAAATTATGAATTATTAAAATACCTAATATTTAATCCATTTTTTAAAAACAATATTACAAAATTGGTTAAATTTAATTTAAAATTAATCCCACAAACGGGATGAAATAAAGAGTTTTTTAATGTGAACACGTTCAAAAGTTTGAAATTATTTTATTTCAATTTTCAAATGGGAAATTTATTCTAATAACATAAATTGATTTTTTTATGTCTAATTGAATTATTTTTTCACTAAATACAATTTTAAATATAAATTAACTACATAAATAACTTATCTTAGATGTTTTTTTGAATTAAAATTTATTATTTTTTAATATTCATCGAAAATGAATCTTATTATATATATACCAAAAAATTAACTATAAGATAAATTTTACATTATTATTTCAAAAAAGAAGTTAATATTTTCAAATAAAATACAGAAATTTGTTAAAATTAGTTCTAAAACAATTTAACCCTTAAAAGAGTTAAGTCATTATTTTAGAAAAATTCATATTTTTATGCATAAAATTTGAATTATTCTTGTCTACAATATAGAATGAACAATGGGTAATATCAAATATTTTAATCGATATATAATATATAATTTAAATTTAAATCATTCAACAAAATTAGTTTTTTTTATTCTTTGAGATAAAACCTGTTTGTGCATTGAAAAATATATTTTTGGAAATGGAATTTCACTATTTTAAATTAGTTCTTACATTCTTTTTTAATTAATTATATGCCAAATAACACATTTTATAAACATCAATAAACTAAATTTTCATAATTTAATCAATTTTTTTATTTTGCGCCATTCCAACTTCTAGGTGATTAATATAATAATATTTTTATAATAATATTAATGGGTTTTCTAGTTTTTCAAAACATGGTGTTACATATAATGAAAGCTATGAAAGGGGATTAATAATGAGATCACCAAAAGATGAACTAATTTTTGTGTGTACAACAATATTAACAAGGTATAGCGTGAAACTAAATCAATGAAATAATTTTAATTTATCTAAAAATAATAATTTATAAATACTTTTTATATTGAATTCTTATCCCTTAATTGAATTTCACCCCGAAAATTCATTTGGGTAATCATTGTTTTAATACATTAATGTTCCTCTCACAAAAACCCTCATTTTAAAAATTATATAATAAAATATACATTAAAAAGGTAAATTTGGGAAAACATTGTTACCCAATTTAAATAGTAACTAGGTTTCCATATCACTTAAAATGGGTGGGTTATATAGGTGCATATATTGGAAAAAATACAAATAATTACAGACTGAGATATATCATTGATCATAACAAAGTGAGTGATCAATATAAAATCAAAAACAAAAAAACCACAAATATGTGATTTTTTAAGGGACTATGTGATTTTATTGAAAATAACGCTACTAAGATACAATTTATTTAATATCCTTTTCCAAAAGTTGAATAATTTTCAGAAAGAGAAATAATTAGTTGATTTAATTCCATTTCATAAGCAGAATCTATCTTTTTGGTTGTTCCTTGAATAATTTACCCTTAATCTATTAATCAATGAACTAAATTTTAATTTTTTCCCTAAAATCACCAATAGATAAAATGAACATTAGATTAAATGATAATTCATTCTATCTATCTTCAGGTGTCATCAAAATAAAATGTTTAGAAAATGTTATCCAATATGTATAAATAATCAAATTTGGAAATATAATATTTTATTTCTATATGAATACTCTCAGATTCATCTTAACATTGATCCCCTAAATATCATAAATTATCTGATGACTGTCACATACATGGCATGCGAATACATTCATTATGTATTCTATTGAAACATGGTAATAAAGAAAATTACCATAAATCCTTATTATAAACATTGATTATTAATTATTCCAAAAAAAATTAATATATTCCGTGAATCCTAAAATTCATAAATTCCATCCATAATAGCATAAAACACTTTTTCTATAAATAATTATCCTATTTCTAATTTAATCTATATTTTCCATTTACTTTGTCCTTATACAACATCTATTTATTGAAAATAAAACTTCTTATCTCAATATCAAGAAAATATTAATGGTTTTCTTCCCTTATTCATGAGTTTTACATGATATATAACCACTCCACTTCTCTAGGTCATCAGTACGATTTAACATGATCATTCAAATCCTTAATAAAAAACTTATACTATAAAATTTTACAATTTATAATTATGAAATCCAAATAAAAAAACATCAATCATTTCTCTTCAATTATTGATTTGGAATATTACCATCCTTGATCTAAAATTCAATAATTAGGTCAGGGCATTGAGTTGGATAGTTCTCATGTTCTTTATAGATAAGGCATTGAACTCCTTGACATTTTTTCACTCTATAACCCATTTTCTCTCATTTATAACATCATCCACACCATTTGAGATATTACTTAAATTTTTTTATTACCACTTTTTTGATAAGTAAGAATATTATTCTTTGTTTCTCGATGACCATTACCACATGAACATTAATAAAAGATATCAATCCTTATATTTGAGTTGTTTGAAAGCGCACTGATGTTCATGTAGTTAATACATATTGTTAAATATGATTAGGAATAATCACATTATCTTTATCTCTATTAATCATCCTATTTGGTTTCTTAAAACAATTTATTTTTCCTTTATATTCAATGTTTACATGATTACTTCTTGTCCCATCCATTAATGAAAACCCAAAACCTAGTGTGAGAAACACTAACCATAGTGTAAAATGAAATAACCATGAAATATCACTTATACAATATCTAATTCATGAAACTTAATTTTTAATCTATGAATCCTCTGGTTCATAATAGGTTATTTAAATTCATAGTCTATTTAAATCTTTCTTTATAATAGTTTTTTGAATTTCCAAATAGTATCCTATGACTATGGAAAACCAGTAGTCCAGCAAAGCTCGTTCTCGTGCACAATTTTTGTATCAAGTCATGATCCACACAGTTTTTTCGTTTTTGTTATCCGAAAGAAATACTATTCTAGATGCTCATATAATTATATTATATTGGCATGGACTAAATTGATTAGAAACAATTATATCAATCCATTACCACAATTCAATAATATTTTCCTAATCATTTACTCGTTCAATTATTAACCTTAAAGACTTCCACAAACATATCTTTAAAATATACCTCGTTATATCACTAATGTTATCATATCATAGTTTCCAACATTTGATTAAAGCATTACTTTTATACAAACTATAGATACCCAATGTTAAAATACATGCATATTACATCATTTTATATGAATTTTTAGAAAATTAAAAAGAACATATATGAGGAATATAATATTTTATTGTATTTGGAAACAAGAAACACCATATTTAAACTTAGAGAATGGTCTTCATTAATTCTTTCAAAAAAATTCTAATTTAGTAGTCCTACATAAAACAATTATTGATTACTTGGGGAAAGGAATCATAACAAAGGGTGTGATCAGATTCCCAATAAGGGTTAACAAAAGATATAAGTAAGTATAAATTGAACATAAGGTTATAAGAATATAAGAAAAAAATTTAATGATTATACCCTACACATCAAATAACATTATCTTGATTTGATGGAATAAAGATTGAAATATCAGAAGACATGAATCATAAGATAATAAAGAGGATAATAAATGAGATCATATTATATAAATAAGACATAGAATTATGGCATTCACATAAGCATAGAAAATATTTTATTTCTAAGGTACCTACCATGACCTTCCTAACATGTTAGGCTTTATAAAGTCACATGTATACCAGTTTTAGGCTTCATATTCACTCCCAAATACCTTCATGTTTTGGGAATCAGATGAACTCCCATGTACCCTCCTATTGTAGGAATGGGTTTCCCTCTTGTGTACTCTCTTGTTGTGGGTATGGTATGCCCTATCATGTACCCCCTAGTGGAAGGCTTCAGATTCCCTCCAATGTACCATCTTGTTCTGGGCATGGGATTCCATCCAATATACACTCTTGTTGCGGGATTGGTATTCCCTCTCATGTACCATCTTATTGAGATCTTGGGATTACCTCTTTTGAATCATTATTATCATAAAACATTTATCATTATCCAATTAATTGGAGGGAGATGTAAGACCAACCCATCACATAATAAAAACAAAATTTATGTTCGCCACAAAATCAAAATCATTCTTAATAATATAAACCATGGAATGAAATGGGTATTATAAACATTTCATTATATCATATCTTTTGAAAATGAGATTGTTTTTAAAATCATTTCATAATATCATAACACAAGAAAATAAGTGGGTTTCATAAGCATCTTAAAATTGTATAACCGTTTGAATAGATACAGGTTTCATAAAAACATATTATATTAAACATAAACAATTCCAAGAATGAATAAGAATAGTATCCTCAAATCATATCCCCTGTAAATCATAATCAATATCAAAGTATTTCTTCTTAGGTGGAGTATTATTTTTAATGATATAGTTGGACAATTCTCCAGGAAAATAACATTTGTATGAAAATCACCATCATAAAAAATTAAATTTCTTTTTCATAGAAAATAAAATTAAAAACATCATAATAAAAATCTTAAAATGTATTAAAAACATTTCTTGTTGAAAATATACATTTCACTTTCATAAATTATTTTTTAAATGAAAAACCATTTGAAACCCATTTTCATTTAATATTACCTTGAAGAACTATAAAGGGATATTTGGAAATCATTTAAACAATTTTTAAACATAAAATATCTTCAAAATAGATTAATTTGAAATTATATTGTTATTTTTATAATGGAAAATTATAAAATATTTTAAAACACTTTTTAAATCACAAAACATATTCCAATATTTTACATTAAATATAACAATTTAAAGATATGAAGAAAGATTTAATCATATTTTGAAAATATTTTTAAATCATAATAAATTTTATTTAACATTTTTTATAAAAATTAATATAAAATATAATTTAAAAACATTTGAAAACGTTTTTATAATACGTTTTTTTGAAAGAACACATGTTTCCAACCGAAGAGAGAAATAATGTCAGATTTTATTTTAAAACATTTCTAATTATATTCAGCGACCAAGAGTGGAATAATAGTAAATTCACTTGGGGATATAATGAATAACTAGAGTATAAAAATTTTAATGAGAATTCTGGAGAGATAGACCATATGATTCCATCAAATGAAGTATAAAAAATGTAGTCCTGGTAAATAATGATACATTAGCGATAAACACTTACCACATTGGTAAATTTGAATCACAATACCCATGAAATAATCACATCACATATAAAATAAAATATAATTTGAAAGATTATATTAATGATATAACATTTCAAAGGGTAATTATGTGCCCCTCCAAAAATTGCATAGCTGTGTGACATAGTATGTGTCTCAAATAGACAAAATGAGAAAAATTACCTTATATATTTTATATATTTTTTACTGAAAAATACATGATATTTTGTTTATAAAATGTATATTTAAATACTAAAAAATAATATTTCAATAATTGTAAAATTAATTAATGGCTAGTATATACCACATAGAATAAATAGATGGTGGACATGGCTTCTTTCTGATGGAAAATAAAAGTGAGACAGAAATCCACTACTACATGAGTAACTATTTAATAATGTGATCCATGAAATAATAACATAAATAAGATCATTTAATATAAAGAAATAAAAAACATGATCTAAATTTTTAATTTTTAGTGTAACCACCACACAAAAGAAATCAGTGGTGAATACAGAATAAGTCTTCCAGAAATAAAAGTTAAATTAGAAATCCCCTTATCTTATGTATTGACTTCCATTGAACTCCCTAAAAAATAATTTTTAATAAATATAAGTTTATTAAAAACTATTATATAATCATATTAATATATATAATATCATATGAGGTATAATTGAGACTTTATATTTCCGGTTTATTAATAATTCCATGTTAATGTTATGTTTTAGGTAACATCCTCTTTGATTTTATAAAGTTTTGGATTCTTATTCATGGTAATATTTCATATATAATAATTTAAATTTTTTATAAATGTAAATCATGACATAAATATCATATATATTCATTAAAAATTTGTTAATAATAATCTATAAAATATAGAAACAGTAATGAAAATACACTATTTATGGAGATGTTATGTCATATTTATGCATGAAAAGTATATCAGTTTTCTTATTGTGTTTAAAGGAAGAAAATAAATGATATATACATATATATATATATATTATTATCTTATAACAATAATTATATATATATATATATATACTATATTAAACACTTCTTTTGTACATTCCATCTATTGTGAGGATGAATCACATTTCTTCACGAGGCGACATTCCATCGTACACTCGAATGATGTTATCACAATCCCAGAAAATTCAAACCATGAAATTATGTTTTATATAATAATTTAAAAAAGAAAAAGAAATAATTTATAAATAACATATATATCATATATAAATAATAAATATACCATTATTCCCATCCATGAAATGTGGTAATGTATGAATGAACGATATTTGTATTTGAGGTCGTAGTCCTCCGTACAAATGAATAACGATTGTGTGCCCCATTTGATGGATGTTTCTAAAGTAGTATTTATTTTTCTTTACATAACAATGTATCAGTAAATTTATAATTTTGTTGTTGTTATATAATCATTAAATAATAGGAACTGATTGAGGTGGATAATGAAATAGAAAAATGCAAATTCATGATAGTTATATATTCTGTGGGGAACATATTTTGGTTTGAACCAAAGGAAATACTTGTATGGATTTAATCTTAAATTTAGAATTTGAGTATGTAAGTAGTAATTTTTGGAGTTTATTTGTGTGTGTTTTTGATGAATCAATTATCTTGAGTGTGGATAAGAGATGTGTATAAGTTGTGGTCATTCATAAAGTGAATTGCAAACATATAAAGAAAAAAACATTTAAAATTATTAGGAGGTCTATCATACCTCATATGCATCAAAATATTAAATGTTTTTTAGAAAATAGGTTATATTGTATATATATACATAAAATGTTTTTTGGACTTTTTTCTAGGTCAGTTATTCTCTTAACATAATGTTTTGACATGGGGTAAATTCATTTTTTCAAATCGTTATACATAATTATATTTTTTTCACTAATAATTGGTGTGAAAATTAAGTTTAACTTATTAGAAATTATTAATTATTATTTTGAAAAAAATGGATTCCATTTTATAAAATTCCTATCATACGAGGGGAAAAATTAAAATAATATCAATTCCACAGATGGGATGAAACAATGGGTTTTTATAGTGAACAAGTTCAAATGTTTGAAATATTTTTATCACTAATTTCAATTTTAAATTGATTACAATAAATTGTTTTTTATATATTATTGTAAAATTGAAGTAATTAATCTCTTAAACTAAATTAAATTATAATTTAACTCTATAAATAAATTATACAAATAATCAAGTCTTTAATTAAAATCCATTATTTGTCACCATTCATCAAAAAATAAAAATTTCATAATAATACCAAAAAATCACCCAATTAAAAATTTGAAATTTTACATTCAAAAATAAATTATTATTTTTTTCCAAAAATATATCTAAATTGGGTAATAAAATATTTCTGAAAAACTTCTCCATCTAAAGGATGTAAAATTACTATTTAAAAAATATATCTTTTTATACATAAAATTAGATTTATTCATATATATTATCTAGAAAACAAATAAGATAAATACAATATATTTTATTAAACAAATAATTTATACATTTAATTTAAAAAATTCTGAAAAATTGTTTTTATTAAATTTTTGAGATAAAAAATGTTTGTGCATTGATAAATAATATTTGAGAAAAAGGCTTCATTTATATCAAATACTTCTTACATTCATTTATATTTAATTGGTTGGAAAAAAATTCATTTTATAAAAATTTATAAACCATATTTTTAATATTTGTTTAATCAGTTTAACACCTTCCATTCCAAGGAATTGGTGATATTTATAATAATATTTTAATAATAACATTTAAAGTATTTTTATGTTTTTTAAAACATGATCTTCTGTATAAAATAATATGTCGAAGGGGAACAATATAGCATGCACCACAATAAAAAATCTTATTTTGAGGAACAAAATCATATAATTGTGTTTCCAATAACAAAATAAATAAGAAATAATAATTTATTTGAAAAAATAATAATTGTAAAATACATATGATGTTGCTGAAATGTCTCAAATTACATTTCCTAGTCATGAAATCGAGGGTGATGCAATGAATATCATTAATAAATCAACATTTATAATAATGATCTCATGAAAATTGGATTATAAGTATATACCACTAAACATTAGTTTTATTAAAAACCGATATCTCAAACATGACCATTGATTTGGACTAAAACAACCAAAAAAATAAAAGAGACAAGTAACCTTGAAATAGTGTTTATAACATTTATATAGAGTGAGAAAAATCAATAATGTTTCTAAAAAAGAAACCCTAAGGAAATAGTTTTAGAGACATATTTGGAGCTTTGATACATAGTAAACATCACTCAAAACACATACATATTGAAAGATATTCACCCTTGATAGAGGATGGATATTTTGGATCATATCCATTTTCACTAGATAATAAATGTGGGAGAAAATGGTTAAAATAATTTAAATATATTGGGGGGGGGGAGCTTCAATTTCTTCATTTTTAAGATGTAAACATTTTTTCACTCTATTTGAAAATATTGTGTTCTACCATTGTGGTTCCCTATAACATATAAGAAATTAAGGCCTGTAGAAAACATAGCCACCAACACAGTTTGACAATCCATGTGGTAGTCATGCAGTTTCATCATTACACGAAACTCAGGTATCATTGTTTCCATGGAATCCATGAACAATTTATTCACTATGCTCTTGCATCCATAATGTTTTATAGTTATGATGCAACGATAGTTCTAAAGATAGACCCACTATGAACAATATACTAGATAACTATTTTCTCCATTTTTCTATCTCAATACCTTAGGTCACTCACATGGCCTTTCCATGCTCATGAAATTTATTTCAATAACCATTTAAAAAATTTTAAATAAATTTTAAATAAAAACACACCCCATATGATTCCTAGGATCATATATAGACAATTAGTTCTAAAAGATATGTTTAGGAAAATTATCTCTATAAAATTCATCGATATATATTTTTATATACAAGGTATGGATATCTATAGAGATAGATACAATATATTTATTATTCTACATCAAAACCGAAGTATGAGTACATTTTTTAAGTTATTTTTCGTATATAGCTCTATTAAGTGTCTATTACAAGTGTTACATTATTTTATCATATCAAAATATTACCGTCATTATAATTAATTAGAAAGAAGAAACTTGTAAGAGATTCCTTAAACATCTGCAATATGTATGTCAAGACCCATCTAGACATAACTGTTCCACCAAGGAAATAATCTACATTTCCTCATGTGAAATACATTATCATTATAGCTTATTGTCTATCATGAAGTGGATGCATAAATAAATTAGGTATTGGTCTACAATTAATGGGGTAATCACACAATATTACCAAATAACTCCATAAAACTAAACATAATTTTATTATAGAGTAATAAAGTATTTAAAAAACTAAAAATAATTATTCAAATAATTCTATGTGATAAAATAAAATAAAAAATAATAATAAATCTGAACAAAGAATAAATAATCTTTAAAAAAATAAATCTATAATCAATTAAAATTAGATTACAAATAGAAGCTATAAATGAGTAAAACCCCATATTAAATTCATACTTATGGTTTCACTAGACATTAACTCCAACATAAAAAAAGTCTTTATCATTCATTATAATACCATAAATAATCTAGGTAAACACATACTATTTGTATGTAATTGTTTTAATAAATAATCTTAGTAGTGAACAACACAACCCTAATATTTTCCTATAGATTACCATGTTATTATACAATATTTATAATGAAATAAATGTATTTTAAAAACCACAAAATATAATAAATTTTATAATGTTGGTTTCCATACAATCAAATTTGTTACCAAAAAATACACATATCAACCAATTTAAACTAATACATGGAAATTCAATTATGTTATATCATATAAGAAATGGATAAATTGTTGTCAATTCCATATTTATTGTACCTATAATATTCATTCAATGTCCTGAAACTTATACTGTCCCTTCCAAACAAAAGAAACATCATTTATCATATAACAAAAAATCCTATCCTATTCTATAGACAACTACATAATATAACTTAACCAATGGTTTTCCTTTATATTAACCCAACTCATTGATGTAATATTTAAATAAAAATTATATTATACTATCTCAAAAAATTTAAAATTCAGAAAATAAAACATATTTAAATAACACTTTAAAATAATCAAAATCATACAAAATAAAATTGAATGTGTAATATTAAATTTTTAATATCATGTCATGTTTTTCATCAACAATATGAAATCATTTTCGACATATGGACTTTTTTCTAGTTCTTATTTCATTAACTTAGAAGTTATCTATTCCATTTATAAATTTATATTTACACTGAATTGATTTCCCAGAAACCAATATCTTTCTTTTAAAAAATATTACACAATGGGAAATTTAATACCTTATATCCACTTATAGTTGATAATCAATATATTTCTAAACTATTAACCAATGTAGTACTATTATTTTATCATTAAATACAAAGTGTTCTTGGTTTTATTTAAAAGTAATATTTCAATATTTTAGAATTATAATTTGGTAAAATGGAAATAATTTATTATTTTATATATGAAAAATTATATTAGAGTTACATTGGTTTAATTTTTAGAAATATTTATTTTTGAGTGAATATAGTGAAAAATATTGATTTTATAAATAATGTAACTTTTATGAGATTATATGATATTATAATTTTCTTTAATACTATGAATTATTTTCTAGACCACATAAATTTATTTTATACGTAGTATAATTCATTAGTAAATGTAAATTTTAACGTAAAAATATATGTTTTACATTTTAAAAATATAGGTAATGTTTTTATTCGAATAAAAACAATTTTGGTTATTTTCTTCTAATTATTTAATTCCAAGGAATCATTTAATTTTTATGTGGTTTGAAATTAATATAAAACAGTATTTATATAATATAACATAAATAATTAAATTTAATTCGACTTTATACTTTATTTTTGTTTAAAATCATACATTAGTTTTAAAATGGCCATTTGTCTAAAAACTGGTTTTCATTGCATTTTGGGAACATATATTAATATAATTTTTTTGAAAATTGTTGAGTACTTATTATAAAATTGATTCAATATTTATAAATAAAATTTTTGCCAAATTAATATGTCAATTTATTTTTTTTGTTCAGTTCAATTGGTTAGATACCCTAAGAGGGGTGGTGAATTAGGGTATGGCAGATTAAAACAACGGAACCTATTGATCTTGTTTTGCTGTTATGAAAAACTCTCGTCTCTTGCTTTCCTGTAAGAAAGTTTAAATAGAAAATAAATCATGCACATGACACATCAATTTTTACACGGTTCACCTTCACTGGGCTATGTCCAAGTAGCATACATCAGCGATGTGCCTATGTACCAAATCCACTAAAAGAGCAATGTAGTTTACAATGTTCATAGTGGACTCACATTCCCTCATGGTTTACAACCACTCACAATATGAAAGATCACTACTCTTTCAACTGAAGTGTGATCACTGCTTCTTCACAAGTTCTGCTCAAAATTTATAGACCTCTAGGTCTCTTCATTATCATCAATTAATTCTGCATCCTTAACTATTGATAGATTCTATATTGAAGTACAACGTTCACACACACATGAATCTCATTTCAACAGAATTGAATTGGTTAACCTCAAATTTTATGTGCAATCCTTACTAGGCCTTGCGCATAACTCACTTTTATTGTGAGTAAAATATATATATTTTTTTCGCACAATCGCAACTCCACTTTTCACACAACCTCAACAATTCAGTGAAACTGTCATTTTACGTGCAATGTAAACTATTACGCGTTACATCTATTTTTATGTGAAACACCAATTTTTACGTGCACCACTAATTTTTTTCCACAACTCCCTTTGGTTAATTTTTTTTGTGCACCAAAGCTCATATTTTCTCTTTGTATTGAGTTCTACTGAATGGGGGGGGGGAGGGTAACCTCCTATTTATAAGAAAATACACCCCTATTCCAAAATCTCTCCTTGAGCATGTAACCCCCTTCGAGCATGGAAAGAAAATCTTTCACACAATATTGTATTTTGTACACTGCACCAATAATTCGCAGACCTCATGACTTTGCCAATTTTGATCCATCTAATCTCAAAACACATCTTGTACGAAAAATTCCAATCCTCTATATCGCATACCACCACAATATTTTGCGCACCTTCCTATTCCAAAATTACATCTCTATATTTTCCTATTTTAAGGCCCAAAAATTTGGAAAACACTGGAAAACTGCACCACCTCGATTCTACACTTTTTTACCACCTCCAAATCTTTCATTCCTTTGTCGAGGTTCTTTTACTAATCATGGATTTTATAAAACATCCTATGAACCCATGAAATCACTATGGATACCCAATTTGTCAACAAATTGAACTTAGAAACCAATATTTACTAAAAATAAGACATCAAAGCCCACATTGTCAAAAAACACATCCAACCCAAAAATGTTTCAATGATGCCTTGAGGAATTTTTGACCAAACTTTTTCATAATAAAAAATAATTGGGGTGAATATTTATCACTGTAGTAAGGGATAAATCAGTTAAAAAGGGGTTTTATATGAGATGTAAGAATTATATTACAAAAAATAATTTTACTAATATTAATTATAAGATTTTATATTATAATTGAACTTATTAACTATAAACTATAAAAACTATGATCCACTTTTGTTGAGCTATACATGTATAATGTAATAATGTATCATGTTTTTATATGTTTGGAATTGAAGTCACTTGTAAAAGGGATCCCACAATTATCTCTTCTTTAACCATGATGAGAACATTATATTAACCTAAATACCTCCATATCCCTCCCCAAAAAACTTTTTTCTCAAACTATAGGTCCTTTTATCACTATAAGAAAAATTAGAGATTGATTAAGGGGTAATTTAAAAGTTTTTTTCCAAGGAAGTGGTATATGCTCATACCAAGCACTTTCAATTTCCTCTTATATTAAAAATTTTCTTAAACTTCTCTAAAAAAATTAATATATTTATATAAATATATTTAATATACTCAGTTTTTTTATATTTATGTTAAAACCATCCCAAATATAATTTTTCCCTTTCGAAAATGAAAACATCTCCCTTTTTATTTATAGATTACCATCTCCACATATCGATGTAATTATGTTTTCCTCACTTACATCTATTTTGTGGTCATAATTATAGATATAAAGAATATATATCAAATTCAAGACCTAACTATGATTATGTAAATAAAATACATCATATCCATTCTTTCTCAACCATCCATTAGAAAATGATAATGTATCTTGCATGGTTATTTTAACTAACACCTCCATGAAGTTATTTGATTCATTTATCATATATGTCTTATATATATTATAATAAGGATGGATTTATTTATTAAATATGATATTTTTTTTATTTTTTGTTTCTATGAAATTAATATTTTACCTTATTTTCTTAATTTCATTGATTATAAAAATTAAAACATCACCCTTGGGTATGTATGGTCCATCGTCTCCTTGAAATGATGTGTTTCATTATTCATGAATGTTTTTAAGTTATGTTTGTAAAATTATATTAAATATATAAACAATATAATTATATCATTATATGGAATTGGAGATGATGAAACCTAAACTATGGTACAAGAATCATAACATTCTTATCGATACATAAATGAAAGACAAAATATTTAACACTCAATCATTCCTTTTAAAAATAAATTATTAATAAATGGGAAAAGAATAAATTTTAAATGAATAATATATACTATGATAAATCCAAATATGGATAATATATATATGTATAGTAAGTATAAATTTATTATATTGTATACTAATCCATGCATAACCAAATAGAAACTTGAGGTAATGGTATATGTCAGAATCATATTCTTATGCAAGATGGTTTATATTTATGTTTCCATTAGTTGAATTATAAAATTTTTCTCTCTTAAAACATATATAGTTTTTTCCTCTTGTTATTTTTTGGTTTTTAAATTATTATTTCTAATTCCACTATTAGGTTATTAAAAAATATATGAACAAAAATTAAATAAATAGTGACCTTTTTACTATTCTGTTGTACAAGAAGAATTCTCCTCTATGTCTATTTTATTTAAATTATTCATAGTATCTCTTAGGATATTTTTAATGATTGTTAAATTTTTTTATTATATTATATTTTAAATTATTTGAAAAATGTCAATGAATATTTATTTCATTTTCCATGAAAGTAATTTTTCACTTTTTAGAAAAGTGGAAAAAAATAAATTTTGAATGTTTACATGATGATAATGTTTTCCTATAGTCATATCCATTAATAATTATCATTTTTCCTATTATATATTCAAAAAAAATTCAGGGAAATCACTTTTATCATTATTATTGTTTTTACGTTATAAGTTATTTTCTAATATAATAAGTAACTTCTTATATTCAATAATATTTTATAATATATTTATAATTATTTTTCATCTATGCCAATATCTTTTAAATATTATTACAGTCATTAAAGGATATAATCTAATAATACGATAAACATTATTCTAAATATAAATGTTTGTCATATAATTCTATTCATTTACTATAGAAAATGTTGACATTTTTATACGAGTTTTCAATTATTGTTATTTATATGTTATATTTTATATATTTTAATTATGTCATTTCATATGATGAATGCATATTATTTTGTATGATATTAGTGGGTCATGATATTAGATATTCCATTGATTCATTTTTATGTCTAATGAGACAATCTACCTTGGGTGTTTGGTGTAGACCACACCTGTTTATGTATGATATATTTTCACGAGGACTTCAATATTGGATTATGATTATGATCCTTATGGATTATATCATTATGAATATAGGTATTGTTATCCATGAGATTTTTTATGTTTTAATGTCATATATGGATTTATTCATTATTAATGATATTTATTATATATCATATTTTATTATTGATCATCACAATTTTATTATTCATGTTATTTTTATTAAATGATATCTTACATTTTATGATTTCCCATAATGACAATTTGATCTCAACGTTTATTATATTTTACATTCACCAGGGTATAAGGAATTTAACATTTAATGATTTTATGGATATACAATATAAATAATCAATTTCTCATGGTAATTTTATTTTTAATTTTATGATTTTAAATGTAATGTGAGTATCGTGTATATATAAAGACTCTCAATACTGATAATCTTGGTGATCCTATTAGATTTTATCTATCATACTTTGTGCAACATACAATGGTAACTACTTGCATTGTGTTTCTGAAGGTAGGATGTTACATTTGGTATATATGAAACGTTATTAGTAACCTTAGGAAATAGATTTTTGAGGGCACTGTATAACATAATATGAACACTAGGATAATCCCATAATATATTCTCAAAACTTATCTGGAATATTTTACATATTTAGAAATTATATTTTATGATTCAATTTTCATAACGTTAGCTAATTTAGTATATCACATTATTTAGAAATGGAACCTAGTAAATGAAATTGAAACCCTACCAACATCTGTAATATATGTAGGGATATTCCAAAATATCACTTCAATGGGTTCAATGAATTTTGTGTCTTATTTGATAGTATTACTAATATTTTGGGTTATTAGACTTATATCCTGATAGATAATATCACAGTATATAGAAACATATTGATCCTTTACATGGTGAAATAATACTGGACTCCTTCAAGTTTCAGATACCACCATAATTCAATTGGGATATTAATCCATCATTTTAGTAAAATGTATCATGTTTCTGAATATTATATTTATTACATTGGGAAATATGGATTGATTAAAATTTATCATGGAATATTATAATATAAAGGTATATTTTGGTCAGTTGTGATCATGAATGTGTGAGAAGGAGTTGATAGAGATAGATATTATGGAATAAAATAATTCCAAGGGGAAATTAATTTATAATTATATTTCTCATATTTAATTATTTTATATGGAAATGTAATTTATCAATTTTAGTTTAATGGAAGAAGAAAATATATTTTAATATACAGCTTACTTCACAACATTGGTAACTCATACTTCATATCATTCTTGTAATCTAAGAAGTAAGATTCATCATTTCATTTGTGGTCTAAAACCTACCATTAAAAAGTAATAGGCCTCTAAATTATTTTTTTATATGAGGAAATATTTTATGATTCCATAATCAAAATAAAATAATTCTCAATGTCTTACATTTTCAATTAAAATCATTAAAATAATATGGTGACTCATAACTATGTAATAATAAATACTTAAAATGAGAAGAAGGGATGTTTTAAATTTCCCTCACTTAAAAATTTTCGAATTAAATGTAGTGGGGAGATATACAAAAATGATTATAACTGCAAGGGAATGAAATATGATTCCAATTAATAAGGAATCACTTATCAAGATATGGGGAACTTTGAAATTAATTACCAATGACATAAGTAAATTTACCTATGAAATGTTAATGGGAGAAAAATTAATATAGTATGATTACTATTTATAATTTTGAAGAAAAAATGATAAGTTTTTAGAAACATTCATTAAATACACAATATCATAAAATGATTTATTTGATTATATATATACAAATTAGTTTATATAATTCATGTTTTATGATATCATTAAATGATCCTCTGACACTTTGAGTAAATGGGTTTTAACTCAATAAACCAAGTGGTAGTATTTTTGTAAAAATTATATACAAATATGATTATACTCATATTCATAGATATTCAATAGTTACATAGTTGATTATCATCCATTGGAATTTAATTTACATAATCTATGGTATAGACTGGAATGAAATGTTTAATACAACAATTTATTACTGCTAAAGGCATATGTTATTATATATTGGGGAAAAGAATACCTTTAAAATGATATAGTTAATTATCATAATCTTCTATTGATCCACCTCAATTTTCTCACTTTAATGAAAGTATATGATAAGTGTAAGAGAACCATCTTATTTTTATGGGGATGACATCCTATAGATATAGGATTTGATTATTCTAAATTTATACATGAATGTATTTCCATATGACATAATGTGATATCTACATAATCTTATATTTTTGTTCTCTATTGAACTCATCTTTGTTGAATAACCTATATCAATGAATCCCTATAAAATGTATTTATCATAATTGGTATGTTAAAAAAGGAAACATAAGATTTGCGTGATAATGGATTTATAAACCATAATGTTTCCCCATGAAGAGAATCTATCATATTTGTTGAAAATAATGATAAAATTATGAGATAATTTTCTGACTACTAAGAGATAAATCCCAACACTATAATGAATAAGTGTCACTTTCTATGAATATGTGACTTATTAGATCATTTTCAAGGAGATCAACTTTTTTTATAAATGATCGATATGGATTCTTGTCTTCCAAAAATTTGCGTGATAAAGGATTGTATGACAAATATAGTATTTTCTATGAGGTATGAGCATTACAATTTAATATTAATTCCATTTGGAATGACTAATTAAACATTTATTATTATATATCTAATGAATAGAGTATTAAATAATTATCTTGATAAAATATTGGTGGTATTAATTTATGTTAACCTAATATATTCTATAATCTATGAAGAGAATGAGAGGCATATGTGAATAATTATTGAGACTCCTATAAAATATTAATTATATGGTAAATTAAGTGTGTGTTGATTTTTTAACTAGGATGTTTGTTTTATTTGATATATTATCTCCACGGATGGAATATAAGTTAATCCTTTAATGAAAAACAATGTAAAATAATGGGGAATACCTATAAATATATTTGATAAATATATTTTTCTTTTTTAATATGTTACAACTTGTGATTTTATTTAAAATATTACTGGATTTTCAGACCCACTAACTATGTAGACATATATATTTGTTAAATACACATTTTCAATGGAATTTGAATAGAGTTTTAACAATCCAAATAAGGGATTGGTAGGTTCATTAGTACTTACATCACCCTCAATAAAGTATTGGTTTATAATATATAGTGATTTATTGATGAAATTTCTTGGTTGTGTTCATATATGGAATGATATATTGGTTTCTCATGCATTATGAAAATTGAATATCCTTGAACGTAATTATAAAACTTCGGATTTTGACTTGAAAGATGTCATAATTTCTATTGAGTTATGAAATACCTGTCTCCATGGATATTGAAGAGACAAATATACAATTAAAAAATTATTATAGAATATATTCTTTCAGATATAACTCAAAAAGTGGAAAATAAAAAAAACAACTCAAGGACTATGATATCTTACGACAATATCACCATGATAAGGCAAATTAGGTAGATGATGCATTGAGTCAGATTGAGCATGGAGTCATTACTATGATGATAATTAATAATGAACCATTTTTTATAGGTTTAGTAATGATTTATATGGTGAATTTTTTTAATGGGGAAAAAAAGTTCCTTTAAAAAGGAAATTTTAAACCATCATTAATGAAAAATATAGAGATGTCCGAGTATGAGACTAATATAACAATCCCTGATGATGTAAAATATTTTTAAAAATTAAATTTAATCATTAAAATATATTTTGTTACATTTAACACTCTATTTATCATGTAATATATTCTATCCTTAGTTGAGATTACAATATGCACAACACACTGTTTAACTTATCGTACACACTACACTGAGTTTAAAAAAATGTGACATACTATGATAATATTTTTATTAGATAGGATAGTCACCACATAGCCATTGTAAAATATGGTATGGATATAATTAACCATACTATGAAAATATATTGTTTAAACAGGAATAAAAAATTAATTCTTTGATAACCAATTAAATAAAAATGAATTATTATTTTTTAAAATAAATGAACACGTTTTCTGAAAAACTATATTTTTTCAAAAAAAATGTTTTAGCTCAATAAATTCTTAAAAACATTTGGTGAATTATTTTAATCAAATTTATGTAAAATATATTTAAAAAATAAAATTACCATTAATCATTTTCTTCACAATAGATAACAATAAACACAATTGTATGCTTAGAACTGTGTATAAAAAAACTATTATATCCCTTCTTTTTTGCACAGTTTTTTAAAAAAAATTATCTAATTTTATAAAAAAGTCATGAACAAATTAAAATAATTTTTTAAATAAAAATAAGAAAATTATCTTAGTTCAAATTTGTTATACATTTTTGGAAACAATAATTGTTTTTATTAATAGTGACAAATACATGATCATAATTGAAATCTTCCTTTTCCTTTAACTATTTGTAATGAAAAATAATATATTAAATTGGTTTTAAAGTAAAATTGGTTATATATTTATATATTTATTAGTCATATTTAGGATATTTTATCTCTTTTTATATATAATCTTGATATAAAAACATTTTAATCATATGAATATTTTCTCTTTTAATACCTGTGTTCATGTCATGTCTGTAGGATTACTTTTAAATTAAAATTTTCCACTTATGTGAATTGAATTTGTAAAAATGTATGTAATAATTATAAAAATAAGAGTTTATATTATTTTAGTTGTAAAAAATAAATTTTCATCAATTCAAATAGTAAGAACAGTAAAAAGTAATTTCATCATTAATTTAAAAATGGGTTTATGGAAGACGAAACTAAAAGGATAAATGTTAAAATTTCTTAAAAATTATCTACAATCAATTTAATGCCCATATATAGACCCTATATTATTTTAATATTGTAATTCACCAGTTTATACCCTTCAATAATTTAAAAGACCTAGGTACACAATTTGATTTTTAAAATATACATGTGTTTCACTCACCTAACTTATAAAAGGCCACTACCTACCCTCCCCTATTCAAACTATCAGACCAATTTTCTATTCCAAGACCTTGACAAATCAAATTTAAACATCCTTAATAATATTATATAATAGTTATTTGAAATAAATACATTATAAGAACTATTTAATCGAATTCATAATAAAGATACAAAAAGAAGATGAAATATTCTTTGATGATCATATTTACTTTATTTCTACCTCCAACTCTATAAATTATTTTTAAACCATGATGATATAATAACCATAGTATATTAGTTATACTTATATTTTTTATTGTTAATTTCAAGATCTATAAATATATCTAATTCAAAAAAATTTGTAATAAATCCATCATTTGTGTGTTTGGAAAAATACCGCCTCACTAACTAATTTCTTTAATTTGTCCATTACAAACACTCATAGGTGGGTATGATGGTGGATAAAAGGTATATATATATTATATATATAACATATTGGTTCCTCTAGAGTCAAAATATCATATATATCATATATCTTTTCATCCATTTGTGTTATCGTAGCCCCACTCGTGTGTTTGGAGGACCACCTCCTCACAAAGCGATGCAATTCTTTTTCACTAATAATTCAAATAGAATATAATAGAGATAAATTTATTAAATTTATGTGATATAAATTAAATATTTAAAATATTCTTGGAATATTTATCATTATTTAAATATAATATATCATAATATTTCTTTTATTTTTAATCATTGGGAAATTATAACATCATTCGTATACATGTGGACTAGCAAAATTACAAAATTATCTGACTATCTATTTACCAAAAAATCACAACTGAAATGTTTATGAATATTTAAATGAATAATATTTTATTTTCTATTTTATGATAATTATGGAATGTAAAAATATTACATACGAAATTTCAATAACAATCGTTGAAAAGTGTAAACATGGCTTAGGCGTACGTATGGAATATTGTTTCCACAATTATAACATAATTCATTTTTGGAATCCATAATTAATTTTTGTTCAAAAAGTATTATTTATTTATAAATATTATTTTTATTCCATGATAGGTATACTATAGATGATGGATTCATGATAAAATTATGATAAACAAAAAAATTAAATCAAAACATATACATAAAACACTGTGGTTATTGTGTGAAATATGACATTCACATGGAGTTATTAATAAATGGATAATAAATGGTCATAATAATTTTGTATAAAAAATTATATATATGATTATTATTTTATTATATATTTTTAATAAACCTTTATTTGTTACATTGGAGTTTCAAATGTGTACGAAGGGGGAAGAGACTTATTGTTTGGAAATTATATTCTCTCTCTTATTTCTAGGAGACATATGAAGACTCAACACTCCTTTATTTTTTTATGTTTAGAAAATAACCCTTTGAAATTTTTAATCATGTATATCAAAATTTCTATTATATTAAAATTGTAATTTTATGTTATGATTTAATAGGGATATGATACTGAAGATTACTAATGTTGAAAGGTTTCATGTTTTACATATATAAGACACAACAAATGTTCAACATGTGTTTTATTAATTTGGTGTATATAAATCTCATGAATTTTTTTAATATTATAATCCACAAAATTATTTTTATTTACATATCTTTTTTAGGATCTCTCTTAATGAGTTTTATGGTGCAAAATATACCATAGTGTGGGATTGTTTCCTCATTTTTTCCTTGAAGAATATGTTATCTTATGAACCTATATTATATTATGAGGAGTATATAAAGAATTTATGAAATTTAGGGACATGAATTTATTTATTATAATAAAATATTAGGTTTAATTTTATTTATTTCCTTTAGGGGACATATAATTTAATGTTTCCATTGGGGATAATATTTTATTCTATAATCTAAACGTTTATCAGGAATACGTTTTATTATGGTTACAGTAATGAAATATTATTATCAATTTCGTATGAAAGTCATTTTATTTATTCAAATTTGGTTATTTATATATTATATAGTTTTTTTAGTTTCTACTCAATATATATTCCATATTTAAAAAAAATTCTAAAAAAAATATGAATTTTTTATCTCATTAGTCAGAAATCAACTTTTATACACAACCAAGTTTTCTAGAAAAAAATATCCCAATATGTTTTTATCACTATTAAAATGATTTATTAAATTCATATTTACCCTATTTTTAATTATTAAAAAATTTAATGGAATCATCATTTAATTTTCCAAACAACCCCTATTTTGAATTTATCAAAAAATATGAAATGAATACTTTTTATAATATGTATAACATAGACATAATTATCTATCAAAAGTTATATTTCTTTATTTTTACCATCTATTATATGTTTTCCATGTTAATTTTAATGAATGTATATTTTTCTGAATGTTTTTATGTCTTAAAATGATTATTTAAAAATAGGATATGATATTTTCCTCAATAAATGTTTTAAATTATATTATAACGATTTGATTTTATTTTTTCATCTTCATCTTTTAATAAATGATTTTCGATATATTTTTAGAATATTTTGTTATGTATGGTGATTTTTAAATAAACCAATTATTTCTAATGAATAATTCTATGTAATTTATATTTCAAAATCATTATCTATCTAATATGACATCATTTGATATAATTTATTCTTTTCAAGGTGTATTAACAAAGGAAACTGTGATTATTATTTTTTCAAAAAGTTTTGTAATGAAAAGTTGTCTATGGAACCCATTTTTATTCCACTATATATACCAAGAACAAATTCATTTGAAATCCACCCATTTTTCCTTAGGCTAGGCTATGACGAAATGAAGAAATGACTATGAAAAGTGTTTCTTTTTCATAGGCCATGATATAATGAAATGATTCTGAAAGCCATTTAAATATTTTGTAATGATATGATAAATAATTTATATTCTAGTGACATAAATAAAAAAAATTCATTAGGAAATGATTGGGACCTATATCACTCCCCCCAAATGAATTGGGTAATGATTTATTTTTTATCAGATATATTGTAGTGAAATGGAGTGTGAACCAAGTCTAGTAAGGGACTTTGTCCACTATTATCGTCTTAGTAGTAAACAATGATAAAGATGATGGTTTTGGTAGTAAACCAATTCCACGATGTAATACATCACAGTGATACACGAATACTAAGGAAATTATTTTATTTTCATATGTTTATAACTGAAATATATGTTTTATTCCATTATTAAACTCTCCTTGATCATGATCTTTGATTCTTGTATGATTCATAACATGTAGTCTACAAATATTTATTCCATTACTCTATATTATTTTCATTGATATGTGGGTTATGATTTTGAAATTTTATAGTCATGGTAAATTTCCATTAAATTCATGTTATACTTATCTATAACACATATTTAACCTTATTTTGAAACTGAGCTCACCTGTTCTTATGTTTCATTTTTGTAGGTCATGATGACATGTTTTAATAAGGGTTAGTCTATGAATATTTCTTTATATGAATTTATTTGGGGGATACATTGAATATTTTTCATGAATTAAGAATATTTTGTACCTATTACCCAAAATACAATAAAAAAATGTGGTCATTGAGAATGTGTCTGTGTAATGTAATGATTACACATCTAAAAATATTTAATATCCATGTATGAAAATTATAGGTTACTATAGATGTAATCGGGTAAAAAGAATACTTAATATTTTGAAATGAGGATGAGAAACATTAGTGTGATCCATAGTAATATTTATAACTATATGTATAGGGATATAACTTTGGATAAGTTTAATGACGAGTCAATGTATATTAAAATTATTTAAAATTTTAGTAAAGGATAATTTGAGTGGATTATATGAAATTAAATCCATATTTCGAAACAATATGTGTACATGACTATAGAATATAGGCACCTATGTCTAATTACTTGAAATTGGGTTCATTGAGAATTAATTTATCGTTACCTTGTACCCAAAAATGTCCTTGTTGCACAGCTGGTTTGAAAACTCTATAAGATGTGATTTGGAAATTCACAAACACTTTACAAATTATCCTGAAAGATTTGAATAGATGATGACAATGAATGACATTGGAAAAACCTATGATATCATAAATAGAAAATACAGTTTCATGATTTAGACATCCTATAGTTGATCATTCTTGATTATGTGGTATTCTATTATGATTAGTGTTTCCCATGATATTATTTTATATTTTAGGTATTGAGTAAATCTAGAAAGAATCATATTAACATTAATGCTAAGGGATAATTTTTTTACTATGATAAAATAAATTGGATGACTAAGGCAGAGAAATATATTGTGATTATGCCTAATCTATTTTCATAATATATGACTAACAATATGAACATATATAAGATTCCAAAATCACAAAATTACAGAAAGATAAACATTTATGAATGTTCATGTTTAATTAAATATAGAGGAATGAAGATTGAACTTTTATTTAATGTCAACCATGTGGGAATAAGTAACCAAATGAATATCTAAACTATAGTGTATTCTATAATATGTTTGGAAAATTAGGTCTTATATTGTTAACTTGTTTACGAGTTAAATGGATTATGTGTTGGGACTATTCATATTATCCAACTCAATGAATTGACCGAATATTTTACTTATAGACTGATGAATGACATATTCATTAGAAATCTTTGATTTGGAAGGTTGGATGTATTTATATATTTGGATTCAAGGATTATGTTATATAATTATTATTATAATGGTATTTAGATTGTAAGAATCCTGAAACATTTAAGGATTATGTCACATTTGGAAGTATATATGTCTTCATGTAATATTGAATGAAGAGTTATTGATTCCATCATTGGTTTATTTGATTATGAATAAAAATAATTTCATATTCATAGAAACCCCTACATAGGTTTTATCTGATGTGAGTTTATCATGATTAATGATATTTTCGTAGACATTAATGCAAACAAAACACTTTGGTTTAGTATATGTCTTAGCAAAAAAAGTTATATTAAGAGTAATTCCTTTAAACATTGAAAAAATATGATTAAAAGTACTATTAAAGCTTATGGTTTATCTTATTTTTTTTAAATTGAGTTAATTAGTTATTATAGTTTATCAAATTATGAATTCAGAATTCTTTGTTGTTGTTATTGAATATTACATAGGTACATGCTTTCTAGAATATACATTAATGATCTGGTAAGATTGTATATATTACCAAATTATATTTTATCTAACAAAGATATTAAGTATACCATTATTATTTTGATATGTGTTCAATAAGAACATTATATGGACTAGATTTTTATTATTATTCATCATCCTCATATAGATATTTAGTCTCATAAACAAATTAAAAACCTAAAGGATATGGAAAAGTCTTGTTATATAGTTTTCAAATGCGGTTAGGATCAACACATTCCCCAAGATCAGTATTAAATAAATAATAGCTTCCACTCAAGCATTTAGATAACTTTTTATGAATCCCTTTAAGGAAAGAATTGTTGAACGCCAACATAATGAAATAAATATTCTTTAAGAAAGATATTGGGACATGAGAAAGATAATGAGATCATAAAGACTGTTACATCCACAAATAAACATGTAGGTACCATACAAATATGGAAGAAATTTTATTCTGATAATCATTAATGAAATCTAGAAATTAATGTTTGTGAGAAGATCTATCGATGAAGTTATCAATGGAAGAAACAAGGGAAATCAATATGTTGCTATATCGGTCCATTTGAAATACATGATCATATCGAGATAGTATAATATCCTTAGAAATGTCTAATTTCTCACTCTTAGGTTCACTATGTGTTCTATGAACCACTATTGGGGAATTAAATTCCCAATCTTTCACTTGTACTATACATAGAGGTCAAACAGTTAGAGCCTAATACTTCTTAAATGGAATAATCAGTTGTGATTTTAGATCATATAGAGAATGTGATACAGAAAATTCCACTCAATTTGTCTATGTTTGGTGGTTAAATCATAATCATTTGTAAAATTAATTCAATGGAATCCATTTAATAAAAAAATTGTGAAAAAGGGACATGTTTTGTTAAATAGTATTTTAGTTAAATCAAATGAATTTTACGCAAATATATTAAACAAGAAACATTTAGTGAAAATTTTTAATGTAATTAATATAATATATATTCACTAAAATGTTTAACATTAATCATATGGGTTTTCTAGATAATATATATGAATGGATCGATTTTTACGCTGAAATATTGTTTTATGAAACTATTTTTAACCTATTGTCATACTTATTTTGAAGATAATTTTTGAAAATTTTTGAAACATTATTTGGAAAAATAAAATTCATTTGAGAAATAATAATATAAAAGTTATCCTTGGTTATATTTTTTAATATTTTATGATAATATTATCTATTTTAGGAATTCTTAAAAATAATTAATTTTAATTAAAACATCAATTTTCTTTTAAACTATTTATAAAGTTAAATTATATTTTAAAATTGGTTTTAATGTAAAATTAGTTACATTATATATATATATATCCAAATTTATTTCATTTTATTCATTTTTATCTTTAAATCTTATATTAAAACTTTGTCAGCTTTTGATCATTTTCTCTCTAAAACCCTGGTTTCTCATTGCATAGATGTGATTAATTTTAAATTTTATTTTTCCAATTATATGAATTGAATATGTATGAATTTAATCCGTATTTTAAATATTAATAATTTATATTATTTTTTTTTAATATTATTTTTTAAAAAAAAATATTGAAAACAACATAAAGTAATTATCACGAAAAAAGAATACATGTGTTTACCTGGGGTTAAACTAACTAGAAAAAAAATTAAAATTATCATAAAACATGACTTAAAACTATTTTATGTTCATATTTAGAAGCTATAATGTATATTTATCTTTAATTATCAATTTAGTTTCTTTTGGGAATGTTGAAAACGTGAGTCCATCTTTTCATTTTCCAAAATGACAAGTATACCACTCACCTCACTTCTAAAAGGTCACCCCCTCTCCTATCCACTTCACACATTAAAATGAAATTTGAATATACAATCGAAAAAAATAACTTCCCCTCTTACCTCTTATAATAAAATTACCCTTTTTGTATATATCAACCCTAAGGTGTCTTTAGGTGAAAATGTTTGATGTACTCCCAATGGATAGGTAATGTTCTTCATCATGTGTATTTATTTTCTTTCTTCCTCTCATATTAAAATTCTTATTATAACATAATGTAAAAATAATTTAATTAGTTTATATATAAATATGTGTTTTTATGATATAGTATGTACATATAAACATGACCACTTCCATTAATGGGTTAAAAAATAATCATTCTTCTGTGTGGCGGACTACCGCCACCTGAACTGATGTCATTCTTTAATCCATTACAACCTATCATGTATTTTTATGATGATGTAAATAAGTATATATATGATAATTATAACATAATTATACATCTTAATTCATTATCTCATATATTCCTTTTGAAATTCTATTCTGCTGGGGATACGAAATCATCGTTCATGTGTATGACAAACATTCCCCTCGCAAATCGATGTGATTTGTTTTCCGTAATTCTTTACATTGAATAGAATAAAGATAATATTAATGAATACATGCATTATAAAATAAATAATTATATTATCCATGACATATTTATCATTATGAAAAAATAATATCATTTCATATCTTACCTTTTCTCCCATTGAATGATGATATCGTCATTTCTGTATGTGGGGACATCCGCCTTCATGAATTGATGAGACTCTTTTAATTTACTTACAACAGTGATGAAATGGATAAGTATATTTAAATAAATAATATACTATATATGATATTATGATCAGTCTGTAAAGATAAAATATTACATACCTCAATTCTATAGTGATCCTGAAAAATTGGAAAACTACTCATGTGTATTTACAACCTATGGTATCCCTAATCATAAAATAATTCATTTATCACAACTATATTTCATGATTGGTATTAAAAGTATAAATTAGGTATAAATATAATAATTATTTAATTATAATTAATCTAGAAATGGTTGATCTATGTTCAATGTAATATGATTGAAAATAAAAAATCAAAACATATATGAAATAAGTAGTTATTGCCTAAAATGAGACATTATCAAGTAATTATAAAAAATAAAATAATAAAAAAACATAGAAAAATTCATATATGGTATTATAAATGTTATTATGTTTATATAATATATTTAAAATAAATATATATCATTAATCTAGGATTCTAAAATGTGGACAATGGAAGTTGAGACCTAAGGTAATGAAATACTTATCCCAATTTTATTTCTTATAGAAACAAGAAAATTCAACCCCTATTTTTTATAGTGTATATACTACCCATTTTAAATTTTATATCATAAATATCATTATTTCCATGTTTGTAATTTTTTATTTGATGCCATAATTTTTTGGGGATTTTGATTTAAATTATTACTAATGCGGTATGAGGTTTTATTATCATTTTAACCTCTATGCGACACATTACATCATCACCACATGTTTTTTATATGTAATATATAACTACCATGACTTTTTACGATTATTTTAATAAAAATTAAGTAGACATAAATTCCTTTTCTAGTATATAACTTTCATGGGGTTTACGGTTCAAGAGTTACCAAGGAGGTAAAATATTTTTTTCTCAATATTATTTCCCTAGGGAAATATGTTATTTTGGACAGCTATATTGTTTTTGAAGAAGTATATACATCCAAATTGACAAGAAATATCATTAATTTATTTTCTATCAAGATATTTTATGTTTCATTTTATGTTATTAATTTATGGGTCTTACAATTCAAAACAACCAAGGTGGTAAATAATTTATATTAAATCACATTGTTCATGAGAGTTTATTTTAAATATTGTTATTATAATGAAATTTTATGATAAATTTTTCAAGAAACTCTGTTTCTTCTTCACCTGTGGTCATTTTAATTGAATACATTATATCCCATCATTTAAATCACTTTATACCCTCAAGAGTTCAAAAATACTTTTTTGAAGCAAATGTGACTTCCTTTGTATCTTCTTTCAAAAATCCATTTTCATTGAAAAACCATGTTCTCTATAAATTTTGTTAAAAAACGTTTTAAAATTATCTAAATTATTTATTAATGGTATTTTAACTCATGATTTATATTTTACAAAATTGTTGGAATGGTTTCCGTATTTATTTTTCCAAATAATGAGTGTTGGGATTTTACCGATATATGTGAAAGGAATATTCGTTTTAACATGTATGTCATGAATAGAAATTTTATTCTACATAGTCATTTTATTTTTTAATATAAATTAGTATATTTTATTGCTTATTATAAAAGGTAAGATTTTTTTTCAAAAAAAATTGTGTTTTAAAAGGATTTTTCATATAGAAATGGATATTTTCTTTTAAAAATTTTCAAATGAATTTTGCAAAATATTCTTTATTTTTTTCAATTTTTTCATCATACTAATTGAATTACATAATATTTTTTGATATTTTATTTATAAAAATATATTTTAAAAGAATATTTATCTTCTCTAAGAAATTTTCCATGTTATTTATCTTTCAAAAAAATTATCAATCGACTAAGACATCCATTGATACAACTTATACTTTTATGTGGATATGAATTAGGGATACCATTCATACAATTTCATGGAATGGTTTATAAAATTCATGGGACCTATATCTCCCTCCATAGAAAATGTATAAGATATATATATCATGAAATATACAAGATTGGAATGTGGAGGGAACCCGATTTTATAATGGACATCGTCTGATATAATTTTCTTTAAAATTGAAACTTTACAACTATTCTGGTTTAGTGAGTAAACCTGTTAAACAAATATCTTATTGGTAGTTTTATTTGGTAACCATGGAAATGATTTTCTATTCCTATGTGTACTCCAAAAATAAATTTATTATTATGATGTTTTCTCTCGTGGATCATGCTATTTTATTTCCTTATGATTCATGTCTTAAAAACTGTCATTATTTATTCCACAACCAAGGAAACATAATTTTTATGAAGGGTTTGGTTTTCAAATTTTATTCTCAGATTATCATACCAATATATCCATGTTATTCTTAAGTACCTCCTATATTATCCTTTAAAAATAATCTAATATAACCCTTAATTTTGTTTCATTTAACCAGGTCAATAAGAAATATTTCAAATTGGGTATGTATAGGAATCCTACGTATTGAGAAGACCCTTTTAGATACATTTATGATACTTTAGTAGGTAATAAGATTACATACCTAGACTAAGAATACCGTAACCTATTATGGTTTACCAATATGTGTTTACGAAATGTAATGAATATTCATATGAAAAGGTGTGTTATTCGTCTATAACAATCATTGGATATTTTGAGTTGGGTATATATCTAAGATAACCCTTAATTATGTATCATTTACCCATGTCAATAGGGAATATTTTGAGTTGTATATGTATTTGAATCTTACATATTAAGAAGATCCTTTTGGATACATTTATGATCTTTTAGGATTTAATAATAGTGAGTACCTAGTCTAAGAATACAGTAACCTATTATGGTCCTCTAATATGTGTTTGGGAAATGTAAGGAATATTCATATGAAAAGGTGAATTATTAATGTATGAAAATCATGGTACATTATAGATTTGAATTTAATAGGTATGATTAAAGTAATGAATATGAAAAAATGATTGACATGCAATTAGAATTCTGAATTAGGGGATGATTTTATATGTTCCATTCATATTAGAGGTGAAATGTTATCCACTACATAAAGCACATAGATTAAATTTATTTATTCACCCTGGTAACACCGGGATGTTTAGTTATTTTAGTGAATGATTCTTATGGGATGGTATGAAGTTAACAAGGACTATGTGTCCATATTCATTGTGTTTTAGATGGTAATGGTTAAATGTAAATAAACTAAGGTATTCAAGAGACACATCCCTAAATAAATATAGATATTACACATCATTATAATGGAATTTATAACTATGCATCCATATTATCATAGGAATAATGATGTTATATGGGTCATTGTTGATCTTCATACCTTGTCTAAAAATTATATTGTATTAAGGTAATATCTACCCCTCTATGAATTTTCTCCCCCATATTTTAGTGAAGCTGTTACACAAAAAGGTGTATCTCTATTATTTTTATCTAATCATCATCCTTAGTTCACATCCAAATTTTTGAGAAACCTTTAGGTGGATCTCAATATTGATAAAAATTTGACTATATTTTATCATCCTCAAATTGATGGGCCTAATAAAAGGAATGTGTGTACATTAGAATACATAATGTGAACTTTCTCACATGACATTAATGGTCTGTGCAATTAGTATACACCTTTAGTGGAATCTCAATATAATAATATCATTCATTCATGCATCAATGATGTACCATATAATGTATTTTAGAAGTACAGATATCACAATACATCTTATTAGAAAGAAATTATTTAATATAATCAATTATGACCAGAACATGTCCTGGTTACATTTATATACATAAAATATTTCTAGAATCATATCAAAGAATATAAAACAAAAACAAAATTAACAGGATGATAAAAATGGAAGGACTTGGAATTTCAAGTGGTGGATTATTTCTTATTAATAGTGGCTTCATGGAATGTAGTTATAATATTCTATAAAATGGGGAATTTTATACATACCTATATTAATCCTTTCAAAATGTTAAATAGATTTTTTGTTTTTTCAAACCAATTAGATATGACACAAACATCTCTAAACTCCATGATGTGTTTGATGTTTCTTTATTATATGATTATAGTTTAGATCCAAGAAATTTACTCACCTTTAATCGAATAGAATTGGAACCTGACTTATCTTATAATGAAAAGACTATCCTATTTATTGACACCATGGAGAACATGTTACGGAACCAGTAAACTCTGTATGTATATATTCATTGGAAAAATAAAAACTATAAGAGGAAATGTGGGAGACTTAAGAAACCATAAGGATAGATTACTGTAGTTTTTTACGTGAATAAATTTATCACCATTTTTGGTATAAAACAATTTATTTGTGTGAGAATTTAATTCATAAGATCCTCCTATTGTATATAAACACCATGTCTAAAATATATTGATCAATAGACATCCTATTATTTTTTACTTATAATAAAAATATTAAATGTATACATTTAAATGTAAAATTTTTTAATTTTGGATTTTGGATTTTCTAATATTGAAATTATTTTTTTCCTTGACAAGAAAAAATTTTCATAGGGTGAAATATTATGATTTTTTGGAAATATTATATGTTTGGGGTGAATTGGAAAAAAATACAAATATCATAAATAGTGCCCATTTTATGAAATTATTTTCATATTAATATTAATTTAATGTTTATTAAACCTTTTATAGATCAATTATATATTGAATAAATAGTTTACTTCATTTAAAAATATAATTCTGACCTTAAATGTATATATTTTACATTTTAAAAATCTATATAATTTCATTATTCAAACAAAATTAATTTTTGTTTCATTTTATAGTTTAGTAATTTCTCATAAAAATTTATTTTTTGCTGTTTATATTAAAAACTTTCTATATTTATGTAATATAATAAATTTAATTCAATTTAAATCAACATTATATTATATTCTTTGTAAAATCATTTTCAAGCATTTAAATGACCACTTTTCTAAAAATGGATTTTCATTACATTTTGAAACCACATATTAAAATAAACTTCTAAATGTTGTGGAAATGTATTCTTGTATAATGGATTCAAAATTTATGATCATCATGTTTTAAAACATAAATTATTTCAATTTACCTTTTTTAAATGAGTAGTAACCAGTGTCAAAGATTATCAACACCGTAAGTGTTAGAATGGTTAGTGAGGTGTTTCAGCTTAGATATGACGCCTAAATTATCTCAAAAAATTAATAAATTTTATTAGCTTTCTGTGTTTCAAAATTTCATTTACTATATTTGAAGCTATGAATATTAAATCAACAAGAAGTTATTATTAAATATTTTATATAATAAAGTTTCATGTATTTTCAGGTATTTTATGCACCACTATTATAAACAAGAACCTCTTCCCTTTATGATTCCCACTTCATGTGCACCTAATATAGTCCAAAATCTTCCCAAATCTTTGACCAATTTTACTTTTCTTAACATATTGTAATTTTTATAAAATAATTACCATTTTTTGGGATTAATATGCAATCCAAAAATGTTTTTCAATGTAATAGGAATATTCCCTTGGGGAGATTTATTATGATACATTCATTTTAAACATTAATCAACTCTTCTATAACCAAATTAAAATAACTAAATTACATTATTACCGTACATATATGATTTAATTTCAGTTTTATAACCATTTTATATCTCTTTTTTACCTTTTATAAAATGAATATATCACTCATGCATAAGTATTGAATTCCATATATACATAGAGATATAATTCGTTTATCTGCACATCTTAACATAAATTCTTAGAAAATGGGAGTACTGGATATATATATATATAATGATTATGAAATTAATATTATTCATGAAATAGAATAAATCATCTACATTATTACCCTACCATTATTTTGAAGATAATAATTTGACTCGTGCATTCAAGAAGACATCCAACTCCACGATGTGGTGTTGTTCGTTTCTCATTTTTAACATGCATGGATGGTTATGACAATTAAGTTTATATATATAAATATGAAATTAATATTATTATTTTTATAAAATGTATAAATATTATAATTATTAATTTATCAATTTTTTATTATTATAAAAACATGACCGAGGTTCATTGATTGAAACAGAGGAACTGTAAATTTTATGAAAAGTACATCCTCCCACCAACATGATAAACACATCACTATAACATAAAGAAAATATTTCATCAAAATATTTTCCCAATACATTTTAGTTTTAAATTTGTATATAACTAAGAAAAATTTAACTAAAAACACCATGTTTTTTTTCAATGGGGAATCTTCCCAATATATAAGAAACTACTAATTCAATAAAGTGTCTTCTATGTCACCCACAAATTCTCGAAAACATGAAGTCATTTATTCACTTCATAATTATCAAATTGTCATAATCATGGGAAATAGAAAGAAAAAAAACGTATAAGATCAATGTCATAATGATGGTAAATATAATCAATAATAACATTTGTCTGCATGATATGATAATTTAAGTATAGTCAAGATACATAATTGAATTATACCCAAAAATATAAAATCATAAATTAGGAAAAAAATACATGAATTAAAAAATTATTTAATCATTCTTCAATAATAATGAGTAATTAAAAGAAAAAACAACCCTAATATCAACAATAATTATAAGGAATATCATTCAAATATGGCCCAAACATTATCCTATGGAAACATTACTTCAATGAGCCACACCATCAGCGTGCACGTTTACATGTAAGTAAAATGTAGTTTAGATTAATAATCCTATGAGATATAAAATTTTAACCAATTTATTTAAGGTATATATAGGGCACCACTCATCATTCAACCATACTTATGACTTACACATTAAAATAATACACTTAAAAACTCATAAATACTTCATGGAAACAATTTCATTTTCAGAAAAAATTCAAATGAAAACCATTCACTTTTTATAGATAAAAGAACCCATTTTTAGAAAATGGGTCACATTGAAACCATTAGAAGGTAAAAATAGGGTAATAATGTTCTCAAATACTTTTTATTTTTTTATTTAAATAAATTATTTTTAATTCAATTAATTATTTATTACCTAATAAACCATTGATAAATAAATGCAAATCCAATGACATCATGAGTCATTCTTGGTAAATACAATTGAATAAAGATAAAATTTTATATGGTATTTACAAAAAATAGATAATGGTTATATGGTTAATATAATTATTTATATAACTAATTTGAATATGGAACATTATTAATAATATTTAATTAAAGGATGAGAATATGTTGTGTCACATAGAAAACAATTTTGAAAATAACATGTATTTATACATAGTAAATGAGGAATCCAGACAAAGGATGTAAAGGATAATTCGTCCAAAAGATAAGTTCATTAAAACAACTATATAGAGAAAAAAATTTAGATTGTTACACTTAAAAATTATCCTCAATTATGTATAAGATATTTCAAAAGACAATGACTGATATAAAAAATACATTTTAGGATGTTCATGAAAAACCACTTCAGAAATAGGAATTGTTTTCAATCCTTAAATATACTTTTAATGAAATATTATATATATAGATAAAGATAAATTTTTATGAGACTATGAAAAGATATAGAGAAATAAAAAAAATATAATTGTGGAATTATGTCCCCACATAAAAATGTTTTTAACAACATCTTATAATATTTTGATGAAAACAACTCTTATGGAATATAGTATGATTTAATTTAAACATTTAACATAATTAAAATTATGAGAAAATGACATTAATAAATTATTTGTGAATAGATAATGTCAATTAAAGATTTATCTAATGAAGATAGAAATGAAAAAATAGAAGTTACCTATTCAGAAGAGTAGGGGGGACAGTTTCACTTACTAGAAACACTTCAGGTAAAATATTAGTCAATAGGAAATGATTTATTAAGCGTATATGTAAATCCCCATAGTTTCCATTAAAAATTATTTGTTTTTTTAAAACGTTTAAACATTCTCTAGATGAATTATCATTCAGATAAAAGATTTATTTTGAAAAAAAAGATTCACAATCAATACCCTTACGGTTTCTATGAAATTTTGATCAAAGCCCAATTCAAAAAAAATTATCTTTTAAATTGATGTAAATTTAATGAATGTAAAGGATTTCAATCTTAAAACCTCATGAATATTTTAAAATAAATTCATTATGAAGTAACTACCCCATATTAAATTTATCATCACCCAAATTGAAAAATAATATTTGTGAAATTAAATTTTGATACAAGGATATCGTTTCCACAATTTTTACCGAGTCCAAATGTTCTCTAACCTACTATATAAAAAATAAACTATACTAATAAACCATTTAAGAACATTTTTTTATCAATATAAATTTATAAACATCATTTATAATTATTCTATATATGTATATTAGTGATTTATTTACAATTTTTAATATTGGGTGTGAGTAATCTGGATCATTTCGATACTAGTTATTAACAACGGTGTTGTTCTACATTCTTGTCCCAATGGTCACCATTATCATATTATAAAAGGTAAATAATTTTTTTGTCATTATTAAAAATTTAATTTCAATCTATTGGAATTTATACAATTATCCAAAATGATGAATTTAATAATAATTATATTCCAATGATTCTAAACAAATAAAGACTGTTTTCTGAAATAACTAGTTAATTTTTTATTACCATTCAAGAAAAAAACTCATTCTATAGTTATTTATATCCAATATTTCAAAAAATTAAATTCCCATATTTATCCATTATATAAATTTATATACTTTTTTGTAAATGGGTATACCATTACCAAAAAATAATATAACATAATTAATGGATACTTATTAAGTGACATACTTGTAATATAAATATATTAAAATAATAATAATTTTATTAACCATTTATTTTTAAGATATATCAAAATTTAAATGAACTATATGAACAATAAAATATATATGATTTTATTTACATGCAATAATGAAGACATGTTTTTCCCTTTTTACTCACTTTTGTACGATCGATTTTACAAGAGGTGTTTATTTCGCATGTTGTCAATAGGATGTACAATTTGACTTCAAATTACCATAATAACTAACTTAAAAACATTTTTATCCATTAAAACAATTATAATGACAATTCATTTAATTGGGTGATGAAAAAAAAAAAAAATCCTTCCTTGGATGAGGTAGTCCACACACACACAAGGACTATGAATTAATTTTCTATCAAACTCGAAATAGGTGTAATATAGTTTATATAGTAAAAATCTAAAAAATGTCATAAATATAATATCCGTATATTAAATTTACTATTATGATAAATTTTTATGGTGGGGAATGAAATTGTTTTTATGCAGGTGACAGTTCACCAAATAAATGAATCATGGTTCAATTTTTTTTTATATGTAATGGATTGTGCATTTGAGAAATTTGGAACTATAAAATTATAGATAGAAATGAATGTTAATTATGTGAAACCAGTCTATAAAATTTTTTATATGTTTACTCCAACCATGGTTTCTAGTGTCCTGGGGCTACCACCATCTGACAGAGTGAGGGCACATATACTATCATCAGAATCTCATTTGGGTGCAGGATTTACATTTGTATCTACAACTTTTTTACTCGATGAGTCTCAATGTGATCTCAATTAACCATATGTAAAATATATTCAGATTCTATGATTAGCCCCCCATTCACCTACCGTACTTCTAATCACAAAGGTGTCATTGGACATAGATCATACATAGATTGGGGATCACATACAACTAATTTATTTTTTCAAAAAATTCCATTAAAGAAGAAGCAATGTTCTATAACTAGACATTACCGGTGAAATTATGGGTTGGAAAAACATCATTTATATTTCCTCCAAAAAATAATTGGATCTTAGGGGTTTTCATCACCAGTGTGGGTGTCTATACTGATCCAAAAATCTTTCTGCATGATTATAACATCCATAGAGTTTTTCATGCTTACCTAGTCTAAAGCCCCAAGATCTACCAAAATAGGGAACTTTATATTCATTTGTTGGTTGATGGAGGTTTATATGGGGTGTGACTACAATTGTGTGGAAATCAAGATAAACCACTCATGGATTAACCTCCACAAAAAAACACCATCACCCAGTTTTACTAACAATGTGTTCAAAAAATGTGACACATTTTATTTTCAAATAATAAGAAATTTGGTTGTCGGATTAAAAAAAACATTTTAACCTTCATTTATTAGATACAAAGAGTATAAATACATTATAAAATAAAACATTCATGATTAAAAATAGATATTTTCTTTGGCTAAGATAAAAGGAAAATTAATAATTCTGGAAAACACAAAAAGAAAAATAATTACAATTTAAGAAAATTATAATTTTTCATAAAATTAAAAAAAAAATTAACCTATAAAAAAATTATAAATTTCAATGACTATAAAATATAATGATTTATATTTATAAATTTCAATGTCTATATTTATATTAATTTATAAAAACATAATTACATATAAAATATAATTTTTTTACTAATTACTATTTTTAGAAGATATATTTTTTTAAATTTTTAAATAAGTTTTTAAAAAATTAATCATTACAAGTCTATAGAATATGTTTTATAAAAGAAAATGAAAATATATACTTACAAATGAAATTAAAAACATTATTAGATTTAAATGATTTATAAATTTAATGTTTTGAAATAATCAATTTTTCTAAAATAAAGATAATATCATTACTTTTTAAATGAATAATCCTTTTTATACTAGAAATGTTAATAGGCATAAAAACAATATTTTTTTGAATGAATATAATGTTAAAATTCAAAATCTTATGAAATACAAATTTAAAAAAATAATAATTTATTTTTTTAAATTGTAAAGTAGAAATGAGGTATTTTCAGTATATGAAAACAAATAAAAACGTTAAAAATTTTAACAAATAATTTGAATGAAAAAATGAACTAAAGATGTTTATTATAATATTTTGTTTGGAAATTATTCTAAATAGTGGAAAATATCTGTAGAAAAGTCCTCTAGAAAATCTATTATAAAACACCTCTTAAAACATTATTACAAAACTAAATTCAAAATTTAAATACTATAAATCCCATTAAAACATTGATTGAGAAAATGTATTATGAAATATTACTATATTAATATCTTGTAATAAAACATTGAAAAATCAATTAAAATCAATCATATAAAAATTATAGGGAATGAAAATCAAAATCAGTGAATAATTTCTTAGAAAAACATATATTAAAATATTCAATAATATTTCTAATGGATGTTATACCATAAAAAGTATATATTTATAAAAATAATTAATATATTAATAAAAATTAAATTATAATAAATATTGTTACGTTAAATATAGTTATATATAATATATATTACATTTTTTTATAAAAAATATAATTTTTTTATTAAATTAATAATTAAAATGTACATAATACATGAATTAAAGTGTAAATTAAATGTATATATTTTGGAAAATTAAAAATAAATGACCTTATATGATATATTGAATATTTAATCTTAAAAAATCTATTTAAATAATAATTATAAATCCATAAATCTTTCCAATGGATGTTTGACTGGAAGATCTAGTGGATGTTTCAATGGAACATCCAATTGAAGTTCCACTGTAGGTTCCGGTGCATGTTCTAGTGAAAAGTTCCATTAGATGTTTAACAATACAAGAAATTTATATATTTATTAAACTAAATAATATTTTAATAAAAATTAAATTCTAATAAATATATTTATATTAAAAAAATTATATAAAATATTTATTACTATTTTTACTAGATTTTATATAAAAAATAATTTAACCTTTAAAAATGATTATAATATATGAATATAAATGGAAATAAAATGTATATATTTAGGAAAATGAATAATAAATGCACCTAAAATATATATTTTGTTTGTTTAAAAAATTAAAAAAATAACCATTATAAATCCATAAAGAGTTCCAATGTAAGATTTAGTGGAAGTTCCACAATCCAATAAATGTATATATTTATAAAAATATAGATCATATAAATAAAAATCAAATTATAATAAATATATTCATATTAGAAGAAATTTTATAAAATACATATTACACTATTATTAAGAATATTATAAAAATAATATAATTCATTATTTATAAATGTGCATAATGCAAAAATATGAATATAAATAGTATTTATATATTTTAAAAAATTTATAATAAATTCTCTTATAAGAAATATTGAATATATTTTTTGGAATGTCAATATAAATAAAAAATATAAATCCAATAAGTGTTTGAATAGAAGTTCCACTAGAAGATCTAATTGATGTTTAAGTGGATGTTTCACAATACAGTAAAAGAAACAAATTATAAAACTATAGATTATTATAATAAAAATTAAATTCTTGTAAATATATTTTCTTAAAATTCAATTATATAAAATATTTATTATATTTATTTAAGTAAATATTATAAAAATAATATAATTTTCCAATTAAATTTTCATATAATACATGATTAATAATATAAATCAAATGTATATATTTTGGAAAATATATAACAAATGAAATTATAAGATATATTTAATATATATTTAAAAATTATTTAAAAATAAAAATTATAAATCCATTAAGAGTTATAATGGATGTTCCAGTTGATGTTATAGTTGATGTATGAGTGGATGTTCTTGTTGATGTTCCAGTGGGAGTTCTAGTAGAGGTTATGTGGATATTCTAATGGAAGTTCCACAACAATAAAAAATTATACATTTATAAGACTACAAAATATATTAATTAAAATTAAATTCCAAAAAATATATTTATATTTTATCCAATTAAATATATTATTTATTAAATTTTTTAAATAAATTATTATAAATAATATAATTCAATGTTGAATAATTTGAATAATACATGAAAAAAATGTAAATTCAATGTATATATTTAAGAAACTTTATAATAAATATAATAATTTGATATATTGAATATATTTTTTATCAAAACCTATATAAACAACAATTATAAATCTATCAAGAGATTTATTGTATGTTCTTGTGGAAGATCTATTAGAAGATCAAGTGGATGTTCCAATGGAAGTTCCATAATACAAAAAATATTTATTTATTGAAATATTTAATATATTAATAATCAATAAATTTTAAGAAATAAATTCAATTATATAAAACATGTATGAAATTTTTGTAAATAAATTTTATATAAAAAATACAATTTATCCTTTAAAAATGTATATTATACTTGAATATATAATTAAATTTTGAATCAAATATTTTTATTTTACAAAGATAAATATAATATATAATGAATTTAATGTTTTCGGACACATTTAGTCTATATTATATAAGTTCATGTAATAGTTACAGTCTATACAATCAGAACCATACCAATGTAAGGTTTCTAGGATACAACAAATATAAAATGCATGACCAATTCAATATTCAAATAATAAAGAATTAAAGTGTAAATATAGCCACCAAATGCCAATTAAACCTTGACTGAACATTATTCAATGAGGATAATCGTGGTTGATATATTTTTTTGAGTTATTTTACAAGAAAACATTTTATTCCTAATAATAGAAGTGATTGTGAACTCTAAAATGCAAGGATATGTGATTAAGAAATATTAGTTATTATCAAAATATTTACATGCCATTTTTTTTAAAAGTGGAATATTTGGATAAAAAAATAGGATAAATACATGTATATAGAATATTTGTTCTTTCTAGATGATGATTATATATGATCACTTGATTCCCTAATCAATTTGTTCTAAGATAACAAATTTCCAACATACTATATCACTGAAGTTTCTCTATATCAGCTCTTACTACTTGTGTTAAAATTAAAATGATATTAGTTCCTTACTCAAAAATCATTGTATAAAAAATCCACAATGTAACATAAATCTTAAATTTTCAAATCACGTATGTAGAGCATCTATTTTTATAATAAAAATATACATGTATAAAACAATACATCTTCAAGAAGACGGGACTCTGAAAACTCAATTCTTCCAAAAAGCTGGATAAGATAATTAATCAAATTAAAACAAGAGTTATTGAAAATAACAATGCCCAGGGTTAGATTCGAGAATCAGACATTTGGTTCTATGGTCAAGTGATCACTAATGTTACCTACCTACATATTAAGGAATATGAAGATGGAGGAAATATGTGGGTGAATCATTTTGAGTAGTGATGAGGCTCTGAATAGGGGATATAATGGTAGAGCGATAGGAGACACATCCGGTAGAAATAGTAAAAGTGTTAAGCACGAGCACGCTAGTGTTGGAGAGGATGATCGGTTTCCTATGCCACCTAGTGGGGCTTTTAGGTTGCTGCCATGCCACATTGTAGGAAGTGGAGGTGGAGGTTCAGGTTCCACCCCAAAATCTAGAGAGGACGTGATTGATGGTGGGAGTGGGATCACGAGTACTAGGGGTGGGAGATAATGTGGAAACAAGTTCCGGTAGGGATTAGGTTCATGTGGGGTGGTGAGGACCAGGGTCACGACTAGTGACAGGGAGCAGAGGATCAGAGTTTTTGTGAGTGTTACCTGAGGGATACGATATGAGATAGGAAAGCCCATATTTTACATTTCATTTAGATCCTACCACATGGAAAATCATATATGTGTCGACATCCCACCGGATTGTTGGAATATTCTGTAAAATAGTGTAGATGAGACAATAACACACCCCCTACTCCCTCATTAGAATACATCCCATTTACTTGTGCTTATTAGAGAGGGGTGTTTTCAACCAACTCCTTCTCTTTGAAAACATGATAACTAGTGTCGAGAAATTTTTAACTTTTTAAGTAAATGGGTGGCTAATTTATAAATAGGTCGATCCAAGGATTCACTTATCTAATTCCAAATTAATAGGTGGAATAGAAAAGTGTTTATGGTCTCTCAAGATTCATCCCATATGCTAACCCACAATGATCTAGGCCCTCTAGCTACAATCTCAAAACCAATTTTAAGATATTAAGTCTTTTATTGAATGCTCAAGAAGATTCAAATAATATTTCTTCTGTAATTCTCCTAAATAAATTGGTATCTGTACTAGATCACACTCAAAATGCACAAAATCTCATCTTCCATCCCACAATAAATTATTATAGTTTGAAGGATATACAACTGTGTGAAAAATATTAAAAATATCTCTACCTTGATATGGAATTTCCATACCCTTATTTCTCTAGTTATGTCTAACAACATATCTAATGAAATTCGGTGTCATAAGATCTCTTTATTGGTTTTGCAAAAACAAAAATTGATCGATGCTAAAATTTCAGTCATTGAACCCCTGATTGGTTTTCATAACATCATAAATAGGAAACAATATAAACACTATATTTTTTCTTGAATTATTCTTTTACCTTGGATACTGTTAGAATCTATGATAAACAGGTTTCATTTAATGTTAGTGAAGGATGAAACAAATATTTCTTTACTTTTTTATATGAAAATTAAAACATGATGGAGATGGATATTTTATGGATGGAATTGTAACTATTTAATGTGAGAGACATACCTTGTTTTGTTAGTGGGGGAATTAGTAACATTATTGATGCATTTAAAATTAAGGAGGATGAATCTATTTGTAGAGGGATTAGTAAGGGTTTTTCCAAATGTGTAACCAAGAAAGAGATTTTTTATCTTCAGCTCATGAGATAAAAATACACTTTGTGTAAATATTAAATGTAAACTATTGTTCATAGTTCCATTTAGATCAAATATTAACCAATCACCAATCATTTTATACATTCCCATAGACGATATTTTCTCTTTTGGTTCATTTAATCTTGAACCAATATCCTATTCACACTAACATGGACCCAATAATTTTTGTGAAGAACGTATTTTTTCATTCCCAACCCTTTGGTGTCTAATCTAGATTATTATATATTAGTGATGAAATCATGGAGTAGACTAGTTCATGGGATTTATTAGATTTTTTTAATAAACTTAAACACTTGAATGGTAACCTTCATGCAGCAAATTTTCATCAATACTCTCAGTTTTATGATCATGAAGATATCAATAATGATAGAGAATTCATGGAAATGAGATTGATTGATGAATGTGTTTAATAAATCTTCAATTCCATGGTATACAAGAAGAATATTAGTATTTTAATGCTACTTGAGTGTGAATTGGTAGAGTTGGATAAGGAAATGGTTACCTGGATAAAGAAAGTTGACAAAAACATAGAATATTTCATGATTGTATTAATGAAAATTAGTGAGGAATCATTCTCAATATCGGTATTGAGGATAGAAATTTTTTCAATGACCTGGTCACTTTTTTAGGTATGAATTGGAATTATTTAAAACCCATAACATCTTATATTAATCTTCTATGCATTCTGGTTATCGATGGGGTCAGACATATCTTTTTAATTGCATTTTATGGGTAGTATCTCATCTATCAATGATTTTTTCAAGGGCATCCTCATTGAGGGCGATGAATGAGAAAAAATAATCTATCTTAATCAGAATAGTTATCTATGTATAGATGGACTTGAAATATCATTTTATGTGCAGATTTGGGGACTTATCCAAGGTGACCTTATTGGATATTTATAATATATTTTCCATATAGTGGATTTAACTCATGTGGTATGTGAAACTCTTCTTACACTCATTCCAAAGGCGACATACCCTACATCCCATATCTAGTCTTGGACCATATGTGTTTCCAATGTCTCATATAATTTTCTATATATTATTCCCAACAGGTGACATTCTTTGTATATATATATCAATGTTTCTAAAGAGTATCAAGGCTTTATCCAAGGATGTCCCCCCAAGTGGCTATTATAATTTCAAAATAAATTATATTTGACCTCAACAATAAAGATTATGTATCTAACAAGGTTATCAATATTGAAATAGAAAATGTGTATGAAATAGTGGAATGGAATTAATCCTCATTTTAATAGACAACATAGGATTTTCTAACTAGGTCTGAGATAAATTTTTAGTTTCTTTAGCTCTTATTTGTTTTTAGTGAATTTATTAGGTAAAATGAGAGGTTTATTTAAAGTGGATTTTGGAATAAAGAAGGATACCACCATTCTTTATATATTTTCATCAGGTTTCAGGACTCTGTTGGTAGGATTCATGTAAAGTTATTATATAATAGTAACACTCACCCCTAATAATGTAAGAATAACATTAATGGAATTTCACACCTTCTTTTCATGGACAACATGATATTCTTCATTAAAAAAGGGGGAATATCTAGTAAGAGACTCATCAATATGTTATAATAATATTAATGAAAACATGGGGAAAAACTAAATTAGCGTAAAAGTAGAATGTACATGTTGGGTATGTGTTTAGATTGACACTAAATAAAATGGAAGTGTTTATGGGAATTCTCATGAATCAATTTTTATTTGATTTAATTGGAGATATATTATATCTATAAAGTTTATATATCCATCACTATGAAGGTATTATCTATAGAATCATTTTTAATATCTTTAAATATAAGAATTTATTTCAATTCATTGGTGGCTGAATAAGTATGGTGAATTGTGTCCTCACATTCATCCATATACATTTTTTTGTTCTTTAAGGATCTTAAAGTAGTGCAAAAGAATATAGAATCGATATGGATAGATTTCATCTGGGAGTCCAATAAAAAATTTAGATGTCAATGGGCTTCATGGACATGATTACAAATCCATTGTATAATGTGGGCATCAACTATTTCATTGTTGGGGATGCAATGCAATGTCTATAAGAAAAGATTTTTTGGGAGGTCATGTACGGGAATTGTCGTTGGACCATGTTAATAAGGGGTAAATGAGGGACAAATCTCAAGGAACCATGGGGTAATTTCTCTTGGATATAGTAGTCATTTTAGTGCCAAATTCATTTCCATAAGAATAATATTGGTGGATAGGGTAATGTGGTGACATCGACTTCTAGTACAAGAATTGGTCGGTTTCATCTCTCTGCTTTCCAGGCATCCCAATTCATAAAATGACATTATCTAATGTGTGACAATACCCCTCATTTATTAAACACTTTATCAATCATCATCATTGTGATTCCTTTTATGGTATTACTCTCTCAACTAAAATTGATCATTTAATCATCATTATCTCACCATTATGGGCCTTCTGAACAATGATGTACCGGTATGTGCCTCCAATATCTAAGGCTAAAATACCTGGATTGAATTTATTTTGGTTCAAAAATAAACCTATCAAATTCAACATATTGGTTTTTAGGATTTATAGTCTTCTTATTTCAATAAAAGAAGTAATCTAGAAATATGGGAATAATCTGGGTTTGATGTGTTTCTGTTATGGTGAGGCCATTGATGAGTCGGTGGACCACCTTTTCCATTGTAATTTTTGGGCTTCTATGATTTGGTGTTATATTTGAAATCACTTCCGGTGGGGTAAAATCTCATATCATGAATTGATTACCTACATAATGTTATTCAAGGAGCATGCCTGAATAATATTGAATGAAAGGATATGTATATAGTGATAGATGTGGGATTTTGTACCATTTTGGGCTCTATAAACAAATATTGTAGTGAGGGAAATTTTAGTTATTCATTATATATATAGTTTCAGTCCTTGTGTATTTTGTTGGATATAGGTTTTCTGTTTAAATATGGGGATATGAACATAACCTTGTTGATGAATATGGTAGGAATGATGAACATTTCCAAACCACAAAATTAACCCATTTAGGGGAGATGGGTTTGATGGAAGCCATCCAATAGTGTTCTAAAATTCAAAATTTACGGTCTGTACATCCATGGAATGATTCATAGAGAAGGAGGAGACTATGATTTTAGTACACCAATTTATATTTCTTTTAGTATCTTTTATAGTTAATGGGATTCTATATTGGATGAGGAAAATTATCTTCATGATGGGTTGGAGGCATGCTGTTATATTAATTTATCACTTTCTAACATCGACACTAACTATCCAATGATCCATAATTCTATCCAAGTTAAAGAAAACACTCCCTCATCCCTTTCATTTCAAATTCTATGGTGCAAATTCTGAATTCCCAATGATTCTATCTTACTCTACATGTTGCGTTAAATTAAAAATTCATTGATTTTTTACATCTTATAGAATCTAGGATATGTTCATTAGCTTTATTCCAGTGTGGAATACTTCCCCCGGAATGAATCAGTCGCATCTGTGTGTATTACCTTGTTTTACACTATTATATACCCCTTAATATCTTTTTTACCTTTTTCCTCCATGTAGATCCACATAAATTTTTGACCTATATTTTAGCATTAACGAAATTACTACTATTGTGGTTAAAACAAAAGAAATATGATTTGTGTTTGTATAATAATTATAATAAGTTAAAATTATAAAAAATGACACTATTTCTAAAATTTTAGGATGGTATAATTGTTTTTTTAAAGAATAAGTGGATGTAAAGAAATATAAATTAGAAAGGAATGGTTACAAATTTATATATCACTACTTTCATTATCTCCTTACAATAAGGGTTCAGCCATTGAGGGATGGTATTTTGAGGAGAAAAAAATATATTGTGGTTTCTTATAATGTTTATTAGTATAAGGCCCCAGCCTTAAACCTTACATAATCTTGAGTTATCACAAGATTACACGTTGATGATCTTTTCAGGTTTAGAGTTTTAGAGAATTAGATCTTGAAACTTGCATTACATTCCACCTTTAAACAAAGTGGTTACATAAAATACATGATTCATTCTTCCCAAAAACGGAAACATATTTAAAATAAAACTTGGATTCTTTCTTGACATATCCTTGACTCTATCATCTTATCATTTACCTTTCCCGTGACCTGTGAAAAACATTTCAAAAACTTGGGATGAGCATAAAAAGCCCAGTAAGGGTTATAAAAAATATGGAAAGGAAACATGAGTTCATATATACATAAGAATGAAATCATACTTTACCCATAAATCATAGGCACTTTAACATACCTCATCAAACCATGAATAAATCATAGAAATCATAAGACCTAAAGGTAACTTGAGGCATTCATAACATTCTTACGTAGGGAGTAACCCTCTTGGTTACGTTTGGAATACCCATCACAGTATATTCCCTAAATCTCTTCGGAGAAACCTTAACATTTCACTCCTTCGCGTTACCCAATGCATTGGAGAGCTATATCGGGCTCACCCACCCTTAGTTTATCACGGAACCACCCGTTTTCATAATAATTCCCAAGAACCATAACATAAACGTATCACATAAAACATGCATAAAGGAAACATAACATTTCCACATTTCAATCACAATATAACATTTTAGTATATTGAAATAATGAAACCATTTAAAACATTTAATAAAGAGATTTTGGAATCAAAGTGTCCCATACCACCTTAAAGCTTATAAAATTTTAAACCATTAATATCCATATAAACAAATCCTTAAAACCATTTAGAAAACATGGATATTAATAGGAATAAATATTTAAATCATTTAAAGCGATATTTTGGTTAAAGGGGATTTACCAAAATTAGAGACACTTGAATAAAATAATTGAGGATTAACATTTAGTCAGAACTTTATAATATCATGAGAATAAATGGATTCATGATATAATACTCCAAATGACAGTATATACACCATATAAGAGTGAATTGGTGCATAACAACAAAGAAGTCTCAATATAAATGTCAAATGTGATGAAATCCCTTATAAAAAATGTATCCTTAAATTAAGGACAAATCAATCTCAAAATTATGTGTGACAAATATAAATACACCAAATATAAGTTTATATTAAGTGTAAAACAATAAAAGGTCATTCACACATATTCAAAGGATGACATATTCAATAACTGCATGTTGAACCCAAAGAAATCGAAATTGGGTTAAGAAGTTCCCTTGACAGCCTAAAGGCGTCACATCAAAATGAGTTGATGAGGGATAAAAAGTGTATCTAATCACTTGGACATAAAATTTACATCAATAAGGATATATGAGAACATATCCCAGCATAACAATATGTAAATTAAAAGACCCAACAAAAGAAGTCTTTTAAAAAGAGGAGGGTGAAAGGTTCCCTTACCGACATGGGTATCTTTTGAAACATACACCTCATGAAAGAAGGACAATACAACATTGATGTAAATACTCATAAAAGAAAGTATATTACACAATGAGTAAAATAATGGGCAGTACATACAACACTCAAAAGAAATTATGGCAAATGTAGCATAAATCTCACAGGAATAAAAGTGAGATGAAAAATCCCTTACGAAAACTCGGTAGCCTAACGACGCCACCTAAAACTTACAAAAATGGATTGATGAGATCAAATAGGGTATCTCATCATATTAAATTAAAGTTTATAGAAAGAGTAATATAAAATAACCTCCCCCAACATAACAAAGAGGAGCTTAAAAGAAGTGACATAAAAGAGAGTACTTAAAAAGAAAGAGAGGCGTAGGATCCCTTACGAAAATTCGGCAGCCTAACAGCGCCACTCAAAACTTCCAAAATGGATTGATGAGAGAGAATAGGGTCTCTCATCACATGAACATAAAAATTACAGTAAGATTAATATAAAATAAAATCCCAATAACAAGAAAGATGATCTTTAAAAGGAATGTCATAAAAGAGTGTACTTAAAAAGAAAGAGTGGCGTAGGATCCCTTACCTCGGGTCCGACTTGACTCGATCGTTCTTTAACGTCATGAATAATAAACTTGAGTTAATTTCCACTTTATTAAGAACCTTTTTATAGTTCATTATTCCTTTTATATCACTTATTTTAATGTTATAAACATTATTTAATCATTTAAGTTAATAATGTTTGTTTTGTCGATATTTGGTTCTTAAGTCGAAAGTGGACTTCTTACAATTACATGTTGTTCGTGTGGTCAAATGTTCATTATATCTAGAATTATATTAAAGATTTGTATATAATATATATCATATATATCCATAATATACATGTATTTAAAATATTACATAATCATTTAGATGTAAGAAATGAAATGCACCGTTCATGGAGACGGTAAGCCGTACGTACGCATGAACGCTACTTTCATTTCTTTGTCATATTAATGGAATTAAAACTAAATGAGAGGTATGTATATTTTAATTCCAGGATTATATTAATCATTTATATGTATCATTCATAATATATATCCATTATATACATGTACTTATAATAGTACATTATTTTTGGGGATAAGTAATGAAATGCACCGTTCATGGAGACGGTAAGCCGTACATACGCAAAAACGCTAATTTCATTTCTATCTCATACTTTAATGGAAACAAATAATAATGATATGGAGGTATATAATAATTCCAGTATAACATCATATATAATAACATTAAATTCATCCTTTATACGTCCCACGTATGGCATTAACGAATCACATCACTTTGAGGGGGCGGTAGTCCGCACTTCCTAAAATGAAGATATCGTGTTTACCCATAATGGAAACAATAATGGTATTCCATAAATGAAAAATACAGAAGATTAAGGAAATAATAAACATATTATATATCATATATAAAAATAGTGACATCATAATGGCCACCTTTGAAGGTGTTAAATGAGAATTGAACAATCATCGTTTTGGGAGGCAGAATTTCGCCATCCACGGAAACCGTATGTTCTTTAACCATTTGATGTAGTTGTGTGAGAGTTTAGCTCGAATAAATCTTATAACAACATCCTAGTATATTTAAGATACTGTTGTTGTTACAAAAGAAGTAAATAAAAAGAGTTTAGGGGTTTGGAGAAGCAAAATCAAACAAATGAACATGAGAGAATGAATTACCTTTGAAAGTCTAACTCCTTTTGATATGAGCCTAAAGGCTTCCTTTGAAAGGATTCTGCCCAAAGGGAATCCTCTATTATGAGGAGAGGTATGTGGAGAGAGTAAATGGGAAGGGGATGGCCGAGCCAAAGGCTTGAGGAGTGTTTGAAATGAGGTAGAGGTGGGGGCCTTTTATAAGAGGAGAGGAGGGGCACTTTTGGAAAGTAAGAAATATTACTTTATTTGAAAATGTGTTTCGGTTTTAAAAGGTCCCAAAATGATTTAATTCGTGGATACGGTGATAAGGGTTCTAAATCAACCAATACAATAAGTTTTGGACAAGTTTAGGTCTTAGATATTACATTATCTTTCCATTTTATTTAAATCGTTAAATAATGAGGTCATCGCTGCATCATTATGATGTCATAAATAATTTAATTTATTAAATGTCTAAAAATTATTAAAAAATTACTATGATGTTGGAAATCTTTTTAGCTTTCTAATGATTATTTATAATAAAAAATCTGACTTGTATGACCCCATTTAAAAATTGTTTTAAAAAACATATCATGTTTGTGCCATTTTTTTACATTAACATTAAATAAAAGGCATTTATGTCATTTTCCAACCAAAGTGGCTCCATGGGGTCCCCAAGTTGACCCATGGCATGTCCTGGTCAGTCATGACATATCCAATGAGGGGAGGACATGTGTCTAGGTCATCTCATATTATTAAAGCATTATTTTTACCTTAAACTACACTAATTACCACTAATCGCGATTAAAAACTTAATAAGTTACTATTCACCAAAAAATTATTTTAATCTCATTGAACCACATTTTACTTCTTAATGACAACCATGTATGTCGGATTTTTGAAATTCAATACACAAATGTGGCAAAATTTCATTTAAATGGAAAATCAGTTTTTATAAGTACCACTTAGTGATTTCACTATTCATCAAAAATTGAAGTTTTTCAGAAAAATACCAAAAATTCACCTTAAGATATATTTGATATTCCGAATTCAGAAATGATGTCTATTTTAAAAAATTCAAAACATATAAGTCAAATTAATTAATTTAATAATTAATTCTCGCTGTCATGACAAATAGCGTGTTTTTGTGAAACAATAAGTATCAAAAGATTGACACTAGTTTAAGTCTGATTTCAAAGTGAAATTAATTTCAAAGACCACTATTGGATTTAATGGTAAAAATATATTCTAATTTCACTTTAAAACCAATTAAAAAGATAATCTAATCATATAAATAAATTATATTAAAAAGATGTTTTGAATTAAAATACAACATTTTACACTATTCATTAAAAAATGAACTTTATCGGAAAGATACCAAAAATTTACACAAAGTAAATTTTGATGTCCAGATTCTTAATAAGAGTTTTTTTTTGTCCAAAAGAATTTTTTAGAGTGAACAAAACTATATTTAATGACGGTTCACCATCAAAAGGTGATAAGTGAACCTTTAGTGAAAACTAGGGCATATACGCCTAAAATTGAATTCTTTCGGTATTTTAAGCCTCTATCCATTATTGGATAAATCTAAAAACATTTAAAAACATATATAATCATATTTTAGTTATTTATATCCATTCCCACCAATACAACGGCTACATGTTAACTACCATTTAAAATAATATTATTTTATTATTAGAGTGCAACGTAAGATTCCCAAAAAACTCGTTGTTGCGTGTTGGGTACACCATCGAGCATAGCGTCCCCATTAAAGTCACATTAATATTTTATTCACAAATATGGATAAATATGAAAATTTCATATTCTTTATTTTCCTGGGGTGTTACATCCTTCCCCCCTTTTGGGAATTTCGTCCTCGTAATTTTAAAATTGGGCTTGGAAACATCTTTGAAAGTCCCACCTCGGAACAAGAGTCGGCAAAAAAATCACTTTAAAATAATGAAAGTGATGTTCAGAGGTCACCTGAGTTAACCCATACTAGGACTCCATGTAGGAAAACATGGACATGGAGGAGAAAACATAGGGTCATGTTCTGATGGAGAGTGATAGAAAACATGTTTAGGAGAAAGTTAACAATGAGAAAATCACAAAATTGTGATGGGTTAAACTGTATTCGATTCCCCAGTAGGAAAAGTTAATAGACAACAGTTTTGTTTTATGTTACTTTTTATTGAGGAATTTATTCATAAGGAAACATAATCACTTATCATGTTGACTTTCAAATTTTACTAGATTTTTTAATCAAACTCATATTTTTTTCCAAAAGATGAGTATTTAGGGAGACTTGTTTGCATTAAGAGTACTATAATCAACTTCTAGAGAGTCACCTAATCCAAAAAAGAGAACTATATACTTCCCATGTATTTAGACTTTAACCAAAACCAAAACCAAAAAGGTTAGTACAAGATCAGATAATCCAGAAAAGGATAACCCTTTATAAAAAGAAAATCTTTTCTTAATCTCCAAAATTTGTCCAACAAAACCCGAAGTTCAACGAGGCCCATTCTATAATCAATTTGTCCATAAAATTCTTCAAAGAAAACCAAACTAAGATTGAAACCCAAATATTTGAATGATTTAGTCACATAGTCTTCCAAGTTAAATCGTAACATTTATCTCCAAACAACATCAGTTGCTCCTAAAGTCTCGTATTGAAAAGTAATTAACCTAATCACATATCCTCCATGATAGGTTAATCATTTTCATAAATAACCCAAAATCAACTTACTCTTAATTCATAAAATCATATAACTAAAAAGAATCAGTCAAACTAACCAGGGACATCACGTAGTCTAGTGGTAGGCGATAAATACGAGTCGCACTTTGGTTATGGGTTCGATTCCCGCAGCTTTGTCCGACGCGATGGGTTGTCACATGGTCTGTGTGTTGTCCTATTTCCAAAACTATATAATTCTTAAAACATTCCTCAATATGAGTTAAAATCTTCAAAAATAATCATAACATATTTTAACCTCATGTTTATCTCATGCCTTTCATTTTCCATCATATCATATAATAACCCATAATTACCTCAAAAGTAAGGATTATATAAACTCTAATGGTTACCTTTATAATTATTACCTGAACTTCCACATGGATTGGTCATCTCGTACATGATGCATTAAAGATCATACCAAGGTTCAAGTGGATGATCATGACTCCTTGATAGTTGGTTTAGAACAACCATGAGTTTCCTCATTGAATCCCCCATTTTATCTAGTATCTTAATCGTAGAACCACCACAGTTTCCTTCCAACCTGTTGTCTCTTTGGTTCCTGCTAGATCCATCCATTCACTAAAAACAGAAATGTCAGTGTGATTATATCAACAAAACCATTATGTACTAATGAGTAAGGTAAACACTAAGATACACTTACTCATTCACTTTTTCTGAAACTAGGACTCTTTCTGAAATCCTAACCATTATGGTAATGTCACTTATGCTTAAAGAATACCCTAACCTCTAAAGTTATCTAAACCGACCTTTGATACCAACTATAGGGCCCCAGCCTTTAACCTTACATAATCTTGAGTTATCACAATATTACATGTTGAGGATCTTTTCAGGTTTAGAGTTTTAGAGAATTAGATCTTGAAACTTGCATTACATTCCACCTTTAAACAAAGTGGTTACATAAAAGACATGATTCATTCTTCCCAACAACGGAAACATAGTTAAAATTAAACTTGGATTCTTTCTTGACACATCCTTGACTCTATCATCTTATCATGTACCTTTCCCGTGACCTCTGGAAAACATTTCAAAAACTTGGGATGAGCATAAAAATATTAGTAAGGGTTATAAAAAATATGGAAAGGAAACATGAGTTCATATATACATAAGAATGAAATCATACTTTACCCATAAAACATAGGCACTTTAACATACCTCATCAAACCATGAATAAATCATAGAAATCATAAGACCTAAAGGTAACTTGAGGCATTCATAACATTCTTACGTAGGGAGTAACCCTCTTGGTTACGTTTGGAATACCCAGCACAGTATATTCCCTAAATATCTTCGGAGAAACCTTAACATTTCACTCCTTCGCGTTACCCAATGCATTGGAGAGATATATCGGGCTCACCCGCCCTTAGTTTATCACGGAACCACCCATTTTCATAATAATGCCCAAGAACCATAACATAAACGTATCACATAAAACATGCATAAATGAAACATAACATTTCCACATATCAATCACAATATAACATTTTAGTATATAGAAATAATGAAACCATTTCCAAAACCATTTAAAACATTTAATAAAGAGATTTTAGAATCAAAGTGTCCCGTACCACCTTGAAGCTTTTAAAATTTTAAACCATTAATATCCATATAAACAAATCCTTAAAACCATTTTGAAAACATGGATAATAATAAGAATAAATATTTAAAACATTTAAAGCGATATTTTGGTAAATGTGGTTTTACCAAAATTAGAGACACTTGAATACAATAATTGAAGAATAACATTTAGTCAGAACTTTATAATATCATGAGAATAAATGGATGCATGATATAATACTCCAAATGACAGTATATAGACCATATAAGAGTGAATTGGTTCATAACAACAAAGAAGTCTCAATAGAAATGTCAAATGTGATGAAATCCCTTATAAAAAAGGTATCCTTAAATTAAGGATAAATCAATCTCAAAATTATGTGTGACAAATATAAATACACCCAATATAAGTGTATATTAAGAGTAAAACAATAAAATGTCATTCGCACATATTCAAAGGATGACATATTCAATAACTACATGTTGAACCCAAAGAAATCGAAATTGGGTTAAGAAGTTCCCTTGACAGCCTAACGGGGTCACATCAAAATGAGTTGATGAGAGATAGAAAGTGTATCTCATCACTTGGACATAAATTTTACATCAATAAGGATATATTAGAACATATCCCAACATAGCAATATGTAAATTAAAATACCCAACAAAAGAAGTCTTTTAAAAAGAGGAGAGTGAAAGGTTCCCTTACCGACATGGGTATCTTTCGAAACATACACCTCGTGAAAGAAGGACAATACAACATTGATGTAAATACTCATAAAAGAAAGTATATTACACAATGAGTAAAATAATGGGCAGTACATACACCACTCAAAGGAAATTATGGCAAATGTAGCATAAATCTCACAGGAATAAAAGTGAGATGAAAAATCCCTTACGAAAACTCGGCAGCCTAACGACGCCGCATAAAACATACAAAAATGGATTGATGAGATCAAATAGGGTATCTCATCATATTAACTTAAAGTTTATAGAAATAGGAATATAAAAGAACCTCCCCCAACATAACAATGTGGATCTTAAAAGAAGTGACATAAAGGAGAGTACTTAAAAAGAAAGAGAGGCGTAGGATCCCTTACGAAAATTCGGCAGCCTAACGGCGCCACTCAAAACATCCAAAATGGATTGATGAGAGAGAATAGGGTCTCTCATCAAATGAACATAAAAATTAAATTAAGATTAATATAAAATAAAATCCCAATAACAAGAAAGATGAGATTTAAAAGGAATGTCATAAAAGAGTGTACTTAAAAAGAAAGAGTGGAGTAGGATCCCTTACCTCGGGTCCGACTTGACTCGATCGTTCTTTAACGTCCTGAATAATAAACTTGAGTTAATTTCCACATTATTAAGAAACTTTTTATATTTCATTATTCCATTTAGATCACTTATTTCAATGTTATAAATATTATTTAATCATTTAAGTTAATAATGTTTGTTTTTTCGATATTTGGTTCTTAAGTCGAAAGTGGACTTCTTACAATTACATGTTGTTCGTGTGGTCAAATGTTCATTATATGCAGAATTATATTCAAGATTTGGATATCATATATATCATATATATCCAGAATATACATGTATTTATAATATTACATAATCATTTAGAGGTAATAAATGAAATGCACCATTCCTGGAGACGGTAAGCCGTACATACGCATGAATGCCACTTTCATTTCTTTGTCATATTAATGGAATTAAAACTAACTGAGAGGTATGTATATTTTAATTCCAGGATTATATTAATCATTTATATGTATCATTCATCATATATATCCATTATAGACATGTACTTATAATAGTACATTACTTTTGGGGATACGAAATGAAATGCACCGTTCATGGAGACGGTAAGCCGTACATACGCATGAGCACTACTTTCATTTCTATATCATACTTTAATGGAAAAAAATAATAATGATATGGAGGTATATAATAATTCCAGTATAACATCATATATAATAACATTAAATCCATCCTTGAATCAAATCACTTTGAGGGGGCGGTAGTCCGCACTTCCTAAAATGAAGATATCGTGTTTACCCATAATGGAAACAATAATGGTATGCCATAAATGAAAAATACATAATTTTAAGGAAAGGATAAACATATTATATATCATATATTAAAATAGTGAAATCATAATGGCCACCTTTGAAGGTGTTAAATGAGTATTAAACAATCATCATTTCGGGAGGCAGAATTTCTCCATCCACGGAAACCGTATGTTCTTTAACCACTTGATGTAGTTGTGTGAGAGTGTAGCTCGAATAAATCTTATAACAGAATCCTAGTATATTTAATATACTGTTGTTGTTACAAAAGAAGTAAATAAAAAGAGTTTAGGGGTTTGAGAAACAAAATAAAACAAATGAACATGAGAGAATGAATTACCTTTAAAAGTGTAACTCCTTTTGATTTGAGCCTAAAGGCTTCCTTTGAAAGGATTCTGCCCAAAGGGAATACTCTAGGATTAGGAGAGGGATGTGGAGAGAGTAAATGGGTAGGGGATGGCCGAGCCAAAGGCTTGAGGAGTGTGTGAAATGTGGTAGAGGTGGGGGCCTTTTATAAGAGGAGAGGAGGGGCACTTTTGGAAAGTAAGAAATATTACTTTATTTGAAAATGTGTTTCGGTTTTAAAAGGTCCAAAATTGATATAATTCGTGGATAAGGTGATATGGGTTCGAAATCCTCCCATAAAATAAGTTTTGGACAAGTTTAGGTCTTAGATATTACATTATCCTTCCATTTTATTTAAATCGTTAAATAATGAGGTGATCGCTGCATCATTATGATGTCATAAATAATTTAATTTATTTAATGTCTAAAAATTATAAAAAAATTACTATGATGTAGGAAATCTTTTTATATTTCCAATGAATATTTATAATAAAAACTCTGACTTTTATGACCCCATTTAAAAATTGTTTTAGTAAAACATATCATGTTTGTGCCATTTTTTTACATTAACATTAAATAAAAGGTATTTATGTCATTTTCCAACCAAAGTGGCTCCATGGGGTCCCCAAGTTGACCCATGGCTTGTCTTTGTCGGCCATGACATATCCAATGGGGGTAGGACATGTGTCTAGGTCATCTAATATTATTAATGTATTATTTGTACCTTAAACTACAATAATTACCACTAATCGCGATTAAAAACTTAATAAGTTACTATTCACCAAAAAAAATATTTTAATCTCATTGAACCACATTTTACTTCTTAATGACAACCATGTATGTCGGATTTTTGAAATTCAATACACAATGGTGGAAAAATTTCATTTAAATGGAAAATCAGTTTTTATAAGTACCACTTAGTGATTTCACTATTCATCAAAAATTGAAGTTTTTCAGAAAAATACCAAAAATTCACCCTAAGCTATATTTGATATTCCGAATTCAAAAATGAAGTCTATTTTACAAAATTCAAAACATATAAGTCAAATTAATTAATTTAATAATTAATTCCCGCTGTCATGAAAAATAGCGTGTTTTTGTGAAACAATAAGTATTAAAAGATTGACACTAGTTTAAGTCTGATTTCAAAGTGAAATTAATTCCAACGACCACTATTGGATTTAATGGTAAAAATATATTCTAATTTCACTTTAAAACCAATTAAAAAGATAATCTAATCATATAAATAAATTAGATTAAAAAGAGGTTTTGAATTAAAATACAACATTTTACACTATTCATTAAAAAAATGAACTTTATCGGAAAGATACCAAAAATTTACAAAAAGTAAATTTTGATGTACCGATTCTTAATAAGAGTTTTATTTGGTCCAAAATAATGTTTAAAAGTGAACAAAACTATATTTAATGACGGTTCACCATCAAAAGGTGATAAGTGAACCTTTAGAGAGAACTAGGGCATATACGCCTAAAATTGAATTCTTTTTGTATTTTCAGCCTCTATCCATTATTGGATAAATGTAAAAACATTTAAAAACATATATAATCATATTTTAGTTATTTCTACTCATTCCCACCAATACAATGGCTACATGTTAACTACCATTTAAAATAATATTATTTTATTATTAGAGTGCAACGTAAGATTCCCAAAAAACTCGTTGTTGCGTGTTGGGTACGCCATCGAGCATAGCATCCCCATTTAAGTCATATTAATATTTTATTCACAAATATGGATAAATATGAAAATGTCATATTCTTTATTTACCTGGGGTGTTACAATTAATGGTTTCCCTTGAGTTTCAGCCAAACTATTTAGATTTTATTATGTGAAGTGAGATGTGGATTTAGCATTATATAATTGAAATGAGATTACATTTTTGAAATAAAAGAGACTTTTTTTAATAAGAATTCATTATTAAAGAATATATCTGAAAATATTATACATATTGGAGAGTTGAAGTGATATATCATTCTAGTCCTCAAGAATCCATTTACACATATTTATAAACATGTTTTCAACTCATTTATATTATACTTTTTCACATTTACAATAATACTTTTGACCTTGGTAACTATTTTTTATCTATGGTAAGTTATTTATTATTAAAATAATAAAATATACCTTATAACATCACATTCTCCAACTAATTTAAAATTTGGCATCCATGTTATATGACTGTATTTCTAAAATTGATTAAGATTAATTATATATATATATATTGTAATGTATTATAATCAATTTTGTGCAAAAAAACATAATTTCTAAAATATAAAATATGGTTTTGAATATTGAATAAAATACATTTATAATTATAAATACATATCTAATTTACATAATTGATCTCATAAAAAGGGTTTCTAGTTTTAAAATTTAAATTAAGATAATAATAATTACATAGAAGTTATGTTTTTTGTAAAAAAATATATTTTATCATCATTAGAATAGGAATTAAATATTTATATAAAAATAAAAAATAATCATAAGATATTATTCTAATATTTTCTCATATTTATGTACTCTGTATTTTAATGCAATTTCTAAAAAAATATAACCTTTTCTCTCTCTTCAATCAAAAATAAAATTTCTTCCAAAACCATGTTTTATAGAATGTTATTTCCCAGATATGTTATTATCATTACTGAAATGATTTATTAATTCATTTTTACCCATTTTATAATTATTACACAAAAAATAATAGAATTGTCATTCAATTTTTCAAACAACTACTATTTGGAATTTATCAAAACTGCGAAATGAATACTTTTTAGGATGTGAATGGCATGAACATAATTTCACACTGTCTAGTACATTATTTTATTTTAACCATCTATTATATGTTTTAAATATAAATTTAAATGAAAATAATTTGTCAAAATCATATATGTTTTTAAAAGATTAATAAAAAAGAGAAAAGATTATTTTCCTCAAAAAATGTGTTACACACCTAATCTGTTATATGTCCTTTTTGCATGACGTTAAACTGGATGGTTAAGTCCTTGTCACACGTCCTTGAAAGGTGATGTGTCCAGTAAAGTGACACCTAATATTGTGATTTATGATTCCTCTCATGATGTTTAATAAGAATTATATCAGATGGGTTTTATCGCAACATAGAAAGAAATTTTTTCACCTGGATGATGATAAAATATAGAGTGCATCGTCATACTTCTCTAGATCAGCATCAACCCAATAAATGACTAAGGAATCTCTGAATTTTCCACTAAAGGATTAAAATGATATTGAACCCCAGACAAATAAGAATACCTATATCAGTGGATAACCTTTGATACATATTGATGAAGTTAACCCAATGCGTATTCATGATCAGTCGTTTCAGATGGGTAATCTACAAACACATGTTTTTTAATAATACAATGAATCATGACCATATAAACATTACATAAATCTATAAGAGAACCCCAAAAAAGGTGATAGATCCCTCCAAAAGGGTGTGATAAGCCTGAGTTCCCAACCTCTAAACATATGTGAGCTTCTAATTTTCATTGGCCAAGTTACCTAGTGAGCACCTACCTTTGGAATTCATGAAACTGAATCATAAATTTATATTTCAAGATCTTCCAAAAGTGTCCTTCACCACTTTTATAAAAGTGTACTTCTCCTTCTCTCAAATTCACACCTCTAAAGAAACTTTTCTTAACAAACCCCTGCTCAAATATCCTCCCAACTACGCTCACATAAACCTATAAGCCCTTATTTTATCATAAAGACAACTTAATTACCCCTTTGTTCAAATCAAAAGTAATCAGCCGGAGGGGAGGTAATTATTTCATCAACTCTTTCAAAGTTATTTTCTTCTTCCACTTCCAATTTCATTTTTGTTTCCACTCCAAATATAATAAATCCAGTACCACATACATACTGAGATGTTATTTTTAATATATTATAACTATATTCATCATTCTATCCATTCTATGAATGAAAAAGTCACCAAACCTGCGTACGTACGACTTACCATCTCCACTTAGTGGTGTAGTTTGTTATTTAACACTTCATTATTTGGATGGGTATAATATTGAGTATAATTGATGTAAATAAAAAATATAACATGTTAATGATTATTTATATATAACATACCATCCTATTAGATATGATTTCACCATTAATATAATGATATTTTCACTCGTGCGTACGTACGACTTACCATCTCCACGACATGATGAGATTATGTACCCTATCAGAACCATTCATGAATAATTTTATTTTGATGATTAAAAATAATATTTTAGAACTTAATAACATTATTTATATGAATCAAATACATTATATCCACAATGAACATGGCTTACATAACAAAACATATGAAGGAAAATGAATTAGTTAACAATCGAAACAATTATTCACCTGAAATATTATTAACAATGAAATATTAAGAGGATCATATATGATATCATATTTATGTATGTGGTTATATTATAATGTAATAAAATTTATTTAACCAATATAAAGGAGGTTAACGTACCCTCGACTAAGGGAAAGTATAGGGTAAGGGTTAATTTTACAAACTCTTTATTATCTAAGGTTATTTATACGTAAGTATCTACTAGGTCCTCTTTATAATCCACATCCATGTTTCTTAAAAATGTATTCCAAAAAAAATTTATTATTTTATAGACTATATGTTAATGTCATTTATACCATTTTTTAACGTTTTATACAATGTTTTGAAATAAAACATTTTTTATTTTCCAAACAAGGTAATTTATGATCTTTTTTAAAAGTTAAGGAAAGAATATTTTTTAACTATTATGGAGGTTAAAACCATTTTACTATATCATATCACCTTTTAAACTTCAAATACATACTTATAAAGATATTTTCAAAATAAATTCTTTCTTTAATTTTAAATGATTTCAATATATAGAGTGATATTTCACTTAAATTATTTTTGGATTGATTTCATCTATTTCAACATCCTTTGATGGAATTTAATATTGTCTGAAGTTGATACGTTAATATAAAATCTTCTATATTGTATTGATGGTTTTTCGATATGTTTGACCGTGGATGTTCAATTTTTATACCATTCATGGTTTATGGTTAAATTATTAACATTTAATATTCAAGTTTTAATATGAATATTTATGTTATCTTTAATCATTTTTATACGAAGAATGCATTGGACATAATAAGTAATGGGAGGGGCCCGCTATAGCCCCTCGATGCATCGGTAGGTCTCATGAGACAAAAAAGTGTCTTCGAACAAGGCCTAGAAAATATTTTTATTTGTAGTCTTGGCACGAGGCCTTGACTATGTGGTTATGATGTCCGACATTACGGATTCCATCAATATGAAATTAGCTATTGATATTACATGTTATTATTATACTGGTAGAATATCCATGTGAATAAGTAAATGGAATTATTTGATTTATCATTTCTATATTATGCGGATGTTTATGTTTAAAATTATTTTGTTTTAGTCTTAAACATTGCCTTAAATTTATATTCTTATTTATAATAGTTTCCACTATATTTTTATCCTTACTGAGCATCTGAGATTTCCCCTTTCTTATGTTTAATTTTTTCTAGGATGCGAAGAAGTATATTATGATTGACCTTCAAGAATAGTATATGGGATATGAGTGTGTTTGAAGGGGGCAAAGTGTTGTTGTTTTTTATTTCGTAATATAATGTACAACTTATGTATGTATCTAGTATTTACACGACTACTAAACTGATTGGTCTTTTGGTACATGATACCTTCTTATCATGCCAATGTTATGTAATAATGAACCGACTCATGGTAACTATGGTAATGGAGTTACATTTGGTATCAATGCTTGTTTATTACGACCCTTGGAAACTAGATTTAGAGAAACTCTGATTAGAGAACATTACCTAAGATATACTTTAATGATTAGTATTTAAGAACATCCAAAATTTTGGTAATGTAGATATTATATGGGCTTTACAATAAATAAATCTATGTCTGTATACAACAAGTTGAAATTGTTCTGGCACAAATTTACCTAGGAGTGAAAACACAGATAAGGAGTTTCTGGCTTAACCCGGGGTATCCTGGTACACAACAACGGGTCGTACTATGGACCTGGATTGAAACTATAAGGTGATATGATTAGAATAAATAAAATTTATTTAGAAACCATTATGAATAATTTATGACTAAATACACCCCTAATGAAAAAAAGTTTATAATTAAGGAATATATACATAAATAGTTCAATTTATGTTATGTATTTTATAAGATTGGAATAATGCATTGTGTTTCATAAACTATCCTACTGTATGCCATTTTTTAGAAATGGAGTCTAGTGGAATGAATGTAAACTGTATCAATTCACGTATTCCATGTAGGGATTTTTATCCTACTCAATATAATTATTGTGGATCTGGTGATGCAACTAGTGCTAAACAACTTGTAACGATATTGAGACAACTCTCTCAAGTTAGTAATAATAACATTACCTATATGGATCACCCAAATCCACACCATAGAGGAAATATGTTATATCGCTTCATTAGGTAGCAACTAGTAACATTCAATGGGACTATAGATTATTTTGTAGCTGAGCAATTGATAAGTTCCTTAGAGAATATATTTAATGCTTTGGGGAGTAGGGAAAGGGAAAAAATTTCATGGAAATTTATAGCCTCAAAAGAGTTTTAGATTAATGGTGTTCATTAATTAAAAACACAATAAAGGATATAGAAGTAAAAAATATGGAATATATGGAGTTTAGTGAGATTTTAATAGATAAATTCATTCCCTGTGAACATCGAGGTGATATGGGAAGGCAATTTCTTAGTCTGAGACAAAAGGAAGATGAGAATGTCACAATTTTTGAGGATAACATTACAATGTTAGAAAAAAATGCTTCAAATTATACATGTAACCCAAGTAGTAAGATATATCGATTATTTTATGGGTTAATAGCATTTCTCCGCTGAGAATTAGTCTCACAATCCTATTCATCATACAAAGATATAGTCTTATATGAAATCAAGACAGAAAAATAATTCCCTAAGTCTTATGAATTTAAAGAAAAGAAAGAGAAGAAGAGATCTATTGAACACTCTTATTTGAAAATAAGGGGAAGAAAGAAAAATTTGAATATCTGGCCTATAGTAATTGTGGGATGAAACATCTTTGTACATGCCTAAAGGGGATGGATGTCGGTTACCAGTGTGGAAAAAAGGGCCACAAAGCTCATGATTTCAAGGGAAAGAATTACTCTTGAAATATTTAATGATAAAACTATAAATAAATGGGGAATTATGAAAATGAATTTCCTAAGTGTCAAGGAAACATACCGAAAAAAATGAAAAGGGAGAAAGGCCAAGATTATGTGATCTCAACAAATGATGTTGTTATTCTGAATGATGTGTTGGTAGCTACTTTAATAACTTCCTCAAAATTATCCAATGATTTATTTGATTATGGGTCATCACATTATTTCATATCTTCCTAGTTTTCCACGAAAATTATGTATTTCCAATTTGACTTATTAAGGGAGTTTTTAGTCAAAACACATATGTTACGTATCATTGCAACAATGTTTTGTCAATCAATTACCATTATGGCATATAAACTTCTTTTATCTTCTGATCTTATTATCATACCCATGATTGAGATTGACATAATCCTCGGTATGGATTGGATTTCAGACCATGATGAAAAGATTTTTTTTAAAAAGGAAAATGTTACAATTTTTAATGATGATTTGGAATCACATATCATTAGGTAAAAACATCACCATCAAGTTCTCATCTAAATCCACCCCCAGTAGCTCTAATAAATTCAATTATTGGGGAGGAAGGGAGTGATATAACAATGGGTGAGGAAATGAATGTTCAAATAGAGGATATAACTATTGTGAAATAATATGTTGATGTGTTTTCAGAGGATTTACCAAGACATCCTCTCAAATGAGAAATTGAATTTTCCATTGACTTAATTCTTGGTTCGATGCCCTTATAAAAGACCCCTTATAGAATGAACAATGTGGAATTAGTGGAACTAAATAAACAACTAGAGGAATTATGTAATAAAGGATTTATTCACCCAATTGATTCTTTATGGGGATCACCTATTCTTTTTGTTAAGATGAAATTTAGATATACGAGGTTTTCCATTGAATATAGGGAGATAACTACTATAATAATAAAGAACAAGTATCCCTTACCTCAAATTGATGATTTATTTTATCAACATCATGGAGCTCAAATTTTTCCAAATATTGAACTTTGATTTGGATATCATCAGTTGTACAGGATGAAGGAATACATTCCAAATATAGAATTTTGAACAAGGTAGGAGCATTACATTATAGAAAGACCATTTGGAAAGACTAATTCCCCCTTTGTTTTCATGGATCAAATGAATAGAGTTTTAATGTAATATATTGATGAAATTTTTTTCATATTTAATAATGATATCTTGGTATACTCTAAAAGCTATTAACATCATGATAATCACTTGATCACTATTCTAAAAACCCTTAGAAGAAATTAATTTATGGGACGTTTAGCCAGTGTGAATTCTAGCTTCATGAAATTTATATTCTTGTCCATATTTTCTCTAAGGATGGAAGATTTTTTGATCCTTCTAATGCAAGGTAAATACATTAGTTTCTAGAACCAATGAGTATAACTATGGTACAATGTCTTACTGGTTAAGCATGTTATTATCGACATTTCATCTAGAATGTTTCCTGATTGGCTAACCATTTAACAAATCTCACATGTAAAGGGGTTTCATTTGTTTGGATAAAAGATTATGAAGAATGTTTTGATAAATTTAAGAGAATATTAGTCATTGATCCTATCTTGAATCTACTATAAGGGAATAGTGCATATGATATTTATAGTGATGAATCAAAGATAAGATTTGGTTGTGTCCTTATCGAGAATTATTGAGTTATTGCTTATGTGTCATGACATATAAAAATTAATGAAAAAAACTATCCCACTCGTGATCTTGAGTTGGAAGGTGTAATATTTTATATGAATATATGTAGAATCTTTGTCTATGGTGAAAAATGTGAGATATATACTGATCATGTGATTGTGAAGTATATTTTCTCATAGAAAGTACTCAACATGAGGTAAAGGTGATGGCTTGAACTACTCAAGGATTATGATTAAAATATACACTACCACCCTGGGAAGGAAAATATAGTAGAAGATTCTTTGAGCAGAGAGGATCATGGAGTTATGAACTAGTTGAGAGTTGAAAAGAATCCTATGTTCATGGATCTAGTAATTATTGGTACGGTAATAATCAAAGAAGTTAAAACATCGATACTTTCTCAAATGGATTCCAAACCATCATTAGTAGAAATGATCAAAAGTTCTTAGATTGATGATGCGGAGTCTCGAAAGAATATTAATGCTGTGAATGACAGGAGATTTATTGAAATCATATGTAGAGATAACATTTTGAAATTTGGGAAGATGATTTGTGTTTTCGACATACGTGATCTAAAAAGGAGATTTTTAAATAATTCTCATAGCTTTAATTTCCCTATACACCCATGTAGCACTAAGATGGATAGAGATTTAAAATACATTTTTTTATGCAAGAACATGAAGATAACGATTATAAATTATACGACAAGATGTATAGTTTGTCAACAGGTGAAGTCTAGAAGACAACATCCAAGAGGATTCATAAAGCCTCTTTCTGTACTTGAGTGGAAATAGGATGATATTACGATTGACTTTGTCATGGGTATATCAAGGAATCCTAGAATGAATGATGCAATATGGGTCATTGCCGATCATCTTAGAAAGTAAGCACATTATCTTGCTATAAGAGAAGATTTACCACTTAACATTTAGAAATATATATATTAATGATGTTTTAAGACCTCATGTTGTACCCCTATCGATTGTTTTGGATCATGATCCCCATTTCACTTCAAAATTGTGAAAAAAGTCTTCATAAATCCCTAGGTACTGAACCTCATTTGAGCACTATCTACCACACTCTAAGTGATTGAAAATTAAAACAGTCTTCTAAAAAATTATAAGAAATTTTGAGTTCTTTATCACTTGACTTTCAAGGTATGTGGGATCAATATTTACCTCTGGTAGAATATTATTATAATAATATAAATCATTTAAGTATTCAGATAGCACAGTATAAAGAGTTAAATTGAAAAAAGATGCAGCACACCATCTTGTTGGGATGATGTTGGAGAAATAAAACTATTAGGACTAGAACTTGTTTAGGAAACAATGGAAAAGGTGATGATTATCCAACCCCAAATTAAAGTGGCTCAAAGTAGGAAAAGGAGGTATGCTGATAATTGAAGGATGGATTTTTATTTTCATCTAGGAGGTCATGTTTTATTGAAGGAATCTCCGCGGAAGGGTGTTATATGATTTGGTATGAAGGGAAAAATATATCCAAGGTAGATTAGACCTTTTGAAATTATAGAACTAATTAGAGATTTAATATTCCGTTAGGAAATGCCATCATGTCTCTCTCATGTTCATGATCTGTTCCAGGAATCAATGTAGATAAAATACATGCCTAACCCAATGCATATACTCATATATGAATAAATGGAACTGGAAATAGATATATCTTTTTGTGAATACTATCTGGATTCTTGGTACCATAGAAAAAGTGTTAAGAAACCGAAAGAATAGAATGGTATGTGTTCTTTGGAGAAACCACAAAATGGAATAAAAAAATTTGTAACCTGGGGAACTTGTGATGAAGAACCACTCGAATATTTTTATGTAGTATTATTGTAGAAATTTATAGGATGAAATTTTTTGTAGGTGGGAATAATGTAACACCCCAATCATCCATGATACGTTTCTCTTTCAATAATACAATATCATTCTCTATATGCAACTTCGAATTTCAGCACACCATAACAAATCAAACTAGCCATTTAAAAAGTAGTTATGAATAGTAATATCTACTTTTTAAAATTTTATAAATTGATTTTTCAAATTTGATGTCATTTTTATATTTGAAAAATCCAAATTATCTTACAGTGAATTTTTGGTATTTTCTTGAAAACATTTAATTTTTGATGAATAGTGAAAAACACTGCGTTATTGTTTATAACCAACATTATATTTAAAAAATTATTTTTAAATTTAAATATTAATTAAATTAAAAATAGATACAAAAAATTTATTTTAATCTAATGTAATTAATTTGACTCATTTTATAATAATATTTGATATAAAAATTTTTGTTGATCTTTTTAAAGTCTCTTACCAACCTTCTAAGCACATTAGAAAATTTTCATAAAAAGAAATTTTACCACTTTTGTGAATTGAATTTTGAAAATATGATAGAAATGGTTTCCATCAGTAATTAAAATATTGTTGAATAGGATGAAAATAATTCTTTCTTAATAGTAACTTTTGAATTTTATTTACAATGGTTAAAAGTAAATAGGATAATTAATGGTAAAAAATATTAAAATTACCCCAACACAAGTCCTAATTCTATTGGACAAGTGATTGTAGAAAAAAATCATCCTTAGGAAAAAAACATGATCCTTTATGAACCACTTTGATTAGAATATTAAATTTATTATATTTTATTTAAAGAAGAGTTAAAAGTTTTAAAATCAAATGTTGATAACTAAACCATTTTTAATCTATGGTTATACATATTATAAATTCATCTATAATTATTCATCTATAAATATTCATTAGAAATATAAAAAAAATTTCTAAATCAAGGTATTATATTTATAATTTTTAGACGTTATATAATTAAATTTATTTATGACATAATGATGATGCAATAATCACCTTACTAATGAATGATTAAAATAATTGATATTATAAATATTAAAATAAATGCAAATTTAAACATTTGATGTAATCCGAGATTGTTATAGGTTAATATGACATGTTATGGTTGATTCAATTTATATTTTTCAAAGTAATAAAGTTTTTATGACTTGTAAAAAAATACAAAATAGTGTCCAAATTAACATAAATTAGTATTTAAAATAAATATTATTTTATTAATGGATATAATATTCCTAAACATCAGTGTTTTAGCTAATGGACATAGATAAGGTTATATATGTCATTAGTGAACCACTTTTTTTTCTCTTGGATTTTTATATTATGTTTATTAACCGTGTAAAATAAAAATACCAGAAGACATGGTAAATGTTAAACTATTTAACTAAGAGTCAAATCTAAATGATAAGGATAATATGGTGGAATAAACATATCTAAAACCTATTTTTGGTAGAATTTTGACCCATACCCACCATATCCTTGAAATAAATTCATTTGTTGCATTTAGAAACTGAAAATTATTTTCTAATAAATTAATATTTCAAGCTCTTCCTAATGTTCCCCTCACCTCTCTTATAAAAGGGTTATTCCCATTCTCTCAAATTCACACCTCCCAGTCCATTTGGGTCAGACAACCCCGACTCAAATAACCTCCCAGCTACCCTAAAGTTCACCTATAGGTCTTACATTGATCATAAATCCAACCTAAGGAGCCCTTTTGTACAAATTAAATGGAAAAATCTAAAGAAGAGGTAATTATTTCATCTCCTTTTTCAAAGTTTCTTTCTTCTTCCATATCCCATTTATTTGTTGTTTGCATACCGAAATAATAACTATGGTACCTTATACATACATATACTCTATTATAAAAATGGAATAACCATATTCATTATTCTATCCATCCTATGAATGTCAACGTCACCAAACATGCATACATACATCTTACCGTCTCCACATCCTGGCGTTATTTTTTATTCAACACTTCATTTTTTGGATGGGTATAATAATGAGTATAATTTGTGTATATAATAAATTTAACATGTTAATGATTCTTTATATATAATATACCATACTATTACAGATTATTTCATGACATGATGATATTTCATTACCCATCATAACCATTCATGGGCAATTTTCATTTGATGATTTAAAATAATCTTTAAGAACCTAATATCATTATGGATATGAATTAAATACATCCTATCCATAATGAACATGATGTACGTAACAAAACATATGAAGGAAAATGAATCATTTCACACATGAAACAATGATACTACTGGAATATTATTAACAATGAAATATTAAGAGGATCGTATTAGATATCATATTTATTTATGTGGGTCTTGTATAATTTAATAACAAATATTTGACCATTATATATGAGGTTAACATACCCTTGAATATGAAAAATTTTAAGGTAAGTGTTAATTTTACAATCACTTTATTATATGAGGTTGTTTATACGTAAGTATCTACTAGGGCCTCTTTATCATCCACATCCAGGTTTCTTAAAAATGCAATTCAAAACATTTTCACTATTTCCTAGACAATGGGTTAATGTAATTTATAACGTTTTTTGACTTTTTTTGAAAAATTAAGTAATGAATTTTGTTTTAACTTATATGGTGGGTGCATCAATATTATACTATTATAACACCTTCGAAGCATCCCTTAAAAGCTTATAATAATATTTTAAAAATATATTTCTTCTTTACTTTTAAATGATTTCAATGTTGAAAGAGATAATCTACTCAAATAGGTTTTGGGTTAATTTCATCTATGCTGACATTCTTTGTTGGAAATTAATCATTTTTATGTCGATTTATTATGATACAATCGTCCATATTGTATTGAAGGTTTTTTAATATGTTTGGCAATGGATGTTCTATCTTGATACCATTCATGGTTTATTGTTAAATTATTAAAATTCTGTATGATAGTTTTCATAAGAATTTTTATGTTATGTTTCATCCTTTTCATATGAGGAATGCATTGGACGTAGTAAGTGATGGGCAGGACCTGTTATAGCCCCTCAATGCATCGGTATATCTAATGAGACAAACTAGTGTCCTGGCACATGGCCTTGACAATTTGTATATTTTTAGTCCTGTCACTAGGCCTTGACTATGTGGTTATGATGTCAGACATTATTCATTCCATCATTATGAAAATATCAATTTATATTCAATCTGATTATTCGACTAGTAGATTATCCATGCGAATAATTAAATGGAATTATTTGATTAATCATTGATAAATTATGATTAAGGTTATGTCTAAAAGGATTTTTTACTAGTCTTATACATTTCCTTAAATCATTATTCTTATTTATGATATTCTCTCTTATATTGATATCCTGACAGAGCATCTGAGCCCAACACTTTCTTATGTTTTGTTTTTCCCAGGATGTGAAAAGTATATTATGATTGAACAGAAGAAATAGGATAAAGGATATCAGTGTGTTTAAAGGGAACACAATGTTGTTTTTCATTTTATAATGTAAGGTAAAACTTATATATGTATCTAGTACATTCAAAGATAACTACACTGATTGGTCTTTCGGGACTTGATCTCTTGTGATAATGCCAAAGTAATGTGATAATTGACTTACTCTGGGTAACCTGGGTTGGGGAATTATATCCAGATTTTACATAAATAGGAAATATATATAGGGAATGCATACAATTATAATCAATATGAAAAGGCCTTCCACACTGATATAAAGAGTCATCTAATGTATTTATAATTCCCTTGAAACTAGTTCACAAGATATTTTCACACCTTAAAAATTCTTTTTCTAGCTAGAAGACACACCCTGGCCTACAATAACATTAATAAAGTAGTATCCAAACCTATTCTACTAGATATGTATTCTATTAACATAGTAAATTTTTCAATTGGATCTAAATATTTCTAAAGGAATATGAGAACCAATATCAACCTAATTTTTTCCCTCATCCCCATATAATATCTACATGATTACATGTTATAATTTATTACAAAATATGGTTCCAGGTGAACCAACTCAGTAATGTGAGTGGAATAACATATAATTATACCCTCCCCTTTCACCAAGGTTAGAAACACCGTAGTATTTTCAACATTAAATTTACCTACATAAAAATAGTGGTTGGATATTTTCTTTATATAATCTCATTTAACATTCTCATGCACTACATTTTTCATTATATATTCCAACAATCTCATTCCTACCCCTCAAACATATTTTTGGAAGTCCCATCATAGATTCCCTGAGAGTATTCATAAATTTAATGTCCCCTTAAATTTTTTCAAGACTATCAACTAATTATTATGGTTCTTTTTCACCACGAATGGTGGTCGATTTTTTTTATTATGAGAGATGATCCATTTCTCATCCTAGGGTCTGACTCGTTCTTATCCCAATGTATAAATAGTGTAGATTTTAGCTTCCAACGATGATGGTTGCACATGTGGACATTCATATGTAACCATTCACATTTGTGTTTTCTTGATGATTCATATAATCTATCTAGGAAGCATTATATAATAAAACCAATCACTAAATATAAAATCCCCAAATCGTAAGAAAAATTTCAAGTATCCATGTTAATGCCTTTAAATAACAATAACATAAAACACATATGTATTTTAAACAAAATACCAGGTAAAAAGAAAATACTTGTCCCATTTAAATAAAATCCACTTCCATTTCATTCAAAAAACATCACCAACAAAGTATCATGAATGAATTAAATCCATGAATACTCATGGTTACTCATATTTATATATGGATGTGAGAATTAAATGCACCCTCCCATTATTACTATCTTAATTCTAATGGTACTAACTCTTATCTACCAAGATAAAAGAATCCCAAAATAGGCACTATCAAAGACATTAGGCTGGGTTTTACCATATAAATAAATTTGTGGAAAACTGTCCCTAGATTACCAGACAAGTCACCCATGACTTTCATCCAATTAGTGTAGTATAATATAATGAAACCTTTTTCATGTATAACTAAATAACATTAAAGAACATCATGGAGAAGTGGGTGTACATATTTATTAATCATAAAAATTCAATCCAAGCTTAAAAAAACAAAAATGATGAAATATTTCAAGACAATATGTGTCCATTAAAAATCATTCTACCCCACCAAACCATAAATATATAAATTGAATGACCACACACGAAATAATGAAACTACATGTATCCATTTCTATTAAACAAGTATTGAAAACAAACATCTACAACCTCATAATGTAAAATATAGTGCATCATCACACATATTAATAAGATATTGTAAATAATATAAAAAAATTACATATCAAGAATTCATTAAATATCCCGTTGAAAAAAATCCTGTTTTAAAAATAAGTTTGATTAAATGAAACCATTTTGTAAAATATTATTTTGGTTTTCATAAAATCTAACCATTTTACCAATATCCATGAATATTTCAAGTAAAAAATAATAAATTTAATCATTGGTAAATATAAACCATGTATACACTCTAATAAAACTGGTAAGAATATCACTATGAAAATTAAAACATGTATTAAACCACACATTGATGAAAAAGAACATTGTTTATGCTCTAGCCTAGGCCTATAGGTTTTATACAGGAATAAAAATCACCCATACCATACTATTGGGGATCCTAATATTATATCATCTAGTGTAATTACAGACACTAATGTAGCATAAAACCTTTTCTGTCATCGCACAAATATATATTGAAAAGTTTATTCTTAATGTAACCAAGGTTACCCAATGTGAATAGTCTGTAAAAATCCATTTAAAACCCATTCCAATATGTAATATAACATTTTAAAATAAAAACCAATCCACTTTTAGGAATGAAAATCCATTTCAATACAAAAGCCACCTTTGAATGAATTTAATCGAAAACATTGAGGTAAAAAATCAATTCTTTAATGAACCTCCCTCAAAACAGGTTTGTATTTCAAAATTTCCATTTCAATATCAAATCATGAATTTTATTTGAGTAACCTAAATTAACAGACAAGAAAATAAAGTAGCGCATGAATTAAAATACATGTAAAGATACATATACTTCATGAATGGAGGAAACCTATTCTCCCTCTATAATAAGGATTGGAAAATAGATGTATTTACTCCATGAGATGAGGAATTAAGTATAATTGATGTGTATCAATATATATCATTTTTTAACTGCAATATAATTAAAAAAAATCTAATTCCTCTTCTAGGAAAAATTACAATAAAGATGTTGAAATACTGCTTATTCAGAAGAGGTGGAGAAATAATTTTGTATATAAAATGATGAACATTGTGATATAGAAGAAGGAAAATCACCCTCAATGCACCTATTTGATACCTAGGGTCTGAGTGTTTGGAAGACATATTGAATAGAGACAGATACTCACATCTAGTGTGATAAAAGATACCTGGATGAATAATTTATGGTGCAAACACCTCTTATGTGGTGTAAATACCCCATAACTCATATATGAAAAAAATTGTTTCATGTTAATTTAACCCCTTACCAATTATTTTATTGTGTAGAAGATAATCTTATGGAATAAATGGAAGTTGATTTGAAAAAATATATTTTCCATCATACAATATTATTATGTCAAAAACTACTTCACAACTTTTTTCTGGAAATATAATTATGTCATAAAACACCATATATCTTATGTAAAAATTTCCTTCATAATCTAACCAACCTAGGTTCTATAGTAACTTATATAATAACACTGAAACTAATAAACAATCACATAAAATTAGAGAAAAGTAACTTTCACCCTAGTTCATAAAAAATTATAAATTTATAAATCATTATAAAACTACTATTGTAATACCATTAATTATCTCTTAATGATAATTGTTTTTATTAAATAATAATTGACACCACCAATATTAAAATAATACTAAACACATAAAAAAATATTATTTCAGGAAATGAAGGAAATATTATATAAATGACCACTATATTTATAATAAATGACGATGGATGACTTTTATAAAAATATATCGGTTTGAATAAGGCTGTCAAATTGGATATCAAGATAGTTATTATTTGATAAAAAGTGGTTAGAGAGTTTTTGGCACAACGTAATTAATGGAAATGTTTTGGCATCTTAAATTTTCTTCACTGAGATATGATGGGAATTCACCACTTGTTTCCAATTTATATTTTATATATTATGAATTAATGTTAATTAAGAAAAATGTTTCATTCAATTTAATTGACTTAAAAATCAATTTCATGTTATACTTTTAATTTGTTTTTAATTGGATAGATAAAAAATTTATAACGGTTAATTTTATTTTCTATTTTCAATTCATTGAAACATCTTTGATATTAAGACCTATGTTTTATATTATATTTTTTATTAATGTATCACGTTCCTTAACCAAGAGAAAATATCATATGTATTATGATATTAAAATGACTATTTTGTGAAATTCCACTCATGCCCTTTTGGTTGGTACATTACCATTACCATAATGGGTTTCCTGAACACAACTTATTTTCTTGATTAATAATGATTCATCTTTAAAATAATTCCAAAGTTTGTCTTCAAATACTCTATTATTATGTTATAGTTCCTTCCACAATTTATTTCTGGGAGAATTACATTGAAGGAATTTATTCTTTATAAAATTAAATATTATTACAAATAATTCACATCCTCTATAAATGGGATATTTGTATTCCGATTCTATATTTATTATTTCATCCATTGTTTTCTTTACTTATTTTTGAAATCAACATATTATTTTCTTTCGTTAATCAAAAACTTTTATTTTACCCTTTTCAACTAAAAAATTTATCAATCTATTAATGAAGAAGGTTGCAAAAAATTTATTTCAAAGTTATTATAAATGATTTCCCTTTCAAGTTTATGTTTTTATCTTCTACACTACTTTTCCAATGAAAATAATTTATTTTTTTTCAAGGTGCTGTAATTTTTATTCCTTTTTAAGTATTGTTTAAATAAAATTTGTGATACCAACATATTTTTTTTCAAAATGATACATTTTTTCCATTTAGAGAATTGTTAGGGAATGTTTTATAAAAGATAATATTAATTGTTTCACTTATATTTTCATATTTAAAATATCCAAATATTATAATGTTATGTTTTTTTAATCACCCGATAAATCCATTTATTAATTATATCCATTGAGTGACTGAGTTTTTTGTAACAGTTGATGTAATTCCAAAATTCATTTTATATGATTCTATTTGGAAATGATATGAAACCTATTTTCATTCCATTGTTTCTTTATGATGGGATGATTGGATATTATTTTCCTTCTATGGGTATTTATGATGTGATGATTTATTGATTTCAAATAGAATAAATATGAATTAATGATTGATGGGAGGGGTTCCATATAGACCTTTAATTAATTAGATATAAATTTTCGACTTATGAAACATGTATAAAAAGGTGAAATTATAATTTCTCAACAAGCATGAGCGTTAGTTGTGACTCGTGTAGGAAAAAGTACAAGTAATGACTCATAGAGGTGATGAAAACTATTTTTATATTTTTTAGAAGATTCTCAGTTATGTGTTGTCCAATGTTTTTGTCACATTTTAGTGTTGGATTCCTATGAATATTGTCCACGGATCATCATTATTATCTTGGGACTCTAAGAGATTTTTCTGGGGAATATGTTTTTCTTTTTAGATTACATTTACTTTGACAATACTTGTTGATAATTTTTATTGTTATAATTTTTAATATGATATTTATCCTATTCTCATGTGTTTCTCATATGCATTTGATCTAACCATTAATGACACAAGAATAATGTTTCCCTCCTTTAGCCTTTGACCTCACCAATTTCCAATGTTTCAATTCCCTAGGTTATAAATATGAGTATGACTTATGTTAAACCTATAAGGGATATAATTTGGATCAATTATAGAGATATGTTAATATGTTTATTATTACAATTTTATTTTTTGGATATTTCTCAAAGACACCATACCGTCCATTCATGGGATTGTGTAATTATTTTAAAATGTAATTTTATATTTTTGGAAATGTTATAAAATAATGGAATGTTTATCTTGGGAAACATAACATGGTATGAAATCCTCAAAATAATATATGTGTTTTTTTAATTGAATATGGGAGTGTGGGTCTTGGATACCTCAACATTCTTTTAATTTTTTCTATATTTTTTATTCAAGGACAGATGACATTTTTTTAAGAAAACCCCACATTTTTCAGTTCTTTGGGTTTGGAATCTTTATCCAATAAATTTATAGGCTGAAACTTATTTTATATAAGTTCATCTACACATTTAAAAGATCGATAAGTATTTTTATACTATTTTTTACTTTCTTAAGAATATTTTTAAAATAATTTTCTTTTCCTTTTCCTTAGTATCCATTATTGAGTTTCTAAAAATCAGGGAAAATATATTGTTTAAAAATTTATCGAATGACTTCCTTTTCCAATCATCGTTGTAATCATTCATTATCACCCTTCCTATACAAGTTTATATATATTATCAAATAATCTTGAAATTTTTATTTCGATGATGTTTTATTAAATGAATATGGAATTACTTATTGATTTAAATGTTATATTATAACTTCATTTTAATTATGTTATAAATATATATCCCCATCCTTTAATTATTATTATTCTTAGTTGGGGAAATACTATAATAATAACATCCCACTTAATATTTTGATGGAATATGGTAATCTTTTTTTAATATACTAGTGAAAATATTACCTTTTTATTGTAATTTGTGAATATGAATATTTATTTTTACTATGTGTTTTATTTTTTATTCACTCTTATAATAAGGTGAATGAATTATTATCTATAATTGAAGGATGGGGCCCAATATTAGACAGCTCTTCAATGCATCATCGGGTCTCCTCAAAAAACTATACTTTTTATCTATTCTATGTTATACATATTTTTTTATAAAGTCAAGGAATGTGGACTTCACAGTGAGATTATGATTTTGACATTCATTACTATATTATTATGTAACCAATAATTATTTTTCATATAATTATTTATGTTGTTATTTTATCAATGGATGTATTTTATTTTAATGATATTAATAATATGTACTGTTTTATATTATCTTATATCGACTATATTTTCCATGTTTAATTTATTTTGTGATAGTTTGGGATGTACGACATCCCTTAAAGAGCATCCAAGTTCAACCTTAATTATTTTTTTCTTTTCCCAAGGTACCAAGAAGTGATCAGTAATTGATTTAAGGAATATGATAAATTAATTAATATGTATATCATGATAATTTTAAATTTTTTTCATATTTTTCAATGTGATGTGAGAATAATGTATTTATCTAGTCTTTTCAGAAAAACTATAAGATCCTATTATATGTGATCTATTGTATTTTATCAAAAATATAATTAAGAACTAATGAATCTAGGTTACAAGAGTCAGGTATCCACACCGAATACCCCATTATATTCTTATTAAAACAAACCAGTCAAAATATCTCATTTAAGAAATAATTAAAAACTACAATTTCATATAATTCCCCTTATTATTCACCTTTAATATATATTTGACACATTTTTAGAAAACCCACAAAATATAAAAAACATATCATAATTTACTGAATTGAATTTATTTGAAAATAATCAAAATTTTAAATAAAAATGGTGATTTATACTTCAATCACATCTATTTGAAATTAGGTAATTAATTATTACACTGTAAGAGATTTTCATAATGGAAACCAATGTTCTATATGATCATATAACAACTGAGGGGGGGGGGTTAAATAGTTGATTACTTTTTATAAAATTTCAAATATTGTCAATTAATCTTTTAAACTTGTTATAGTTTCTTACTTATCTTCATTTAAAATACTAAAATACATAACTAACTATAATGTAATTAAGTAAAAAAGGATTTACAATGTTTGACCACAATATGAGAACCTACAACCATTCCATAGACACTCTTATGGATATATGGAAATAAACAATTTTAATGAAGTGAATATAATGTTTTCCATCTCCCATTAGACACCTTTTATCCTCCAATTAGAATAATTATCCTAAATCCCATGATTTTACATATTTTTTCACAGATAATTTTATCAACATAAAAAATGAATAACATTGATATTTTCTTCAACAAAACGGTCTATATAGATACCTATAACTAACCAACCTCTATCTATTTTGTCTATGTCTGATGGCATATGTCCCATATTCTCAAACCAAAAGGATTAGTATGATGTCCCTTTTACCAAACTAATGCTGTAAAAATAATGTTGATCTTACTATTTGAAAAAACATCGATTTACAAACTTCTCAGAGAATAAATCTGACACTCTTTGTCTGGTATGTAAAACATTCTACAATCCAATCGTATGACCAGAGCTTATATTCAGAAAACTCTTCTAACATAATAAATTTAACACTTCACCTTTATTTTATGAATATTAAATGTAAAAAGATATGATGTATAATGGAGATTTATTTTTAGGCGATCTAACAGAGAAAAGGTTTACAAACCAATTTATTTTCCCACTTAATAAAATTACAAAACAATCAATTAGACATTCATTTGATCTTCATGTATACTTCTGAAGAATATCAACTCTCTTATTGGAATCTCAAAGCATCTTGATTCTTCCCTCACTTCTAAATGTCAATTATTATATAAAACATCATAGAATAAAAAAAACATCCTTCTGAAAATCGTCATTTAGAAACATACCATTTTTATATTTTGGTAGACTCATTTGAAATATAGAATATTGATTAAATCTAGTCAATGGTTCTCATACCTCTCAATCATACATTAATTAGTAATTTTTAAATTATCTATATGAAAATATATATACTGACAAATCATAGTTCATAACTTTTTTCATTATTCCAGTTCCCTTGTAACATGTATTTCTCTTGATCCATCTAAAAAATAAAATATATAAAATATTAGTCACTCAAATTCTATAGGAGACCTCAAAATGATTGAAAACATATTTAAAATGTCTAAATACATCAGTTTCATAGGATTAATTTTGAAGAAACTCCAACAACTCTGATATTTCATATTTTATATGCACTTTAGTCCGATCATTCTATGTCCAAAAAATACATAAATATATTGACTTATGAGAGATAAAATATCATGTGATACATCAATATAAAATATAATTTATACTTATTTTACATTTATCAAGACTTTATGATCTCTAAAATCATAACAGTTCTATATTTTTTAATCAAAATTTTTCTACTAATCTGTATCTAATTCGTTGGATATAAACTTATCTTCTTATACAATAAACTACTCCCATGTTTTTATTTGATCCTTTGATAGAAGGCATAAACCATTCATTATTTGAACAGTTTCATCCATTAATCAACATTGGTGGTGCCAAACAATTATTATTTCTTAGATATTTATACCTTACATCTCGATCCTCTTCATAAATTTACAAGACTAAAAAAACACAAAAATCCAAAACTCCAAATACACACATTAAATAAAAAGAAACATTTTATTATTTATTTTTGGTTAGATTCATATATTTAACTACAGTTAATGGACTGTGGCTGATAAAAAAAATCTCTTTTCATCAAACATCATAAAATTGAAACTTTCAAACATCAAACCAAATTTTCTTTCAGAAGTCCCTACTTTGGAAATTTTTTATTGGAGAACAACATAATAAAACATTCATAAATATCATATATAATTTGTCTTTTCATGACGTTGACTACCATAATATTAATAAATAATAAGTTGAGTTATTTTGGAATGGTCTAAAACATCACAATTTTCAAGTCTTAGTAACCCAAGAAAAATTCAGAATCATATTTCCAAAACCATATAAAATCAATAAAAATCTATCTGTGATGAATATCATATTATTGGAGACTCAATCCTTCCAAAAAATCCATATATTTTTGAAATTATTCTCATATATCATTTGATGTATTTTCCAGTTTAAAATTATTCCAAAATACTTTCTTTATTCATTCTTTCAATAACATCATAAGAAACAATTAATAAATAGACGAAAAAGCATATTTCTAGAGATTTACAAAAAAATTTATTCAAAAAATTATTTTTCAAAAAAAAAAAAACAAAAACAAAAACATCCAACATTATTTTCAATATCCTTATTTTTATTTTTGGACAACTATCATTAATTTTTTTTTCAAATCCTCATTTTAACAATAATAATTTTAACAACATACCTTTTTTGTGAGAACTCATTTTTTTCACTTTTATAAAAACAAATACTTTCTCAAAAATAAGTTAGTTATGTCAAAAATACATTATATTTTAATGTTGTTGAAGGAATATCATCCCCATGTTATAAGAAAATATGCATCCATAATAAGATAGAGTCCCCATAATATTTATCTTCTCATCTCACAATTCATTATTTCCAACAATTTAAAACTATTCCAGTTTCAAATTATTTTTTGTAATAAAAGTAATTATATCTACCTTGTAGAATAATTTTGTACAAATTATTCCCCATTTTCCTCCTTGTAAAAAGAACAGTGGGGGACTTAGCTAGGATGTTTATGATGATTTTGGTAGAGGTAGAACATTTGATAATCGTTGTCTTTATTACAAACTTGTTTATGATTAATTATAGAATATTACACTTATAAAAATATATAAGATATAGAATCCAATTTTAATTGGGTAATTATATATACAACACATTAATTTGATACATGGATTCAAAAATTGATATCTTCCTTGAATTTCTTCCAAAATTCCATTGGTTTTAGAGCTACAAAGTATAACTTGTGGATGCATATAAGAAAGGGGAGGGAAATAAAGAGTTGTATGAGTATAAAAAAATAATAAATTGAATAAGTTGTTACATTTTAGACAATATTAATATAAATGGTATAGAAAATGGATTTCAATCATAAATATGAACCATGAGGCATGATATATAATTTCGACATAAGGCAACATGAGAATGTGACCCCAACATCAATAATGACATCACAAGAATTAGTCATGGTTAACCACTAATAAATAACATAAAAATGTGATTTGGATAACCTCCCTTGAACCATAGATTGAATAAAATGATAATTAAACATTACCCAATTCATTGGAGCAATATATAATTCTTTTCATGCACATATATTTCATATCGTCTACCGACATATGGTGATATATAGATAATTCAATACAAGGATGTAATTCATATATTATAATCTCATGATCAAATATATTTTCTTTACCTAAACAGAATTACCCTATCAATGAAGAATAGTTTCATCTATTTGAATACCCTTGAGTGTAAATGGGAGTGAATATTGTTGAAAAATAATAGGGCATCAAAAATCAATGTGAATATTTAGTAGCATAACGCAAGTACTTAAAGATTCATGAAAATATTAATTAGAGAGAAATGGGTATCTCATATTCTAAATATAAATTTTTAATAGATACGTTAGAAAACATATCCAATATTTAGGGTCTAGAATTAAAAATATATAAAATTGATTAGATTCTCTTATAAAGAGGAGAAAGAGAAGACCCCTTACAAAACATTTTCATAGTAACTCCTTGGGTAAATACTAAAATGATATGGGATAAATGGCATATCATTTGTAGAAAATAAATTTAAAAAAAATATACATCATTTTAATTTCCTGAAAAATTAACCAATTTAGATTCAAAAGGGTTTAATACAAATCAGGTGCTTGAATAGAAAGGAGAGAGAGATAGATGTCACTTATTAAATTTTGTCATAGTAACAACGTAGGTAAATGATATAATGAGATGGGGTAAATGATCTATAATTATTGATACATCAATTGGATAATTTGTGGTATTTAAAAACACAATAAAACAAATAATAGTTATATTAAAAAGTAGAAGTACGAAGATGTTTCATGAATTGAAACGAATAGAGAGAATTCCCTTATTAAGTTTTAGCATAGTAACAACAAATGTAAAAGCTATATTGATATGGAATAAATGATAAATAATTATTAAGAAATAAATTATACATTATAGGTATATTTATAAAGCCAAAGAAAAACTAGGAATCAAAATGCTAAATATAAATAAGGTTCTTTAGTTGAAAGGAAGAGAGATAAGTCTCTTACCTGATTGGGTGATTCTCTATTTTAGGGGGGATATTTTTCATAGATAGTGGAACCTCAGGACAACACTAGAAATGGGATAGTAGATTTATTATGTTATCTAATTTTTTTATTTAAGACATATGGGGAATTGAGTGTCTTTATAGAGGAATAGATAGGGGTGATTTATTATTTATAAAACATAGGTTTTTGACTCTATATAACGATGTAATAAAACCCGAATACCATTACATGGATTTATCTCTTATTTAATGATAACAATGTGTGATTTTTATTATTTTATAAGGCAAATAACTTAAATCAATAAAAAATTACACATGGTGATGTGGAAGTGAGTCGTGTTTATATGAAATGATTTTAAAACCATAAAATAAAATATATGTTTTAAGTATTCAAAAATGATTTATAAAATTAATAAAATAACCCCAAAAAAATTTTATTTAAAAGAAGAAACAATGATTTGGTCTTAGATAACATTAATAAAATTTATTACATCACTTTAGGGCTTTTATAATGACATAATACACACCTTATTTATTATAATATTGAACTTTTTTCAGACAATTTATTAACTGATAAAATTTTGAAAAATTATAGTTTTATGATATTTGTTTTATGATTCATAAAATAATTTTTATATTATCCAAATATCTTTATAAATATTTTAATCTTCACTGTTAATATAATAATTGACATTTATTGAGAATTTCATGTTTTTTAATAATAAAAGTTTTTGAACCCTTATTACAGTTACGGATGAAATCATAAAAACTATATTGAAATTTTAATTTAATATAGAAAATATATACTATTATTATTATATTCAAATATATTTTAAAAAAAATTCATGACTTCATGAAAATATAATGATTAACATGAAATTTCTAATGAAAAAAATATTCATCTTGTGGTTTAACGTATAAAATAATCATTTTTATCAAAATAACTTCTAAATTATTTATATTGAATAAAAAAATATAATTATTATTAAATTGAAATGAAAATATAAATTTTCCTACTATTAGGGTTACTTTTTTCCTAGTCTGTGATAAATTAGTTTTTAACACTTATTTGACCTATTTTTTATTTAAATAAATTATATTTTTTACCATAGTTAATATTTATGTCGTCCACTAATAAACATGGAATTATTAACTATAATTAATTATGATTATTATAAATATGGAATACATTTTATCTAAATAATTTTAAATATGGGGAAGACATTAATATAAAATAAAACCCACAATCCTGATGGAATGTGATTTTTTTCGGAAAAATTTAATTTTCATGAAAATAATGATTTTATGTTAACTCTATTACTAGTAATCCTCATTATATGTATTCACATTAGTAATGATAAATATATGATAAATATATTTAATTTAAATAACAACCCATTATGGGTTATTTTTAATTATCTAAAATGGAGGAACATCTTCTATTATAAAACAGTTTTAAGATGAATCTGTTTTCAAGCCTAAAAATGAATATATACTAAAATTTGACATAATGATGTGTTAAATGTAATTAATTATATTAAACATGAATAAATAACTCATATGTTAAATATTACTAAATTTAAAATAAAAATGAGACATTTAAATTATTAAATTTATCAAAATGAATGGCATTTTAAAAAATTTGGACTTCCTTCACTACTCACTAAAAAATAAATATTTTCTAAAATATCAAAAAAATATTAATTAATATTGATATTTTTATTTCAAAATTTAAGTTAATTTTTTCAAGAAAATTATAAATGATAAAAATCAAATAATAATTGATTCTCAATAGGTGAAATAAAAATCAATTCCGAAGAGTCTAATTTTTGAAGATTAAAATGAAATTAATCAATATTTTTTAAATATTTTAAATGAAATTAATAATAGATATTTTATGAGTAGGATATAAATGAATAATTATATATAAAATAATGTTTAAAATTATTTTAATATCCAAAAATCGAATTAATAGGTCATAAGAGACGTTTTTTACATTTTTATTATTTGATTGGGTTTTGTGTTTCATATCACATATGTTATCATACATGATTTTCTATTTTAAAAAATTGTGGAATTATATTCTTCCCCCACATAAATAAATTTCATCATAAAAATTTAAACTTGATGTTGGTAATAATTTTTTTACACATGAAAATATATTTATTTAAATCCCACATTGTAAAAATGGTTAATAAAACATCCACATAAATAGATAGAATTGGATGCATGATGGTCATCACATTAATATGTTTCCGAGTTGGAGAACATTAGTTTGATGTGAAAATATTTATATAGAAAAAACCAAATAAATCCCATTAACAAATGGAGGGTTATAGAGAACATTGTTAGTAGAATTATAAAGAACACAAAACCATAAATCTATAATGGGTGAATAAACCATGATTGCATCCAAAATGATGAGAATATGACAACATTTCTATTTCAATTTTTTTCATAGAGTCATCAAATTCATTTACAATATATACTAGGAACATAAATAAATATTCATCATTGTGAATTATAATTTCTTCCATTAATCAATTTCAACTATAATCTCGTCTTTTTATCTAAATGATGAATACAAAAGATGAAATTTATTTACCAAAGAACAAAAATATGTTTCTAATTGACCATATAATCTGCTGAAGACTAAAAAACTATTCCATATCTCTTTACCAAATCAAAAATGCATAAAGTATAATAATAATAATTTTGAATAATGATCAATATATTAAAATCTAAAATTCAATAAAAACACCAAAGGTTTAAAAGAGAATATTCTTAAAATAAACACCCCAATATCCCAAATAACACCAATAACCTCAGAATTAAAGAATAATTTAACCTCAATTTTAATCATCAAAACATTCATCTTACACAACAAAAAATATAATAGAATTCTTATTATATAATATTTTATATTAATCTTGATGGGTATATATAACCCAACCTAAAATATCATATACTAAAATATCATCAATCACCTCAAAATGAAATTTTTTTTCAAGTAATATTTTTCCCATGTTATCATTAATCACTCATAACATCCATCCCATAAATCATCAAAACTATTATCAATTATTTTAAACAAATAATTAGACAGATACAAATAATCCAAATATTATTTAGTTCTATATTATCCTAAAATATATATTAATGTTTTTCATTCCCTCAAACAAGATTTTTCTAGAATATCACTTTATCACTAAACCACTTTTATAGTGTATTAGTATCATTCAATATGTTTTTCAACTCCTTTATGAGAAAATGATGTTGAAAATTCCTTATATGTTTCATTATTCCTATATATATAATGTAATTGACGTGCTATTTCTAAAACATAATTATCAAATACTAATACTTGAACACTTCTATCGTTACACTTCAATGACTTCCACAACATAGTTTGTTGCTTAGTATAGAACATAACCCTTGTATTATATAATTGATTTAGATATTTCCCATAATTTCCCCACATAATAAATTGAAAAAATATACACACATTATTTATTTTATTCTCTCCCATCATACTCTGCATTTTTTTATGGCAACAAGCTATATTATTCCATATTTATTCAAACTTAAAACACATTAAATTTCTTTTGTCGAATTTTCCTATCTGATGATTTCCATATTTTTGACATAAAAGAAATTAGATTATCTTTCCATTATTACCATTTTCATATTAACATCCATAAGCCATTGTCCTATTCTTCTTCAAAATATTTAGACAACTGACGATGCACCAACTATTTTTTTTGATAATTTGTTTGGCATAATAAAAATATGTATTACATGATCTCAAATCATGTTAGGTATATCAATTGGGAATTTATCACATTTACCGAAACATTAGTTTTTTACTATGCGTATCCTATTTTTCAGCCATCAAATTGAATAATATAAAAATTTGGGGTGATTACTTTTGAACTTTTAAACACACAAACATGAAGCTAATAACATTAATGGTATATCTTATAAATGAATTCTATTTCCTTATCTTATAAAATTATATGCTTCAATATAATTATCCAATGATTTATTTCCCATCATTAAATTTTATGGAAAAGTTTCCCTTATTAATGGTTCATAATGAGCTTGCGAATTTTATAAAGTAATATCCCCCAGGAGTGTCAAACCATGTGTGCATCATGGTTTATTCAGATCGACCAATTCCAAAGTGATTATAGATCAATATGGTGTTTTGGGGTTTCAACACCAAGGTACATCCATTATAGAGCCACATCATATTACATTATCTGTATAAGGATGTATTTTCTTTGAATCCACGTTATATATACTTCTCCAAATCATAGTTATGTCTTTATATCCTAAGTATTATCCATAATTATTTTTCTATGGTTTTCAAATCCTAATAAAAATAAATAAATAAACTTTCCTTGGATACCATCTTTGAAAACAACTATATTTACTATAGATTAATGCATTATTTATTATAAAATAATACAATTAATACAATCCTGAAGATCATGAATCCTATTGTTATTTGTGTAATTAGGTATATAATACAAAAATTTTTTACATTGATATAAATTTTTTTATACTAAGTTTACATGATTCTAAAATTCAATATCTTTAAAAACTAAACAGGATAATACTGGGACATAAATAATAAATGGGTGATAATGAAATCACATCAAGGGTATAAAAAATATTAACATGAATATAGTATTAAATGTTATAAAATATTAGTTTTAATGTTAATAATAAGGGTTGTGAATAATAAATATAAATTATTATACAGGATATATAAGGATAACAAAAAGGAAGCATGGGAAAGTGGAAACAACATTAAATATTACATCATAAAAATAATTCAAGTTGAAAAACCATGAAAAAATAATATAAGATTCATAGTAAAACATCTAGTTCAACATACATGTAATATCATGAGACTGAAACACTGTCCAATTATTTAGAGTGCTATATAATTATGGGATCACCAATAACATTCATATCATGTACATACATTAGTGTGAAAATTAGATCATAAAACATAATGATATATTTCCTCATTTATAATACCAACCTAAAGAGGTCTTAGTTAACAACAAAGAAGTCTCCAATTAATTAATGTTATGAAACATCCAAGGTAAATAAAGAATAATTCTTTTTCAAATTTTATTAATATTTATGAATTAAATATTAATTATACTTTAAAGGGGATGCTATTTCTGTTATCATACTCCACAAACATCAACGAATTTCTCCAAAATATTACGTTGCACACAACATTGAGTTATAATAAAAAATAATATAATGTTATTATTATTTAAAATTATTGTTAACGCATTGCCATTTTATTAGATGTAATGAACAAAAATAACCATATTATGATTAAACCTATTATTTAAATGTTTTTAAATTTATTCTATAAATATTACCACCTTAAAATGAGATTCAATCCAATTTTAAGAATGAAATACACTACTAATTTTAATTTGTCAGTTTATGGCCTTCTGATGGTGTACACTTTTTAAATCTAGTTTTTTTTAATTTTTATATTTTCTATTTGACAAAATAAACTTTTTCTTTAAAAGCAGGACATCATAATTTACCTTGGGGAAATTTTTGGTATTTGACTGATAATGTTCATTTTTTAATGAATAGTGAAAAACAATGCATGTTAAGTCAAACTGTCCTTTAATCTGATTTATTTATATGGTTAGATTATATTTTTAATTGGTATTAAAGTTTAATTGGATATTATTTTTATCATTTAATCCAATTTATTTCATAGTAAGTGATTTCACTTTTTAGTTGGATTGGAACACTAGTCAATATTTTGGTATTTTTTAATTCTTCAAAACACGCTTTTGGTTTTGACAATGAGAATTAATTATAAATTATGTTCTGCAATTCCAGTGATTTGAATTTGGAAAAATGGATTCCATATTTGGCATTAGTAGGTAAGATTTCTGGTAATATAAGCCTTTTATTTTTAGACATTATGAATAGTAACTTTAGTAAATATATTATTTACTACGGTTAAAGGGTAAATATGGTAAATTAGGGTAAATTATATTTTAATAATTTTAAATTACCTTAACACATGTCCTAACCATATTTAAAGTGATATTTCTGACCATGGGAATCCTTGGGTCTATTTTAGGACCCCATAGAGCCACTTGTGTGTGAAAATGACATTAAATTACTTTTAATTTAATGTTAAGGAAAATATAAACTAAAAATGTAGCTTTTAGTAAAACAATTTTTATATCAGGTTATATAATTGATAGTTACAACTATAAATATTAATTACCAATATAAAAAGTTTTTCTACAACATGTTATTTTATTTATAATTTCTACAGATTAAATAAATAAATTTATTAATGACACAATGGTGATGTAATGATTACCTTATTATTGAACCATTGGAATAAATGAGACTGTAAAAATAAAAATTAATTTATTTTGAAAATTATTATTACATAAATTAATTTTATGGAATATTATGACCTGTTATATTTTAATTAATTATGTATATTTGAATGAATCATGTTTTTATGGATTTTTCAAAACCCATTATATGAATAGTATAAAAATTGACATATATGAGTTTCTGAAACAATTATTATTTTATTAAATGATATAATACTCCAAAAAATATAATAATAGTCCAAATTACATAGATATGGTTGATCCTATCATTAAATAACCACTTGAGGTTAGACCGAAATTATATGGTAACTATTTTAACCACATAGTACGAACACACAAGAATACAAGGTAAGGGTTAAATTAGTTAACTACGGGTTAATGTTAAATTATTAGGTTAAATTTGAAACCAAACCTTGTCTAAAAAGAATATTTTGAGAGTATTTCAAATAAATATCATCTTATATTCTAATTAAATGAGTTTTGGAAATTTTGGAAATATAAATTCAGTTTATAATAAACTATTCTTTCAAGACATTCTTAAAGTACCCCTCCTCCCTCTTATAAAAGGTCGCCACCTCTAAACCCTTACTCACACCTCTCATGCCACATGGATGGTCCAACCTCTGATAAAATAATATCCGAACATCCCTCTCTTCATCCTAAAATCCTTATCTTATGAATAATAAAAATTCAAGAAACCCATTTGGCTTAAATCAAAGGGAGTTATACATTTTAAGAGGTAACGTCTTCTCTAAGTTTCATTTCCATTATTTTACTTCTTCACTCCATATTATATTCTTATTATTTGATTTCACAACAACAACAATATCCCTTATATACTAGGATGTTTTTATGAGAATAATTTGAACTAAACTTACTCACACCTCCATCTAATGGATATGAACATTCCGTATCTGTTGATGGTGACTTAATACCTCACAAAATGAAGATAGTTCAATTATCTCATACTGCCTCTCATTATGGCTATCATGGTGGCACTGTATTTATAAATGATATATATTATTTTTTTTATTTCCTTTCTTCATCTATAATTTATATTTACAATATACCTTATTTCTTTTCATTATGTGTAAACACAATAATTTAATTTTAGGAAGTGTGGAATACCTCCCCCTCAATGTGATAAGAATCATTCATTCCATAAATGAAACGTATAAATGATGGTATTAATGAACGTATTTAACATATATAAAATATGATATTATATTGTAATTATAATATACCTATGTTTCATTATTTTTTCTTTCCTTTAAATATTAAATTTAAATTAAAGTAGTGCTCATGCGTACGTACGACTTAACACCTCCATAAACGGTGCATTTCATTTCTTTTACACTAATGTTATGGAATATTATAAATATATATATACTGGATATATGTGAGATATATGAATTTTATTCTGGATATAATGTATTATTGAACACATGGAAAAATTGTAATTATAACATGATCATTTTTGACTCAAGTAACAAATATCGTCAAAGAGACCAATATTAATGTAAATAAATTTTTAATGTTTATAATGTGGTAAAACGTGATATAAAAGGGATAATAATCTTTAAAAAGGTTCTGAAGCAAGGAAAAATTAACTTAAGTTTATTATCTACGAAATTAAAGAACAAACGATTCATGTCAGGCATGTGGTAGGGGACTTCATCTCAATATCCTTTGATTGAAGCAAATTTTGAAAATATACACCTAATTATTTTGCACAGTGCCTAATAAACCCCTTTTACATTTAATTTCATTTAATGGGAATATTTTTTTGTATGAAGTGTTTTACTAAACAATAAGAGGAATTTTTTTAACGTTGGTGGATAAAATGACATCTCCACCACTGTAATCGTTATTTGGCTTCCTTTATAATCCTTAAGGTTTTAAAAAGGAATATAAACCACTTATTCTCTTTTGGGTTGTTTTCATATTGAAAATGGTTTTTAAATGGATTGATTATTTCAATATCTTGAAATTATTTATTTTGATTGAAATTGAAATTTTATTAGTGAAATATTGATATTTTAAGAATTTTATGTTTTATGTTTATATAATAGTACTTGGAAATTTTTGGGTGGTTACGTGATAAACCAATGATGGGTGGTTAAGTGATAAACCAGTGATGGGTGGTTAAGTGATAAACCAAAATACATGTGGTTTAATGATAAACCATGAACATTTTATTATTTTATAAAATCTAATGCATTGGGTATGGAAGTTTGTCATATGGATTTTCAATTTAGTGATATGTGTGGAAGTCAATAATTTTGGTATTCCATTAAAATATGTTTATGTCTCAAGTTACCTTATATGATATATGTTTCTTTCTATAGAATATATGGTATTATTTTTGTCACATAAAGGGTAAGCAATGAACTTATATTCAGTAAAGTATTTTTATAATTATTTAAGGTTAAACGTATTACTTTATGTTTATGTTTTCATGGTTTAGAAGTTGTTTTAAAAAAAATACATATTTCCTTCTTTATGTATCCCTTACTATGATTTTTTATTCTCATCCCATGTTTTTGAAATTTGTTACACAAGACATAAAGAAGAATAGGGTCATGAATGGGATCAAGGAAAAATCATGTTGTCTAAAACATAGAATTAAACAAGTTTTTTAGAGATTTTGTTTTATGAAAAAGTTGATAATAAATATAAGTTTCTACTTGTAATATTCAAGTGGTAATTTATATGTTTTGAATTAATTTTTTAAATCTCTAAACATAAAAAGAACATTAATTAGAATTATTAACTTAATTCATTATTAATTAATGTGTAAGGCTAGGGCCTTATAGTTGGATCAGATGTTGGGTTAGGAAACGATAGGAGTTAGGATACTGTAAAATTATTATCCATTAATTATATTTAGTTTATAATAAGACTGAAATGATATAGAATTTGACGATTACCATGTTGCTTCACATAATATATTTTGATGATCAGAATTTATTTCCATCGAGGAAATATGGTAACTATGATGGGATTCCATCAAGATGAAAATGCCCTTCCAAATCAGAAACCCGAGATGGTCATAATCGGAATAGAAAATTCTGTTAGAGTGATGGAATATTTTAAATAGGCTATAAATGTATGTGGTTTATATGCATGAGATCAGCCAGATCAACCACAAAGGAACATGTTAGTAGTGGATTATTTCATGAGGGAATACCCCCCATCATTCAGAGGATCATATGACCATGAGAAATATAAAGAGTGGATCAAATCACTAGAAAATATTTTTTATGTCATGGGTTGTATATAAAATAAAAAGGATAGTCATTCTATTTAATATTTTTATGAAGTAATTGATCAGGGGTGGTCAATGGTTAAAAATTTAGGGACATTACGGATATTGATGATCTCTTTTGGGAAGAATTCAAATGTATGTTTCTTGAAAAATATTTTCCTAAGGTGGTTCGACTAAGGATGGAAAAAAGCATGGAATTGAGGCAGGAAGATGACTGAGTGACTACTTATGAAAAACATTCACTAGACTACAAAGGTATGATCAAAATTTCATCTGAGATCATGATAGTTCGATAAATCGGTTTTACTCAGGATTAATGATATGATATCAAAAGGCATTAGATTCTTGTGAATTTATATTCTATGAGAAACTTTTCATATGTGCTGAGAAAGTAGAAAATGAATTTTCTAATGATCATGCGTTCCATGATATCAAGGAATCAAAAGTGGTACAGTTGGTAGTAAAAAGGGAAGTACTCATCAAGGAATTCTAGATATAATAAAATTAAATTTATATCTTGTGAAAAGTCTGGTAAAAATCATCCTGGAAATGTCTCTCAAAATTATAAAAGTGCTTTCAGTGTGGTATGACTGGTCATACTGCGCGTAACTGTAAAGAAGATGATCAAACAAAAAAAACCTACGGTAAGACGTTTTAGTTAAAATGAGTTTGGGAATTATGAAAATGTGTATCCAAAGATAATTCCCCAAGGTAGAATCAAAACAGATCCAAAGAAGAAGGGTGTGGAGAAATATTTTTCTACTTCTATGGTTGATGTGGGACCATCATATAAATTGTTATCAACTCTAGGGAGCTCAGTATTTTTTGAAGATTGACTTGATTTTAGTTTACAATTGGTTGGATGTAAAGAAAATAGATATTCTGAAGACCACATTTCATATAGGATATGGCCGTTATGAATTTTTAGATATGCCATTGGGGTTAACCAATGCACCTACTATATTCATGGATCTTATGAATATAATTTTCTTTTAGTTATTGGATTAGTTTGTGGTTGTGTTTATTGACAACATGAACATCATTTAAGGGTTTAATTGATAACATTAAAGGAAAATAAATTTTATGGTAAATTCAGAATGTGTGAGTTTTGATAGCCGAAAATTTAATTCCTTGGTTATTTGTTTCTAAAGATGGAATAATTGTTGACCCTTCTAAAAACCGTTTTTGAAGAATGGCCAAGACCTAAAAATATCCCAATGTTATATTGTTTACTTGTTTTGGTAGGATATTACCTAATGTTTTTTGAAAATTTTACATTTTTATCTAGGCTACTAATTATGTTAACTCGGAATGGTGTTAAATTTTATGTGGATAAAATAATGTGATGATTGTTTTGAACAATTGAAACGATGGTTGGTGAATGATCTAATTTTGGTCATTCCGTCTAAAAATGGTAAATTTTTAATTTATAGTGTTTATTAATTGAAAGGAATTGGTTGTGTACTAATACAAAATGATCAAAATATTTCTTATACATCACATCAGTTGAATCCTCAAGAGTTAAATTACCCTACACATGATTTGGAATTAGCTGCTGTTGTTTTTTCTTTAAAAATTTAGACGAATCATTTGTATGAAGTCCAGTATGACATATATACATATCAGAAATCTATGAAATATATATTCAATCATAAATAATTAAACATACGGCATTAGAAATAGAGATATTTAAACAGGAATTATGATTTCCTGATCCATTACCATATATGAAAGTAAAATAAATAGGATGAAGCTTTAAGTCCAAAGAGTAATGCTATATGAACCATACTATGTTTGGAATGATATCCTTTGGTTTTTGATTTGATGAATTTTGTATTAGAGTTTATGGGTGTAGGGAATTGCACTATTTTTTTCAGGTGGAGGTGAAATTGTCTCTAGTAGATAAAATAAAGAAATCATAGAAAAGAAGACAGTGAGTTAGAGAAAAAGGTAGAATTTGTTCAGAAGGGAAAGTTAACTGAATTTAACATTGATAAAGAGTTTGTTTTGGGATTTTGGAAGAGATTATGTGTGACTTGTGAATCTATGTTGAAAAAAGAAATGCTTCATCCATTTAGAATTATAGAGTAGAAATAGGAAAATGTTTCTTTGTATTCCATAGTGGGATTACCATTGAATTCTTTAGGCAACAATGCAATATGGGTTATTGTTGATCGATTGAATAAATCTTCTCATTTTCATCCTATTTGAGATACTCTATCTCTAGAAAAACTTTCTCGATTTCATATTAAAGAAATAGAAAGGTTACATGGACTTCTCCTCTCCATTGTATCTGATCATGATATGAGGTTATCTTATATCTTTTGGAAAGGCCTTCATAAGTCATTGGGTACCGAATTAAATTTCATTATCTCTTTTCAACCCTAATTAGATGGGAAGCCAGAACAAACAATTCAGATATCAGATGATATGCTATGTGCTTTTTCAATGGATTACTAGGGAATTAGGGACCAACATCTTTCATCTGTTGAGTTTTCATATAATAATAGTTTTTCTTCCAATATACAGACGGAACTATTTGAGGCATTGCATGGTAAGCGGTGTTGAACTTTTGATTTTTGGGATGATGTAGGGGAAAGTAATTTGATGGGACTAGAATTGGTAGAAGAGTTGTTAGGGAATGTTCTATTAATTAAAAAGAAAATGAGAACAACTCAGATTTGGTAGAAAAGTTTCGTGGATAACCAAAGGAAGGATCTTTATTTCGAGGCAGGTGATCATGTATTTCTCAAAGATTTACTATAGAAAAGTGTAATTTGTTTCGGTAATAAGGGGTGAGTACATGGTTCGTTAGACCTTATGTAATTATGGAGAAAGTTGTATCAGTTTCATACCATGTGGATTTACCACTGAATTTAGCCCAGGTACACAATTTTTTTCATGTTTCAATGATGAGAATATATATGTCAGATCTATCCCCTATTTTGAGTCCAGAGGTAGCTCAGTTAGAAGGGAATAACTTTTATTATGAAGAAACTGTCCAAATTTCTTAATTGAAGAGAGAATGTGTTGCAGAATAAGGTAATTTATTATGTAATGGTTTTGTGGAAAAACCATATGGTTTAAGAGGTAACATAGGAATCTGAAAATTCAATGATGGATAAATACCCCTACATAATTGACAAGTATATAAAATGTCAAGGACACAATTTCCAAAAGGGGGGAAGGATGTAATATCTAAGATAAATAAAGAATATTTATTTTTCATATAATTAATATTTTTGAATTAATGATTAATTTTACTTTAAATGGGATTCCCTGTCCGACAGTGTACTGAACATAGAACAATGGATTTCATCAAAATCTAACATTGCACACAATGTTGAGTTATGATGAAAAATAACATAATAATATTATTAGTTTAAATAGTAGTAAATGAATAGTCATTGTATTATTGCAAATAAACTGAACCAACAATATTATGAGTAAACATGTTTTTTAAAAGTTTTTACATTTATACAATAAATTTCAGAGTCATAAAATTATATTGATTTCAATTTTAAGCATTAAATACTCTAATAATTTTAAAAGGACAGTTTATAGTCTTTTGATGCTGAACCCATTTTAAATCTAGTTTTTATAACTTTTATATGTCCTATTTTACAAAATAACCATTTTATTTGGAATCAGTACATCAATATTTACTTTGGGTAATTTTTTGGTATTTTTCTGATAATTATTTTTTTAATGAATAGTGAAAATTACAGCATGTAAATTCAAAACTGTATTTCCATCTGATTAATTTATATGTATATATTATCTTGTAAATTGGTTTTACATTTTAATTAGATTAAATTTTTATAATCTAATCCAATTTTGTTCATTGGGCATGATTTCACTTTTTAGGTGGAGATGAACACATGCCAATCTATTGGTTGTTTTTACTTCTGGAAAACATGCTTTCAGTTTTGAAGACAAGAATTAATTATGAAATAATTATTGAAATTTATGTGTTTTGAATTTAGAAAAATTGATTCTGTATTTTAAATTAAGAGTTCCATATTCTGTATATAGGTATATTTTATTTTTTGACATTATGAATAGTCACTTCAGTAAATATATTATTTATCATGATTAAAGGTTAAATCTGATAAATACGGGTAAGAAATAATATTATAATAATATTAAATTACACATACAGATGCACTAACTCTATTTAATGGGATATGTCTGACCATTTTCTTCCTTGGGACTATTTTAGGACTCTATGGAGCCACTTGTGTGTGAAATTGATATATAATTACTTTAAATTTAACATTAAGGAAAATATAATCTAAACATGTATCTTTTTAAAAACTTTTATAGATGTTTATATAAGTGATATTTTTTACTATAAATTGTAATTAGAAAGACAAACCTATTTAGTACATCATGGTCTTTTATTTATAATTTTTATATATTGAATAAATAAAATTATTTAGGACACAATGGTTATCTAGTGATAACCTTATTAATGAATAATTTAAAAAAATAGATTTTAGAAATTAAAATAAATTCATTTTGAAACGTTTTATTCCATAAAAAAAATTTATGGATAATTATTACTTATTATATTTTAATTAATGAAGTTTTTTCCAAATAATTAAGATGTTTTGGATTTTTAAAAATGTATTGTATGAAAAGTATAAAAATTGATATAAAAGAGTTTAAAAAAAAGTAATATTTTATGAAAAGATATAATAGTCATAAAAAATCAATATTAAGAATAATTACCTAGATACAATTTAAAATGATACCATTGAACCACTTGAGGCTTGATTGGCATTTTTTGGTGATTATATTAACCATATAGTATGAATATACAAGAATACATGGTAAGAGGTAAATTAGTTAACGAAGGATTAAAGCTAAATGATAAGGTTAAATTTGAATCCAAAATTTGTCTAAAACCTATTGCTTAAGGGGAATTCAAACAATACATAGCTTATCTTGTAGTTTAATTATTTTAGGACCTTTTTAAAATAAAAATTTAATTTAAAAAATAGTCTTTCAAGACCTTCCTAAAGTACCCCTTCTCTAACTTATAAAAGGTCACCACCTCTAATATAGCATCCAGCGTTTTTATCACATAAACTTTCATTACATTTTTCAAAACTGAGGATCTTTAAGGTTTAGTGTCTTGGAAACCAGGAACTTAAAACATGAAACAAAAAAACATTCTTCTTAAACACTTGAAAGGCTTTTCCTTATGTTCATCCTAGGTTCATTACTGCATCTCAGAACCTGGGGACATAAATCAAAGGAAAGGGTGAGCAGAAGGCCCAGTAAGGAAAACAAGAGAAAAATTTTACATGTGAACTTGAGATACTTCAATAAGGTCATGAAAAGAACTTTAAGGCATGAGAAAGAAATCATGAGATATATCATAATAAAAGTAACATTTTTCATAACTTGAAGATGTGGCTACATCATTTAACATAGACAATCATGAACATATCACCAAGGTCCATCCCCAAGGTTTCATTTGAAAATTACCAAGGTTATTCACCAAGGTATCGTGAAAATTGTAATCTCTAGTGGTTACATCATTACCCAATGCATTGGAGCGCTATCAGGGAACACCCTTAATTTTGCCTTTATTATCATGTGAGACACATATATCATCATCAAACATTTCATAAATAACCCATATAGCATAAAATAAATGGGTTTCATTTCATAATCACAATGTTTTAAAAACTGCTTTAAAGACATGATCTTTACGTCACTTTAAAACCCACAGAAAATGAAGGTGGGTCTCATGTATGTAAATCCAAGAATTTAAAATAGAAAATTTTGGTATATATGTGAATACCCATTTAGAAGAAAGATCTTTGAGTATTCACTTAATAATATAAATGAATTTTGGAAAAAGAGAGAGACATTTTGAGACGGAAATTCTGCAGCATAACAGCTATGTTACGAGGTTTTAGAAGACATTAAAAAGAGGGGGAAATGGGTCAAAAATTCATAAATGACCCATAAAACAGTAGATGGACAGAATAAGAAGGATACATGATCATGGTAATGAAATTTCAAGGACATACCATTTGAAATGAAAAACATGGAAGGAAGACAAAAATTAGATTTCTCTTATGAAAGTTCGGCAGCCTAATAACGTTACTTAAACTTCAACAAAAATGATTTGAAAAGATAAAATAGGGTCTCTCATCATGTGAACATAAGATTTCAGTATGATATATATAGAGATAATTCCCCAAAATAATTAAAAAATAACTTGAAAGACTTGACATGAAAGTAGAACTTTGAAAAGAATGAGAAGGGTGAATGAATCCGCCAAAAAATTCGGCAGCCTAACGACACCACTTAAAACTTCAAAATACTGAATTGAAGAGATCAAATGGGGTCTCTCATAATATGAACATAATACTCCAGTATTATAGATATAGAGATCATACCCCAAAATAACAAAAAGGAACTTGAAAGAATTGACATGAAAGTATAACTTTAAAATGAGAAAGGTGAAGAACCACTTAAAAATTCGGCAGCCTAACGACGCCACTTAAAACATCAAAATAATGAATTGAAGAGATCAAATGGGGTCTCTCATCATATGATCATAAAAGATCAGTATGATAAATTTAGAGATCATACCCCAACATAATAAAAATGAACTTGAAATACTTTACATGAAAATAGATCTTGAAAAATGAGATGGGAGAGAGAATCCGTTACAAAAATTTCGGCAGCCTAACGGCACCACTTAAAACTTCATAAAACTAAATAATGAGAGTAAGAGGGGATCTATCATTATATGAACATGAAAAGGGCAGTAAGATGAGTATAGAAGAACCTCCTCCAACATAATAACATAGAGCATAAAATGAATGACATAAAAGAGATTACTTGAAATGGAAGAGAGAGGTCAGATCCCTTACCTTAAAATGTAACTCTAAAAACCTCAAAGGATGGGACCTTGAGGGCTTGGGGGCACCTTGGGAGGACTACTTGGGAGGTAATGAGACCAGAACTTCGTTTGGGAAGATTGGGGAGTCGAATGGATGAGAGGAGGGCTTGGTATTTATAGGGAAAGTGAGGGGACAAGGCATTAATGGCCAAGGGACACCTCAAAAGTGGTTTTCTCAAAAGCATGGGCCCTCCCATGGTACTTCCCATAAAGTTAGGCCACATGGGGACCCCCACACAATAATTCACCACCCTTGGCCGGAAAACCCTTAAAAAATCTCATGACATCATCATGACACAATTATGATGTCATTAAACATACCGAAACCCTACAACTGTATTTTCACTATTCACTGAAAATTCAACTTTCTCAGAAAGATCCCAAAATTTCACCTTAATCAAATATCAATACTATGATTTCAAAAATGAACTCCATTTTATAATAATAATTTTTTAAATATTTTTAATTTATTTTTTTAAATAAATACACTATTCACCGAAAATTCATTTTTTCAGAAAAAACCACAAAAATTACCATAACATAATATCAGTGCTCTGAGTTCAAAAAATGAAATCCATTTTATAAAAATTATTTTCTAAATATTTTTAATTTAATTTTTATTAAAAAAACATTATTCACCCGAAAAAACTAATACTTGAATAATAATTTATGAAACCATTATTTAACCATTTTATTGAATCACATTACTTAATCAAGGTGCCTAGATTATTTTAAAACTTTCTTTAAGTCAGATTACTAATCCATTTGGTCATATTACTAATCCTAATCATAAAATCACTATTCATAATTTACTATTCATCATAAATCAAGTTGATCTTGTTAGACTCCAAATTTTGTACTGAACATAATTGTAGAAGACCATTTTTTGAAAATCATTACACATTTTTAATTATTTAAGGTTTACATAAACATTTTTAAAATAACCTTTTTCTAAAATTCATCAAAAATATGCATACTATATTTATCCGGTCATTTGAAAATTCATAACTTCATCATAAGAAGAAATCCCAATTTTTATTTAAAACAAAGGATTACACAAGGTAGTTATGATCTCCTTACATAGCCTCTTATCACACCAACATAGGACCTAAGTGTAAGGTGTGCTAAGGTGAGAGAGTCCGAGGGAGGCTCGGCCAACATTTCCCGAGTAGTAATTTCAATCAGTTTGAACTTCTCGTGAAGGCGATTCCGTTCTAGTTTCACATGATGAAGTTCGGCTTGGGTTTGGTCCAGAGCAAAGCCCAATGGTGCTACCTCCGTCCCAAGCTCTGTTAGATGGGCTTCGATCGATCCAAGACTACTAGGTGAGGCCATCGAATCTTCTTTCTATAATAATTAACCAAGATTACTTGTATTTAGAGACAATAATCAAAACATTTTGTTCACAACGGTTATATTGACCGATGGTCATATAATAGTCAAAACCCACTGGTCTCATTTTAATTATAATCATGTTTATCAAATAAAACATTTTTGTTGAGTATAAAAATAGAATAAAATAACACATGAAATTAGGAAACAAGATTTATTCAAAATTTTGGGTCGTTACAATCTTCCCCCCTTTAGAAATTGCGTCCTCGCAATTTTTAAAATTTGGTTTTGAAATTTCATTGAAAGTCCCACATCGGAAAAACAGTTAGTAACACCATTACTTTAAAAGAATGAAAAGGAAGTACAAAGGCCACCCGAGTTTACTCATACTAGGGTTCCATGTAGGAAACATGGACATGGAGGAGAAAACAATGGGTCACGTTCTAAAGTAGAGTGATAGAAAACAAGATTAGGAGGAAGTTAACCACCAAAAAATCCCAAACTTATGATGTGTGTAAACGGTCTTTGATTACCTAGTAGGAAAAGTAAACCAAGAACGTTTTTGTTTTACGTTCCTTTTCATAATTTTGAGGAATTCATTTACAACATAAAACTAAAACATAAGAAAATATACCTATCTTCATGTAGAGTTTCATCCTTTAATAAGTTTCTACCCAAAACTAATCTTTTCTCTAAACTATGAGCATTCAAAACTACTTGGTCTCATCAAAACACAAGAATCATCTTCTAGAGAATCACATAATCCACAAAATATTAACTATTTTTTTCTTTTATATTTAAACATTATCCCAAAAACCGAAAGGGTAAGGTAAAACAACTCTTCAAAAAGAAAGAATCCCATAGGAATGGGAACTACTTTTAAATCTTCAAAGTTCCATGGTACTACCCAAAGTTCATCATAGTCTATTCCATAAATAACGGTCCTTAAAATTCTTCAAAATAAACCAAACTAAGATTGAAACCCAAATACAAGAAGGATTTATAACATAGTCTTCCAAAATAAACTTCATTGTTCATCTCCAAACAATATCAACCACTCCTAACATCTTATAACAAAAGTATCCAACCTAAACATATTTTACCCAAGATAGGTTAATAATTCCCATAAGTAACCTAAATTACTATAAGTCCACCTTAAATTCATCGATTCTTCAAATATAAGTCAACCTTACTCCTCAATGAAAATATCGTTGTAATCTATTTACCTCGATCATATAGGGTCTCCAAAATAGTGAACGTCTTCCAAAATAAAAATCATATTTTAATCCCCTAATCATCTCTGTCATATTAATACGGAAATCGTAGCATTTCCTATCACATTGGTTATTGAGACATGTTCTTCCATTTCCCGCCATTAACTAAGAAAAGAAACAATAATTAGGGGCTTAAATACTTAGCCAATAATCATGAAAAGAAACTTAAAGCATATAAGGATAACTTGTAGTTGAAAAGTATACCCTAACTTGTGATCCCCTAGGTTCCCATCTAGGTTATCCATGATCATATATTCTTATGTGAATCTTCATTTTATTTTATCTTTGTTCCTTTAATAATGGTTCATACTAAGCTTATGAATTTACCAAAGCATATCCCCCGGGAGTGTCGTAACCAAGAGTGCAGTAAGGCCCGTTGTCGTGTACCAGTTCCCATTCGAGTCTAGCTCAAAGCGGTGTTTTTGGGTTTTACCCCTATGTACATCTGTGCCAGAGCCACCTCTACCTGCTCGTATCCATACAGGGATGTATTTTCTTGGCAACCCCTTACTCAATACTCACCAAAATACCAGGAAGATTTCCTATATTTTAACTTTTCTATAGGCTTATTCCTAAAGATTTCATATCCTAATTTCCACAAATAACTAAACCATCCTTTGATACCAACTATAGCATCCTGCATTTTTATCACATAAACTTTCATTTAATTTTACAAAACCGAGGATCTTTAACGTTTAGTGTCTTGGAAACCAGGAACTTAAAACATGAAACAAAAAAAAACATTCTTCTTAAACAATTGAAAGGCTTCTCCTTATTTTCATCCTAGGTTCATTATTGCATCTCAGAACCTGGGGACATACATCAAAGGAAAGGGTGAGCAGAAGGCCCAGTAAGGAAAACAAGAGAAACATTTTACATGTGAACTTGAGACACTTCAATAAGGTCATGAAAAGAAATTTAAGGCATGAGAAAGAAATCATGAGATATATCATAATAAAAGTAACATTTTTCATAACATGAAGATGTGGATACATCATTTAACATAGACAATCATGAACATATCACCAAGGTCCATCCCCAAGGTGTCATTTGAAAATTACCAAGGTTATTCACCAAGGTATCGTGAAAATTGTAATCTCTAGTGGTTACATCATTACCCAATGCATTGGAGCGCTATCAGGGCGCACCCTTAATTTTGCCTTTATTATCATGTGAGCCACATATATCATCATCAAAAATTTCATAAATAACCCATATATCATAAAATAAATGGGTTTCATTTCATAATCACAACGTTTTAAAAACCGCTTTAAAGACATGATCTTTACGTCACATTAAAACCCACAAAAAGGAAGGTGGGTCTCATGTATGTAAATCCCAGAATTTAGAATAGAACATTTTGGTATATATGTGAATACCCATTTAGAAGAAGGAGCTTTGAGTATTCACTTAATAATATAAAAGAACTTTAGAAAAAGAGAGAGACATTTTGAGACCGAAATTCTGCAGCATAACAGCTATGTTATGAGGTTTTAGAAGACATTAAAAAGAGAGGGAAATGGGTCAAACATTCATAAATGACCCATAAAACAGTAGATGGACAGAATAATAAGGATACATGATCATGGTAATGAAATTTCAAGGACATACAATTTTAAATGAAAAACATGGAAGGAAGACAAAAATTAGATTTCTCTTATGAAAGTTCGGTAGCCTAACGGCGTTACTTAAACTTCAACAAAAATGATTTGAAAAGATCAAATAGGGTCTCTCATCATGTGAACATAAGAGTTCAGTATGATAGATATAGAGATAATTCCCCAACATAATTAAAAAGGAACCTGAAAGACTTGACATGAAAGTAGAACTTTGAAAAGAATGAGAAGGGTGAAAGAACCCCCTAAACAATTCGGCAGCCTAACGACGCCACTTAAAACTTCAAAATAATGAATTGAAGAGATCAAATGGGGTCTCTCATCATATGAACATAAGACTCTAGTAGGATAGATACAGAGATCATACCCCAACATAACAAAAAGGAACTTGAAATAATTGACATGAAAGTAGAACTTCAAAACGAGAAGGGTGAAGAACCACTTAAAAATTTGACAGCCTAACGGCGCCACTTAAAACATCAAAATACTGAATTGAAGAGATCAAATGGGGTCTCTCATCATATGATCATAAAATATCAGTATGATAAATTTAGAGATCATACCCCAATATAATAAAAATGAACATGAAATACTTTACATGAAAATAGATCTTGAAAAATGAGAAGGGAGAGAGAATCCGTTACAAAAATTTCGGCAGCCTAACGGCGCCACGTAAAACATCATAAAACGAAATAATGAGAGTAAGAGGGGATCTATAATTATATGAACATGAAAATGGTAGTAATAGGAGTATAGAAGAACCTCCTCCAACATAAGAACATGGAGCATAAAAGGAATGACATAAAAGAGATTACTTGAAATGAAAGAGAGAGGTCGGATCCCTTACCTTAAAATGTTACTCTTAAACCTCAATGTATGGGACCTTGAGGGCTTGGGGGCACCTTGGGAGGACTCCTTGGGAGGTAATGAGACCATAAATTCGTTAGGGAAGAGTGGGGAGTCGAATGGATGAGAGGAGGGCTTGGTATTTAGAGGGAAAGTGAGGGGACAAGGCATTAATGGCCAAGGGACACCTCAAAAGTGGTTTTCTCAAAAGCATGGGCCCTCCCATGGTACTTCCCATAAAGTATGGAAACATGGGGACCCCCACACAATAATTCACCACCCTTGGCCGGCCAACCCTTAAAAAATCTCATGACATCATCATGACATAGTTATGATGTCATTAAACATACCGAAACCCTAAAACTGTATTTTCACTATTCACTGAAAATTCAAATTTCTCAGAAAGATCCCAAAATTTCACCTTAATCTAATATCAATGCTCTGATTTCAAAAATGAACTCCATTTTATAAAAATAATTTTCTAAATATTTTTAAATTTATTTTTTAAATAAATACGCTATTCACCGAAAATTCATTTTTTTCAGAAAAAACCACAAAAATTACCATAACATAATATCAGTGCTCTGAGTTCAAAAATGAAATCAATTTTATAAAAATAATTTTCTAAATATTTTTAATTTAATTTTTAATTAAAAAAACACTATTCACCTAAAAAAACTAATACTTGAATAATAATTTATGAAACCGTTATTTAACCATTTTATTTAATCACATTACTTAATCAAGGTGCCTAGATTATTTTAAAACTTTCTTTAAGTGAGATTACTAATCCATTTGGTCATATTACTAATCCTAATCATAAAATCACTACTCATAATTTACTTTTCATCAAAAATCAAGTTGATCTTATTAGACTCCAAATTTTTTACTGAACAAAATTGTAGAAGACCATTTTTTGAAAATCATTACACATTTTTAATTATTTAAGGTTTACATGAACATTTTTAAAATAACCTTTTTCTAAAATTCATCAAAAATATGCATACTATATTTATCCTGTCATTTGAAAATTCATAACTTCATCATAAGAAGAAATCCCAATTTTTATTTAAAACAAAGGATTACACAAGGTAGTTACGGTCTCCTTACATAACCTCTTATCACACCAGCATGGGACTTAAGTTTAAGGTGTGCTAAGGTGAGAGAGTCTGAGGGAGGCTCGGCCAACATTGCCCGAGTAGTAATTTCAATCAGTTTGAACTTCTTGCGAAGGAGATTCCATTATAGCTTCACATGATGAAGTTCGGCTTGGGTTTGGTCCAGAGAAATTCCCAATGGTGCTACCTCCTTCCCAAGTTCTGTTAGATGGGCTTCGATCAGTCTAAGACTACTAGGTGAGGCCATCAAATCTTCTTTCTATAATAATTAACCAAGATTACTTGTATTTAGAGACAATAATCAAAACATTTTGTTCACAGCGGTAATATTGACCGATGGTCATATAACAGTCAAAACCCACTGGTCTCATTTTAATTATAATCATTTTTATCAAATAAAACATTTTTGTTGAGTATAAAAATAGAATAAAATAACACATGAAATTAGGAAACAAGATTTATTCAAAATTTCGTGTCGTTACATCTAACCCCTTAATCACACCTCTCAAGCCACTTGTCTTCTACATCCTATACTCCAATAATCTTCCAACATCCCTATCTTCCTCACAGATGCCTTACCATATGTAGAAGGAAATTCAAGAAATCATTTTAGCTCAAATAAAAGGGGGTTACACGTTTTAAGAGCTAACGTTTTCTCTAATGTTCCTTTCTATTATTTTACTTCTTCACTCCCTATTCTATTCTCATTATTTGATAACATAAAAACAATAGTATCCTAAATATAAAATTATGTTTTCATGAGATTTATTCTAACTACACATACACACAGCTCCATCTAATTGATACGATCATACTGTTTCTATAGACGATGAACTATTGTCTCACGAAATGATGATTGTTCAATTATATCCCACCACAACTAATAGTGACTATTATGATGGTAATATATTTATATATGATATATATTATATTTATATTGTAATTATTCTTCTATAATTTCTTTACAACATACCATTATGATTTTCATTATGTGTAAACATGGTAATTTCGTTTGAGAAAGTGTGGACTACCACCCCCTTGAAGTGATATGACTCATCCATTCTATACACGGACGTATAAGATGGAATTAATGAACTTATGTAACATATATAAAATATTATTTTATACTATATTAATAATATACTTATGTATCATTATGTTTTAATTCCTTTAAATATGAAATAAAAATGAATTTATAGTATATGCTTACGTACGACTTACCTTCTCCATGAATGGTTCATTTATTTTCTTATATCAAAATGTTATAGAATATTATAAATAAATATATACCAGATATATGTGATATATTTTAATTATATTCTTGAGATGATGGAATTTTGACCACATGGACAAATTGTTATTATAATAAGATCAATTTTAACTCATGTATCCAACATTGACAAAATGACTAATATTAACTTAAATAATTAGTTAATTTTTATAACATGGTAATAAGTGATGTAAAAGGGATAATAAACTTGAAAAAGGTTCTGAAGTAAGTACATATTAACTTAATTTTATTATCCTGACAATTAAAGATTGAACGAGTCATGTCAGACATGAGGTAAGGGACTACGTTTCAATCTCTATTCATTGAGGCATATTTTGATAATATACACCTCATTATTTTACACAGTGTATAATAAACCAATTTTAATTTTAATTAAATTCAAAGGAAATATTATTTCTAAAAATATTTTTAATAAAAAATAAAAGTAATGATTTTAGTATTTGTGGCGACAAAGACCTCTCTGCCGCCATAAACATTTTTTGGCTTCCTCTATAAGACTTAATGTTTTTAAATGGAAAAGAAATCCCTTATTCACATTTATAATGTTATTGTATTGAAAATAGTTTTTGAAATGGATTTATTATTTCAATATCTTGAAATGATTTCCTATGATTTCAGATGAAATTTTATTAGTGAAATATAGACATTTGCAGTATCTTATGTTTTATGAATATATAATGGTACATGGATAATTGAAGGGTGGTTACGTGATAATCCAATGACAGGAAGATACATGATAAACCAAATAATGTGTGGTTCCATGATTAACCACGGAGTGGTTGTTACGTTATATCCTCCAATTCATTGGGTATGGAATTCGTCTGTATAGCTATTCCATTTAGTGATATGTGTGGAAGTTGACTATATGGTTATTCCATTCATGTATATTTATATCCCAGGCTTCCTTATATACTATCTGTTGCTTTCTGTGGACTATATGGAAATATTTTGGTTACAAAAAAGGTATGAAATGGGATTATATACAGTGAAGTGTTTTTGATACTTCGTTATGCTGAAAAGTATCACTTTATGATAACGTATTCATGGTTTACATGTTGTTTCGAAAAACTAACATCTTTCCTTCATTATGTATCCCTTACATATATTTTTATGCTAATCCCATGTTTTTGAAATGTTTTTACATGACTTAAATATGACTATGGTCAACTATGGGATCAAGGGAAATAAATTTTATCTAAAACATATAAATAATCATGTTTTGTTTGTGTTTTTGTTTTATGAAAAAAATAGATAGAGAGTAGAAGTGTCTACTTATAATATTCAAGTTTTTATGTATAAGTTATTACCTAATTATCTAAATCTATAAACCTGAAAAGATACTCAATGTGAGTAATTAACTTAATTAAATATTAAGTAATGTTTAGGGTAAGGGCCTTATAGGTTAGGTGCATCTTATTGAATAAAAATTAGTGGAAATGGGTGTCGATATTCAAGATGCAATCGTTTCATGTGAATGATCATAGTGAAATTATAGAATCATAATGATCCTATAAAACGATTCATAAATTTTTTTAATATGACTAAAAGTGGTCTCAATTAATTTTTAAATCCAAATGGAAATATGATTTTTTATTAAAACATATCCTAGCATTAGTAATTGGAAATCAAAAGTCACGAGATAACGAAAATTATTGAATAAAGAGGAGAAAGAGAGGATCCAATAAACAATATCGGTATAGTAACAACTTATGAAAATCATATAATGGGAGTGAATAAATGATATCTAATTGTTAGGAAATAAAATTTATAGTATATAGATATTTATAATATCATGAAACAATATCAAATTTGGAATCAATATGTAAAAATATAAAGATTGTGGTTGATTTGATTGAAGAGAGAGAAAGGTCCCTTGCAATTTTTCAATATAGTAATGGAAGAAGTAAATTCTAAAATTAGAGGAGATAAATTATCATTAATTATTAAGAAATAAATTTTAAATTATAGGGATATTTATAAATTCTTGATAACATATCCAATTCAGATTCATAAGACTGAATATAACAAAGTTCTTAAGTTAAATAATCGATTGAGTTGTCTCGTACAAAATTTTGATATAGTAACGTCATTGGTGAAAACTATAATGAAAACGAGGTAAATGGTATTCAAATATTGGGAAATCATTTAGAAATTATATAGATACTTATAATTTCATTACAACAAATCTAATTGAAATTCATTACGACAAATACAAATAAAGGCCTTAAATTGAAAAGAAGAGAGGGAAGTCCCTTGCCTTTGGAGGGTGATTCCCAACGTTTGGGAGGATCTTATTGAGAGACTGGGGATCATTGGGAGGGCTTTAGAGATGGGATATAAGAGTATGGTCATGTAACAATTTTTTATTTAATATGAATGGGGACTTGTGTTGGTGTATATTAGAATAAAGAGTGGAGTTATTTATTATTTCTCTATTATATGTATTAGACTCTATAAAATAAATCAATAAAAATATCAAACCATCCTAATATTCTTTCCATGTTTCTTCTAAAAATGGATTTTTTAAAATTATATTTTAATTCCAAGAGTCCAATAAAATAAAATAATACATTGTTTGATGCTTAAAGGATTCATTTTTATAAAGAGATGAATTTAAAAAACTAAAATATAATATATGTTTTATAGGATTTGTAAAGGATTTAATAAATTAAAAAATATCATGGAAAAATTATTTTAAATGGTAAAAATAAATTTCATTATGGATACCTTTTATTGAATTTATTATATTTATCTCAAGGTTAAAGAATATCATAATACACATCGTATTTTATACATTATTTATTTTTACACAATCAATCGATAGTCTCTGAAAATTTTGAAAACTTCACCATTGGATAATTTTAATATGATCATTAAAAATATGTGTTCATTTTTTCCAAATAATTTTCTATATTTTATAATTCTCATATTTAACATAAAAATCAACATTTAATAAGAAATATAATTTTATGAAAATTATATTTTTGAACCCTAATAATTACTATATTTGACTTCATATAAAATATATTATAATTTAAATTAAAAAAATAATTTAAAAGAATAATTTTTTAAATTATTCAGAATATTCATGAATTTATAAATATGAATTTCTTAATTGAAATTTCATCTTAAAAAAAATTAAAATTTTAGATTTATCCTATCCAAATGTAATTTTTATCAAAATAATTTTTAAATTTTTTATTAATAATAGACAAATAATATAATCTGTATTATATTGAAATTGAAAAATACCTCTTCATACTATTTAAATTACACTATTTCTAGTATTTTTAAATTATTTTTACCCTTAATTTCCCAATTTTTTTATCGAGGTAATAAATATTTAATATTGTAACCATTGAAATTTTCCCAAAATTATGTTACACTTATTACCTATTATTAATTTTTTTATTAAAAATATGGAATTTATTTTTTCAATATCATTTGAAAATGGAAGATGAATTTAATTAAATATAAAACCTAGAAGAGTTATGGAAAGCATTTTTTCTGAAAAAAAAACATTTTTGAAGGAATGAAATGTTTTTGCCTTATCTTTATTACTCATATTATTAATTATAAGAATTTTGATTCATAATGATATATATATTATACATATATTAATTTTATATAGTTTCCCATTATGGTGTTTTTTTAATTGACTAAAATGAATAAAAATTATACATTTTAAAAAGAGTTTTCAAAAAAAGTATTTTTCAAGCATAAAAAAAACATATACTACAATCTACAACAAAGATGATTTAATTTTAATTAATTGGATTAAATATCAATAAAATAAATATTATTGTTTAAAAAACAATTATATAAATCATTATATTTTGAATTTAATTTATTTTTCAAAATTAATTAATGTTTTACAAAAAACAATATTTTCGTACTATTCACTAAATATTAAATAATTTCCACAGACTACAAAAAATTTACCCATAGCTAATATTTATTTTTTGAATAAAAAAGTTGTGTAAATTTCATAAAATAAATTTTATAAATTTATTATAAAATAATTATAATACTATCTCAAATTTTTATATAAAATTATTTTCTAAAAAACTATATTTTCTGTTGAATAAAATGGAATTACTATAAATTGATAAATTATTTACTAAGAAATTATAAATATATTTATGTTGAATAGGATATATATATATATATATATATATCATAATTTAGTTTACCACATTCATATCCACAAATATAATGGAGATATTATAAATGTCACATTTAAATAATCATTGTTTGTTTGGGTTCAGTTTTGCATATCGCATATGCTATCAAACAAAATTCAGCTTCTAAAATACATGTAGTTACTGATTGTGAAGTTGCAGCCTCAATTATTGGAATATATCTAAAAAAATATATTTTTTTAATACTTCATCAATTTGATATATCATTGATATATATTCCATCAATATATATATACTAGTAATATTCAATTTTATAAATGAAAACATAATACCAATATATTTTGATCTTAACTATTGAAAATGATTTTTGAAAATATTATTTTATCTCTAATTATATAAAAGTATCTTCTATGGTTCTCAAACTTCACCATAAGAAATTCTAGCTTTACATTAATCCATAAAATTGGAGTATAATTTGTCATTGGTGGGGTATATTATGATTTTTTTCTGCCGTGTTATTGATATTTAATTATTATCATACCAAGTCACAAAACATTCTACCAAGAAAAATGTTCCACTCATAGTTCATTTTTTGAAATTTCAAACTCTAGTGTACTCATCACAAGTATAATGATGAAATTTCATATTATAAATTCTATTGTATAATAATAAATTGTAAGTTATTATTTGATAAAATATCGAAATTATCTTTGATTCTATTATGTGAGATTCCATAAAATCACTACGATCACTTCAGTAAAAATTCACGAGATTAACTATATAAGATCTTCAAGTTGTAAACACTTCTCATAAAAATTCAAAAATATTTTTGATTCCCACTTATCTAAAATTTTGGTGTACTCATCTTCATATAAAATAAAATATTACTAGGAAGGTTTTTTTATTACTCCATAAAAAATATGTAAAAATTCCCTATTATATTTTCTTATAGATAGAAAATTGAATTTTTTTATTTGTTAATCATTTATGACTTTTAATAAAGATAATTATCCCAATATTAACATTTAAAACAAAATTTAAATTTACATAGAATATTATTCAAATAAACGTATACATCATGCAATAAAATTATATAATCCACATAAACAATAAAAATTAGGATTTCATAGTTATCATATTTCACTTATAAGTTCATATCGACCATTCGATTAGTAAAATTCATAATTTTCCTACAATATTCTTGTTTATAATACCATGTACCTGGGTCTTATTTCAACAAATACAATGATTTATTTAATTTATAAACATATATTCCATTTTTATCATGATGAAACCCATAAGTTTTCTCAATGTAAAATTATTATTTAATATTACCTTTTATAAAATTGAATTTAAATTCATCTACTAATCTTTTTAATTTCAATGTGCATCCACTTTTAGAAATATTATCATTATTTCAAATCATACCACATGGGAAATGGTTTCTTCAAAATCCAAACATTCCACCTGTTCTGGTCATTTAAAGAAAATTTGTGTATTGTTTAATGAAACCACTCCATGTTTATTTAACATATTTATGTATATCAATTTTTTTCTAAAATCATCTTTTTTTATAGACGTGGAATAGGTTCCTTGAATTTTTTTATCAATATGATCCAATTATTTACCCATATCATCAAACCATTCATTTTATTCATTTTGTTCTGAAATATATATTGGTTAAATTTATGAAATGAGAAATGTATGATTTACTAATATCAATCATCTTTTGAAAATTGTATCTTTTCGATTTCCAGTAATATTTCCAGTCTCAACCTATTTTTTTAATGTTTGAAATTTAATTTTTTCCCACCCAACATATCATTCCTCAACACAAGACTCATCTATTTTATGATATATCCAGTTTGAAATTTTTTCACTTTCATTATCAGGCTCTAGCTTTTCATCCTAAACAATATTAATATCGTTTTTTTGTAATTTTTATTTTCAACTACATTCACATTCTAAGAATCCACCAAAGTTGGTAAATGTTCATCCTAACACTTGTAACATCTTCCATTGGGTTAATATCCCATGAAAATTCCTTCTTCATAATTAGCATAATTTTTTTAAGATTCATATTATTTATTTTTACTTAACTTTGTCTAGAAAGAGATTTGAATTATTTCAATGACTGTTATAAAACATTTCTTCTGAAATATTTTAGTATTGGGACCTCAATAAACATCAATTTTTTACATTTAACATAGTACTAACAACCTCTCTCTAGTAAAAAAATATCGAATGTATTATTCTAAATTTATTTTTCCAATTTCCACCAAACATATATTTTTCCTTTGAAAAACTCTAAATTTTTTAGGGTTAAATGAGAACAACACTGCTTTTTGGATCCATTACATCTCATATAACATTCAATTTCATTTCATGTGAACTATGTACCATTATTAATTCTCAACATCTTTATATAAATCCCAATTTCTCTCAAAATGTATTTATTAAAAAAATTAACATGTTAATATCCTTGGAATTGTGTTCCATAATCATAATTTTGGTCCTCTGAGTGAAACCATACTTGAAATAAATAATGTAAAAACCCACTTTTTTATTGTTTTCTCATCGAGCCATAATGATATGAATGAATAAGTTCATGAATTTTTGTAGACTGAATCAAAATATTCATAATAAATTGACTATTTATTTTACCCATCATAAAAGTTAATAAATTATAATTTTCAAATCTTTTCAATGATATAAAATTATATATATAATCAAATTTAGAACATTTTTTTACATTTCTACCTAAGGTCCCCATGTATTCGATGCCACAACATTCATTAACCGTTGAACATATAATACATGAGTTATCAAGTTTTTAACATGAATTATATTTCTTATTGTTATGTCTACTCTCATGGAAACATTACCATCTTCCACACTTTTAATAATACAAGAATATGATTTTAATATAACTTGATTTCCATCATATCAATGTTGACTTACAATATATTCAATTTGTTTTATCATATCATCAAATATAACATCATCATAATTCAGAGTTACTATTCATACTTTATTCCTTCAAATTCGATTGATTTTTAATGAATTATCATTACTATAGGTAATATATCCTCCATAATGGATTTTAAAATTGATAAATAACTTTAAATAGACAATCATGTGTGGTGAACAACCACAATCAAATATCTAGGCTTTTTTTCTTCTTTTTTACATGTTTTAAGTTTTTTATAAATAAAAAATATATTCCCTCATTTTTTTCATTCTAGCTTCCAGGTATTTTTCAGAAATGAACTTTTCCCCTGACGTTTTTTCATAAATTCTTAAAAAATGTGGCTAACCTAGTCACATCTTCAATATACATCTTCCAGACAAACTTCCATCCATCCAAAGTAAAATTATTTTATTATGGTTACCTTAGGAAAAATAATATATGTCGTAGAAATATATATTAATAATTCCCTAAATAATACAGACACATAAGATTTACACATTCATGGGATAGGAAACCGTGCATGAAGAAAACATAGTATATTTATATTGAGTAAATTTTAATGCATGTAATTAATCCACCTTATTCCCATCACAGAACGTGTTTATGTAATATGTGTGTCTGATGATCCTCTTACACTATGAAATATTGTATATAATGGTCCAATGATTATAGAGGATTTTTAAGGGACTCAATAATCATTGATGAATCCATTTCAATGGATTTAAGTGGGATATTATGATCAAAGTACACCTAAAGGTCGTCAAGAGAAGACCTAACCTCTAGCATGAACGAATCTCTAATCCCATAGATGCTTCTCAAAGAAATAATAATTTAACCCCACACATCATGGAACACCCCACCTCCTCCCATGAATTATGTAGGACATGATTCATTGGTGTTGATTTTGTATGAATTTAGGGGATTCCTTCAAGGATCCCATTTTCCAAAGGGAGACATCCTTTGTCTAAGAGGATGATAATTCTTTCTTATTATCATAAGCCTTAGAGAGGGAGCCTGGTGTCCATCCAAAATATAGATCATAGGTTAGCCTATAGAAACTGAGTATAGACATGGAAGTAAAGGCATGGGAAAGTGGTATTCTCTTATTTCACTTTGTTCCTAGAAATACATGAGAACTAGTATCTAGCTGAATAGAAAACCATCACTGCCTTTCTCCCAATAGAATTTATCTCCTCTCCATTAAACTCACTCTAAATAAAAAAGGCCATGGTTTCCACCTAATCTCAAAATAGAAAAGTTTCACCCATACCCTCTCTCACCACATATGCCCATCCTCCAAAAAATAGATGATCCGCCATTTCTTCACTAAGGGAGAAAAAAAAGGATATTTCAAAAAAATATAAATACCTCTTATTCAAATCACATATTTAGTGGAAAATAGTGTTATTAAAAATACACCAGATAGGGTGATTCTATTTACCAATAATTTCAATACACCTTATTATTTCTCCCATATCACACTGCCATTGGATTTTGTAGAAAGAATGTCAATATTCATTTACCAAGAAAGAAACTGTTGAATAATCTATGAAGATAATCAAATATGATCCAAAAAATGTATGTATGGATTAAAAAAAGAGAATATAATGATAATATAATATAGACACAATGAATTATGGATTAATGGAGGACTATGAAAGAATTATATCATAAGTTGGAAAGCTCCCAAATACCATTGGATCACCCACCTAATTATGTATCTATAAATTAATTTCTCCATGACCAATGATCAAACTAGATTGGTTTTTATTTTCCGAAAGGTGGAAAAAAAGATTCCACCAAAGGAGATTAATTCACCCCTTTAGAGACTCAATAATTCTATAATATTTTCCTTATATGTAATTTCCATCATTTTATGTTTTATGATAGATAATTTTTTTATTCCACTATTTCTTCTACCATGATCTTCTCTTCTTCTAGAAACATTAAATTTCTCCAATAATTATATGATATATTCCCATAAATTACACAACACAAAATGAATCCATCAAATCATGGTTTTATTTTTAAATATGATATTTCTATGTAAGAGTATTTTAATTGTTTTAAAAAAATAAAATTTTAAATTTCTTCAATTCATGTCACAACCTTCTTTTGGGTGTAATTTTCAAATTTTTTGATTTGGAAAAATTCTTACATCTTTCATCAATCCATAATTTCTCATCTCTTATAATAATACTAGATATGTTTCCTGTAATTATATGATATATTACCATAAATTACATAACACAGAAGAATCCAACAAATCATGGTTATGTTTTGAAATATGATCTTTATATTATGAATTTTCTCAAGGTTTATAAAAAATTTCATTTTAAGTTTCCTTATGCATGTCACATCCTTTTTTGAGGGTAATTTTCAATTTTTTTGATTTAGTTGAATTCTTAAATCTTTTATCTATCCATGACTACCCAACTCATCTATTAATACTAAAAATGTTACAATAATTAAATGAACTTCATAGTTTAGTGGGTGAAGATTTTATTTTATTCTTAGAGTGATGTTTGTCAATGGCTTTATATGATTATTATTTTACATATGAATCCTTTATGAAATTTTCATTCACCATTGTTATTATAAATTAAGCTTCAAAGAGTTTTGAATAATTTTTTTAACTTCATATTTATTAACTAATAATATTACTAATGTCTTCAGCCATATTTCATTATTTAACAATACTCAATATTTTTTTGGACTACTAGTTGTGTTATTGTTGTTATTAGTGACATATTTTCACTCTTAAAAAACATTCCACCCTAATTACTAATAATTATTATTTTTATCTTGAATGTTCTATATTAATCAAGACATTAAAAAGTTCTAATTTGGGACAATACACTCAATAACATTCTTCACCTCTTTCTACATAATTATTTAATACATCTTCTATTTTCTCAACATTTCCAATGATGCTGCTAAATATTTTCAGACATTCATCTTCAGATGAGTCAATCTCATCAAAGTTATATTCTATATTCTTACATTATGTAATTATTCTATTTCCATTAATCATATTTTCTCTTCTAATTTTTTTATTTTATTTCATGGAAGTTATGTCAAATTTATTATACTGATGATTTTCTTCAAAGAAATATTTGAATTCAAAGAAATTCATTTTGGGAGATTTTATAGAAAAATTTTCAAATCCCCCACAATAAAAACATTTTATTGGATGTTTTCTTCAAAAATTTATTCTTATACATTAATAGATTTTCAAGATAAGAGATATGATTTTTATTTCATTCAACTCATAATCTAATATATCATAAAAATCCAAAGGATTTTCATCTCCAACATCTTGAATTTTCATCTTTCTTAAATCCTCTATAACCATTTCATATTTATGATATTTTTGAACATAAAATACTTTCTCATTTAATAAGATAAAATAATTTTATATAGTATATTAATAGATAAATTATATTTATCTTCTAATGCATAGATTTAAGGATCAAAACAATATGTATAATTTCTCATGTGTTTCTTCATAATATTAGAATATTTTATGACATATCCAATCAATTATTTTAAACAAATTCACTCACTTTGGGAAATACTCATAAAATGTTTCTTCATATCTCATTCTCAGGTCCTTGAAATTATTACCCTTGTTTTTAATATTTTCTTCCTTAAATTTTTATTCTAATTTAGAATACATTCGTAATTTTCACACATAATTGTTACTATTTTGAGACCCATCACCTTCACATAAACATTTCATAATAGATATATAAGAATTGAATTTCTGGATATTTAGTAAACATTAATATTTCTTTTTTTATCTCACTTCATATGGAAATATTTTTAAATGTGTTGAAACAATGTTATAGTAGCATCAACAACTTCCAGGATAAGAGATATAACATAATGATTCATCATGTTTTTTCAACCATAATAGTTTTTCATAATATATAGGAATTACTCTATTAGTGATAGAATTTAGATTATCCATGATTGGGATAGAACATGGGAACCTACCTCTAATACCAATTGATGTTCCAAGTGATCAAAAAAATGATAAGGTAGGGGGGTTGAATCAATTGTTTTATTTTTATAAATTTCAAATTTTGTAAATTAATCTCGTAAAAAAAGTATGATTTTTTCCTTATATCCTTTTATTCAACAAAATTGCTTGAAAAATATAAATGTAAATAATGAACTGACAATTTACAATGTTCACCCTCTCTGTGAGAACTAATATCCATGACATGGCCTATATCACGGGACTATAGAAATCAAAAATTATGAAAAATTTAATAAAACATGTGTCATCTCATGTTTGACTCAATATTATCTCCTGGAAAAAATGATTACACTCTCTCCCATAACATTAAAAAATTCAAACAGACTTTTCTCTATAATAATATTTAAGAACATTAAAAAAATAAAAAAGATACATCTAGAAACCAATTTCTTATCAGAATCTATATATCCTACTAGTGCCTGGTGGCCTATGTCTAGTATCTTTAGAATGATAGGCTCGATATGAAGGAAACCTTCTCAATATGTACCTATAAAAATATATCTGGTCATCCTGTTATATAAAAAATTTCTTCTCATACTTATTCATAATTATTTACTCATATCATATTACTCTGGTAAGTTAAAATATTATTATCCAATTAATGTAATCAAAATTATGTTTTTAAACCTCCTATGACTTAAAATATTCAGTACATCAGCTTTTTTTATAAATATAAATAAACATAAGTTTTGATTTACCTTGAGCTTATATTTATAGATTCTCTAGTAAATAATTTCAATTGAAACCAATTTTATTTCCCAGTCACTCAAATTCTGAAACCCCAAACATCACAATTATTTAAGATTCTTCTTGAATGGTTCAAACCATATCAACTCTTCTAGTGTCTTCTCAATACATCAGGATTATTTTCTAATTTATTAAATTAAAAAAAATTGAAAAAACATGAAATAATAATACATTAGTTCCTAAATGGTTTTCTATAAACTCAATATTTTTTTAGTATTCTTTTACAATTTTAAATATAGAAAATTGAGTGAATAAAATTAATGGTTCATAGACATATCAATATTACATGAATATGAACTCTGAACATGATTTTTTAATGAATTTATATCCAAGATAATATCATTGTAGTTATCTATTTATCATTCTAGTTCTCTTGACCCAAAAGAAATTACTCAGTTCTTTTTCCATTGATATATTGAAAAAATATAAAAAGGATATCTCACTCTAATCCTCCAAGACTACTGAATATTATTTGCAAAATCATTGGAAGTTTAAAACACCTGAGTTAATTGTGACAAATTTTAATGAAAATATAGTATTTCTAATATTTCATAGTTCATCTTCTCTTTAGTTTGAGCATACTATGTTTAATAAAACTCTGTATCAAATTAAATATCAATGTCAAAATCTAATATGATGGATTGGAATTAAATAGATTGTATATATCTTTCACATTTATCAAAATTGTATATTCATGGAAATCAAAACACTTATTATCTTATGAAAAATTAATTGATTAAAGTTCTTTATTCGATACCTTGAATCAAAACATCACTTTATATAAACTTAGCAACTAGATTCGGTCTGATCCAATCTATCTGATAGAAAACATCATCTATTATATCTGTAAATAAGTTATTCATTTAGTCAACTTCTAAGGTGTTGAAAATTCATTCTTCCTCAAATATCAATATATGACATCTTTATTATCTTCATAAATTGACAACATTAAAAAAAACTCTGATCATATGAATTGAAAATCTTGAATTTTAAAAAATAAAACATCTATTGATTTGTGTCTCATGAACTTCATCAGATGGACCATGTTTGATCAATAACATTTCATTTACTCAAACTTCATCAAAATAAAAATCATTGAATTTAACAAAATCTTTATCCTAAAATCCCAATTCCAAGAAACATTGACAAGGGAACTACAACCTATCCCTTTCTCCCACAACTTATATATTGTTAATTATCATGCGGTTCTTAACCATAAGCTTAAAAATTTATTATATAAATTATTTTGGAATTTTCTACAACATCCCACATTCATATTTCCTAGAAAAAAATAAATATTTCTCAATAAAATTTCTATTAAAATATAATATTCCAACAAGATATATTTATCATAAATTTCATCTTCATACAGACATGGTATATCAATGTAAACTCTCGTTTGATGAGCGTTGTCTCAGGGGTCATCCAATGTATTTACTGACCAGAAAAATTGGAAAAAACATTCATCATTATAAAATATATAAAATGCACCAAAAAAAGATATATACTTCCATCAACACTTTTTTCACATAATTTCTAGTAATCAAAATATTTTCGAAATGTTTTTTCAACAAAAAAATGCTTGTAAAAAAAGACATTAAACTGTATCTTCAAAAAATTAATAAAATAAGCTTATAACAATTATTATTTACTTTATAAATAATCATTTATTTTATTAAATCCCAAAACCACTTTTATATAATGTTTAACTTTAAATTATAACATAAAACATATTTATTAAAGGAGGAATTATATTTTCCAACACATGTTCATAAGACCTAACTTTTAAATTGCATTTATATTAACTTCATTAAATTATAGAATAACATTATTATATCTAGAATTATTAACATCATCAAATAATTCAACAAAAATAGTTTTAAATTTTAATATAAATGTTTTTATGTGAAATATAAATATTATTATCATTAATAATGATATTTTTCACCCTATTTGTAATTATTACATATATATTTAATTATTTTTAATTATAAATGTAAAAATAAATTTCCAACAAGTAATCGAAAAAATTCAAAAATATAGACCTTATAATATCTTAATATTTACTCCTCAATAGTTCATTTTTGTAAGACCACATTCAACACTAAATTTCTAGAAATCTCTTTTATAAATTTCATAATAATAAAAAAATGTTAAAATAAACACCAAATTAATTTGAGATATTGACAACATATCATTTAAAAATAATTTATTTTCAATGAAATTTTGTAATATTCTACACAATAACTGAAAATATATATTCTTATCAGAATAGAAGAGAGAAAAGAAATTTAAACATTTTATTTTGTAAACATCATCACAAACCATCAAACCATATAGAAAACATATATCATACCATCATAATGAAAATTTAATTATTATATCAAAAAGCAGAAAAAAAAGATTTGAGAAATAAATAGAGTTATAGGAGGATGTTATGAAGAGTCTTGGATGTGAAAATAAAATAATAATATTTATCTCATGTATGAAATTATAATATAAATATTAAATTTCAAGATTATGAATAGAAAAAACATGTCCTAAAAATATTGTTCTAAATAGACACATTATTCGAAATCCCACATCTAACATCTGATGTCCACTTAATATTATTGTTGTTTTTCAATGATATATCAGTGGATTTCTAGAGGCTACTGAGTCTTTTCCCTTGCTAATAGACTTGTTTTAGTACCAACGTCATTCCATATGACCTACTATTGTAATCTCTATTTAAACTAAGTAGTGAAAATCCTCCCATCCTCCTTATTTCTATTTCCAAAAAACATAAAACATAATATATAAAATTAAATTGAAAATATAACACTTAAACCCAATTCAAACAAAAAATTTCATTATTTTATACTAACTCTTCACCTGGATACATTTTGTCCTTAATATGCATCACTAAGAATCTCCAAAGAATAATTATAGCCACTTAGATATGATATTAGATTCATGTTCCCAATTCATCTCCAATGTGTTTTAATACAACCATAATATACATACATGTGGAAAAACTTTTCCATCTAGTGTATTTTCATATTTATTAATGAAATATACACAGTAATGGATGCATTTTTTTCAAACTACATATCATTATAGTGAATCTTATGGGGAATATAGAGTTCATAAATCCATGATTGTGACTTATAATAAATATCATGATATCCAAAAAACTATACGGTAGTATTAAATTGTAGGTAATTACATGAAGCAATCCAAAATCAGTAATTTCTTTATGATATGATAATACAAATACCCTTCATTCCCAAATAGTGATTTCCCTATTAAGGTGATACATGAATAAAAACATTATCCTTAACAATAATCACATGAATTTGATAACTTCTATTGTTGGAATATTTTTTTCACTCTAAGAAGTATTTATACTCTTACTATAAAAAATGTAATTTATCCATGGTTATATAGTGAATATTTTCAAAAATATCACTAAAAACATATAAATTTAATTTGATGATTGGTTTAGCCTTGTTTTTTCTTTCAGTATTAATTTCCTTCTTTCATGGATATTTCCAATGGGTGTTCAAAAAAATATCCATTTTTTATTAAGGGTTATTTTTATATTTTTCTATCATTTAATGATTTAATATTATCAATTTAATAATTAATAGTTTATAAATAATATTTATAGAATTAAATGATTAATTTTTACTAATAATACAACATATTATTATGTTTGACATTTAAAATACTAATACCTATTTATTAATTATAAGTAATTTAATTTTAATTATCTATTGTTTTTATTTAATATTAAATACTGCAATAACTATTCTAAACGAATATTTATTTTTGAAGGGTGTGGCCTACCCTTGTTGACTCGGTGGGGTATATATTGTTCTATTTTACTATCAACTTTGAGTTCATAATAATTTATTAATTATTTTATATCAATAAAAAGTTCAAAGAACATTATAATAAATTAATAACTATTAGGGAATAATTGATAATTACTATTAAATAATTAATCTTAGGGGTTTATATATTTTTTGAAATTAGTAATTAATTATTTATTAAAATTGAATAATTATTTTCATTTTTAACTATTATTCTGAATCTCCTTTTTTTATTTATGCTCTTGGGTATGGGATTTATTATCATCAAACTTATCCTCTTTGATTAATTATAAATAATATTTTTTAATTATTTTATATTATATATATATATATTATTATTTATAAATCTATATATTAATACATATTCATAAATAAATATCTATAAAATAAAAAATAAAATTTCTTAATTATATATACTTTCACTGATATAATTTAATTTAATTAGTAATAAATAATTTAAAAAAATGTATATAATATATATATGTTTATAATTAATTATAAATTAGTGATATTATTTTATATATTTAAAAGAAAAATATAATATAATTTTAATGATTTTATTAATTTATATACATATATAATATTATTATTATTTATTATTTACATATACATATGTTTATACATATTTTAATAATTCTCATTCTCTGTGTGTTAATTAATGTAATGAAAAAAGAACTAAACTTGTTAGTCATACAAGATAATGAGGGAACATGATTGTGGTCTTATAAAAAATTCTATAAAAACTAGAGATGCGATGAAATAATTGAAATAGATGAAATATTATGGGATGTGACAAGAACTGGTAAACCAGTTCTTGAGTTGTTTGATATATCAAAAAAGACCCAATGACCTAGAACACATGACATGTTATAGTATAATATAACTGAATAAGAGTGTAAATTAAATAATGGATCTCTAAAACAATACATGATATGTAATGACCCTAATATTTATTAATGAAAATTATTATTGGTCTGATTAAATTTCTTAATAGGTAAAATGGTTATGTAAAACAAATGTACTTCCTTGTTTTTCTGTTTTTGTGTTTTAAAATAACTTTAAAAATTGTTACCATTGTGAATATAACCATTTCATAGTGATCCCATGATTAGTATAAATATAGGGCTTTATTAAATACAATTTACCCGGACAAAGGAATTGATAACCTCATCTAGTAGATTTTCTCCATACGAAGCCCATTTTTTGGAGCTCAGAAAAGAGGTAGCATAACTGGGCTTTCCTTTTGACCATACCCATGTTGATCTTCAACACGTTAAGTGTGAACAGAACCACCTACAGGGGAAGTGGATGTTTATAGAGAATACCACATGAGTAATGTTATCTGAGCCAACCCAAGAGTCCCTCACCATTTTTGACCTTACCCTTAGGTCTTATGTCGGTTTTATAAGGGGTTATGTAACATGACCTCAATACTATGGTTATGTATATTATTTTTGTATAAAAAATATACATTCATTTTATTATTGTCACTTTGTAAATGTTTTTTCAGTACAAATAGTATTTTTAGTTAATATTCAAATTCAATTCAAAAATCTATTTTGATGAATTAATGAAAATTTTATTGAAATAAAATTTTAATGAAATATTATTACTAAATTATTTTTTATTGAATATAAATGATCTTATATTTTTATGAATATAATCGAAATTTATATTACGGATTGAACACATTATTTATCAAAACACATGAATTTTTTTATAAATGTCAGTTTTTATATTAAAAGATAAAATTCACATATTTATAAAAAAAATTGAATAAAATGAATATTATTTTTGGATTCAGGATGTCGAAAATATCTAACTATGAGTTTTTCATAATTTTCTAAGACAGTAATTTTTTTTGGGTGAAAATTAAATTTCGTTAAAATATATAATATGTTTTATGACATCATAATGACCAAATAGTGATGTAATAAAATTCATTAAATGTGTTGTTCAGTCAATATATATTTTTCCATTAATATAACATTATTATAGGATTGTTTTATATATTTTACAATACTTTAGTGGACCCTCCCAGACATATAAAAACATTTTAACATTTTAAAATGATTTCCTTGAGAGTGTAACTCACCTCCACAAAAGAAAGAATAATATTTTATTATTTAATTCCATTTTTCGTCAAAAATAATGTTTCCTACTCCAATTTAGAAAAAAATCAATGGAGAACCCATTGGTTAGTTTGTGGTTTTCATTAGTTTAATGTGTACTATCCAAAACCTAAATAATAAAGAATTCCCTCTCTATTCCTATTTAAACCCTCTCAATATCCCATTCCTCTTATCTCAAACCATTTGGAGCACAACCAACCAATTACCTTCTCTCTCTAGAATACCCCCATGGATCTATAATCTCCTGAGAAGCCTGTCTCAAGCCTACCCCAAGCCTTTGGGTACACACTTCCATGTAAGAGATTTCTTCCTTTCTCATTGTGTCAAAATTTCATTAAAATTTTATACCCTTTTCCTTTAAATTAAAAATGTTGGGGTATAATTTCTCACCTCCCCCATACTTCACAACTCATGTTATAATGATGATAAATCTCTTTATATCTCATTAATTCCTCCCATGCACATCTATTACCATGTTGAAATTCCATTAATAATTTCTATCTTCTCATTTTCATTCAAGAATTTCTTTTATATTATGCATATAAACTACTTTACGTATATTCAGACATGTAACTATATGAACCCCCCCTTATAGTACATTTTATAAACATATGACGAGATACCCATTTCCCTCTCATAAACCATTTTTATGAATTCTTATGTCATATCGTTATGGTGCCGAAATTGCATTGCGATTCTCCAAGCAAAAGACTTTGTGTAGTGAATACCATGAAAATTTCACTATCACTGGTATTAACATTAATACACATTTTTCTATTGATTATAGAGTTTCATTTATGAATTCTATAATCTTTTTTTTGGAATAAATGATGATGTTAAATGAATCCATGTTTTATTGTCTTTATGGAATATATACATGAAATTAAATGATTAACAAGGGTGTGCCCTGATAGTGCTCCACTGTATTAGGTAAAGAATAGAATCATGATACGCCATATATAATAGGGTTTTACTATTGATAATTCATGATAAATGAGGTTTTACTCATGCTCCATGTTCAATGAGCCTTGGATAATGCTAATATCATGTTGAATGTTGTTTCTAAATTTCCATGTTTTGGTAATCATGATATATCATGCCTTAATATTCATGTTTCTCTTAGGCTCCATTGATTTGCCTATTTCCTAATATGTATTGTATTTTTGGGCCATGACTTGTTTACCCCCTTACTAATATTTATATCAAACCCTTTTCTAATGTATTTCCTCATGTTATTCCATGTAATGCTAAGTACGAAAGAATGTTGTGCTCATGTAAAAGAATTTTTCAATAAAGAAGTTGTGTTTATGTTCTACGTTGTTATGTAATATTGCTAATTTCAAAATATAGTAGACCTCTCGATCCTTGGAGTTGTGTTAAGTTCATGTTTATGTAATAAATCATGTTTATGTATGTAATAAAGAGAAGGGTTTTTATAGTTGTTGTTAGAGGATAAGTTATGTTATTTTTGGGATTAGGATTAGAAAACCCTTTTTAAATCCTTAGGGATAAGACTAAGTATAATAAAAATTACATATATTTCAATGAGTTTATAGTTAGTGGTTTATCAGGAATACACATCCTTGTCTAGATGCAGACAAGTAGAGATAGCTCTGGCACATATGTATGTATGGGTAAAACCTGAATATATTGCTTTAAGCTATACTTGAAAGGGAATTAGTGCACAAAAACAGGATATTCAGTACTCTTGTTTGCATCACTCCCACAAGATATGCTTTGGTAAATTAATGATCTTAGTATAAACCATTATTAAGGGTTAAAATTACTCTAAAAATATATTTTGGGATGTAGATCATGGATAACATATATTGAAGCCAATAAATTCATATGTTAAGGAAATAAATGTAATTTATAAGTTATTCATTTTAGTCTTTGGATTCCCCATTTATGGGTAACCCCTATCATTCATTTTATTCCAGCCAATGGTTGGTAATAGGAGGACTCGATCAAACAACTAATGCGATGATCAATGTGTTGACTCTTCTAATTACATGTCCAATCCAATGGGAGCCATAATCGCAATCTATGTCAGGATACTCTCTCAGTTAACTCAATTTTTTAATAGAAACATGGGTGAAGATGAGATTTTAACCCCCCTAAGAAGGGTTAAGCTAAAATCAAGAGCATCATGAGGCAAAGGACACATACATTTAATGGATCATCTGATCCCTTAATCACTGAATAATGGATCAACTCCATTAAAATGACATTCACCATCATTCAATGTTTCGAAAAAGAAATGATTAATCTTTCTATTTATTATATAGAGGGTAAAGTTGATTAATAGTGGACATAGATCAATAATAGTAAGCCTAAGAAAGAGAATTAGGCATTTTGAAGGGTAGGATTACCGAATTTGTTTTCAATAAATATTTTACTCGCACCATGAAACTTAAGATGGAATGGGGATTCTTTTCCCTCATGCAAAAAAGATGAGTAATCCATTGCAACATATGAGGAAAACATCACACGGCATGAACGATACACCTTTGGCTTTTTCGTTACCCCTTCATGAAATTTTGAACGCTTCTTTGGTGGGATAAAACCTAGCCGATGAAAATCCCAGTGATCTGTGACATTGATAGCTTAGAGGAAATTTCCTGATGTGCACTCAATTTCGAAATGGAGTTCGGAGAATCTCAGAGGTATCATGGGATAAGAAGCATAAGGTAGAAATTAATTCTGGAAGTTTGATAGATAAATCCAACTATGCTAATAAATTCTATCACCCCACCTGCCAGTGGTGTTGAAATAAGCACCCTAGAAATTGCCTAAATGGGGCAAGGAACTGCTTTAGGTGTGGAAGAGAAGAGGAAATGTAAATTAAATACTGACAAGAAAAACCTGCTGCTGCGATGGAGGATAGAGAATCACTGTTCGAACCTCAACGCATTTTACACTACTTCAACTACAATAAACTAAGGCACTTTATAAACATGTGTCCCGAGCCATGGTTTTTAAGAGGTAACCAACAACCACAAAGGTAGTAAGGGTGTTCTTTTTCTATCCCTACTATCGAAGATGACCCTGACAACGATGTGGTGATAGGTACACTGGTAATTCATTCAAGAATAGTGAATATAATTTTTTATTCAAGTTATAAACATTATTTTATATCCCGAATGATTAGAAGAACAATGCCAATAGCACCACAAATCGTGGAAGTAGAGATGTCGGTGAGAACAAAAAATGTTGAAATCATTGAATCCCATGAATATAACTCCTCACATGTCACAATCTGTGGATTAAACTTCCCAATGAACCTCATCATACTCCCTCTTGTGTAATTTAATTCCATTCTTGGAATGGATTGTCTTTTCCAATATAGATCCAACATAAATTGTCCTAAAAGGGAAATCTCTCTCTATATGGTGAATTGACCCCCAATTCTATACAAGTGATAGGATGAGTATTAATCATATTTAGAACCATTATCAAATGAATGGATATTACGACCCTTCGAGCTTGCGTATATTTCTCATATGATTGAGTCTATGGAAGCAACTATCCGGGAATACATGCCTATTGTGAGGGAATTCACTGAAATTTTTCCTGAGAAATTTCATGGTCTTCCTCCTAGAAGAGATGTTGAATTCTCGATTTTTCTTCTACGTGGGGCATTGCCAATATCCCAGACGTCATATAGAATATATCTTGTAGATATTGAGGTGATAAAGGATCAACTATAGGATATTCAAGATTAAGAGTTTATACACCCATGTGCTTAACCATGGGGTTTACTAGTCATCTTTGTCAAAAATAAGGATGGGTCAATGTGCCTTTGCATTGATTATCGCGAGCTCAAAAACATCACAATAAAAAACATATATCCTATTACTGAATTTATGACTTGTTCAATCAGCTATATGGTGCAAAATACTTCTCCAAGGTGGATTTGAGGTTGCGATATTACCAATTAAGGGTAGAGAAAGAGGATATCCCCAATACATGATTTTGTACAAGGTACATGAATTGTGAATTCGTAGTTTTGCCTTTCGAACTCACGAATTCTCTGGAAATAATCGTGAAAATAATAAATAGAGTTTTTTAGATTACCTTGACAAATTTTTTGTTAGTATTTATATAATATATTCTAATATACACCAAAACCATGGTGGATCATGAGGAGTGTCAATGCACTCTTCTAGATACCTTGACAAAGGAGATACTCTATGCGTAGTAAATTGAGTGTGATTTATAGATTAATGAAGTCTCATTCATGGGTCATATCATCAAAAGAAATAAGATATCTATTGATTCCTCCAATATAGATGCAATTGAGGGATGGTTGAGGCCAAAATCAGTAACATATATCAGTAGCTTCCATGGGTTAGTAGGATATTATAACCGATTTGTGAGAAATTTACTATGATTATAAAACCCTACTACCAAGCTAACTCAGTAGGGAGTCAAATATTCTTGGAGTGATGAATTTGATGATAACATAATGGAGTTGAAAGGAGGCTTATCAATGCGCCAGTGCTCAAATTACCCAAATGTGGAGATCGTTTTGTGGTATTCTGTGATGCCTCCAAAAAAGACATGGGCAGTGTATTAATAAAAATGATAAAGTCGTTTCCTATGCTTCAAGGTAATTGAATGATCATGATAATAACTATAGAAAACATTATCTGTAAATAGATATAGTCATAGTTTCATAAAATATTTAGTGACATCACCTATTTGGTGTGAATTGAAAAATATATACGGGCCAAAAATGACTCAAATATATATTTACACAAAAATAATTTAATATACGCCAATGAAGATGTTTTGAGCTGATAAATTTCTATGACCACTCATTGCATTACAACCCTTGGAAGGAAAACAAGGTAGCCGATGATCTAATTAGAAAGGACTCATCAATGCTATCATTGATTTGAATCGTAAAGTATCCAATCTTCTCAGATATGATGAAGATGGAAATGTGAATCATAAATAAGGAGAAATCCACAATCCTTTCACAAATTACTTCTCAACTATATTTTATAGAATTTTTATAGGATGCTCAAAAGGATGATATGGGAATTCAGAAGAAATTAAAAACTATAAAAAAGGGAAATCTGTAGAGTTCAAAGTTTATGAATAATGAATTATGAAATTTGGGACAATATTAAGTGTTCCATAAATTCCAAAGATAAAGAATGAAATTTTTGACGGTGCACATAGTTCAAATTTATCCATCCACCCAAGAAACAAAATGAAGTATTGAGATATTATAGAACATTATTGACTGGATAACATTAAGACGGATATCACCGAGTATACATAAATGTGGATCGTATGTTAGAAAGTAAAGGTTGCAAGTTTGAAGTCTATGTGGATGATGGAACCATGAACTCTACCAACATTAAAATGGTATAACATGGTAAGAACCCAGAACTTCTTTTCATCTATATTTTTGATTTTTCTAGAGTTTTTGAGAAAAGAGGAGTTTATGGAGATTTTTGTAGTACACACCGTGTACTTTATGAGTACACGCAATGTAATACCTTGCTACAAGAGGCCGTGTGTGGCCATGTCTGGGCCACACACAAGTCCATGAGGGGTTATTTGGAGGCTGTATAAAGAGGAGTACGAAAAATCCCAGTAAACGCTGTGTACATTCTTTATTTTCATTAAACGGATCGGGGTTGCGCCTGACGGACATAACTCACTTTTTCTAGGTCGTCTTCGTCCGAGAGAACCCGTACGACCGTAGAACTTTTCCAAGCCCCCGAGCCTCTGTCCTTTCTCCAAATCGACCGTCGTCGATTGCGTTGGAACTGTAGTGGTAAACTCTTCCTTCTACTAGAGATTTGTTGTCTAATTCCTCCTATTTCTCAAGTTATTGTGGGTTGAACGTTTCTTGCATTTTCATTTATCTATGATGTTATAAATAGATTCAAGACTCGTGGTTTGCATATATTGATCTCTTAGAATCAAGGTATGTGGTTTGTGCTTTTACATTAGAAGTCTTTGAGTTTTATGTGAATTTTCCACCAATAACCTTAAACGGGGTATTGTGTGTTTACTATTTTTTCTCTTTTATTTTCCCGTCTTTCTTGTATGACTGTGTAGAGATAATTTAGTTGTGTATGAAGATAATTGTTATGCTTCAATGTTTTTCCCATTCCTTGTTCTATTTACGACATTTTGGTCTTGTTCATCCTTTGGCCGTTATACCAGTTTTTAAAGGACTTGTGGCCGTAGGATGGAGTGTTGTTCTCTAACATGCTTGTTATGCTATAGACTGGTCAGCCAAGTATCTCTATAAGTTTACATTGGCTTTATAGAATTATTATAAACTCACTGGCACGAGACCGTGAGGACTTGGTGTTATAGACTATAAGTGTATAGACCGAGTGAGCTTCCTCAGAGAGTCTTCGACATTATAGAGTATAGGGGATAGACCGACAGAGCTTCCTAGAGAGTCTTGGACATTATAGACTACAAAAGGGTAGACCTAGTGAGCTTCCTCAAGTATTCTTGAGCATTATAGACTACAGGAGGATAGACCGAGTGACATTCCATAGAGAGTCTTGTTTTTTTTGAATTTCCTTAAACCATTATAGGCTATTGGAGGAATTGACCGAGTGAGCTTCCTCAGAGAGTCTATGATAGACCTTAGGCTATAAGAGAAATTGATCGAGTGAGCTTTCTCAGAGATTCTCTAGACCATGGAGATATAAGGGGATTATACTGCGTGATCTTCCTCAGAGAGTCCCTCACTACCTTAGACTATATGGGGAATTTAATGAGCGTGCTTCCTCAGAGAGTCTTATAAATTCGTTTGACCAAACCAGAGGGGTTATGCTGAGTGTACTACCCAGAGGGTTGTTGCTACATCTTGGATAGAACCAAAGGGGATGGATATGAGTACTTCTTAGAGGGATTTCTTGTTTTTGGTTAGCTATTTGTTTCAATGCTGCTTGTTGGTCTGTGGATCATTTACTATTGTGTACTATCCTATTCACTGCTTACTGTTTACTATTTTCTGTACTTTACCTGCCATATGCTCACTGACTCTTAGGCAGAGATATTTGGGTGGTTGCCTATTGGGATTTAGTATCACACCCTACTTGGGAAATGCTTTTGGGCCCAAACAGATTATATTACTGCAGGTATAAACATGGGAAAGCACCCTTCAAATTCAGTTACTTGATTGCATTAGAGAAGGAGAGCATGGGACCAAGCTGAGGCATGTGATGCTGAGGAGTTTCCTATCTTTTTTTATTTAGTACTTTGGATTAGTATTGTATTCAGCATTGTGACTTGTTTGGATGATTTCCTTGACATATGTATCATGCATCATTTCATATATACACGTGTTCTCTAGTTGTCTATTGTTTTAGTCTTCTGCTGTTTACTGTTGTTGGATATTTACTGCTTCCACTATTGTATGTGTTGTTTACTTCTGTTTTGTACTCTGCCAATGAGGGCATAGTTTCCCCACTATCAAACACAAGGCCCTCACTGCTAGTCAGCAGCCTCCAGTGTTTGGGAAAATGTGCTTGAGGCCATGTGACCAACTGGGTATGGGGCGCCTCTGGGTGGTGTCCAGAACCGGGATGCTACAAAGTGGTATCAGAGGAATTCTTTTCTCTTGAATTACTGTTTGGAGCCTATATCCAGGGATAGGAAGGAACATTTACTTGGTAATATGTTGTGCCTGGGAGCAACTAACACGTGTATAGGGAAAATCCATGCATCCTTATTTATTGCAGTTTTACTGGTTTTCAGTTTTACAGTTGATTTGATTTCACCGTTAGGTGATTCACATGCCTTGTGTTGTTACCATTGTTGTTATTTATGTTCTATTTCTGTTGCAACCCGATGAAATGAGGGTATTCCATCTCATGAATCATATAGGCACTTGTTAGAAATCGCATACCATGCATTCTTGTCATGCCATCTAGGATGCATTAGAGATTTCATGTTGTTTTGATAGACATTGTGTAGATTATTCATGCTATTGTGATATATGTCTGATAGAATCTCTGTTATTTGATAGAGAATTTGTTTGTATAGTAATTTGCTTAAATGGATGCAAAACATTTGTTTCTGAGCTGTTATGGTCCCTCATGGACCAGAATTTGGTGGATCATTTCCTGGTTTCCTTGTTATAACTTTTATAAGATTCCAAGCTTTGATTCGCGGGGAGTATGGGTCCTCACGGATCATAATTTGGAACCTTAACTCTTGTTTTCTGTGTTTTCTGGGCTTCAGAGAAGTTTCTGAGCTACTGCCCAGAAAATCCCAGAATACATAGCGTGTACTTTATTCCTACACTCTATGTAGTATTTAAACCGTGTCATTGACTGTGTGGGAAGAAACAAGAGGTTGTGACAAATCTTCAGGAACACTCCATGTATGGTACGTAAACACAGTGTTGTAGTGACCGTGTGTCTACTCGTACGGCTAATGACACGGATGGATGGAACCTTGACTTCACATGCCATGTCCTATTATTACATTCCATGAAATGTAACATATATACTCGACCCTGTCATGAACAACACGGGTTTTGGAAAACATTCAAGTACATGTCGTGCTCTCAGGGAGCACCCTGTGTAAAGTGAACATTGTAGCCGATCATGTAACTAACAACACATGTCGTTGAAACCGTGTTTAGAACACGTTGTGTCCTTCTTGAACATTCTATGTAGTCTAGGATTATGATTACCATGTGGGTTAGTCATGAAAGGATACTCGGGTAGGGGAATAGAGTTTAAGTACATGTCGTGTGTGGGTACAACACGCCGTGTGGTTGGGGCGTTACATGACCAGTTTTGGAAGATGTACACACCCATGTGAATGGCTTAAAAGAACACACTGTGTAGTTTTTATACATGTCGTGTAGTCATGTTTTGTAAAACATGGGTGTTTCCTTCTCCTGTTCCTACCTTTTACTCTTTTGTTCTCAGTCTTTGATAATCCTAATCTTAGGTGTGCTTTTGAACTATCAGAGTAATGCCACCGAGACGTCCTCCAGTAGTACGTCAGCTTCTAGATGGTTATCAGACACCGGATATGGCTGATCAGGGACCTCCTGCAGAACCTTTTGTTGTGCCAGTATTGGCACCTGCATTTATACCTGTTGCAGGCGCCGATTTGCAGTTTAGGGAAGACTTTTTGAGGATGATGTAGACCTTTCAGGGAGCGCTACCTCTTTCCCTGTCGATGGCAGAGTTGGAACTGGTTTTCCAACAGCAGCATCCTCCTACTTTCTCAGGGAATGGAGGACCTCAGGCTGTAGAGTCATGGCTAGAGGCCACACTATCAAATTTTGACCATTTGGAGATACCTCCATAGAAGAGGGTGAAGCTTGCTACCTATATTCTATGAGACTCCACCAAGATATGGTGGGAGGTGATCTCGTAGTCAGGGTGCTAGCAAAGTCTTACTTGGGATGTGTTTCAGTGCATCTTCTACGATTACATCTACCCGGAGACCTTGAGGGCTGATAGAGCCCAAGAGTTTATGAGTCTGTATCAGGGCACTCTTTCTGTTATATATTACTTGTCTCCCTTTATCGAGATGTAGTGTTTCACTCCGATTCTAGCAGGTTATGAGTTGTTCCTTGCATGGACAATCGAGGATGGTCTGAGGCATGACATCTGCTTGCAGGTGAACATCTTCAGGTTAACTTTGATATCATCTATAGTCAACCAGGTGCTGATCAAAGAGCGCAATCTGAGGGATTCTGGAGTAGTGAGCCAGGGCGGTACGACATCCAGAGTCAGTATTCCTCCTACTGATAGCAGGAAGTGCCGCAGGGAGTCTACTCGAGGAGATCATAGTAGGCAGAATGTATCTTCGGGCAGCCAGGTAGTATGCTACCAGTGCGGGAGGAGCAGGCATACTAGGCCTCAGTTCCAGAGAGAACCGATGGAGTGCCGATCATGTGGAAAGATGGTCCATCATTATAATTTTTTTCAGATCTTCTCACCTACACCTAGTGGTAGGGGTTCTTCTATGACCCTCGTTTAGGACATGCATCTCTTGTTTCTCAACAGTCTGGGAACTGGAGTTCGTCTGCTATTCGGGCCGAGTTAGAGGTCACGTCAGTGGTGGTCAGTCACCAGGTTACCAGTGACAACAAGGTAGATCAACTCAGAGTGGTCAGCCAGGGGTGCAGGGCCGTGGTACCAGCCAGACATTCACAGTAGAGCCGACCCATCTGCAGCAGGATCCTAGACCTTCTACAGTTTGAGGTACAATCATAGTAGCCTCATTTTTATCTTTATCACTTTTCAATACCGGTGCTATGCATAACTTTATCTCTATTGTGGTTGTGGAGAGCCTTGGGCTTTGCATCTTTTCCTTTTTCGATACTTTTAGTCAAGACAAACTGTTGGGGACTAGAGCGGTTAGTGTAAATCAGTGCATAGAGTGCACTCTTGAGGTTGCAGGGTGTCACTTTTATGGGACCTCTATGTCCTAGAGATGATGAGCTATTATTTCATTCTCATAATGAACTAGTTAGTTCCATTCCATGAAGTCTTCGATTTCTATCACCGTAGGGTGGATTTCATATCACCAGAGGGTGGATCCTTTATTCATAGAGGTGATTGGGATGTCCAGGCAAGTCGAGAAGGACCCAAGAATCATGGGATAGGGTGAGTTATAGCCCATATTTCCAGTCATTATCTAGATGATCAGGGGATTTCACAGTTAAACATTCCTCTAGTGGTGGATCGTTTCAGAGATGTCTTTACAGAGGACTTTTCAGGATTGCCTCTAGAGCGTGAGGTAGACTTATTGATTATGCTCATGCCAGGAGTGGCACCTATGTACATTCCTCCTTATAGGATGACTATAGATGAGTTACAGGAGCTGAAGAAACAGTTGGAGGAGTTATAGGAAGAGGGTTTCATCCGAACTAATACTTCACCATGGGGTTCACCTGTCATGTTTGCGAGTAAGGCATACGGAAGCCTCAGGCTTTGTGTGGATTATTGGAAGCTACAGCATTTGATGGTAAACAACCAATATCCCATGCCAAGGATCGATGATCTCTTTGATCAGCATTGAGGAGCCCAATTGTTCTTGAAGATCGACTTGAGATCCAGTTATCATTAGTTGGGCGTTAGACCATCTGATATACCTCTTACAGCTTTCCAGAGCAGGTATGGTCTATACGAGTTTTTGGTTATGTCGTTCGGTCTCACAAACGCGCCTGTAGTTCTCATGGAAATGATGAACCGAGTATTCCATCCGTACTTGGATTCCATTTTGGTGGGTTTCTTGGATGACATCATGGTGTACTCTCACAATCGACACTACCATGCTACCCATCTTGAGATCGTTATGAGTACACTGAGAGAGCATTAGTTATATGCTATGATCTTGAAATGACACTTTTGGATGGATCAAATTCACTTACTAGGTTATGTTATCTCAGAGAAAAGTGTATCAGTAGACCCATAGAAAGTGAGAGATGTAGTTTCATGGGAGCAACTGAAGAACGTCTTTGAGGTGTGGAGTTTTCTAGGGATGGCTGGATACTATATGCATTTATTATAAGACTTTTCAAGCCTAGAAGCACTGCCGACAGGTCTGACCAATAAAGGGAAAAAGTTCTTATGGTCAGATTCCTGTGAGCCAGCCTTTCAGGAGTTGAAAGGGAGGCTGACATCAGCACTGATACTTGTATTTCCAGAGCTGGTCAAGAGCTATACGGTATACTACGATTCTTCAGGTATCCGGCTGGGAGTTGTGCTTATGCAGGGAGATGGAGTCGTTGCGTACGGGTCTCGACAGTTGAGGCCACACGAGAAGAATTACCCGATGCATGACCTGTAGTTGGAAGTTGTTGTTCATGCCTTATGCTTCTGGAGATATTACCTTCTACGAGAGAAATTTGTGGTGTTTACCGACCAAAACAGTCTCAAGTACATCTTCACTCAGTGTGATCTGAATTTGAGATAGTGTAGGTGGGTCGAGTATCTTTAGTCCTTCGAATTTGAGCTTTTCTATACGTCGGTAAAGGGAAACATAGTGGCTGATGCATTGAGCTAGAGAACTCAGATACCAGAAGTTCAGGAGGCCAGCAGAGAGTGGAAGCTTATGGATCTGTTCTCTAATATGCATTTGGAGGTGAACGATAGATAGGGGTAGACCATTCTATCTTATGTACCTGTTACCTCTACACTTCTTGATCTGGTATGGATGTGGCATCTATCAGACTTAGAAGGCCTGGTCCAGTGGGAGGGTGTGTCAGGAGGGGACCCTCTTCATTGATATACAGTGGTCAAGGATGAGATCTTGTGTTTCGAGGGATGCGTATGGGTGCCAGTAGACATATGAGAGGAGATAATGCGGTATTTTCATTCCCCAGTTTGGGCAATTCATCCTGGCGTCACCAAGATGTATCGTGATCGACACCTCCAGTATTGGAGGCCGGATATGATTAGAGATGTTGATGTTTTTTTCATGAGGTGTTACACTAGTCAGTAGGTGAAAGTGGAGCATCTGCAACCAGCAGGTCTTTTTCAACAGTTACCCATTCCAGAGTGGAAGTGGAACGATGTTGCGATAGAATTTGTGACTGGTTTTTTGAGGTCTCCTCAAGGGAATTATGATTTTCGGTTAGTCACCGACAGGCTTACGAAGTTTTCTCACTTCTTGCCAATCAGGGAGAATTTCATTGTTGACTAGATGGGATAGTTTTACATATGAGAGATTGTACATCTACATGGAGTTCCACACTTCATTCTTTCAGACAGAGATGCGCATTTTACTTCTCAGTTCTGGCAGGGGATTCAGAAAGCTTTGGGTACACAGGTACTTATGAGTACAACATATCATCCCCAGACAGATGGCCAATCTGAGCATACGATTCAGGTGCATGAGGATATGCTTCAATCTTTCATTCTGGAGTTTGGAGGTTCGTGGGAGAATAATATACCTCTTGTGGAATTCTCCTACAACAATAGTTTTTAGGCGAGTATTCAGATGGCACCTTAGGAGGCTTTGTACGGTAGGCTATGCTGATCACCATTGTGTTGGCTGGAGGTAGGAGAGGTAGCTTTGCTGGGACCACATATTGTTCAGGATACCTCAAAGAAGATAGAGTTGATTCTGAAGTGGATGGCTATGGAACAGTCTTGACTAAAGTCTTATGTTGATCATTGGAGATGACCTCTGGAGTATGAGGTCGGGGATCATGTTTTCCTACGTGTCGCACTGAGGTTGGGACGTAAAAGGATTCAGAGACAGGGTAAGCTTTCACCACAGTATGTCGGGCCGTTTAAGGTGTCGGAGAGAGTTTGGCGGGTTGCCTATCAGTTTCATTTTCCTTAGAGGTACCGTGCTATGCATGAGATCTTCCATGTTTCTCAACTTTGATGTTGCTTTTCGACCCGTCTCATGTATTTCAACCTAAAGAGGTTGAAATCGAAGCAGATGCATCGTTTGAGGAGCATCCTATCTGGATTGTCGATCATAGTACGAAGGTTACCCATGGCCGGCCTGTTTCTCTGGTATGGGTGCTATGGCAGCAGGGGCGAGTATAGGACGAGACATGGTAGAGGGAGGTCGATGTACGATTGAAGTGGCCGGAGCTATTCGATGTTTCTTCTTCTATGCCACTCTAGGGAAATTTGTGGATGAATTTTTTTTAAGGGGAGAAGTTTTTAAGAACCAAGACCTTATTTTCAGGTATGTTTTTTATTTTTATCGAGGTTTTGAAAAAGTAGAGTTTCTGGAAAATGTTTAAAGTACATGTTGTGTATTCCTTTGCTGCGTGAGGCCGTGTGTGGTAGTGTCCAGGCCACACACATGGCCATGTGGGGTTGAAGTGGAGGCTACTTAAAGCGGAGAATGGAAAATCTTAGAACACACAGTGCACTCCAAAAGTACACACTGTGTACTTTATTTTTTTCATTAAACGGATCGGGGTCACGCCTGACAGACAGAACTCACTTCTTCTAGGTCGTCTTCGTCCGATAGAACCCATAAAACCAGAGAACTTCTCTGAGCCCCCGAGCCACTGTCCGTTTTTCAAATCAACTGCTGTCAATTGCGTTGGAACTGTAGAGGTATGCTCTTCCTCCTCCAAGATATCGGTTTTCCAATTCCTTCTCTTTCTCATGTTATCTTGGGTTGAAAATTTTGTGAACTTTTGTAGATCTACGATGTTATAAGGAGATTCAAGCCATGTGGTTCATGTATATTGATCTCCTAGAATCAAGGTAGGAGGTTTGTGCCTTTATATTCTAAGTCTTTTAGTTTTATGTGTATTTTTAACCAATACCATTGAACGGTGTATTTCCTATTTACTCTTTTGCCCTTGTTGTTTCCCTACCTTACTTGTATGCCTCTATAGAGGTAATTTGGATATTTATGAGGATAATTTATATGATTGGATGTTTTTCCCATTCCTTATTCTGTTTACGACCATTTGGTCTTGTTTAGCCTTTATCTGTTATACCTGATTTTCCATGCCTTGTGACCGTAGGATTGATTGATGTTCTCTGAAATGCTTGTTATGGTGTAGAATGGTTATCCAGGTAGCTCTGTAGGTTTACATTGGCCTTATAGCATTATTATGCACTGACTGGCACGGGACTGTGAGAACCTGGTGCTATAGTCTATAAGGGGATTGACCGAGTGAGCTTCCTCAGGGAGTCTTGGACATTATAGAATATATGGGATAGACCGAGAGAGCTTTCCAGAGAGTCTTGGACATTATAGACTACAGGAGGGTAGAATAGGTGAGCTTCATCAGAGAGTCCTGGGCATTATATACTACACAAGGATAGACCGAGTGAGCTACCTCAGAGAGTCTTGTTTAGTTTGAATTTCCTTAAACCATTCCAGGCTATAAGAGGAATTGATTGAGTGAGCTTCCTCAGAGAGTCTTTGATAGAACTGAGGATATCAGAGGAATTGACCAAGTGAGTTTACTCAGAGCATCTCTAGAACTTGGGGCTATAATGGTATTAGACCGTGTGATCTTCCTTAGAGAGTTCCTGACTACCTTAGACTATAAGGGGAATTCACTGAGAAAGCTTCCTCAGAGATTCCAATAAATTAGTATGACCAAACTAGAGGGGTTAGGCTGAGAGTACTTCCCAGAGGGTTGTTGGTACTTCTTGGATAAGACCAGAGGGGATGACTGTGAGTACTTCCCAGAGGGATTTTCTATTTGTGGTTAGCTATTTTCTTCACTGCTGCTTTTTGATCTATGGATCATTTATTGATATGTATTATCCTGTTCACTTCTTACTATTTACTGTTTACTATACTTTACCTACCATATGCTCACTGACTGTTAGGAACAGATCATAGGGTTGATGCCTATTGGGATTTAGTCTCACCCCCTGTTTGAGTCATGATTTTGGGCCTAAACAGATTATATTGCTGCAGGTATAGACAACGGAAGGTGCCCTTCGACTTCAGGTACTTGATTGCATTGGAACAGGAGTGCATGGGACTAAGTCGAGGCTTGCGATGCTGAGGAGTTTAATATCTTTTTTTCTTTTGTACTTTGTTTTAGTATTGTATTCATCATTTTGACTTGTTTGGCTTCTTTCCTAGACATATGTATCATGCATCATTTCATATATACATGTGCGCTCCAGTTTTCTATTGTTTTAGTCTTCCGCAGTTTACTATTTATGGATATTTACTACTTCCGCTATTGTTTGTGTATCTTACTTCTACAGTGTACTCCGCCAATGAGGGAATAGTTTATCCACTATCAAACCCAAGGCCCTCACTTCTCCTCGGTATCATCTGGAGTTTGGGAAAAGGCGCTTGAGTCCATGTGACAAACCGGGTACGGGGAGCCTCTGGTTGGCTTCTGGAACCGGGACATTACAAACATCACCATGGAATTTTTCACCAAACATCTGAAGACATCCAAAGGTGTCATTGCTCTATGGGTCATTGTGGATCGTATTACGAAGACTGAACACTTTATTGAAATTTAGGAGGATTTCAAATTGGATAAAATAGCTCGGATATAGATCAGAGAGGTGTTAAGGATTCATGATGTACCACTATATATTTTATATGATTGATATCCAAGATTCACCTCAATGTTCTAGAAAAGTCCCCAACATGCTCTGAATACTGAGAGGATCTTCAGTACAACTTATCATCCTCAAACTAATGTCCAATCAGATCGGACTATCCGAAATAGTGGGTAACATGTTTAGAGCATTCACAATGGACTTCAAAGGATTATGTGTCAACATATTTCTCTGGTTGAGTTCTCTTACCAAAACAGTTTCCACTCAAGCATCCAAATAGTTCCTAATGAAGCCCTTTTGGGATGAGGTGCAGAACACCAACTTGTTGGTAAGATATTGGAGATCGAAAACGCCTAGATCCCGAAATGGTTGAGGAAATGTTATAGAATGTGAAGACCATCCAACGGAACATTAAATATTCTCAGAGTCAACAAAAGATATGTGCTGATAATGATCGATGAGACATAGAGTTGGATTTTGGAGATGTTTTATTCCTCCGCATATCATTGTGGGAGTGATTTATGATATTTGGGAAGAAGGGAAATCTTATTCCAAAGTACGTCGACCCTTTTGAGATCGTTGATCGCATTGTAGTAGTTTCATCTCGACTTGCACTCCCACTTAACATATCTTAAGTACATGATGTATTCCAAGTATCACTCTTGAAGATGTACATACCTGACACATTGCATGTACTGAATCCAGAGGAGGTATGATGGGAGAATGGCCTCTCATATGAAGGTAATTCAACGAATATCATAGATCATAGTGAAAAGGTTCTACGAAATAAGGCAATGTCCCTCAATAATCTATTTTGGCAAAACAAAATTTTTGGAGAAAAAACCTGGGAATCAGAGGAAGTGATGAAGCAGAGTTACCCTCATCTATTTTAGTATGGGGAATGGTAATTTTGATGGAGAAATTTATTAAGGGGGGGAATATTTTAATGTCCGAAACTTTTATTAATGAAAATTCTTCTTTATCTGATCAAATGTATTACTATGTAAAATGGTTATGTAAAACATATGTACTTACTTGGTTTTATGTTATTGGATTTTTAAATAGCATTAAAAATTATTTCCATTTCTAATATTGTCGTTGAACTATGATCCCATGATTAGTATAAATATTGGGCTTTAACAAAATCCAATTAAATCAGCCAAGTGAAGTGATTACCTCATCTAGTATAATTGCTACATACGAAGCCCATTTGTCAAAGCTCAGAAACGAGGTAACATAATTGGGATTTCCTCTTGATCATGACCAAGACAAGCTTCAACACATTGATATTGAACAAAACCGCTTATAAGAGAAGTGTGAGTTAATAGAGATTACCACTTGAGCGATGTTATCTGAGCCACCCCAAGAGTTTGTCACCTTCGTACAACATACCATTAGCTCTTATGTCAGTGTTATAAGGGATTATAAAACAATACCAGATCACTATGGTTATTCTCATTATTTTTTTATAATGAATATACATTCATTTTATTATTGTTACATTGTAAATGTTTTTTAAAGAACAAATAGTATTTTTAGTTAATATTAAAATTCATTTTAGAAATCTATTTTGATGAATTAATGTATTTTTTTATTAAATTATATTTTATCAAAATATTATTAATAAATTAATTTTTATTAAATATAAATGATCGTATAATTTTTATGAATACTATTGAAATTTTCATTCACATTGGATAACTATTTTTGTCAAAACCCATTAATTTTTTATAAATATTGGGTTTTATATTAAAAGTGAAAGTTTACATATTTAGAAAATTATTTATATAAAATGAATATTATATTTCGATTCAAGAGGTTAAAATTATCTAATGGTTATCTATTCATAATGTTCTGAGATAGTTGAATTTTTGAGTAAAAATTTAATACTGTATAAATATAAATTGTGTTTTATGACATCATAATGAGCCATTAGTTATGTAATAAAATAATAAAAATTTTCTTTTTGGACAATATATTTTTTACCTAGAAAATAATTTGATTTTACGTTTTTTTAATTTACAAAGCTTTAGTGGACCCTCAAGGACTTATAAAAACATTTTAACATTTTAAAAGTATTTCCATGACAGTTCGACTCACCTCCACATAAGGAAGCCTAATATTTTAATAATTTACTCATTTTTCAATATAAAATAATTTTTTCCACTCCCCTTTGTAAAAAAACTATGGTAAAATCCATTGTTTTGTTTGTGGTTTCAATTAGTTTAATGTGTACTGTCAAAAACATAAATAAAAAATAATTCCCTCTCATTTCCTATGTAAACCCACTCAATCTCCCATTCTTATTCACTCAGATAATTTTGAGCTAGACCAACTCCTTCCCACCCCTCTCTATAACCCCCATGGCTCCCCAAGCTCATGGGAATCATCTCTCATACCCCTCCCAATCCTTTGGTATCACACTTCCTAATAAGGGATTTCTTCCTTTATAATTTTTTTTCCAAATTTCTTTATATTGTTATACCATTTTGTTTTCAACTAAAAATGTTAGGGTATGATTTTGAACCTCCACTATACTACCCTCCTCATTCTTTAATGAGGAAATACTTCTTTAAATATCCCTAATATTTCCCATGCACACTCATTACCATGCTGAAATTATATAAGGAATTTCTCTCTTCTCATTTGCATTTAGGGAATTTTTTTATATTATGAATCTAAATTCCATTATGTATATTTGTACATGTATCTATATGATCCCATTGCTGTAAATTTCAATTAAATATGATGATATATCCATTTCTCTATCATCAACCATTTTTATGAATTCTTATGTCACATCGTTATGCTACTGAAATTGAACCGTGATTCGGTAAGACAAAGTCATTGTGTAGTGAATACCATGCCCATTTCTCTATCTAAGGTATTCAACTTTATTCACATATCCATGATGATTATATAGTTTCATGTATAAATTCAATATTCATTCTTCGTGGAATAAATGAGTATTTTTAGTTAATCTGTGTGGTATGATCTTTTTAGCACACCTATGCACGAAATGAAATTATTAGGAAGGGTGTGCCATGATAGGGATCCAATGCATTGGGTAAAGAATAGTATCCTGATACACCATGGGAAATGAGTGTTTACTCATGATAATTCAAGTGAAATGAGGGTTTACGCATGTTCCAGTTGAAATGAGCCTTGGATCACGCTAAAATTATGTTAAATGTTGGTGCCACATTTCAATATTATGATAATAATGATATATAATTCCTTTATGTTCTTGTTTCTCTTATGCTCCATTGATATGCCTATTTCTTAAATTATTTTGTACAATTCATGTTATTCCTTGTTTAATCCCTTACTAGGCCTTATATATCACCTGTTTTTTAATCGTGTCCCCAGTTTATCCCATGCAATCTTGAGTACGAAGGAATGTTATTGTCATGAAAAATATTTTTCAATAAAGATGTTTTGATTTATGTTCTACGTTTTATGTAATGTATATAATTTCCCATGAAACTAGAACTCTTGATCCTCATAGTTATATTATGTTATTGTTTATGCAATAAATAATTTTCAAGCATGTAATATAGAGTATGGATGTTATATGATACTCGAAAAAATCTAATTTTATATGATTTCCATTTTATGTTAAGAAAAACCTACTAGAATACGTTTTTGAGCTTATTTCATGTATTGAAATATTGTAATCGAGTAACTCATAAGATTATTCTTTAATTGAAATATTAATATATACATTAATATTCATAATATATATATATTTAAAATTAATCACATTCCATTATATATATATAACATAAAAATGGTGTGAATTGAAACCTTGATAATCAATTATCCCTGACTTAGTATCCTCCTTCCTCCATCACACAAAATTTACACCCATGAAATTAAACATCCATTTCACCCTCATTATGATTACACTGTCTTCCTCAATACCTTGCACTGATATGATACTGATGACATGCCCTCCATCCCCTCATTCTCCTCCATCTTCTTCATAGTGCGTATATTTTTGGGTAATAATATAGAATATTCTAGGATAGAAGTAGATAGAACTTGCAGAAGCATGTTACAATGATTGGATTATTATGTGTATATTCTACCACACAAAATTAAAAGTACAATGTGTTGGAAGTGAATCTTTATTAATGTAAAATAGTGGTCTAACACTCTATACTTTTACTTAGTGTAATTTTTTCCTTAAAGAGGCTTTGGAAGAAAGAGAGTAATCAAATATCATTGTTTTTGTGAACTAAAAAGTTTCATCTATTGATAAAGAATACCTGATACAAGTTATATTTTTCGAGAGGGATCTGATTAGTTATGAATACATTGTATTGAAATTTTTTTTAATACAATGGGGACTCATTTTTATTGGAATTATATCACCACTAATGATATGGTATCCTACCCATTGGATTTTGGTAGAAACCTATTTTTAAGAGTCATAAATAATATAAATTAAAAATATCTATCAAGTCTATTCTATTTGAATAAGTTTCCTACTTAAAACGTGTTAGTCAATTGATTAATTCATTAGATAACATATGATCTAATTGATGGTCTAGATAATAACATATTAGTTAGTTGGGTTTCCCCATTAGACATACTATTTCAAGATTGAGTCTCAACTGGTGGGATAAACAAACCCAAAAAATAATAATTCCACTCTATGCACCTAAAAAAAGAATCAAAATAAATGAAAATTCAATAAGTAAATATCCCAATTCAATGATCATGAATGCATGTTCATTCATCCATGTATGACATGATGTACCATCCTTCAATAGATTATTACATCTCCTTTTATCACATTATATAATAAAAACGAGTCTCCAATTATTAAGGATGTCCAATATAAACCACATTTAATCATGTTATTCAGAAAAATATCCCCATATAAAAAAACAACATATACTATTTTTTTAAAAAATTTAAAACATTAAAAATAAAAAAATACCAAAAAATTATACAATATGTTAAAACTCCATTTTTGAATATGATGACCAATATTATATAAAAAATAACATAAATAAATAGATGTACATCTTGGTAAAAACCTTAATATGATAGTTAAATATCAAATATAAATTAGGGGATATATAGACACCACTATAATCATGTAAATCTTATTAGTAACTCAATTCATCCTAAACAAGTCCATTCAAACACCTCAATTATTCATCTACTCCAAGATATAATTATGTTTTTGTTTCACATAATCATTGATAAATGTTCGATATCTAGATTCATAACCTACTTGGAGAATCCACAACACTATAATCATATAATTGAACAAATAATTGTCCCCATATTTAACACTTATAGGATATCATCAGTTAATTAATAATTTTTTACTCAACCTTCTTTTCCATGGGAAACCAAAAACTATATTCCTACAATGTAATATTCATTTTTTACATTCAAACATGTGATATAATTTCATAAATTGAACAAAAACATGTAAAGTAATCACATGTTAACCTTGAGATCTATCATTACTAAATTATATCAGGAAAATGAAACCCATATATAATGATTATGTGTACACTAATTCCCTTAAAAGTCCCGTTTTAGTTGATTTTCCAAATTCTTGATTGATAAAACATAGTTCTTGGTTATGATATAGGCAAGGTGGGAAGGATGTTCTCAATGCCCAGGGAATAAAAACTAGTACATATGAATCATGAAATACACCTTGAGAATGGATTTACCTAAATGAATCAGCACATGGGTATAACCCACAATACTTATATGAAATTTATATTTCATGTAAATTCAATCTAAAATATTTTAAAAAAAAATAAATTCCTATACATATAATAACATAGTAATAGATCAAAATATATTATTGATATAATAAACCATAACATAACCATCATCTATAAAGTAACCAATATAGGATAAAAAGGGGATCCTCATTTACATAACCAAACACAAAAGCGAAGGGATGGATATTGAGTAATAGATGTAAAGAATATCAACAAACCCAACTAAAAATAAAAAAATTGTGTAACAATTACCATGTTAAAAGAGAGTCAATATCCGACCATTTCACCACCATTAACTTAATATCCACTATCATGATAACCATCTACCTCTATATGTTGACCATCCATTCCCAGAATCATTTAAAAAAAAGGTTGACATTCACATATAGAGTGTATTTTGGGTATGAGAATCACTAACTCAGTATGATCCTACCAATAATTTTACGAATAATTTTTTTAGATAAATAAAATTATTTTAGTACGAAATAAATCAATTTAAAGTAATTTTCTACTTTTATAAGAAATAAAAAAAGCATCAGGCTTAAATTTTTTTAATAGAAACTAATACCATGATAAATAAATATTTCCATAAACAAGCACAATGAGAGATCCCTAATCCATTAAATTTTATTGGAACGATAGGACCTTATATCATCTCATGAACTACTATTCAATCCCTATGTGGGAACAAACAACTCTAGGGTACATGTTTTGTAATAGTGGCATAATTTCTATTATCTCATAACAAAACATTCATCCAAACTATAAGAAGTATATTCAATGGAATATTGGTGTTGTTCCCCCATACATGACAACAAAACCATCATCCAATCCATGTATATCAGTTATGGTGGAATAATCCAAAGCTATTACTTATCACTTGTTTTCCACCTTAGATACCCAATATCTCTTGTGAAAATTCCATTTCAATCAAATTGAGTACCATTTCATGGGATTCCAAATAATAAATCAAAACAAAATTCCTATTATAAAATTAAATGTTTTCTTGGAAACAATTTTATTTTTCAAAAAATGATTTAATATTTTAAAATGGGAAAGAATTATATAATCAAACATCAATACCAACATAACATTGAATTAATTAATTAAATTATACTATAAAAATTATAGTATGAATTATTTATTTCTTAATAGAGAATTTTATAACAAATCAAATATAGTTAAATAAGGTAATATCATAGAACTAGTTATAAACCCCTCACCTAGATCGCTGATGGTGGCTACCGTGTCCCCTCCTCCCGTAGTGGGGGGAGGGGTTTCTTTGTCCTCTGGTCTCACTACGCATAGTGGTAATCTTGATTCTGGTTTCTTCATGCTTGAGGTACAGGTAGCACCAAGGGTTCCGGGATGTGTTTCTGGTCAGCCCATAGTACCAATCTCAGTTTGAGAGTTTTCCGAAGCAACTTCGATGCTTTCCACAGCCTTAATTGCAAGATTTGTGCGGCGACGTCCATTGATTGAGGATTTTGGGAAGACGGTGAATGAATATTTGGGTTTGAAGAATCAGGCATCGGTCGGGATTTTCGGGCCGCGGTAGATCCTCATCGTCTTCTCCGATGAGGATGATCTGGGTAGGGCATGGTCTAGATCAAGGAAAGCCTCCCGGTTCCATCTTCTACGGTGGTCTTTTGACCATCATTTGAACCGGGATTCCCCAAATCTCACCATCTAGCTGCAACTTCCGGGACTCCCCCTCCCGTTTCATAACTCCGGGCTTCTGAAGTCGATAGGAAATTCCATTGGACGTTTCATTTTCACTGATCGGAGGACAGACTCCATGGGAAATCCTGCATCCGTACAAATCTGTGTGGAGATTGATCTTTCAAAGAACCCACCTGGAGTTTTCTGGATCGTGGTGGAGGGTGAGTACAGGTATGCACAAAAGATTTTCTATGAGTCATGAATGCCATTTTTCTCTTTTTTCCATAAGCAGGGGCACAATATGAATGTTTGTCACAGGATTCGACTAGCTACACGGCCAGTGGAGGCATGCACAGCGATGACTGATCCTGCTCCAGGTGCACACCAGGAAAATGAAGTTCACCCCTCTAATGATCCGGCTATTACTGCTATCATGGAGTAGGGAGTGTCATCAGGGGAATTGATGAATGGACACTCTTTGAATTCTGGATTCAGTCAGGTTCTAGTGGATGATGCTAGGGAAACCCAACTGGACAACACTGGATGAGCTGTGACCCAGATTGGAGACTCAATTTTGAATGAGTATACCACACCAATGAATGTGATAGTAGATCCAGATTTACAAAAGTTAAATATGGTAGGATCTAAAAAATCTAGATCCAAGGTTCATCATGAATTGGAGAGATTAAATACTAACTTTCAGTACATTGGCAGGGGGTTTGCTCTGATGCAGGCTATCACTGAACCTATGGAACTGGTGTCTAAACAGAAGAACACACCTGATGTCCTGTTGCAGGTAAATCCTCATGAACTGTTAAATTGTTCTACAAACAGATTTGCAGCACTGGTTGATGTTGGATCAAGCGAGGCAAAGGAGCTTGAAGTGGTAGATGAAATTGTAGAGAATGAAGGCCATGTTATTCTGGACAGAATGATTGTCGAATGCAAAAGCCCTTGTGCTGATGACCCAATCAAGACACCTCAATTCGAGGGTGGGAAGGATGGAAGTGTCAACCCTCCTATGGCCTATAAAAATAAGTGGGGGGATAGATCAGATTGTGAAGAAGAGCTCCACAGTCACAGAACATCCTATAGTGATGTTGTAAAGAATGGAAATCATGAGTCCCTGAGCAAGGAAGTGGAAGAAAAATTTCAAAGTAGGAGGAAGCCACAGAGGGACTATACGGACCTTCCCAAAGCAATGGTGATAAGGTATGCATATAAGAATGTTGGGACACAAGAAAATGTCTTTGTAAATGGGAACAGTGGAAAGAGAAGGGGAGGGTCCCATAAGATGGACAAAAGACCCAGCGGGAAACAACCACTTAATGAGAAAATGTCTGTGGAAATGCTTCGAAAGAAAAACATGTATCTTGAGCTGATGCAGAAGTACGAGTCTTCTGAATGGGAGTCATCTGATCCTGGTGATGAATTATCTGATGATGGGGAAAGGGATGCGTATGGATTTTATGTAATGTAATGTTTATATGTTCTACCGCCTTTACTTTCACTTTTCCTTCAATAAATTTGTGGGACCAGGATTTCGCCTGTTTCAAAATTTCCTTGTATTATCTAAAATCTAATAAAATTACACCCAAGAATATGTGTAGAGATCATATCAAGTGTGTAAATGATGATAGAGTCAAACAGGGTGATAAATGGAGGGTTAAGGGATTTAGAAATCACAAGAGAAACATAAACATTTCAAAATATTAATTATATGGGAAAACACATTCTTTGGCTTCAAAATTAAACATAGTGTCTGACAAATATACTGTTCAACTATTCCTAACCCAGGAAAATCCATTGTTAGTATGAATAGTTAGTTAAAATATTAGAAAATAATGAAAAACCACTCTCATTGTTAAAAATCAAGGTGCATGGTTCCTTCACTATTCCCCCTTACCTAGTGTTAACTGTGAACAACACCATTTTCCATAACATAATTTTTATGGGAAACCACCCAAAAAAGTGAGATTGAAAAGGAAGTCATGAAATAAATTATGAAAACATGAAAGTAATATCATTTCTATGAAATATATTCCCAGAATATTACATTATATTATTGAATATCAATGTGATGTTTCAGCCATGATCAAATATGGATATTTCCCCCTCATATGAACATCATAGTTCGATAACTCATATGAGTTTGTTATGTCCTTCAATGAAAATGGAACTTATTGAATAGATTCTTTAAAGACCACCTTATAATGTGATTCAATCATTTGAATAGGTTTATTGGTAAAAATTACATTTTAGTCCGAATTTATTTCTTCATAATTAAAAATGTGATAGACCTAGTAGGTATTTCATTTATTAAAAACATGGAACAAATTGTGGATTTCCATTATCTAAGGTAGAGTATATAAACATTAATCTTTCTCCCTGACCCATCTAGTGATGTTTGAGGGACCGAAATACCATAGAGTGAGTGTACATTTATTTCAAAGTTATCGGGGTCCCAAATAGGGTGACAAAATATTAAACTTCTATTTCCGTAAATATGATTACAAGGGTAGATGGTAGTTGCCAACAGAGAATTTATAATGATTCTGAGCTATCACTAACCACTTTTGAATGGAATAAATATTCTAGTTCATATCTTGTACAAAGATAGATCTTATAACATTAGCCTCAAAATCTTTTAACCATCATATAATTGAATTTAAAGTTAAAACAATAAGGATCCAAAAAATCTTCCATCCTTTTAGAAGACAGATAATTATTGTTATGAAAACAATTTTACCATCTTAGATGGGTATCCCATGATCTCCCAAAGTTGGTAATTTATGGTCAGGGTAAATATTCAATAATTTTATAGGTTCCTTCTATTTTCACATTTCTTAATGTCAGGTCTGATATCACCATCTTCATCTATGAAATAACCACCCATTAGATGACTTTCGATAATCAATATATAAAAATGGTGGTCTAATTAATATATGATTATAGTGGGAGCACCAATTAGTGTGACCACATCATATATGTACAAATTTCATATATCCTCTATTTTAATTATCTCTCATATAAGTGTGAAAGTACTATATTTAGTTAACCAATCAATCGAGACACAAACGTAATTCTTTGATTAAAGGGTAAGATATATTTTTCATAATGAATCCCATGGAAACCTCATCTCATTTTCATGTAGTAATAGTAAGAGGTATATGTAATCTATAGGGTTGGTAGTGTTTATCCATTACATACTCATATGTATAACCCCATGGTACCACGTCTGATATACCTTTCCTTATACCCTATCACCAGTATTATCACATTATACTGTATTTAATCTTAGTGGCCTCGGGATTAATAGATCACAAAAACTTTTTGCAGCCCTCTATGACAACCATTATCACATATGAATGTTCAATGATAACCTTGTATTAAAAAGATCTATTTTTTAACACAAATACCATCCATCAGTGACCTCTGTGCAATATAAAACTCCCATAAGATTCTAAAACTATGTATCCCTAGGGTGATCCAATTGAGTGAGATCTAGAAGGGATGGTGTTAAATGAACACCAAAAATTTACATAATCTCTCTCTCCACTTTTGTATCTAGACGAATTTAATAAAATATATATTTCAGTTTATACTCATTAACAAACTCCATAAATGCCTTAGAAGCAAATTTCGGACAATGTTCATTCAAAAAAATGTTTTTCTTTCTTCGTTTATTGGTGATATAAAATTTTAATATCTAAACATATTGGATAAATCATTATTTTTAGAGGTTATATTCCTTATAATAAAGTATATAAAATAAAATACTCTAAATGGAGAATATAGTGAAACACACTTCGAAAATAGAGTGTCTCCAACACATCATAAATTAAAAATCACTAAGAGCATGAGATAATGGGATATATTTTGTCTCAAGTGGTAAAATATAGAGAGATTCATATGAAACCACATGGACATCCAATATTTTCACAAAACCCATGCTTGAACAAGATGAATCACAATAGTCCCCACAACCAAGAATAACATCTGAAATAATTATGATAAGGGTTGATGTCAATAACTACAGAATGCCATCAAAGTATTTTTGTATTCTAGATATGTAAACAAACATCACCCCTTTAGGTGAGAGTAGCTAGGGTGGATTTAAATTTGGAGAATATATCAAAAAATGTAGTTAATAGCCATCTATACCCAATATTCTCTTGATATCAATGAAATAACTTATCTCATTCAAAAAAAAATAAAAGCAAATGAAACCTATTGATCAAATAATATTCCATACTCAGAAACCACAGAACCTAAAATTATTATTTCCAAGATAAAATAGTTTTATATTGATTGTTCTTCATGGATGTAATAATCACATAGATTCTTTAATAAAAGAATCAAATAGTTCTCATGATCATTCTTAGACACATAAGAGACTAGTATTTCATCCAAAAATATTAGCATGAAGGATTCAATGTATCAATATATTATGTAGTTCATCATTTCTATAAAACATTCAATACAATTAGTTAACCAGAAAGACCCAATAAAATACAGCATATATTAAAACCTTCTTATGAATGTAGACTTTAGAACAACATATAAATTCAATCTAACATAGTGATACCCTTAATAGTGAATTATTTTGGAGAAACACATCACCACTTCAATAGGTCAAAAATTTCATCAGTATCGGAATAAGGGTATTTATTCAAAAATATTCCCAATTAAAAATCTATTAATCAATTTATATGTATAGATAGTCATATAATTTCCTAAAAAATAGTACCTAGATGTCACAAGGATACACACTATAGTGGATAAAGACCTAATATTTCTGATCATCTAATTAGATCTTAAATTGTTTTATATTTTTTGGTACCATAGGAAAAAAATGAAAATAAATTGATTTTCAGTCACAAGATTAGAGAATGATCAAATTAGTATTCACAGGTTAATCTGAAAAATTTATTTAGACACACATATGGTATCTCCTATGTAATTGAGAGATATTAACAAATATTCTAGACAACCATATATAGGAAAGGTGGTCCCACTAGACCAAATCATGGAACCAAACCCCCCTAAAACATGTATGGATCCTCAAAAACAATAGTGGAGGTTGTCATTCATCATTATTAATTATCATGGTCTGTAAAGGAAACAACAAAATAAAACCCTATACAGAGATCGAAGGAATAAACCATAATCATGATAAAATACCATGCTCTCTCCATTTAGGAGGCAAGGACAACAAAAAAAATTAAATTACTTGTTTCTTTCTTCTTGAGGGATGCAAATATGTATATATTGTTTATTGTAAGATTTGAGGTGGGTTTAAAGAATTCCCCAACCCATGTAAATTAGTGAGAACCACTAGTATTAAATAAAACCATCACCATGGAAAATGAAACATGTATGAAACCTCTAACATACAATGTTCATGTCTCATAATATTTTATATTTTTCTCTCTGAATTCAAATTATTAGTCTTGAATTGAGTATTAGATCTATAACAAGTATATGGTTCTTATCATAGATTACTCTAACCATAAGTTGAACTAATTTCCCTCAAAACACTTACTATTGGTTTTCTATTTCTTTAGATGAATCATAGTGAACAGTATATCCCTTATTTATTGATGATTCCACTACTTTATAGGGTGACAACCTTTCTTGAAAAACCTATTTAAATGGAAATATTTTCTTTAGAAATTTAAAGCCTTATAGAAGGCATGGAATGGAAACCTCAACATCCCAAACATAAAATAGTGATAAAAAATATTTGACCCACATCAAAATCTTGTTTACCTTAAAAACTAAGATGGAATCTTGGACTCAATGAAACCCTACATAATTGGTTCAAAAAGTTTTCTCATCTTACTAATGAGGATACAACCAATATAATCAAACACTAGAGGAAACCATATCCTCATAAATATCACTAAGAATCAATCACTACTATCATGTTCTGATGAAAATCTGTAAAATATGTCTTGATACACAAAATAAATACATGTGATTAGAAGTCAACCCAAATGACCCATAACAACCCACTAAAACATATGTTTATCATTTGATAACAGTTTTTTGGGAAATGGAAAAACATGAAGAATATATTTTCAAACTCAATAATGTTTTTATTTCCGCATTATATAGCAATCAATTGCTTGTAATTATCCAATTTCATCATTTCTAGATAAATATATTGGTTTAAACCTAAGATAATTTCCTTTTAATCAAGGTTTTCATTATAAATTTCTTGAATTATTGACTCCCACGATTTACAACTAGGGAATTAAAGTATAATGGAATCATAAATAACATATATAGAAGTCGGGGCTTTATCTTAAATGATAATACTCTCGGTCCATTATAAAGATTCACTAGCTTTTGTGGGATTACTACTTACTCAACTAGAGTGAGGATTAAACATGAGGAACATATAATATATATTCTTATTAGGAACTGAATCAAATTCCCTAACAACAATAATAACATATTCCACTCCTTAGTTCATCACCTTCATGGATCATAGCACTTCATCAACTAGTATCTAATAAATTTATTAATTTTCTTAGAAAACATTATCTTTATCATTTTAAGGTTGGTTCACATATCATTTTTGGGGGGGTATATTTCCTAAAAAGTGGAAAACAAACAAATACCCCAATAAACCATCAATAAAAAATTCCAAAATTTATCCAATTGCAATGTATATCATAAATAAATAAAATTACTGAAACCACCACTTTATCTAAAACTAACCTTGTCTGCAAGGTTTATGCCCCATAAACCCTACTCATCCATGATGGGAAGAAAAATATACAACCATAAAAAAAATTTACCACATCCCCAGGTAACTTAGGAGAGGATGCTAAGAGAGTTTCTAATACACCACTTTACACCTATACTTGATCCCCAAAAATCTGGTCACTAGTTTTTCACAACGGAAAAAATATCATAGGCCCTAGAATTGAGATATGTTTCCTTTTTTAGGAACCATACTAAGAATACCCTTAATTAAGTACCCAATATATAATGTATCAATTCTTAATGGATATTCCCAATCCATATGATTCGAGAACTACTATTTTGGAATCAATAAATACACCTTTGGAATGTTTTCACACAAAGTAACTAAAACATGAGTGAAATACTTGAACACAAATTGACATTTAACAAATGTAATATTTATTTGTCCAATATTATTATAAGCAACCAGAATTTTATAAAAATTTCATAACATAGTTATAGGACATAATATATTAGATAAATTAGAAACTATAACATAATAATCATTTATAATGTGATGAGAAGAGAGTAAAAATGGAATCCACACATACAAAACGAAACACAAAAGAGGTGGGACATAGGTTATCGATGTTATGCGATATACATCCATGAACCTAAAAAAAACAAAAATAGATTTACGCATCCAGATTCTAGTATTTCACTACAATCAACCAAAGATCTACTTGATATATTATCAAATACCTCTATACAACAACGTGACATTACGTGAATCTATAAAAAATATTACACACACCCATTAAGATTTTGTGAGGTGTGAGAAACACTGTCCTCGAAAGATACCACAAATAATTTCTCTAAATAAACTTATTAAATAGTAAAAATCATGTAATTTTTAAATAAACCACATTAATGTAATAATATTAATTTTAGAGGCAAGAAAACATGTTAGAATATTAAATAGATTATTACATATTCTAATAAAATGATAAATAGACATTTTAATAAAAAAATTCCAAGGGAGTGAAAAATTCATCAACTGTTAGGGGAATTGTAGGTTCTCATATCATCATGTGAATTAGTGGTCAATCCATGTTCCATAATAACAACTAAGGAGGTTATGTTGTGTTTTAGTGTTAGGGTGCCACCTATCCCAAGAAATCACATCCATCCCACATCTACAGTGTACATTTCTTATCCTAGATGTGTGGTGTATCAATTCCATGGCCCCATTCCCTTCATCAAATTAATATATATCTAGTCAGAGTGGTGTGATACAAAATTGATAAATAAAAATAGTCTCCCCAATTAGATACATTGGATACCATATTCCAATTCCATTACAACAATATGAAATAATTTTTGGGAGGATTCCAATCAATAAATCACAGTCTAATTCCACATATCAAATTCAATGTATACCTTGAAATAATTTTAATTCAGAAATCAAGGGGAAATGTTTATAATTACCATGGGATATATAATCAATCATCAATAAAATTATAACTTTTATTTTATGAATTAAATAACCCTCAATAAAAAATATAATGAAAAAATGGCGTAACATTAAACCACATGCCTTTATCTAAGACAATATAGAGACCCTAACTTGATGTACATGGACAATTCATTTCTTTTGTAGAATATTTAATACATTAAAAAAAGAGAATCCAAAAGATTTAATTAGTTTATTATCTTTGGAATCTCGGAACATCATCTTCTAACATGGTGAATGATCTTCAACATCTCTCATAAAGATCTTCCCCGTTTGTTTTCGTACCTACAACCTTTTTTTATCATGGGTAAAATAAAACCTAAAAAGTGGGAGATCAAATGATTAGTAAGGGTAATAATGGATAATATAAAAAAACAACAAAATTTTCAATGAAATATAATGAATATAATGTTTAAACATCAAAATCAAGAGTCATGAAATTATTGTGGTTGTACATAAGTCATAGATCATAAATTAACATTAACCATGATACAATTACATTGGAATAAAACATGTAATTGTGGGAAACTAAAAAGTTCAAAATATGATTTCCATAGTATCCAATGCATATCTTCCAAGACAATTATAGTGGACAAAGTCTATTAATGAATCAGGTTTACATGTCATTCTAGCAATGTATTACTGAACCGAATTTACTTTTCATTCCATTCATGTTTATCTCATGAGATATAAATCTTTATCCAATGTATTGGAGGTAGATATAGGTCCAAAACATCTCATAATGAAACCATTCTTACGTGTGAAACAAAAAAAAACATTTCCCATAGTATAACCCGTGCAATAAAATGGGTTTCTTAAAAATCATTCCATTATAATTGATATAAAATAGATGGGTTTCTTAAATATCATTCCATAATAAACAAAACCAAATTATAGAAATAATAGGGATATAAATATAATTCTATTAAAATAGTTTTATCTTTTGGGGAAAATAATTTTTAGAAGACACTTGAATGTAATTCTTGAGGAAAATATCTTTTCCTCATCAAAAACTTTTTCCTTCTCAAAATGCCACACGATTTTAGAATAACTCATTTAATGTGAAAATATCCTAGTTATCATGTTGGCGATTATTCATTTAAATAAGATTCCATGAAATTTTAAAAATCCATTCATATCGTATAAGATAAAAAAACATTCTAATCGACCTTTTTTCATAAAATTCAAAAAGAACATCGTATGGTAAAACAAAATATTCCTTCCATGCCATGTAGTAAAAGTAAAAATGGTTAAAAATGACTATAAACATATATATAATAATAATAACCATTTTATGAAAACATTATTTAGAAAACATGGACATGCATGATAAATATAACACCAGTAAACACTTACGTATAAACAATCTCAGATAAAAATGAGATTGCAAAATTATCCCTTACATTAAGTCCAATTTCATCTTAATGTGTCCAAAACTCATGTATAGTGGGATTAATAATATTATTAACATCTATAGAACCATTTTAGGATTTATTATATATTATATGATTCACTTATGACCTCATATTACCCGTTTATTTGTCAATTCCATATCAAAGTAATGTTTTGGGTAATAATAGTTTTATTTATCGTACATGTTTTTCCTTTTTATTATTTATATTTTTGTTATTTAACTACTTATAGAATTTAAAACATGATTTATATATCATATATATACAGTATATATATATAATAGATAGATAAATGAAATAGAATACATCGTTCATGGAGACGGTAGGCTATACGTACGCATGAACGCTACTTCCATTTCTATTTCATATTAATGGAATAAAAAATACATGATGCATATGTATATTATAACTCTATTATAATATCATATTTTATATATGTTACATAATTACATTAATTATATCTTTTATATGTTCCATGTATGGTATGAACAAATCATATCAATTTTAGGGTGCGGTAGTCCGCACTTCCTCAAATGAACTTATCGTATTTACACATTATGGAAAGAAAAAAGGTATGATGTAAATAAAAAAATACAGAAGCATTGAGACAATAAAAAGTATAATATATATCATATATAAATATAGTTCAATCATAATGGTCACCATGAGAAGTGGTAGGTTAAAATTGAATAATCATTGTTTCGTGAGGCAGTAGTTCACCGTACACAGAAAGAGTATGTATGTATCCATTAGATAGTTGTGTGTGTAAGTGTTGTTCTAATAATTCCCATAAAAACATCATTGTATATTTAGTATACTATTTTATTATTTAATCAATTAATAAGAAGATCATAGGGAGCGGAGAATGAAAATAAGATAAATTAACTTGAGAGAAGAAGTTACCTCTACATCAGGTAAGTTATTTTGATTTGAGCTAAAAGGATTTTGTGATGTGCCTTCTTCCCAAGATAAGGCATATATAAGTAATTTAGGGATTTGGGGAGCTTTTTTGGGAAGAATTTGGATGATCCAATGGGCTTGATAGGTGTGTGTTATGTGGGTAGAGGTGGTTTCCTTTTATAAGAGGAGGTACTTTAAAAAAAGTCTTAAAATAATAACTTATTATTAATTCAATTTCTATTAAAAATGGTGAAAACCTATTTAACTAAAATATATGATGGTTTGGGTTCTAATACCAATCATCTAATACATTTTAGATAACTCTTGAATATTTTATTATCCTTATCTTTTTTGTTTAACCCTTATTTTGCCCACATTAAGCTTATAGTGATATCATGTTATTTACACATTGTGGGTTAATGTAATTACCATATCTTTTCAAACAACACACAAAAAGTTATTTATATAATATTTTGAATTATATTAACCATTTTTCTAAATTATTGATTTTTCATAATTTAATATCATTTAATAAACAATTTTAATTTTTATGTTATGGATTATGTGAATTTTGAAAAATATTCATACTTGACTTTTTTGATAATTGATAACTACCTTAATCCTTAGAAAATATGGAATTACCTAAAATATAATATGTCAATATCATCCATAAAATTCATGGATGAAATCAAAATAACAAATTACATTTATTTTAACATTTATAATGTCATTTATTTGAATACTTTTTTAATGAAGCAATCACTCCATCATCATTCTGTCATTATTTAATTTATTAATTTAATGTATAAAAATTATAAATAAAATTTAATTATATAGGAAATATTTTTATCATTCTACTAAATATTTATAGATGAATATATTAGTTATATAACCTTAGATCAAAATTTTATGAGTAAAAGATATATTTTTATTTTATATTTATCTTTACATTAAATTATTTCTTATAAATTATCATTTTCATATCTGAGTGGATCCATGGGGTCCCAAAATTGACCCAAGGATTCCCATGGTCTGAAATATGTCATCTAGTGTGATGAAGACATGTATTAGGACAGTTTACTATTATTATAATATTATTTTTTTACCCTTATTTACCAGATTTACCCATTAATCATAGTAAATAAGATAATTACAGAAGTTACTATTAATAATGTCCAAAAAATAAAAGTTACTAATTTACTCAATTTGGACCATTGGATTCCATATATGAATCCATTTTTTTAAATTAAAAACACATCATTTTAAATAATTAATTTAAAAATAATTCTCATTGTCAAAACCAAAAATCATGGGTTTTAAAGATATAATTACTATCAACAGATTGACATGTGTTTATGCCCAATTTAAAAATGAAATTGCTGACAATTACCAAAATTAAATTAAATGATAAAAATATAATCTATTTACAAATTAAAACCAATTAAAAATATAATCTAACTATATAAATAAATTAGATGAAAAGGAAGTTCCGAATTAAAATGCATTTTTCACTATTCATTAAAATTTGAATTTTATCATAAAAATACCAAAAAATCATCAAAATTATGATTTTATGACCCTCCTCCAAATAATAAGTTTACATAGTCAAATTTAACTTATAAAAGTTTCAAAAACATGATTTATAATGGGTGCACCATTAATAGGTGGTAAAACTGCATTTATTTAAATGTACTTCATTTATCTGAGAAATTAATTTTGTTCTCATATCATGTTCTATAAAATGTGTAAGATGGATGTTAAAGTTATATAAAATTAATAATGTGGTTAGTACTATCCATAACGTCTTGTTTATATTAAATTATTTTTTAATATTTTAATAATATTTTTTTAGTGAAACTCAATATCGTGTACAATGCAAGCTAATGAAGATGGTCTCTCTTGCATGTAACACAATCCAAGTTAGTGTTTCGTGTAGTGCAATATTCCACTGGGTTTTTATATAAAATAATCCAAACATAGTGCATTTATACAATGAAAAAAATCTATACTCAGTTTTTTTTAAAGGAATTCTATCAAATGAACTTGAAATTGTGTGCTACAGATGCCAAGGATATTGTTGCATATACTGCAAGCTAATATAGTGTTATGTATAGTTAAAGATAATATTGGTGTAGTGTACAACATAATAAATAAAATAAATTAATATAATCTATCTCATAAAAATTTCAGGGAGTTACATTTTACCCCTCATAAAAAGTAATTTCTCCCTCAAAATTCATCAGGGTTAAAAATGGTTTTCTACTTGAAAGGTTCTTTCATAAAACCCCACATCAAAAAAGGGATACTAAAACTTAATTTTAAAAAGAAATGTTAGAACTATAATGATAACGCAATGTAACTCAATACTGGGTATTCATAAAAGAAAACATATGTGGAAGGTGAAAAAATTTATATGGTTGAGAAATCTAACAATCATGTTCCAGTGGATAGTGATAGAGAATAAGGATTGGAAAAAGTTAACCAATAGAAAGCCATAAAGTTTTGATGATTTGAGGGACCATCTGATTAATCAGATAAGAAAGTACTAGGATACCTTTTTTGTTTTCAAGATCCTTTTCCTAATGTTGATGAATTTTTTCGTGAGGAGAAATACATACATGATTTCAGTACAATCTCACTATTGGTCGATCCCTGAACAATTTCCTCTTAATATCTTATTTAATGAAATGAAGTTGAGTTTTTCATTATAGAAGTGATTCCATATAATGTGATAGAATTATCGGTCCTTTCATCTATTTTAACAAAAAAGTTAGAACATGTTATCAAATATTCATAAGTCTACATATAGTGAGAAAATGTAGTAATCTAATCAGCTAAAATAAAAATTATACTATCCATAAATGGATAACATTACAATCCTTCCAAAAACTACAAAAATAAATTTTTAGAAAGAGGTGAACAAAATTTACATAATATTTCTCTCCCATATCTCATTTTTTTTCTTGGTTGTCATATTCCAAACATCTGAATAACTTAGTCATGTGTTCTCTTGAAACATGATAATAATATGAATATCCATGGAGAAAACATTTATTCAATCAAAAGTTACTCTTTTTACATAGAAACAATACAAAAACATCAAATCCCAATATCACATTGCCCATATATGAGTAATGAGTTTATTAATACTATCAAACATCTCATTATCTACATATCACTTCATTATGTGAATATCATCTACTTGCCAAAAATATTTCAATCACTTTTCATGGTTACTAATAGCATATAATTTTGGAAACCCACAATAGAACAATAAATAGATATTCTAATATTCCATAAAACTATAAATGAGATTCCACAACACTATTTTGGAATCACATTACATAAAGACATAATCATTCAACCACATTGTTTTCATACTCAACTTCACCATTAGTGATCATATGTAGCATACTATTATAATTTTCCTTTAGAGGTAATTGGAATCGATCCAAATTATCCATTTGATTAGGGAATTGGATATCATAATGACCCATTTCCTTGAACTTGTAGCATTTAAGTGTTGGTGGTGCGTTATATGTAGTCTTTTCCCTATTGAAATAATTAGAAACCTTTTTACCATTAATCTGGCAATCATATGAATGATGAACTTCTACTCAACACTTGAAATATTTTATAGTTCCCTTAAAACAATCTCCTCCATTCTTCTTTCCACACATTGAGCATAAGGAAACATTCATATTCTTTTCACCATTGTTTTGAGATTTTACCTTGAACTCTATCTTTTGTTTCTTACCAAAACCATGAGATGGATTTGTAACACCAATATCATATTCTTCTTTGATAGAAAAATGTACAATCTATTCATAGCTATTGATGTTACTTGTAACTAATTCCCTTGGATAACTAGGTTTTAGACCATTGTAGAACCGACCAGATTTAACTTCAGGTTGGATGATAAAACCAGTAGCATACCGTGCATGTCTTATAAAATTCCTCTCGTATGTACCAACAGATTCATCATCCTTTTTTATAAGATCTAGGAACACCATCTCCATATTTTTTCAAAGAATATAAGGTATTTACGTATTGAAAAATATGTTATTTAACCCATTCATTACATGGATTCAATTTCATCTTGTGAACTTTTAATCCTAATTAGATCCCACCATTGATCTAAATCACCTAATAAATGGTAAATAGCCAAAATGAAATTTTCATATTCCAAACAGCGAAGGATGGAAAATATATTTTCAATGGTACAGATCCGTTGTTAACCAACAATTAGATCCGATGACCCAGTTAGAGAAGGTGGATGTTACCTCGTGAAGGACTCAATAGAATGTTCTTCCCTTATCTATTCATTTGGATATCCCGAATGATTAAAACCATGTGTAAGTATATCAATAAAATTTTTCATTCCATCTCCCATAAAATGTGATTTTTCAAGAGTAAAATCATTGCATTTCCATGTGAATTTGCCTTTAACATAGTTCCTTCATGTTATAACCATCATCTAAAACCCCCAAAGAATAGTGTGAGAGGAAAACATCATACTAGGAAGACAACATAATAAAGGGGGATTACATTCATTATCTAAAATCTTAGGTTTAATCTGAGGTCATTCCTGATTGTTACCATAATTATAGCACTGTAACATATAGTTCTACAAAACCATTGTTACATCCCTGGGAAAATCTTAGAAATATCTCTAGGGATTTCTGTAAAGTTTTCACTACCATGTTTCTAATGGTTAATTAAACAGTCACACTAATACAAACAATTGAAAACCCATATTGATTTTGATGGGAATTTTATTTCATTTGAGGAATACTTAATACATGACACAAATCGTCACCAAAAGACTTTATTATTTTAGTGTCTTGGGAAACATGGAAAATCATCTTCTAACATGGTGAAAGATATTTAAAATCTCTCATAAAGATCTCCCCCTTTTTGTAACCTAAGACCATTCTTTATATCATGTATAAAATAAAAAATAATTTGGGAGAGCTCAAATCCTTATTAAGGGTAAAAATAGAGAACACAAAAAACCACAAACATTTGAACATAAAAACATGAACATCAATTTTAAACAACAAAAGCATGGGTAATGAAATTAATCTTAGAAGTTCATAAGGAATAGATCATAAAAAACATTAACCATGATATAATAGAATTAGAATACAATATGTAATTTTGAAAAACTAATAATCACACAATATGATTTCCATAGTAGCCAAATAATTTCTACCAAGACCATCATCGTGAAGAAAGTCCATTACCAAACTGGGTTTTTTTGGCATTCTTGCCAGGTATAACTAAATCATTTTTACTTTCCATTATAGTGATATCTAAATAATGAGATATAAATCTTTACCCAACTCATTAGAGGGATATTTATGTCCCACCAATCTCATAATGAAATCATTCTTTTGTGTGCCATGAAAACATTAAAACATTTACCATAGCATAACCCATGAAATAAAATGGGATTCCTAAACATAATTCTATCATAATTGATTTAAAACAAATGTATTTCCTAAATAAAATTCCATAATAAACACAATAAAATCATATTAATAACATTTATATAAATATAACACTATTTAAAGTGTATAATCTTATAAGGAAAATAATTTTGAGAGAACACTTTAAATTAAATCCTAAGGAAAGTATCATTTCTTCTTCAAAAACATTTTCCTTACTGAAAATGCCTTGCAATTTTAGAAAAATAATTTAATGTGGAAACAACCCTTTAATACTGCTGGGAATTCTTCAAAAAAATAAGGTGTTATGAAACTATAAATATCCATTCATGTTGTATAAGTTTAAAAACATTCTCCTCGTACTTTTTCTGGAAACATCCATAAGTAAATCGTATTGTAAAAAAATGAATGATTCCTTCCATACAATATAGTTAAAGTAAAAAATGGGTAAACATGAATATAAAAAAACATAGAGTACTATTAAACATTTTATTAAAACATTTTTTAGAAAACATGGACATGGATGATAAATATACCTCAATAAAAACTTATGTATAAACAATCTCAGATAAAAAAAATAAAAAATTATCCCATACCATAGGGCATATTTATTTTATATGTTATTGAAACTCATGTTTATTGGGTTTATAGATATTATTAGATTTTTACAGAGCCATAATAATTTATATTATATCATATCTGATTCACTGATGACTTAATATTAACCATTCTTTAGTCAACTCCATGTTAAATCAACACTTTGGGTAATAATCTTTTTTTATCTTAAATGTTTTGACATGTTATAATTGATATTATTGTGATTTAATTACATCCAAAATGTAAAAAATGATTTATATATCATATATATTCATTATATAAATACATACATAATAGATAAGTAAATGAAGTTTAATACACTGTTCATAGACATGGTAATCCTAATGTATGCACGAACACTACATCCATTTCTTTTTCATATAAAATGAATGAAAAAGACAAGATACACATGTATATTTTAATTCCATTATAATATCATATGTAATATATTTTACATATTTTCGTTTACTTTTTTCCTCTATACGTTCCATGTATGGCATGAACAAGTCATATCATTTTGAGGGGGTTGTAGTTCATACTTCCAAAAATGAAGTTATCATATTTAGACTTTGTGGAAGCAATAAAGATATTTTGTAAGTAAAAAAACACAATCATGTAGAATATATAAATATAATAAATATAATATATAAATAATATTACATCCTAATTTACATCATGGGAGTTGTTATGAGATAATTGAACAATCATCGTTTCGTGAGGCAATAATTCACCGTGCACAGAAATAGTATGTTTATATCCATTCGATGTTGGTGTGTGTAAATGTAGTTTGAATCTAACTCATAACAACCCCCCAGTTTATTAAAGATACTTTTCTTATTTTTTAATCAAATAATAATTATGTCTTAGGGAGTGGAGAAAGAAAAATATAAGAAAATAATTTGAGAGAAGACGTTACCTCTAAATCGGGTTTCTTATTTTGATTTTGGCCAAAAGGATTTCATGAATAGCCTTCAACCTAATAGAATGCTTCGTGGAGGAAGTAAAAATTTTAGGAGCTTATTTGGGAATAATTTTTACAATCCATGGGGCTGGAGAGGTGTGTGTTATGTTGATAGAGGTGGTGGCCTTTTATAAGAGGGTTGATGGGCACTTTTGGAAAGTCATAAAATATTACTTTATTATAAATTATATTTAAATTAAAAAATGTCGAAAACTCATTTAATTCAAATATAAGATGAGTTTAGTTCTATTACCCATTATCAAATAATTTTTAAACAATTTTTGAATATTTTATTATCCTTGACTTTATGGTTTAACCCTTATTTTCCCCTTTTTAATTTCATAGTGATATAATGTTATTTTAACATTGTTTGTTAATTTAATTACCATTTCATGTCAAACTAACCACAAAAATATATTTATGACATGTGTGGACTTATATTAACCATTTTTATGTATTTTGTTTGGGTAATTTAATATCATTTAATAAATTATTTTATGTTTTAAGATATGGATTATGTTAATTTTGAACACTATTCATACATTACATTTAAAATTATTGGTAACAACTGGATTACATTGAACCAAAGGAATTTAATAAAATATAATGTGTCAATAAAACATAGAATATTATTGAATGACATCAAAATAACAAATTACATATACGTTAACATTTATTTGAATTCTTTTTAATGAAGAAATCACTCCATCATCATTGTGTTATTATTAAATTTCATAATCTAATGTCTAAAAATTATAAATAAAATATCATGATATTGGAAATAGTTTTATATTTAAATTTAAAAATTTCAGTAGAATATATTTGTTATATAACCTCACCTTAAAATTGTATTAGTAAAAAATATATGTAGATGTTATATTTCTCTTTAGTTTAAATTAATACTTATAAAATGTCATTTTTCACATCTCAATGGCTCTATGGGGTCCCAAAATCAACCCAAGGATTCCCATGGTCATTAATATTTCATCCAATAGCATTAGTACATGTGTTAGTGTAGTTTAATATTATTATAATATTATTCTTTTACCATTATTTACCATATTTACCCATTAACCATATTATATAATATTATTACAAAAGTTACTATTCCTAAAGACCAAAAAATAAAAGTTATCTATTCACTCAATTTGGAACTTATGATTTCAAATATGAATGAATTTTTCAAAATTTAAAACAAAAAGGTTTTAGTAATTAATTTAAAATTAATTCCCATGGTCAAAACCAAAAAGTAGGGTTTTTAAAGAAATAAATACTCTCAAAAGATTAACATGGGTTTATGTCCAATTTAAAAGTGTAATTGCATACGATGACCAACATTGGATTAAATGATAAAAATATAATCCAATTAAACTTTATAACCAATTAAAACAATAATCTATCTATATATATAAATTAGATGAAAAGGCAGTCTCGAATTAAAATGTAGTATTTTTCACTATTCAATAAAATTTGAATTTTATTATAAAAATACCCAAAAATAATAATAAAATATAAGTTTTAAAATCTATTATCCAATGAATAAGTTTACATTGTCAAATAAAACTTATAAAATTGTCAAAAACTATATTAAAAATGGGTGATCTCTTAATAATCGGTAATACTGGATTTTCTTAAAAATAATTCTTTTATCTAAAAAATTGATATTTGTTGCATATGATGTTCGAGAATATATATAAGAAGAATTATAATTTTATATAATATAAAAAATTTGGTTTATAATATTCATAACAGCTTGTTTATATCACATGAAATAATAATATTTTAATAATATATCTTTGTTTTGTGAATCTCGGTATCACGTACAATGTAGGCTATTGATGAATATGGATCATGCATGTAATACAAGAAAATTCAGTGTTTAATGTAGTGCATGATTAATTTGGAGTTGTGTATAACATAATCCATACTTAGTTCATTTATACATTGAACAAAATCTATATTCAGTGTTTCATGAAAATATTTCTATCAAAATAACATGAAATTGAGGGCAATAGAAGAAAAAGATATTGTTTTATATAATGAAGGAAAATATGGTGTTTTTTATAGTGCATGATAATATAGGTGTAGATTACAACACAAGAAATCCAATAAATTAAAATAATCCATCTCATAAAAATTCTGGGGAGTTACATTCTACCCCCCTAAAAATGAATTTCACCCTCAAAAATTAGTAGGGATAAAAATAGTTTTCTACAAGAAAGCATCATTCAGGGAAACTCACATCATAAAAAGGGATACAAAAACATCAATTTAAAAACATAAAGATAGAAACATAATGGTTACCCAACATAACTCATCACTGGGTTTTCACATTGGAGAACATAGGTGGGAAGTTAAAATAAAGTTATATAAGAGAAATCTAACCATCATGTTCTGATGGGTAGTGATAGTGAATAAGGTTTAGAGAATATTAACCACAAGAAATCCATAAATCTAGGATGATTTTAGGGACTATATGATTAATCAGATATGAATGTACCATGATAACATTTTTGGTTTTAACATATTTTTCATAAAGTTGAGGCATTTTTTGCATGAGGAGAAATACCTTCTTAATTTCTGTACAATATCATTGTTGTTCGTTCCCTGGAAAATTTCCACATCATATCTAATTTAAATAAATGATGTTGAATTTGTCATTCATGATTTGATATCATATAATTTGATAGAATGGTATCTCATTCCATCTGTCTCAATAAAAAAGTTAGAACTAGTTATCAAATATGAAAATGCCCATCTATGGTGAGATAATACAGTAATCTAACTAACATCAACAAGAATATAATTTATAATACCCTAAAATAAATAACATTTCAATCCATCTAAAAACAGAAAAAATAAAACGTTATAAATAGGTTAAATAAATTGACATAACATTTGTCTATCATATCTCATTTGACAGTTCTTGGTTGTCTCATTCCAAACATCTAAATACCTTAATCATGTATTCTCTTGATACGTGATAATAATATGATTTAACATGGTGAAAACATTTATTCTGCCAAAATTAACTCTTTTTTCACACCTAAAATACAAAAAATTCAAACCATGATATCACATTGTAATTATATCAGTCTTGAGCTTATTAATTCTGTCAAACATATCATTATCAATATATCCCTTCATTATGTGAATATCATGTGCTTTCCATATATATTTTGATCACATTTCATGGTTACCAGTACCATATAATTATGGAAACCCCCAATATACCAATACATAAATATTGAAATACTTCATAAAACTGTTAATAAAATTCCACAACACTATTTTGGAATCCCTTTACATAAACACTTAATAATTCCACCACATTGTGGTCATATTCAACACCACCAATTGTGATCACATGTGACTTATTGTTTCCTTTTCCCCTAAGAGTTTTTCGGCTTATATCATCACTAACCCTTGTATTAAGGAATTGGTGAGTATAATTACCCATTTCCGTGCACTTGTAGCATTGATGTTTTGGTGGTGCGTTATATGAGGTATTTTACCTATTCACATCATTAGAAAAAATTTTCCCATTACTCTGTCACTGAACTGTATAATGACCTGCTTTTCAACAATTAAAATATATCTACTTTCATTTAATACAGTCTTTTCTATGCTTCTTTCCACACTTTGAGCATAAAGAATCATTCATCTTCTTTTCACCATTGTTTTGAGATTTCACCTTGAACTACATCATTGTTTCTTATCAAAAACGTGAGATGGATATGTAACACCAAATCCATGTTCTACCTTGATAGAACAATGATAAATCACTTCAAATCTTTTGATGACTCTTATAGATAATTCCCTTCAATGACATGGTTTTAATCCACTGAAGAATCGATCAACTTTACCTTTAGGTTGGATGATAAATCTAGAAGAAAAGCAGTCATGTCTTGTAAAATTCACCTCATATGTACTAACAAATTTATCTTCCTTTTGATTAAGCACAAGGAAATATTTTTCAATAATTTTCAAAATTATAAGAGGGATGTACTTATTGAAAAAAAAAATATTTAACTCATCCAATTACATGGATTCAATTTCATCATATTGCATTGTATTCTTAATTACAGTCCACCATAGGTCTGCTTCACCGTATAAATAATAAATATCCAATATGAATTTTTCATGTTCCAAATAGAGAAGGATGAGAAATATATTTTCAATGGCCTGGATCCATTGTTCAGCAACAAGTGGATCAGAAGACCCACTAAGGGAAGGTATAAGTTTCCTCGTGAAGGACTCAATAGAATGTTGTTCCCTTCTCTACTCATTTGGAAGTCCAAAATGATTCATACCTTCTGTAAGTATACCAATATGAATTTCCATTCCATATCCCTTAATAGTTGGTTGTTCAAGAGGACAATAATTTCACTTCAATGTGAATTGGTCCTTAACATAGAACATTCGGGTTCCAGCCATCATCTAAAACCCAAAAAGAATAGTGTCAGAAGAAAAAATCATACTAGGAAGGAACCATAATCAATGGAAATTTTATTCAATCTCTAACATATTAGGTTTAATCAATGTTTATTCCCAATATTTACCTTAATTCTTGGACTATAACATATAGTTCAACTTATCTTTTAGTACATCCCTAGACAAATCAAAGATATATCTATAGGGATCTCAAAATTGTTTTCACAACCAAGTTTCCAAATGTTAAAAAACCTTCATTTTGATACCAACTATAGTGACCCCATCTTGATTTACATGGGAATTACATTTATTTTTTAGAATACATAATACATGGAACAAATAGATAATAAATGACTGTATTATTTTAGGGTCTTTGGAAACTCAAAAAATCATCTTCTAACATGGAGAAATATATTCAAAACCTCCTATAAAGATCTTCCCCTTTTTTCGTACCTAAAACCATTAATTATATCTTGTGGTAAAGAATACATAAAAATGATGATATCAAATTATTAGTAAGGTTAGAAATGGAGAACACAAAACAACCCATAAACATTTGAACGTAAATACATGAATATAAAGTTGAAACCACAAAATCCTGAGTCATGAAAGAAATCTTGGTTGTACCTAAGGAATAGATCATAAATGAAAATTAAACATGATATAATTACATTGGAATAAAACATGTAATTGTGGAAAACTAATAAGTAGACAATATTACTTTCATAATAGCCAAGGAATTGCTTCCAAGACCATCATAGTGGACAAAGTACTTTACTGAATAGGGTTTACATGCCATTCCAGCCACGTATTACTAAATCAGATTTTCATTTCATTCTAGTTATGTCTATCTCAAGAGATATAAATCTATACCAAATTTATTGGATAGAGATTTATATCCCACCCATCTCATAATGAAACATATTTTATGTATTCCACAGAAACATAAATTCTTTTACCATAACATAACCTAATGAATAAAATTGATATCTTAAAAATCATTCCATTATAATTGATTTAAAAAAAATGGGTTTCCTAAATAACATTACATAATAAAAACATTAAAATCATAGTAATTACATGGATATAAATATAAACCAATTTATAGAGTATTATCTTAGAAGGAAGATAATTTTGAGAGTTCCCATGAAATTAATTCCTAATGAAAATTTCCTTTCTTAATTAAAAACGTTTTCCATCATCAAAATGACAAAACAATTATAAAAGAAATAAATTTATGTGAAGATATGCTAGTATTGTTATAGGGGATGCATCAGGTAAATATGTTGTCATGTAACTGTAAAAATCCATTCAGGCTGTATAAGTTAAAAAAACATTCTCTTCATACATTTGATAGAAACATCAACAAGGATTTATTATGGTCAAAAAGGAAGTATTCCACCATTGACATATAGTAAAAGTAATAAAATAGATAAAAATGACTATAAACCTACATAGTTTACTTCTAAACATTTTATGAATTTTTATAGAAAACATTTACATGGATGTTAAATATACCCCCAATAATCACTTATGTATAAACAATCTCATATAAAAATGAGATTGTAAAATTATCCCTTACCTTAGGTCTGTTTTCTTTTATATGTTTTTGAAACTCATGTTTAGTGGACATAAACATATAATTAACTGGTTATATAAAAATATTAATATTTATGATTTTATATAATATTAACTTATTACGTTATATTACCCATTCATTTGTCAATTCAATGTTAAAACAATGTTTTTGTTAGTAATAGTTTTATTTATAGTACTTGTTTTGGCATGTTAAGATTGATATTATTGTGATTTACTTACTTATAAGATGTATAAAATGATATTTATATCATATATATTCATTATATAAATATATATACAATATATTGATAGATGAAACGTAATACACCATTCATGGACACACTAGGTCATACGTATACTTGAACGCTACGTTCATTTCATTTTCATATTAAAAGAATGAAAAATACATGATACATAAGTATATTATAATTCCATTATAATATATTATGTTATATATGTAACATATATTCATTAACTATGTCCTTTATATGTGTTGTGTATGGCATGAACAAGTCATATCATTTTATGTGGGTGGTAGTCCATACTTTCTCAAATGAAATTATCGTATTTACACAATATGGAAAGAAAAAAGGTACCATGTAAACAAAAAATACATAATCATAGAGATAATATAAATATAATAAATATAATATGTAAATAATGTTCCATCATGATAGTTGGTAGGATAAAATTAAACAATCATTGTCTTGTGTGGCAGTAGTTCGTCGTACACAGAAACATTATGTTCGTATACATTAGATTGTGGTATGTGTAAATGTATATCAAATTAAAATCATACCAACATCAGTGTATATTGATTATACTAGTGTTTTTATGTAATCAAATAATAATAAGACTATATGGAGTTTATAGGGAATATAAATTAAAATAACATGAGAGAAGACGTTACCTCAAAATCAAGTTACTTTTTTTTGATTTGGGCCAAAAAAAATTATTGAATTGTCTTCCACCCAAGGTAACACATCTAGGAGGAAGTTATTGATATTGAGAGATTATTTGGGAATACAATTTATTATCCATGCGGCTTGAAATATGTGTGTTATGTTGGTAGAGGTTTTGAGATTTTATAAGAGGGTGGAGTGGAACTTTAGGAATGTATTAAAATATTAATTTATTATATATTAAATTTAGATTAAAAATGGTCAAAACACATTTTATTATAATATAATATGATTTTGGTTATAATATCCATCATTAAATAATTGTTAGACATGTTTTGAATATTTTATTATCCTAATTATTTTGGTTTAACCCTTATTTTACAATTTTCAATCTTAAAGTGATATCATGTAATTTACACATTGTGGGTTAATTAAATTACCATAACATCTCAAATGACCCAAAGAAAGTTATTTATGTCATATATATACATATATTAAACATTTGGTATTAAATTTTATTTTTATGAATTTAATATCATTTAACAAGCTATATTATGTTTTAAGTTATGAATTATGTCTATTTTGGACACGATTCATATTTGACATTTTTAAAAATTCATAAAAAGATTATTCCTTTGAAAATAAATCCTTAAATACAACAAAATAGTTCAATAGAGTTCCAATAAATCATGTATTACATCATAATAACCAAATTACCTTTATTTTATCATTTATAATATCATTTACTTGAATATTTTATTAATGAAGCAATCACTGGATCATCGTTGTATCATAATTAAATTTTTTAATTAATGTCTAAAATATATAAATAAAATATCTTGATGTAGGAAACCATTTTATATTTATAATTAGTATTTATAGTCATAGATATTATTTATATAACATCACATTCAAGTTTAATTATTAAAAGATATATGTTTATTTAATATTACTCTTTCCTCTAAATTAATTCTTAAAAAATAACATTTTTACATCCATGTGGCGACATGGGGTCCCAATATAGACCCAAGGATTCCCACGACCTGAAAATTAACATTCAATAGGATTAAGACATGTTTTAGGGTAGGTTAGTAATATTATAATACTATTTCATTACCCTTATTTACATGATTTAGCCTTTAACCATGATAAATAAATTATTTTCTGATGTTACAATCCATAATGTCCAAAAAATAAAAGGTACAAATTAAAACTATTTGGACATTATTTTTCCAAATATGGAATCCATTTTTCCAAATTCAAACACAACTGTTGCAGTAATTTATTTAAAATGGATTCCCATTGTGAAAACAAAAACTGGGGGGGGGGGGGTTTAAGACTAATGACTATAAAAAAATAAACATGTGTTTATGAAAAATTTAAAAGTGAAATTAATTAGAATCACCAAAATTGTATTAAATGATAAAAATATAACCTGGTTACACTTTAAAACCAATTATAAATATAATATAACTATATAAATAAATTATATTAAAATACTGTTTCAAATTAAAATGTAGTCCTTTTCACTATTAATTAAAATTTGAATTTTATTCAAAAAATACAGAAATTCAAAAAAGTAAAATTTTAAGTTCTTTTTCCAAATAAGAATACTAAAATATCAAATTTAACTTATAAAAGTTTCAAAATATATATGTATAAATATTACCCCATTAAAAGGCAGTAAATCTTCATTTTTCTAAAAATACATCATTTGTGTGAAATATTGATTTTGTTCTCATATCATGTTCTAGAAAATGTGTAAGAAAAATTATAATAATATATGAAATTAAACATTTGGTTAATAAAATTCATAAAGACTAGTTTATATCAAACTAAATAATCATTTTCTATTAATTTATTATGTATAGTGAAACTCGGTATCGCATACAACAAAAAATACTGGGAACATTGCTCATGCATACAACGCATTCCAAGTCAGTGTCCCATGCAAGGAAATATTTCATTTACATTTGAATAGAACATTATCCAAACTCAGTTCATTTACACATTGAACAAAATCTATACATATTGTTTCATGAAATGAATTCTATCAAAAGAACTCGAAATTGTGTGCCACACAAGCCAATAATATTGTTTTGTATTCAACAAGCTAATACAGATTTTCATATAGTGCAAGATAATATTTGTGTAGCATACAACACAAGATATAAAATAAATTAAAAAATTACATCTCATAAAAATATAAGTGTGTTACAAAACTAGTAACCAATGATGACAATTAACATATATCATCTACAAGGGTCATTGATATGTGTGAAAAAGAGCATAAACATAAAATTATCAAACAATTAAAATTGTTCAACATACACATAAGATCACATCTATCTTGGGGAAGAAGGAAACCCATGGAAAAGTGAAGAAATTACTGATATGTATTCATAATATATAATTACATTAGTATTCATCGAAGAACCTTTAATAAATCCAACCAAAATAACATCCATGAATAAAAAGGGAGGAAGTTTCACACATTGTAAGGTATTTTTTGTCAAATATATTGGGAAAATTAGAAATATGTGATTTATCAATCATTACGGTAATATTTGAATTTCAAAATTTAAAATTTTTGGGTTGACAAAATGGGTTGGATGGAATATTTGGCATGTTATTCACTAGTCACAAAAGTCCATACTGACACACATGTTAACATTCACAATAGGTTTCCATTTCTTGTTAAGCCATGTTCCAACTATTTAAAATGACTAAGTCAAAAATACAGAACAGGTTTCATGGTTTTGGCATGGTTTCCCATAACTATACCTTAATCATGGAAAATATTATCTTTTCTAAAAATATAGGTTTTCAATAGAGAACCACCAAGAAAAGATGGGATGAATATTGAATCCATAAAACAAATGATCTATACTTAAAAATAAAATCATGGGCGTGACTTGATACAATATTAGAAAAATCTCCTCGTGTATCTTTTTCAGAGACCAGTGTGTCCAAATTTTCTATTATAATTAACATTGTATTCACTATTCAATATTAATTTCTATAACAATTTATAGAAACTGGAGACATCAAAATTATTTATAATGGTAGATCTGGTAATATAGAGTTAATCCATTCAAATTATTTTCTAATTTATACTAAAGAAACAAACTCAGAAACCATTATTGATTCAATTATATGGGATCCTTTCATTGATTAACAAGGCATATGACCACTGAAAATGTGAAAAAAGCCTATAACAAATAGAATATTTATTCTCATGATTAGTAATCATCTTTTCATCAGAAAATCATTCCAAAAGCCTTGGGATTCCACTATAACATAAACAGTAATCCATATTATGAAATTTATATTTGAGTTCTCTTTTTTTACTTCCTCCCATTGAGCATAACAAATTTACAGTGGTAATTACTAAAATAATCAAAAAAATATTAAATATAATGTCTTTTTCGTATCATAATATGCATAAGACACCTGATAACACTTTAATGTTCGAGTTGAAAAATATCCCTATCATTATTTGGTACAATAATACTATCCAAACAAAAATATTATAGAAACCATTAAACAATCAAATAGATTAAAATGCTTTTAGGAATTTTAATTATAATTTGACTATGAAATTAAAACAATCTTATTCAAATTATTTTTTATTCCCAAAATAAAATTAATAATGACTCCATCATTCAAGTAAATGTTTCTAGATAAATGAATACCTTATTTACATTTTTCTTGTTGGTTTCAAAGTATATCATCAACATATAAAAAGTTCATGACATGGTTATTATCAAACATAATATAATTAAATATATCACCATGATTATATACAAATACATCTAATAAAATTACTCTATCACAACTTTCATGCCATTTTTTTGAGATGATTTTAAACCATATAGGGACCATTTTTTAGAAAAACCTTTCTATTCCCTGACTTATGAATCTTATTCATGGTTACTATCATAAATCATCCCAGAGGGTCCCAATTCATGACTACCCCATGATTTCCTCTAGTAGGCTATGGGATGGTGACCGGCCCTGACTAGGAATTTCCCCCAAATGGGAGGAATTATCTTAAAGTACCTATATACACACACATATCCAATACAAAAAATGATGTAATGTAAAAAAACTTATCGGATGTATTCATAAAAAATAAGATCCTACAACTAGAGTACAAATGGAATTATATGAGAAGTTAACAAGGCCAAATAAAAACCCACCACAATGTGTCTATACAAACGTCCAAATAAAGAGTATGATTTCCAACCTTCTCCATGGATGATTACTTAGTCAAGGTATTCTCCTAGAAAATGCCCCGATCTTCCCATCTCAATATGTGCTCCATCTTCTCCTAATCCTCCATGGATATCATAAAAAACTATCTCCATCTAAACAAGACCCACCACGTGTTAAAAAATCTCATGTAGGTGTGAGTATAACAATACTAAGTATGATACCCCAAAAGCACTATACATGAAGAACTAAGTATAGTCAGCTAAGTACAAGATGTAACAATTATTAATAGAAACCAGAACTCATAAAACCCATATATACTTAAGATAGACTACATTCTATCTGGAGGTCATATTTAACTACTAACTATATGATTCTATTTGAAGAAACACTCATTCTAGGAGATCCCACTTCACATGTTGTGATATCATCGAAGAAACTCAACAAAGTGGTCTAACTAATTTGGTCATATCCTAAAGAGAATGAATTATTACAAGAAGAATATGATATGCATATGGTGGTTCATTCCTAAAACCACTATAGGACAACACAAACCCAATATGGATCATCAAACTACATAGGGTATCATATGCCAAAAATTACAGAAACCCTACTTATGCATCCCACTAGATAGAGTATCAACACCATACCCAAAGAGGTTATATAGATTCCACAAAATCCAATAGGAATAATAGTGAATATTTCTATAGTCTGGTGGAGGAACACCACATATCAATATATGACTCAACCTATAGGGAGATTAAAATCCAGTGGTGTGGATGTAATACCACACAGTACCCTCATGGAATGTACAAACCGAAAAAACTAAAAAAATACTAGTCCAAAATAAGAAAACTAATCGCATACAACACTCTTGATTTGAATCTGCTACTTGAGATGCTACCTATAGGCATTCCATGGGCTATAGACTTAGTAACTCGGTCGATTAACCAACCATCAGGTTTGGTCCACATACCGTGCGGGGTAGCCACCCTTGGACCGACCCCCATGGTTGGTCCACCAACTGCGTTGACTGGCCACCATAGTTGACCACCTGGGGACCAACCATGTGGTAACTTTGTTCATAGTAGCTTGATATGCCATGGTCTCATGGTCGAAAATTGTGGTCAACTGGAATGAGGCTCCACATCAGTTTTCCAGATCCAAAGCAGTTCTAACACGAGTGCATCTCATCTAACCGAGCCCATCGGCATGGCTTAGCCCACCAGATTTGCCCAACACACTAACATGGCTTGGCCTACTAACACACGACACACCAAGCCTTGACCTATTTATTTCTTCCAACTAACACTGATTCAGACTTCACCTTACGTTAGCTGCCAGTGAAGAATAATTTTCACGAGGATAACTGATCTGATTCCTTGTTCAGCAATTGAAAACAAGATTTCAGGCTTCGAGTATCTACCTGCATGTTCCCCTTCCATAGATTATAGAAAACATATATTTCAGAGTCATGGAGGAACTCTACACATCACATTTTTACATGTTATGATCCTTCTAAGAGAAAATATTTTTGAGACACTTCTGGTCTGAGTATACGATAAACCATTGTCTTGTCAGGTAGCATTGACACATCGTTAATGCAATGACTACCACTACTAGAACAAGAACATGGGTCACATAGTTCATTTCATGTGGTATAAACTATAATTAAACATAGGTAATCACCACTCTTATCTATATTAAGACACTACAACTCCTTGTTCCTGATGCATCGTAGAACACTACATACACGACACCATCCTCTTATAATCTCATGATGGGAGTGCTCTTAAATATCCACCTCAACTTCTAAAAATCCTATTGACACCCTTTTTCCACATGATATAATATCTCTTTTGAGACATTTTTTTCAAGTGTGATGCCTCTCAAGGGAAGTTGGGTGAAAAAAATGTGTACCCATTTAATCCAAGGAAACTAACACCACGGTAATATTCTTGGGTGGCTCCATAGAAAGTACTTATTCAACCATCACAATATCCACTACAACTCCAGCCTCTAAGATGACGTGTTCAATAAAATAGAGCTCTGAAATCCAAAACTGACACATTGAGAGATTTCCATAAAGATATTTCTCATAGAGTGTGTCTAGAACTAACCATACGTGCCTCGTGTGCTCCTCTTAGGATGTCTAATACCCTTGGATTCATCATCAAAGACCACCAAATAATAATCTATGTTAGGATGAATGATCTATTTCATGAGTCCCATGAACACTGTTGGGGATTTCTCCACACCATACAGCATCACCAAATACTCATAGTGACTGAAACAACAAATGGAGTCTTTATTCAGTATATCCTCATCCCCTACTCACAACTAGTGATAGCCTAATATGAGAAAAATCATTGATAACCATAATTACCCTTTAAAATAATCCAAGAGGTCATCAATCCTTGGTAGTGGATAGTTTTTCTTCACTGTCACTCGATTCATGAACCAGTAATCCACACATAACCTCAGGATCATATATATCATCTTTTTCAAATAGAAATGGGGCTGACCACGGAGAATCACAAGGTCTAACGAATTCCTTCTTCAGCATGTTCTCAAACTATGTCTTTAGCTCATGAAAATCTACTAGATCCATCCAATATGCTGGTGTTGATATCAATCTCATCCCGGTGTAAAAATAAATACAAAATTATATATCTCATCGGGGAGGTAATCCTAGAAAATCCTTAGGAAAGATAACCTCATACACTACTACATCATCAGGAAACCAAGGACTCATAACATCCACTAATCCAAGGGTTATTATGTATAACTAATGAGTAATCAGACATTCACATCTATGATTGAGTTCTTAATTGACTTCTTAAAGTTCCTTTTAACCAAAAAAATGAAAACATGGTCCCATAATAGTGGACATAGGTCACTCTTTGCTGAAAACATCCAATCATAGCATGATCTGTGGGTAAACAATCAATACCGAGAATGATGTCCTAAGGCATCAATGCCACTACCATGATATCCCAAATGAAACTATTACTTCTAAGTGTAATGTAACACTGTTAGAATAAGTTTTTTATCATCGATTCTCCTATAGTTGGTGTCTCCAGGAATAAGGTTTGAGCCAATGGTTCAACCTCAATCTTGGAGTCTAGAACATGTTTCATGGAAAGAAAATAATGATTGGAACATGTGTTTAAGAAAACTATAGCTATTTTTGAAAAGATAATCAATGTACCTAGTATCATCCTTAGAGACTTGGGGTCATAATGCTCCATACACTGTAGCTGGCATAATCCTTGTCCACCAGCTTCCTAAGTTTCTCATGGACCACATGGGGTTGGTGGCGGTAATAGGTCGACCATATGACCACCTTCGGATGGCATTTCGACACCTTTTACATGTGTTTTATTGAATAGACCACCCTTCTACTATCTCTATCTCTTCCTAACCTATCCCGAGACCATCTATCGATCAGATGTATGATTGTTTGGGAAATATCATGCCATATGTACCCGGCAATTGCATGAGAAACATCACATGTACCAGGGATGAGTTTATCCACCTTGGAAACCCTTCACCACTAACCCCAAGTCATCAGATCAACTCCTAAAGCACTTGACCTACCATGATCCTTCTGGCTTCCATCGACTATCTACAACCAAAGCCTCACCTGTAAGGACCCGACCCTAGTTGCCCAGAGTCGGTGCCTTATTTTAATACATTGGCATATAAATAAGGAATCTACATCCCTGAGGACAATGTAGTTTAGTAGGTTTTTTAAACAATTTACATATATAAGTTCAGTATTAAATCTTGAAAGTAAAACATAACTAATTTATTCAATTAGAAACATCCATGCCTCCAAGATTATTCTTTCAAGTCATTCTTATTTTACTTCATCATATCCTGGAAAAATGAAACATAAGAAATGGGTGAGCTCCGATTCTTAGTAAGAGTATGAAATGTAGTGGAAGATAACATAAACATAAACATTATTCTTGGTGAATAAATTGAAATGCATGCATTTACAAATAATAAACTTGATCACATTAAGTCATGAATATAAGTTACGTAAAATAATTCTATAATAAAACATAATCATGAGTATTCTACTAGTTGAATACCCACTTGAACTATCAATACTATTTTATTAATGAAGGAACGCATAATATAGGACATCATTACCATATTGTCATGGCCTTGTGCAAAGACCCTAAAAAATCATTTTGTCAAGGCTCTGTGGCAAGACCATAGTTTGTCTCATGAGACATACTGATTCATCGAGGGGCTATTATAGGCCCCACCCAACGCTTTATATGTCCAATGCACTCCTCATATGAATGGGGATAAATATAAGCAACATATACATTCATATTGAAACCAATGTATGAAATGTAAACAACTTTTCCCAAACATTAAGCATATACTCTAACCATTCAGAGTAAATTGGTGAATGGTTTTAAGATAGAACATCCAAAGTCAAACTAATTATAAAACATTCAATTAAATATGGTAGATAAAATCATTGGAGATATAACTCAATTATGTACAAGATTCAAAAAAGGAAGTTGATATAGATGAATATACTTTTAAATGAGACCATTGATAAATCCTTGATAAAATAATCCGTAAACATGACAAAGTGTCCCATACCACCATGAAACATTCAAATAATAATCCAATAGAATATCATGAGAAAATGAAGACTCTTGAAATGATATTACAAATGGATGTACATACACAAAATGTAAGAAGTATGTGGTGAATAAAAGATATATCTTATAAAAGTTAAAGTGAGATGAGAGAAATCCCTTTTTACTATGGAAAGAAGTGTTTTCTTTAAATCATTTATATTTTCCATGAAATTAGTTTTTAGACATGAATATCCAAAAAAATAAAATACTAGTAAAATGAAATAATATTTTTGGCATAAATTATTTCCCACTGATGTGAAATCATGTATAAAGAGTTCTTATGACTCTTTAGAACTAAGTCATTTTACAACATTTTAAAGAAAGTATTAATGAGAATTTAAATTTGGAATGACATGTTTGTTCTATTAAATCCAAAAATGATCCAAGATAATTATTCATGATAAAATGAGTTTTTGGATAAAAATAATGGAATCTTAAAATAGATTCTTGTGTACACTTGAAAATGGGTAAGAATTCAAAATATCCCCTGAATCAGGTTTGTTTATCGAGATAAAATTTAGAATTATCCTTTTAAAACATGTAAATCCCTCTTATATAAAAGAGGATTCAGGTTTGTAAATATATATATAACATTCACACATAATATATGTGGATTAAATAATAATAAATAATAATTAAATTGAGGTGACATATTAATAAATGTAACCTGAATGAAAATAGAGGTTCAGGTGGAAAACCGTAATCACTTGCTAATCAATCGATTCGTATGACCCAAATTTAATAATATTCAAATGATTCATTGAATACAACTAAAAATAATGATATTCATGATATGTTACATCAATTTATATATACATACAACATACAAAATTATTTTTAGTGAATATAGAAAATCTCACAAAAATGGAAGCGAGTTGAAGAAACCCTTACCATAAGTATATATGTGTTCTTCTCTTGAACTAATGGTCCTGTAATATGAAATTAAACTTATTAATAAGATATTTCATATCCCATTAGAAATGTGTTTAGTTTAAAATAATTCTTTTTAGTTCATTTATTTCCCTATTGATAAGTTATTATATAGAATTTCTTCGTTCAAAAGTGTATGTTTTCTTTATTTCCATAATCAGTTCACTTGTTCTTAAGTAATGGAGATCATGTGGAATGGATGTAAATATCCATAATTGAAATTTCATATTATTTATGAACATTATTAAGTGTTCATGGTCATTTTTATTATTTCATTACATGGAAAGAAGATGATTCATTAGATAAAATATTTATGACATTCATATAGATTATTTTAGCTGTATTTTGATTATTAGGAACTAGTTTGGTAATAAAATATAATAATATGTACATATAATATTTTCTGAACATTAATTAGGATATTATAAATATATTAATGTCTGGTTAAACCATCAAAATGGTTTCATGAATAGTAATGAAGGAGAAATTGAAGAAAGAAACTATGTTGTCCACGAAGGTTATAAATTGGAACCTCATGGATGTTGATTTCTATTTTAAAATAAAAGAGAGAGTAAGGATATTGATGATGTTTCTTAAATTAACATGATAAAATTAAAGTATATATATGATAATGGATATATCATGGTCATTTGGATAGAGGAGGTGAGGAGAGGATAACAACAGAAGATAAATTGAAATGAAACTAAATGAAAAAGAAGGGAGTTTTACCTCTTGAAATAACCTCTTTGAGAACCTCTTTAAGGGAGGGAGTTTGGGTATTTTGGAAATACCAAGAGCTTCATGGACGTGGGTAGTGACTAGTTAATGTGAATTGGGTAGATAATTGATGAGATTAGATGATTAGAGGAGTAAAGAGAAGATGTAGTGAGGGGGGTTTTTATAGTGGAGGAGAGGAGGGTTTTCATAATTTTTCAAATCATTATTTTATTAATTTCACTCAAGAATAGCAATAGTGATGATTCCATGACCAATAATAGTAATTAATTAATTCAATTTATAACCATGTGGGTTTACATCACCTGTGATGTCATAAATCATGCATTTAACTAATAAACTGTATATATGGGTTTTTACGGTATTTCACTACTCATAAAAAATTCGTGTTTTTTTATAAAAATACTGAAAATTCACCCTAACTAATTTTCTATGCATAGAATCCATAAATGAAGTCCATTTTTAAAAATAAAAATCTAAATATGATTAATTTAATATTTAATTAAAATCATAATATCTTCTTAAAAAAAGTTTCCAATAATTTATTTACATAATCCATGACATAGGTATATCATACTTCAAATTGAATATTATTTATATAATATCATAAGAAATATTACTATTCATTAGTGTATATAAATATTCTTAATGTCATGTTAATATTCGTAAGGGTGGGTTACTATTCCCGAAAAATTGTGTTTTTCTTATCAGACTCCAAAAAACGTACTAATGGAAACCATGTATGTCATATTTTTGAAAATTAAATCAAAAATGTGAAAAAAAAACTATTATTTACAGGGCTGGGTTGTATTTGAATAGACTTAGTGATCCATGAATTCTATAATAAATCTATTTGGTAAATTTTGTGGGTGTCACATTATCCCCTCCTTACAAAAATATCATCCTCAAAATTAGAGTTTAAACTTCGAAAGTTAATGATTGATACTTGAAAATTCCCTTATGGAAACCCACATCGGAAATAAGGTTAATAAAATATCCTCATAAAAGGGTTAAGTGAGATGAAGTGGTCAACCCACAAGTATGCTTTCTAATGAGGTGACATTAGGTTTTTGTAAAAACATAGACATAGAAGAAAAATATTACTATGATGTTCTGATGGAACATGATAGAGGACATATGCAGATGAATGTTGATTACTAAAAAACTATAAACTAAAAAGATTATTGATATTATCAATGATTGTGATAATAAGAATTTTTTTTTATTTTAGACTATTTTCCTTGAGTCGTGGAAATATTCCACTCTATTAGAGTATAAATATAGATTTATTGCACACGAACTATTTAAACCACATCACATATCATGGGTTACGTCATTTGGTGAATAAATAAATTAACCTCTAAAATCTCATACAATGATCAAATTAAACCATTTCATAAATGGTTAAAAATTCCAAAATATAATTATTCAACACATTAGAAAGAAGTCCACTGAATTTACAAGATGAAATTATCATTAACCCTCAATAAACATGAATCAACTCTAAATTTATCATTCCAAACATGTGAATAACATCATGATGCATCTTCTAGAAATATGGTAAAAACATGAATTACCGTAAAAACCATATTGGAAACATGAATTCTTCTATATTATTTACGTAAGATAGAATTTATTGGACATATTCTGTAAATCAAAAATTATTGTTAACCCCATTTATGATATCATAGGACACTTCTCAACATGTCAATAATCAGTTCCATGGTTGTCGGTACATATTTGAATCAGTCATTTCTTCATCAGTATCACAACATCAGATATATATTAAGGGTTTTCTTTCCCACAATCATGTTTTTCTCTAAAAATATTGTCTTTCTATAGAGTCACTTTTCCTTTGTACCATTCATCATAAAACCGCAAATTCTTAATGAAATAGTACTATAATTAAATCTTTATATATCTCAAAAACCATAGGGCTAGTACATTACTGAAAAAAATTCAAATGACATGATTCTTGACAAGCCATTTTTATCATTCTACTTCATTTGTGGAATAATCATAACTTTATCATTATCCAAAACCATTATTTAGGGTTTATTAATTTGATGTTTGGGACATTGATTCATATAGTTTCCCATATCCTTGCAATTGAATCATTGAATAAAGGAAAATTATTTCCCTATATTGAGATTATGAGAATAGGGGCCTTTTTCTCCGTGGTTGAAGAAAACTCCTTTTCCTCTCAAGCATATACCAAGGTGTTTCCTTCCACAATTATAACATGTGGGAAAATACATATTTCCCTTATTACCTTTATCTATGTTTTCCCTACCATCCTCTTATTCTTTTGCTTCCCTTAAAATCCACACGACTTAGAGAAGTTATTACCTTCCAAGTCAACACCTAATACTATTTCCTCATATGATGGGGATACATGGGAGATAATCATCCATTTAAATGATGGTTTAATACCATCAGATATATGACCATTCTTACTCTTCACATCCCCTAAATTGGTGAAATTATCTTTCCTTATACTAGGATCCATTTCAAATCAAATCCATATTATATATTATCTCATTAAAATATAACCGGAACCCATATTTTTTCGTATTTTTAAAAGAAAATTTTAATGGAAAGTGTGAACCTTATACAAATCCAACCAAAATCAAATCCTGACCACTGAAAAGTCCCACACAAAATTCACGCCCAAGAAAGAATCCATCCACATATGAAATTCAAATTTGTAAAGGCATCACCAAACACGGTCCATGTGGCTTCACACGTCCCGTAATTGCCAGCCTCCATCCCACATTGTCAAAGAAAAATACCTCCCTAGAATTCCCCATAATCAATGTATTTCAACCTAATACTTTTTCCACCCATATCGATGTCACCTCATTCAATCACCGTCGACGTCATCTGAGTCATCATCGTTGGCCACTTCACCTACGATCTCCAAAATCACCGAACATCCTCTCCGACCCCGATCCGCCACCACATCACCAAAATTATCATCATCTCAATCAACATCCAGATCCGTCATCACTGATTCCCCAGATTATCCCCAACTATGCCTAGATTCATCATCGCAACGCCCACAATGAACCACCACCTTCGACTCACCATCCAAAACCACTTCCATCTTCGTCGTCCAAACATCCAACAAAAAATGTATCCCCACCGATGAACACCCAGAGTTGACCACTCAATCTCACTTCCCAAAGATCTGAGATGACCACCACGCTGCTCTACCTCGAAGAGAATGGTGGAGTAATGGAACAATAGCAGAGCACCAAGCGGAAAAAGGCCAGGCGAATCGCCAACGACACGTCGGCTCCTCACCTTTTCATTACCGAACTAGAGAGCTATCAAAGACCAAAATGAGGAAAATTTAAACCAAGGGATGTCTTTCAATCACAACCCATCACTCCTGGCATCCCTGCATCGCCACAAAAACCAGATGCTCCTAGCATGAACCACCGCAAACCCGCCACCACAATGCACCACACACCCAAAACCTCCTGCGGACCATCGCACCCGACTGACCTAGAAGGGTTATTGGTCCCAGAGACCAGAGAGGGGAGAGTAGAGGGACTCACAAAGCAGCCTCCAAGAATTGTCATGAAAAAACTTCAACGAAACCAGAACACCAACAAAATGACCCAACAAAGCCGAAAGGAAGGACGTAATCAACAAGAAAAAAAGACGAAGAAACGAGAATGGGATTCAAAAGAAAGACTAGAAGCCAAGGGGATGAAACCCAAAAAGAACCAGGAGTTTCAATACCAAGAGTGCAGCACGTCCTGTTTTCGTGTACCAGGATACCCCTGGTAAAGCTCAAAACTCTTTTTCGGAGCTTTCACTCCTTGGTACAACTTTTCCAGATCCACCTCTACCTGTTGGTATCCTGACAGGAATGTATTTTCTAGAATGATTGATATAATCTATTTCTACCCAAAATACCAATATGTTCTTGTATTCTTATCCTAAAATACTATTGTAGGGATTTGTTACCTAATCCACATTTTCTAAATCTAATTTCTAGGTTATCTACTAATCATCCTTTGATACCAACTGTAAGGACCTGACCCATGTTTGTTAGTGTCATTACCCTGTTTTAATACATTGCCATATAAACAATGAATTTTAATCCCAATGGACCAAGTAGTTTTGTAGATTTTGGAGACCAAATACATATATAAGTTCTATATTACATCTTTAAAGGAAAACAACACTAATTTATTCAATTAGAAACATCCATGCCTCCAAGATTATACTTGCAAGTCATTCATAATTTACTACTTCATATCATGGGAAAATGAAACATAAGAAAGTGGTGATCTCAAACCCTTAGTAAGAGTAATCCATATAGTGGACAATAAAATAAACATAAATATTAGGCACGGTGAATAAATTAAAACACATGCTATTAAAAATAATAAACATGAACACATTATGGCATGAATATGAGATGAGGAAAATAATGCCATAATATAACCTAATAATGTGTATTCTACTAGTTGAATAACCACATGAACCATCAATAATATTTTGATAATGAGGGAATGCATAATGCGAGAAATCATCACCATATTGTCAAAGCCTCGTGCCACGACCATAAATAATCATTTTGTCACAACCTTGTGCCAAGACCGTAGTTTGTCTCATGATACCTACAGATGCATCGATGGTCTATTTCAGGCCCCACCATACACATTCTATGACTAATTAATTCCTCATATAAATGGGGATAAATATAAATAACATATACATTCATATTGAATCCAATATATGAATTGTAAATAACTTTCCTCAAACATTAAGCATAAACATTGACCATTCGGAGTAAATTGGTGAATGGGGTTATGATAACACATCCATGGTCAGACTAATAATTTAACATTAAATTTAACATGGGTTATGATATCATAGGATATAAGACTCAATTAATTATAAGATTCAACAAAGTATGCTAACATAGATGGAGATAATTTCAAATAAGACCATTGAAAAATCTTTAAGGAAATAATCCGTAAACATTCCCATGTGTCCCATACCATCACCAGACATTCAAATCATAATCCCTTAGAACATCATGAGAATAATGAGACTTTTTATATGGTATAAAAAAGGGTAGTACATACACCACAAGTATGATGTATGTGGAGAAAAGGAATAAATCTCATAAAATATAAAGTGAGATGAGAAAAATCCTTTAATACTTGGGAAAAAAGGTATATTTTTGAAAATAATTTGTATTTTCCATGAAATCAGTTATCAAATATAGATATCCTAGAAAATAAAATATAATTAAAATTAAATTAAATTTTAGGTGTAAAAAATTTCCCACTAAAGTGATATTATGGAAAATGAGTTCTTAATATTATTTAGAACAAAATCATTTTAGAGCATTTCAAAGAATGTATTAAAGATAATTTTAATGTGGAAAGACATGTTTGTTCTATTAAATCAAGAAATTACCCAGTATCATTTTTTTATGATAAATGACTATTATTATAAAAATAATGGTGGGTTAATATATATTTTGGTGTACACTTGAAAATGTGTATGAATTTGAAAATATCCAATGAATTAGGTTTGTTTATCGGGATACAATTTTGAATGATCCTTTTAAATAATTTAAATCCCCTTAAAATAAAGGAGGATTATAGCTGGAATTCATATATAGAACATTAAAAAAAATGGGGAGTACATAACAATAAATAAGAAGTAAATTGAGGTGATTGATTAAAAAAATTAACCTGAATAAAAATGAAGGTTCGGGTGGAAAACCCTTATCACTTTATAATCAATTGATATGTATGCCTCAAAATAAATAACATTTAAATTTTAAATTGAATACCATTAATAATAAAGATATGAATGATAAATTAAATAAATTTTAGTACACATACACCAAACACATGTATTAGTAGTGAATATTTAAAATCTCACTAAATTGGAAGTGAGATGAAGAAACCCATATGTTAAGTCCGAATGTGTTCCATTCTTGAACTTATGGGCATGTAATATGAAATTATACCTTTTATAAATTATTTCATAACCTATAAGACATGTAATTATTTGATCATAATTATTTTTAGTTCATTTATTGCATTATTGAAAAGTTATTATATTGAATTTTGTCATTTTGAAGTGTTCTTTTTCATTATTTTTCTAATCGGTTCAGTTGTTCTTAAGTAATAGATTTCATGTGGAATAGATGTAAATACCCATAATTAAAATTTCATATTATTTATTAAAATTAAGAAGTTTTAAAGGTCATTTATTTCATTTGGTTACATGGAAAGATATTGAATCATTAGATTAAATATGTATAGCATTCACATAGATTATTTTAGCGGTTTTTGGATTATTAGGAACTAGTTTAGTCATGAGATTTTATAATTAAAAAAAATAAAGGTTCCTGAATATGAGGTTCTAATAAATATATTGAAGTCAGTTTCAACCATAAAAATCATTTAATGACCAGTAATTATGGAGAAATTGAAGAATGAAACTCTTTCATCCATGAAGGTTATAAATTGGAACATTATGAACGTTGATTTCATTTATAAAATAAAAGAGATTGATAGAGAGAGTAAAGATATTGATGATGTTTCTTACACTAACATGATATAATTACATTATATATATTATAATGGATCTATCAAGGTCATTTAGACAGGGGAGGTGAGTAGAGGATAACGAAGTAAGATAAATTGAAATGAAACTAATTGAAACATAACAGTGTTTTACCTCTTGAAATAACCTCCTTGAGAACCTCCTTATGGGAATCAGTTTAGGTATTTTGGAAATACCAAGAGCTTATTAGACATGGGTAGTGATAAGGAAAGGGTAATTGGGTTGATCATTGGGGAGCTTCAGTGAATATTGATGTAAAGAAATGAGGGTGTGAGGGGGGGAGGGGTTATAGTGGAGGAGAGGAGGGTTTTCAAAAAAATTTAATCAATAGTATATTGATTTTCCTGAGGACGAGAAATAGTGATGAATTCATGACCATTAATAGTAATTAATTCATGTGATTTAGAACCAAGTGTGGTTACATCACTTATGATGTCATAAATAATGTTTTTAACTGATAAACTGTATATATGTTATATAACTATATTTCACATTTCATAAAAAAAATAGAGTATTTTAGAAAAATACTAAAAAACTCACCCTAACCAATATTATACGTGAATAATCCAAAAATAAAGCCCATTTTTTAAAACTTATTATATAAATATGATTAATTTAATATTTAATTACAATAAAAATTATTCTTTACAACAGTTTTAAAACATTTATTTACTTATTCCAAAACATCGGTATATCGTAATTCCACTTGAATATTATTTATATACTATCATAGGAAAGGTTAATATCCATTAGGGTATATCACTATCCATACGGGTATGTTAATATTAATAAGGGTAAGTTACTATTCACAAAAAATAATGTATTTCTTATCAGACACCAAATAACTTACTGATAACAACAGTGTATGTTAGATTTTTGAAATTCACATCACCAAAGTGAAAAACATTTGTTAACTTAGCTAGGATATAAAAAATTGGTGTTTTTGGAGACTATGTTATCCATGAATTCAATAATAAATCTAATTTTTAAATTATTGGGGTGTTACATATGCTACTAGCTACCCCCTTAAATCTCCTACTACTAGTGTCTACTCTTCATAAGAATTTGCACTAATAAGTCTCCCTTATGTACCCCATCATAGGTATATACGATAAGGGATACCACAAATGACTTGATATCCCAGAGAAAGTGATGTTTAGTGGCCTGAGCCTTAAATAATTGGTCTTGTACCATATTCAAGGAGTTTTATGAAAAATCAGTAAATTTCTCAAAATACCCCACCACAATCGAACTATCCTGTTGCTTACGTAGAACATCCAATAGGTGTACTGATCATAATTAGTCCAAATAGAACTCCTCTTTGAAGAGAAGATTTATATATGTCTAGGAGGGAGATGTCTCATCATGTGACTTAGTCACCAAGATCCACATTCACCCATGGATCCTGGAAGAATACCAGTGACAAGGACTTCCATTTGTTCTGAAGGCATCATCTCAAGGTGGAAAACATGGGTGACTATCTTTTTCCAATCCTCAAACATATGGGTTTCTCACTCGCCTGGAAATGTGTGAGTTTGATACCTCTGAACATGTACAATGAACTCATCTAGTGTGAATCTTCATCTGGTAGAGTTTGTAGGAGTTTTTACTAAATGGGTAATTGTATAGAATGTACACCACCCTGAGGTTTTATCTCTAGCATAGGCCCTTCAACTGATTCCTCTTCACCAGGAGGAACATCCTCGAGATCACATGATGGTATCCTGACATGCTATATATGTGGAGGCATCCTAAAATAAAATAAGATATACCATTATCAAAATTTTATATCAGTGGAATTGACTAAATAAGGACATGGAAAACTCAACCATTCCTGTATGATTCATGTTGAATTGTTTTTTCCTTCAACCAGTGTTCTCATGTACATAGTTGAAAAGCAGGTGATCAAAGACATGGTGCATGGAAATATATGTCGATATACGAACACTAGAGTCCCTAGCCTGAAATATTTACTTGAAACACTTAACAAGTATTACCCCAAACAAATATCATAGACTTCTGAGGGAAATTTAAAACTAACACACTCGAATACCACTCCGTCCGGACCCATCCCAATGGGGCACATGTAATTACTACCCCAAGCCCACCTAAGATATGCCAGAGGTAGGAGACTATAACTTAGTAGTAATATGCTATAAGTGTGAGACATTATCCAAAATTACCTACGCAAACATATCCAAGACACATAATTTTGAAATGTAGAACAACTAAAAGAATTTATGTACAAAACTAAGATCCCATAACCAGAGTACAATAAGATATAAAGGATACGTAAACATGTCCAAATACAATTCCACCACAAATAATCTTTACAAACGTCCAATTTAATGATAAGAATCCCATCCTGCTCTATGGGTGAGGACTATGTCAATGTACAGTCCAGTTAAACACCAATGTCTACCCAACTCTATCTATGCTCGACCCTATCTTGTTCCTCCATGGACACCATAAAAAAGGGTCATCAGCTACGCAAGATAGGACTCCTCTGAGAAACTCCCATGCATGCATGAGTATAAAAATACATATTATGATACCCCAGAAACACTAAAAAAGATTAACCAAGTATAGTCAGCCCAATACAAGATGTAAAAATGTATCATAGATACAAACAACAAAAAACATAGATATACTATGGAGAGACTCCACGCCATTAGGTGGTTATAACTAACATCCAACCATAGGATTCTGTTTGATGAAAAACTCATTCCATGAGATACCACTCCATGAGACCTACAATCATTGATAAAAATAGAAGAAGAGGTATAGTTCATTTGGATCTTGACTAAACAGAATGCTTTTTTAGAAGAAAATGATTCACATAGACGGGGTCATGCCCAGAACCCCTACGGGACACCAAAAACCCAATCTTGATAAAGCCACTATATATGGGATCTTATGAAAACAATTGCACATACAATACTAATTTGGCATTCTAGATTGAGTATTAGCATCCTACACAAGGAGTTTTTTTAGTTTCAACAAACTCTTCTAGGGATAAGTGAGTATCGCACTTGAGTATCGCTGAGGTACACCACAACACTATCTATGACTCGACCTCTATAAGATATTGAAATCTAGTTATTTAGATGTAATTCTGCACTATACCCTTGAGGAAATGACCATAGAAATGAAATCATCCTATACATGTCCAAACTAGGAAAACGAAGAGCCTAAAGAACTCCTCATTTGTATATGACAGTCTAGAATCCACCCACAAACTTTCCCATGAATGTGCACCGAATGATGCGGTCAGTCTACCAACCATCATGGGAAATCAACATACCACTGATGTAGGTCAACCTGCAGTTCTAAGATACAAATGTCATAGCTCGAACTGTCGTGGAACCACAGTCGACGACAACAGGGCTCCACCCCTATGGCCTCAGATCATATCTGGTTTCATCTCGTTTGACACGACCCACGGGCCTAGCCAGTCCCATCTGCCTGGCCTAATGTGCTCACATGAATCCCACCGTACCTGGCCCACTCGCCATCCACTTCAACTCCAATTTCCATCATCACTACTCCTGGGTTTAACGACATCGATCCGAGATGCACTTTGTTTCTACTTCTACTGAACCTAGTTGCACGCAAATCCCCCCCCCCCCCACCCCCGCACGTGGACCACTATCACATGTCACAACTGCCATGAAATAGTGGTCCTTTACTCAGAACACCATTACCTCTCAGGTGGTCTAATGAATAAATGGTCATAGAAATAATCTCCTTGTGTTCTGATCTATGTTGATCAATCCTCAATTTTCAATTTCCATCAAATTTGCGGGCCCGATCGAGTTCGGAACCACCCAAAAACGTAGATCATTGACCAATGGGTTCAAACCAGAAAAATATTTGAGAAATGAGGTAAAAATGAACAATATTAAAGTTTTATAAACATGGAAAAATATTTCTTTGATGATGATCATCAACGTGGTTTTTTGGATAGAATCCCAGAATACATAAATACGGTAGAATAAGTCTTATCCTATAATACACATTATCTTTGAATTAATCCATATGCCGATTGATTTACATTTTCAGTATAAATAAATAATAGGGAATAATCCAATTAAATTACATGACCTACCTCCAATTGTATTGATCACTGATGAAGAAAAAAATAGATTTTTCTTCTTTAGTGAGATCATTCAAATTTTATGTGTGTTGATCATCAATCCTTGATCAATTACCATTAGTTTTAAAGTATCACTAGAGATCTCTCGAATGATACTATAGAATCCCATGGTTATTATGATTTTCTGAGAATTCTGACATTAGGGTACATTTGATGAAAAAAATTTCACTATGTCAACATAATGAATTAAATTAACGGTATTAAATTATTTTATTCATTTTTCACTAATGAAAAATGTTTCACTAAATACTTGTGCTGGCCAATTTAAGGTTGTGCCAACCCTAAATATGTTATTCTGGATTCAATGATGCACTCAGATTTCTTATCCAAACACCAGTTTATGAGGTAATTCACTTTTCCAGGAAAATCATACACTTGTACTATAAATATATTTAGATTTTTTAAAAATTTGTTCTGGGAACATCTTGCCTTGAAATTAAATGACATCTCTACCCCTAGTCTTGAAAATTATCGATATAATATTAAAAAAAATTATAGGAAAACTCTGAGGTGTTAATGTTCAATATATTCATATATATATATATATATTTACCTCAATCAATAGTAAGGAATGTTATTTTAACATCCATTTGGTGAATGATCAAATTATATATAGATACTGAAGTGATAATAATTTAAGTGAAAGTAATCAGAGTCATAGGAGAATAAGTGATGAAATCGTATATTATTTATTCTATGGTAAACCCCTTCCCTACTTGTCTAGTATTATTATTTTAGTTATACCTTCTACTTTTAATACTATACAAAATAATAAATTGAGGCCATTCAAATGTGAACCTCGATGAAGATAAAAAACTATCAAAGTATTTTTCCTAGTTATTATGTTCATTTCCACATTTATACATTCCATCCAATAGAAATGAAATATATGATGAAAAAACACCATTTAATGTTTTTGCATCCAGAGCTATTTTAAGAAAAAATAGCATTTGTGCAATAATACCAACATTAGTTCATTTCAAGAAGTATATATATCAGTTATGTCCATATGTCTTCGGTATAAATATTCAGTTACTTCTACATACCTCCATGACCAAATATTCCTCATATATTATTTTATTTGATATATATTGCCCTATTTAGATAATATTAGGTAACAATGGAAACCAAGATTCATTAAATATAGATTCAGCTTATTAATTTATTTTTAATAACAATAATTCTTTTTTATTATTTAACATAAAATGAATAAAATACTAAATCATTTGTATATCCAAGAAATATAATATCAATAAATTTTTTACCTATATTTTTTACATTCAGGTTTAGGTATTAATAGAATTATGTGACAATCCTATGCATTTAAATATTTATGTTTCATTTCATATGCTCCCATAATTCAAATTTAGTCATAGCCTTTCCTTCTTTGGGAAATGTATTTTTGATGCAATAACTGATTAACCCCACCTCTCCCCAAAATCTTGTTGAGTAACCTAGGATATACATCATGAAATTAATCATTTTAAATGTTTTCATTCTTCTATTATCTACATTGTTTTTAGTTGTATATTATGTTTTAAATGTAGGTATGATACCTAAATATACAAAAATAAATTAAGGTCTATAATATTAAACTCCCATGTCAGATATGAGAGATTTAATTATAAGTACCCATTTTAGTAAATTCTCTTTATATAGATAATAAAATTATCTATAAATTCAACTTTACTGTATAATAAATTGGAATGAAAAAATATGAAGTAAAAATCAATAAAAGTTAAAAATTTCTTCTTATTACCTATCAGGGAGAAGAATGAAATTAATATGCTTTAATTTATGTTAGATAAAAAATTAATTCCCTTCCATTTTTTATAAATTATTTCTTAACGGATTTGGATTTCATGAAAATAAGATATTTCTAATCATTATTATCCATGCATGTCAATAATTCTATTTTAATACATACAATTCATTTTTTTGGTTCAAAATTATTATTATATAAAACAAAATCATGTACTTCAATTTTCATATGGTTTATAAATACCATTTTAATATTTTTATTGATCTTCTGAAATTTTTGAAATTTAATTCCCCACATTCAACACAATGTTAATAATTTATATATTCATGATGAAAAATATACAATTAATATTGGTAGAAATATGTATGGTTGATTGTATGGAATTTTTTTGGATGATTGAAGATGGATACTACTAAGGCACAATGTGATGAATCATTACTTATGTATAGATTATTCCATATCATATAGGTTTTATAATGGTTTTTAGGTAAATTATATTATGTATATAATGGTAGAGTGATACACTACATGTGCATGTAGTATAGAGTATCCCTAGTACGTGCTTTTAAATCAAGAGAGTAATGAAATTTCTTTCATGTTGTGAACTAACATTGATCCTTTGATGGTTATTGATAACATGGGTGGAATCCCAACCACTGATAGGGATTGTAGTTCTTATTAATTAATTTAATTGAAAAATCATTAAATCTAATAAAGGCTCTATTTTATAAGAATTTGATTAAACCTTCAATAAAAAAATACTTCCCCTTCGGATTAGGAAGTCTCGTATTTTTTATAGGTATATGTTAAGTGATTTAATCAAGTTCATCAAGTCACACCTAGTCAAATAATTGTCCCATATTTCACCCCTAACAGAATTAAACAAATCTTTTATATCACACAATGCAACACACTATCTTTTTAACATGTATTCCCCATTAACATAAATTAAATGTTTTGAATAGCTTATAATGAGTAAAACACCTAAATAAATAAAATAATTCATTTTAATATTGAAAACGAAACACATTAAAATATATTTAGATAAAATAATAAATTCCCAAATAAATTTTAATTTTGTAATTAAAATATCATTTTTATTTAGAAAATTTAAGTGAATTTGAAATAATATTATGAATATTGAATTTTTAAAAAATTATGAATACATAAAAATGATTATCCATAAAATTTTCTTATATAATTAAAGGAAAAAATTTTAAAATTTATTAATAAAATGTGTACAATAATTCTGTAAATTTAAACAGTGCTAATATTCATGACTAAATAAAAATTTATTATTTAACTAATTTATTTTATTTAGCATATATGTCTATTTTATTTGAGTTATTGAATTCATTTATATAGACCATATATAAATATATAAAATGAATAAATATTCACAAATCGATTATAAATTTTAAAAATAAAACAAAAATCATTTTATGGTTAAAATTATATTATCATATTTTTTATCTGGAGAATTTTTTAATAATAAATTATATTAATCATGGTTTATGAATACATTTAATGAAATTTATTAAAATCATATATTATAAAATAAATTAATATTTATTGAACTATTAATATATGGTATTGAATAAGAGTTTAATATTTTTATTTTTCTATAAAAAATTATAATTTTTTTTATGTGTTGTGTTTGTTGATATTAAAAATAAATTTAATCACATACAAGAATTGAATTTTATAATATGGTTTCAATTTTTGGAATCAGTATATTTAGGTTTTATAATATGTTCAAATTTATTTTTCTTAATAAAAATATGTTACTCATGTAAAAGTTTGTCAAAATGGGGAAGGATAAATTAATGTTAAAGTGGTAAAAAGGTGATAGGACAAAAAATATCCCAAAAAATTATCTCTAGTTTGTTCAATGATGGAATTATTACCTCTACTATCATATAGTATAATTTTTTTATAGTTTAGTTCCAATGTACACTGATAATTGAATTTATTTTTTTTTTAAATGTTAATAGTATTTATAGAAGTCTCACCCCATTCCCTTATAAAGGACTCTTCATCTTTATACTACAATACACACCCATACATTGTATTTATCTTGAATAAATTCAAATATTTTCTATATCATAAGTATTTCTTACTTTTATAACCTTTTGATGAAATAACTTATAATAAAACTCCAATTTTCAAGAGATCCTTCAAGAGAAGATATATGCTCTCAACATAAGAGATATATTCTTAAAAAAATGTTATATATGAAATTCATATAAAAATTATTTAATATTATTTATCACATTCATAAAATGTCTTTTAAAAAATTAATCTTAATTTAAATCTTTTTTTTACATTACAAAATAGAAATTTTTTAATCATTCAATAATTATAACATACTTTTTTGGGTGAGTTTTAACAAAAACCTGAAAAATGTTATAATTTTTATCTCTTAAATAACATAGTAATGATAGATAAAATAAATATTATTTGAAATTAATAAATTTTTTATTTTTTAATGATTCTATAAGGGTAATATACAACTTTTTTATTCATTAGAAAAATCAATTCTTTCTGAGGAATCTAATATTTTAAAAATGATATTTTATATCATTTTATAAAAATCATCAATATAAGTCCCATTAAATGTTTTTTTGGAATTCATTAATTCATAACAAATAGTAATATAGAAATTTATGAATATTTTGTATATTATGAAACAATTACCAAGGATTATGAAACATAACTAGTTAATTGAAACTTGTACAGAAAAAAAAGCGTTAACCAAAACATATTCATTCTAAAAATGAATTTTAAATAATTGAGAAATATAAATTTTTATGAGAATGGTATCCAAAATAATAAATATAAATATTCTTATAATATAGATCAAAAATAAATGGAAATTTCTTATCCACCTTGTATGAGTGTGTATGAAAAAGTGAATTCTTGAGGTGGGTTTTTTCATATATCAATTTCCCTTCGTTACGATATGTTCTATATTCTCCATGTTCATTATTTAGTGTAGTGTATATAATACCGTTTAATTTATTTTAATAATAATTCTAATAAAATTAATTTGTTTTAGGAATCCATATATGGTTCTCTTATTAATGGTATTTTGATTTAAAGGATTCCAAAACCGTATGTCAATTTTATTGAATAATTGTTTTCAAATTTTTGACAACAATTAACCAATTATATTTCTTTCATATCCTTATTTGATAAATTATTTCAAGAATATTAATATATATCCCATTATTTGTTAATTTTGTTTTCAACTATCTCTAACATTATTTACAAAAGAATAAAAAGAGTCTTGTTAATTTTTTCTATAATGGTCAGATTTGACTTCATTACAAAAGTGTGAAAATAATGTTTTTCTAATGTTTAATGCATGAACTTAATTTCCCACCTTCATGAATATAAAAAATTATTAATTCTTCATTCCATGTTTCCATAGTTTCTCAAAAAAAAATTCAATTGTTCTATGAATATTTCTATTTTTAATGTTTCAAAAAGAAAAATATATTTCTTATTATTTTTAAAAATATATTTTTAATGTATTTTTGAAGAAAAATAATTTGTTTTAATGTATTTTTAATTTTATTATTATTAAATATGTATATAATCTTATGAATCCTTCTAAATTCATTTCATTGATGAAATGTGATAATTTTTATGTATTTTTTTGTAGGTGTTATTTCTTTTCCATGGGTTAATTTTGTTATAGTGGAAATACAAATTTTTTTTATTATAGTAGACATATATATATTTTTTACCTTATAATGGCTATTCCCACAATTATTTATCCATATAATTCAATGTATAATATTGTTATCTCATTATATAACATGGTTGGGAAAATATAGTAATCAAAATCCACTAAGGGACTCTGTCTACTATGTTTTAAAGAGTATAAGAGTGAATCTTATCTCTTTTGAGAGTCTTTCCACTATGTGATAATGGTATCACTAATGAGAATTTAAAAATGAAATTATTTTATATTCTTATATTTTTTTCATACTTTTATTTATTCCTATAATGAATGCTTTATCCCTTCCTGAATTCAGATTATTGACTTATGACTCATGTTTACACCCTCTTAAGAATAATTCCATGTGTTATTATAATGACTTCTTCTATTGGTCATTATTTATAATTTATGATTTATGATTTGTGATTTTTTTGGTATGATATTTTTTAGTCTATAATTATTTACATTTTTATATTCTAATTCCATTATTCTTATCTCATATTCATATCTTTTGGATGTTTAATCATTGATTGTTATCTCTCAAGATTAATCATATTTAGCATCTAATATCACCCATTCGTATGTTTCCATTTCCACAAGTCATCATAATGGGTGTTAGTTATGATATTTATAGATGGGAAAAAGTTCAAAGAGTATTTCTGGGATATGTTTATGATTTTTTTAAATAAATTGATTATATATCAAATCTACAAACACATAAAACCATTATGTTTTGGGGTGTGAATCATCTAAGATATTCTTTAATATTTATATAAAATAATATAATATGAATTTATGTTATACTCAAACATCCATAGTTGTTATTAGAACATGTTCTGTTATGTTTTGGGAATATGTCATTTATAATAGGTGGAAAAAACCTAATACATCCTATGATGTTCCAAACTCATATAGGGTGACACAACCATTTAATATTTTGAATTAATGTGATATAAATTAGGGAATATTATGAATTATTTACAAATCATATGACTTCATAGACCAATTTTTAATTATTGACACTTAAAAAAACCTTTTATGGTCTCAGTAAATGGTTGGAACCAGAAGAAATCAACTAAAAAATGAATATAATGGCCATTAAGATAACTATCATCATGGGAAACCAAATTGAATAGGAGGTAAAATAAAAAAATTATAACTATTATCACCTAACTCTCACAATATATTAACTATAACATGAGTCGTATTTAACATCTAAATAATCAATGTAAAAACTCACCATTGAGCCCTTCGTTGGGAAACATCCACGATATTGTTTTCTGTATTTTAAGAAACTAAATATTTATAAGTGGATCGGTATATATGATTGAAATTATTTTCATAATAAAATAGTTCTTATAACATTAAAATATTATTTTTCGGTTTATCTTTTTAATGGAGAATCCAATATAAGATGTAATCTAATCACGAATAAAAGTAAATAGTATGAAATTGTTGTAACATCTAGTTCCAAACCGTCGTGTCTAAGCCGAAACGCCACATGCCCTCATGTGTGCTTCCCCATAAAATAGAGGCATTCGACTAGCATGGTGGGTCTATGTTCATCATTAGGTACAGTAAAACATCATCATCACATAATCAGATAACTAATAAATAAGAAATTAAAATAGAAAATATGAGTTACAATGCATAATGTAAATGAAATACAAGCAATGATAATAGATGCATAACCTAGTGTGGCAAGATTATCCAGAATACATAAAATAGTTGATAAATAATAAAATTTTAGGGTTCTCCAGTGTCTGTCTTGGTCTTCCTAGCACCATGCTCCATCTCCCCAGCAATCCTCCATAGGCCAATTTCTCTTCCCTAGTTTGTTCGTGAAATCTATAGGGGTTTCGAAATTCTAGCATAGGGTGTGAGTAAAAGGCTTGGTATGAAAAAAATGTCCCCTTAACCTTATGGTCTCATGTATAAAAGATTATTCCAAAACAATAATAATAAATTCATGAAGGAAAAAACATTCAATTCAAAAATGAGTGGTAGTGAAATATCTAAGTTACCTCAGTCCCCAAGCGTACCTACTTCAACTCTATGCCGATTGATATCTAATTGATTTATAAGAAACAAACCATCCCATGTATAGTTTCCCCAAATTTTTTCGATGTTTCCCCCCACATATTTGACAAAAAATTGTGATTTCCTCATACCTCCAACCAATAATCAGGTCCCTTATCACTGTGGGTGTAATCAAGCATTCTTCACAATTAGGGAATAAATATTTCATTATTATCCACATATCTCTAATACCACTAACATCTACAAAGGAATTGTTATACATATACTTGTCGAGCACACAATTAGGAATAGTATACCATGATGTGTATATACAAATATATACTACAACATGTCATTGTGGATAAAATATATTCTTATATCTCTCATGGAATCACAATAATTTTTATGTACAACACAAGCACTCAGACAACCAAGAACCGTCAATTAAAATATTGGTAAAAAATTAACCATCAAGAAGAAAAGTGATACCATAATCCCAATAAGGGATGAAATTTCATACCTTAATGTCATTGATGTCGGTAGAAAGGATAAACCACCATCTGTGGTTCGATTCACCTCCTTGTTGCATTATTAACATAAATTTCCACACACCATTCATTGAAATTCGTCAACGGATCCTATATCCAAAAAAACTATTTTATATCAAAAAAATAAAATATCACATACGATGATACCTTCCCTATCTTGGATTAATTTTAATTTATAACTAAAATAACATGTGTGATGATATTTTTTATCTCGTGAATAATTTAAAAATTACAGTTTAGGTGAATGCACATGTTAATAGTATTGTCCTTCAATAATAATTATATATCGATAATTTATTACAAATTATCCACAATAATTATCTTTTTATTATTTTATAAAAATTATCCTTTTATATTTTCTCATGATAATTTATTAAAAAATACCCTCTTATAATTATATTTTAATACTTTTCTTTTGATTATCCTTTTAGAATTTTATCTTGAAAGTTTATATAATTATGATTGATATTAACTTGTCGTAATTATTTGATAACCAAGTTAATTGTTCTAAACATATTCATTAATTTATACTTTGAAATTTCACGTTTATAATTTTTTTATAATAATATTATCTTTAACGTGATTATTAATACATATATATATACATATCCTTATATATATGTATATATTTTTTTAGTTTTTTTTAATTTTTTTTGATCATCAGTGAATTGGATTTTTATAGTATTAAATAAATTTTCCATAATCTTATAAATGTTATTATCAATATAAATGTATATATATATATATATTGATAATTCTATATTAATTAAAATATCTTTATTTACACAATGTGATTATATATATTTAATAATAATAAATGAGAATTAGAACTATAATATAGGTGTCATGATGTTAATAGTTGAGGGAGGAAGAAGACCACCATTATAACATGTTCTTCATGAAGAACCAAAGTTAGACTAATTCACCACATGGTATGATGTATCTCTAATCACTGGTCAAAAAAATGAGGTGTGGCAAGTTTTTATTTCCATCCAAATACATATTCATTTTTAACAAAATTGAAGAATTAAATATTGATTATTAATATATTAAATACCAAAAAACACTACAAAGATGTTTAATTATCTTAATTATGTTACTTCTAAATTTTATGTAATCAAAATGATCAAATTTGATGATTTAAAAACTCATCCAGGTGTTAATGGATGAAACCCATCATCATGTAAGATGAACAGTCCATATAAAAAAATATTTTGTTATATAAATAAATAAATAACTAAATATAATTGTGAATAAATTAATTTAATTTGGATTCTAGCCCAGAAATTCATTTTATATAAAAGCTATACAATATATAGGGTAAATCCTCCATTCTGGACATAGTGATGGTCCTTTATTTCAAAAAACAATGAACCGTTTGAGAGATATTAATTCTATATTAATTTTTAAAAAATTAATAATTAATTAAAAAACGTTTTTATCATGATAAATTTATCTCATCGTATGATGCTTACAAATTTTATGCCACTTATAGGGTAAACAACTTGTTATAGCCCAAATGGTGGTCTCATGTTTTTTGTACGACATACTTTTTTTGAGTTATTCAATTATTTTTAGAAGAATTTACAACGATTAATATAATATATTTAAAGTCTTTATTATATCTTTTATAAGGCTTGGGGGGCTCATAATCTCACAATAATTAAGTTTCTAATTCAAAACAGAATTGAATTGGGTATTTCAATGTGTTAACTAGGTTATAAGGTCTTTAACACATTTATTATGTTATTTTTCGGATAAATAATTTTTTTTCTTAATTATGATTTTAATATTTTATCATAATATTTTATTTATTATCATTATAAAGAATAGTATATTACAATTATTCCCATCTATTGGCATCAAATCCTTGAGAACTAACATTAGAAGTCTCCCATGAATAGCTTAGTCTAGTGAGCTCAAATATCATATCATGGTCCCACTTCACTTCCTTGAAATATTCATGAATCCACTAACAAATGACTAATGGTACCATCATTAATCAAAACACCTTCTCTCTGTGATCTATTATATGCACTGGATGCTCTTCATAAGATGCTTCTGTCTCCAGATCAATGTCCTTACAATCAATAACATGTGCATGGTTGGGTACGTACCTCTGATGTTGTGACACATGGAACTTGTTGTGCATACCTTAATAGAATTAAGGGATGTTTAGATTTTACTTCACTTCCCATATATTCTAAATGGTCATAATGTGTCCAAAAAATGTGTTAATAAATTAACCTACTTTCCCAGACATTTTTTCCCTCATAGAGGAGTCACTTTCAAAAAAAAATTCTCAAATAGAAAATTCTAAGGGCCACCTCCTACAGTCTTCATATAATATCTATCTTCAATGAGTGGTAATAAATCTCTTCATATATGATTCACTATATCACATGTCTCTTGAAACATATTATGTCCAACAAACACTACCACACCTACCTCATGCCAATATAGCGGTGAGTGACATGGACTCCCATAAATAGCCTCATATGGTTCCATCTGAATCGAAGAATTATAACTATTCGTTTATGTGAAATCCACCAATGATACTCATCCATTTAATGATCTAAAAAATCAATCATGTAATCTATATTCAAATCCTCTAATATGCCTATAGTCTGCTCGGACTATCTGTCAGTCTATTGTTGGTTCACCATAATCAATCTCAGCTAAATCCCGTTGGATTTTTGTAATACCTACCGAAAGAGAGATGTAAAATTTTCATATGTATCTGAAATAAGTATAAAAGGTACTCTGGGAAAGCACTTGAACTCTCTGATATAGATCATTCCCAACACCTCCACTGAGCTTGTATCTCTGATTTTTAAGAAGTGATGATAATTTGTTAACTGATCAAGAATGACCTAGTTTACGTCATGATACCTCGTGGTCCAGGGTAACCCATCAAAAAAATTTATCATGATTTCCTCCCACATCCATATAGTTATGATATGTGACTATCACAGTCCCCTAAGATATCGGTGCTCTTCTTTTACCCTTTGATAGGTAAGGCATTGGGATCCAAAACTATTAATGTCCATTTTCATCCCAAGCCAGTAGAACTAACTCCTAAAGTCATTGTACATCCTGGTCACACTCTGATGTATTGCCCATATATATACATGGTAAACCCTTTTCATCTCCTTTCTAATTGAATATGGGAATACAACTCTCTCATGTACCATGATCACATCATTGTTATCAAAAGCCCATCCTGTTTTTGGGTCACCACCAGCCAGCTGCTTCCTCATGAAAACACAATTTGGGTCTTTCTCCTAACCATTCCTCACCTAGTCCATAAGAGAATATGTAATTATGATAGGTTAAATGTCATATAAACTTGATCTTCTGAAGCATCGATCCTCTAGTTCGCCAATAAATACACCAACCACCATTTCTCCTCTAAAGGCCTCTCACCAATCCCTTTCTCAACTCATCTCTCATATTTAGGAGAGTCCATGATGAAAATACCCATCCCATATGATTTCACAATATTAATCTTTAACATTGGAAGATACTCAACCCAAAACCATTATATCGGGTCTAGGACCCTCTATATAATGATATAGAAAAGGCTCTTATAGACTGTGTAAACAATAAATCTCTCCCTGAATAGATAGTGTCATTAACTTTTCTATGAATAAACCACGGTTTGCAGCTCTATTTCATGTGTGGGGTAGTTTTTTTTCATGGGGTCATAGCTGTGGAAAACCACATTCTAATACCTTCTCTCTTTACATTAGAAACACCACCAAACCAATGACTATGGAATCATAGTACACTGCATAACTGATCTTAGGAATATGGAGGGTTAGTACTGGAGTAGTTGTCATACTTCTTTTTAAGAATTAGGAAAACCTCTTCACATTGGTTTGACCACAAAACATAACTCTATTATTGGTAAGTTATATCATGGGTTCTAAATGTTGATAAAATTCCATGCTAAATCCTCTCTAATATCCTACAGAAACCATAAATCATATAATGTAAAACATGTTTTGTGGATGTGTCCAAGACATGACTACTTGGACCTTATTTGTTTATATATATATATATATATATATCTTAAACACCACATTTTCCAAAAATCCCACCTCTTGAATCCATAAGTCACATTTCGACAGGTTGGTGTAAATCTTGTGTGCTTGAAAAATACAAAGGACTATCTCTAGGTTCACAGATTATTGTTATGGTGTGGAAGAGCAGATAAAGATATCATCAATGGATACCATGATGAATGAGTCCATGTATGTATGAATTATATTTTTCATGAGGTCCATGAAAACCAATAGTTCATTCTTCATCCCAATCAGCATTTCCAAGTACTCATTTAGTCTATATCTGCTACGAAATCCCATCCCCAACTTTTCCTCCCATTGAACATGGAACTAGTGATAACCCAATAGAAGATCAATATTTTAGAAAAATATATCTCCCCATAGCTAATCAAAGAGATAATAAATCCTGGGGAACGTATATCAGTTCTACATCATTACCATGTTCATCATCTAGTAGTCAACACATGTCTAAATACTACCACCCCCCTTATTAGAGAATAAAATAGTTTCCCCACATAATGAATTAATAGGTCTGATAAAACACTTTCTAAAAATGTATTTTAAATTTTCCCTCATATAATTAATTTATATAGTAACCCTATGATATAGAGGTATCAAAATGGGTTGCACACCTAGTATATGATACAACTCGAATAAAACTTCTCATTTTAGAGTGATTTTAATGAATTCTTATGGAAAAATATATGAATAGAGATCCATTACTACTAGAAAATATGAGGATGGTACCATAGATAATGATGAAAGAACCAATTCCATAATATATGTTGTAATCATCTCAAACTGAGGAATGTATAGTCCAACTCTAACTACTCCCAAATCCTACTCTATAGTCATCATGAACATATATCCCTTTGGTTATGTAAAAGATACCGATCTACGACTGTAATCATTTTTTTCTCAAAAGACGTTCAACCAATCCATCTCATGAATCACATATAAATGTTTCTTCTCTAGTATATTGAGATAGATCCCCATAACCAATAATAAATAACAGATTCTCTTGGTATCGGTGAAGATATTCAACTCTTGATACCAATGGTGTATAGAGGGAGACCAACTTAGATGAAAAAATGATGGGTAATCCATTTTTAATAAATACATGTGAAAAGATTAATGAGTGGGAAGCACCAATATCGAAAAAAAGATATAGATATAGTGAAAGTGATAAAAACCATACCTCAAATGGCCAATGGTCCCTCCCCAACATATATTAGAATGTTATCCACTACAAAAACCAATCATGTTTCATCTCTATGACCCTATCCCTGAATTGATAATGTTGTCAACGTTTATATATTCTACCAAGGTCCTTTCCCAGATGTTTGGTCCCCTAGTAGTGTAGGACTCTCTATCCATTATGATATTCTAGAACAAAACTATAGGAGGTGTCATGTCCTTCCACGTTGTCATCACTAGATTTGAGGTGTCATCCACACCTGACTGTAGTGTCTAAACTCCCAATAGTTAAGGCACCGCAGATCTCCTCCAGAAGGAACTAACAAGACTGAGATCCACTGCACGTGCAGTCCATTACTCAACTACATATTCTTATCATTCCTCTTCTTTCCATCAAAAGTGGTGTTCACAATAGTAGTGGATGATCCATAGTGTGTGTGTAGTGGAACGAATAAAAATATGATTTCTTCATCATACCTCCAAGAATCATATCTATATTGAGGATATCCTCAGAACCTCTCGGTATAAAGATAGGTCGATGTTCTCGACCTGTTGTCTACGGTCAGGTCAGAGATCGATTTCAAAATTCGTGGCCTTTTGACCCACATTACCTGCCATAAGTAGTGATAAACAGAAGAGATCTATAAAATGTGTTGAGTATGATAATACTATCATGGAAATCTGATGGAACTACATGAACACATGTACTTGATCGATCTTCAACATTTTGGGAAAAAGATATCTAAAAATCTAGTCTATTAAGGCCTCCTGGGTGAGACCCTCACATAGTATAGGATGTCCCATAACTCCCCACCAATGCGTAGTGGGTCCCTAGGGCATGAACTCGTCTAGCATCACCATCTTGTCCAATGGCATCTCCACAACGTAAAATATACTAACTATGATATCTACCGAATCCGCATCATCATGTTGTCCTATAGTAAACTGTAAGTCTAGAAGAAGATGGAGATGAAAAACCTCATGTTGTCATCCATAGATCTCAAGGACAATTGACAATTAACAACATGTTGCCCCACTGAAGCTGGTGTGGGGATTTCTCAGGAGAATACAACATAGATGGTGGTCCCACCAAACAACTACATCGTGTCAACTTCTTAAATAGATAGAGGATTTGAATCATAGAAATTCATGAACACTCTATGGGATAAGACAATGTTTTTTTAGGAGTCTACTCTTATCCCAAGGTATAATTTTACTAGAAATAACACTTGTTTATCTCCCTACATGTTTGTCACAGTCATCATATATATGATAAAACCTTATCATGCTCAATTCTAAAAATTAATTCTAATAAAGACATATCACAAAATATGGAAACACAGATAGATCACACATAACAAACTATCCTTCAATGATATCACAAACCAAGAAATTTTATCAAATAACTACTATGTAGCACACTGATAGGTATATATTTTACATGTAAAAATTCGTTCCTAGAAATGATGAATGAACATACGCTAAATCATATAAATCATATATAAAATTATGTGAATCACCTATAGAGATTTTAATCAATTTTAAAAACAATATATAAGTTCCAAGCTTTAAAAAACATAGATGTACAATATAAAGTGATGTCCTGGAATTGGTATAGTTCCCCTGCTCAATTCCAAACCATTCAAAATATGGTCTACCCCACCCCAAACAAGGAGAAGAGACGACAAAAGTTAGAAAGTCATTTGATTTGATACCATTTTATAACATCATGATCTGAACCACTGAGTGAGACCTAGAATTCCACATGTCCTCATCTGCGCCTCCTTATATGTAAGAGGCAACAGATTAATAGAGAGGATATAAGTCTATCACTCAGATGACTAAAACCTCGGTATCACATCATATGATAAATAGTATATTATACAATATAATAAATAATTAGCGTAATTTTGAGGAAGGCATATTAAATTCACATCATGGAAATAAAAGCACCTCCCATTGTGGAAAACCTATCCAGAATGAATAAAACATATGATAAATAAAAAAATTTAGGTCAATACCATGAATATCATGGTCTTCTCCAATTATATTACCCACCAACTCATCCATCCACCATAGGGCCCTAGACATTCCCTATGTATTTCATTGAATCTATAAGCGCATCAAAATTATTGAGTCGGGTGTGTTTACAAGACTCAGTAAGAGAAAACGAATGTATAATTAACCTGACCTGGTAAAGTATTCATGTGTATTCCATAATAAATATTAATGCATAATGATCATAAATATACAATCCAAAACCATGTGGTAGTACGCTATCATGGATTCTACAACCCATGGTCGAAACTACTTCAGATCCATGCTGGAAGATATATGAATGAGACTGAATAAACAAGATATAACTTGTAAAACCTCCACAAAGTTTTATTGAGGTGGTATAGGGTGTCATCTATACCTCAAGTGGACCATTTCACCAGGATTCTTTAGATGAGAATAAATAGTACTGACATCATCTTAGCTATCTCGTAGTGAATGGAACATGGAATCATGGAATCCTTGATCACACCCTCAACATGATTCTATGGCTTCCTTGTGCCTCCACCCTATACTCAAGACCCTAATATTAATGGTTTCAATCAGGAATTCTCCCCCACTGGGAAATAAATATGTCATGATGGTCCACCAATCTCAAATACCCTTAACAAAAAAACAAGGCCTGATGATAGAAATATAGGGTGATCACACATATAAGAATCGCATATCAACATGAGTATATAGAAGCATACAGAAAAATTTGTGATCATGGATACAAAATATATTGATATCACTCAGGGAATCACAATAGATTTTATAGGATACAAATATACTCACACAATAAATCATGGTAAATTAAAATGTTAGAAAAAAATATCAATCGAGTAGAAAATTTATAGGCAAGCCCAAGAATGTAAGAAAATTCCTACCCCAAAGTCATCAATGGCAGTATCAAGTATAAACCATTATGTTTAGTTTGATACACCTCCTCATATATTTATTATCATAAACATTCAAAACTCAATATTTGATATTTTTCAAGGGTTCCTAGATCCAAAAACATATGATTTATTTCAAAAAAAATAAAATATCACAAGTGATGTTACCTTCTATCTCTTAGATAATTATTGAATTATCATTAAAATATCACCTGTGATGATATTTTCTCTCTCATAAATAATTATAAAATTATAGTTTTGGTCAAAGAATGTCCTTTCAAAATCATCCTTAAAGAAGAAGTATATATTGTTAATTTATTATAAATTATCTACTTTAAATACCTTTTGATGATTTAATACAAATTATATGTTTCAAATTATCCTTTGATAATATATTATAAATAATCATCTTATAGTTTCATGTTTATAATTTTCTTTAGATTGGAATTTATTATTATATTTTTATAATTTCTATAAATTACTCTTTATATGATCATGTAATAATTCTTTGAGAAAAAGTGTATTTATTTTCTTCATATTCAATATTATATCCTATAAAATTTGACATTGAAATTTTTATTTTTAATAACGTTATCCTTAATGTGATTATCAATACATATATATATATATCTTTTGATAAATTATTTTAAATTTTCTTTTATTATCATGAAATAGTCTTTTGGTAATCACAAATAAATTATCCATAATGCAACCAATGTTATTATAAATATATATATATATACTTATATATATATATATATATATTTCTTTTGATAATTTCATAATTTATAAAATATCATTATTGACACAATCTGACTATATATATATATATGAAAATAAAAATAAAAGATGAACTAACCTACAGGTGTGGCACTATGCACACTTGAGGGATGAAGATGTCTAACACTATCACCCACAGGTCAGGGAAAACTGACATGGGAATGATTTTTCACATGGGAGGAGGCGACTGTAATCATTCATTGAATAAATTTAGAGTAGCCGGTTTCTATATCCATTCAAATGTGTTTCGGGATATACCAAAACAAGAGAATTAAACATACTTTTTAGTTGATTCAATACAACAAAAAAACTATACAACTTTTTAATTATCCTATAATGGTGTTACTAATTTTTAATTATGTCTATACAGTATAAATTGATGTTTAAAAACTCTACGGGGGAATTAATGGAGGAAAACCCTCATTAGGGATAATTAAAAGCCCACAAAAATTATTGAAATAAACAACATAAGTATTGAATATAATTATCAATAACTTAATTTAAATTTAAATCAAACCCAAATGATTGCTACGTAAAAATTTTATACCCTGCCTATGGTAAACCCCACATTCCAGACCCAACAGTGGTCTTAGATTTCTTATATGACATATCGTTTCAGGGATATGGATTATTATTAATTAAAAATGGTATTATTAATCAATTAAAAACAAAAACATATTTATCACATGTGAGGTATCCAAAATACATCACATACAAATTTTATACCCATTCTGGGTTAACCAATGAATTTTAGACCTAATGGTTGTCTCGTATTTTTGATATGATTCACCATTTCAGAGTAATTAAATTATTCTAAATAAATTTTTCATTCTTAATATATTATATATAAAACATTTATTCAGTATTCACACGGGATTTTCGGTCCTCAAAATATCAAACTAACCCATCGTCCTAGTAAAGAATATTAATTTGAATATTTCAAGGGTTTCATTGGGTTTTAGTGCCTTTAACATTGTTATTATGTTATTTCGCTGATGAGTCATTTTTTTCCCAGTTAATATATTAATAATTCAGCACAAGTGGGTTTTTATTATCATTTTAAAAAAAATAATATTATATTTCAATCCATGAAATGGGATGAGTATTATAAGTTATTTTTAAATATGTAATTTCATCCAATTATTGATAGAAAAACTTAGAGAGAATTCCTAGAGTAGAAACATATTACTGTTGAAATTTCGTTTTACATATGAATATAACCTTACAAAACATTTCATGTACTCTTGTTGATTTATTTTTGATCAATAATTAAATATTGACCATTAATTTACTTTCATTAATCTTTTTGTATAGAGGGAAGTGGCTATAATAGAATTTGGTATCTGTGAATAAATTTGGTGGCACGATCATATGGTAAAAGTAATGATTAAAGACTCCTATTTCTGACATGGTTTTGGGGAAAGGAAGATAAAATAGTGTTTTTAGGTAATTGATAAAATAAAAAACATTGAAGAATATAAATAAATCCTTCATCCTTGAAAAAAATTAATGAAAACTAATGGGGGAAATTGGTTTATAGGAAAACAATTTACATCAATTGTGGGATAAACTATTACTAAAATTAATATTGATGAGAAAAGAATAGGGAAATGATTGAAATTAATAAAGAGAAATATCATTCAAATGAACTACCCACACTCAAATGCTTCAATAAAATGGTGTAAAAACATTATACCAACAATCATGAATCTAATTATTAAAAAAAACAATCGTGATAAGAAATATCATAGACAATGGGATAACTAGAATGCCTACTCAATAAAAAATTCTAAAGTTGTTAAATGAAATGATTTTCCGATATACAAACTTATCATCCACTCAAGAACTATAATTTATTCTATGAATCTAGTTATACCCACTAATTTCTAATGAGATAATTTTTTAAAGGTATCCCATACCCACCTCAAAGATTAGATATTGAATTATGAGTGAAAAATCATAATGGTTTTATGATTACATATCATGTCTATAACTCCTATATGAATTAAGATTGTGGGATAATTTTATTTAAAATATTGGTATTCCCCCTTTAGTTTAATTTGATATAATTGTTTCTATGGATTATCTCTCTTAATATAAATACTATATTTATTACTAGAGAATTGAAGTCATGTTTTTTATACTGTTTCATTGAATGGTCATATATTTGTGAAAGGAAGACTATGAAATGTTACTTTATATGGTCCATAATACTTTATCATGATGTTTATATATCTAAAATGGATAGGGATAAACACATTAATGAATATATTCCCATACTTAAGGACTATGTTGTTGTATTTTTTAAAAATATTAAATTTCATCCATCAAATCTAGAAATTTTTATTTCAATATAACTCATATATTTTTGTAAACCTATTTCAAAGAATCTTGATTAAATTATAATAATTAATTAATAAACTCTTTGAGTGTCTTGATAAGAGATTTATAATACAATGTGATTCACTAGATTGTTCAATAGTTCTTTTTTTTAAGAATTTTTCTATGTCACTATGTCATTGATTGATTATTTATAACTTAATAAAATCAAAATAATTAAAAAGTATCATATAAATAATATGGATGACTTTTTTAATAAAAAATTAGGGTCTCAATACTTCTCAAATTTTTACATTTTTTCTAGATATCATCAATTAATTGTCAAAATGGAGGATATAACCTAGACATCCTTTCATATGAGGTATATGAAAAAAAAAATTACTATTACAATTTAGAATAAAAAATTACCCCACTATCACTGTGGATGTAATGAATAAAGCCTTCAGATTTTACCTTGATCAATTTATGGTGATCCTTAAATATTATATAATTATATTTTACAATATCGTGGAATTTTAGGATGATGATTTGAGGACTATGTTGAAGACCATGATAAAGGATAAATGGTATGAAAAATATTGAAAGAGTGATGTCTTGAAGAAGAATATATGATTCATGGGTTCTATAATCACAACATAGGGTATATATGTGGATCCATCAATGTATACATTTATTAAACCATGACACAGACAAATCAATCTAACAATGAACTTTAGTTTTATTGGATTGTTTTGATATTATCGATTCATGATTAGAAATATTCTTGGGATATCAAAACCATTAACTCGGTTTTCTTAAATGGTAATTAAGCTTCATTAGATAATTGACTGTGAAGAAAATATAGAGGATTGTAATATAATGATGGTCACAGTACATTTACATTCATTACATTCTTATAAAGAAGTATTAATGATATATAGTGATGACCAAAGAAGGTATTATGATGTGTCCATAAAATGACATTGCATTTGCATGTGTCTCTCTATAATTGAATGTTCAAGAGAAATAAAACTTGATGCCTGGTTTTCTGATCGGAGTTTGGATTTTTTCCTAAAAATTTTAGAGGTATTATTTATATAGTGAAATTTGTTATATATATATAGATAAAAAAATCATAAATTATTACTCACAGAGATGGAGATGAATATGTTCTAATAAAATGGAAATATTTTATCTTCAATTATGATTTCAAAGTACATTATGGCCCTAGTTTATAAAATAATATTCTTGATGCTATGATTATGATAGATATTACTAACTAATCTCTGATGAGGTCTGAAAAAGATCCAATAATCATGGATTTGAAAATTATGTACCATGGAATCATAATGAAATAAAAAAAATATTATCCATTATAGTTTTTTTCTCATAAATCCTTTCATTTGAATATTTAAAATTCACATAATGAGAAAATTCAGTTTTAAAATAAGGGAATCAATGTTTTGGTGTTCCAAAAAAATCATGATGTAATGATAATGATTGAGACATAAATATGTATTTCATCAATACAAATTTTTAAGAATGAGTTGTATGAATCAAATATCTGACCATTCTATATCAACAATAAATGATGAAATATTTTTAATGATCTCTGGAATAAATTCTATATGTACATGATTTGAAGTGAAATTAAGAAACTTGTATTTTGATACTCAGTGTGCTGGAATGTTAATGTTGACATCAAAATTTTAATGGGATGATGAAACCATTACCCCTAGTAGTATATAAATGTGAAAATATCCCCATTTATTTTATTTTAGGAACCCCCATAAAAATAATGTATATATTTTTATTTTTGTTATAATTCATGGCCTTAAAAATTTATTACATTTACATTTTATTAATGAATAGTTCCCACATGAACAAATATTCAGGATATATATTATAGAAGTGGAAATACTATTTGGGATTCCAATTTCAATTTTTAAAAAATAGGATATGTGTTTTACATCAAATATGTAAAATATAATTCAAAAATCATTGAATACGTAGTATAACGTTTTCATTTCACATAATCCACAAATAAATACATAGCCATAGAGGACCAGTCAAACTCAATAATATTTTTTCATATCCCATTAAATGGATTTAGAAGGTGTTTGGGATCCATATATTCCATTCTTAGATATCACATATCAAAACAGTTTATATTTTACCATTCATATGGTACTATATATGGGTTTCATTGAGAAGATGTATAAAACACCGACATGTTGGAACGGAGTTGGAGAGAATAAGATGATGGGACCTGATCATTCATGATATATTGTAGATAATATTCAAACCAATCAATTAGTATAAAATGATGAAATTTTTTGAAAATTTTATATTTATAATCATCCATGATATTTTGGTTTTGAAATTAGAGAAAGGTATTACTTTAATCATCTCATAAGAAAAATTATGTGTGATTTATAAATATAAAATGTTGAGCACAATGTATATTAGAACTTTTGAGATCCTCAATCATGTGGGAGTAGTAGATTGACATCTTTAGCTTCTACTGAACCTATCATATGGGTATATCTATTCAGTGAACAAATTTTATGTAAGTAATAACATAAATATTTATATGTACTCAACGCATATGTTATATAGTAGAATCATGACCATTCTATGATGATCAACTTGTTGAAATATTTAATTATAGATATAATGTACTATGAAGCAAGACTACATACCTAGTTAAGTTTCCTTAAAGTAATCATTAGTCTAAGGTAGAAATAATGGATTCTAATGATGTAACGAGATTGCCGTATCATCATTGGTTCTCATTAATGTAATTTTATTTCATGGGTGAATTTATTTTAGTAGGTATAATGTAACACCCTATGATTTTATTATTTATTTACTTTTGAAATATATTCAATGTAATAAATATATTTCAATAAATTACATAAAAACCCAATGAGATTAATGATTTATATAATAAACAATTTATCAAATTACAAGACAATTACAAAAAAAACATATTTGATAAAATAAACGATCTTTTTAGAAAAACCAAATATAAATCACTTTAGAAATATAATTACTTGTAATATATTTTTAGGAATTATATTGTAATAAAAATCATGATTTTAAGAAAATGTAGAATCACAATTTATTGAAAAAATTCTAACAATGTTTTTTATTTAAAACATGTAATATTCATGTAATGTTATGAAACTATAATGAGAACGTATATTCTGAACTAAATAAAAGTGCCTTTTAAACTTTATTTTTATTTAAAATAAAAATCTATAATATTTGGAGTATTATACTAAATGAAATATATTTTATAAACATACAAATAAATTAAAAATATTTCATACATTAATTATAAATTGGTCAAATATGATGATAAAATCATTTGATGGTAAAAGATATATATTTTTAGAAAATTTTTTATTTTATATATTGTATTTTTATCCTAATAAATAAAAATAATATCTACTAATTAATTATTTTAGTGAATTTTAATTATAATATTTAACTTTAAGTAAATTAACAATAATTTAAATATTACCATATGATATTTAAAAAGGTCAGTTCATTTTTATATTTAAATACAATTATTCTACAAAATAATTTTTACAGGTTTTGTGTGACAATATTAAAATATAAATTTATTAACTATATAAATTATATTTCCAAAAATGGGTTTTATATTTTTAATCAGTGTATTGATTTTTTTAATAATATCATATCCATTATTATTCATAAAAATATGTTACCTAAGGAAAACTTAGTCATCACATTGACAGTTATAATAAGGTAAAATTGCTCAATCTAAGTGATAAGGCAAAAAATATCCCCAAAAACATATATATAATTTATCTGATATAGGGATTATTAAATAACATATATTTTCTTCTTAATTTTAATATTTTAGTTCCACTTTCTGGTGTGAATAATACATATTTTATGTAATTATTATGTGTATTTACATAAGTGTCTCCCCTCTCACCGATAAATGACCCCTTATCTCCCAACCAAAAACTCAAATAATGATTCTAATATTTCAAAAATGATTGGAAAAAGTATATTAATCTTAATACTCTCTCGAATTATAGAACCAGTGGTCCTAAGAGGATATATTGACCTCTCATTTCATGGGGTTATTCACTAGGAAATCCATGCTATCAATGTAATAAATGTCTTATTTATGATTTTTTTATATTTTTTCACTTACCTTTTCTTATATCTACTTTATATCATTTATAAAATTATTTTAAAATCATTGATATTATGTAAAATTGATATTAAAATTATTAAATATCATGTTCTTACTCATTCATTTGATATAACACGCACTTGTTTTGGTTAGTTTAAAAACAAACATGAATGATGTTATAAGGATTATGTCATGAATGATTATAAAATTTTGTATAATTTAAATATTATTTAAAAATAATAAATTTAATAAATTTTATTTTTTAATTAATTTATATATATTAAATTTTATTCACTAATAAAGTTAAATGTATTAGTGGAATCTGTTTTTTAATGAAAATTATTATATTTATGATTTTCATAAAATTGCTCACTTTAAGTTCTATTAAAAAATTACAAGAATATAGAAATATTTAAAATACACTATATAAACCACCATTTCCATTATATATATTATTAAAACACATCCTTAGTGTGTTTATCAAAAACAACGAATAAAAACATGCATGGAAAATAAATGATTGAACACAAAAATATTGATTGTAATAAAGAGTTATTACTAAGTGAGTAGTAATTAATTATTAGTAAATAGTATCACGTATGAAAAATATAAATACAATTTAGATATATATTAAAAATATAATTAGAATTATTATATAACATGTTACTAATTTTCCGACCAAGAGGAATTTTGTGGTAAGGTTTTCATCTCATCTCAATTTCCCATCGTAGAGATATGTTAAATATTCTCTACCATATTTTTTTGTGGAATATACAATACTAATAAATTTTAACTATGATTCATTCCTTGAATGTTATTGGGAATTTAAAATCAATATCATATTCTCTATTTCATGATATTTTGATTCAAATGTTACTGTTGTCACAATAGGCTTTTCCTTAAAATCAATGTTCTCTAGGTTTTGAACTCTTTTTACCTAATGCATTTTTCTCAATGTCAATGTTCTATTTATTGTTTAAAAAAATATTTTATATACACGATTGTGTTTCCAAGTTCACTTTTATGTATCTTACAAATTTATTTCAATGTTATATGGAATCTTCATAGAATTCTATGTAAACTCAACATTTTACTATATAAAAAAAGTTTTAAAAGACTTTTTTTATCATTATGTACGTAAATATATTTTCATTCTGTTATCAATGATATTTTTTATTTCCATGAATATATATTTTATTAAGGAGAATTATATACCAAAAGTTCAGTGACTAATTCTTTATGTTACCAAATGATAAGGATTTTTCATATTAATTTTCAAATTATATTTCTAATATTAATAAATAAATAAATTCTTCTATGTCAACAAATTTTAATGTTTCATATGATTCACAAGGTATATTATCTAATAAAAACCTCATACTTCATTTATTGGATGTAATATTATTTTATTTTATAGTGGTTTTCAAGATATATTTTTCATTTTCATAAGTTAACTAAGCTGAAATTGACATATGAATGTTTTTATGTTATTCTAGAAAAAATACATATTGTTTTAATTATTTTATTGCTGGTCCGTGAATTATATACACTGATAATGAATTAAGTCATGATTTATGTCCCATGATATAACATGTAATGAAATGGGGAGTGAACCCAATCTAGTAGGGGACTATATCAGCCAAGTATTAAAAGGAATGTGAGTGAATCAAATCCACTATGTAACATTCAATAAAAATTGATTATAAAATTAGCAGTGATACCAGATAAATGTAATTATTTTATATTATAATATATTTTTCACACTTTAATTATGTATTCCTATACCTTTGTTATATTTAAATTGACATATATTATAGACTTATAACTCATGTTTACGCACTCTCCCGACTTCTATTATTTGTTATACCAATTATTTATCACGTGAATCAGGATTTATGATGTCTAGAATATGGGGATTTTTATTCATACATTATTATAATGTGCCATGAGAATTTTCTCATACCTTGATAATCATATTTGCATTAAGTCTACTCTTTTATTGTTATCATTCATATTTTCACTTATTAAGCATCTAATATCACCCCTTCACGTGGTTCCATTTACCAATTTTATGAATAAGGGTGTAAAGTGTAATATGCCTAAAATTTTATAACATTTTAATATTATTTGTGGAAAATTATTAATAATATTTTTCATGAAAATTTATTATTTATATAATATTCATGTACACTAAAAATTTATGTTTTTAGGTCTGATGAATTGTGAAATGTATGGAATATTTATAAAAATGCTATATACATGTTTGTTATAATCTGGTCACATCATGATAAATTAGATCAATGGTCAAGATCATACCACTTCCATGAACTAGTTCAAACCACCAAATATACCAATTTTTATTTGGGGACGATATGGTGAAACCAATAAATCCATTAAAAACATAAAGGAACCTCCATCAGCATCATTCTACCATGACATGTGACTTGAAAATTGACCCATCAAAGCACCACAAATGTATAATCTTACATGGTAATGTAATATTGTGTGTTAATTTTATGGTGCTAACCCCCCCCCCCCAATAAATTTTTCTACCTACTATTATGTTGTCAAATAATGATAAAATAATTCTCCATTACGTTTTAAATCCACTCTAAACCACTTTATAATATAGGAATCTAATAATCTTCCATATTTAAAATCCAAAATCAGAAATGTTTTCTAAATATTTGTAAAAAATAAAAAATCCAACAGTCACACTTCTACCATAGGATCCCCCTCTACCCACCACTCTCTCACCCATTCCTACCGCATCACAACATACCTCAAACACTTCAGATGGTGTTACCTCCCAATATTATTATTATATCCCTCTCCCAAAACCGCCCACTCATGAAACAAAATTCATGTCTCCCACTTTATTGTCATAAATTTTCACCCCTCCTATTTTTTGATTCCCTACCCCCAAAAATCAATTTATTTATTCTATCCCATATTGTATAAGCCTCTTAATCCCTCTCACAATGATAATTTTTTTATAATCTATATCATTTTCATAATGTTATTTAAAACTAAATCCTAATTATTTTAATTCTAGGATAAGAATAAATAAAAATATTTGTGTGATTTTATTAGGATAGAAATAATAAATTGAAACCAAAATTCATAATTATGTTCAGTAACAATGAATTGTTTTGACAATGAATCATTGTTGGATAATAGTATTACTAATATAGTATTCAATTAAAAATTTGATAATACTGATTTATTTATTAGTGTTCATTACACAATAGTCCTTTGTGAATTTAAAAATACTAATTTTTTTAAGTATTGTTTTTTATAAAATATCTTAAGTTTATTATTCTAAATGATAGATTAGTTTTTTATTGAATGTTTTTTTCTCAACTAAGCTTATTTTTTCCAGATAATTACGATGATATTTTTAGTTTATAAATATATATTAAAATATTGTTTTATTTTGAAACATTATATCAATTTTTTGTTCTATTATACAATATTAAACATTTAGTCTAATGTGTCTTAGAATAATTTAAATCTAATTATATTTTTGTACACCATAAAGTTGAATATTTCATGCTCATCCCATCACCCATTAATATATTTGGATGATTAATTTGTATAAGGTGATAGTAATGAATTATAAAATGATAAATTTGATGAAACATTGGATGATAATATTCTATATAAAAATATAATTTATAAATAATAGTGTGTGATGATACTTATGATCCAAATGATATCGATAAATTTGAAGAAGTAATTAGGAGAAAGAGGTAAAAATATTTTAATATCATTATAATATTATGGTGTTTTCATTCATAATTTTTCTAATAAAGTGAAGTGAAATAATTATAAAAAGAAATAAATTTTGAGTATGGAGAAAAATGGAACTCAATGAAGTATGAATTTGAAAACAATATTAAAACAATAAAATTATAATATTCAATATAAATTTATAAATTTATATAATATGGAAATTAGTGGTAGTTCTCAAATATTTTCTTCCATAATACATGGAATGATTATTATGAGAAAACAATTATGGGGGAAACTAAAAAGTGGATACTCATGCATAATAATTCATTTTTTTTATGGAAGAATAAGGATTTAACCTGATACCAACATGTGGGATAAAAAATTGGTAGAAAATATAACCTAATACCATTATGAAGGATTTAACAAAAATTTATAAAATTAGAAATAAAAAATCATGGTTTTGTTTGGTGGGGTTGATAAAATATGTTTGAAAACATATTTACTGAATTTGACTAATAAAAAAATAATGTACATGATTTTGACAATCCAAATTATATATTTCAACTAGTGATAATAGAATAAAACCGTATGTTTTTCTCACAGACACCCTTACTAACATAGTCATTATATTTTATAATATATTTTAAAATTTCATTTGGAATGTAAAATGGTTTATAATTTGTTTACAGTTCCTACAAATAATTATATATTCAATGATGTTTCTCTTATTATTATTAGAGTAAAATTTCCATGAAATAGATTATCAATTTTTATATAAAATTCTGTTTTGTTTTATGTAATGATTATATCTTAAATCTAATGGTTTAATATGGCTTTATAAACTTATTAATATTATTTAATATTTTCATGATAGTCTTGACACCATTAATAAGAATTTTGTATCATTGTACTTAATTTTAATGATCACATAACTGTAAGGACAGAAAATTTTACATCAGATATTTTATTGAAAATAAACATAAAATAACATTATTTCTTTCCAAAATATCACTCATGTTTACGGTTTTATATATTTGTTTAATGACATGTATATAACAATACCATATTATAAAAAGTGCATAATTCTACTTAGTATTAATTTTTTCTATAAAACATAACATTTATGATATAATATGTTTAATATTAATTTCATATATTCACAAATATAATCTTGACATTATCCTTGTCCATACTCATACACAATACCATTCATTCAAAATTAAAATATGGGATGAGAACAAAAAATATCAATGTAGAAAATAAATATTATGAATGAAAATATTTGTCCAAGAATACATATAAATATTTTCCCTTTAGAAATAATCATTGGGGTTCAACAAAAACATTTTTGTACCCAATATATCAAATTAACATCCAAAATATTTTCAGAAAACATATCAAATGAAATATTAATTGAAAAATAAAAATATTAAATTCTTATTTTGGTCTTGATATATTTATTTAATCAATTTCAAAAAGATATAATTTTTACCCTTAAATAGTATCATGTTCTATTCCTCCATACATAAGTTAAATAGATTACCTTGTGAAATCATAATATTTTCCTAAATACCCATTGAAATCATAGAAAATAATGATGGAAAATGGAAAATAAATTTCAAATAAGTCTTTTAAATGGAATAACCTTCATGGTTACACATAGAAAAAACATTTCAATTATAAATAAAATTATCGTTAGTATTATAATCGGAATATCCATTATAGTATATTATTATAATCTCTTAGTATAATCCTAATTTGTTAACTCCATCCCATTACCCAACTAATTAGAGAGATATAAAGAGGTCACCTACCATAGTTTTACAATGTAACTACCCATATTTAAAAAAAATCCCATGAATCATAACAAGACACATAAATTATCTCACCATAAAAAAATTATTTTTAACCATGAGAAAACAATTCAAAAAATAAAAATATTTAATAAATTTTAAAACCATTTTTTAAAATAAAAAAAACATAGGATGGGAGTTTCATTCAATAAATAAAATATTAAATCATAAAAGATTATGTATATGAAATAATGGTTTTAAATGTGGGAAATTTTTTTGTCATAAAATAAGTTAAAATTGTACATTTCTATTTTATTCTTTAATGAATGTAAAACACTTCAAAAAACTATTACATCTTAAATCCTTTTAAATAATGAAAAAATAGACCAAAATTATCATTTATAATTAACATATATACATAAATATACATTCAATAAGTAATTATAAAAATTTAGACTTGGATGAAAAATAGTGTTCTTAAGTTAATCATTAATAGATTATTTTTTTAAAATAAGTTCCCTTAACTTTTGTTCGACCAATCATGTATGTTATTTATCATAAAAATTTATAAATTAATGTTAATTATTTAAATTTGTAAGAACTTTTTCATGTTTATAACTCCAATTATTCTTTATTTAACCATGATATATTCAATCATTTAATCAATTAAGATTATGTTATACATCTTAACAATATTTTTCACATATTTCCAAAATGATTTTGATATGTTGGATACAGTAAAAGAGTTAATTGTTCCAAAATATATTGAATATTAATCCTAATATAATTACCATTTTCAAAAATCAATTATACTTTTAAAACCAATGATCATATATTATTATAAACAATGAACTACATTATAATTATCGAGGTGGTGGTTTGTATTTAGGTATGAGTAACATTCACATTTTTTCAACTATCATTATGGAATTATGATAAGTATTATTTTATCTATATAAATTTATAATTATATTATAAATACAATATTAAATATTTTTACATATTTATATATATCAACCATGTGATTTGGTGATGTAAAACTATTAATGTCACTTCTGTGTGGTGCTAGTCCACATATACTCATGAACAACTTTATCATTGTTTCAATTAATTCAGTGGTAATCCATTAAATGATATTTCAAATTTTAATAGTGTTATATATTTCCTAAATATAATATCCAAAAACTTTTAACATCATTATTACCATCCATGAAAGATGGTGATGGAAAATTAATTACATATATTCATAAGGTCGTAGACTACCGTACGCATGAATGATTATTTTGTTTTCCATTTTTTTATGAATATATTGATATAGGATATTTCATAAAATAATAAAACATACGAAAATTGGGAATCATTTTTTTATTATTTTATCATTGCAGAATTATATTTTAAAGATGTATTAGAAGAAATGAAACTAGAACATGTGGTAAAAACGGATACCTATTCATTGGAAAAAAACTTTTTCTTAATAACATAATCTCTTTATGGTTTGTATTATGCCATTAAAAAATAAATATTCAAAGAGTGGATGGAAACTATCACATGTTTTGGGATGGTTTTAACCCTCTTTAACCCTTTTTCAAAACTAACATGAAGTAATGGTTTTTATTCTTTAGGGATCAGTAGATTCACAATTAATTGAATATATCATAAAAATGGACCATTTATTATTTCATAAAACATAACCCATTAACATTGGTTTGATAAAAAATTAAAATTTTATATTAATTAATTATTTATTCTTTATTATTAAATAATATTAATGTTAATTTTGAAACGTTTCACTTAAATTGCTATTTCAAATTTAATACAAAAATTTAACTAGAATAAAATTCTCAAAAACCTGTATAATATGTTATGATTATCTTTAAAAATATTTTAACACAAATAATAACTCATATAATACTATTTTTATTGTTTATAGATACATTATATTGATATCTTTTACTTCTAGTACATGTAATATATCAATGTTCTATAAGCATTTAATGAAATATTTTCTTCCCTATAAATAAATAATAAATTACCATGTTTAAAATATATCATATATATTTCAAAATAATTTTTATAACTAAATATTTCCTATCATTATCACTTTCCAATAGAAATAATAAAAAATGAGAATGAATTTTTTTGGTTTCTTTTTGTAAAATAATATAAAGTGAAAAAATCGAGCCTAACTAGGAATAAAGACATAATTTCACATTTTGAGAATTATCAATGGTATATAATCAAAAAAAAAACTATTTCAACTCTTAGATTCATTTTTCTATTCATTCTGTTGTTTCCTTAAACCTTAGAGACACAATTTACCCATTACTCTGATAACAAAAATTGTCGAGGTTGATATTAATCATGTGCAAAAATAAAAGGGTACTATTTACCAAATTTGGAACCCCTAATTCTGAATATGGAATAAACTTTTCATGATAAAATTTTTATAAGTGGAAAAAATTATATCTAATATAAATGCATAAAATGTACTCAGACTAGTTATATGAAAAAATGTGTTTCTATGCCTAAAAATGTACATGTATCAAAATTAGGTACTATGAATATTTAAATAATTTTAATTATGTTATATATAATTAGATAATACACATTTTACTTAGAAATGAATTTCAAAACATAATGTCAATTTTTAACAAAAAGAAAAATATAATTTTACAAATATATGAATTCTTCACTATTCACTATGAAATCAATATTTTCAAAAATACAAAAAATTTAGTCAATAATATTTCTAATACATATATTTAAAAAATTAATCTCATCTTTTCAAATAAATATCCTAAATTGGTTTTATGTAAATTATAATATTTTCTCAAAAAAATAATTTTTAAACAAAATGTATTATTCAATTATAAAATGGGTTTTCAATAAATAAAGTTCTTAATTAAAATGATGAGTCCAAAAATTTAATTTATCTAGAAAATTAAATATATTTCATACTTTGGTTAATCATATTCATACTTTAAAATTCAAAAGCATGCTTATAAAGGTAATATTTAAATAATAATATTCAGTGGTTTATTTATACTCATTATTATTTGTTTTTTTATGATTTCAAATATAGTCATTATTTTAAAATATTAGATATTACATTATCTACCCCATAAACAATTTTTTCCCCATAATCTAACATTTATCTACATATTTGTGGTCTTCTAAGCTAAAAATAATTTTATTGAAATCCTACATCATAAAAAGGGTTAATAAAATTCAACTTAAAAAGAGGAAAAGGGAAATATAAATCCAATCTGTAATAAAAAAGAACTTGATAAAAAATAGGAAAAAATTAGTGGAATGTAATCATGTAGACATGGATGATAAATTTAATACCCAATGAATAATAGAGGGTGACATATAATATGGTCATAACGAATTTAATAATAAAGAAATCATAAATACCATATTGGTGAAGAGAACATCACTTTTTGGAAAATGAAGGTAATATAAAATAATTAATGTTTTTATTATCATTTTTCCATTAGTATAGAAATTTATTCTCCTTATAGAATAAAATAATATGTAAATATATATACATTACATGTAGAATTTTAACATGTAATAAATTTCCTCTAAAATCATAAAATTTTCTCATAACAAATATTATTAAATAATATTTCCACCCTAAAGTGATTAAAATAACATTTATTTTGTAAAATACTTCAACAAAAGAATAAATTATTTATCCTATCATTAGACATTGTACAAATTTGAAATGGATAGCCAATGTTTAAGATAATTCCAAAAATAAATAAACCATCGTAATATATTATCCTCCAAAATACAATAGTAACAACAAATAGTCAAACTAAATCACACTATAAATAAATATTAATAAAATATGTTAATATAAACCTGAATATTATTGAAATCCAATGATTATTATTATTTAATCCAATATTTTTAAAATATATATCTTCAAATCACATCAATTAGACATAAAGTATCCTAACAAAAAAGTATGTGACATAGTTTTAAAATCTCCATGATATTCTAATCATTCAATAAATGGTCTGGATCACCATAAACCCACCATCAAATGATATATTCCTATAAAAGATAATATAATCATTAATCCTAAAAAAGAACCCATTTATATTATTTTTAACATAATCATATAATGTTTTCAAAAAATATGTTGATCTTATTCTAAAATTCACCGAACCCCCAAATCAATTTTTGTTATCATGGTTATATATACAATAAAATATATGTTCCCAAAATAAACTAAATATTTATTTCTAATGTCATACTATCATGGAAATCATGTATTCTAGTGGTGGGAAGTGTCCCTTTTTAATCATTCAGTATTCAGTTCAAGCCTCATGACGATTCTAGTGTGTCAGGTAGTCGTATGGATTATAGTTTTCATTTTTTTCTGAAATTATATTAAAAAAATTATAATAACATTAACTAAAATATGTTTAACATTTTAAAAAATAAATCCAATCACAAAAAATCATATAAACATAATTTTTATCAACAACATTAAACTTATATTAAAAAAATGAAAAGTAATTCCTCCTCAAATGATATTTTCTTGTGTAGAACATAAGGGTTGTCTATTCCTTGATCCTGTAAAAAATCCACAAATAATAACCTTTTTATTAAAAACAAATTTCTAACATTTTAAGACAAAACTAAAAAATTAATAATACTTAAGTGTTACATGATCCTCATAAAATTTATAATATACTTGTATATCATTGATAAGATACCATTATATCATAATTTTAAAAAATCATTACATGTACATATCGTTTATTGAAATTCAATCTTAAACGTTTAACTATAATTTTCATCTTATTACATAATATTCCCATTCTATTATATGAAATTTTAATCATGGTATATGATTAAATAATATCAATTCAATCATTATTTTTAAAAATAATAAAAATAATTAAGGCATTTCAATATTTATCACCATTCATTCGAGTCCCAATATCAAAGTCTAATGTCCCATGATATTCTAGGTGGAGTATCTATTTAATAGAAATTCCTATAATCCATTCTATATTTGTACACTTATTTTATCCACGAATATTTGACACATATTAAATGAAATGTATAATATAATAAATGAAAATTTGTAAACAATCCAGAGGTTTGAACATAATGTTGTGAAATCCAAAGCCTAACTTATTTTCTGTAATACCTTAATATATGATTCACTAAGGGGTTTTTTTAAAAAAAATTACTGGCACCAATTATAATAAAAAAATTTGGATAAAAAATAAATATAAAGGCTTAGTAAATACCACTATATTTTACAACAGAATAGAAGAATTTCATACCTATTTTAGGATCAACCATTGTAAAAACTTGTTAAAGTTTCATTTAATATTTCAAAAAAATGAGTAATATAAGAATGTTGATTTTTAATTACATATACAAATATATCCCATTTTACCTCATAATATTAGATAATATAATAGTATTGGGATATATTTTAATGTTTTTATTGAAATTTTAATGTTAGAAAATGTTTCTTGGTTACATGAGAATGTTTTTTCAATTATCATTGTATGTGATTCCTCTTGTATACGAAGAATATTTTTGTTTTATTTCCATAATTTCATCTTGAAAAATATATTTTTACCTCAGTGAAATTAATTTTTGTGGAAAACAATAATAATTTCATAATGGAAATCAGGATTAGAATCTAAATAAATCCATAAATATATGAAACCCTTCCTTTCAGTCTATAAAACCCAAGGTAATCCATCATTATCATTCAATTATATAATCATATGTTCAAATATTTCATAATTTTTAATAAAAACATTTGAATTTATCCATGAATATTCTTAAAGAGTGTAGGACTTGGTGATCAGTAATGGAAAATTCAACATTCATGAAAATGAAGACCGATATATACTTGACAAAATATTTTCATTGTTATTACCCATATATGAAATGGCACCAAATCCATACCCACTTTTAGTATCATGACAGTGATATATTTAATGTAATGGAAAATAATATCTATTATATGAAAACTTTAGGTTGTTATCCAATATATATAAATATTATTGAAAATAAATGAAAAAGTAATAAAATAAATGAAATATTATTTTTAATAATAATAGATAAGTCATTAATATCACATAAAAAATTGCATACATCATTATAAACAACTTTGAGATGTGGTGGGGGGAAAATTTTGCATCGATTTGTGAGGCTCTAATCCACCGTACACATAAACAATTGTTTCATATACCATTTGATCGAATAGTACATTGATATAGGTTATTAAATTATAAAAATAACAAATAATTATATAGAGGATACTATTGTTATTATTTTATCATGTTTAAATAATATTTTGGAAAAGTGTAATAATAAATGTTATTAAACCCTGGGGTTAATATATATATATATATTCTTTGGAAATTGTCTTTTTTTAATAACTTCATTTCTATTTGTCTGGAATTATTTCTAAAGAAAGATACAAATTAATTATAGAGGGATTATAGGTGCTATTTTAGAATGTATTGGAAAAATAAAAAGGCTTTTATGGGGTAAATAAATGATAATATTTGGTTCCTTTTATTATATATGGCAGGCCACTCTTGAAATTTCATAAAAATATAAATTAACATAATTGTTTTGGTTAAAAAAGGCCCCAAATTCATAAAATTGAAATATAATATGACCATGATACAATATAATTTCTTCTAAATAAATATCTACAAGTATAGATCGCATTTTTACACTTAATGTTTTTATTTTAATCAACTTTTACCCTTTTTGAAAATTACTGTGAATCAAATAGAATTAATATATAGAGGTCAATATAGTTATTATATAAGGAAAAACGGCACATAAATGGACCAAATTATGTTTAATATGTAGTATAAAACTCTCATGTATGATATAAGATTATTGTAATTTTGAATCATTTAATAAAATATTGTTTATTATCAAATGACATTAATTTCAATTTTGGTACTATTCAATTTGTTTGACATTTAAATTGCAAGAAAAAATGGAATTGGAATAAAATTCCTCAAAACCTTTATAATATGTCATTTTTATCTGAGAGAGTTTGGAATAAAATAACTCACTCATATAAATATTTTTTCTAGTTTTGAAAATACTTTTATTTACTTTTTAACTATTAAAGGAACTTAATTTTTTAGTAAAATTGATTAAAAAATACAATGATGTAAAAAATTATATTTTAATTTAGTATTAATATCTATACGTATTATATTTTTATAAATTTTATAGAAATTTAATAATAATAAAACCAAGAGAATGAATTTGTTTCTTTTATTTATATAAAATAATATATGGGTTAAAATCATGGGAAATGGGAGATACCGAATTATTTTGCTTTTAAAATTTTATGAATTATATATGCTCATTCGATAATTGTAATATAAGTGAAAATTTCATTTTTTATTTTGTATAATTTTATTTTTAAATAGAAATACATGATTAACCCTTTACTGTGAAAAAAATTACAAAGACACTTTTCATAATGTCCTGAAATAAAAGAGTCATATTTGAAAAATTCTAAACCAATGATTCCAAATATAGAAGAAAAATTTCATATTTTTATTTAAATAGGATTCATAAATTAATTTCAATATAAACACATAAATGCAATGAAAAGTATTAATTATAAAATATGATTTTTAAACCCAAAAAATATAATTATACCAAAATCAGGTATGTTGATTATTCATATAAATTAAGTTATATTAAATATAATTAAAAAAAACTTGCATTATTTTTTATTAAAATTAAATTCATATTGATAATTTCTAATGAAAATAAAATAGTACTTTTACAAAAATATATATTTTTCACTTTCCCATAAAAATCAATTTTTTCTGAAAAATAAAAAAACATTTGCCAAATATTATTTTTATACAGAGATATTTAATATCATGTACATTTTATCCAATAATATTTATAAATATTTCAAGAGGTAATTAAAATATTTTTTTCATAAAAAATTAATTAAAATCAATTTTTGATGCAAATGTATTTGTAGAGAATAAAATAAAATTTCCAAAAAACTACGTTCTTATTTATAAATAATGAATTAAAAAATTATAGATTAGTTACATTGATTATAGTTCATAATTTGTTAATTATATTAATACCCCTAGATTCACTAAGCTTCTAATAATGATCATATTTAAAAAACATTTTAGGGTTCATTTACACTCAATGTTTTATGTTTCATAGTCTATTGGGCATATTTAGTCATTTAAAATCAAATTATATCACAATAATTGTTTCATATTCCTCATAGAAAATTAATTATTGAGTTTATGTTCATTGGAAAAAAACATTTTGGATATTTTCATTATAATAATAATCAAAGAGGTATATTCATGTTTCAAGGAATGAGATTATCATTACTAGTGTTTCACAGACAAAAAATATTTAGAAAAAGTGAAAATGGTTTTTCATGTTTTATATGTGTTTAATTATGACAGTAATTTTTACTCTAGTGGTAATTATCAAACATTATACTTTTTTTTTGAATAAAGTCTATTAAATAAAAGTGTTAATTTTAGAATAAAATAATAAAGGAATAATTTTTTACTGCAAAAAAAAGTTATGAAGATAAAAAGTATATATTTAAAATAATGAGGAAAATGTAATTTGTAGATATCCATTATTGTAATATTGGATCTGCACTACATAATGATGGTGATTGAGATTATTTTCATAAAATTTATCATGAAAATGAATAATGAGAAAATATTTCTGTACTGTGATTTTTTCTCTAAAATTTAGGATTAACACACTAATTAATATATTGGTTACAGTGAAAGAAAATCTCTAGTTTGAGTTGAAGGTGATTTTAGTAATTTTGGTGTTCTTCTATCTATGTCAGATTAGTCTAATTTTTCAAATCATTTGAATTATAATAATATTATTTAGCCTTTAGAAATATATTTGAGAATTCAGTAAGTAGTGGTATGCATATATACGAATGAGAATATAATTCATACACTATATTAGAATTGTGTAATGAAAATAATTTGAACATCGATATTATTTCTAATATGCTTGATGATATTCATGAAATTAAAAACATGAATGTTGCATCATATAAAATATCACGACCCGCCATCACAAAAAGAATGGAAGGGACAATAGATTTACAGACCCTTTCTTCTTTAAGTTGAAGGATAGATAATGACCCTCAAGACCCGCCTTCAATAGGTCCCGGAGTGGCAACTAGCACCAAGAGTACAAGATTTCACACAAATGGAAGGCATTTCCCTTTTTATTTTTTTATAGGAACGAGAGATAAGATAGAAACCCCCAAAATACCAAAGATGAAAGTAAAGGAAAATCCAAAAGTAACCCATTCCTATATGCATGTTCAAAAGTAAATAATACAAGCCTCAAAAACTACAATGGTGAAGTACCAAGAAAAGGGAAACGACAACAACAACCGTCGCGAGGTCAGAGCTTCTACAGTCCCGCTCGATCCCTGAAGTCCTCTTGGAAACCTAAAAGCGGTATTATATACGTAGGGTGAGATTAAAGGTATACTCAGTAGGGTAAACCAAAGACTCTCATGCACTAGTAAGGATACATTCTAATGCCCTGTGGAAAAAAGAGATAACCAAACACCCAAAAAGGAAAAGCTATCCACCCAAACCTCACCAAGGCACGCTCCCGAAATAACACAAGTCAAGTAACATATAGTAATAGCACAATGATATATGGGTACCCCACGCCACTTTCCCACTAGTTATTAAAGACATCCTATTTATCGAACCAATCCCGCCATTCTCACCACAGTCCCACTGCCAAACCCCACACGCACACACCTGGGCCAGAACAACTATCATGCCCGTAGACACCTGGGCCACAACCAACATGCGTATCCATACCCCCAAACACCTGGGTCAGAACAACTACTGCCATGCCCGATGACACCTGGGCCTCATCCCGAAGAAACTTGGGAAACAACCTGTCCGAAAACACCTGGGCCAACCACCACAATTACCCTGCCCAAATATTTTAGGCTAATAATGGACTTCAGGCCATCACATCCTTCCCGAATATTCTTGGGCTATTCGGGAAAGGGAGAAGAAAAGAGATAATAACCATCCACTCATAGGAATGTTGGGAAAAACACCCTCCACCATGAAATGGGTGTGTTCAGCACGAAAGTGCGCAACATGGGTGGGGTGGGAATAAGAAACATAAAAGATACAGATATATGTACAGGTAAAAAATTCTCATCCCATTCTAGGGGTTCCAAAACCTCTGCACAACACCTTTGTTACTGTTCCCTCACAAAGGAAGCCATGACACTCAGGGCCAAAACACAACTCATCCCAAAACCAATACCCCATTTATATCATTCTTGTTCTCATGTTCAAGTGAATCCATTTATGTAAATTCTACACTACTGGGAAACTAATAGTAGTAACCATAATTGGAAAAGTGGAATAGAAAAACATAAATTTGAGCATTCACACCTGGTTCTCTTCTAAGGTCGTAATAACAAAGGGATAAGTGGGATCCCTCAAAGTACTGGAACCAAACCAAGTCTCGAGATACAACCCACACTTATAGCAACCAAAAAGGACCAGTGAGATCCCTTGAAGTAATGGAACAAGAAAAACCCTCAGACACAGCCCCACATCCCTAAAACTAAGAACCAAAGATTTCTCAACAATTGAGGATCCCACCCCAGTTCGTGATATAATCAGAGTAACCACACAACCTCAGATCCCCAACCAGTGAATGTATAACAACATGGGGATCCCATCCCCACCCATATCATCCCATCCATTTAATCCCCCATCCAAGAAAACCTTATAGTCACCCGCAATTATCTCGTGAAGGAAAACAACCAAACCACTACCACCAACACAAGTCAGGCTCGTGTAGGTATTTTCAGATTTAAAATATTTAACACACTCTATGGTTTCAATTCCACCGTGATTTAACTGGGGTTATCACAGAAAAGGGTTGATCATGGTGCTTTCAATTTATTTAACCGAGTATAAGTAATTAACTAGTTCCATGTTGCAGTTATTTAAACATCCATGAGCACTGAGGTTCATTAGTGCACATAGAAATACCACCAACGACGATGATTTTTAGTGAGTATAAGCCCGTACAATTCACAACACCTAAAAGTAGTACATCAGAACATCCATCACCCCCAGCTTTTTATTCTTCAAAAGTCCGTTCATTATCTTTATTATGTTTGGTTTCATCAATTCCCATAGAGACAAAAGTGTACCCGCCCCGCATGATACATGGAAAGGAGAGGCGAGGGAAAACCCTACCTGATTGATAAAAGATCGAAGTTTTTCTCCACATGCCAAAAACATGGGATGAGTGACTTGCAGGGGATGGGTGTCGAGAGCTCCAAACATACTAAGAAGAAAGGAAGCTAGCCATGAGGAAGAATAAGTAAGAAGAAATTTTGGTGCGATATATACATAAGATCCCATTGTTACGGGATATGGGGTTTGAACGGATTTAAATTTGAATCGTGTTTTCCCCACGCTGTTGGGTGGTTACACGTGATAGAATTAATTGTAATTTAATTCTCTATTGGGGAGGTACCACGGGATTTATAGGATATTAATTATGGGAATTTAAATGTCTTTGAACCACTTAAAAAGAAGTTGAAAATCCCAAAAGAGGGTTACGAGAAAGACTATAGAAGAGAAACCCGACAAGGCTGGGTGACACAGATCGGTCGCCCTGATCGGTCATGTCGATCGGTCGCCCCGATCGGTTGCATGGAAATGATGTCCTACCACTGAGACGTCACCCCTGAGATCTAGAATTCGGCAAAGGGATGGACCACCAGGGTCCGAATCATCACATCAGATACCTCTCAAAGCATTCTCACCCTCGATAATTCAAAACCAGCCCTGAAGAAAAGAGGCGGGGGGGGGGGTATGAACAGCTGCCCCATAAGATACCTCTCAGGAGTGAAGCTCATCGTTATCTAGAAACACCTCCCTCTCAAGAACTAAGCAACATGCCAGGGTCAAACTGCCCGGTCATATGGGTTGGGGACTCTCTTCCCCCATGTCAAGATACTATCCGCTTTGGGCGGCACTGACTGGCCCGCACGGGTTCAATCACATCCACCTTAATGCGACTTGATTAGGGATCATGTCCTCCCCTCCCCATAGCCATGACCTTTCACACACATTCAGAGAATAAGGATAACCACATATTCCACAGTCAACAGGGTGAAGCGTTCTATCATAAACAAGTATATACAGAGCAGCACAAAACTCAAACCAACTCTGGTTACTGGGCACGCATCTGTGCTTCCTGTTCCCAAGTACTCTTCTCAAGCCCACCATGATTCCACAAAACTCAGACTAAAATAATTTTTCATCCATGAAGTACTTTCTCCTCGTGATCCTCAACCCTCACTGGTCTTTCCACAAAGGTCACATCATCCTCGATATCTAGCTCTCCCCAGTCAAGGACGTGTGAATCGTTATGTAGATTCTGACGGAGCTGGGACACATGGAAAACATCATGTATCCTCGGTAGCGGCGGTGGAAGCACTAGCTGATAATAAAATACTCCGACTCTCCGCAACACTTTGAAGGGTCCGAGGAACCTGGGGGAAAGCTTACTTCCATTTCTGAACCTTCGTTGTCCATGCCGAGGGGAGACGTTCAAGAACACGTGATCCCCGACCCCGAACTCCAAGGGTCTTCCCCTATTATCTTCATATGACTTCTTCTGGTCCTGAGCCGCTATCATCCTTTCTCGTATAAGTTACACCTTCTCCATCGTGCTCTGCACCACCTCCGGGCCAATAACACTCGCTTCCCCAACTTCAGTCCACCACACGAGTGAGCGACATGACCTCCCGTACAAGGCTTCGAATGGAGCCATTCCAATGGTAGAGTGATGGATGTTATTGTAGGGAAACTCTAGCAGAGGTAAGTGTCGCACCCACGATCCCCCAAAATCAAGAATACATTCCGGTAGCATGTCCTCCATGGTCTGGATGGTGCGCTCTGTCTGCCCATCTATCTGGGGATGGAAAGCAGTGCTAAGACGTAGTTAGGTGCCAAAGGAATGCTGCAATCCCCTCCAAATTCGTGAGTTAAACTGTTCATCCCTATCCGAGACTATGGATCCCGGAACGCCTTGCAATCGCACCACCTCATCCACATACCTTCTTGCTAAAGCTTCCACTATGCCCGACTCCTTAATCGCCAGAAAGTGAGCCTATTTCTTCAACTGATTCACCACTACTTAGATATTGTCTCATCCCCCATGAACCATGGGTATTCCCATGAGTAAATCCATCGAGAAGTCCTCCCACATCCACTAGGGGATATCTTGAGACTGCATCAGGCCTATAGGGACACAGTGTTCGGCCTTCACCTATTGACACATGAGGCACCTTTCCACGAACTCTTCCACTACTCATTTCATCACAGGCCCCCAAAACTGTCTCCTCAGACCCTGGTACATCTTGGAAACTCCTGGGTGCACCGCTAGGGGTGAGTTTTGAATCTAACTAATAACCATACCGCGCATCGGCTCTGGAACAAGCAGCTTTCCTCGAAAAAGCATCTGGTTCTGACCATCCTCCATCCACCCTTCTGTAGCATTACCCTAGTCAACTCGGTCACCCATCACTTTGCCCTCTGAGTCTCCCCACCAAGACTCCTCTACTTTCCACAATAGAGAAGACTGTACTAACATATGATATAGGCAACCTCTCTCACCTTCCATCCTAGCATCCAGATGTAGGGCATCCAACTCCTCCATCGCCTTCCAAGTATCTGCCGACTCCCGAACTGCACCCCTCTATGACTTCCTGCTAAGGGTATCGGCCACCACATTCCCTTTTCCTAAGGTGTATAAAATCTCAAAGTCGTAGTCCTAAAGAAAATCCATCCACCTTCACTACCTTAACTTCAGGTCCTGCTGGGAGAAGACTTACATCAATATCTTATGATCGGTGAAGACCACGTAGTGCTCCCTGACGAGGTAGTGCCACCACAACTTTAGTGCGAACACAACCGCCGCAAGCTCCAGATCATGGGTGGCATAGTTACGCTCATGGGGACATAACTGCCTAGACCCATAGGAGATCACCTCTTTCCGCTTCATAAAAAACATTCACGACCCTACACTAAAACATCAAAAAACACCACATATGCAGCCCCTTCTTCTGGTAACCTCAGCACTGGGGCACTAACCAACTTCTCCTTCAGATAGCTGAAGGCTTCCTCGCATTGCTCGTCCCACAAGAAAGCTCGATCCTTTTTGTCAAGGCTGTCATGGGTGATGAAACTTGGGAGAAGTTGGGAATGAACCTCCGGTAGTAACCTGCCAGCCCGAGGAAACTATGAACTTCTTCCACATTATTGGGTGCTTCCCAAGAAAAAATCTCCTCTACCTTAGATGGGTCCACTGCTATCCCCTTCTCGGACACCACGTTCCAATGGAAGTGCACTTCTCGCGTCCAAAACATTCACTTGGATAGCTTCCCATAGAGTTGGTGCTGTTGGAGGACCACTAAACCCGTTCTTAGATGCTCAGCATGATCCTCCTCTGATCTTGATTAGATAAAGATGTCGTCGATAAACACAACTACGAACTGATCCATGTACTCCCAGAAGAGGGCATTCATGATCCCCACAAACACAGCCGGAGGGTTCGTGATGCCAAATGACATGACCACAAACTTGAAGTGCCCATTTCTGCACCTGAAGGCTGTCTTCGAGATGTAGCCCTCCTTCACCCTCAACTGGTGATATACAGACCACAGGTCGATCATAGAGAACCATCATGCCCCCTTCAACTGGTCAAATAGATCATATATCCTTGGAAGAGGGTAGCGATTCTTGACTGTTACCTGATTCAGTCTCCTATAGTCTATGCATAGCCTGTGACCACCATCTGCCTTCTTCGCAAAAAAAAACAGCAGCACCCCACGGTGACACACTTGATTGAACAAAACCCTTCTTCATCAGATTGTCAATTTGGATCCGTAACTCCCATAGCTCCAAAGGTGACATCCGGTACGGGCCATTGAAATCGGATGAGCACCAGGCTGCAAGTATATCCCAAAATTGATGTCACGTCGAGGAGGTAGTGTCGTCACCTCCTCAAGGAAGACATCAATAAACTCACTGATGATTCCAGGGACACCCACCATTTCAACGTCTGCCGACTCCACTGATAGCTCAGCCAGCAAGGATATGAGGGGTTCCCATTGCTTGCTACTTCCCTGGAAACTCCGCTCGCCGATAGAAGACACTCGTCGGCCACCCCTGTCCGAAAACACAACCCTTCCTCAGTAGCAGTCAATAAAGTCACATACGGAGAAAAGATAGTCAATGCCTAGGATGACATCGTATGGCTACATCTGCAACAGAAGAATATCCCTGACTGACTGGTGTGTCCCTATCATGAGTCTGCATCCTCGAAAAACATGTGACAAGTCGGTCTAACCTCCAACTAGCATGCTCAGCACCAGGGGCACTGGAAGTCTCTCAATGTCTAAACCCATTGTGTGGGCTAGAATGGGTGCAACAATGGAGTGTGAAGCTCCTGTATCAAACAAGGAATACACAAGGGTACTAAAAAAACTGATCGTAACTCGAATTACCTCTGGCCCTGTTGAAACTGCTGCCTCCGCGGCGTACAACTACTCACGCCCAGCTCCTCTGCCTCTCAGCTATTGGGCCCCTCCCTGACCACACACTAGTCGAGGTCCCTGAGGAGTGCCCTGAGGTCGGCCTCCTCCTACAACATCTGCCCTTGGAGGGGCGGGAGCTCGCTGCCCCTGCTGCTGGTAAAAGGGCCCAGTTAGAAACTGCTGCTGCTGAGGTGGGTGCTGAACCCGCCCACCCCCACTGTACTAAACTCTATCCGGGCACTGATTCCAAAGATGTCCATGGATCCCACAGATGAATAACCTCGGTCCTAGGCCCGAAAAATAGGGCAAGGACCGGGATATCAGAACTGGAACTTTTTCGGCCTACTCTCCGCCGGTCGGAACCTAGAGGGTCCTGATTCTGGAGGCCTGATGCTGACGTCCTTCTCCTTCGATGATCCCAACTAGAGATCCTCTCGTGACACACCTCCCAGCATGTGCATCCTCTCCACCCCCTCATCCTTCTTCTGCACCTCTAAGTGAGTCGGTAGGGTGAAGGGAGTAACAACGTACTATAGAAAAGGTCAGAGTGCCTCCTCTAAACGTCTCGCCCGAGACTCCTCATTCGGAAAGTGATCCAAAGCGAAGTGAATGAGATCTTTGAACTTGATCCCCAACTCTCTCACCAACATACTCCCTTGCTGGAGGGAGAGTAGCTCTTGTATCTTCACTGCCTTCATCATGGAAGAGAGGAATTCCGCCCGGAACTCCTTCTCGAAATCAGCCCACGCAACCTCAGCCTTCTTCCTTTCCCCAAGATAAATCGTCCACCACTGATGTGTTTCTCCCCGCATCCGGCTGATGGCCAGAGGAACCCAGTACTCGGTCGGAGCCCGAATCATGCCGAAAGCGATCACTAGCTCCTCTAGCTAGCTCTCTGTATCCATGTCTGAGCTGCTTCTTTCGTACCTCTCGAGGGTCTGTCGCTAAAAGGCTCTAAGTGTCTTCTGCCACTAATCATCTTCCTCCTCTCGGTCAGTTATCTGCCGATCTGCCGAGTCAACCTCCTGGGTCTCGATCGCCCGCACTACCCATGGTCACCATCCAGGTGCCATAGTTGCATGTAAACAAGGAATGCCTAAGCCCGAGTAGTGTAGAATATTGTTCTTACATTTTATTTGACTTCTTTATTTATTTTTCAATCCACAAAACACCCATGAAACAAAAAAAACAAAAGTCATTGTGATGCACGTACCTTACCTAGGGTCTCTACCCTACAATTAGTGTGGCCTCACTTGGCCTTTTGGTAGGTCCAGAGTCCTTGCATTGGATCACGGGGGGCTCTAAAATCCTGTGTCCTAGCCAGTCTTCCGTAGCCTAATTCACACACCAAGGTGACCCAAAACTGTTGCCCTACCATCCCATGCAATCCTCACTATTCCTACCTTCAGACTCCATCCTAACTCTCAACCTCGCGCCTTTGATACCATTCTATCACGAACCACTGTTACCAAAAGGAAGGAAGGGACATCAGATTTCCAGACCCTTCCTTCTTTAAGTTGAAGGAGAGATAATGACCCACAAGACCCGCCTTAAATAGGTCTCGGAGTGGCGACTAGAACCAAGGGTATAGAATCTCACACAAATTGGAAGGCATTACCCTTTTTATTTTTTATAGGAATGAGAGATAAGATAGCATCCCCAACAATACAAAATATGAAAGTAAAGGAAATGCCCAAAGTAACCCATTCCCATATGCATGTTCAACAGTAAATGAAACAAGCTTCAAAAACTCCAAATGTAAAGTACCATGAAAAGGGAAAGGACAACAACAACTGCCCCATGGTCCGAGCTAGTGCAGTCCCGCTCGATCCCTGGAGTCCTCTTGGAAACCTGAAATCATTTTTATATACGTAGGGTGAGCATACAAGTATACTCAGTAGGGTAAACCATAGACTCTCCTTCACAAGTGAGGAGACATTCTAATGCCCCGTGGAAAAAAGAGATAACCAAAAACCTAGCAAGGAAAATCTATCCAACCAAAACTCACCAATGAATGCTCCCCAAATATCGCAAGTCAGGTAACATATATGGATAGCACATCGATATTTGTGTACCCCGTGCCACATTCCCACTAGTTATTAAAGACATCCTATGCATCGAACCAATCCCGCAATTCTCACCGCAGTCCCACTGCCAAACCTTGCTCGCACACACCTAGGCCAGAACAACTATCCCACCCGCAGACACCTGGGCCACAACCACCATGCATAACCATACCCGCAAACACCTGTGTCAGAACAAATACTGCCCCGCCCAAAGACACCTGGGCCTCATCCCGAAGACACTTGGGAAACAACCTTCCCGCAAACACCTAGCCCAACCACCACAACTACCCCGCCCGAAGATTCTTTGGCTAATAATGGACATCAGACCATCACAACCTGCCTGAAGAGTCTTGGGCTATTCGGGAAAGAGAGAAGAAAAGGATCTAATAACCAGCCACTCATAGGAATGTTGGGAAAACACCCTCCCCCATGAAATGGGGGTGTTCGATACTAGTGCTCAACTTGGGTGGGGCACGAATAAGAAACATAAAAGCTAAATATATATGTATAGGTAACAAATTCTAATCCCGTACTAGGGGTTCCAAAACCTCAGCACAACAAAATTGTTAATTTTCACTCACAAAGGATGTCACGACACTCATGGCCAAAACACACCTCATCCCAGAACCAATACCCCATTTATATCATTCTTGTTCTCATGTTCAAGTGAATCCATTTAAGTAAAGTATACACTAATGGGAAACTAACAGGTGCAACCATAAAAGGAAAAGAGGAACAGCCAAACAACAATTTAATCATTCACACCTAGTTCTCTTATAAGGTCACAATAACAAAGGGATTAGTGGGATCACTCAAAGTACTGGAACCAAACGAAGTCTCGAGATACAGCTCACACTTACAACAACTAAAAGGGACCAGTGAGATCCCTCAAAGTAATGGAACATGGAAAACCACGAGACGTCGCCCCACATCCCAAAAACTAGGAACCAATGATTTCTCAACAATAGAGGATCCCACCCCAATTCGTGATATAAGAATAGAAACCACACATCCTCCGATTCCCAACCAGTGAAAGTATAACAAAAGGGGGATCCCATCCCAACCTATATCACCCCAGCCATCTAAGCCCCCATCCAAGAAAACCATAAAGTTTCCTATAATCGGCTTGTGAAAGAAAACAACCAAACCACTACCACCAACACAAGGCAGTCCCATGAAGGAATTTTCATATTTAAAATATTTAACATGCTCCATGGTCTCAATTCCATTGTGCTTTAACCAGGGTTATCACAGAAAAGGGTTGATCATGGTGCCTTCAATTTATTTAGCCAAGTATACGTAAATAACCAATTACATGTTGCAGTTATTTAAACATCCAGGATCACCGAGGTTCATTAGTGCACATAGAAAGACCACCAACGACCATGATTTTCAGTGAGCATAGGCCTGCACAATTCACAACACATAAAAGTAGTACATCAGAACATCCATCACCACCCCACTTTTTATTCTTCAAAAGTCCACTCATTATCTTTATTAAGTTTGGTTTCATCAATTCCCATAGAGACAAAAGAATACCCACCCCGCATGATACACAGAAAATAGAGGAGAGGGAAAACCCTACCTGATTGATCAAAGATCGAAGTTTTTCTCCACGTGCCAGGAACATGGGATGCATGACTTTCAGGGGAGGGGCTTCGGGAGCACCAGACGTACATAGATGAAAGGAAGTCAGCCCAGAGGAAGAAAAAGGAAGAATAAATTCCTATGCGATAGATAGATAATATCTTGTTGTTACGGGATATGGGGTTCGAACGGCTTTAAATTCGGATCGTGTTTTCCCCACGCGGTTGGGTGGTTACACATGATGGAATTAATTGTTATTTAATTCTATATTGAGGTGGTACCTCAAGATTTATTGCATATTAATTATTGGATTTTAAATGTCTTTGATCCACTTGAAAAGAAGTTGAAAATCCCAAAAGAGGGTTACAAGAAAGACTGTAGAAGAGAAACCCGACAAGGATGGGTGACACCGATCAGTTGCCCCGAAAGGTCGCGCCGATCAGTCGCCCCGATCGGTGGACCTGATTGGTCACACTGATCAGTCACATAGAAATGATGTCCTGCCACTGAGATGTCACCCCTGGGATCCGGAATTCGACAAAGGGATGGATCGTCTGTGTCTGAATCATCACATAAAATATTAATTATTGGAAGTAGTTTTATTAATTAGTTTTTGTCTTCATTGTCTCATCAGAGAGATCAAGCATTAATTTTTGTTGGATATTGGTGCCATAATACGGACAATGTGAAACAAAATTAATGTTACATTATTTAATTTAATCTTGTTATTATATAGATATTTAATTTTTGATAGTTTATAACTTATATATGTTTTTAGTTTTTAGTTTTTCAATTATGAATAAAGATATGAAAAAAAAAATTATATTACATTTATCTATTTATATTGAAAATATGATAATTCCCTCTCCAAAATCAATTAATTCTATCTAATTTATTTATTTATAGAATAAAATATTTTTTAGTTAAATTTATTTAAAATTTCAATTATAATATATGGCCATTTAAACTTCCATGTGGCCATCAAAATTGGTGTTTACTGTGATATTTTATAACCCATTACTAATTTCTTATTTCTCTATTTATAATATCCTTTTTTTTAATTATAGTTTTTTTTTTAAAAAGTTATTATCGAATATTTTCAAATGTATTCAATTTTTATATCATGTCATTGAATAGTTTATTTTTTTTAGTTTCTATATGTTCTTATAAAACATAATTAGAATTTATATTCACTTCTAATTAAAATTATTAATTATGTGATGGTTTTATTATTCTATTGATTCATACTATTCATATTCATATTTCACGCTAATGTATGTTTTTGTAAATGTGTCAAGGATGATTTATCAAAATAGAACTAAATTAATTGAAAAATAAATTCTGTTATGGTCCATCGACTTTAGGGAGTGGATTCCTTGTGATGTAGTTTATATTACTAGTATTTGGTTCTTTATTCATTGAGAGGATATGAAAATAAGGGATATATAGGATCTAATTGGTGTTTCATGGGGTTGGTTTTACTGAATGCACCAAATATTGAACTCAAGAAACAATGTTGACTCGTCTGTTAAAAAAATGATGATGTTGGGACTATGAAGAATAATAAACGATAAAAATAATAATCTATATAAAATATGTGAGGTTTACCAGATCAAATCCAATGAAAAATGACTAATTCACTATGGGAGGGAGGACTTAACAGAACTATCATGAACCAATGAATTAAATTAGAATCATGAACACCTGAAAATTTCAAGATGATAAATGTTTTAACCATGCATTCTAGGTGTCACATATTGGTGCCCCAAGTTTGTTTGTCACATGTCTTTATGTGTGCCTCCCATTACACCATAATATACTGATTATAATTGATGATCTAATATATTTATCATGGGTATATTATTCCCTTTTATCAAAGAATCGCAATATAAAAAATCAATAGAATATAGTCAAATGAAAATAGAAAACCAAAATAATAACATAGCTTATAAAGACCAATGTCACCTGATAAACGAAAACAATGAATAAAATATTCAAACTAAAGTAGTAGATATTTCATTTAATATTTTTTTCATGTTTATAATGATTAAATAAAAAAAAGAATCATTGAAAACTCCAAATTAGGTCCTAACATCATGTCTAGTTACCTCAACCATGCTCTATACGATGTCCCAAATCAGCAATATAACAAAGGGATCGTTCCCTCATCTTATCCTGCAAACATGAATTCTATTTTGGAACTGATTAGATAGCCCGAGTATGCTGTGAGTATACTCATTATCCCACCAAAGAATATTTCTAAAACAAAATCATTTTTATAGCAGTTTAAGTAGTTTAACAAATAATAAATCATAAATGAGGAATTTAATTGTGTTCATATTAAATTATTATTCATTTTAAAAAATATATTATTGGGTTAATGAGAACACCTAATGCATCAATACCTTCCTAGACCCATTATGGAATATGATCCATCACCCAAGGGATATAAAATTTCATTCCAATATTATTTTCCATTAATAATTTAACACTAATTTTGGAATCACTAAATGGTGGCCAAGAGCAGCATTCTATCACCCCATTGGTATTTGGTGTAGTATTTCATATCCTGAAACACTGTGATCACATGAAATATATATATATATATGTGTGTGTGTGTGTGTGTGTGTGTGTCTATTTTGGGGGAAAAGAGGGGATGTTTAGTACCCTATCAGTATTTATAGAATTAATCCCTATCGCATAACTTATTAAAAAAATATCACATATCATGGTTCTAAATTCTAAAACAATTTTCAACCATTTCCATAATTCATTATTCATCCCATTTCATAAATTCATTTATCAACCACACACAATTTAAGCCTCATAATTTAATTCATATCTGCATATCCTAAGGACTGATATCTATTTCAAAATCTTTTTAATCAATAAATTTTATAATCCCATTAATCATATAAAAAATAGTTCAATTAAAAAAGTGATTCCCCAATGTGGAAATTATAAATGATCAATTACATAGAGTAAAATAAAATAAATATTGTGGAAATTAATAATTACACAACCTACCATAAGATCATTTAGGAAAATTACCCAAACTAAAACCCCCAATTTCAGGTGTTAAGATCAATATCACAACGACATCGATGATCTAGGATCAAAACCTAGGATCCAGATTAAAAAAAACATGATCCATCAAATCCAAGATCTCAACCCATCACCAATGGAGTTAATAAACCTTTCAAATGATGAGATAATGTTAGGAGAAAGAAAGGAATCGAAATTAGAAGATATTACATACCAGAATGGGTGCTGATACATTAAATGGGTCATCAATGTTCCATGAAAAGTGTTTAAAGATATTTTTAATCCACTTTAAGTACTAAAAAAATGTTTGAAATCAAGTAAATTTGAATATTGTCTGTTATGGTATAAAACCAAGGGTTCATGATTTTTAAAAACAAATTTTGGGGATTTAATTTCATGTGAACCTGGATTATTTGGATGATGTGAATGATTTTCCAAAACCATACAACTTAATTGTGCACCTCTATATATGGGACAATTAATAATAATAAGGCAGGAAATGTTTGAAAAACTATGTGATAACCCTAAAAATACCAACTATTTTTGGGAAATGTGTTTTGGGGAGCGTGGATGCATGATTTGGACAAACTATGTGCCAATAATGAGCCACCTCATGTACCTCCATTCAGGTTCACACGGTTTCCTTGTAAAACCAAATGGTTTCCCTAACCATTCCCAAACCATACATAACCCTTTGTGCTTAATGATTTCTCTTATTTCACTTGATAAAAACATATATAAAATAACAACCAATGTATATCCAAAACAAGGTAAAAAATAATTCTTCAAAAAAATATTGAGAAAACTATTGAAATTTAAAGATCGTATAATCTACCCACCTTATAATAGATCATCCTCAAACTATACTCCCATGAATCTCTATGATTACGAGGTTAAAAGGTCAATCCACTAAGCCCACATATCTTTTTTATTATCCATGTTTCCTCCTGCACATGATCTTTTTTACACAATACTCACACTTTTGGAATGGTAATTCATTGAAATAATTTCTCATTATGATCTATAAAAATTATTTGAAGCTCCTAAATGGATACATTAACTACAAGCTAGAAATCATCAATATCGATCACATTTAAATGTTTAGGGGGATACATTCGATGTTATGACACATCAAAAATATATTTCATAGCATTATAACCTTTTTAATGAGTCAATAGATTCACCACTATCCCAACACTATCGAAAATATCAAAGGATCTGTCAACCCTGGGTTCCGAATTTCCATACAATTGAATCGTATGGTGACCCAAAATCAGTGACACCTAATGAAATACCTGATCACCAACTGTAAACTCATGGGTTCATTGACATCGATTATCATATGACTTCTCCAAACTCTAAACCTAAGGCATAAGTTTCCAAATCAACTAGACCAGCTCGAATTTCTCAAGCATGATACTCAGTCCCATTAATTTAGACCCACATACTTCCATCCAAAATAGTGGTGACCAGTATGTCCTACCATAATGTGCCTCATATAGTGTCATATGAATAGTCACCTAAAACAATTATTGTAGTTGAACACAATAAGATATACGAACTTCTAACAAGACCCACAATAACTTAGTATACTTTACCAAATCATATCATCCAGTACATTTATAGAACGTTATGACTACCTATTTTTCTATAGATTTAAATACCTACTAAAAAATACGTCCATACTAAACTTCTTCTGTAAGCCTTTCAAATACTATGTAGTGAAATGTGAGTAGTTGATTAAAAATATAATCTGCTAAAATATGGGCATTTGGACTATCTTTTGAACATAAAATTCCTAAACTAAACCACTATGAATGTATCTCATCTAGTAGAAAAATGGGTTACATTCATCAATCGGTCCATAATAACATAAATAGATTCATTATTTTGAGGTATCCAAAGAACACCTACAAAAAATTCCATTGTAACGTCATCCCACATCCATTTGATAATGGGTAATAGCTATAGTAAATGACTATTTCATTGAGTAATTTCCTTGATTTGTTTATATATATAACATAATTTTACGAACCCTATAATCTCTTATTTAATTCTTGGTCACCAATATTTCTTACATAGGACACGATAGTTATTTTCAAAACAGGATACACCACACAATTTGAGGATAGAAAATTATTCTTCAGTACCTATCACATACATGAAAACAAATAAACATGGTTCTGGACATAGATGATATAGTCTTTATCTATAGTCTAATCCAAAATAGACTCTGCACCTTAATTTTTTCCCCTCGTGGATAGACACTCCATATCCTCGTGTTGAATCTACCTAAACTAGATTGAAAGTGTATAATCCACTGACATATATATATATAATGTTCATCATTTCAAGGAACTCCCAAACAAAAATATGCATATTAGATAGAATGGTCGTCATCATCCCCTTATACCTATACCCTTAGACATATGGGGTCAGTGATTTTTATAAAAACAGTTTCAGCAACACTATTTCACTTCCTGAGTGCATATTACTGATAAAAATAAAAATAATTCAAACACTCATCCTAACAATAATTCCATAGATTAAAATATCTCTATAAAAATATATATTTTATACATTTGCAGTTGGTATTCAGATTTAACCTTTCTTCAAACAGATAATGCCACTAAAACATTAAGTCATAAACCACACCATCGAAATAGAGTACTTTTATAGGGTTATTTCAATGATGCAACATCAACATTCATGAACCATATGATACAAATTTCTCCACTTGAATCAAAATTTATCTACGTCTGATTCAAGAAACTTCACATATCATCAAACACACCTCACTCAGATCTGGTAGGATCAAAATTGGTGATATTGTCAAACACTTCCTCAAATCCAAGAAACCATTATCACTTTCTAAATACCATATAAACATTATCATAATTTTTTCAAGAATGATAGTGATTATACCAAGATGTAAAAGTCCTATATAATCCTTTGGTAAAATACTGATAACCCTAGGAAGCTATGAATATCAAAAATATTCTTTAGTTAATAAAAATAAACAAGTCCACTAACACAGCTTCCTTAGAGTGGATGTGACCCATGAAATGTACCCTTTTGATTAAACATTGACACTTAGATAGAATTGCATATAATTGGTACTCTGGTAGTGTACTCAAGATTGTGTAATTATATTGCATATGATTTTCATTATTTTTTTAGTACATAGATATTTCATCTAAAAAATCAACAGTATATGATCTAGTTATGAGTGGAAGATTCAGTTCATTAGGGATACAAAAAATATGTTGCGTTTTTTTCAGTCCAAAGGGTTTCATCGAATATTCATATAGGTGATACCTATATATAAAATTATTATATCGTACAAAATTTAGTCTAACTCTCACCTTATGATACCCTGATAACAATTCAATATTATAGAAAATACATGATCCTCTCAACTGGTCAAATATATATTCAATATGAAGGTGTGGATACAAGTTCATCAGATTAATTTTCTTATATTCAAATGAAGGTGGAATTTTATTATTGCAAAAATAAAAATTTTAGACATATGTAATTTACCTATATCTAAAAGAAGGTGGAGTTTCCTTCTGGGAACGTATCATTATATGGAAAATTCATTTCTCTATAATTAAAATGAATCTATATGTTTCTCTATATAGGAGGTGATATAGAACTCCAAAATGGTGGGATGAAATTGGTGAATTATTCTTAATTTGGCCTAATCTTGTATTGAAGATAATTAAAAAGTTTCAATCCATCTAATATCATATAAAATCTACTTAGAGTTGGTGGAAGAGCTATGTTGATACCTATTGAAAGAATATTATTTTGTATTTAATGGAAGAATATTCCTTCAAATATCCCCAAGGATAAGAGTCATGTGGTTTTGAAAGAAAGGGAAACATAGTCCAAGGTACACTAGCATTATTGAAATCATTTATTTCATAGGATCCATGTCTTAATGGTTAAAAAATTCACCAAACCTGGCTAGGGTTTATGTTGTGTTTCACGTATCTCTCATATGGAAGTATTTGTTTCATCCTTAACATGTAAAAAAATGGAGGTGATACAACCATAGAATTATCCCTCTTATGAGGTGCAAATGGTAAATATTTTAGTCTATTGAGAAACATTTCTATAAAGTAATACAATAAAATTTATCATTGTGTTTTGTGTGAAACATAAATACGAAGATACGAAATGGGAACCAGAATAAATGTATGTTATATTATATAGAATTGTACACATTACATCACATAGAAAAATTAAAAAAAATTATTTCATTAATGAAATTCATACATTACTCAATAATTAATCCCACTAAAATTTCATGTTTGAAAATGGGAAAAAAATTCAAATATAATATATAAAATGAAAAAAATTGGATCACTCTGGTCGGCTAGAATAATCATCCCCATAAACAACACTATTGAAAAGAAAGATAATTTTTTTAAATTGATTGAAATATATGTAAAAGAAAATATGGTACCTTGGGAGGAATTATAATGAATGTTTAATGAAAAAATGAAGTTGTATTATAGGATAAATGTGACGATTGAAATAGTAATATGACCATTGGGAATAATAACCATTTTTGGAATATTATTTTTGTAAAAAAATACAAAAATTAAATAAATATTTCATTTTTAATGAGTAATTTAATAAAATATAAAAATTAGAATTCAAAAAAATAAATATGAAATTAAAAAACTGAGTGAAATTATTAGGAATCATTTGTTGTCATTAATTTTAATGGATTTTGTATAAATTATAATGTTATAATCGAAAAATTAAAATTACATGTGATAGGGAATAAAATTATAAAATTAATTTAATTTTTAGATTAATCAAATTAAAAATTTTCAGGTCATTTTTGGAAATTTTATGAAATACGTGAATATTAAGGTGATTAGTAAAAATGCAGTTTCTTCGTAATTCATGTGTATTAAATTAAAAAATTCATGATTCAATAATGTCCTAATCAATTCTAAATTTTTTGGATCGGCCAAAATATTTTTAATTTTTATACATTAATTTAAATTCAATGGAAAATTTTCCCAACCTCAAATCAATTTTCTATAGTATATAATTTTAACTGTTGAATTAATATAATATTTTTCCATTTTTGACATTTCCTTTTAATGGAACTTGTAAACTCATGTTATAAAGTGTTTCAATGACATAAAATAATGTTATTTATTTATAATTTATATAATAATATCAATGATATTACTATTTAATTTTTTAAATCATATATAACATAGTATTCAATACTTTTACTCAAAAATTCCCCTCTTGCCATGTATAAATAACCACTCACACAACCATTGTAAAACCAATTCACTTACAAATTAAAATTCAAATGTTCTTAAAAAATAATCTATATTAATCACTTATAATCCATAGGGGTAATCTACTATAAACAAACTCCAATAATTAATATAGTTTAGTGTCGTATAAGATAAGAAACATTGAGAAGATAGTAAGATTTAATCAACGTTTATTTTTATTTTTCTTCTCTTAATCATTGCATCTATTCCTTAACAACCCAAATTTTATAAAATTAATTGATTAGTTTGTAAAATTTATATTAATTTAGTTAACTTAGTTTAATGAATAATTTTATGATATATTTAAATTTTATACTTCTCTTCCCCTTTTTGACAATGTCTCTTCAACTGTATATTGACAACCCATGAGGATACTTTTGACTCTCTAATTATCACAACCATTATGGATAAACACATGAAATTATCTACAACATATAAATTTATAATTTATAATCATTTATAATCTATGGAATTAATCCTAATAATTTATTAATATCAATAGATAAATATCACTAAATCTAATAAAGGTGATATATTGTAATGAATATATGATATCAAAACATTTCACCTTTAACAACACAAATTATCCAATAAAATCCAATGATTATAATTTATAATTGTTTTAAAAAAATAATTCACTATGTGATTCAAATTTTTAAACTAATTTTTATTATTCAATATGTGTAAAACAAAGAAAACATATTAGGATTTAAGGTAAGTAGAATATAGAACCCAAAATAATTCTTTTAGGTTTATCTACTCATTTGCATTATTTTTTGTATGTATATTCTTATAATTTTCATAATTTTTCCTTATACTATTCATTACCTTTTATTTTTCAAGATATACATGTTTTTATCATTTTGAAATGGTTTCCAGACTAGTTACCGAGATTTTTTTAATATACATTAATTTCTAAAACATCTCAATGACTCTTTTGGAGTTGTTTCTTACCCACTAAATAATGAAGAAATTCTATGAGAATATATGTTTTACCTAGTTCATTTTAAAACCTGAATTTATATATATATATATTTATTTATTCTTTAATATACCTTTAAAATACTCAATCAATTTTATAGTATAGTATCGTGACTACTATTTTTTGGATTTTATGTGGTGTATGATTTTGATCATTTTATGATGTGACAGGGGGCCAAGAATTATTTATCCCTCTACTAAATTGGTTAATGTGATATATATCATAATATTATTTATATTATTTTTGAACATTATGCTTGAATTTTTCACAGTTATGATGTTATGATTTATGCACATGTGTTATATGTGAACATGATGTTGGATTTGTTCTTATCTATGTGTGGTTTTCCCAATATGTTATAATGTTTCATTATTATGTATATGCCACCTTCCATGTAATTTTATAATGTCCCCCATATGATTATAATGATGATCATATGCCAATGAAACAATTAGGATGATTAGTATCACCTATATACTATTAATACATGCCTCTTATTCCGGATATGTTATCCCTCCCTAATCTAAGAATTTATCTCACCCATTTCACTAATATATTTCTTTACGGGATTAAATGTTTTAAAATGAATTTGATTGATTTTGTCAAGATAAATAATAATGAATTAAATAATTTTTATTTATTATTATGTACAAGGTATGTATTATATTATTTTTTCAAAAAAGATCTATAAATTTCTATCCTTGAATATATTACTATTTTATTTTTTATCTTATAAATTATATAGTAGTTGTATGAACCCATAATTTTCATGGCACATCCCTTACTCAATTTTTCATTAAACCTTATTTTTTGATTCTTTTTTAGAGATAAAGATACTTATTGGAGAAAATGAGCTAAACCAAAGGGATCTATGTTTTTTCCGATTAATGGAGTTTATGTATAAATTCATTAATGAGGGTTCTAGTTCAAAGAGCACATTCCGAAGTGTTTTATTAATTTTTTTATGATATATATATATATGACCAATTTTCAATAAATAAAAATAATGATAATAATAATACTGATGGATATAGAAAATAAAAAATAAATAAAATATTAATTTTATCAATATTAAATATGAAAAAAAAATATTGTTATAAAAATGTTAAAATCATTCTTTATTTGTTAACAAAATTAGTAATAAATTTTTATAGTAAAATAATTTATGATCATATTATCATTAAATGTTATTATTATTATATAATTATTATATTCATATAATCTTCTTGACTTTTTGATTATTTATAATTAGTGACAATAATAATTTTATTATTATATAGAACAATTAAAAACATAAATAATTAGATTATATATAACATATATAATTATTATTCATTTATTTTTTTAATTTTTATAATATTAAATATATAACTAATATGGTTATTATAATTAATTAATAATTATAATATAAATCTTTTACAGTAACATTATTTTTAACAATAATATTTTCTATATTAAAATTTTCATTAATATAAAAAATAAATTATATTATGAACTAATTTATTAGTTATATATTGAATTTTAATATTTACATCATTAATCATTATTATTGTTGTAATTCATGTAAATATTTTATAATATAATAATTATTTTTTAAAATTCAATTCCTGCTATTTAACAATAATAACATGATTAATAATTAATAATTAATAATTTTTAGTTTTTTATAGTTAATTATTTCCTATTTTGGAAATTAATTTTTTAAATTTGTTATATATTTTATTTATTCTATATTTTATGTGAATTTGTTTTGATGTTTAAATGTTATATTTTAAATAAATAATGTTTATATTGTGTAATATATTTTGGTTTGTGATATTTATTATTTTTATAATTTTCAACTATAAATTATATGTTTTACCAATTTTTTATGATTTATTTAGATTCTTTATACAGTACTTATTTTATAGGCTTCAAAATCCACCTATTTAAATAGTAATAATGTTTCATGAAGGTGAATTTGGAAGCCTATAAAATACAAATTATGAGACCAATCAAAATTAAACATAAGAAATGGACTAAACATATTAGAAATAGTTTAAAATATAAAAAAAAGTGATTATAATTACGTACAATGGAATAAAATATATATTTTTTTGTTTCAAAATATAATATTTATAGTTATAAAATATTGTTAAAAAATAAATTTTTTATGTTAATGATAATTTTTTGTTCCTTAATTTTTTAAATTCCTTTTTTTTAAATTATTTTTTATTTTTAAATTTAATGTTTTAAATATCATATCGATTTTAATTATAAAATATTTTATTTATATAATTATTTTCGAGTGTAAATTTTTTGTTATAAATTAATAATGTTTTTGTCTTGTAATTTATTATTGGTTTTGTATATTTGTTACTTTTTTTATTACAACAATATATTAAATGCTTAATCCATGATTTATGTTTCTACTAGATTTCTCACATTGTTTATACTTTACTGGATTCCAAATTCACCTACTTGAAACTTAATAATGTTATATGTATGTGACATAAAGCCTGTACAATATAAACTATAAGAAAAATCAAAATTAAACATAAAAACAGATTAGAAACATAAGAAATAGTTGAATATAATATAAATTTAAAAAAGAAAATTATTGAACATTATTTTTAGTGAAATAATTTTATTTTAAAAAACCTAACATTTATACATATAAGATATTTTTACTGAAAACATGTTTCTATTATTTTTTTAATTTTTTTAATTTTTTTAATTTTAAATTGATTATTGATTTGACAATAAATGTGTTAAATTTCATATATATTTTATTTTTATTATGTTTTATGCATATTAATTTTTTGAAGTGTAAAAGTTTTGCTAATAATCAATAATGTTATTTCATATAATTTTTTTTGGTTTCTTATATTTATTAATTTATTATCATTTTTAACTTTTTATTATATGTTTTGTATATATTTTAATTTTCATTTATACTGATCTTATAACTTATTTATTATAATCTTCCAATGTCACCTACATTAAATGAAATAATGTTTATTGTAAGTGACTTTAAATGATTCTAAAATGTATACTATAATACATATATAAATAAAAAATAAATCATGGATAAAAAATGTATAAAATAATTGGAAATAAAAAAATCATAAAAATGTAGATAAAAAATTTAATGGAGAAAAATATTATGGTTTCAAAATATAACATTTTTAATTCTATATTTTCAACATAAAAATTATTTTTCAAAATTATTTATTTTTAATTATTTTTTAGCATTACTTTTATTTTAAATTAATTTATATTGGTACATTCAATGTTTCTATAATCACACATTGTAAAATTATTTTAACCATTAATGACCAAATTTTATTAGAATGTCAATATATAATTATTAATATTATTATTATCATTTATAATAATAAAAATAAAATTATTAAAAATAAATAATATTTAATTATAATATGATTATTTACATTATTATTAATTATATTATTATTATTATTATTCATAATTAATGAAATTATTTTTATTTTCATCATGTTAATAAAAAATAATTTCAATTAATTTGTTAATTTTTTTTTGACATTACTATAAAGACATTATTATAATTATTTTATAATCATGAATTTATTATAACAACTTTATTATAATGACTTTATTGTGACTAATTTTTAATTTTCATGACATTATTATTCAGATGTTATTACTCATGGAAATCTATTTGAATTTTTATTTATATAATTTAACAAAATAGATATTAAAAATTACTATTATTGTTGTAATTAAGTTGAATATTAATAGAGAATACTAATTATTTGACTTGAAAAATATATTTTATTTTCTAAAAAATTATCACTATTTTTATATTTAGAATATATTATCAAAGAATAATAGTATTTTATACTCTTATATACATAATCATTATTATAATTATTCATATATCTAATAAATGAGACAAAACATTACTTGACATAAAGCGTTTTTTTTAAATAATAATTCATAAAAATTGTATTTATAATTATTACACTTATTTTTTAAATAAAAAAATATTTATATTGTTAAATATATTCATTTTTAGTACTATAAATTATTTTGAATTTTTAATCCCCCAATTCGTCCATTTCTATGTTTTATAAATTAATTATAGTTATTTTTATCATTTCTAATTGTATTATTAATTATAACATATAAAACCACTATTATTATTCATTACAATTTTTTAGTACTGGAAATTTATTTCTATATTAAATAATTATTGTTAGCTAATAATATATTACCATTAAAAAATTATTCTCACAAATGTTTTAATAAATAATATAGTGTTCATTAAATGATGGAAATTTTTGTATGAATCCTACATCAAAAAATTAAAAATATTTTCAAATATCACAACATTATAAAAAGTATCTTTTGTATAATGTTATGTAATAATATTTGTGTAAATTGTTTAATGTAATTCCCAATATAAAACTGTTAAATACTATTTAAATTTACATATATAAATAAAATAAAACAAAAACACAAATAAAAAATTAAATAAAATATATAAGGAAGGTCACTTTTCGAGAAAGCATATTATATATATTTATATTATGGAAGTTCCTGAATATTTCTATTCATTATATTATATTCTTTTTGTGGAAGGAGCTTAATGATTTAGTGTCTTTGAAGGGAAATTTATAAATAATGTGTTGAGTGAGTCATAAGCTTCCACAAAAAATTTTATAGAAGGTGATTAACCATTCAACAGCAACACTTATAATCTCACCATTCTAAAAACACCATATGATTGGTAAATATTTTTTAGAAATAGAGATTTTATGTATTGTTTTTCCTTTGACCGTATATGGAGAATAGTTCCCTGGATCAGGTGTTCTAATCATGTCATGAGTATGAATAATTTTATTCTATTGAGCCAGCCCTGCTCTCTCAAACGTACGCTGATTTCCATATGATATTAGAGTCTCTTCCTCTATCCCAGAAATTTGTGTGTCACATATGATTCTTTGTGAGTTTGTTTACATAGGTTTCCCCCACTTCTATTGTTTCTATCCATCATTGTGGGGTGAATATCTTAACCACATTTTTAGGTTTTGGTCTTCATCCACTATCACCTAGTTTCCTTCTTGGGATCTTCATCACCTCTTTTAGGGTTTGAAATCCTAGTTTTATGATTTTCATAATCACTAGATAAAGGTACGCAACCTAAACCTAACCCTATGGTCTGTTTAATTTGGAACTATATTTAGTATTGTGATTTTTCTAATGTAACATTCCCATTAATGAACATAATCATTTATTAATGTCATATAATGGATTAAACAAATGGTTAGATCCCTCAGGATTCAACTGTCAATGTGAACTCACTGATGCATACCTATTGTGGGTGAAAAATTATGAATAATAATAACATGGAAAATTGTTTAATGTGTGGTTAGAATGGAATGGTATTGGTGGTGATTGCAATATATATAATCAAATTGGTCATATCTTATGAGATGTTGATATGTATTTTTATAAATTGATATATAATTGAATGTGTAATTGATTGAAAAATTGGAATTTCATAGTTAATCATTGAGCATAATGATGTGATATTTTGATATCCTTGGTGTTATGACATAATGAGTATATGATGAAATACTTATATATAATGATTTTTTTGGATGAAAAAATTCGTATATACAGGGATTGTCCTAGTGATAAATGCTAAAATTCTTTTATAGTGGGCATGACCAGTGATACATACTAAAATGATTATATAGGGGACTATTTCTAGGGACATATGTTGAAAATATTATTAATATGTATATGCTTGGAATGTAAAATTATAATACAGTGGGCTCTACTTGGTTGTCTGATTTATGCCATGGTTTATTTCTATGGTTGACATGGTTGTTCTAATGGCCCATATACATTCCAGAATGGTGTTGAAAAAGGTCAATTTTGTATTTAATTGATTCATTATTTAATAAAACATTTTATTACTTTATTTCATTCACTTATAATTATGATGGATTTTTTTAGACATGGCGGTGTCAGCTTATAAAGTTTTACTCACACCTTATTTCGGCCTTTATTTGGTACCCCAGAACTTCATAGATGCATGTTTGGGCAAGGATAAAGGACCTTTTGGTGAGTTGTTGATTGTTGGTTGGGTTTGTGTTTGTGGATGGGACGAACCAGGGGTTCAAGACCAGGTTCTTTGGATTTTTATTTTGGGTTAGCTAAATCTTTTATTATTGTTTTCTATTTTACACTGAGATATATATTCGCCTATAATTACATGATACATTATTATTGGATTTTTGGTTTCTCCTTTTATTTTTTCCAATATATTATATATGTTTTCTTCTATGTAAATTAGAAGGATTATTTTTTAAAATACTTTTTATTTTTTAAGCAACACAACTCTATACCAGGGTGTATAAAATCTCTAGTACCATCATCACACCCCTGATGTTATACTACAACATCTTGAATATGAGGATGTGTTCTTGAAGTCTCATAGCCATCCATTTATGTCCACATGAGTGTTTTCCAGATTATGTGTCATTATATTGTGGTATTAGAGGATAAAGTTTCTTTTCAATTTTATTACTATTTTGGAAGGTAAGAAAGGATAATAGGATGTGTTAGGATATGGTAATGATCTTCTTCATGGTGGATTCTAACCAATGTGTTAGGAACAATATGATTTCCTCAATATGGAGTTATTTTTCATTATGTTTTCCTTTTTTTGGTTTCTATTAATTCACCTTCAGTAATTCACTTGTTTTGTGATGTTATTGACTCTTGTGATTTATCATAATGGATTATTATAGAGAGATATGAGTATGAATTATTTGTTATTATCACACTGGTATATATATTGAAACAAATTATTCCTGATAGAGATATATTTATATTATGTATATATTTCTTATATAAACATTTAAATGGGGTACCTATTATATCAGATAAATGAAAATTGAATAATTACTATGTCATGAAAAAGTACATGTAATCCATGTATTGAGAGATAAGAAGAAATGATAATCTATTTTTCCACCTATTTTTGTTGAACATGTTTTTAATTTAGTGTTATTAGCTGTGTGTTTTTATTTTAGATAAAATTCAACTTCATCAACATAAAATTGGGAATCTAGAGTGGAAATTGGGACTCTCCTAACACTCCCAAATTGGATATTCCTATAGCTCCTGAAAATTATATGGATGTTCATCATTTTTAAAACTTCCTGAGGGACATGAAATTCTTATAAATGAATCATGTTCACATAGTTCCTCTGATGTGTGACCTGATGAGGGAGTTATACCTAAATTATACACCTATATTTATTTTGGATGGAGGCCTCTAGCAAGACATGTTCTTGATTGTGTTATTCTAGTAAATAATTAATCATCAAGTGACACCCACTTATAGGAGGGTGAACCTTGTTTGGTATATGACCTACGAACTAGCCTAGAATTTTTCAGATATTTTTTATAATTATAGGATGTATGAGTAGTTATCATGGAAATTATTTGATGTGATTTAATAGATACAATTCTACCCATAGATATTGAGAGATTATAAGGCTCCCGATTTCACGCATCTAACATAGGAGGTATGTCAGTAATTGACTAAGATGAACATTTAACTATCTTGTAATGCTACATTCCATATTTATCTATTGATGATATATATAAAGTGAGAAACATTAACGATGGGTTTCTCTATGAGATCAGGTTATAGATAAGCATATTTCTCTTTAGCTAATTTTTAGATGTGATGAATCAACCACTCATCATGGAAGGGAATCATAGAGAGGCCTTGAGAAGTGGAAAAAATATTTTAGCAGAGTGAAGTCGAAGCTCTTCTTCTAGTATAAAGAAGAAACACTATGATAACTATAAAAAATGAGACAACATGTAGAAAATTAATGGCTTTGGTAGCCATCTCAGTATATTTTTCCATTGTAGTTATATTTGTGTGATATGTTTAGACACAAGAGGCCTCACTATCCATTCCAAGTTTTAGAGTGTCATGTTTGTGGTATGATGGATCATCTATAAGAGTTTATTAGGAACATCCAGCATTAGATCAATGTAAGGGCATCATGAATTGTATCAGATTCTGCAATGGACTCAGCTACTCCCCTAAAGATAGGTTCCTAGAGTTCAATAGGATGTTTAGGTTGAGGTAAGATATGTGGTACCCTAGTATAGAAACATCAGTACTATGAAGAGGGGATATCTACAAGTAGTCATTCTAGATCCTAGAAAATAAGTGAATGTAATTTTCAAGCTATGCAGAAAACTGTGGATATTTTGGATGAAGGACTATACATTGTGAGAGGTATGATTCTAGTATCATCTCCCCAATATTTCATTTTTTATGAGTATCATTACATTCCTTTTTATCTAATATTTTTTAAAATATGTTAGGGATTTTTCATTGAAGTATTGGATGGTGCATTGAGCATTGAAACTATTGAGTCAATAAGGTTTTTCTTATGACTTTTCCATTCCTTCTTGTTTTGAAAATCACAAACACCTTATCCATAAGAAAATATTTTTTATTCTATGATTTTCTTTTATAAGGAAAATTTCCTTCTCTCTATAAATTTATTCTTTTTATATTTTAATTGTTCATATTTTGACAAAGTATAAAATTTGGATTCAAATTTGTAACCTTGTAATCCTATAAATACTTATATATGAAGCATTATGTTTTAGGATCCGAATTCTGGATGTGAACTGTAATGAATTTCCACTCCGAATTCCGGATGTGAACTATAATGAAGTTCCACTCCAAATTCATGATGTGAACTATAATGAAGTTCCACTCTGAATTCTGGATGTGAACTATAATGAAGTTCCACTCCGAATTCTGGATACCAACTGTAATGAAGTTCAACTCTGAACACTGTATATACACTGTAATAAAGTTCCAATCCGAATTATGTATACGAACTCTCATATAGTTTGACTCGGAATTATGGATACTAATTCTCATGAAGTTCAAATCCGAATTCTGATTATGAACTTATCTAAGTTTTTACTCTGAGTTTTATGAATTCAGACTCCGAACTCTTATGTGTTCTGACTCCGAATTTCTATGAATTATGACTCAGAACTTTGTATGTTCTGGTTCTGAATTCAATTTTTCTTAGCCTCTGAACTTTTATTTTCATACATTACAAACTACAGTTTTGCTTATGCTTACACATGTTTCATTATAAAACTATGGAGTGCCTTCATTTAAGCTTGTTATATTATAAAACGATTTCGTCCATTCTGTTTCTAAACAACCGTTGGTTAAGTGACACGTATACAGGTCCCTCCGAAATTCTAGGAGAAATATGACCGTTGGAGGAGGGAGCCGACCGTTGGATCTTCGCCTATAAATAGGATCTCTTTTGAAAATAAGTGACAACTGTGACACTAATCTTGGACTATGTTATTTTGAAATGTTTTCTAGAGAGAGGCTCTTATTAACTCTCAAAGCTCCATGAAGAATGTTTGAACAGCTTGTTCAAACTTTTCCTTGTCCAGATTTCTTCGTGCGACTCCAAATATTGGTGATTACATTTGAGGGATTTTGGGGATAGGAAGACAGAGGTGTCGACTACCTTGAAGTTTGAGGGCTTCCTTTCTGAGGAAGACAGAGGTTCCAACTACCATAAAGCTGAGGTCTTGCGGGGATAGCAAGACAGAGACTCTGATCTTCGTATCGAGGGCTTACCCGGGTGTGGGTAAGACATACTTTCTTTAAAGTATAAATCAAGGGACCATTATCCAAGGTTGTTGGATACACTACTAGAAAAATAGGTATTTGCGACGGGATCCCGTCGCAATTGGCTTTTTGCAACGGGGTCCCGTCGCAAATGACCCGTTGCTGAAAACGGCATCGCAACAACAATTTTTTGCCACGGGCCCGTCGCTAAAGCCTTTTGTGGCGACGGGGAGAATCCCCGTCGCAACTAGTGCTCTGTATATTTATAAAAAACTAATTGCGATGGGCCCCGTCGCAAATTCCTGTTGCGACGGGCCCGCCGCAAATATTTGTTGCGACGGGACCCGTCGCAACAACTATTTTTAAAAAAATAAAAAAAAATACTATTTGGGACGGGAATAGTATCCCGTCGCAAATACTATAAAAAAATAAAAAAAAATAAATTATTAATAAATTATTTTAATTAATATAATAATAATCCAATTATAATTCAAAAATAATAAAATATTAATAAATGATTTTAATTAATATAATAATAGAATTATAATTCACAAATAAAAATAATAAATTATTTTAATTAATATAATGATAATATAATTATAATTCAAAAAAAAATAATAGAATATTAATAAATGATTTAATTAATAAAATAATATTAGAATTATAATTCATAAATAAAAAAAATATTAATAATTTATTTTAATTAATATAAAAATAATAGAATTATTTTACATTCAAATATTAAAATAATTCAAGTATTACAAAAAATATAATTAAATTATAATATTATAAAGTTTTAATATATATATAAAATTTAATATTATAAAATATAAATAATATTATTATTTATATTAATATTGTTATTTAAAAATATAATATTATTAATATTTTATAATGAGATAGAAACTACGAATAGAAAAAAAATCATATTTTGATTTCACAAATTTTATAACATAAATACAAACTCTAATCTGAAGGAGGGGGGGAGGGGGGGATCTGCAGATAGTGGTGGAGGAAACTCCATCCCTAAAGCATGAGTGAGTCGGCGCATGTACTCCATCTTCTCCTGATGCTGTTGCTGCCACCGACTCGTCTGCTCCCCGTACAGCTGCTGCTGGCGTCGACGCTCCTCCTCATGCTGCTGACACATCTGCTCCTGCTCATGTCGGAGACTCTCTATCAGTGCAGTCTGAGATCGCAACTGATCGTCATACTGTGTAGCAAAAGAAGATGGACGAGCTCCTCTCGAGCTGGACGCCGACATCGCAGCACTGCCATAATAATCTCTGGGAGTCAGTCGAGAGCCGATACCAACTACCAGGCCCTTCTCGAAGGCATACTGGGTGGCCTGCATCCATCCCGCCTCATCAAACTGACGGCCAGTGGTCTGATCTGATGACTCGTCCTGACTCTCAGGTCGGGCATGTGACGCTGAGGCCTCATATGACTCCTGTAGTTGCAATTTAAAATTAAAATTATGAATATATTATATGCAGTTAATTTTTAAACTTGAAAACAAATAATACTGACCACGATGTGATGCTGACGATCACCTCTGAGCTCCCCAGTAGCAGGATCACTATACATCCTCTGATATACGTCGTACTCCGTAATATCGGGGTGCTAGACAACCTATAAGAATAAAAAATAAACTGTTAATATTTATAGTTATATAAAATATTTATAAATAATGTACGTACCAGATGCTGTCTATAAGTACGGAAAGAACGACTCCCAGCTCGATGAGTCACCCCCTGTCTCCCCCGATTCTGCCTCCCCACGGATGATCTCCTCTGAAAGGCACCACTGAACCAGTGCGCACATAATCCATCCCATACATGGGATGAAAGGTACTCTGGTCGGTGTGCTCTACATGACTCGTCAAAATCTGACACTCCTGCTTTCTTCATCGCAGCTTTTCTTAAATTGTGCAAAAAATGACGAAGGCGATCACGCATAGCCACCTCCCATCCCTCGTGGATGGCGTCACGCATGGTATCCTCGATCGGATACCATAAAACCTACAAATAAATCAAAATATCAAGTTAGAAATGAAATAATTTTCAAAATAAAAATTATTTATTTACGTACGTACCAACCAATGGCCGAACATGGCCTGCTGCACATCAATGGGAATCTGCTTCCATTTGGTCCACGGCTGAGAGAAATAGTTGCGCAAAATAGCGCTACCCTATCCGACTGTTATATAAGGAAAACTGTAAAAATAATAAACATTTATTATGTGAATAGATTAATGAAATCATAGTCAAATCCACAGGTTATCACACTGGTTATCACACCTCCGTGTGCGTGGATCCAACCCAAGACGTGGACGTCGCTCGGGGACGGGGTCAGGAATCATCAGTCGTGCAAGACCGCGCCCCCTCCGCGTACTCCCTGGAGCGCCTGCAGGCTGAGGGTCATCTGGCAGTAACTCATCCGCATCGAAAGTCAGGTCAGCATCCGCCAACTCACGAAATGTGGCGTCGTCCATCTGAAACAGAAAATGTTAATGTTGTTAGAAAATAATTGATAATTACTATTATATATACAAATATACATATTATGATTGTATATAAATACCATGGAATTCTATCAGTGTTTATCTTCATCATCATCTTCATATATGTCAATGTCATCTTCATATTCCTCCTCAACATCATCGATATCCATTCGAGTTACAGTTTCTTCATCTCTTACCATTTCAAATTCATATGTGACATCATTAACATCATCATCATCACTGACTCATAAATGTGGGGTGTCGTCATCGATACTCATGTCTCTTTGTAAAAAAGATTGATTTTGAGTACTCTCTTGAAAAACTTCAATTCTTTGCACATCAGTGAAAGCACATTCACTTTGACTAAACTGATTGTCTCGAATTTTGATTTTTATTACACTCCACCAATCAGTCAAGTCTCTTGATGTAGTACAGTACTTTGTGTAATAAACATGATGTGCCTGTTGAGCCAATAAGAATGGTTCATTTACTACGAGAACACTTTTACATTTAATATCGATGATTCCATGAGTCGGATGAACACGCATGCCTCTCTCTGTATCCAACCACCGACATTTGAACATGGTTATGTAATGTTTTCCAAGATAACAGAGTTCAATGATTTCATCAAGTATGCCATAAAAGTCAACTTCATTTTCTCGATGATGAGATCCTCTCAAGCTAACTCCACTGTTCATTGTTTTTTTTTGATTCCCCATATGCATGTGTGTGAAATCGAAATCCATTCACCACATATGCATTATAAGTTTTAACAAGTTTGGAAGGTGGGATACTCAATACACACAACTGTTTGTCGATTTTATCAGCATGTAGAGACACCTGAAAATTTGTGAAATAATTATCAATATAGTAAACTATACATTGAATGAGTTCCTAAAAGATAAAGAATTTATGTTACCAGATTTTGAAACCACTGAGAGAAATTTTTCAGTCGACGTTCTTCGAGAGCAGCTGCTGTAATTTGTGGAATTTGTTTCATGATATGATTATCATACAACCTATAAAAACCAAAGTTATTTAATGTAACATAAATGATAGAATAAGTGATATAAACACTTACAGTACAACTGATGTCATCTCTTCACAGTTGAGCAGAACATACGTATGAGCTCTATGATGTTCATCATCTGAAAGCCAGCGTTCATAAACTCCACCAAAACCAAGATCTATCTGGTTGAAAACAGATAATTGATTATTGATTTCATCAATATTCCTCTCATTCCATCCCATTCGGTTGTGTTTTGAAGGATACTCAGATTCAAAATAATGGGAGCAGAAAAAAGATATTTCCTCTTGCAAATAAGCTTCTGCAATAGATCCTTCAACTGATGCTTTGTTACGTACTTTTCTTTTCAATTTTTTCATGCATCTTTCAAATGGGTACATCCATCGAAACTGTACTGGACCTCCACATTTAGCTTCATATGGCAAATGTAACATCAAATGTTCCATTGATTCGAAGAAAGACGGCGGAAATATTTTTTCCAGTTTGCATATAATTACAACAACATCTTTTTCAAGTTTTCCTAGAGTATCATAATCTGTTGTAGCCGCACAAATTTCCCGAAAAAAATGAGACATGTCTGTTATGGAATCCCAAATCACAGAATTCAACAGACCTCTTAATCTAATGGGTAGAAGTCTTTCCATTATAACATGACAATCATGACTTTTTAATCTAGTAATATGACCATTCTTTACACATCTACTCAAATTGGAAGCACAGCCATCTGGAAGTCTCAACTCTGCAATCCACTGACAAAATAATAAACGGTTTTCTTTAGACAGTGTATAAGCTGCTTTTGGTTTCAGTAACCTTTCTGTTCTGACATTCTCAAACAGTTCCAATTCTGGACGCCTGCAAATTTGGGCAAGATCTAAACATGCATTTACATTGTCTTTGCTCTTTCCTGGCGTATCCAAAACTGTATGAAACAAATTATCAAAACAGTTCTTCTCAATATGCATGACATCTAACATGTGTCGGACCAACAAATCAGACCAATATGGCAAATCCCAAAATATGCTACGTTTAATCCAATTGTGTTCTTTACCAAAACCAGAAATTTTCTGTTGATTTATTGTGGGACCAAAAATGATTGGAGGTAATGAAAATACAACTGATTTTAACTCCGAAACTGATAGCATTTTGGAGGTCCATCCCTTTCAACTGTTTCTTTTCTGAAATGAGATCTGTTTCTGCGAAAAGGATGATCAGCTGGAAGAAATCTGCTATGAAAGTCAAAATAACAAGGTTTCTTTCCATGAATGAGCATAAATGCTTTGTTCTCTCCCATACAGTAAGGACATGATTTCTGACCATGTGTACTCCAGCCAGATAACATCCCATAAGCCGGGAATTCACTTATTGTCCACATCAATGCTACTCTCAGTATGAAATTCTATTTCGTTGCAACATCATATGTACTGACACTAGTACTCCACAATAAATTTAATTCATCAATCAATGGTTTCAAATAAACATCAATATTTTTCTTCAGATGTCCTGGAATTAGTAAAGTCAAAAAGATATATGGCTCCTTCATCATCATCCATGGAGGTAAATTGTACGGAGTTAAAAAAACAGGCCAACATGAATATTGACTACCATAAGATCCAAACGGATAGAAACCATCAGTGGAAAGGCCTAGTCGAACATTTCAAGCTTCTAAAGAAAAGGATGGATGCACTCTATCAAAATGTTTCCATGAATCACCATCGGCTGGATGATTCAAGCTTTTATCGGTTGAAATATTCTCTTTATGCCATGACATCGTTATCGCTGTATTCTTAGACATGAATAAACGATGAAGTCTGGATGTAAGCGGAAAATATCTCAACTGTTTTACAGGAATCAAACCAGACTTCTCGTGTTTTCCTTCTTTATATCTCAGTTGCCCACATGTGGGACAACTATCCAACGACTCATTTTCCCCAGAATATAAAATGCAGTCATTTGAACATGCATGAATCTTCTGACAAGTAAGTCCCAAATTTCGAACCAGCCTCTTACTCTCATAGTAATTTGTAGGTAAAACATTTCCTTCGGGTAATAGTGTTTTAATAAAAGAAAATATCTGGTCAAAACAGGTGTTTGACATTCCGTTATCTGATTTGATAGCCATAAATTTTGCAACTGCTTCTAATTTGCCCATCTTGCAGCCAGGATATAATGCATCCTCAACAGACTTCAACAACTCATAAAATTCAGACGGTGCCAACCCCGGATTTGAAGCTATATCAGCCGGAGTTTCTGTATGTTGAACAGATGAACCTACAACATCATGTACTAAATCTTGAAACCAGGATGGATCCGGAATCAAGTTGGTATCACCTGCTCTGGAACTGCGTTCACCGTGTTGATACCAAAAAACATAATCTGGTTGAAAACCAAAACGCAAGAGATGTTCTCCCACTTTGTCAAACGTGTCAAACGTTCTCAATGCACATTTTTAGCAAGGGCATTTTTTTGCCTTCTGAAACAAATTCTGGATTTGATGCCGCAAATGATAAAAAAGTCTCCACACCTTCTACATATACTGGATTTAAACCAGAACCGTTTCGATTTCTATGTTGATTTATCCATATGCAGTCACCTAATAATGATTGTTGACGAACCCGTTGTTCCATATTTCTCTATAAAATATAAAAGCATTACTGGTTTTGAATAATTTGTTAGAAATAACACTCAAGCTATGATAATTATAGAATTTAGATCATACATGACTGACTTAAACTTTTTAATGAGATAGACCTAAAAATTGACCCTTTAAGAATTAAATATATATGTTGAGAATAAAGCAAAACATGTTACAAATATTGATAATTTTAATATTATATAAATTTTTTATTATTTTCATAGTACTAATATTATTGGTAATTATTCCTAATTATTGTTAATTATTACTAATTAGTACTAATTATAACTATTTATTACGAATTATTACTAATTATTACGAATTATTACTAACTATTACTAATTATTAATAATTATTAGTAATTATTGGTAATTATTACTAATTATTACTAATTATAACTAATTATTACTAATTATTACTAATTATTGGTAATTATTGGTAATTATTACTAATTATTGGTAATTATTGGTAATTATTGGTAATTATTGGTAATTATTGGTAATTATTACTAATTATTGGTAATTATTACTAATTATTGGTAATTATTATTAATTATTACTAATTATTACTAATTATTGGTAATTATTCGTAATTATTACTAAGTATTGGTAATTATTGGTAATTATTAATAATTATTACTAATTATTACTAATTATTGGTAATTATTACTAATTATTACTAATTATTGGTAATTATTGGTAATTATTAATAATTATTACTAATTATTACTAATTATTGGTAATTATTACTAATTATTGGTCATTATTGGTAATTATTACTAATTATTGGTAATTAATACTAATTATTGGTAATTATTGGTAATTATTACTAATTATTGGTAATTATTACTAATTATTGGTAATTATTATTAATTATTACTAATTATTGTTAATTATTACTAATTATTTGTAATTATTTCTAATTATTACTAATTATTACTATTTACCGGTAATTATTGGTAATTATTAGTAATTATTGGTAATTATTGTTAATAATTACTAATTATTGGTAATTATTATTAATTATTACTAATTATTACTAATTATTGGTAATTATTACTAATTATTGGTAATTATTATTAATTATTACTAATTATTACTAATTATTACTAACTATTACTAATTATTACTAACTATTACTAATTATTAATAATTATTACTAATTATTACTAATTATTGGTAATTATTACTAATTATTGGTAATTATTACTAATTATTGGTAATTATTGGTAATTATTACTAATTATTGGTAATTATTACTAATTAATGGTAATTATTACAAATTATTGGTAATTACTACTAATTATTACTAATTATTACTAATTATTACTAATTATTACTAATTATTGTTAATTGTTGGTAATTTTTGGTAGTTATTACTAATTATTGGTAATTATTACTAATTATTGGTAATTATTACTAATTATTGGTAATTATTATTAATTATTACTAATTATTGGTAATTATTAGTAATTATTACTAATTATTACTAATTATTGGTAATTATTACTAATTATTACTAATTATTGGTAATTATTACTAATTATTACTAATTATTGGTAATTATTTCTAATTATTACGAATTATTACTAATTATTGGTAATTATTACTAATTATTGGTAATTATTGGTAATTATTGGTAATTATTACTAATTATTGGTAATTATTACTAATTATTGGTAATTATTACTAATTATTACTAATTATTACTAATTATTGGAAATTATTACTAATTATTACTAATTATTGGTAATTATTAGTAATTATTTCTAATTATTGGTAATTATTTTTAATTATTGGTAATTATTACTAATTATTACGAATTATTACTAATTATTGGTAATTATTACTAATTATTGGTAATTATTACTAATTATTACTAATTATTGGTAATTATTGGTAATTATTACTAATTATTGGTAATTATTACTAATTATTGGTAATTATTAGTAATTATTAATAATTATTACTAATTATTGGTAATTATTACTAATTATTGGTAATTATTACTAATTATTGGTAATTATTTTTAATTATTACTAATTATTTTTAATTATTACTAATTATTTCTAATTATTACTAATTATTTCTAATTATTACTAATTATTTCTATTTACCGGTAATTATTGATAATTTTTGTTAATTATTACAAATTATTTCTAATTATTACTAATTATTGGTAATTATTTCTAATTATTGGTAATTATTACTAATTATTACGAATTATTACTAATTATTGGTAATTATTACTAATTATTGGTAATTATTGGTAATTATTACTAATTATTGGTAATTATTGGTAATTATTACTAATTATTGGTAATTATTACTAATTATTGTTAATTATTTGTAATTATTACAAATTATTGGTAATTATTGGTAATTATTACTAATTATTGGTAATTATTACTAATTATTAGTAATTATTTCTAATTATTACTAATTATTTCTAATTATTACTATTTACCGGTAATTATTGATAATTTTTGTTAATTATTACTAATTATTGGTAATTATTACTAATTATTGGTAATTATTACTAATTATTAGTAATTATTACTAATTATTTGTAATTATTGGTAATTATTGGTAATTAATACTAATTATTGGTAATTATTGATAATTAATACTAATTATTGGTAATTATCGGTAATTATTGGTAATTATTGGTAATTATTGGTAATTATTGGTAATTATTACTAATTATTGGTAATTATTTCTAATTATTACTAATTATTACTAATTATTACTAATTATTACTAATTATTGGTAATTATTACTAATTACCGGTAATTATTACTATTTACCGGTAATTATTACTATTTACCGGTAATTATTACTATTTACCGGTAATTATTGCTACTTACCAGTAATTATTGCTAATTACCGGTAATTATTGCTAATTATTGCTAATTATTGCTAATTATAACTAATTATCGCTAATTATAACTAATTATAACTAATTATAACTAATTATTCATAATTATTACTAATTATTCCTAATTATTGGTAATTATTGGTAATTATTCCTAATTATTGCTAATTATTCATAATTATTGCTAATTATTTCTAATTATTGGTAATTATTACTAATTATTTGTAATTATTTCTAATTATTGGTAATTATTACTAATTATTGCTAATTATTACTAATTATTGCTAATTATTACTAATTATTGGTAATTATTACTAATTACTGGTAATTATTACTAATTATTGGTAATTATTACTAATTATTGGTAATTATTACTAATTATTGGTAATTATTACTAATTATTGGTAATTATTACGAATTATTGGTAATTATTACTAATTATTGTTAATTATTACAAATTATTGGTAATTATTACTAATTATTGTTAATTATTACTAATTATTGTTAATTACTACTAATTATTGGTAATTATTACTAATTATTGTTAATTATTACTAATTATTGGTAATTATTACTAATTATTGGTAATTATTTATAATTATTGGTAATTATTACTAATTGTTCCTAATTATTAGTAATTAAATGAATAATTACCAATAATAAGGAATAATTACCAATAATTAGGAATAATAACATTATCAGTATATTTTGTTGTTAATATTAAAATAATATAATTTTTTAATTTATTTACAATTCTCCTTTCATCTGTGTGTTTTCTATTTCCACATACAAATAATACATGTGGAAACAGCAAACACACAGATGAAAAGAGAATTGTATATATATAAAAAATTATATTATTTTAATATTAATAATAAAATATACTAATAATCTAATAATGTTATTATTCTTAATTATTGATATTTATTACTAATTATTAATATTTATTCTTAATTATTAAAAAAATTTACTAATTATTCCTAATTACCATTAACAATACTAATAATTTAAATTTATTAAGTAATAAAACAATGTAAACATAATTAAATTACAACTAATTAAGAATAATTGAAACTAATAAAAAATTAAAAATAAATATTTAATTAAATTGAATATAAATACCTTGAAAATTGATCTGAAATTGATCTCTGATCGTTCTTCAAAACTTCAATATCAACTCCGGAGAAAAAAATCAAACTTGAGAAAAACTGAACTTTAGAAATAAAATTTTGAGAGAAGAAGAAGATGGAGTTTGAGAATGATTTGAAAAAAACGGATGAGGGTATTTATAGGTTAGATTATTTGCGACGGGTCCATTTGCGACGGGATTCCCGTCGCAAATAATATTATTTGGGACGGGTACCGTCGCAAATACCTTAACCGTCATTTATTACGGTCAACGGTTAAATAGTTATTTGCGACGGGACCCGTCGCAAATAACCACCTGCCGACATACTATTTGCGACGGGGGAATATTCCCGTCGCAAATACCTTTTACCGCCGCCGGTTATTTGCGACGAGAATATTTCCCCGTCGCAAATACCTTTTACCGCGCCGGTTATTTGCGACGGGAATATTTCCCCGTCGCAAATAAGTTTCCCGCGATTTGGCGTGCAAAACGCGCCAGTCCTTTTGCGACGGGGAAAGCGATCCCGTCGCAAAAGGCTACTTATTTGCGACGGGCAAATACCCCCGTCGCAAATACCCATTTTTCCCGTAGTGATACCCTTCTCATTGGGTTAAAAGATTTATATCTTGTTACTTGTTTTTGTTACATGTTTTTCCGCTGCATTTTGTGTTGTAAGGAAAATATAACCTTCTTATACTTCCTTACACTTGTACTCTGTTTCATTTAGTTTGTATACGCTATAAGGTAGAATCTCATATTGTAAACTTTGTTTAAGTTTCAACTTCCTTATCAATATTACCGGAACCATTTTTTGGAGTCACTTTGTAGATTTAATCAAGTGTATAGAACTACATGTTTTTAACTTCATACTTTGTCCCAATCTTTCAATTGGTTAGAGGTGTTGTGAATTTTCTTAGTTTAACTTTGTTAAACTTAGATCTTTCCTTGTTTAAGGAAAATTTTAAAGTCTACAATTCACCCCCCTCTTGTATATTGAGCATCTACATTCCGCACCTCCCAAGCTGAAGAAACAAAAGCCCTATCTAGATGATGTGGTTGCCAAGTGTAGGGAGGACAAAGAGAAAAGGAATGAAGGGGAGCCTCAGTTTGGCTTGGACCCTCATAAGGATAAGGCCCTAAAGGAAAAAGCTGGTGAAGAACTTGAAAAGAATGCAAAATAAAATAAATTGAAGAGAAATATGTCTGAATCCGAGGTTGTTCATAATCTTTTTAAATTCACTGAAATCACTTCCGAGAATATTCTTGTTCTAAAATCGTTTTGGGGTTGAAGATTTGCCAGAAACTTCGGGAAATAAGACTCCGGAAAATTCTAAAGAGATAGCTCATGAAGAAAGGGAAGTTGAAACAGATGCAATAGTTCAACAAGTTGTGGAGGAAGTCCAACAAGCTGAAGAGAGTGGAGGTTCTGATGATATAATAAGGCCCATCAATGATTTTCCTGATAAGGGAACTCCATCTAAGAAAATTCCACTGTGAACTTCTCAAGCCGGATCATCCAAGTTATCTACTCCTATAGATGATGAGAAAGTTCAAGAAGAAGTTAGAAAGCCTTCTGCGGAATAAAATTATCATCATGATTTTCTTGACGAAGGAGATGAAAAAGAAAATTTTGATGAAGTTAAAATTGTTCAAGTGTCTTACAGTGAGCAAGAATCTCCGAATGAGGAAGAAGTCCCAAAAGTTGATAAGGGAAAAAAGGTGATTTCTGTTACACCTAGAAATCTTAATGTAAAAAAGAAGGAAGTTTCTAGTTCATCTAAAAAAAGTTGGATGAGATAGAGGATGAACTATCTCTTACCCAACTATCAGATTCTGAGTCATCTGTCTTTGGACATGACTTTAGGAACAGTCCCTAAAGAAGCTGGTGGACGTCATTCCGATATTTCCAGCAATAGAATCCAGATGCCAGATGCTTCAGCATAACATAAATCAAAATTCGGACTCTGTATCCATGGTGATGGATAAATGTGCTAAGCTTGAGGCTGATCATAAAAACATTCTCATCAATTAGGATGCTGGTAGATTTTCTTAAAAGAAGATAACCAAGTGGTCTAATACAGTTGTTCAAGAGATGGGATACCTTGATCAATTCCAAGTAGCTGTTAAACATTATTTTGAAGTCGAAGACTCTAAAATCAAGAATCTTACAAATTCGTTTGAATAGAAGTTAACTCTTCATCAGGATGTTCAGATGTAGGAGGTTAATGATCTGAATGGGAAGCTAAGCTCTCTTGTCCAATATTAAATAGGGGAAAAAGATCTTCAGATTTAGTTAGAAGAAGAGGTTTTAAAGCAAGATGAAACACTTATATCTCAGGCAGGGGAAATAAAGGCTCAAGATTCAAGAATCGTTTCTTTAGAGAAGAAAGTTTAGGAAGACCATAAAGAGTTCAAGAAAATGAAGAACATTCTGAAAAGCCTGTTATCCATGGAAAAAGAATCCAAATAAAATCAAACCTGATCTTTTGTTGTACTGTTTTCCATGTACTATTTCATTCTAATAGTAATGAAATTTTTGTTACCAGTCTCTTGTTGGTTGCATGTACTAATATTTGAGGTACTTTATTATCTTTTCTATTCCCTCAAACTCTTTTTGAAAATCACAAAGGGGGAGAATGAAAAAGAATTACAAGGGGACAAAGAAAAGTCCTCTAAAACTTAGTATAAACTTTCCTAAGTAAGGGGAAGTTTATCTAAGGGGGAGTGTTCATTAAATAATATTTCCACATCTATAAGGAAATTTCCATTCCGGAAATCTAGAATATGATCCTTAGAGTTTCAAAGCCTAAGGGGGAGTTAGTAGTATTCATCATTATCCATAAACAAAGTTAGATAAACTTTAAATTCCAAGTCTAGAAATTTATTCCACGTTCATATATTCTTTTTTGTAAGGATGTTTGTGCTTTCCAAAATGGGAGAGATTGTTGAGTCAATAAGGTTTTCCTTATGACTTTTTCATTCCTTATTGTATTGAAAATCACAAACACCTTATCTTTAAGAAAATATTTTTTATTCTATGGTTTGCTTTAATAAGTAAAATTTTCTTCTCTAAGTAAATTTATTTTTACCATATTTTCATTGTTCATATTTTGACTAAGTATAAAATTAGGATTCATATTTGTATCCTTGTAATACTATAAATACTTATATATGAAGCATTATATTTTAGGATCTATTTTATGGATGTGAAATGTAATGAAGTTCCACTCCGAATTCTGGATGTGAACTGTAATGAAGTTCCACTCCGAATTCTGGATATGAACTGTAATGAAGTTCCACTCCGAATTCTGGATGTGAATTGTAACGAAGTTCCACTCCGAATTCTGGAGGTAAACTGTAATGAAGTTCCACTCCGAATTCTAGATATGAACTGTAATGAAGTTCCACTCCGAATTCTGGATATAAATGGTAATGAAGTTCCACTCCGAATTATGGATACAAACTCTCATATAGTTTGACTCCGAATTCTGGATATGAATTATCATTAAGTTCAACTCCAAATTCTGATTACGATCTTACCTATGTTCTTACTCCAAGTTCTCTAAATTCAGACTCTGAACACTTTTGTGTTCTGACTTTGAATTTATATGTACTCTTACTACGAACATTGTAAGTTCTGGTTCCGAATTCTATTTTGGTTAGACTCCGAACTTTTATTTGCTCACATTATGAACTTCAGTTTTGCTTATTCTTACACTCGTTTTATTATAAAATGATGTTGTGCCTTCAGTTACACAAGTCTTGTTATAATAATATGTCTTCTATTTTGTTTCTAACCAACCATTGGTTGAGTGACACGTATACAGGTCCCTCCCAAATTCTAGGAGAAATATGACCGTTGGAGGAGGGAGCCGACCGTTGGAGCTTCACCAATAAATATGAGCTCTTTTGAGAAGAACCGACAACTTTGACACTGATCATGGACTATGTTCTGTTTAAATGATTTCTAGAGGGAGAGGCTCTTACTAACTCTCAAAGCTTTGCGCAGAACGTTTGAACATCTTTTTCAATCTTTTCCTTGTGTAGGTTGCTTCGTGCGACTCCGAATGATGGTGATTACATTTGTGGGATTCCGGGGATATAAAGTCTGAGGTGCCGACTACCTTGAAGTTCGAGGGCTTCCTTGCTGAGGAAGACACAAGTTCCAACTACCTTCAAGTCGAGGGCTTTTGGGGATAGAAACACAGAGACTCGGATCTTCATATCGAGGGCTTACCCAGGTGTGGGTAAGACATACGTTCTTCAAAGTATAAATCAAGGGACCCTTATCCAAGGTTGATGGGTACCCTTCTCTTTGGGTTAAAATATTTATATCTTGTTACTTCTTTTTTAAAGGTATTTCCGCTGCATTTTCTGTTGTAAGGAAAATATAACCTTCTTATATTTCCTTACACTTGTACTCTGTTTCATTTAAATTCTATAATCTTTAAGGTAGAATCTCATATTGTAAACTTTGGTTATGTTTCAACTTCCAGATCCATATTTTGGGGACCAGTTTTTCAGAATCACTTTCTAGATTTAAGCAATTTTATAGAACAAGAAGTTTGGAATTTCATACTTTCTCTCAATCTTTCAATTGGTTAGAGGTGTTGTGAATTTCCCTAGATTAACTTTGTTAAAATTAGATCATTCCTTGTTTAAAGAAATTTTTAAAGTGTACAATTCACCCCCCTCTTGTATATTGAGCATCTACATCATTATTTCGATCATACAGACACAACAATGGGAGTCAAGTCATGGAATATCAAATGTTGAAGGGTGGGTTACTGAGAGATTAGTGGTCAACATTTCTTATGGGAATAGTTTCTGTAAGAAATAATAAGTTTTGATTAGATTCTTGGTATAGATTGGTCATTTTTTTAACAGGATCATATTTAATATTATAGGAGGAGAGTTACATTTCAATATATAGAAGGATGAAACTATTCTCAACATGGTCTATGGGATATCTGGCTAGTTGTACATGACCAATTAAGTGCTTGATTTATTGTACCATGTCATAGATAGAATGTCTTGTTTTTTATAATGGATGAATTTAGTGGTATATTTTTCCTCTAGTGGTAGACTATTTTTATGATGTCATTATTTATGAGATTTATAGCTTACAACACCAGTGGGAGTTTGAGTTCACCAATGAGATGGTTCAAAGAGAGGATATAGTTTACTTTAAGCCATAAATGACTGAACCAGTAGAGAATCATGTGTTGAATGTTCATTTTGTTGATATAGATTCTATTGATTACCAACATTCTAGTATGTCTCCATGGGGTTCTCTTATTCTATTTTCTAATAATAAGGACGGTACATTGTGTTTATGTGTAGATTATCGAAGATTGAACCTAAATATATTTAAAAAATGGTATCCTCTTTAGTGTATCGATGATCTATTCGACTTGATGGGGGTGTTATCATCATATCCAAGATCTATTTTAGGTAGGGATATAACCAGTTGAAGGAAAGAACAACGAACATTAATATGGAAACTTTTTGTATTAGGAATATTATGTATGAATTTATAGTGATGTATTTCAGTTTGACAAATTCATCAATAGTATTCATGGCCTCAATGAATCAGATCATTAACCCTTTTCTAGACCAGTTTGGGGTGGTATTCATCGATGATATGTTAGTGTACTCCTAGTAAATGATGTTCATTCCAAACATCTCCATGTCATCTTTAGTATATTGAGATAGAATAATCATTATTCCAAGTCAACCAAATATAGTTTATGGATTTTTTATTTTTAATTCTTTGGTCATGCCATCTTAAAGGCTGGAGTGTCATTGGACCCATATAAAGTGGAAGATGTAGTATCTTGGATGTAGATTCGAAAATTTTCAGGAATCAGACATTTCTTGGTCTAACTGGTTTTTATTTTCATTTTATCTAGAAAATATCTCTTTTATTAGAACTAATTTTAAGGATGAGAAATTAATGATTTATGTTTTCTTGTATAGATTCCCGAGAAGGGTTGTTTTGAGTAGCTGAAGAGAAAACTTACCTCAACGCCAATTATCAATTTATATGTCAATGTTAACTCATATATCGAGTACTTTTTTGCATATATATATTTGGAGTCAAAATTTTATTAATGTAGTATTATTGAGTGGTAACTTATGTCTTGAATCATCTGAGACAACACAAGAGGAATTGCCCTACTCACGATCTAGATATTGTAGTTGTGGTATATGACATGATATTTTAGAGACATTATCTTATGGGTGAGAAGTTTGTGGTATACATGAGCTAGAAGATCTATATGAATATCTATTCACAATAGGACCTAACACTTCAGAAGGACAGGTCGATCAAGTATCTATAGTATTTTGATATTGATTGTATTTATACAATAGGAACAGATAACATCTTTATCAATTTATTGAGCTCTAAGGCACTGAAATAGGAAATATGGAAGTCTTGCGATGAGTAGTGGATGTTGGAACACATTGTAGACATGCGTCTTGATGATTAGGAGTATCAGGGATGAGTATCTATGACTTAGACATACGATATATCCCTTCTTTTGGAGCAGATCATGAAAGAGAAATAATCTAATCATACAGACTTGGTTTTGAGAGAAAACATATATGGTGGTGAGAACCAACAATATTTGCCTCTTGGTAGTGGTATTTCTCTTCTTTAACAAAGCCATGTATGGGTTCTTATGGGATTTCCTGAGGACATGATGAATGAATTTCTTCTTATAGATGGGATGTATATCTATTTTTGAGAATGATGTATTGTTATCTCAGTTGGTAGTTTTGTTGGTTATGAACGATAAAGGATGTGACACTATTTGTGGATATATGTTTTATGTGTTAGTAAGTTAAATCCAAGAATAAGAGGTCATATATTTTTTTCTAGACTCTTCCCATTCCTGAGTGTTAATGTGATTATATCACTATGGATTTTTTGACAATATTACCAAGGAAATCCCATAAGAATGATTCAGTATGGGTGATTATTTATATACTGATGAATGAATACCACTTCTTACCTATCATAAAGACCATCATAGTCAACAAAATAGGTAATATATAAGTGTGTTATAGTGTTAAGTATAATGGTGTTCTGAAGAGTATCATTTTTAATAGAGATACTTCTTTTACATTATCCTTCTGGAAGGAACTTCATAAGGCTCTAAGATTTTAGGTACATTTGAGTATGAAAAATCATCTCTAGATGGATGGTCAATATATGTTTACTATTCTATATCTATGGGATATGTAATGAGACATTTTTTGGGATTTTTTTGTTTCATGGGGAAAACGTATAGGATTTGTGGTTTTTTCATATAATAATTGCTTCTAGTAAACAATCCAGATGGAAACATTCACATATATTTATTGAAGAACGTGTTATTTTCTATTTTTTTGTTAGACGAAGGTGATCAAACACTTTGTGTACCTAGTCTCATGAAGGATAAATCTGACCGGGTTTAATTGATTAAGAGGAGGATGGTGACAATATATAGCTACAAGAAATCTTTACTGGTCCATCATAGAAAAACTCAAATATTTGAGGTTGGTCATCATGGTTTTATTTGGTTGTTGAATAGGTTAGAGAAATGACCTATTAGAAAGAAGGGAAAGTTAGTGCCCATTTTTTTAGGTTTTTTTAAGATATTGGAGATGATCGGTCTAGTGGTATACTAATTACCCCTTTCCCATCATTACAGTTCCATTTATGATGTGTTTTACAGGTCAAAGTTAGAGAGATATATTCCTGACCCTTCTCAAGTGATATACATTAAGGAAATAAATATTTTTATATATGATCCCATTAATAATAATTTGATATGGATTGTGTACCATATTTATACATATCTATATCATAAGATTATACCCTTGGATCCAGTTCCATGGAAGAAAAGGTGTGTTCAGGAGGATACCTAGGATTTGGACTCATATATGTGAGCACAAAGTCTAGATTTTTTTGCCGAGTCCTCACAGTGATGCATGGAGTACCTAAGGGATGAGATGTTATCTAGTGGGGATGTGATAAGATCCTTTTTTTCTAGGTACACCCCTATTTGAGTTTTTTCACCTAATTGGTTGAGTGTTGTTTGGAGTTGGAGATCATTTTTAAGGAAGTTGACCAAATGTTTTATGATGTATTTTTTATAATTTATATAGTATGGGAATATATTTTTTTTATGTAGAATTATGAGGGTTTATGATGATTTTGTGAGTGTTCAATGGTGGTTTATGTTGATTCATGGATAATGGAATAAATATATTTTGATGGAAAATTGAATGTCGTGTAAACATTACATTATGTGTAACTACTACCATATAGAATTCATGATCATTTTCATGACTGTAGTTACACATCACGAACATAATTCAAATCTTTTAAATATTTATTTATGTATCATATTATGTGGGGATTATCCACCAGATGCTTATTATTTTTATCGTTTTATGATTAAATATTAGGATGTAGTCGATGTATACAACCCTGAAGTAGACTACAAATGTTTTAATTTATAAGGCCAATGAACAATTTCATCGAATTAATATTCCAAAGGGAATCACCAATATTCCATAATTCCATTTGCAAAATCAAAATTCAATATTTGAGATATCTCTTTCATGAACCCAAATATGGTGATAGTTGGTCCCCAGATCAATCATTAAGAAATGATACACTTTTTTCAGCATGTAAAACAGTTATTTTATCATTTTTAGAGGGTATTTAATCTTTATTATTACATGATTTCGTTGGTGATGGTCAGTGACAAGACTATTGGATCCATATATTGTGGAGAACCGAACTTGACATACATGGAAAATAAGTAAATTTAAATTTCTTTTGTGGAATAATTAATATGTAACAAAAACTGACATCCATGGACTGTAATAGTTTAGTGTCTTTGTAAACTTGGAACATAAACTTCTAATCATATTGAATGATCTTAAACATCTCCCATAAAGATCTTCCACTTTTGTTTTATTACCTAAAACCTTTCCTTAAATCCTAGGGAAAATAAAACGTAAAAAAGGGTGATCTCAAATGCTCAGTAAGGGTAAGCATGGAAAAAATAAAACATCCCATATACATTTGAACTTAATAAAACATGAACAGAAAGTTTAAACAACAAAATCTTGGGCAATGACATTAAATATGGGTGTACGTAATGAATAGATCATAATGGAACATCAATAATGATAAAATAGCATTGTAATAAAACATGTAATTGTGGAAAACCATTAATCACATGATATGATTTCTATAGTAGCCAAGGAATTGCTGCCAAGACCACCATTGTGGACAATGTCCATTACTGGATCGGGTTTACCAGCCGTTCCAGCCCTGTTCTGTTGTACCTGATTAACTTGCTGTTATATCAATATTTATCTCATGAGATATGAATCTTTACCCAATTCATTGTAGGTAGATATATGTCCCACCATCTCATAATGAAATCATTCTTTCATCTGCGACAAAATAACCATTCTTTACAACCCAAAGAATAATATGTGTTTCATAAACATTATCCATCATAACTTAATCCATATAAAACAAATGGATATCATTTAATCATAAGAATAATAAAACCATGTAAATAATAGATACATTATACTCAAAAAATTATCATACTAAATAATTTCATCTTAGATGGAAAATAGTTTTGAAAAAACACTTGAAATGAATTCTTGAGGAAAATATCCTTTCTTCTTCAAAATCATTTTATTTTCACAAAATGTCATTCACTGTTAAAAGAAAATGATTTTTTTGAAAATAATCATGAAATATTATAGAGTAAGCTTCTTGAAAATTTTTCGTTTTGAAACCGTAAAAATCCGTTCATGCCGTATAAGTTAGAAAAACATTCTCCTCGTACTTTTTCCGGAAAAGTCGAAAAGTTCCTCGTATGGTAAACAAAAGAACGATTCCTTCCATAACACAATGTAAAAGTAAAATAGGGGTATACATGAATTTAAACATACATGGAAGAATATTATACACTTTTTGGAAAACAATTCTATGGACATGGATGAAAAATATATCCCTAGTATATACTTACGTATAAGCAATCTCAGATAAAAATGAGATTGCAAAATTAACCCTTACCTTTTGTCCAATTTCATTTGTATGTGTTAGAGACTCTAGTATAGTGTGTTTAGAAATATTATTATCTTGTAACAGAATCATAATAATATTTATGATATCATATATGATTCACGTATTACTTTATATTAACTCTTCATTTGTCAATTCCATGTCAAATAAGTGTTTCGGGTAAAATCGTTTCATTTATCGCACAAGTTTTGACTTGTTGTTCTTGATATTATTATTAATTATATCATGATTTAATTATTTCTAGAATTTAAATCATGATTTATTTATCTTATATATTCTGTATATATATATATATATATAACAGATAGATAAATGAAATGAAATACACCGTTCATGGAGACGGTAGGCCGTACATACACATGAATGATGTTTTCCTTTCCATATTGACTTCAATGAAAGTAAGTACATGACATATATATATATATATACATAAATAAAGTATCTTTATTATGTCATATATTTAATTATAATTCATTATATATACTTTATAATCATTCTTGAATGGTTAACATGGAGAATGAATCTCATCACGTCGTGGAGACGATAATCAGTGCGTATGCACGAGCGATGATATCATTCCCATAATTATTGAATAGAATTGGAGTGGATTATATAATATCTCATAAGTATAATCATGTTATAATAATCATATATAGTTATTCTTTACACCATTATACCCATCCAAGTAAGGTGGTGGTAGAAAAACTATTACACCACGGGGTAGAGACGGTATTCCGTACGTACGCACGCGCGGTGAGGTTGAGAAGACCAGAACCTCTATGATATAAATATAGAGGTTGAGAAAAGAAATTGGTTGTGTTTGGCCGAGCATGAAGGCACAAAATTGTGTAAAGAGGAGAGGGAGTAGGTGCCTTTTATAAGGGAGGAGAGATGCACCTTAGAAAAAACATAAAATATTATTATATAATAAATTAATATTCGGTTTATATAGGCTCTAAAGTGACTTATTTCGAGGTTAGGGAAGAGATGGGTCACAATACGCTCAACCAATAGGTTTTAGATAAGTTTAGGTTCCCATTTAAACCTATCATTTAGATTTAACTTTAATTTAAATAATTTAACTTTTACCGTCTCTTCTTGTATTATTACACTATATGGTTATTAAACATAATATAAACTGCAAATATAATCCCAATTGATTCATTAATGTCATATATATTATTATATAAGTCTTTTTGACGATCCTTATATTTTTATAAATATAATATCAATTAATAATTTAATATTTGTTTTAAAACCTCTTTTATATCAATTTTGACACTATTTGGTATTTTGTTTTTTTATAAATTCATAACAGCATTATTACTTCGAAATAAATTCATCCAACCAACCCGAATATGTTATATTAACCTTTAAATTTTTTTAATTCATTAAAAGTCTCATATTACATTTATTTGGGTATTTATAATATCAATAATGTTAATATTTCATTAATAATGTAATTAATGCATCATCATTGTGTCATTAAAAATTTAAAATATTTAATGTCTAAAAATTATAAATAAAATACCATTATGTGGTAAATATTTTTATATTTCTAATAAATATTTATAGTAGAATTTATCTTATTTATAACCCTATATTAACAATGTTTTAATTATTAAGCATTGATTTTAATTATTTTAACTCTTCATTGAATTAAATAATAATAAATGTCCTAATCTAATACAAGTAGACCTAAATGGTCATATTTTATTCTTAAGGTCATTTTGGGTAGAATTAAACTTATCCAATAGAATTATTACATGTGTTTGGGTAATGATAATATCACATTTACACTTAATTACACTATTTCTTTTTAACCGAGGTAAATAAAAGTAAAAATTTACTATTCACCAAAATTTATTGTTATCTTATTGAGCCACATTTTAATACTTGATATTAACCATTTCTCTAAGATTTTTTTAAATTCAACTCACAGGTGTTGTAAAATTATGTTTTATGTAAATTTGAAAATTCTCCTAGGAGGTGGGTAAAAGACGGTGAAAAGTTCTATAAAATTCTTATATATCTAAAATTGTTATAAATTGATCCAATGAATTACATTGAACTTATATAGGTATAATTTTTATATTTTGACCTAAAAAAATTTAAATAAAATAAAAAATTATTTAAATAAAAAATCGGTTTTAAACTATAACTCAGTGTTTTCTCACTATTCATCAAAATTTGAATATTTTCAGAAAAATACCAAAAATTCACCTGAGGCTAATTTCGATATTCCGAATCCAAAAATGAAGTCCATTTTTAAATATAAAATTTATAAAATTTCAAACAGTGGGTATTACAATTCATAACGGTTAGTTTATATAATATTTTAATAACTAATCGTTGTTTAGTGAAACTCGATATTGCGTACAAAGAAAGCTATCGAGGAAGGTTGATTTTGCATGTAATGCAAACCAAGAATAGTCTTGTGTATTATAAAAGCTAATACGGTGTTGCGTATAGCACAATATAATATTGGTGTTGCGTACAACAAAATACATCAATGAAATTAAAATGAATAATTCACATAAAATATTGGGCTGTTACATTCTACCCCTCTTAAAATTAATTTCACCCTCGAAATTAGTCAGGGTTATCAATGGTTTTCTACTTGAAAGTTTCATTCATAGAAACCCATATAGTAAAAAGGAATTATAAATCTAAATTTTAAAAAATAAATGTAACGGTTACCCAAATTAACTCATCACTAGGTTTCCACATAGAAGAACATAGGTGAAAATATGGATATAGAAGACAAATATAACCATCATGTTCTGATGGAGAGTGGTAGAGAACATGGCTATGAAAAATCCAACAATCACAAAGCCTTAAAATTGTGATGGTCTAAGGTACCATCTGATTTATCTGATATGAGGGTACAAGGAAAACATTTTTTGTTTTCAATATAATTTCCCTAAAGTTGAAAAAATTTGAATTAGAATAAATACTTAATTGATTTTGGTAAAATCTCACTATTGATCATTCCTTGAACAATTTACACTTCATCTCTTAAATAAATGAAGTTGAATTGGTCATTCGTGAAGTGTTAGCAGATCATGCGATAGAATGATAGGTCATTCCATCTGTCTCAACAAAAAGGTTAGTATAATTTCTTAAATATACATAAGTACATCTATGGTGAGATTAATCATATATGGTTCCTAAAATGGACTTATACATCACCTATCATACCTTTTAATAAAATAAAACTATTTTCTACTAACCAGTGACTTCTTGTAGGCCATAGGTAGGCGATAAAGGCCTATCACACTTCGATTGTGGGTTCGATTCCCCGCATCCTCGTCCGACGCGACGGGTTGTCACATGTCCTATGGGTTTTTATTTTTCTAAATCTATACTATTATAACATTTCAGAAATAAAATCAAAAACTTATATCCTTGAGCAATATTATATGATGTCTAAATTAATCCATTCCAACATTTAGGCTTATCGAAAATACTTCTGTCCGATTACTATAAATTTCATCTATCGAGCATGTGAATTCCTTCATTTGTCTTCCATATATCATAAAATATATCTTGTTGTTGGTCACATTCCAAACATGTGAATAACTTAATCATGTATTTTCTTGAAAAATGAAAACCCATTGAACTTTTGTGAAAACACGAATGCTATAAAAAGTTAACTCTTTCCACATACCAAAAATTCCAAAAATTCCATATACTCAAACCATGATATCACTTTGTCCTTATATCATTCATCAGCTTATTAATACTATCAAACATATTATTTTCTCATTATACCTTCATTATGTACATATCATCTTCTTTATAAAAATATTTCAATCACTTTTCATGGTTACCAATACCATATTCTTATGGAAAACCACAATGGACCAATACACAGATATTTTAATATACCATAAAAGTACATCAACAACATTATTCTTGAATTCCAATACATAAGCCCTTCAATACATCCTCTTCTATGATTGGCCTGGAATAGATCCTTCCTCTATTTAGAAGTAACTGCTTAGGTTAGGACATTGAGTTGGGTAATGCCTATGTTCTCCACAGATAAAACATTGAACTCCATAACAGTCTGTCACTCTATGACCCTTTCTCCACACAGATAACATCTTCCCCTCCATTTGAGGTATTACTCAGGGTTCTTCTTCCCTTGTTATTGATATATAGAAAGCATCATCTTTATTCCTCTATGTTCCTCTCCATGAGAACATGCATAAAAGTTCATCCTCCTCTTATATGATGACTTAGGAATACCACCAATGTTCACCTTGTTAATAATATATCGTGATGACTGATTCGGCATAATCACAATATCTTTCACTCTAGGAATTACACAATTTTGTTGATCACTGTCACCAATTTGTCCATCGGAGTCAACATTAACTGAATTCCATCTCTTTCCCTCCATTGACTAAAACCAGAAACCATAGTTTAAGAAAGAGTTAAAATAACGAGGAACAACATAATCATTAAAAGTCACTTATGGGATGTCTAACTTATCGCACATTCTTTAATCCATGTCGCCTTAGGTTCAACATAGGTTATTCATGATCATAAACATAATTCTAGGACTGTAGCCTATAGGTATACTAAACCTTAGGTACATCCCAAGACATACCATAGAAATATCTCTAGGGATCTCTCTAAAGTTTTTGCGTCCTAGTTTCCAAAGGTAAACTACACCTTTCCTATGATACCAATTGTAGAGACCCAAACATGACGTACATGGACATAACATTATATTTACATTACTTTTGCGGAATACATATTACATAACAAAAAATGACATCCCAGGACCGTAAGAGTTTAGTGTCTTTGAAAACATGGAACATAAACTTCTAGTCATGTTGAATGATATTGAACATCTCCTATAATGATCTTTCCCTTTTGTTTTCTTACCTAAAACCTTTCTTTATATCCTGGTGAAAAAAACATAAAAATGGTGAGCTCAAATCATCAGTAAGGGTAAGCATGGAGAAAATAAAACAGCCCATATGCATTTGAACTTAAAAAAACATGAACATAAAGTTTAAACATCAAAATCTTGAGCAATGACATTAAACAAGGTAGTACGTAAGGCATAGATCATAATGGAACATAAATAATGATAACATAGCATGGTAATAGAACATGTAAATTTGGAAAACAATTAAGCACATGATATGATTTCCATAGTAGCCAATTCATTGATGCCAAGACCATCATAGTGGACAAATTCCATTACTGAATCGGGTTTACCTTCCATTCCATCCCTGTATTACTGTACCAGATTTACTTGTCGTTATAACCATGTCTATATCATGAGATATAAATCTTTACCCAATTCATTGTAGTGAGATATAGGTCCCACCCATCTCATAATGAAATCATTCTTTCGTGTGCCATAAAATAATCATTCGTCATAACCCAAAGAATAATATGGGTTTCATAAACACCATCCATCATAACGTAATCCATATAAAACAAATGGATATCATGTAATCATAATAATAATAAAACCATGTAAACAATAGAGACAATATACTTTAAACATAATCATACTAAATAATTTCATTTTATATGGAAAATATTTTTGACAAAACACTTGAAATGAATTCTTGGGGAAAATATCATTTCTTATTCAAAATCATTTTGTTTTCAAAAAATGTCATTTACTGTTAAAATAAAAGGATTTTGTTGAAAATAATCATGAAATATTGTATAGGAATCTTCATGAAAATTAGGAATTATGAAACTGTAAAAATTAGTTTATGTCATATAAGTTAAAAAATACATTCTCCTTGTACTATTGCCGAAAAAGTCAAAAATTTCCTCGTATGGTAAACAAAAGAAAGATTCCTTTCATAACACAATTTAAAAGTCAAAGAGGGGTAAACATGACTTTAAACATACATGGAATAATATTATACACTTTATGAAAAACATTTTTATGTACATGGATGAAAAATATAACCCCATTAAAAACTTACGTATAAGCGATCTGAGATAAAAATGAGATTGAAAAATTATCCCTTACCTTATGTCCAATTTCATCCATATGTGTCCAAGACTCCTATATAGTGGCTTTAAAAATATTATTATCTTCTAACAAAATCATAATAATATTTATGATATCATATATGATTCACTTATGACTTTATAATAACCGTTAATTTGGCAATTCCATGTTAAAAAAGTGTTTTGGGTAAAATCGTTTCATTTATCGTACGTGTATGGACTTTTGTTCTTCATATTATTATTACATATATTATGATTTAATTACTTCAAGAATGTAAATAATGATTTATATATCTTATATATTCAGTATATATATATATAATAGATAGATAAATGAAATGAAATACATCGTTCATGGAGACGGAAGGTCGTACGTACGCATGGACGATGTTTTCCATTCCGTATTGACATGAATGGAAGAAAGTAGATGACAAAAATATATATATAAATAAATCCAGTAGCTTTATTATGTCATATATATCATTATTATTCATTATATATACTTTATAATCATTCTTTAATGGTTAACATGGAGATTGAATCTCATCGTGTCGTGGAGACTGTAATCCGTGTGTACGCACGTGCGATGATATCGTTCCCATAACTATTGAATGGAATTGGAGTGGATGATATAATATGTCATAATTAGTATCATGTTTTCATAATCATATATAGTTATTCTTTACACCATTATACCCATCCATGTATGGTGGTGGTAGAAAAAAATATTACACCGCGACGTGAAGATGGTATTTCGTACGTACGCACGCGCGGTGATTTCATTTTTCATAGGATGGATAGAAGGTGAAATAGGGTTGTTTCATATTTAAATTAACATATCAGTATATAATTAATACTGATGTTATTACTTTATAATGAAACAACTAAATAAGATGAAGTATAATAATAAAAAAAATTGAATGAATCGGTAGAAGATATTATCTCTTCTTCAACATGCCTCCTTTAAACATCCTCTAAGGGAACTAGAGTTGGTATATTGAGAATAAAAGAACCTATATGATATAAATAGAGAGGTTGATAATGGAAATTGGAATGGTTTGTCTGATCTTGAAGGCTCAAAATTGTGTAAAGAGGAGAGAGAGGATGTGCCCTTTTATAAGGGAGGAGAGGGGCACCTCAGGAAAAACATAAAATATTATTTTATAATAAATTAATATTCGGTTTATAATTTCTCCAAAGTGACTTATTGAGAGGATATGGTGGGGATGGGTCACAATCCTTTCATCCAATAGGATTTAGACAATTTTAGGTTCCCATTTTAACCTTATCATTTAGATTTAACTCTATGATAAATAATTTAACTTTTACTGTGTCTTCATGTATTCTTACACAATATGGTTAATAAACATACTATAAACTGCCAATAGAACCCTAATTGGTTCATTAATGTCATATATATTATTATATATGTCTTTTTTCTGATCCTTATATTTTTAAGAATATATTATCAATTTATAATTTAATATTTGTTTTAAATACTCTTTTATGTCAATTTTGACACTATTTGTAATTTTATTTTTTCTAAATTCATAACAGCATTATTAATTCGACAAAAACTCATCTAACCAACCCTAATATGTTATATTAACCAATAAAATTATTTTAATTTATATAAAGTCTCAAATTACATTTATCTGGGTATTTATAATATCAATTATGTTAATATTTCATTAATAAGTAATTTTTGCATCATCACTGTATCATAAATAAATTAAATTATTTAATGTCTAAAAATTATAAATAAAATACCATTATTTAGGAAATCCTTTTAGATTTCTAATGAATAGTTATAGTCGAATTTATCTTTTTTATAACCCTATATTAAAATTTTATTACTTATAAAATATTGAGTGTAATTCTTTTTACTCTTCTTTGAATTAAATAATAATAAATATCCAAATCTAATCCATGTGGACCTCAATGGTCATATTTTATTCCTAAGGATGTTATGGGACGAATTAAACTTATCCAATATAATTAGGACATGTATTAGGGTAATAATAATTTCACTTTTACCCTTAATTACCCTATTTACTTTTAACAGTGTTAAATAAAAGTAAAAAGTTACTATTCACAAAAAAATTATGTTAATCTTATTGAACCACATCTTAATCCTTGACATTAACCATGTTTCTCAAATTTTTAAAATTCAACTCACATAAGCGGTAAAATGAAGTTTTATGTAAATTTGCAAATTCTCCTAGGAGGTGGGTAAAAGACGGTGAAAAGTTCTATAAAATTTTTATATATCAAAAATTACTTTAAATTGACTCCAATTAATTACATTGAACTTATATAGGTATTATGTGTCTATTTTGACATAAAATAAATTTAAATAACATAAAAAGTTATTTAAATAAAAAATTCTGTTTTGAACTATAACTCAGTGTTTTTCACTATTCATCAAAACTTGAATATTTTCAAAAAAATACCAAAAATTCACCCTAGGCTAATTTTGATATTTTTAATCCCAAAAAGAAGTCAATTTTGAAAGATAAAATTTACAAAATTTCAAAAAGTTCGTATTACTATTCATAATGGCTAGTGTAAATAATATTTTAATAACATATCGTTGTTTAGTGAAACTCGGTATTGCGTACCACGCAAGCTATTGAGGAAGGTTTATCATCTGTGTAATGCAAGCCAAGAATAGTGTTTCTTATACTCCAAGCTAATACGGTGTTGCGTATAGTGAAATATAATCTTGGTGTAGCGTACAACAAAAGACATCAAACAAATTAACAAGAATAATTCTCATAAAATTTTGGGTTGTTACATTTATCATATGGGAAAATAATACTAGGGACACATATGGGACATACTAGTTCAGATCAAACCATTATGCATATACTTCATTAGATTCATCTTTATCTCTTTGATCTCAACATGTACAACTGATTATGATTTTGAAAATAAAGGTGTAGACTCAAGTTGTAGATTGAAGAGAAAAGTGTTTTCTTGATAAGGTTAAATACTATAATATCCTAAATAAAAACATCATTACACTCCACCACAACCTAAGGAATCTAGTTCTCCAATTTTTACACCATTCAAAAATAAAATCTAACCGACAAATATTTGATCAATTATAATTTCCAATTCACTGTCCTTTCTCCCCATAACTAATATTCTCTCTCACCAAAAAAATTATATTCTTGTCAATCTACTTTCATGTACACCACCCACTAATGATAAAAATGTTTATGGTTCATAACTAAGGATATTGAGTTTATACTAAAGATAATGTATTACATCCTCATCCTAACCACAATATGGTCCCATGAAAGCCACTCTTCCCCAAGAAAAATATGACATATTTATTAGGTGTGGGTGACCATGTATTCTCCATTAAAAGGAGTCCCTAGAACTGCATATTGAGATGGGGATATATCAGGATTCAAATCAATAGAACTAGTGGTGTGTCACCAATGATGTCAAAAACATCTTGATTGTAACCCTTTATTTGCAATATTTTTTAATGTCCATGGATATTAACACTTCGAGCCTAGAATGGGACTGTAGTAGGTGGAGGTGATGGTTTTATATAAAAAATAAATATACCTCTTCCTCATCTTATTACATAGCCTACTCCTCCACAAAATCCTACTCCAACCTAGGAGACACTTTTTCCACCATGGAAGGAACTGTAATCACATCACTTCATCTGATGATGTCTTTCATCAATTGTGCCACCGTAACTAACATTATTAAAATATAAGGATGGTTAGTCTTACTCCATATAACCTCATACTCAACTACAATAATAAATGAAATATTTGAGATATATGGATCTACAATATGAGTCTTTTTTAGTTTTCCCCCAAAACATGGAATTCATATGCATATGCCTAAGATGGATTGTCCCCTAATGATAACACCATTTATCATCATTAATGAATCTACTAATATGAAATTGGTACAAACTACCTTTGTATGATATCACTAATAAATAATGATCTAGATTACTAGATCCTTGTTTCAGGATCTATACTTAATGGGGATGATGAGAGGGATAACCCCAAATCATATCACATTATGGGGTCTGCGATCAATCTTTTTATTGAATTAATCCATCACAAAACATATCAATAGTGTAACTACTGATGTTATTGATCCATGAAATATAATATATGATGGACATACTAACCTAATACGGATCCAACATATCTTAAATGAAAATTATCCTCAAAATAGAAGTGTAGTAATCCATGTGAATGAGGTTCTCAATCTCTATGAAAATAAGGACTTCCTCATCATCGATCTGGATAATAAAAGTGATCAATTTCTCATGATTGAACAACACTTACACAATGTATTAAAAGACATTAAAAACATAAAATAAAAAGATCAACCATGAATGAAACTGAAATTAAATATATATATATATATATATATGACGAATAATAATTTTTTCCTTTCCCTTTAGATGACTTTACATTATATATCAACCACACATTTGATAAAAACACATTAGAGTTCACCAAAGGATTAACTCCTCTATGGTTGATCCATGAGCTCACAAGACTCACCCATAAAATGTAAAATTCCCCCCCTCCACAACAGGGTAATGTAGTTTCATATGTTTTTTAGGATGGATAAGAAGGGATCTATTGGAAAAATTAATATAATGTGATACTCATTCATGACCAAACATCTCAGTGGAATATTTCTCATTTTATAGTTTTCAAAGATTACTCTTTTTATATTTACTAATTAATTATGAAACACATGATTAAATATCCTTGGTTAAATCTATATGTAACCCTTATACATATACTTAAAACATTATTTTACATAGTTCTACCATTTTTTCATCATTATAAATTTTAAATAAATTATATACTTACAAAAAGATAAATATTAATTATAGCACTTAATTCCCCACTACCAAGATGAATCATAGGATTCCATGTGAATCATATAGTAAAATTAAAACCATTTCTGATACAATATAGTCATAAATTATTCTTGTAATATAGTGTAATAATGTAAATATATCATTATTAATGATACACCCTTCAAAGTGGTATATTATATACCATCTATTAATGCATGTTTTACCCTTAGAAAATATAATATCCCAACAAATTATATAGTATTTAGGTAAAGGTTCCTTCAATATCCCACTTTCTCTATAGCTACATAGACATTGTTCCATTTCACCATATGTAGTATTACAAACAATTAATCAATAAAACATATCGCAAAGTCCTTTTTTATGTATTATAAATAACTTTTGGAAATATATTTTTAAATTCACAGTGTATAACATCTTGTGAAATTCCTTGTGAATATTCATCCAAAAATTCCTTGTGATTATATATAAAAACTAATTAAAAATCATTGAGTATTTTAAAACTCAATTCCTATTTGGTTAACAAAAAAATATGACCCCACATGAATTTCTTTAAAACAAAATTTAATTATTAAATTCATAGCTGTTTGTAAAGGGTATCCTTTAAAAATCATCAATGATACTCAAGTTATAATGGGGATAGGGATGATCCCCATCAGTTAGAGGTATCTCTTTTCCTATTTCCACTGGTGGTATCATATACAATATACATATACATATATATATCTTTATACCTAGGTACATCATCTATATCACATATTCCCATTTATTCTATTAGGATACATTTTGGTTAGTCTAGAACACAAAACTCAATTTTTCCACATTATCATATGACATATATCTATAAAAAATCAAACTCATTAAAACCTTAATATTACACCACATACTATAAAACACTGTAAGGAATATTTATTATGGATTTTTCAATTTCATGCTTTGTGATGTTTATTATCATTTCAGTTCAATTATTATACATATGCAACATGAAATATTGATTAAATGGGAAATTGTTTTTTGTATAAACTATAATACTTTATATTTTTATTCTATATTAAAAATATTTTTTAAATAATAAATAATTAATTGTACAATCATATCACATTTGATCGTTGATTAGATAGGTCTCTTATTTTTTACACTTTTAGGGTTTTGTAAAAATTATTAAATCTTCATATAATTCATTCCATATATATATCCATCCAATGAAACCCTTTCAGTAAACACTTATTTTGAGTAACATCAACGTAGTAATCTTGTTTTAAAATTTTTTAAACTTTAGAATCATATTCATAATATTTATGTCCTTAAACATACTATTCAAACTCTTTTACTTTACAATGTCAAATATTAAGTTGTTAATAAATTATGTTGTTAACATAGAACTATATCTTTGTTAATCTTCATCATCCTGATTGGAAATATTCCCTCAAAACATTCCCTTGATATCTTTTTTTACAAATATATTACACTGTGAATTTTTATTTACTAACATAACCTAATTTCTCTTAGAGTATAATTTGAAATTTCCATAGAATGTGAACTGAAAGAATAATTCACATATCATACTGAAATGTATCCAATATCTAACATATCCCCAATGGCCTCTTAAAAATATATTATTTCTAGAATATTAGACTAGAATTTGAAAACATTATTATATTAAGATGTTACACATATTTTCATTAATGGGAATATTATGGAAATAAACTGTTGTATAAAAATATTATATTGTATTCAATGTTTTTGAAGTATTATTCATAAATGAATACATTATTCTTTAAAATGTTTTAATCAAGGTTGTGGGATATCATCACCCATATTTTAAAAATTATCTGGATAAATATTTGTCCTGTATAAGGAATTTTCATCCTTATATTCTTGTAAAAAACATTACATAATATGATAACTAATAAACCACCTTTATTGAAATGATCATATCTTATTCTGAATAATTAAATTGATAACAACATCCCTTGTTATATAAGAGAAATAATTTGAAAACAAACATCCTTTATTTAGACTCATATAAGATTTTCAAAAAATTATTTTATTTAAAAACCATTTGTTTCATAATTTTTATTAACAAAATAGTATTTATCAATTATATAGATGATTCTGAAATCTTTTATAGTTACAACATTTATAGAATGAACATTTGTTATCATATTATTTTTAAATTAACGTATTTTACTATTATAACACGGATACCTTAAGAAAATATGGACCATATTTCGGGTTATGAAAAGACGACCATGGCTGGTTTCATTGTTACTACTTACAATTATGGGATGGATAGTGGGATTCAATAGGCCACCCCATTTGAGGAAACTGTGGAGATAGTGGCGCACACTCGTATGATAGCCTCTGTAGTTTTTGAAAATGGGATAAGAAATGGGTTTCCACAGTTTTTAAACCAATTTACACTATTAAATAATGGTTCACTTTCTTACATTAATGTTCACATGTTTGGAATTCAATTTGGCCTACCACCCAGCCAATTTGTACATCCTACTTTTTTGCAGTAAAATTAAAAAAAACCCCATTAAAAATATATTTAACATTTTCTTTTTCTAGTTTTAAATCCATAATTTAATTTATTGAAACCACTAGTGGGACAATATATATATTTTTATAAAAATACAATGGTCCTGGGGAAATATAATGATTTTTTTTAGGAAATCACATTTACACAGTGTGTGGTTCTGCAAACACACATTGTGTGTTCTTACGGTTTGGAGTAGATGAACTTTCTGAAGTATAAATCATATATGGGTCATAAAAAACATATATTATTACATGGTCATGTATTCAAGAACCCATATAGGCTACCTATATAGGGACACAAGACCATCTAGTTTACATGGCTAGACCTCATGTGGGATACAAGCCATGTTGAAGTACACGGACATGCCAATTACATGGCCATGTCAGGTGAGGAACATGGGAAGGTACCTTTTGAATGGTATATGATGTGAATCCATAATAAACTTCATGTACTTTGGAATTTACATGCCGTGTGTAGTTATATTATACTCCATAGAAGGGAATTGGGAGGATATTATCCGTGCTCTAAGATACACATTGTGTACTATACTTTTTTAAACCTTTTCTGGGATTTTTTTATCTTTTCACCCATGTGTTAAAATTAGAACCACGGGTACTAAATTTTGAATATAATTTCTCATAGATCATGATGGTAACCCAAATGATTACTTTAAAATAATACTATTTAGATTTTCTAGAATGTATTGCTCCGTCAACTGGTAATCATAATCTATATCTCTCTAGAGTGAGACCTATTCTGAGATGAGCCATGACCCATCTCTCTTGACTGTTTCTTTTGTACCCCTTCCTTTGGGAATTTATCCCATGATATATGTGCCCTTATAGACTATGAGGTGATGAATTTAGTTGTTAGGAATGATCAATTGTAGGATTCCTCTATTTATTTTTTGACTATGGGGATACCGAGTTGGATGCCTCTATCTTTATAAAAGTTATCGAAGGAGACTTGTGTAGTAACTTTGCTTTCTTTATGTTCTCAGTAATCCCCAAAGGATACCTTTACCCATATATAATTTTTAGGAATCAATATAAGATTAATATTCCTTATTATATGGTTATATGGGGTCCTCAATAGTACGCCTACACCTATGATTTGTTCCAATCATTTCGTATTGGATGCCTCGGTCATTATTTCCGTTAGAGGATCCCTTATAGGAATAAACCTCTTGAAATTTATCTAATGATCCATAGTAAGACATCATAACTTATTATTATAAATTAAGTATCCCATGTAGGATTCACCACAATGTTTTTACATGAGGGACCCTATGGGCGCCTCGATGTTTGACCGACTCTGAGTTTTTACATAGGGTTTGGGTATAGATAGTTGTAGCTTTCACCATAGAACCAATTTGGATCATGTAAGATAATTTTATATAGAAGTAGTGTTGGTATTATGTTTTCTTCTACCATATATAATTTTATATACTTTAATGTTTTTAATTTTTATGTATAAATGATAGTCATAGGTGCTTCTTGGTTATTGGCGGTTGAGCCTAACAAAATGTTTCTTTCTTTCTTTTTCAAATTCTAAGATGTTCATCCAAGGATTCGGATTATAAATCCTATTATTTATTTTTATTGCTAGTATAAACAATTAATTACATAGTATTTTTCTTTTTCACATACTACTATCTTATATTTTATTATTAGACGATTTGGATTTCAAGAGGTTCCTCCTAGAATCCGGTTATTAAGCCTACTGCTATGATATATGGGAACATCGTCCCCAGTAATGATACTCATAGATGATTACTATATCACAATTTTTGTGTATGGTTATTTTCACCTACTCTCATAGGTTATATAAGGATTATTTTTCTATCTTTGAGATATGGTTTTTAGTTGATGATTACGCTCTCCTTGACTTACGGTTTATAGAGGAAAATTACTCTCCCTCGACTTATGGATTATGAAGGATGACTAAACTCTACAAATTTTTAATATGATGAGGATATTTATACATTATTGTATGGATAAATATGCTCATACCTTTTACTTATTTTGTTGGATGTTCTTGGAGTCTCACACATGTGATTGAAATTCACATTTGGATCTCGAGGAGTGTGCATGATTTCTCACTAGTGATATCACCTTACAGATCGCCTATGTATTGTACCCATGGAGTTATTACGAATATAATTGTAATGATATCATATGAACTGATACTTTCAAATTAAAATTAGACTATATTTACATGGCCTACCCTACATGGTGTCTAGCACAGTATCCATTTATTGGATTTTAATAAGTACATCCCAAAAATCATTCATTATAGTGATTGGAGGGGAGTATGAGTAAACCTAGGTGTAGGATGAGTATCCCCATATGGTATCATAAAAATATCATATCTATTTTAGTAAATGGAAAAATTAGTTATATGTTAATTGGGATTACATACCCCGATATCGACTTAATGATACAGAACTTGACTGATTCAACATTCAGCTCAATGATATTCTACAGAATGTCCAAGCGATTGGGATTATGAACCTATCTATCCACTATAGATAAATTTATGTTATTTAATTCACATTATCATGAATATTAATATTATGGTATATATGTATTGTTATGTTACTATAAATATATTGGTTTGTTGATATGGACCAACATGGTGGCACATTTCTAGTATACACGGGATTACAGACCCGGGGTTCGACTATGGTCTAACATTTTTTAGATATACATATTATTCAGTATAATCTCAACATGAATGAGAATATTTATTTTTCATATACATAATATAGTCTATTTTATATGTTCATCATTGGACCATTGTTGAATGATTTATTATAGATACTTGTGTGTTTCCTGAATGTGTAGGTTTAGTTTGATATTTTCTAGAGACTATGTATATGGTCTAGTACAGAGTTGGTAGTTTATCCATATAATTTTTTAGTTTCTTTTCCATTTCTGTATCTGTATGGTCATCCCCTTGGGTGGCTATTATTTTATGTTTTACATAGATGTTCAGGATGTAATATTTTTTATTTATTATTACAAAATGATGTATTTCAGTTTACTTACAACATCCATGATCTATTCATTTACTACTTTGTATGGATTGTTAGTTATGTTGTTCATTTACTCTGATGTGTGGGAATTATCTCCCCTCTATCATACCCTATGACCTCATTTATAATTGGGATCCACAGGAATATAGAAAGTCATGCTTGAGACATCATAACCAACCATATTAGTGAACGTTTTTAGTAGAATATGGGTCAGAAAGTTAAAATGTGGAATCTTATTTTTTTCATTTCCATGTCCTTACTATTTTGGATATGGTAGACAACATTAATAGGAATGTGTTGGAACCCTTGATGGATATCAGACTGGTGCATCAAGAACACTTTTTCTAGTAATAAATCTCAATTTCTAGGGGTATGGTGTTGTGGTTATGATATGTGATGTTTCATTTATATATAATTTACACCTTGAGAGACACACATATTGTGTGGATATTTGAATTTATTGTGGATTTATGACTTCTGACCATTAGAAATAGGTAGGAGATAGATTTTGATACATTTGGAATTGTAAATAGTTGTATCAAGCATTATATTTGGAAAATAGGATTCACAACATATAGGCCCTCTATTGTGTAATTTTTACTGGTGACTGAGTCCTATTATATTGGGCCAAATTACAAATACATATATATATATGGTAGGTTTTTTATATCTATGTTGAGGCATTGGTGGTTAGGAAGATGACATAGTCCTTGTACTTATGAGTTTTATTGACCCTATCAGGTCGATATGGCACGTGATTCTATTCTATTTTACCCATTAGTGGGTGTTGTTTCTAAGGTTGTGGTTATCAAATCAGATCTATGAGTACGATATGGATGGATACTAGAACCTTTCTTGTGATGGATTCTCAGTAACTGTTAGATATAGTATCTTTCACATTGGTATCATGTCCTCTGCATTGAAATTCCTTATGTGGATGCTTAGTTAGGATCATGGCTTTTGTAGGCCATGTTTTCATTTTTGACCCTCATTGTTTTTGATAATTATATTCTTCGAAGATGTTTATTTTCAGGTTTAGGTTGATAGACCTTATGGACCAATTGTGAGACCTGATCTATAGGTATTTGTTGGATACCAAAAGACCATTAGATTAGACCTAGACCCTTTTAGGTTAGTGAATCATTAGTTCGATGGAATCCAACATGAGTGAGGTTCCTACAGGTTTATGAATTCTTTTTATGAGGTGAAATTAGTTTTATTCTGGTTTTTTGATCGATTCAGGGAGGGGGATTAGGTTTTTTGTTCAATGAATTATTATGCCTTCAAATATTCAAAACAATTTGGATGATTCAGTACCAAGAATGGATTTTATAGGAAGGATTGTTTTAGTGTTTGGCCCAGCCTACTAGTGTATCTATTGTTACTAATGTTGTTAGAGTGCAAGTAGTTGCTCATAACTATAATATGTCAGGATATGGGTGGTTGTGGAATAAAATTGTGGAACTTTTCAATCATGGAGAGGTGTTTAAAGGGAGGTTTTGGCTTGTTTGGAATGATGTTTTGCGTATATAATAAGCTTAGACCTGTGTTGGATGACTCACTAGAGAGAGAGCTGAGTGACAATGGTATATGTTGGTTGTGTGTAGTGTTGTTAAATTTTGAATTGATCATTGGTTGGGTGTGAGCAGAGGTCTAATGTTTTAATGAATTTTTAGAGGCATGGTTTCTTAGGATATGAGGTTAAATTATAAATTATTCTTTATAGTCGAGGATACATCGAGAACGAATGGGGAAGCAAGATATGATTGACCTATGAATGAATCCTAGTCATATTGAATGGATGGTGAGCATGGATCAAAGAGAGATATACTTCCCCTTAAATGGAATCATAGGGTACTCTTGGTTATATAATATCATGATCTAACATCACTTCATTTTGAGTATTCCCAGAGAGTTTTTTCCATACACTGAGTATATTTTCTTTTAAATTTTTTTCTTTTCTAGATGAAATTCCCTATTGAGGTTATGATCAAGGAGCGATGTAAGGAAATCCATATAGTGGGGAGTGTACTGTAGTCTATTTGAGGGTTGTGACTATCATTTTTTCATTATATATTACATTTTTTGTGTGTTCCTAAACTATGATATTGGTTTTAACATTACAATAATGTTATTCTTGTGGTGGGGAGTACCTGATCCATCACAGTTAAAAGTCTCTTCTATGGGATTCAATTATTATTACTATGTGACTACTCATTAGAAAATATAGATAGCTTAGTTGTGTAGATTATTGGGTTTAGTAAATCTCTTCTAGTATTACCACCAGGATTTTTGGTGATGATGATTTTTATGTTTGTAATATTTTAAGGTCACATGTTTTTTTAAGGATAATTTTGAGCAGAAAAATATATTTTTTATTTTAGATACTTGTGAGGATAAAAATGGTCATTTTCCCTGACAGTTGATATTTTAATTTTTTATACCCACCCCATTGGTCAAGGAATTGTGTGTTTACCCTATGAAAATACTATGTTTGAATTACAAGATATTTTAATTTTATTAGAATAATTAATATAGAATATTTAATAAATTAATTGTTAGATTCATCATGTTTGTCTTTTCAGCGATAGGTTTCTAACATAGCATCGTATTGAAATTTTGAATACACCATTGATTCCAAAATTATATTACTTCCTATGATTGGTGTAAACTCATATTTGGTGTCAGGTCCGAGTTGAGACCCCTTTTATTTTTATTTTTATTTTCTTTTTTCCTTTTCATTTTTTTCTTTTCATTCCTTTCCTTCTGTGGATTCTCACAAGCACCCCTGTGAACTCCCAAAAATTGTACTAAGATATTGGATTGGGAGTGGGAGAGGGAGAGATATGGAGAGGGAGAGGGGGAGGGAGAGGGATATGGAGAGGGATAAGGTTAATGAGATATGGATATAGAGAGAGATGTACCATTTTTAGCCTGGGATGTGCTGAATCATCTTCTAGTAACTTTGGACTACGGAAACGGGTGAAGCATCCATGGATTCATCCCAAAGGTGGTCCATTTTTAAGTTTCAATGTTAGTCCCCTTATTTTAATCTTTTTCAAGTTTTAATTCCTTGTTTTACATTCTTGGAACCTATAGTGGGTTGATATATGTATTTTTCAGAGAAAACAAGGGTCAAAAGAATATTTTGGTCTTTTTCGTTTGGTAAAACCCATCAACACGACATATGGTTTATATAACACACATTGTGTGTACATTAAATTTTGGAATGATTTTCTTTTTGAATTATAGGTTATGTGTTGTTCATACACCTTATGTACTTGTACTCAAAAGCCTACTCAAGTACCTGGTCAGGCAGCCCATATAGGGGCACATGGCCACATAGAGTACACAACCAGACCTTGTGTGGGTTGCGCGGAGTGTTGAAGTACACCGTAATGTCAAATACATGGTCTGGTTAGGTGAGAGACAGAAGTAGTTACCGTATGTAAGTTAAACATCATTTACCCAATATACACATCATTTTATTTTGTATTTACATGCCGAGTCCATCTAAAGTATATGCCCAAGTTAATATTAGAGAGTACATGTAATGTGGTAAGGGGGACACCCCGTGTACTTCCCCCTTTTTCAACCTTTTTTTGGGGTTTTGTATCTTTTATCCCAAGAGTCAAAATTTGATCCATGAGTAGTCCATTCCAAGAATCCTTTCACATAGATCGTAATGGTAAGAACTCGATATGTTTTTAGGCCTACTAGGTGGATCTTCATGAATGTATATGTTCTTACTCTTGTAATAATAACTAGTGTCTCATGAGATTTAGACATTTTCTGAGATGATCCATGAGCTATCCCTCTTGAATAATGTTTTTTATCTTTTCCATTGAGGATGTACCACATTAGAGATTATCCATTATGGCCTATGAGGTTCTGAGACTAGTTGTTACCAAGGATCCCTTTTTGTATTCCTCTATTTAGGTTTCACCCCATAGGATCCAAATTTTGATGCCTATATCTTCTTATTGGTTTTTGATGGACCCTTGTGGGTTACCTTCAATTTCATACTGACCTCAAGAATCCCTCATCAGATACATTAACTTTAATATCATTCTAAGGATCCTCTATAGGAGTCATATTCTTTCTTATACTACTATATAGGGTACCTTTTAGGATGACTTCATCGATGTGTTGTTCCAAGGATCTCGCGTAGGAGGCTTCAGTCTTTCCTTCCATTAGAGGATCCCTTCTATATCTCCTCCAATGACCTTTTATATATGGATCCCTAGTAGGATTCCATCACTTCTTCCTATTCATGAAGGAACCCAATTAGGATTTATCTTGATTTTTAGACTTTAGGGGCCTAGGGGGTTCCCCAATGTTCGACATGCCCAAAGCTAGTACATCATTTTTTGGTATAGATTGTAGCAGGTGTCACCATAGAACTCATACCAATATGTGTAATCCATTGATCTATAGAAATATTTTTTGGTTTATGTATTCTCCTACCTTCACACCTTTTTAATTATTTAATTTTATTACTGTAAATTTAGTGAAGATAACGAGCAGTGCTTCCTAGTTTATGGTTGTTGATCTTGAGACAAGGTTTGTTTTATTCACATTGTTATTCCTAAACATTCTTCCTAGGATCTGGATTTTGAACCAAGCTATTTTTTATGTTTACTAGTATACCTAGAGTTACAAAATGTGAATTGGCTATTGAGAATACTACTATGTTATATTTAATTATTAGACTATTTGTATTTTTATAGATGCTTCCCAGAATCCTACTATTGAGCCTACTACTATGATATATGGGCATGGAGTCCCTAATATTGTTACTCATGGAGGATTTTTCTCTACCAAGTTATGTGGATTATTATTCTCCCCTTATCATGTTGGTTAAATGAGGATGATTAATCTCTTCTAAACATGGGGTTGTTGGTGGTTGATTATGCTCTCTTCCACTTTTGGTCTATATATGATGATTATGCTTTCCCTAAACGGTGGACTATGGAGGATGACTACACTCTTCTCCATTTTTCAAATGATAATGATATATAGACATACTCATTTGGATCGTGATTATGATAGATTTTCATTATTAGGGTGGTTGATAATGATGTCTCACACTGATGATTGACATTCACGTTTAGATCTTGATGGGTGGGAATGATGCCTCCATGGTGAGCTATTTATACAGACCACCTAAGGGTTAAACACATGGGGTTCATCTATGTTTAAATATCATGACAGCTTATGTACCGTGACATAGGGATCAGAAATTGGACTGAATATTCATTGATTGATCATCATGGAATCTATCTTAGTGATGATTTACTAGATGTTTGGATGTAATTCCATTAAATCCATCTTTATTGTGATTAGAAGAGAGTGCTATTGAACCTTGGGGTAGGATGATTATCCATTGATTCTAATGTATCTTTCTCAAAGATATTTCCATTGTTGGAAAAATATGTTTTATGTCGATTGGGATTATGGACCCTATGATTGACTTAACCATAAATGGCCTGAGTTGAATGACATCTAGCTCGATCTTGTTGCACATAATTTCTAAGAAGTCATACATAATGACCCATGGATTGACTGTTGATGATTTTATGTTATTTCATTCACTTACTCATGAATATTCATATTTATGTGTATACACATAGTAATGGTACTATATATGTATAGTTATTTATATATGGACATCCATGATGGATCTTTCCTAGTTTTTTGGGATTATGGACACAGGGTTCGAAAAAAATCTCACATTTATTAGATTTACATATATTTCTAGTTGTGTCTCTACTAGATAGAGCATATTTATTTTATATACACTTATAGAAAAAAAAATTATAAGTTCATATTTGGGGTGGCCTTCTTAGATTCTTTGTCACTCCATCACGTGAACTGGGATGTATGTGTAGAACTTATGTATTCTTTTCATGTTGATCATGATTTTCAATGTGGATAGGTATGAGGCATTGAGTTTCATTATCACGATGATCTGATCATGTGGTTATTTATCAGACTATTGTAGTAGGAAATTTTCTAGAGAACGAGAAAGTGTTTTTGGTCATAGTTAGAATTATAACCATGTTATTTTATTTGAATTTAATTTCTATTTCTATATCTATATGGTCAGACTAGTGGAGGAATATTATGGTATGTATGACATTGCTATTTTTGATTTTATAGAATTTTCATCTATTATTACATCATTTTCTATTTATTATTTTTTTACTTCTTCCTCACTTTTATTCTTTTCAATTGTGTATCTTATGTAACTACTTTAATTGTTGTCTTACTCTGATTGGAGGAAATAGTCTCCCCAATGTCACACCCTAGGACATCAATACTAGTCAAAATCCTCTCGTGTATGGGTGGCACACTTGAGGCCTCATAACGATGTAGCATGGGGTACTGTTTTAGTTCCTTCCGAGTTAAGAAGATACACTTATTGTAAACACATTGGTTGGTAACCTAATGGGATTGTATCGTGCACCTAATATGGGCCAATGGTGGGTACTTGAATAGAAAATATGGATACAGGTTGGGGTCAGATCCATCCTCTATAGTATGTTGTTTTAAATTGTTCTATACTTAGGAGGAGTTGTGAATGAGAACCAAATGAGTCTCATGATACTAGCTGGGATAGAATTTGGTCTTTTTGGTTTTTTGTTACATATACTCTAATTATGTATGTATCCATTTTTTGTATATTTATAGAAGCATTAGAGGACATGTATCATCATCATTTATTATATGACATTACTTCCAACATTGTTGTATATATGTAAATTTTGATTGGATAATTACTTCATATTCATTTATTAGTAGGATTATAATGTTGGTTAGTATAATAATTACTATTGTGTTAAAATCTGATATGTTTGTATAGTCTCCACACAAAAACACCCTTGGTATTCATTGCTAGTCTGCAATCACATTCATAGGGGGTGGGGGTGTGGTTGAGGCCATGTGTCCTACCTGGCATGGAGAACTATTAAGTGTCATCCGAGACCAAAATCTTACGAAGTGTTATTATTTAATTTTTATCCCTTTATTTATTATAATTTTGAGTTAATAAAAATGGGATATAATGGAATTAGAATTTGGTAATTAGTTATGGATGGATGAAGCGAACCCATATATTGGAAAAAAGCGAGATTATCTTGAATGAAAAGTGACTTCTTCTAAATTTTTACAATTATAATTGATTTTATTCCATTGTTGGGTGATGAACATAAATTTTGATGTTACAATTAATATGATTGTGGGTTTATCTTTTTGAAACCCCATGAGATGGGGGTATTCCATCTCATTAATCATTTAATGAACATTAAAGGAATCACATTCCAGGCTTTATGTCATTACAATAAGGGTTTATTTCATGTTTTCATGACATTGTGATATGTTTCATGATTGATGTATCACCATTTCTAATAGATATTCTATGTATGGAATCATAAGACATGTTTGGTATATAGAGATAATATTGTAACCTAAGAATTGTTTCTTAATTAGGCTATAACAGACACTATATGCATCCAAATATGGCATATTATGTCATGGACCATGAGTCTCATAGATTTCAATATGTTTTCTTGTGTATTACATGGATGTCATATTTTAATTCATTGTGATAATTATCCCATATGTATGAGAATTTGATGAACCGTTTGGTTCAACCATCTAAAAATAATGTGAAGTTATTATAGAAATGAAATGGAAATTGACATTGGTAAATAGATAACGTGACCTAGACTCGGCTTTTCAATGGGAATTAGGCCGTGAATCTAGTGAATTTTACGGTAGTTTATTTTTAGAAGTCTATGATTAAGGAGAAGGATGTGTTATATGACATAGTTATATGAATTTTTTGACATTTCCTATTCCATTAACTACTAACATTGTTTTTGGCTTTTTTGAGGAATCTATTTAGCATTGTACATACAGGGCACCATGATGACCTCAAATCATATGCCATGTGGGAGGTGATGACCATGCTCTAGAGGTAGTGGGCCATGGGATAACGATTGATCCTCCAATATTTAATACTGTGGAACCAGTAGTTTTATCAAACACAAGTCCTGTGGCATAGTTTTTTGAGGGGTATCTTCCACTTCCAGAAAAAATTTTAGGGAGACCAACATCCTACCTCATCTATTATTGAGCTAATGTATTTGTTCTAGTAGTAAATTCCACCCATGTTTTTAGGGGAATAAGGTCTACATACATCTATTATGTGGATTGATAGTATTCAGTCAACATTCAATCCTCTAAAGACACCTCCCTGAGAGGAGAGTGATGCTCAATAGTTATATGATATGGGGAGTAACAATGTGTTTTGGGATGTTCTAAACTAGGATGATGAAATATATGACATGGTTTGGAGTGATTGTTAATCCATATTATTCGATTACATTTACCCTAGGACTCTGAAAGAAGATTAGGCTAGTAATTTCATTCATCTGTAGTAGGTAACTATGATAATTAAGTATTATTTCGTAGGGTTTATAGAGATGCAGTGTTTTTCACTGATATACATTGATAACGAGGAAATGCGGGTGAGATGTTTTGAAGAAGGTCTCTCACATTCCATTTTATCTCAAATCAATGTGTTCATGTTAAAAATTATTACTGAGATGGTAAATCGTGTTCTAAATACATATAAGAACCTGAGTGATTCTGGGGGTGAATATTAGAGTATTGTTATCTTTCAACCTAGTAGTTTATCATCCAATGGAAGAAATTAACAGTTTGAGGCTTCCCATTAGGTAATTACCAACCATTATATGTGTACTAGTAGTTCTTTATTCTATAATCATTGTTGAAGACTGAAACACACGAGGAATTAGTGTGATCAAAACCCAGTCGAGCATTGAGCTTGTCACAGGATGGTCCACATGCAACATTGATGTAGCGACTTCCCTCTAGCAGTGAGAGGTGGGAGATAATCTGTGACACCAGGTTTGGGATCATGTTTCAAAGGGCTATTTCATGTAGGTAGACAGATACATACCATTCAATTAAGATGTGTTGGTGGTGTTCATGGTCAAGGCAGCCGGGCTACAATAGCAACAAGACGACATAGTGGGTCTAATCTGGGTAGTGATGTTGTTTCATAGGGGTGCAGTACATTCCTGATATATTCAAAATAAATTACCCATAAGGACCATGGAATCATAAAATTTATAGTGATAGGTACGAACATAGTATCCTAAACTCATATATCTTCCCTTTTTGACGTAGGTGCATCATTTAGTTTCATAACTCTTCTTATCGTGGAAATCCTTGGGCTCATGATTTAGTTTTATAAGAATGTTATGACACATGATACTCTATTATAGAACATAATGAAGGATTTATGTTAGTGAATTTGGTTCCCCTATAAGGTTGGAGGGTTTCACTTCTTCTGGAATATATTTCTCTTCGATATGACCCGGTTTGACATCATACACTGAATGGATTGAAATGTATCTTATCGATACTAGGTTGATTTACATCACTATATGTTGAGTTTCACATCACAAGAGGGGGAATTATATATTCAAAAGGGTAAATTGTATTTTTAGGAATGTCTCACTAGACCGTAGCATCGTCAGATTGGCGGAATGGAAACCTTGATTGATAGTTTTTATCTAGATGGTCAGGAAGCACTTCAAGCGAACATTACACTAGTGGTTGACCAATTTAGTGAAATTATTCTAGATGATGTTTCTGGTTTAACTATTCATATTTTTGTGGTGTTCTCCATAAAGATAGTTCTAGGAGTTACACCTATATCTATTTCTCTTTATATGTTGTCTACGATGGAGGTGTAGGAACTCAAGTTTTAGGACATTCAACTAGTGGTTGATCATTTCAAGGATGTTTTTCTGGATGATGTTTCTAGATTACCTCTTGATAGATAGGTTGTTTTATCAATTGAGACAGTTCTAGGAAACAAACTAGTATACATTCCTCTTTATGGGATTTATGTGATAGTGTTGTCGGAGCTCAAAATATAGCTATAATATTTATAAGAAAAGGGGTTTATTCATCCCAATACTTCTCCATGGGAGTTTTTAGTACTTTTTGTGAAAAAGAAAGATGGTACCCATTGGATATGATTGGATTACATGAAATTTAACATGTTCATGGTTATTAATATATATCATTTTGAATTTATAGATGATCTTTTTTACCATCTTTGAGAAGTTTGGGTATTCCCAAAAATGGATATGAGATCAAGATATCATTAAGTACATGTTCGACCTGAGGACAGACCACATATATCATTTCATGGTTGGTATAATATAAATGAGAATATTGTTATGTCATTCCATCTCACGAATGATCTTGTAATTTTCATGGTGCTGATGAAACCAAGTTTCCTATCCTCATATGGATTCATTTAAGGGGGTTTCCATTGACGGAATCTTGGTGTATTCTCACAATCGACATGATCATGCCATATATATTGATATTATTTTTGATACAATATGATAGAATAATTTATATTTTTTATTTAAAAATTATCTCTTCTATGTGGATAGGATTAACTTACAGGGTCATATAATCTGAGCGATAAAGTATCAGTTGACCTATAGAATGTGATAGACCTTGTTTCTAGGGGGAATCCAATGAACATCACTTAAAATCAATGTTTCCAGGGGATATAATGATATTAAAAAAAATTTATACAAGGATTATCATGTATATAAGCATAGTTGATATTCTTGAGTATGTATAGCGTGAAAAATTTAGGGACAGATAACAATGAGGCAGCCCTTCAAGAGCTGAATATGAGATTAACTTCAATGGTGATCCTGATTTTTTTAGAGCAGCGAAGATGGTACACTTTGTACTATGACACATCATGTATTGGGATTGGAGTAGTGATAATGTAAAGAGATATATTCAAGGAATATATGTCTCAATGTATGAGGCCACATGAGAGGAATTTTCTCTATGTATGACTTTATGTTACCTCATGTTATTCATTATTTATGTCATTAGAGACACTATTTACTGGTAGAACAATTATTAATGTGAACGAACCACTAAATACTCATGTATAATTTTACACAGCATAATTTGGACCTCATAAAATGAATATGGGTTGAGTACATGTAGTCTGTTGAGATCATTCGTGCCTAAATTCTTGGGAATGGAAATACTATTTTCAATGAACTCAGAAGGAAGACTCATATATAGGTAGTTCAGTAGTTGAGTATCATGGGGAATCCTATCGCATTGTTTTTAGAGATGCAATTGGGGGGGGGATTTCATGATGGTTAGGATATGACCATTATTTCTTCTATGGTTATGATCTCTACTATTATTTATAGAGTTATAAAAAGGCATCATTCATATTATGAGGGCCTAGTCCTACGGGAGAGAGTAGCATGTGAAGACCCACAACCTGGTTGGACCGTAGGTGATGAGAAGATCCTCTATATCCATGGTCTCATTTGAGCCCTAGTGGGAATATGTGATGATCTGATGGGGGTGTTTCATAGCTTTTTTTTTGAGGTTAGTCCTTATGTTAGCAGGATGTATCATGATTTATGTCACCATTATTGATTGACAGGGATTAAACCTAAGGTACTTGGTTTTTTTACAAGGTGTTCCCCCAATCAGTAGGTGAAGGTGGAACATCAGTGACCCAATAGACCTTTATAGTATTTACCCATTCCTGAGTGGAAATTGGATGATGCCATAATGGATTTATTGATAATTTTTCCAACATTTCCTTAAATAAGTGATGATGTTTGGTGTTTTTGAAAGGTTTACAAAGGTTTCTCATTTCATGCAAACCAAGGAGACCATCCACGTTGATGATCTTCTGTTGTTGTATATCTCTGAGATGGTACAGAATCATAGGGTACCCCATACTATCATTTTAGAAAGGGATGAATTGTTTATGTCGCATTTATGGAATATTTTCATGTGTAAGATAATATGTCATATTTCTAGGTTCTTCGTATTTTCTTAATTTTTCTTCCAATTTTACTGGAATCAAAAGCTGATACTAGAAGGGAACTCTACTATGGACCAACAAAAGGTGTTCTATACTTTTCATGAATTTTCTCATTATTTATAGTTTTTGTTTCCATTGTGATACCCACCATACATTCTCGCAATTCCCTAAAAAAGAAATGAATAATTTAATCAATTGAATTGGAACATTTTAGGGTCATACTTTTATTTATTTTAGACTAGTAGAAGGTTTTTCCCCAAAACAAGGCCACCCAGGGGGTGTTCCCTTGCCTCTTACTATTATAGAACCACTCAAGGGATATGTGTTTTTGATTTCCTAGTTATATGAATCCATTTTATTAATTAATTTAATCCAATTGATTGATTCAAAGATATTCTTCCCCCATGAAATGTTATAGATGTTGCTGAATGTTTTAACTGATTGAATAAAAATTGGTATATGTGTTGGTAAACTCAATTAATGTAATTTAATGAGATTATTATATAATATTTTATACTCATGGATACTTAATTCATGTAAATTGTTTAAAGGAATGAGATTTTAGTTGAAATTGTATTGTATACCTTGGTTTGTATACCTCGGGTCTTGATTCCATTTAGATTCCATGGATGTTTTTATTCGATTTGGTGTCATAGAACCATCTTATGTGTAGCTTAAGATAACATATATGAGTATTTTTTAATATTAAAAACTCATTATCACATCATTATTATTCTAATATGTTTCATAGTATGTCATATTGTCCTTGGAGTAAATATAACAATAAAATGTAATAGTAGTTCCCCACTATGATGAGAACCCAAGAGTGCTATGAAGTAATTCTTAAATATATTTTCCATAACCAAGAAGATTTAATTTTAGGGACAAAAAAATATTCATTTTCCTAGGAATTTATACTAATATTGCTTTGAGACACCATCTAATAGTGTACACACTTTGTAAAATCCAAGGTAAGATATTATTATAATGATACCCACTAACAGCAAATCCTTATTTATATCTATCACTGGATGTTCCTATCTACGAGTGTGTGTGTTGATCCCTAATTAATCTACGTGCATTGAAGCAAGAAACATGAAAGAAAAATCATTTGATTTTTTTTAATAATTAAGCTGATAGTACACATCATAAAAGTGTGTTATGAGTCAATTATTCCATATTTCACAAGAGTAAATAGTATACGAGTATAATACATATTAGGTATATTTTAATAGGTATTCACAATGTTTCCTCCATGGATAATTTAAGCACATAGTTACATTAAAATTAATTTATTTAATTTAATCAAAATTATAATGGATGAGAATATCAATGAAATTCAGATAAAAATTAAGATAAATTAATTGTTTAATTAAAGTTGATAATTAATGGATTCAATAGGGATTTAATTTAAATAAGAAAAATTAGTAATTTGATGTTAGTTTTGTCAAATGTATATTTTTTTGAATGCATGTGGATGATCATGATCAAATACCAGACCATTGTATGAGATTTGTTTCCTTTTAATTAATTATTAAATTAATTTTTTGGCATGTGTGCCTCCTCTCTTATATTTATGTAAAGTCTTGGATACCCATGGTTTATTTTTTTGTAAACCCTGTCCCCTCACCTATCTGTAGGTAAAAGATTATTTAATGGATTGATATCCCATGCAATGGGAGGCATTTCATGTTTGTTGCTGAGCTGAATCAAATCTAAGAGAGATATATAGGTGGACATGTGGAAAGCTGTAACACAAAACATAATTTGTTTAAGGTGATTTTCCCCTAGGTTAACTCCTGGTTTATCATCATTTAGATAAATTAACCACTATAAAACTATCAAACTCATACCACTTTATTTTTTTCCTTTAACGTATCATGTATATTTCATTATCGATGTTTTGACATGAATATGTGAATTAATAAAATTAATAAGAATGTAAGAAATTACTAAAATAGATCGTATTATGGGTAAATATTATATAAAACATGGTTAACCACATTAGTAAATCCACTTAACATTAACAACCTTGGGATAGATATAATAATTGTAAATTTATTTATAATATAATAAAATCCCTCAATTATAAATATTAAGTCATTATAGACATCCACTACCTCAGTCGAAATCAATCCATTGATCAAATTGATTGACCAGCCAACGTTGGGGAGCTTCAAATTATTGAGAAATTCCAACTTGATGGTTTTGGTTGACTTGACATATTTCACATCAAGGGATGACTAGAAAATCAAGAATTGGATTAATTGAGATACAAGGGTTACTGAAATCCAATTTAAGGATTTTATGATTGGAATGTCCACTCAACAGATCAAGGAGTTGTGAGTTAATATATATGCAATTTGGAATGCCTACATTAAACCATTCATGTTGCAGGACTAACTAAATTTCGGGTAATTATAAATGGAATATTGATCATTTCCACTTGAATGTTCAAAATATAGGATATTACCAAGCCAATGGTGGTGTATATTGTGTCTTGGTAGAATTATGGGATGCTAATAAATATAAAATTTATTCATTCTCTAGTGTAATAACAAATAATGCACTAAAATGATTATAATATAAATTGTAGAAAAAACATTAACATTACCTTAGACCTATTACTGTTATCCATAATTTAAAAGGAAATCGTCTCACTAAAAGAAATTTTAAAAAGTGGTAAAGGATATTAAGCGTTATCCTTCACCATTAAAGGAAATTTTATGTGATGGAAAATCACTACATGGTGAACATAAAAATTAGGCAAGGGATGAAGTGTTTTCTTTCCATAAAAATATTTAAAAGATGCTACAAATGTCCCGCTTTTAATGTGACCATCCATGAAAAATGGGACATTGATGTAACATGAGGAAATGGATTAATATAACATGAGAAATCAAGATCAGTTGTCACATATCCAATAGGCTTATTGGACCATGTCAATGTATATATATTGAACAGATAATAAAGATATTTTGTATAGAACAATCCAATAGGGGATTGGTTCAAGTAACATGTTGTTTAAATGTTTCTATGAAAATGTGTCCTCAAACAGAATAGGATAGAAAGAGAATGAGTAAGATCCCACATGCTTTTGGGATAAGATAAATCATGTATTCCAAGTTATATAATGGACTTCAAGACTTTCATTTATTGACCATTCTAGGGAGATATCAAGATAATCCCAGAAAAATATAGTGAATTGTTTTTATGGATATCTTTATGTATCTAAAAATAACTAAGTATATGTTCCTAGTGTATAGAAGAGATAAGGATCTATTAATCATGTTTTATACTGATCAAAGTATTTAGATAAATCAGAAAAAATATAAAGTCATAGTGGGGATATATTTTCTTCTTCAACAGAGTTATTGTAAGGTAGATGAGTTCAAAACAACTAGTTTTCAGTGATTCTATAGTGGAGTCTGTGTATATAGAATCTTATGATCTACCCAAGGAATCCTTTTGGATACAAAACTCTATACATGACATCAATGTGGTGCCTAGTTTTAAATACAATATCACATTGTATGATGAAAATACTATGGTAGTGGCTCTATCAAAAGATAAAAGGTATCACCAATAGAAAAAGAATATACTCCAGAAGTATCCCCACTAGATGGATTTTTATAAAAGGGGTGATGTTATAATATATATTTTACCCACTGAATAGAATGAGTTAGACCCCTTGACTAAAGGCCTATCTTAGTAGAAGCATGAGTATCATTTGTGATCTAGCATAATAATGGTTGGAAATTGGCTCTAGTTCATGTTGGATTCTGTTGTAGTGGGTTCCCTAGAACCAAATTATGTATAATATATGAATAATTTATTCATTTTTTTAATATTAACAAACTCCTTGTAACTTCATGATTGTTCCTCTACGTAGCATTGTATGTGATTATGTCTTAAGAGTATCAGTCACACTAAAATTTCATAGAAGTTTCCTACTATGATAACTACCCAAAAGTGATATGAAAAATACCTTAATTTATGTTCTATAGAAATAAGATATCTTTTGTGGGAGAAAATTATATGGGATATCATGGGTGGAGACTCATAGAAATTTGAGGTACCTTTTCAATGCGTATGCACTTAGTAATATCTAGTTCTATATATTATAAGAATGTGACCTGCCAATTGAAAATCAACATTTATCTGTGTCATTGGATGTTCCTATCTATGGGAATGAGTATTGATCATTAGAATTTGATATTACTATTAATTAATATAATATTTTTCATACATTAATTTATTGATGAATAATTTGACAGCATATTTTCTCGATGTGGTAGGTTATGTCGTGTTTCTCACAAGTAATATTGTTTTAATGAATAATTTGAGAATGTATTTTACTTTTATATTCATTAATTAATGTTTATATATTTTTCCCTTTCACAGAAATGATATAGTTTAATGAAATAAAATTCTTTTGTGTTATATTGGAATGTTCGATTTCGGGAAGGTTAGGGAAAGATACATCAGGCACATTGGTTGATGACACAAATGTTCAACCTTCTTGATTTCATATGTCAAGATAAAATAATTATATTATATATAATGAATCTATATGAGGTATTTTGTTTCATTTTCATTAACTTATTTCCCTCTAGGTACCTTGTCATGTTTCATGATGATATCCTTGGACATTAGGCTACTACTTATAATGCCACTAAGAAAGAGGCGTTGAGGGTCAAACACTATGTTACACACAGACTTCTAAAATAATTTTATTTTATTATTTTATCTATCTATGAAATGTTTTGTTGAGTATAGGATAAGGCCAATTAGAATTATCTATGTTTTTCTATTAAATGAGTTTTTTTGTTTGATAGTGTCATAGGCGGGGAATGGTTGAAGTTGTGTCACTTCACTAAATCACAATGCAGACTATACGGTCTATGGTTAATTCCTTAATTAATGAAATGAATAAGGAAGATAGAAGAAAATAATATAAGATGAATAAAAATACTTAAGGGTTTCTCTAATAACAATAATAATAATAATATGATGATTATTATTATTATTATCCTTTTTATTAATGTTTTAATTAATTTATTAGTAATATTATTGAAAATTTTATTATAGTTAGTATTTTGTTAAGTTATCATCATTATTATTATAATTATGATTATAATTATTATCATCAATTATAATGATAATTTCATTTATTTATTTTTATTTTATTCATTTCTATTAGGGTTTCACCCCCCCCCCCACCATTTCAGCGCACCTCCCCCTTCCCTCATGCTCCTACCCTATCGTGAACCCCTTTCACCTCTCCCTCTCTAGTTTATGTACGTCGTCCCCCTAGCCTCCCCACCTCCCATCGTGACCTCCGCCTTCCACCTCCATGTGACGACCACTGCCACTCCCTCTCTACTATAGAGAACACCCTCCCCTCTCTTTTCCTGACCAACGCCTCCTCCTCATGGAAGAAGTCATACCCCTAGCTTCCCATCAGGTGAAACCCCCTACTGATGAATCCATAATCGGCACGATACCCCCCCTTGCGTGCATGCCTCTCTCTGGGTAACCCCCTGTATATTTGTGGTTTCTATTTTTTCAGCCGGTAGGGTATTAGTTTGAGGGTTCAATCTTGATTTTCATTGGTTTGATTTCTTATTTTAGGGATTAATTCGAGTTTTTTGTGGTGTTTTTAGTGAGCAATTAGTGGTGTGCACCAATGTTTCTATAATTTCTTCACCTAGTTAAGTGGTTCCACATTTAATCAGTATTTTATGAATTAATTTTCTTCATAAATTAATGTAGAATATTTTTTTTAATTAGGTTTTTTGGTGAAAATATAGTTTTTAATCTAGTTTTTAACAATGCTCTATGCCCTTACCATTAAAAGGGTAATAACCTGTTTGATTGTATAATAGTTCAAGAGTGATTTCCAGAATGGGTTTTAGGTGAACATGTCTTCTAAAGAAAAGTCATTCTTGTTGAGTAGTGAGGCTATTTTGGCAACATGAGAATGATATGTAAATGTGAAAAATCCCTCTTAAGAAATTCCCCATTTTTTAAGAAACCAGATGTGTATGTTAAATGTTTGATTTGCGATATATAGCTAATGAAGTGGTGTATCTGATGTTATGTGACATAAAAGGGGGAATGTTTTTGAAGAGTTAGAATTGTGGTGAGAGGTTGAATGGGTTTTGATAAAAAAAAGTGTTATGTTTACTTATGTTATTTTGATAAAACCTCGCCCCCATTTGAAATAGAGCACATTGGTAACCCTAGGTATCTAGGTGGGAGGACTAGAACTATTCCTCTTGTGATCTGGAGTGGTATCGTCTCTGTTTCACTTATAATGTTGGATGATTACAATACAAAATAAACTGTTATGATGATGTTGGGAACAACTACTATATGGGTATGTTAGCTACTAGTGGCTCGTTCATGATAACAGATAATTGTTATGGTTAACGTTCACTGAGACGCAATGTTATAGGGTCCCACATGTGAATGTTACCTATAGGGATTTCCCATGGTGCTCATTTGTGACATGTTGTTTTTTATGTGAGTTTTCATTTCAGTTGTTTCTCACTTGTTGATTCATTTTTAAAAATAACATCATAATCTAAGCTAGTTTCCTTTCATTTTGGTAATTTTAACGCACATGTGGAATCTATTTTGAAAACATAGTGGAATAGAAATGTTTTTCTTAAAAATTTAAACTTGTAACGTAATTTTGAACTGAATGAAAAACATTATTTTAATGTGTCTTTTTTTTAAACTAGCATGATTGGGTTTCTTGTTAATGGTAGGCAATAGGCTATTGATATACCTTGTCTTTCCTATTTATAATCCCATTACTCACGCCTATTTTTCAATTTTTGGTTCTAGTATTGGGTCTCCCTTTGAGTGAGCATGGTTCTATGTTTGGTGGTGACCCATAGAGTCACATAAAGGTATGTCTAGATGGTTATATTTTCCATCTGTGGTTAGTGTTTACCTATTTTTCGATTTATTTATGTTTATGTGTCTTTTATTTTCTAGGATAAATCATTATTAGTTGATTTTTTTATTCTCGACACTATTTTCCAGCCTCTGGGGATCTGTAATGCCCTTTGGGCCATGCTGTGGACCGAGTCGGATTGCAACCAGGCCTAGTTTATGACAAAATGGTATCAAAGGATGTTTTCTCTATTCGGTTGTGTTTCTTTGAGAAGAGTCATGGTAGAAAATAGTTAAGGTTGTTGGGACTCGATATCCTATCTAAGAGTATAGTTCTTGGTTTTCAGAACTCGTGACGAGACATGAGTTTCTACGGAATGATGAGGTTTGTCTGAGTATTTGGTCATCAAGGTTAATATTATTAGGGGAAAATGAAAAGGGAGTAGGGTAAGTCATCCTAGTGAGCTCAAAGTGCATAGAAATCAATATAGAACTAGCGATTATTCCCACGAATACTCTTCTTGGTGGTGGCATGATTGGTGTATGACTACCAACCATGTGTCCCAATCACTCGCTAATGCTAGATTCCTCTTGAATAATTCCTCATCTCTTTATTTTGGATTCTTGGAAATCTTGTTTTTAAGTAAAATGATTTTTTCATACTAAAATGTTATGAAATTATGTAATTTAAAATCGAAATGATGTGTATGTTTTGAGAAGTGTGGGTTGAATGTTTTGGTTTTGAAAAATTGAAAGGTCTAGTTTCGATCCGTGGTGTTCTCATGGGAAACCACATGTATGGGTGTATATAGAAATAGAAATAGCTAATGCAATGAGTGAATTACTACTAATATAGAAATGAGGTGGGTGTCGTTGTGGCACTGGAGCTTGCACCTGTGAGGCCCATGGGACACCATTGGTGTTTTTAAAACACACCAGCTTCGTTTATTTTCAAAAACTAATGTTAAAGGAAAATCTTGTATTTTAATAACAGGTGAATATTTGGTGTGTACTTGTGTTTTTTTAATGTTTTATGTGATGATTTTTTGGCCAATAATCCTTTTTTGGATTATTTGTGACCTAATTTTTAATTATTTTTTGTATGTTGTTGTGAAAGTTATGGTTAGTTGATTATTTTGAAAACTACTTCGGGATTCCCTTCTACTGGTTCCCCGTAAACCTTTAGTGTTCACTTGTTGTATGTCATGGAAATTGGAGCCATTTTATTGGGTCCATCATTTTCTTTGATGACTATTACATGCCTTCATAATTCATTAACATGTGATTGAAGCGCGACCACATGTAATTTTCTGTCCGTCGGTCCTCCAGTAGATTAAATTATGGAATCTCCCTTTTAAGTGATAGTGATAAGTCTAACCCTTTTTCTTTTAATTTAAGAGGATCCTATCATAGTGGGATGACATTTGTGGGGGAAGTTTAAAACAGTTTTGGTATCTTTGATTTTTCTGAGACATTGGTTATGATGTATTGCAATGTTGTTTCTGATGGTCCCTCGAGAAATAATGAAATGATTTCCAATGGGGAAGGGTGAAGGCAGTTCAGAGTTATCAATGCTAACCAATTTCATGAAAGTCTTGTAGTGATTATATCAGCTTCAAGGGTCATGTTTGGTGACATCTTGTAGCACGAGTTCTCCTTGAAGATAAAGGATGAATTTTGTATAATCCTCCAAGAATCCTTGTTTTCATAGGAGTGCATTCTCCTCTTATGGGAGTTCTAATTTTTCTATTCAATAGGGAGTTTTTTCATGAGTCGTTGATTATTAAGTTAACTAATTAAGGTGAATAGGTGATACATGTGCATCCTCTAAACCCCTGTTTTGGTGGATTTTCCATGAGGGAGTAGTTGGAATTGGTGGTTTTTTGTGTTTGTTGGTGTTGTCTCAGTTGCAGTGTGGTTGCTTGCGGCACTAGAAAAGAAGAATCTCCATTTAGAAGTCTTCAAATCCCCACTAAGATGAAAGATATTCTTTGAACATCTTGGCTTCATCCATAGGCCTCTTAGTAACGATGGTGCATGGTTTGGATCCACAGGAGTGTATGGGACCCCAATGTTATTTTTAACATTGGTATAAGGGCTGATGGAGGCTAAAAAAATTTTCTGTGGTTGTTCCATTTCAAACGACCCATTTGGGTGTGTAGGGTTTCTTGTATCCATGAGGATGAAAGCTTATCTCATTACATTAATGTCCTGGTGGTTGTGTCATACCAAATGTAATATATTCTAGTGGTTCTTATGGCGTTTTTTGGGGTAAATCGATCTAAAATTTGAATACTGCTCAGCTAGGGATGTGGAGATGTGGTTTGGTATTTGAATGTTGTTTTGATTCCATGGTAGTCGGGCCCTTTCCTCCATACCCCTTGTGGTGGGGTGTTTGGCCACTGTTGAGAAATTTAAATGTTTGTGTTTCATTATGCAGTTCTAATGATGGGGATACCCATAGTTGGTCACAATCATATTTGTCTGAAATAAATCGATGTTGGACATTTTCTTAATGGTGGGGAGTCTACTCAGGCCACCTCATATCGGTTTATCTATCTTGTCTCGAGCATTGGAGGGTTTCTAATGGTGGGGAGAACTTTTGGTATCCCTGAGTTTTCCTTTTGGTTCTATCTCAAAAGATAGCTTTGTGATGGGAGATAAGAGTGTTCCTTAGATATGGTTTGTCTTGTTTATTCCTTCCAGTCAAATATTGTGATTTACGTTTAATGGTTCTTGAGGTATTTTAGGTTTTGATGTTAGCTTCATTTGGTGTGAATGTTCCTTTCCTTAAAAAATCAACTATATGTGTTCTAGACCATTAGGGTGGGTAAAACTTAGTGGATAGTCTTTTTACGAGTTTCTGTAGGTTGTTTTTGGGTCACTTTCTCTGATCACAATACATTTTCCTCTTTTCACTTGCTTCTTATAGGGATCCTCTTTGAACCTCAAGGGGGTATCAGTTGCTGATTTGGGGTCAGTCTTAGTTGTAGCTTTCTTGGGATTTAAAGCATCATGGTGGAGATAATTTTCACACACGAACTTCCGCAATAATTTAATTTTACTATTGTATATGTCATTGTAATGGTTTGTCATGTATAGTGGAGGCAGATTTAAATTCTCTATGTTTTTCTAATAAATGAGTATTTTTTGTTTGATAGTGTCAAGGGTGGGTCATGACCAAAGCTGTGTTTCTTCATCAAATCAGCACATAGCCTTCCCTGTCCATGGTTGATTCATTAATTAATGAGATGAATAAAGAAGTTATCACAAAATAAAATCCAGATAATAAAATGATTTTAGGGTTGTTCTAATAATAATAATAATATTATAATTATTATTATTATTATTAAAATTATTATTTTTGTTTTTATCATTTTTAGAAAATTTTAATTTATGTTTTTAGTAATATTATTGAAAGTGATATCATAGTTTGTATTTTATTAAGTTATCATAATTTTTATTATAATAATGATTATAATTAATATCATTTGTTATTATTAGGATTTCAATTATTTTTTTATGTTAGGGTTCACCCCCCACCCACCATATATAGCACACCTCACCCGTTCCTCACCCTCTTACACCGTCACAACCTCATTCCCCTCTCCCGAGATTGTGCACAATGTCCACTAGCCTCCCCATCTCCTCATTGTGACCTCCACCTGCCACCTCTCCATCATAACTACTGCATCTCCCTCTGAAATTCAGAAAACACCACCCCCACTCTCCGGTCCCATCCAATGCCTCCGCCTCATGGCTTAATCCCTACCCGCGTCTCCCCTTCGATTGCAACACCCCTGATGGAAAAGCCGTGTTTGGTGTAATGCCCCCTAGGGCGAATTCCTCTCTCCGTGAAAACCCCCATTTGATTTGGGGTTTTGATTTTTTCCCAGTGGGTAGGGTATTAGTTTCATGGATTTATCATGAGTTTATTTGGTTTTAATTTTTTATTTTAGGGTTTAATTTGTGATTGGTGTGGTGTTGTTGGTGAGAAATTAGTGTTGAACACCAATTTTTCGAGAATTTCTCTACCGAGGTAGGTGGTTCTACGTTGAACCATTATTTGAAGAAATAATTTTATTCGTAAATTTATTTATCATATTAATTATTTAGTTAGTTTAGTTTGAATCATGTTTTTAATTGAGTTTTGAAATGTATATGTGATATAGGTATGTTTTCTATGAAAACCCATGGTGAACAATTTATTATCATTTTATAAACATTACAGGTTGTGTTTTGGTTTAAAATCATTGTGCGTTGAGTCATAGAGGAATGTTTGGTTGAATTTTTATCATTTTGTGTCATGTGTAATATTCTGAAAATTGTTTCATATTTCTTTTCCTAGTTTAAAAAACTATGGGAATGGTCTTTTAAAATATGCAGTTGATTTATTTAATTGTTCAAATGGTTTATTAGATTGCACAAGGGGCATAGAAGATGTTGTGAAATGTTTTTCATGTTAGTTTCTTGTTGTGTAGTTTGATGGACTGTTCTGAGTGGTTTTGTGTTGCCGGTCAAAGGGAAACTCACTTGCGTGTTCATAGGTAAGTCAATATTTACATATAGGATACCTCATTACATTTATATTCATCCATGGTATTGAATATACATATATGGGGCTATTTTTTCCTATGTGTATATATAAAAATGCATACAGAGGTGAGTGGATATTGGTACATGCATATACGCATACCTGTAAGGATCCCCTTACACATGTTCATGGGCCATGAGAATGTGTGCATAGGGGCTAGGTGTCCTTTCATGTATATGATGATGCATATGCATAGTGGAGGAGCAGTGACATTTCATTAGAAAGTTTCAAGAGCTAAAGTGGACGACTGGGTTCCACTTGAGGAAGGTTCCCTAGGCCCGGATCTTTATTTAGAATTTCTGTTATTACTTAGTCTTCTTTGGAATGATTGTTTCCTTCTTTAATATGAAATTCATATGCTATATATATGTGTATATATATAAATAGTTTTGGTTCCTTAAATGTGTTTTTTCTTTATTTTTTGAATGTGAAATGGGAATTTCAAAAGACGTGTGGCCTTTCTGTATATTTTATTTTAAAAGAGGAATGAAATGCTTGATTTCCAAAGTGTTCTATAGTGATTTCCAAAATGGGTTTTGGGTGCCCTTGTTTTCTAAATAAAAGTCATTATTTTGGAGTAATGAGGACCATTTTCCACATTGAAACTAACATGTGAATGTAAAAAACACCTCTAAAGGCCTACCCCATTGTTTTAAAAATGTGATGTGTATGGTAAATGTGTGATTTGTGATATGTACCTAATGAAGAGGCTTATGTGATTTTATGTGACATAAAAAGGGGAATGTGATTATGGATGGAGAACTGTGGTAAGAGGTTGTGTGGATTTGGATAAAGAAATTTTTATGTTCATTTATTTTCTTTTGATAAAACCTCACCACAATTTCAAATAGAGCACATTGGTAACCCTGGGTGTCTAGCTGTGTAGACTAGAACTAGTGTTCTAGTCATATAGAGTTATATCCTAACTATTTCACTTAACAGGTTTGACACTTATAAGACTAACTAATCTATTATGATGATGTTGGGGACCTCTAGGATATGGTAATTATCCCTAATAGGGGCTCACGCACGAGAATATATAATTTTTATGGTTACTTTTCACTGAGACCAGAGGTTCTAGGGTCCCCCATGAGTTAGGTACCTATAGGTATATCCCATGGTGCACATTTATGACATGTTGTCTTTTAGGTGAGTTTTCATTTTAGTTGTTTCTCACTTGATGTCTAATTTTTTAAAATCATATCTTAATATAACATAGTTTTCATTCATTTTGGGAATGTTAATGAATGCTTGGATTTTATTTTGAAAACATAGTGTAAGTGAAATTTTTTTATTAAAAAATATAATTTCTATTGGATTTTGAAAAAAATTCAAAACATTATTTTATTATGCCTTATTTCCAAACATGCACGATTGAGTTTCTTAATAAATGTAAGGGAATTTGGTGTTGTTATCTCTTGGATTTCCTACTGACCATCTCGGTTCCCGCACTTACTTTTCAATTTTAGGTTATAGTATTAGGTCACTCTTGGAGTGAGGATGGTTTTATGTTTGGTGGTGACCCATGGGGTCACTTGGAGGTATGTCAAACTGGTTATCTTAATTTTATATTTTTTTTCCAAAGTTAGTGTTTAGCTATTTTGTCTGGTTTATTTCAATTTATGGGCTATTATTTTCTTTGCTAAATTGTTCCCAACTGTATGTTTTGATGCCCGATTGTAGTTTTCAGCCTGTGGTGATCATAAATGCCATTCATGCCATGCCACAGACCTGTTCAGATTGCGACCTGGCCCTGTTCGTGAAACACTAATTGCATCTAGAATCCTAGTAAAATAATATATTATTATTTATTATTTAATAGGTTAAGTAAATATTATTCTCATATGTGGATTAATATGTATTCATTTATACATGATTGGATATATTTCATCACTGATTATTTGATATAAAATTAATTGAGAAGAATGTGAAATAAATATTTAATTTTTATTTAGTGAAAATTATACTTATTTATTTATTGGTGAATAATGTACTGATATTTATTTATTAAATAAATATCCATTATTCAAGTCATGATAAATATTGTAGGAATGGTGGACTAAGTATAATAGTCTGATAAGAAATATAATATATTAAATATTGTTTTAATATATAATATTTAATTTTAATTCATAATTTGAGTGCATGTCCAAAAATAATAATAATATTTTTATCATAGACATGGGGTTCTAGATGGTATTAAAAACATACATGTAACATGTCGAATTATTTATTTCTAACCCTAGAAAGAAATAAATCATATTATATTATTTATTACACATCAAATTCAATTTTAGATGATCATAATGACAAACATAGAGAATTCCCTCAAGCCCTTGAGAGCTCCCACTCCAAAAATGCTCCCAATAGTGAAGGGTAGTATTCCTACACTTCTCACTGTAATTCCTAAAGAGATCATGGATAATTATTTGGAAGTTATTCTCATAGAAATACAAGGTAGAAAATGAAGGTGATTGGATCTATCACACTAGCACCCAGATATTCCAACGATGATGTTTGGAGGTATTTGGAACTCGTTTGGATCACCGAAATAAAGAATTATATCTTGATTATTATAATGAATCAATGGTACACCACTGATGTATTCTCTGATCCATCAATAGTTAAATAATTAAAACAATGTAATTTAATAATTAGGTAAATTAATTATTAATAATATGTAATAATCCTACAGTAGGTTCAGTCATTATATCCATATCTAGTTTTTATTTATTCAATTCCATTGATCATGATGTTTATCATAGTGTAAATTATAGAATTATCATTTCTCGTGACGATAAGAAATGTTGGGAATGACCCATCACATGCTTCCACTATGCTGAGAATCTAATGTTTCGCCCATAGATATGGATATATGGTAGAAGTTAACTTAGACATATATTCTCCTTAGATCTGGATTCAGTAGGATACCAATTGAATTGATACCCCTTAGATCCAGATTTCTCAACATAAATTGGGCATGCTTTGTGGACATATTCATTGGATAGAACCTGTTCCATTATTGAGATTCCATAAAGATGCTCCTAGTACTCAATGTGGATTCGTTGGTATTTTATACCTTGTATACAATCCCTAGGGGTTTGATAATTATTATTATTCAGCACGACCATGGTAAAAGTGACATGTTTGATTATTCGGCTCTATTAGGGTTGATAAGATATACATGTCATATAGTAAGTCCATGATGTTTTGATATACTGTATATACATCATGGCCATTGTATTTTCCTCTGTTTCCATTACTTTTTCGTTATTATATGATATTGTCAATTGTTTTGTAGGGAGCCTAGAATATTTGTATTGGACCGCATGTTTTTTTACTTTTTCTATGGGAATTTCACTAGTTTTTCTCTCAAATATGTTATATACCCTTCAATTTTTTATAGCTTCTATTACACAACCCAGACAAGTTATATACATATTGGGTGGTGACCTAGTGTTATTTTATCTCACACCTTATTCGGGCTACCTTTGGGTACCCTAGTTGACTTTATTGATGTTGTTAGTGATTGGAGAAAGAGTCCACGGTACGATGTCTGACATCATACCCTGCTTAAGAGTAGGGGAGCACAAGACTAAGATGAGGATCATGATGCTAGCTGGGATCAATTTAAGACTTTTTCTCATACAACTATTATGGAAATGTATGTATACCTATTATGGATTTTTGTAGACAAATGGCGTGACATGTATCATTCTTCTTTTCTGTATTAGATAACTTCTAGAATTATTGTATATATGTATATGCAATTTTGATGTTTACTACTTATTAAATTATCATTAATCATCCCTTATCATTTAGTATGATTTATACTCCAATGATAAAATATGATTAATGGGTATAGTATCATTATATACACACCCTGGGCCTCACTTCTAGTCAGAGGCCTCTGAAGTGAGGGGAAATGTGCTTTAGGAATTCTGTCCAACCGGGCTTGGGGAACTTATTAGTGGCATCTAGGTCCGGGATATAAAACCCTTTTTGAACAATATCAGTATTTACTATTTCTTGAAGATATTTCTCCAACACATTAAACTTTCCTTCTATGTTGCGAACAATTAATAAATTTCAATATCATTATAAAGGATACTTACATTAAATTTATTCTTTATCAATGAATGATCTCAAAGTCATTATGGGTGATTATGATTCCATTCTGATTAATAACAGAAGCATTTATCATATGAGTTTCATGTTTTATATTCATTTAATAATGCATTTTATAAAAATCTCACACATAAAAAGGATGACTCGTTTTAAATTTCATCATGTCCATTAGTTTTTCAAAATATTTATTTCACTTATGGTTTGGGTATTTTAAGCATGGTCATCATATCAATCATATCAGATATGTCTCTTAGATTGTTTATCATACAATTCTATCACCAATTCATTATATATATAACTTAATTATCTTCCTCTTCTATCAAAATGATATAAAATAATCAAATCTATGTTTAACACAAATAAAACACAAAATTGTGAACTTAATCCCTTCTAGACCACCCATTATGTTATTTCATAAAATTATATAAACTAGGGGAAATCATATTTAACATGACCAACCAAGTTGGATGATCAAGGTATCAACTACTGTCTTTTTTTAAGACACTAGCACATTGTATATTTTTATAAAGAGATTGAATCTCAGTATATTATCTATTGAATCTCGTTTACATTAATTATTTAAACTAATAAATTTATAACACATCAAGGCCACTCTTCCGGATTTAGTGCAAAATCATGTTGTGTAATATTTTTTCAAATGTAACTGAAAAATTATAGAACACATTACACAATTGATGGATTTTTATAGGTCTAGGTTTTAGAGGATTAGACAACACCATATACTTTTTGGATTTAAAGAAAATTAAACAAATGTCTGCTACACTTCTGAATGCATTGAATCCAAAAGAGAATATATATAAAATAGAACTTCTAATATACCTATAGAGAATCATTTTGAAATAAAGGGAGAGCATTAAATTTTTCAGTAAGGGTTTCAGAATGTTTTGAAAAACTTTTTAGAAAATATTTTTTTGAAAATAACTCAGAGAAATTATTGTGAAAATTACTTGGATAATAACAAGAAATAATTTTTGGAATACCTTTTGAAAATAGAAATGAAATTATTTAAAAATTAAAATACTATATCACTTTAACAATTAATTATGTTCAATCATTGCTTTGAATATAATCTAGTGATTTTTAGAAAATATAACACAAAAATCTGAAAAAAAACACTATGGTATGTGGAAATATGAAACATTAATGAATATCTTGAGCCTACCCACATAATGAGGGATTGGGTTCACTCTCAAATACCCTAAAAAATTAACATTGTTCAAGTATCAGATTTTATGAAAGTCATTTTTAATCTTGGTTTATGTATATATACATTTTTCACGGGGTTTTCGCTTTAAAATATATTCATTCATGAAATTAATGTTCACACTTTTACTTATATATAAATATATAAATAATAATATTATTTCCAAATTACATGATTTTATTAACACATAAAAATCTCATGATACACAATCTTTGAATAATAATACAGAATCATCTACATACCTAAACATTCCTTCTTAATCGTATAAAAATCTATTTTCTAGTAAATTTTTTCAATGATCACGAATATACGTATATACATATATATATTTATATATAAATGTATGAAGTGTCATGAAAAATAATCTATATATGCCCACAATCATGATATGTGTATGATATAAACGTAGATCAATCTTTTAAATTAATAATATTCAATAAATAATCACTTTCTAACTGCAATGAATAAATAATTATTCCAAAATAGTTATTATAAATCAAATGCAACACAATTTTAATATCAATCTACTATATGAAAACAAACACTCTTATATATATATAACTATATATATATATATTACTAAAATAATATTATTTATTCAATAATAAAATTAATCCCTTACATATGAAAAATTTATATAAATCCATTAAGACATACATTTAACACATACATTTTCATAAAAAAATTAGTAAAAAATTAAGGTTATTATATATGTGTATATATAATTGTATACATAGATATACTTATTTATATATTTGTAAATTAAATAATAAAAAAATTAAACCATAAAAAATAAGTTTTAATTTCAAAAGTAAAATCATAATTTTGAAATAATTAAACAAACTATCTCATACTAATTCAAAAATTCAGAATAGTATCTTTAAAACAAATTCAATATCACCCATAATAAAACATATCCATATTTTAAAACTACAAAACATGATTTTTTTTAATATATGGAAACTACTAAACAATCTTTTGTAGAAATAATTTTCACCTACAGAAATAAGATTTCAAATAAACAAATGCTTAAAAATTAATATTTTTCCCTTAACTGATATTTGCCGAACATTTCCTCTAAATTTTTTTTATCCCTATTGATTCCTCTAAAACTCTTGTACTCTCAAAGTAAGGTTAAGGATAGGAAACATCCTAGCATACCTCATGTAGAAAACCATTTATTTATACACATAGTGAGATATGACATTATATTATATTATTTCAACTTTAGTTGAGATCTTATTAATCTTATTAGCATGTTGTGAAAGATGATAATTAAGAGGTATATATTAAAGTATTCATTAATATCATACATTAATTCAAGGAAGATAATAAAAAATCACTCCAAGAACCAATCATTGGTTTAAGATACAAAATCAATAAAAATATTTCATAATGAGTGAGAAAACAAATATATTCATATGAATTTATTTAAATACAAATGTACTATTACAAATAGATATAGTTGATACTATTAGAGACACCCTAAATCCTAAAAAATAATATTTTAAACAAAATAATTGGTTTGAATTTTATGATTATTAGTATATCTGATAATATGATGAAAATATAATACAAGGACAAACTTAGTATTAATACATCCAATCAAATAATATAGAAAATACATTCAGGGATATTTGGATACCAAAATCAATGAAAGTCAATACACACTTTCAAATCTCTACAAAAAAGAGGTGATATCCACATATGAAGCTCACTTTTTCCCAAATCAGGTTTGAAACCCTCATCAACATCCATATTTGGTATCTTATCTGACAATACATCACTAAAACCCTCAGTTTCACTCTCCCTCGCTTCAACATCCATATTCCTAAAGCCACACTCGGTTCTCTCACCTATACCCAAGCCTCAACAATGCATGATCCACTCACACATGCACCCATGGAAAAACCCTCTCAAAGGATTCCTTCTCCAATGAAGCCCTCAGCTCCCCATCATTCTCACCCACCAGACATCACTCATGATCAAGTTTTCCCTTATCTTTATTTTTCAATTGATTGTTTGATTTCAATTTTTTTTTTCAATTTTTTTAATAATATTAATAATCATATTAAATTTAATTCAAAATTTATATGTGTAGTTAAAAAATAAAAACTCTCAAATTTCATATATTTATAATAGACCATTTAAAAAATCCTTTTTAGATTCCATTTATTATTATTATTATTATTATCATTAATTAAATTAAATTTCATTATTAAATTTTTATTTACATAAATATTAACATAATGAATATATATATATATATATTAATATAATCATAAATTATAATATATATATAATATACTTCAAAGTAAAAAATTAATAATGTTTTTAAATAAATATTATTTTTAGTAATTTAAAACAATATATTTAATTAAGTATTAAAAAATTAATTATCAAATATAATTTTCCCATTTAATTTAATTTATAAAAATTAATTTATTTTTATAATATTTTAAACATCATTTATAATAATAAATATACAAATATTGAAAATAATATTACATTTACTTTAAAAATAATTTATAATAGTATGTTACATTTAATATTAACTCTTATTGTTATTATTCATTAAATCAAAATAATATGTTTGAAAATATAATTTCATGACACAATATTTCATAAAAGTAAAATTATTTTATATTATTTTAATATGTATTCATGAATTTAAAAAGTAAAATTATGAAAAATAAGATGAATCAAAGTAATAAAATTTTAGTTCTATTAAATGAAATCACATAATTTTAAAAAAAAATAATTAATAATAATATTTATATGAATTATAATTCATTTATTAATTACTTAAAATTCATAGATGTCATATTCTCCCCCCCCCCACATTAAATTAATTTCACCCACAAAATTCATTGATTGGACTTAAGAAAATTCTAAATTTCCATGTTAAGAAATAGTGATTTTCTATGGACATAACTATATAAATTATAATATAAATTCTATTATGAATATTTTTCCTTTAAAATACTGTATCTAATCTCCAAATTTGGATAGACTATTCATCATATACCAATTATAATTCCCCAATCCTGCTCTTCTAGATTTGGTGATAAAACAAGCTATATAATTTTTTTTATTGTAGTAATTGAAAAATAACACCACACCTTACACTATAATGTACCCTTTTGCAGTCTAGGCTCTAGAGGACTTGAAACACCATAGATTTAAGAGATTTGAACAAAAATAAAACAAATACCTTCTACGCATCCATGTGTGATAACTCACAAAGTGATGTTCTTTGAAATGGAACTTATATGATACCTATGAATAAAAATTTTAAAACAAAGAGTGAGAATTCAATTTCTCTATAATGGGATTTGAAATTGTTTAGATAATTATTAGAGTATATTTGTTTCAATAAAACATTGAGATATTATTTCTAAAATTCCATAGATGAAAACATATTGAAAAAATAATTATAATTGTTTACATTTTAGAATTATATATCACTTTAGAAATTAGTTGCATTCAAAAAATGCTTTTAAATATAATCCATTGGTTTTTAGAAAACACAACACAAGCTTTTGAAAACAAAACACTGTGGAATGTAGAAAAATGAAACTTTTATTGATATATTAATCCTTCTTAGGGATATAGTTCACTCTTCAACTCCCTATCATATTTACAACATTCAAGGGTTTTCTTTTAAGAAAACCATTTTCAATATTTCTTTACGTAAATATACTTTTTTCATGGGTTTTTTATCATTAACATATACTCAATCATGAAAAACCCATTCAGACTTTTACTTATATATATGTAGATAAAAACTAATCTTCATTGGGAATTACATATTTGACTTTACATTCCCAAATCGCATGATACAAAGTATTTTCATTATTACATGGAATAATACATGTACTTACACTTTAATTCTCAATCCCATAACAATCTAATGTTTGAAAATTACATTCAATGATCAAGTATATATATACCTATATATATGTGGCTGTGTGTGTGTGTGTGAATGTATGAAGTGCAATGAAAAATCATTGATATATGGTCATAATCATGATATGTGTATGACATGTTTGCAGAACAATCATTTAAATTGATATGATTTCATTAATATTCACTTCCTAAATAAAAAGAATAAATAATTATTCAAAAATTATTATTATAATTAAAATAAAACATAATTTTAATATCAGTATAATATATAAAAATAAACCACTTATATAAACAACTATATATATATATCTCAGTAAAACAATATAATTTGTTCAATAATAAAATTAAACCCTTACGTACGATGGATTGATATGATTCCCTTAAGATATACAATTAAAAAAAACTATTTCATCAATGATTCATAAAACAAAAATACAGGGTAATATATATTTTTCAATATACTTATATACATACATACACACACACACACACAAATATATATATATATATATATATTGGTAAATTAAATCATAATACTAGATTAAACCCAAAAAAATAAGATTGAATTATGAAATTAATATCTTAATTTTAAAAAACTAAACAAACTATCTCATAATAATTAAATAATCGTAATAGATTCTTGGAATCAAATTAAACATCACCCTTACTAAAACTTATAAAAATTTAAAAAATGTAAAACATGTGTTATTTTAATTTAATTAATCAATTAAATAAACATTTTTAGAAATAATTTTTTATCACCAAAATTAGATTTCAAATAATCAAATGCATAAAAATAAATATTTCTCCCTTACATGATATTTGCTGACCATTTTCCCAAAATTTTCTTCTTCATATTATTTCCACTAAAACTATCGTACTGTCAAAGGAAGGGAAATGGTTGGGTACATCCTAGTATACCTCGTGTAACAAATCACTTATTTATACACTTAGCGAGACAAGATATTATATTATATTATATCAAATCTTGTGAAAATATTATAGAAATGTTTATCTTGTTGGGAAAGCTGATAAATAAGATGTAGATATTAATGTCTTCATTCACTACATGATTTAATTCGAAGAAAATATGAAAACAAATTGAAAAAGCACCAATTTATGTTTTAAGATACCATGTTAAGAATAATCCCTGATAACAAGTGATAAAACGATTTTATGCATATTTTATTTATTTACAGACAATGATACTATGTCAAATAGAGATAGTTAGGTCTATTAATTACAACCAAAATTATTAAAAATACAGATCCAAATGAAATAATTGGAACAAATTTAAAAATTATTCACATATCTAATAAGATGAAGAAAATCTAAGACATGGACAAATGTAATTTTAATATGTCTGATTTGCTCAAATAGATATTATTTTTTTGGAGTTTCGGATACCAAAATCAATGAAAGTCAGTACCTACATGCATGTCGCTACAAAAAAAGAGGTGATATCCAGAACTGAGGATCATTTTCTCCTGAATTGGGATCAAAACCCTAATTATAGTCTTGGTCTAGTATTATATCTCAGTTCCCTTAACCAAAACTCTTTGGTTTTCTCACCCTCGCTTCGAACATTATCTTCTTTCAACAACACTTGGTTTGCTCAAATATATTGGAGGCCTCGACGTTGCACAATCCACTCACACTAGCACCCACAATCAAACCATCTTAGAGTATACACTCTCCAATGAATCCCTTCACACCAGATCATGTATGCCCAATAATCCTCTCTCATTATTTGGTCTTCCTTACCTTTATTTTTTAATTGATTCTCGGTTTTCTAATTTTCTTATTTTATTATCATTTATTTTAATATTATTAATAATCATATTAAATTTAATTTATAATTTCATATGTGTAGTAAAAAATAATTATATGGTTCAGATTTCATAAATTTATAATAGTTTATTTTATAAATAATTTTTTATATACCATTTATTATAATTATAAAAATAATTAATTAAATTAAATTTTCATAATAAAACTATATTTAAAAAAGTTTTAACATAATGGGTATATATATTAATATCATAAAAACATTTAATACATATGTATATGTATATATATATATATATTATACTTTAATAAAAAAAATAATATTAATAAATAAATTAAATGTTTGAAAAATTTGAAACATTATTTATACTTAATTATTGAAAAACAATGAATTCCAAAATATAGTGTTCTAATTTAATTTATTTTATAAAAAATAATTTAGTTATATAAAATTATAAACATAATTTATAATATATATATATATATCGAAAATAATATTACATTTATTTTAGACAAAATTTATAATAATATATAACTTTTTATATTAACATTGATTACTTATATTTATTAAAAAAAATTAGAAAATATCATTCCATGATACTATATTTCATAAATTTTTTAATAATATTAATTATTTAAATATTTTTTTCATGTATTTAAAAAGTGATATTTAAAAAAAAAATACAAATAAAAGTAATAAAATTTCATTTTGATTAAATGAAATCACCATTTTTTATTAATAAAAATATTTAATAAATATATTTACTAATATTACAATTCACTTATTAATTACATAATATTTTTGGGATGTTACAAATTTAATTTCGTATCTTTTTCCTCCCACCAAATAATCATGTTAAAATCATTTTTATGTGTTTCTCCTTACCCAACTCATAACATGTGTTTACAACCAAATATAAATCCAACTATATTCATAAACACCAAAATAAATCACCTTCATAATGTGTAATGATGTATTTAACATAAATCCATATCATTATAAAAAAAAACAAGAATCCCCATAATTATAACCTTGGAGTGACTAATAATTACCCATCACTTTTCTAGTAATGGAATGTGCTTCCAAGCCAGTGAGAAATCCAACACAAGGACCCTCTATCAACAGAAACATTACTTGAAAGATAATTTATTTATATCATAATTCTAGAACATAATATGTATATAGTATTATAAATATTTAAATTCAGCCTCATGACCATGTACAAGATGAATTCATGGTAAAAGGAATCTAAAACAATTGTCAAACCTAGCATAAAACTACCTAAATTCTTGTAAGACCATTTAAGGAATAAATTTAACATGATGAAATAAAGAATACATCGATTCATAATATAAAGAATTTATTTCTATGAATAAATTGGGTATGAAATAAATAAATAAATAATTTTATATTTAAACATCAGATATATAATTTATTACTATTTTATATTTTTAAAATACATAAACGTTTAATAAATTTTCTATTCATTATAGAAAACTCATGATCAGATAAATATAAACAAATCCTATTTATTTAAAATATGAACATCATCATACTATTCATTTTATTACATTATACCTAAATATATAATGACAAATTAAATATTTAAATTTTATATTCCAAGTGTGGTATATGAATAATTTATATAATCAAAATATCACAAATTATATAATTTTTAATCAATATTTTTATTAATTATAAAAACACCATTTGAAATGGTCTAAATAATTTCTCAAATAAGACCTCTAATTTGATATTTTAATATAAAATAATTGCAATTAATTTAAAATTTTAAATATTAATCAATTTATTTTTACCATAATTTTATATTTATACAAATTATAAATAACAATCAAATTTTGAAAATAAATATTTAGTATCAAAATTATATGGAATCTCACACAATTATATAAAATATTCTATCTAAAAAATTAATTTTATATCTATTTATTTATTATTTTATAAAAAATCTATGAAATTATTATTATCAATTTTTAACTAATATATTTGTAAATAAAAATTAAAATAAAATAAGTATCCCACGATACATTTTCTAATTAAAAATAATATTTAAACTCTATAATTAAATTCATAATTTTAATTTAGAAAAATTACATTTTTCTCCAAATATTGTATTTGGAAATATAATGTGTATTTTAGGGTACAACATGATATTTTATGAATTGCATTTTATGAATGATAATTATATTTACCTAATAATTTCAACATGATATATGTTATGGTATGGTGGCCAGCATAATATTAAATCATTAACACATCCATGTATTGTTTTAAGATATGGGGAATAGTTTCGTCTCAAAAGATAACCTAACCAGTAGTTATCATCATTTATTATATCCATCATATCACTACAATGATTTGATTCTCTATTTTTCATTCATTAATATGTGGTCTTATTAGCTAAAGCACATTATATCGTGCACTTGGATATAGTGAAATCTAAATGATTTAAGATATATCCCCTATTATGATATAAAATATCAAACGGATTGTCCTACAACTGGTTCCATATTTTTTATCATATCAAATATGGCATATATAACAATTTTATTTTTTTCAATTAATATTTATAAAATTAAACAACAGATCAATAATGTAATATCAATGATGTGTTTCTAAGGATCAAAAACAGTTTTTATGTTAAGTAGAAGATACTGGAAAACTAAAAAATAAGGATTAACCTTGCACGAAACCAAAATAATGAATATGTAAAAAAGAATAATTTATACCTTACATAAAATACTATTTTATCATTATTCATTAACTAGGTGTTCGATGAAGACCTCTTTTAGGATGGAATCATGCTCCCTTCTCCTTGTTGTATCCACTAGATGATATGAATCACCCATAAAATGGGAAAAAGACTCCTCTACACAATGATTTCCTAGAATCACATTAAATATTAAGAAATATATGAATATAGATATAGCTAAAATCATTAAGAATAGATTAAAAAAATTAATGACCTTATATTTTAGTGTATATTTTCCGAATATAAACATTATATTGTGTAGATTCTTTTATACACAACACAAAACTGAAACGAAACTTCTATAAGTTTAGTCTATTAAAATATGTTTGTAAAATTTACAGTTGGGAATATGAGTACCAATATAATAAAATATATGTATAAGGAATAAAATTTTCACTATTAATAGAATTTCAATTAAATTTATTTTTCTAAAACTAATTATAAGATCATTTTATACTTGAAATTTTTTCTCTAAACAAGGAAATTTTATTAAATTAGAATTTATATTTCATGATTCTCATGAATAATTGATGATAAAAAAGAATAATTTTTTAATAAAAAATTAAATTTCTAATGATATGAAATAAGAAGTAGTTTATTTATTATTATAAATAGTCAATTTCTATAAAACAATAGAACCTTGTTATATTTTATCAGGTTATTCAAAATAAAATCTACAATTTTATAATTTTAATTTGATAAAACGAACAACATTGTTTTTTCAAAATAATAATATTATCATATTATAAATGTTTTCTATTTTTTAGAAAGATTTATTTTTTGGTAACTGGTGAAAAATACCCTTCTTATAAATACTAGTCCCATTATGAAATTATAAGTATAAATACATTAATGGAAATTTATAAACTATTTAATTTAATGACTATTTATTTTATTGATTAATTTTTTTAAACAAATATTTTATATAAATTTATAACCTATATATTAAAATTTAGATACTTTTTATATTTTTAAATGAAATATTTTCATATATTATAAAATTATAATTAATTTTTACCATTTTTAGAGATTGAATCAAATAAAATATATTTGAAATTTGGATTTATTTGAATTATGTTATATAATATTTACCCTTTTATTTTTATCAAAAGGGATAAATTACTTAGGTAATTACATGTTACCATAGTAAATACTAAAATGGTAAAAACCAGTAACATATGAGGTTAAAGGATAAACATGTAAAAAAAGTGCTTTAAATTTAGTGATTGTGGTGTTTATGAAGCATATTTATTAATATTTAAATTATTTATTAATTTTTTAACCACATTCTTTAAGTGTTACTTCCAATATTGAAATATTTTGGGTAATTAAAATATTAACGTCCTTTTTTACATATAAAAAGAGTACTCCTCTCCTCACTTCCCCTCTCACTGAATCCCACTTGTATCACTCTAGAATCTCCCTAACCCCTATTAATCATACCTAGACAAATTCAAGAGGTTTTTTATTTCTGAAATGTTCATCCCTTAATGTCTTAACCCCCTTTGTAAAGTATATAATCCAAAATGCAAGGAGGATGGAGTGTGTTTTGACTAATAAGAAATTATGGAAAGGGGTTCTTTTTCATATATTTAATTTAATCTGAAATATTCATATTGTGAAATCTAATATCATTTCAATACAGTTATTAATTTTTAATAAATTTCTTTCATCATATTTATTTGTATTTAACAGATATATCTTGTTTCCTTTAAAATGGATTTTGATTCAAAATATTGTTAAGTTTTTAGGGTCATTATTAACACAGCCCACATTGAAGAGTCATAATAGTTCTTATTGATATTATTTCTTATTATATGTTTTCCTTATAACAGACGATTTTATTTCAAGGAAAAATCTTCTTGTTTAATGGGGAAGACGAAACATTTGATTAAAATATTTACCCTTGATGAATTTCTTCCTCAAAAAAGGATATCATTGTAATGAGTAATTTTTATTCTATTATAGGATTATTTTTCCTATTTATCTATATTTTAATTCCATCCATAATTATATTATTTAATTAGAATCATAATTAAGAGTTATCTCATGTATCCTCTATATTTTAATTCTCCTCCATTATAAAGGATGTTGTGGTACTCTTTTTACAATGGCGATTTAAAATATAGATATTAAAAAATATTAATATGGTTTTATATAATTTTAATATAAAATATTTTATCTTTCATCCAAAATTTATGTCATAAACTTTTTGTATTTTGATAGATCTATTAATGATTTTATTTTTCAAAATTATATCTTTACTAATATTTCACTTCACTATTTTGAAAATATTTTTTATTATTTTCAAGTATACTTCTTAATGAATATTTTAAAATGTAAATATTTTTAAATGTTTTGAAGCCACATTTTAAAAAAATATTTTTAAATTGAGCCTTAACTTCCCATTTTTTTTATAATGTTAATATTCTTTTGAAATATCTTTAATGAAAATGATCAATAAATTAGCTTATTATTCTTAATCCTCCACTATGCATAATCAAAACTATTCACCCAATGCCATTTATTTTTGAATACACTATTTTTGATTTTATTGATTATCAATTTTTAACATTGATCCCATTAATTTATTGATTAGGTAAACTAGTGTATTAAATATATAACCATTATCTATACTGTGTAAAAACCATATTATTTATATCTTTATTGAATGTTATTTAACATGAAATATACTCAATGTCATTTGATTACAATTTTTTTCCATAGTTTTAAAATGTTATTATTATTTGTGGAATTATTAATTATTTCTATAAATGAATCTATTTGAAAAATATATGAAACCCATTTTTATTCCATTGGATCTTTATAATGTGATTAGTGAATAATTTTCATGTGTTAAGTGTATGAATGGATGAATGAATGGTTAGTTCCTATATCACCCTCCAATGCAATGGTTATGATTTTATATCGCATGAGATAATGAATTTTTGTGTGGGTATAATTTTTGTTTATCTATGATCACATGGTTTCATGTCGGTACAATTCCATCTCATTTTTTCATAAGGTTGTTTGTGGGTATAATTTTGGTTAATCTATTCCCATAAGGTTGTGTGAGGGTTTATTAGTGGTTAAAATACGCTTAAAAGGTTTTATGTGGTAATAATTATGGTTTTTCTATTCTCATCGGGTTTTTTAGGGTATAATTGTTGTCATTCTATGATAAAACTGTTGAGTATAGATATGATTTTTTTATGAAATGACAACATGTTTTTGAATGGGTTTAATTTAATTTAATCTATTCTCAAAATTTCATAAATTTATAATTGTGGTTAATCTATGCTTATAAGTCTTTGAATTTACATAATTGTGGTTAAACTATGATCAAAATGATTTATTTTCATATTCATATATTTATGAAACACTCTAATCTATATATTATCCTATCATGGATAATGTTTATGGACTAATTCTTTCACAAAATCTTTATTCATTTATTATGTTATGGAAAAACTTATGAAATGACACATGATTTATGTACTATTCTTTTTTTGGAATTATTGTTTCTCTATCATGATTATAACCACATTCTAATATTATACACAAATATTTTCTTCGATTATTTTTTGTTTTTTCACCCTTATTGTTCACATGAGCACCCTATTTTATTATTCTTCTATTCTCTAGGTTATTAAGTATGAAAAAGTATGTAATATTTTAAAGAGTCCCTTTTGTATACATTTTATGGGAGATGTTGAAGACTTATTAGTGTCTAAGTAGTTAGTATTACAGTAGAAAAAATATCAAGGAGTTATAATGGAATGAGCTTCATTAGTTATTATTTTATCCTAAATATCTAAAATTATAAACCTAAATGGTCTTGGGATTGTTTTGTAATGAAATATTTATTTTATGTTTTGTATATGAGATAGTCCCATCTTTGGGCAGCTATGGTTTGTATTAATGTAGGGTTTAGATAACATTGTAGATTAGGATGATACCAATTGACGATAAATTCAGAGTTATAAATATCATAAATGTTTTAGAAGACAGTTTTGATTATAATTTCCAAGGAATATATAACCCTTTATGTCAATTGAGGTAATATTCTTTGGATTTGGATAAGATATCTTTATTTAAAACCCTTGGGATAAATCTAAAAGTAATTTATATTTATTATATATCATCATGTTGTTATTGTAATGAATATATTGTTTGGTATTAATGAAAATAAAAATCACTCTAAATTTATAATTAGCTGATTCATGATCTAGAATAGATGTATATATGGGTAATAACCCTTTAAATGTTATATTGGGAAATTACTCAATCGACACCTACTACATGATAAAGAGGTCAACCTAAAAACCATGTTTGACAGACCTACTGGATATTATTTGTTCAATAAAATTATATTTATAACCCATTATAGAGTATTTATTTCTTACTAATGAGAATGGATTGCGTTTTGAATAGTTTTATTCTAATATTTATTGATTTTTAACGAACCTAAATACTCTTAAAGTGTTTAATACCATCATTTAATTGATGTGAAACTGGCTTGATTAATTATTGATAAAACTAACGAATGATCCATCATCATATATTAATTTAATTTTTGAATCCTTATAATCATTATTGAAGATCTATGGAGGATATTGTATGGAAGTAGATATTCCACTTTTGGAAGATGATGGATTTAGGTAGCACCATACATCTGATTCAGTGATGCCAGCTAACTGGTGATATTATTAGGACCTCCCTGGTGTAGTAGTACCCCAATGATTACCAATTGAAGGATTTCAAAACAACCAATACTGATTAATATTGTATCCCTCAAGAAAGACAGTCCACCTGCTTTCCAGTGGAAGTGATCAGTGTCAATACATTTTTGGTTTTCCCATCAACAACCCAATATAGGCTACCAGGGTACCCAGTGGTATTTGGCCTATTATTCATTCCTCAGAATGTATAGTGAAAAAATACATAAATCATTAACTTTATATACATAATATCTCCCAAAGGATTAAAAAACATTTCTAAATGTATTTGATCCAATTAATAGAGACATTTAAGGCCTTGGAAACTTACTTGACTATCTAAGATTCATACTCTAACAAGTTGAATTCCTAAATTCCTCTCAAAAGTGCTTCCTTTTTAAATATTATTTATCCTTCTAGAATGTGTTACAAAAATTTAATATTATTAGAACTAAATTATTAATCACAATGTCATAGGGCGTATTTCATATGATTTAAAAGAATTTATAATAAGATATAAATTGGTTTCTTCCTAGAAATTCCTTCATCCACTCAATTTCTTCTATTTTTTATACTTACTTCCATTAATGTAAGGGACCTCGGTTTTTCGTAAATTATATTAGTAAGGAAATTTATAATCATTCTCTATTTTTCTTTATTTCTTATTAAATATCAATTATCTTTTGTAATTATAGTTTCATGCTAGAACCTAATAATAATGGGATAGTTTTTCTATCATGGATATTGATAAATCTAAGGGACTAACACATACAATCCTCAAGAGATTGATGTGGTAGATGTAGGGGAACATTTTAGATCTACATATAAACATATTTACCCAATACCTTGTCTCATTTATGTTTTTTTAATATTTTTCAATTTTTATCAGTCATTTATTCATTAACAAACACTTAATCTGTTAGTAATTATTATTTTAAAACATGCTCACTCGATTAACTCTCTGTTATATCTTTTTTTATTCTTCCACTTATATTATTTTATTAAGTAAATTTTTCACTCCCAAACATTTTTTCATTTATTTTAACCCTTTATAGATATTTATTGACATTAACATTTTATGAATAGTTTATTAATAATTGTGTTTTCCAATTATTTTTTAATGTAAATTTACCCTTTCATTATTACCCTACATTAACCTATATTTTTCAACAATCGAGTTTTTAGTTTCATGATTTATATGTTTTAAAATTCATTCATAGCTTATTTGAGTTTCAAAATTATAGATATTTTTTTCAAGAAATATTCCTTTTAAATGGATTTTTATTCCCCCCACGGTGGTCCCAAATGGTATTCATTGGTTAGATATATATTTTTTTTATGGTAACAATTATAAAAATTATATTTCAGTAATTTCTCATTTTTTATAACTATTGGATAACTTATTTATTATATTTTTATTCATGGTAATATTATATCTATTAGCAATGAATAAAAATGACCCGTAATGATATTTCTGATTTTAAAAATTATAGAAGAAAGATAAATGCACTAAATATTAGATTATACGATAATGAAATAATAGAGTTACTTCATGTTAAAATAAAATGAAATTTATAAATATTTTTAATTAATGCTGGATGGTACACAAATTGTTATGAATATAAGGATAGTCATGTATAGGAAAGACATTGTGTGTCTCCCCATGAATCCTAATGAGTCAATAACTATAATTAGTACTAGATTTAATGATATTTTTAATGATTAAAAATATCTAGGTAACTCTCATTCTAATAAACTATGTTCAAAAAATTTATATAGGATTTAATGAGATGTATAAAACCATAAGTTAATGTGATCCCTGAAGGTAAAGAAATTATGAATATGTTGGTTGAGGGACATAATAGTTTTCTCATTACAAATGAGAATATCATGTTGAGACAAGTTAAAAATGAATCTATGGTGGTCAAATAACCTAAAAGAGAAATTTCTTTCGAAGAAAACAATGAAAACTCATTAGGGAGTTAATATAACATTCATAAATTCACTAAGATGATAAAAATTTAAAATAAAAATAATTCATCCACTTGAAGCTTAAAAATCATTATTTTGAATAATATTTTTTCGTTTGGAAAAAGATGGAAAATATCAAGAAATATTTTCTCATAAAAAACGTTAAAAGGAAATAATTGTTGTAATAAATATCTAAAGGTTAAATATTTTAGTACAAGTTAATTTAAAATTTTAACATATTAATTGAGGGAATATTTTCATAAGTTTATCATGACACATTGGGAGGAAGGATTTGACATTAGTTCTAACATCTCTTACTCTCATTCTCATTACCCATATTATTCTTCAACTTATTCTACTAATTTAAATTATAATGATACTATTGACACAAAAAAATGAATATGAAAATTATTTTAATGATATTAATTGAAAATTAAAAGATATTACAAAGATACTTAATCTTTTTGTCTCTAAAAAAAGTTCCAATTTTTAATGACAACTATATTTTAAAAAACAATAAATTGGAAACCTTTTAGTGAAAATTATTAATTTAAAATAAAATATATTAAAAATTATCCTTTATCTTTTACGCAAGGTGAAGAAAATATAAATAATTCTTTTTTATCCTAAAAACTGTTTAAAAATCATTATGGTTTTCATTTTTCTTGATGATTTAGTATCAAAAAATATCTAAAATAGAATCTTTTATAATGTTGATTTATCAAAATAAATTGTTTATTTATTGATATGAATGATAGTGCCCTTGTTTGTGGAAGCAATTTTAAAAAACATAAATAAGGTAGAAAAAAATAATTCATCTTCCTTATCATATATAAAATGGAATAAATTTTTATAAGAAAGTATGGATTCAAAAATAATTATTATCTATCTTATGTAGACCAAGTATATTGTAAACCAAATGATTCTTAAATAATTTAATGATAAATTGAAAAATACTAGAAGTTATATGGTATATACATATTAGGTTCCTGAGGAACCTATGGGGGGTCCTAAATTGAATCATCTCAATGATTTTAGAGGAGGACATGTCACTTTTGGAGACAATTCAAAATGAAAACATATCGGTATTGGAATAATTGATTTCTCTAACTCTAAAATAATTAGGGATGTTATTTTCATTAAATATTGGAGAAATGTTTTACTATTAATTAGTTAGTAATGTGATTTCTATTTAAAAATTAATTTTAAGAATTATTTTTATAATCTTTCGTATTTTAAAGGGATTTTTTTTTAACAAATCCCATTTTCAAAAAAGAATATCATATATTCGAGAAATATTGTTAGTAAAAATTTGAAATGATTAATTTCACAATAAAAGGATTCTTACATTTGGAATTAGTGCCTAGTTTATTCTAATATTCTTTATCATTTTAAGATAAACAATAACTAACTAGTATGATATTTACTAAAAATGTATTTTAAGGAAAACATAAATTGTGAACCTTTACAACATCGAAAGAAATGAAATTATTCCTTCAATCCTAAAATCATTATTTCTCATTTTTAATCACTATTACTTTTCACTGTTAACATGTTAGACTAACACAGGTTTCTAGTATTGGATATAGAATTAAAAAATTTTAATTATTGATTACTATACATGATTTACATTGTTTTTCTTAATATCTCATAATAATGTGGTTTATAATGTATATGTTAACTTTCAAAATAAATTAAAATTTAGAAAATAGTGATAATATATTCCCTTACATGTGACAATACTATAGATTTAAAAAAAATACATTTATTATTTTTGGTCTTCATGAGGTCATTATCTGTTAGATTTCTCACCCTAGAACAAACATTATTAGTACTTGATTACATGTTTTCATTAATAATATAGTCTTAATATCACTTCATGGTTGTTCCACTATATGAAATTTATATGTGGTAATGTCAAATGAATATACGGAACAGTAAATGTTCATAGTAGTTCCCATATATAATTATAACAACAAGGTTCCATTATATTATTCTTGAATATTTATTCCATAGTTGGATTATATTGTCTATCAAGGAATATAAAATTCATGAGATTTGGGATAGGAGGATAAAAATATGTACCACTACTCAAGTTGTTCTCCCTTGGTAATCTTTGTGATAGGAGGTTTTGAGAATGATCCTTTAAAAAAGAAATTCACATTTTTAGGCATCAATGGATGTTATTATCTACATATGTGACTTTTAATGCTTAATATATCTGATTATAATGAACGTATATCACGGTATAGGCACTCTGATGTATTGATTGAAGTAACGATGAAATATTAAAATGGAAATTTATGATTTGTTGGGAACATCACGAGTGAAATCGTAATAATGGATAAGGTGGTAAAGGATTTATCCCTTATTCCAAATTAATGAAGTTGATATCTCAAGCTCTTTCGTTGAAGTGGAACTACCTACATCAATCCATATCCTTGGTTTATGATAAGTGAGTTCATTTTCACAAATTCAAAGTAATATACATTGAGTATAAAGTTTGATGTAACTTATATGAATACTTCTTGAATTGAGATGTTGAGATAAAGAGATTATATTATGTGGTACAAATTCCTAAAAGGTGGGATATTGTTGTGATATATACTTCTTTATTTGTGGGATACTCGACATGTTACAAGTTTATAAACCTGAAATTTAGGTGTATTTACCTAATTCCACAATGAAATTGTCCTAGAGGGTCAAAAATTAAATATATATTCACTCATAGTTAAATTGAAGAAATTAGTTTAGTATGTTGGAAAAAAGAATAGTTATTCTTGTTCAATTAATCCCTAAGATTTAACCACGAGTTAATAAAAATAATACATTTATTACATAATAATATAAATTAATTTTTTAATGTTTTTTTTGATATAATAATTATTATTTTATATAATTGATAATATAGTAATATTTATTTTGTAAATAAATAGTCATTAGTTATAGATTAGTAAATATGGATGAGGGAAAGTAGACTAGTATTAATGGTCCAATTGGAAATGGTATAAATTATATTAAATTAAATTGTTGATGTGTTATTCATTTAAATTGATTAATAATAAATAATTATTATAATTATGGGTCGTTGTGTAAACTAATAATTTATTTGTATGAAAATGGAATGTCTATAATTTTCCAATCTATAACCTTGCATATTAAAAATCAAATTATATCACTTTGTATAATCAATGTTTTTCTACAATTAGTATAATGATTGAGGCTCTATCAAGCACTGTTAATAGATCTAGATATTTTGATTGAAATTTTCCATCATCATCACTCATTAAACTAAGAGAACATCACGATTTATTCCACTTTTGAAATGAATTATACTAAAATGAACACTGGATATTCCTCTAAATTGGGACCAGTCATTGTTTCTGATCCTTTCACCAGTGTGTGCATCCGTATATTGGAGGAAACATAGATATTTCCCCTCATCACCGCTTTCTGAAGGCGGGCAACATCCGTTTCTTATTCAGGTATGTATGCTCCTTGATTGAAGCAAGATGAAGGGATGTGAGTTCCTTCATTTCGTCGTTTCCTCCGTAGAACTAGTTGCCTTGTCTAGGAATCCCTAGTCCACTTAAGAAATTGTTCATGAAAATCTTCGTAGTGCCATGTCTTCATGGAATCCAGTTAGTTATGCTGCTTCTGTAAGGATATTCCAAGGGGTCTATTCAGGGTGGAAACCTTTGGTCTGGGGAGTAGTCACATTGGAAATCACTAGCATGTCAGTACATTGGAACACTGAGGTATCTGGGTTTCATTCCATTATGATAGCGCTTTTCGAGGGTGTGGAAGCCTAAGGTATCCCATGTCAAATGCGGGGAATTTTATTCCATAGGCATGTATCTGAGGTTTTCCTGAAGTCCCATGTCTAACACATGAAATTTTGTGTGTTTAATGTATAGTGGAGGTGGATCAGACTGATCAGAACACTGATGGAAGGGGATCATATTTGTGAATCCCCTAGGGGGACACCTGAGTGGGTTTCTAGATGAATGGATCAGGACTTCCAAAGAAGGCTTATCTGGGTATATTTGGAGGGGACCCGGGGGAAGGGGAACCTCCAGATCAGGGCATGACATTCCCAGAACACATAGGCTCAAGGGAGAGACCACTTCACGACATGGATGATAGGATTGAACTTCAGGGAGGCTTCCTACGTATCCATATGGTGGGGAATCGAAGTTCACATAGTTCCCGATGAGGACATAGAATCTAGGGTATGCATAGGACAACGACCCGGTGATATATGGGGGCTTATGTGTGGTTAACAGCCCGAGTTGTTCTGATGATTGAGGGGGAAAACCAGATAAGCAGGCCCCAAAAAAAGGGACTACGACTGCTTACCAATGATTGCACACTATAATAGATTACCGCAGATTGAGGTTACAACAGCTTAGCACTGGTTTTGGTTCATAATGGCTTACCGCCGGTCGGAGTTCCAAAGACATAATGTTTTTTGGGGGCCACAGCGGCTTTCCATCGATTGGGGTACAACATCTTGCCACTATATGGGGTACAATGAAATTATATCAATTGGGGAAGAAAGGCATACCGTCATATGGGTTTCAATGTATTGCCGTCGATTGGAGAAAAATGGCTTACTGCTAGATGGGGTAAAACATCTTACAATATATTTTGGAACAACGACTTACCTTCGATTGGGGTACAATAGGTTACTATTGATTTGGGAACCCACCAGCTTTCCGTCGATTGGGGTTGGACCATAGAGAGTCTTCCTACGTACCTTGTCTAAGAGACAAGGATCAAATCCCGGGTAGTACGAATGGGTATAGTTTAACATATTGCGAGAAGAAAAGGGGCGTACAATTTAACATCATGAAGGACGAGGATGGATCGACGTGAAGTGGTCGGGGCCAATGGGTGTTGGGATTTAACCTCATTGAGGCTTCCTACAAACCGTGCCTTGTCAAGGATCAATGTCCACATAGTTCAGAATGGTGGATACAGTTTAACATCATTCCAGACCAAGGTGAACTGACATGAAGAGGTCCGGACAAGTAGGTGTTGTTATTGAACCTATGGGAGGCTTTCAACATACCTTACCATGACAAGGATCAATGCCCACGTTTTTCGGTATGGTTTGGGTCTTACACAGTAAAGCACCTAGAAAGGATGTCAGGGCCAATTCTTACTCTAAGCCCACTTGTGTCATGCTTGGTGTGAGAAACAAGAGGCAGCAAAGACCTGATGATCACATCATGAAAGGTGAATCTATGGGAAGGGGATTGGGGAATACACATGGTTAGTGTCCCAAAGAAGAAACAGGGGCTTACGCGTGGTTAAAAACTCATGGATATGGGGATTGGGACTTACTCTATGATGAATGCCTAATGGAGACAAATCCCAAAGGGAGAGGGATGGGATAATGAAGGTATATGTGACCCTCTCACCTATATTCAATGGCAAAGATGAAGAGAAGAGGATTAGAGATGCTACCTATAGCAAAAAAGGATAGGGTTATACACCAAGATGGTGGCCCTTACCTGTGAACGGGTGGAGCTTCAAAAAAGAGGATCTCATTCCATGTGATGAAGAACTAACTCTTTTGGAGATGAACGGGTGTAGATAATGTCTGATACAGGGCACCCCACATATGATTCATGGGGAGAGTCCATGGTTTCACTTCGTTTTTTGGGGATGAAGGTGCTTGGTAGTTTAATGTCCTGCAGCTTGGACGAGGTGGGTTTACACTGCACCCCTAGGACGTACACGACTTGAATGAATTAACCCATACTGAAGGGAAGGCACCGGTAATTCCATAGTGAGGGTTTTTTTGGTGGGATCCACTAGGGGTCACATGTTAGTGTGGATATGCAATGAAGATGTAGCCATTAGCGTGACTATGCGAAAAAGCATAAGATAAGAAACACAATGTAATGCACCGCCAAAGGGACCTTGAAATCACTTCATACAAACCTAGAGGGAGTTATGGAAAAGGGGTGTGTAAAGCATTCCATCTCACAAAAAGGTGCTTTGCGAAGAGGATGAGATTCAAAAATATTATGGGTTTAGCAAAGAGGATTTCCCTCACGAAGAGGAACAATTTCCCATAGAGAATGTGAGTTGTGAAGTAAATGGCCCTTGAGAAGAGGGTGATATTTCTGAAAGGTCAAGGATACGTGAAGAGGCAGGTCTTTGCGAAATGCCAGGGATTCGCAAAGAGCCACCCTAAAGGGAGTAGTGATTCGCCTTAGCAAATACCTCTTTGTTTTGGGAAGATTTCATGAATGCTCTACTTTTTGTGAAACCGTGAGAGAATTTCGTGAAGGCTCTACACTTAGTGAAAACACAAGAACCCTAAAGGGGCCCATTCCTCTTCGAAGGGCATAGGCCTTCGAGATTGGAATCTCCACCATAGGATGAGGCTTAAAATTCCACAAAGGGTGGAATTTCATGATGGGAAAGTACCTATGACAATCCATTTGATGGTTTCACAATTTTCTCTAAGAAACAGGAGCAGGGAAGATGAAAGATCAGAGTAACAAGGTTTTGGAAGAGGGGAACCTTCTATTTATAGGACACCATAGTCCAAGAGGCATATAACTTGCCGAAGAGGTGAGTGATTCCATAGAGTGGTGTTGTTTCATCGACCCACATTGGTCCCACAGAGGGGTGTGATGCGATTAAGAGTTTCATCGATGCTACAGCTTCAGAGTGCGATGTTGAGGGGACATGATTCCAGGGAGGGGCCATGGTTGGCATCATACACCTAAAAATCATGGACATCGCATAGCCTCTCATAGAGGGGCCCACATTAAAATGTTCCCGCCATGCGTAATGCTTCTAACAGGTCCATTTTTAGAGCGATAGGGGGTTCATTTTTGACATGTTCCAGAGGCATCTTCCTCTAATTTGATCGTCTAATCTATGGAATGGGTCAAATGATTTCAGCACCAAAAAATCCCCCCCTGAAATTGGAGCTAAGGGAAGTAGAGGGCTGAAATCTAAGGGCATGATGAGGAGGAAAAGAGGGTGATTGAAGACACAGTGGAGCAAGATGTTGGTGGTGAAGCTAGTTCACCAAGGGTGATGCCTTACCCTTTTCATGAAGATTTATTTGCGAGGTGGGTGTAGTTCAGGGGGAGAAGGGTTTTTCAATGTTCCTGGGGATGCTGCGCTATGATGTCCAGGGGTGTCGTGAAGGGTGTGGGACTCTATGAAAAGTCGGTTCCTTCGGCACCTATATATAGGGGCTCAGAGGTGTTTTTTACAATCCTAGATCATTACGAACAACAATGCTCATGCTCACTTAATGAATGATCCTCCTAAAAAATGTCGTAGTGATCCAGAGGCTTTAGTCTGGTGCTCCGTCAAATTTTTTTAATGATCCAAAGAATCAAGATCCACTACTTTTGTTGCAATTTATTCCAAAACCAATAGTTATTTTTGGCTCAAAGGGGACATGTGATTAGCTCCGCAAAGCGGGTTTGCAAAGCATCATCGCAACACTTTTTTGCAAGGTAGTTTTGTGAATTGTCTTACTCAGCTCTCATGCCTCAACCCGAATTTTTTCAAAGTCCTTGGAAAAAATGGTTGCTCATGAGGCTTTCGGAGAGGTTTATGCTGATATTGCTCCAAGGGAGTCCATGGCCAAAACCTAAAAAATAGGCATGTACATTTTAAGAACTTTTTATCAAAAAATTTTGACAGAGTGGCTGATAGAGGTGCATAGAGAATATCCTCTATGGAAGCGACTGGAATTGTATGGTTTAGGATTCTAGGAAGAAGTCTTCATTCCAAAAACCAGTAAATATGAGACATATAATTGGTTAAGGGGTACCCTCGAGAAATATCAGGGGCATAGGACTGCAGATGGGCACATTAGGAAACACCATGCACATGTCACAACACATTGTTTGTATAATTATATCAAAAATATCGATGGAAAGGCACTTGTGCCGAAGGTATCCCTACCCCTATATAATATGATAATCATGGTTGGGCTATGATATCCAGAAAAGGGGAGGATCACAAGCTTGGACTTACGGTAGGGTGGAAACATCACAGACGACTGGGCCCTGACTCACTGGGCATGCACATTCTATGAAGAGTTTGAGAATGTTTTGAAGCAAAATGGATTATATGAGGTGGAATGGGCCTCACATTTTAGCATCTCCCAACTAAAGTAATTCATACTGGATTCTCCAAGATTGTGGTCGACAGATACCAACACTTTTCAAAGGCATCATGGACAGGTTGGCATCAGCCTCTATGACATCCATAAAATTTATAGCACGCCAATCCTGGGGGTGTATGAAGACTTCCTCCCATGAATGCTTGGGGAGATGAAGTGAAAATGTTGTATTTGGAGAGGGCTTTGCTATGGATTATTCTAGGCACAAATGAAGAAAAATAGAATATCTTAGACATCCACTTCAAGCAGTGGTTAGTTTACTTCATGAATATACCCTTAGAGGAGGGAACATTACTAGTGAAGCCCCCTATTTTCCCACGATGAGATCAATGGGGTAAGGAGGGTTTGTAATGAAAAATCCTGGATGATAACCAGCAGAAGCTATTGAGATACAGTATCACGACTGAGAAATGAATGATAGTCAAGCTTGTTGGGTTTATCGTAGAAATTATTTTTTGATGGATATTACTGGATAGAGATTCCCACCTAGGGGTGAGACCAAGCACATTTATCATGAAAGATCATCCGGCCAGTGGGGCCCAAATAAATTTTGGAATACTGATGCTGGAAATGTTGGACCATTTGCTCGGGCACATTAGTGAGGGGAAAAGGGTGCTGCAGTTGTGTGGTTCATTCCACTTTCTGTACATCTGGGTCGTGGCGCACATGGGTGGTTATGAATACCTTAACCCCATTTCACCACTAGGGATACTTTCTTTCACATCCATTTTGAACATTTTTTGGAGTTCCCCATTGAAGTTGGATAATATGACCATGCTGAGTATGATGGGGTGAGTAGAGAAGTTCTTCTATTATCCATTCTCCTTGCCAACCTGGTCATATTCTGATGACGGAACATATACGATTGTGAAACTTTTGTATCTTCTATCCATTTGTGGTGGTGTGCTGGTGGCTTTATTAAATTGTGACACATATGTGATCAATACACTCTGAACTAGTTCACTTGACAATTCAGCTGTCTGCAGAGGCAGATTCCTCAGGTGTACAAGAACTTTCTCCTTGACAATCACTCGTGCGTGATGTGACGACTCATACTGATGTTCACAAGAGAGTATGGGACGATGGTGAATGATCTTCCCCCAACTAATGCTAAATTTTGATTCATAAACATGTATTCATAGAGTTGGGAGGCTACCTACCTTGGTGAATTGCTGAGGCAAGTGTCCATTCGAGCCAGCAAGGTGGTTCCAACACCACGACGCCAGACAGTGGCTATAGGGGGTGTCATGAAGTTAATACAGACATTATCTAGGCCGAAGGGGTTATAACAGTAGGTGAGATAGGCCATGAACCAATAAATACCCAGCTAGTGCTGACCAGTCATAAAGAGGGTGATGGGGAAGTTCCAGGCCTAGTGGATCCACCATGGAGGTCCTAGGAGGGAGGCGAATCATCACGAGGCTTCCACACGGTCCCCCCTCAAGATCTCGGGAATAAACTACATCTAGTATCGATCCCCCCCAGAATCCATCTTCCCAAAGGCATGGAATGACTAGGAAAAGAGAAACAAATACCTCATCATCAATGGTTTATAGAAGAACCTGAACATACACTGGATGTTTATTGTAGAGCACGTCTTTGCGAAAGGTCCCTTTAATGCTACCCCTGCCAAGGGAAGAAAATTTGTAATGGATCTGGAAGAGGAATTATGTTCCCATGAAGATATGCAGACAATATCGCATGGAGAAGGGGTTCTGCTATAGATGACTACTCCAGCAGAACCAATGATAGCTCAACTGGACAAGTGTTTCCCCTTGGCAGGCCACACAGATGATTAATGGTGGGAAGAAGTTATCTTTGTAGACTCCCATCAAGCAACTGAGTGGACTTCTAGGGGAGCCTCTCTTGAAGAAGGAGAGATACCAGCCTTAAGGGGAAATCTCCTAGGGAAAATTCAGCACAAAATTGGAAGTAGGATTTTTCTCCCTTTCAGCACATTAATTTTATCCATACTATATCTTAATTTCTCCACTAACACATACCTGTGTAAGATAACCCTCAGTCATACACTCTCGCCAATGTGGTCGAAGGTGTGGCAGCCATAGATTACACAACAATGGGGCCCACAGTCAATGAGATCATGGTGGTAGAGCCCAATGATGCGGGGGAAGCAGGGGAGTCCTTTTCAAAATCATCAAGGCCCAATTGTATCTGTGGGACCTCCCCCCAACCTCCTAGCTATGGTAGACCCGAGGCGGAACCAGGAGGTAGACTAGAGTAAGCCTCCTAATCTAGAGTTGTACCCATTATCCTTTTGGTCAAACTAGCTAACATGAACTTTTCATACACAGTTCAAGGATGGTGTGTATTCTACCAATATAAATGGATCAGATACCTGATGCTCCACTCCAAATCAAGGTGTCGCTCCCTATCGTGTTGAGTTCCCTAGATGACCATGCCTTAGTTCCCTATGAATATCCAATGGGGGTGATATTTCTAGTGGGGAAGGGTTCAATATTAACCAGGTGGATGTCGTTAAAGTGAAACCCAGTGATGAAGACCTACTTGAGAAAGACCCTGCTGCTATATGAACCTACCAACCAACATGATTGGGAAAAAATGATTCCGACAAAGAGGACAACGAGTCTGTTTGTCGATGATCATAGAAGCTGATCAAGATATTTATCAAGGATACCTCACAAGCACAATGGATTGATCATATGTGGAGGCTTCATACCTAGCTACGTGAACTATGCATTGGAGGAGTAAATTTCCAACACCCGAATGTGCTTATTCGTGACTAATTTTCTAAGAGGGTACAGAGAAGATGCACTCAGTCTCTATATTGGGTGGAAGGGGAGAAGGGTCATCAACATTCGAATGCTCTAGGAGGTTGAACATGAGATCCAGCATTTCAAGGTGCAGAAGAATGAGCAGTCCACTTTCCTCAAGGTGCAATCATGGCCCATATCACGCCTGAAGGCCCAGCTAGGAGAGGTCAAACAAAAAATGAGGAGAGCATCGGATGAGATTGTCTTTAATCGAGCCGATGAGGATCGAGCTCAAATTAAGGCTGATAAACTGTGCTCTCTTTCTATTGAGGAGAAGAATTATCTGAGCAGGCTACAGCAGGCTCTGGATGCCTCTAATTAGTGGGTGCCGGAGCTGAAACGCACTGTTGAATAGGTCAACCCATCTATGGGAAGGGCCAATCGTTGGGCGATATGATTGGTATGTTCTTTATAAACACTCCTTCATGTTTTGCATAAAAAATTTGAATGCGTACATAAATTCCACTTCCCTTTTTAATTATTTCATCTCCATCACATCCATGAAACATCCAGTGATCAAACCCTAACCTCTTGTGGCTCATCCCCAATTCATGAATCAATTCATGGTTGTATCTCTATTTCATTTGAATGTGGGAGTGCCATCAATTCTTTGGGAATCTTGGATATAAATGGCCAATTTGGGCTTCTAATGTGAGAAAAAATGAGGACTGAGTGAAGAATGATATTCATAGAACAGTCAAATTTCCCTTTTTCCAATGTTCCCTTGTGCACAAGCAGGGTAATCCTAAGGAAATTAGAATCAGTCTGAACATTGGCGGGGGGGTGGAAATTATAAATTATGACACCCAATATTAAGAACACTGGTGGGGTGGGGTAAAAATGGAGGATAACTTTTGACCATTTTTGAAACATAGTATCCCAATTGTGTTATTCTAAAATGGGGACGAAAATTGGTGGCCGACCGTTGACCAAGTTTGAAATATGGGGCCTAAATCCAGATTCCATCCATTATTATTCTGGATCATTGGCCTAGAACAGTAGGCGAGCTATATGAAAATAATCCATATTATTAGGGGGTTCTTTTAAACGTCAAATTGGATAACTGTCCGAATAATGATCACACAAAGTGTGGATGGTGGAGTGATGGGATGTTCGAATGGAGTCCAGCACTATTGAAATTACGCCACTATGGTGAACCACATTAGGTGGATGCATCGGTCTGATTAGGGATCAAACACACATCTGAACATGGCCTCTTTCATAAGGACCTGAAGTGCCCCTAGGGCTAGGTCATGTGGTGAAAGGCCATGATGCCACTGCGTGTCATCACACCAAATGTAGTTCTTATGCAAGGTGTGCCCAGGGACAAAGTCTATTAGGGGAAATACTCTCTATCAAGGGAGCTGATGCATCCCATAATCATCAAATCCATCTGGAACTTGTTCAAGGTAGAAATATAATTTAAATTCATTTGTTCGAGACATGGTCACCAAAAATGGAAGTACATGGTGTAGTACATATCTTGATGTGAATGAGGATCATAAGATTCCACACCACACCATGTATCCTCTAATGAAGTATTTTTTGGTCAAGAGACCAAATGTGAAAGTTAAGCTAGGCCTAGGGAAAAGTCCTAGGGCGTTCCTACATATCCCATTTAGATGGGAATCAAGCCGTACATAGTTCTAGGAATATAGTTTAACATTATGTGGGATGAAAGGAATTCGTTACATAGTTGCTCTAGTACACGCCCGACCAAAGATACTATTCCCACATGCATTGTTCTCAATGTGGGAAACAAGGAGTGGCGATGTGGTTTCCCTGGTATAGGGAGGCCGACATTAGGGGCGGTGGAATGCTCAACAAATGACATCCCAATATTATTTACCTTTTTTCTTAACACACATTGATATAGGATGGTGTAAACCTGAGTTCGATGGAATTCCACTTGAACATAACGAAGTTGAATGATGTGAGTTATATTGCCTGATATCTGGATCAATATGATGGTGGTGTGACAATAGAGGATAAATACTAACCATGTTCGAAACATAATATCCTTATTTTGTTAGCCAGGAATAGGGAAACAAATGAGAGGTGACCATATACCATGTTCGAAACACATGACATGTGGCTAATGTTGTCTACGGTCATTAGGGGCGTTGCCCCAAGACGATAGGTGAGCCAATCTGGCATGAGACCAGGTCGTATAGGGGGAACCTATAGACATTGAAGAGGGTGGGGATCCAAATAATGGTCTCATATATATTGGCAATGAAACGAGAGAACGTAAAGGTGAATATTCTACAATTTTGGTTCCTTTCCATAATGGATTCAAGTACGTCAATCAGATGTGTCAAATAGAGGGAGTTGAATCCCTTTCCAAGGACAAGGGTCCTAGGGCTGCACGCTCCAAACATATGGTCAAAGAGTGTACAATTAAAAGGGGGCCTAATTTAGTGATGTGCTCGCGGAGTGACTAAGTAGTTGAACCTGATGCATTTTTTACATAGGGATTGTAACACCCCAAAATTTTATATTACGCTAGTTCTTCAAAGTAATTCAATAACTTACACTACACGCAACATCGAGTTCAAACACACCATGACTTACAAAACTATTCGTTCAAAAGCGATTATGAATAGTATTAACAGAAAATTGATCTGTATATACACCTTATAATTTTAGAATCCATATTATTTGTTTCTTAGACATAATTTAAGGAAAAACTCATTTGTTTCCGATAAAAGGAGTTTTTTTAAATGAAATTTTACCACCTTTTAATGGAGACCCCTATTTAAATCCAATATTTTAATCTTTTATTTATTCAATTTGACAAAATAAACTTCTTCTTTGGGATCGGGACATAAGAATTTAGTTTAAATAAATTTTTGGTGTTTTTTCTGAAAACTTTCTTATTTCGGTGAATAGTGAAAAATAATATATTTTAACTAAAAAAAAGTTTTTTAATAAAATTAATTTATAGTGTTAAACTATACATAAGAATGGTTTGGATGTATAATTAGATTATATATTTACCATTTAATCCAATGTTGGTCATTTGAGGTAATTTCACATTTATATTGGACATAAACAAATGTCAATCTTTTGGTAGTTATGATTTCATAAAAATAAACTTTTTGGTTTTGACAATGGGAATTAATTTTAAACTAATAAATTAAATTTATATGTTTTGAATTTGGTAAAATAGACTTTATTTTTGAATTCTGAATATCGAAATTAGCTTTGGGTGAATTTTTGGTATGTTTCTGAAAACATTTAATTTTTGAGGAATAGTGAAAAACACCAAGTTATATTTAAATCCGAATTTTTATTTAAATATTTATTAATTTTATTTAAATTTATTGTAGGTAAAAATAGATATGTAATACCTATATAAGTTAAATGTAATTCCTTGGAGTCTGTTTATAATAATTTTAGATATATAAAATATTGAACTTTTCACCGTCTTTTACCCAACTCCTAGGAGAATTTGCAAATTCATATAAAACTTATTTTTACCACTTCTGTGAATGAGATTTAAAAAATCTAGGAGACATTTTTAATTTCAAGGAGTAAAATGTTGGTCAATGAGATAAAAATAATTTTTGGTGAATAGTAACTTCTTACTTTTGTTTACCTCGGTTAAAAGTAAATAGGTAATTAAGGGTAAAAAATGATATTATTATTACCTTAACACATGCCCTAATTCTATTGGATAAGTATAATTTGACAAAAAAAACCTTATAAATAAAATTTTAACCTCTTTGGTCCACCTGGACTATATTATTTTTTATTTCTTTATTCAAAGAAGAGTTAAAAGAGTTAAAATCAATGCTTAATAACTCAAACATTTTTAATATAGGGTTACACATAATATAAATTCAACTATAAATATTCATTAAAAATTTAAATGTATTTCTTACATAATGGTATTTTATTTATATTTTTTAGACATTAAATAATTTAATTTATTAATGACACAATGATAATGTAATAACTACCTAATTAATGAAATATTAAACTAATTGATACTATAAATATCCAAATAAATGCAATTTGAGACTTTTTATGAATTACAATAATTATATAGGTTAATATGATCTAATTGGGTTGGTTATATGAATTTTTTTCGATGTAATAATGCTGTTATTAATTTAGAAAAAAAATACCAAATAGTGTCAAAATTGACATAAAATAGTTTTTTAAAAAAAATAATATTATAAATTGATATTATATTCCCAAAAATCTAAGGTTCGGCCAAAAGACCTATATAATGATAGGTTTATCATTAATAAACCACTATGGGTTAACTTTAAATTATATAGTATGTTTATTAGCCATATAATATAAAACTATAAAGAGACATGGTAAATGCCAAACTATTTAACTAAGAGTTAAATCTAAATGATAGTGTTAATATAGTAACCCAAACCTGTCTAAAACCTATTGGTTGAGTGGTTTTTTACCCATCCCTACCTTATACATTAAATAACCAACATTCGAGCCATTATAAACCGAAAATTAGTTTATTTTAAAATAATGTTCCTAGCTTTTCCTAAGGTTCCCCTCACCCCTCTTATAAAAGGGCACTCCCCCTTCCCACAAATTCACACATTCAAAGCCTTTTTACTCGGCCAAAACATGACCAAATACCGTATCAACTGTCCTACCTTTATCCTAGAGGACCTCCTTCAGTCATAAATCCATCCTATGGTTCCCTTTTGATCAAATCAAAAGTAAGAACCCAAAGAAGAGGTAAATATCTCACCACCTGTTTCAAGTTTCTTTCATCTTCCACTTCCTCTTTCTTTGTTGTTTCCATTAAAAAATAATAACTCTAGTATCTTATATATACTGTGATGTTATTATGATTATGGTACATCCATATTCATTATTCTATCTATCCTTTGAATGACATGTCACCATATGTGCGTATGTAGAGCTTACCATCTCCACGTCGTGGTGTAATTGTTATTCAATAAATTATTACTTGGATGGGTATAATAATGATGTGTAATTGATGTAAATAGTAAATATAACATGATTATGATTATGAATATATGATATGTCATCCAATTATATATTATTTAATTATCAAAAGAATGATATTGTCACTCGTGCGTACATACGGATTATCATCTCCTCGAACGTCATCAGATTTATTCACCATCGTATCCATTCAAGAATAAATTTCATTTTCTGATTAAAAATAATTTTTAGAGACATGATATAATTATCTATATTAATAAGATACATCCCATCCATAACAAATATTACTCACATAACAAATAATATAAAGGAAAATGAATCTGTTAACACCTGAAATGACGATAATACTAAGATATTATTAACAATGCAATGTTAAAAGATCATATATGATATAATACTAATATATATGATTCTTTTATAATTTAATAACAATTATTTCACTATTATACATGAGTTTAACCTACCCTTGACCAAGGAAAAAGTTCAAAGTAAGGGGTTTATTATTTCACTTTTAATTCCGTAAGATTTCCATTGTTCACCAATTATTTGTTGCATGTGGTGTGTGTAATGTCCATGATTATATTCATTGTGTAATATACTTTAATTGATGGATATTTTCATAATCATTTTATTATCCTTCTTTCATTGATGTATGCTTCGTATGTTACCAAATCGATAAGGGAATTTGAAATTTCAATTTCCACTCATTCGTCTTTATGCATACTTCATTAATTATTTTACTCCTAGATTTTGTGTGGAATCACTATTAATTTTCTTATTTCATAATTTACACTCCCATTTATGTAGATATACTTTTTATACACATAATCACTCCATTGATAAATTCTTAAGTCATCGATATGAACTTGATAAGAGTAATTTTTACTCAATCTTCATTAATTGAGTTAAACATCCAATTCATTGGTATTATTTTTACAAGAAAATGTGGGAATGTCGTATGATTGATTTACAATGAATATCCAATAATATTTAGTGTATTAATATTTTTTCACACATAATTATATCATTGATTTATCCTTAACCTAAGTATACAGTCTTCATAAAATATTTCATCTCAATTTACATTCCATTAAGACTTCATTGTTGTCATACACCAATTCTCTTGTATATGGTGTATGTAATGTACTTTGACATAGTATATCATGAATAACTTTATTATCATTATATTATAATGTTTTCATTAACTCAATTATTTGTATTCAAGTGTCTCTATTTTGGTTAGGAACTCTAACTAAAATATTATTTTAAATGTTTTAAAGATTTATTAGTCAAAATATTTCTTATTAATATCCATGTTTTAAAAATGATTTTAAGGTTTTATTAATATGGAAATTATAATTTTAAAATTAAAATTCCTTTTAAAACATTCAAAGTGGTATGAGACACTTTGATTCAAAAATCTATTTTAAATGGCGTCTTGACAACTAGTGTGACTTTTAAATGTTTTCAAGAAAAAGGGGGATATTTATCTCAAATAGTTTTGATGATTATTTTAATCTATCTCAATATACTTCATTATTCTAAATTGAGGTTAATATGTTACAATAAAATCTTCCATATTGTATTGAATGTGTTATGTTTGACTGTGGATATTCTATTTTTATATCATTCATGGTTTGTGGATAAAGTATTGCCATTTAGTATGCTGGTTTTAATATGAATGTTTATGTTATGTTTCAAACATATCATGTGATGAATGCATTGGACATAGTAAGTGATGGGTAGAGCCTTCTATAGCTCCTTGATGCATCGGTAGGTCTCATGAGACAAACTAGTGTCTTGGAACAAGGATTTGAAAAAATCTTATTTGTAGTCTTAGATAAGGCCTTGACTACTTGGTTATGAATGTCTGGAATTATGAAATCCATAATTATGAGAGTGAATATTAATATTGATTGTTATTATTCGACTAGTAGAATATCTATGTGAATATGTAAATGGAATTATTTGATTTTATCTTTTCCATATTATAATGAAGTTCAAGTTTAAAAGGCTTTTGTTTTAGTCTTATACACTTCCTTAAATTTTTATGTTTATTTATGATATTTTCCGCAATAATGTTATCCTTACTGAGAATCTGAGCTCAGCCCTTTATATGTTTTATTTTTTCCAGGATAAAAAAAAGTATATTATGACCGACATGCAAGGATAGTCTATGGGGTCTCAGTGTTGTCTATGGAAAAAATGTTTTGTAGTTTTTGATTTTATGATGTAATGTAAACCTCATGAATGTATCTAGTACTTCCAAGGCTACTAAACTAATCAGTCTTTCGAGACCTGATATTTTATGATCATTCCTATGATACGTAATAATATAATGACTCTGGGCTTTTGTGGTGGGAGCGTTACAGTTGGTATCAGATGAAGTTTAGTTCAAACCTTGGAAACTATATTTAGATAAACTCTGATTAAAGCACATAGCCCTGAGATAGACATTGATGATTAGTATAGAGGAACATCCTAAAATTTTGGTATTGTAGTGATTTTGTGAGTTTTCCACGAAATACATCTATGTATGGATACAACCATGTAGAGGCGGCTTTGGAAAAGATGTACGTAGGGTTAAAACCTGAAAACACTGCTTTGAGCTAGACTCGAACAAGAAGTAGTGCACGACAACGGGCCTTGATGCACTCTTGGTTACGACGCTCCTAGGAAATATGCTTAGGAAAATTAACATTTTCTTTAAAAATCGATTGGAAGTATATTAATATAAGATGAGAATAAATAACCTTGGTTATTCCTTGTTTGTTTCAAATTGAAAATAAGGTGTCCTGATATTCTATAAATTATTTTATGACTGCTGTTAATCACACAATTATTTCTAGTTTTAGTCAGTTGCAGGATTCCAGAAAAGTCATAGTAACTTTTAAAATGATGTACAAGGTGGGAACATTGGTGGAAATGAGCAAAAAAATGGAACTTTGATTAGCGTAAAAGATATCGTATTGATGCCAAATCAGTTTTCAAAAAATATGATCAACAACATATATATTAACCAACTCTCAGACTCAAAAAATATGAAAAAGTTGATGAATGATAAGAGATCCAGTACTGGAGACCATGGAGAAAAGAATCCCCAGTTTCCATCATACAGGAAATGTGTAAGGAGACACCCAAGAAAGTTTCTCAATAGATCAAATAAATCCTTTATGTGTGGGAAAGAAGGAAATAAAGTGAAAAATTGATGAGGAAAAATGAAGAGTACTATGGAAGAAAATAAAAATGGTCCCAAGAATCCATTTACAATCATTTTTCGTAAATATAGGGGACCTATCCATTACCAGAGTGAATGCCCTATTCTATAGGATATTTTCTTGGTCAAAAAATAAGCTACATGGAAATAAATGGTTGGAGAAATGTTTAAAAGTATTAGTGCTCCTTGTTGATGGGATTACTTAGGAATAATTCTCTCTTGTATTGGTAACCCTACAGTTCGTCATGTGAAAATGATATTTAAGGAAGAATTATCTTTTCTCTTGCCGATATATTTATAAATAACCATTTGGTTTTATATGATCATTGGGTTTGAGGAAATTACAAGTTATTATATTTTGGGATGAAAATGGAAGGTATGAGAAAACATTTGTGGTTAAATTATGTTATGGTTATTTTGAGGAATGTATCTCATTTTGGTAATGTTTTGAAATATTGTTTTTGGAAAAGGACAACACGCAGACTGTGTGACAACCCATCACATCTGACAAAGTTGTGGGAATCGAACCCACAACCAGAGTGCGATTAGGATTTATCACCTACCACTGGACTACGTAAATTCATTGATTAGTGTGAGTAATTATTTGTAGTTAAATGATTTTATTGATCAATAATACGTTGATTTGGGATCTTATGTCTTATCAAATGAACACCCTTAGTATAGAAAAATTATTTGGGGATTAAGTGAAAATTGTTAATTTGGAAGGAGTTCTCTTTATTGGGAACACTATATTCCAAGGAAAATAGAATACTATTGTATTTCATTTGAAGAGTAATGGTGGATTTTTATCTAGGTATTTTTTTGTGGATTTATAGTGATTTGGGTTATTTATGGAAATGATTAACCTATAATAGAGAATATTTGATTAGGTTAATTACTTTTAAGTATGTGACATTAAGAGTAGTTGATTTCATGTGGAGATACAATTTAACGTGGGGGGATACATAACCAAATTCATCTAAGTTTTGGGTTTCAATATTAATTTGGATTATATTGAATGATTTTAAGGACAATTTTTTATTGAATGGTATTTATTTATCTTTGGGGTATTGTTGGATTAATTTTGGAATTTAATATTAGTGTTTCTTTCTTGAAAAGAATATCCTTTTGGGGGATCATCAGATCATGTACTAACCATTTTGGTTTTGATTAATCTCTAATGTCAAGGTAAATATACAGTTTATCCTTTGTAGATCATGTTATTCTCTGGATGTTTATTCTAGCTCTTCCGGTGTGACAAAATCTTCTTGAATACTCATCATTTCAAAAAAGATTTAGTGGTATAAATTTATTAACGAATGAAACTCTACTTAAAAAGTAGGTATATCTCTTTATGTTCTTAGTCAATCTCATAAATAAAATCCTCATCTTTATGAAATGTAACTTAAAATAAAAAAAATGTTGTCCGTTTACTTTTCCTACTGGGAAACTAAGGACTGTTTGTCCCATCACAATTTGGTGGTTTTCTTGTTGTTAAATTTCTCCTAATAATGTTTTCTATCCCTCTCAATCAGAACATGAATCTTAGTTTATCTTCCATATCCATGTTTTCCAACATGGAATCCTAGTATGGGTTATCTTGGGTGACCTTTGAACTTCTCTTTCTTTCTTTTAATGTTATAGTTTTATTGACTCTTTTCCGGTGTGGGAATATCCAATATATTCCCAAGACCAATTTTAAAAATTTCAAGGACGCAATTTATTGATGGAGGGAAGAATGTAAAACCACAAGATTTCATAGTATATTAGTTCTTCAAAGTAATTCAATAACTTACAGTACACACAACATCAAGTTCAAGTGCACCACGACTTACCAAACTATCTGTTAAAAAGTGGTTATTAATATTATTAGTATAATTATGAACATTATATAACACTTATAATCTTAGAATCCATATTATGAGTTTCTTAGTATAATGTAAGGATAAACTCAGTTTTTTTTTCAGATAAAAGAAGTATTTTAAAAAAATGAAATTTTACCACCTTTAAATGGTGAACCCTTTTTAAATCCAGTATTTGAAACTTTTATTTATTCAATTTGAAAAAATAAACTTTTTCTTTGTGATCAGAACATAAGAATTTAGTTTCGATAAATTTTCTGTTTTTTTCTGATAACTTTCATATTTGGGTGAATAGTGAAATAATATATTTTAACTGAAAACAAATGTTTTAATCAAATTAATTTGTAGTGTTCAACTATTCATATGAATGTTTTGGATGTATAATTTGATTATATTTTTACCATTTAACCCAATTTTGGTCATTGGAAGTAATTTCCCATTGAAATTGGACATAATCAAATGTCAATATTTTTGTAGTTATTATTTCATAAAAATACGCTTTTTGGTTTTGACAACGGGAATTCATTTTAACCTAATAAATATAATTTCTATGTTTTAAATTAGGTAAAATATACTTCATTTTTGAATTCAGAAAATCAAAATTAGCTTAGGGTGAATTTTTGGTATGTTTATGAAAACTTTTAATTTTTGATGAATAGTAAAAAACACTAAGTTATAGTTTAAAACCGAATTTTTATTTAAAAAATTATTTATTTTATTTAAATTTATTTCATGTTTAAATAGATACATAATACATATATAGTATCAATGTAATTCGTTGGAGTCGGTTTATAATAATTTAAGATATATAAAAATTTTATTGAACTTTTAACCGTCTTTTACCCACCTCCTAGGAGAAATTATAAATTTACATAAAACATAATTTTACCGCTTCTATAAATGGAATTTCAAAAATATGAGAGACACGGTTAATATAAAGGATTAAAGTATGGTTCAATAAGATAAAAATAATTTTTGGTGAATTGTAACTTTTTACTTTTATTTACCATGGTTAAAAGTAAATAAAATAATTAAGGGTAAAAATGATATTATTATTACCCTAACACATGTCCTAATTCTATTGGATAGGTATTATAAGACCAAAAATACATTAGGAATAAAATCATAACCTTTTCGTTCCACTAGGATTAGATTAGGATATTTATTATTATTTAATTCAAAGAAGAGTTAAAAGAGTTAAAATCAATGTTTAATAACTAATTTTTTTTACTATAGTGATACAATAAGATAAATTAGACTATAAGTATTCATTAGAAAGATAAATTGATTTCCCAAATAATGATATTTTATTTATATTTTTTAGACGTTATATAATTTAATATATTAATGACACAATGATTATGCAGTAATTACCTAGTTAATTAAATATTAAAATTAATGATAATATAAATATTAAAATAAATGTAGTTTGAGACTTTTTATGAATTAAACTAATTTTATAGGTTAATTTGACATATTATGGTTGGTTAGATTTATTTTATTCAAAGTAATAATGCTGTTATGAATTTAGAAAAAAAATACCAAATAGTGTCATAATTGACATAAAAGTGTTTTTAAAACCAATATTATATTATTAATTGATATTAAATTCCCAAAAAAATATGGTTCAGCCAAAATACTTATATAATGATAGTTGTATCATTAATAAAACACTTGGCGTTTGTGTAGAAGTATATAGTATGTTTATTGTACATATAATATAAAAAAAATTAAGAGACATGGTAAATGTAAAACTATTTAACTAAGAGTTAAATCTAAAAGATAAGGTTAATATAGTAACCCAAACCTGTCTAAAACCGATTGGTTGAGTGTATTTCGATCCATCCCCACCTTAGACTTTAAATAATCCACATTGTAGTCATTAGAAACCAAAAATTATTTTATTATAAAATAATATTTCTAGCTTTTCCTATGGTGCCCCTCACCCCTCTTATAAAATGGAAATCTTCCTTCCCTCAAATACACACCTTCAAAGCCTTTTGGCTCAGCCAAAACCTGCCCAAATACCATCTCAACTGTCCTCACTTCATCTTAAAGGACCTATTTTAGTCAGAAAGCCATCCTAAGGGGTCCATTTTATCAAATCAAAAGGAAGAACCCGAAGAATAGGTAATTATCTCACCACCTCTTTCAAGTTTCTTTCTTCTTCCACTTCCATTTTCATTAATTTTTCCATTATAAAATAATAATTCTAGTATCTTCTATATACTCTGATTTCATTATGAATATGGTACAACCATATTAATTATTCTATCCATCCATTGAATGACATGTCACCATATGTGCGTACGTATGGCTTACCGTCACCACGTCGTGGTGTAATTGTTATTCAATACATTATTATTTGTACGGGTATGATAATGATGTGTAATTGATGTAAATAATAAATATAACATGATAATGATCTTCATATTTGATTTACCATTCAATTATATATTATTTTCATATCAAAAGAATTATATTGTCGCTCGTGCGTTCGTACGGATTACCGTCTCAACGAACGCGGTGAGATTCATTCACCATTGTATCCATTCAAGAATAAATTTCATTTTATGATTAAAAATAATGTTTAGAGACATGATATCAATATGTATATGAATAAGATACATCCCATCCATAACAAATATGACTCACATAACAAAGAATATAATGGAAAATGAATCCATTAACACCCGAAACGACGATAATACTAAGATATTATTAACAAAGAAATGTTAAAAGATCATATATAATATCATATTAATGTATATGATTATTTTATAATTTAATAAAAGTTATTTCACAATTATACTGGAGGTTAACCTACCCTCAACCAAGGAAAAAGTAAAAGTAAGGGGTTTCTTATCTCCCTTTTAATTCCGTGAGATTTCCATTGTTCACCACTTATTTATTGCATGTGGTGTGTGTACTACCCATGATTGTATTCATTGTGTAATATACTTTAATTTATGGATATTTACATCATCATTGTATTGTCCTTATTTCATGTGTGTTTGTTTCGTAAGTTACCAAATCGTAATGGAATTTGAAATTTGAATTTCCACTCATTCAACTTTACGCGTACTTCATTGATTATTTTACTCCAAGATTATGTGTGGAATCACTATTCATTTTCTTAAGTCATAATTTCCACTCCCCTTTTTATTGATATAATTTTGATACACATAATCACTCCATTGATAAATTCTCAAGTCATCGATATGAACTTGATAAGAGTAATTTTAACTCAATCTCTATTTATTGAGTTAAACATCCAATTCATTGGTGTTGTTTTTACAAGAAGTTTTGTGAATGTCCTATGATTGATTTACACTGAATATCCAACCATATTTAGTTTCTTTATATTTTTCACACATAATTATGTTGTTGATTTATGCTTAGCCTAAGTATACTGTCTTTATTAGAGATTTCATCTCAATTTACATTCTATTGAGACTTCATTGTTGTCATACACCAATATGATTTTATATGGTGTATATAATGTCATTTCACATAGTATATCATGAATCTCTTTATTCTCATGATATGATAAATATTTGATTACCTCAATTATTTGTATTAAAATTTCTCTCTTTTGGATAAGAACTCAAACAAAAATATCAATTTAAATGGTTTAAATATTTATTACTCAAAATACATCTCATTAATGTCTATGTTTTAAAAATGGTTTTAAGGTTTTATTTATATTGACATTAAAGTTTTAAAATTAAAATTCTTTTTAAAAGTTTCAAAGTGTTATGGGACACATTGATCAAAAAATCTATTTTAAACGGCTTCATGAAAAATTGTGTGAGTTTTAAATGTTTTCAAGAAAAAGGGGGATATTTCTCTCAAATAGTTTTGATGATTATTTTAATCTATCTCATTATCAATCATTATTCACGATTGAGGTTAATATGTAACAAAATAATCTTCTATATTGTATTGAATGAGTTTTCTTTGACTGTGGATGTGCTATTTTTATACCATTCATGGTATGTGGATAATGTATTGACATTTCATATGCCAAATTTAATACAAATGTTTATGTTATGTTTCAAACTTTTCATATAATGAATGCATTGGAAAAAGTAAGTGACGTTTGGATCCCGTTATAGCTCCTCGATGCATCGGTAGGTCTAATGAGACAAACTAGTGTTTAGGCACAAGGATTCGACAAAATCTTATTTTTAGTCTTGGTACAAGGCCATGACTACGTGGTTATGAAAGTCTATCATTATGCATTCCATCATTATGAGAGTGGCTATTGATATTTTATGTGATTATTCAACTAGAAGAATATCTATGTGAATAAGTAAATGGAAATATTTGATTTTATCTTTTCCATATTATGCTGAAGTTCAAGTTTATAATGATTTTGTTTTAGTATTATACTATGCCCTAAATGTTTATGCTTATTTATAAATGTTTTCGTTGTAATTTTATCCTTACTGAGCATCTGATCTCACCCTTTCCTATGATTTATTTTTCCTAGGATGCAAATAAGTATATTATGGCTGACCTGTAAGGATAGTCTATGAGATCTCAGTGTTGTCTATGGAAACAATGTTGTTGTAGTTTTCCATTTTATGATGTAATGTAAACCTCATGAATATATCTACTACTTTCAAGGTTACTAAACTAATCGGTCATTCAAGACTTGATATTTTAAGATCATGCCTATGATACATAATAATGCACCGACTCTAGGTTTCTGGGGTCGGGGTGTTATTGGGATATCTTATTTTAGGGTCATATAACTCGGACCAGGTTGGGAAGAGACAAGAATGAAACATAGTGTAGTTTTCACAAAACCTTGCTTGAATGAGAAACCAAGAGGTGCTGGCCACACAACATATTTCCAAAGAAGATTGGGAAAAGGTGTAGGATTTATGATTCCTAGCGCTGGACCCAAAGACGGCATGCATGGGAGTTCCTACATATCCCATGAAGATGGGAATCAAACCTTACGTAGTAATATATAATGTCTTGCAATTTGGTGTCCTACGAAAATAACGGTCGAATCGTAGGTTAATGGTATTATATCTCAAACCATAGATATAAAGTAGGTAGGGATACATGTTGTGTTGTAATTGAAAAACCCGATGTCAATGAGGATGGTAGGAGTCCATATCATGCCATGTGCTCCCTAGGGAGTTTTTATGTCGAGGGACTGAAAATGAAAGCTGGGTTGGGCCTGAGGTAAAGTGTCCATGCATTCCTATGTACCCCATTATGATGAGAATCTATCCATACGTAGTTCTAGAAGTGTAATGGTAAGGTACCAATGATAGGGACAATACTGTCTTGCATGTTTCGACTACACACCAAAATACGCAGCATTTGATATATCTTGTTTGTTAATTAGGATTGATGTGTGTTTTTTCAAAAGAAATAAACCAAGGATAGAGAATTCATGAGTCGTTATAAGAATCAAGCCATCTGCGGGCATTGAAAAATGGTATAGGGGTAACCATTACCAAATATGTTATCCCCTTGAGTGAGGAAATCCCAATGCAGTGCCGTTTTTCATCGTGGAACCATGAATATAATGCCATAGTTTCTGGTCGTATGATAGGACCACCCCTACATTTGAACATCTTATAGTAAAGATGAAACAATTTAAAGTCATTTTAGACAAGAAGAATAGTTTATCTTCATGTTTCTTGAACACTTACAGAATAATTTCGGTTTTAGGGGGGATATGAAATGCCTGATAAATCATACCGGTGTAGATGAGGACAAAGTCCACTCTACACAACGCACTATTCAGGGGAAGAAACCTTGGGTCGAGGGGCCAGCAATTGTTAGAGAATATGGGGCTGGACCAAAAGACGGGATGTCTAGGTGTTCCCATGTACCCCATTATGATGGGGACCAATCCATACATAGTTCTGGAGGTGCAGTTTATTATCATATAGGATGATAGGCAGGAGAGACTGTCTCCTTGAAAGTGAGTACATTGTGTGGCTATTGTAAACCCCGAGTGAAAAAAAATCTGCTCCCACACCACAACATAAAATCCTATTAAATTCAAGGAAAAAAGTCTGAACAGAGAAGGTAATTATGGGGAACCTGAGCTAGACTCAATGAAAAGATGTTCGGGTGTTCCTATGTATCCCATAAGGATGGGAATCATGTTGTATGAAGTTTCAGAATTTTGTGATATTTTACGTCTTTCGACAAGGATGTAAAAAGTTCTTAGTTAAATGTATTATAGTTTAGAACACAGAGAAACGAGTCTCCTCCAAATGGGTGCAAACCTCAACTGAATCCCTAAGGCTACATGAGTAACACTCAATGTGGGTAACAATGGAATAGTAGGTCTTTGAAACACAAGGAATACATGAAAATGGGAATTCTGTTTGGGGCCCCGAATGACGCCTCACCATGGATTTTTCCTCTTAACATGCAAATGTGCACTGAGGGATAGTACCAAGAGTATCGAAATTACACATGGGCATGGTGTAGTGGAAAAAAATGTGAATCACGCAACCAATATCTACGGCTGGATAGGGGTTGTGTGGCGATGTAGGATAACTTTTGACCGTGTCCGAAACACATCATCTATATCCTGTGAACTAAAATGGAAACAACAAATGAGTGTCGACTGCTGACCATATTCGAAATGTGGTACTTGTATCAATTTTTCATTCGAGGTCCTCAAGGATTTTCCCTGAAATTATAGGATATCCCGTATTCTGAGTATCTATACCATTTGGGGGACCTTCTGGATTTGAAAGAATATGGAAGCCCAAATGAATGGGATCATGAAGCCTGAGGATGGGTGATAACATTTTCATATAGGATTCTACATGCTAGGTGCTGAACCAGAGTGCTCGTGGGAACATTGATGAACTGCCAAAGAGGATCGAGGGGACCAACATAAGAGCAACCGATTAGAGAAAATACATGTCGAATAAGGGGGCGAAGATCTATTAAGAGAAATAAGTACTTTGTGTGGTTATTACAATATCGACGTGAATGAGTAAATAAGCCCATATCACACCACATGCCCCACCCCAAAGAGACCTCAAAGAAGGAGTACATGAAGATAAGAAGGTTTATATGAAATGGGACTGCACCCGAAGGCTAAATGTTTGGGTGGTCCTGCATATCCTGTTAGGATGGGAATCAAGCCATAAATATTTTTAGGGGATGCAGTGTTGTTTAATTTCATGTGGAAAGGACGCAGATAGGGGCAAGGTATCTCACTGAGGGATGTGTATGGCACGATGAGTAAACCGAAGTGAATGAGGAGATACTCCCATACCACACCATACAATCCCAAATGAGAACATGTTCCAGGGGTCCAAAAAGGTTTGGGGGTCTGAGATGGGATGTCCCAACCAGTTCGCAGTTTAATGTTTTGTGGTAAGGAATAATGAGGTGGGGATCTCCCGGGAGAGGGATACATAGTGTGGTCATGATGAACTAAATGTGAATGGAGGGAAAATCCTAGACCACTGCATGTGTTTAGACCCATGGGGAGATTATAATGTATTGGGTCGGTCCTATAGATGTCATGTCTAGGCATTCCTACATATCCCGTGAGGATTGGAATCGAGGAGTATATTATTTTGAATGATCCATGCAGTTTAAGGTCATCTGTTAAAGATGTAGATTGGATTTAATAATGAGGAGGGGAACATGTTGTGATTATCATAACACCAACATGAGTTAGGCCAATAAATCATACACTACACCATGTTGGATCCTCAATGGTAACAACATACATAGGCAATAGTCAAAGGAAGAATCTGAGGGCTGGACTCCATAATAAGCATCTGAGCATTCCTATGTATTCGATGAGGATGTGAATCAAGCCATACATAGTTTTAAAGGTTACATATAGGTTAACGTCATGCGGTAAAGTTGAATGCTGACTAGTTATATGTGATTATGTCTAGATGAATCACATATTTTAACGTCATGTGGAGAATACAGATAGTTTGTTGTCATGCATGGCAGTATAGACCTTAGTTTCTGGTAATAGAGCTCGAAAAAGTTTGCAGTTTATTGTCATGTGGGATGATAAATTAGTTTAATGTCATGTAGGACTTAATATTTTAAGTTCAGGTAGGACCATCTTTGACTCAGGAATAGTTCTTCTTGGGGAATTTGTCATTGGTGGAAGGGGTTATATGCTTTCCACCCATTGTAACCAAGGAGTATGAACTATTGGGGTAAACCTTGTAAATGATGAATGGTCATTCCCCTTAGAGATCTAGCTTCGGTGGATTCCTACCTGGTATCATTGGTGTTCTCAGGGCCAACACCTGGTCACATATTAAGAAAGAGAGTAGGTGAAGTCTCTTGTTAAAAGCTCTGGTTATCTTGTTCTGATGCCTATTCCGATTGTGCAGGGCACGAAGCATGTTCTGGTTGAGCGCTTCCAATTCAGCCATAAAGATTTTAGCTATCTTATCTGGTGATTTCTGATCATAGAAAGCTATGCGTAATGAAGGAAATTGAATATTTATGGGTTGGACGACCTCTGTTCCATACACTAGGGAATATGGGGTCACCTGTGTGGAATTGTGATTCATTGTATGATAGGCCCTGAGGGTGTTGGGGAAATTGTCTAGCCATATTTTCTTGTTCTAAACAACCATTTTCTACAGGATGTTAGATGGGGTTTTGTTTAATGCCTTGATCATCCCATATTCTTGTACGTGATAGTGGGAGGTATGGTTTAAACGAATGTGTATTTGGCATAAAATTTCTTCACACCAGCTGCCCAGAATTCAGTTCCATTATTGGTGAAGATGGCATGAGGGACTCCAAAAACATTGGTGATTTTCGAGCTCACAAATTCCATTATCGAACGGGACTTGACCTCCTTGAGTTGAACTGCTTCTTCCCACTAGGAAAAGAAATTCATAGCGATCAAGATGAACCTGCATTTGCGAGATGTCGTGTGTGGATATGGACCCAAAGCATCGAGTCCCCAGACTGCAAAGGTCCAAGAGAACATGGTAGTGTGTTGAGGATCTTGTGACCGATGAACATAGTTAGCATGAATTTTTCACGCATGAGACCTCTTAGAAAACTCAATGCAGTCATGGATCATAGAGGTCAAAAAATACACCAACCTATGGATATGTGGAGATAATTTTTGCCTCTTATTATGGGCCCCATAGGAACCACCATGAACATACATCATGAATTGAGAAATATCAACATATTGAATGTAATGGAGGGGAACCCCAACAAACCTGTGCATGTAGAGGATCTTCAAACAATCAGGACCACTCTGGAGGGTAAAAAAACGGGTGGCGTCAAATTCACTTGAACTAGGATCGATCTTCCGGGAGGCTTCCTTGCAGGAGGTACTCGACCAAGGGGGTCCTCCAATCTGAAGTCATCTCTAGAGCTACATTAGGGACACCTGGGGGTCCTGCCGTGGAGGCTTCGGTGGTAAGGTGGCTTACCTGCAGGCTATCAACATCGTTCGGAGTGATAGAGTGATGACTATCTAGTGTTCCATAGGGATAATCAAATCGTCCTGATCAGTCTCTACAAGAGATGAAAATAGTTGGTCCAAGGAATCTTCTCAACCATTTTGAGGTCAAGGGACATGGGTAACATCTAGACAAGATGGGAATGGGGCCATCAGCTGGAGGGTGCATTCCAACAGTTGTACAAGCTCTGGATTTCTGATGACATAGTCACCATTGATATGATTGATGATCATTCAGATTCCCCTTTCACATGAATGTGGGGAACATCGATATCAAGGGCCAGCTCAAGGCCCGTGATGAGAGCCTAGCTCTCTAACTCATTGTAGGTACAGCCTTATGAAAGTAGGATTGCATATATCAAAATAGCTTGTACTAGAGTGATTAAGATGATACCCACGACCAATCTGCTGAGTCTGGGGTCGTTGGGTATTCTACCAGTAGGGCTTCGAGAAGTTCCATCAATGTATATTTTCCAGCATGGAATGTCTTGTTCTACTAAGGGGATTGCATCCTCGAAAAAATCAGGGCCTGGCCACTCATCCACTAGAGCTGGATGGGAGGTAAGGAAGTCTTCCAATGCCTACCCCTTAATAGTCTTATGAGGGACAAACTTGGTGTTGAACTACTGAAGGATCACTGCCCACCGAGCCAGAAAATCTGTCAACATTGGGCGGTTCAGGATGTACTTCAGTGGATCCACTTAAGACACTAGTTGCACCTCTTGGTGATGCAAGTAATTTCACAATTTATATAATGAAAATACCATCACAAGGAAGGTATTCTCGATAGAGGAGTATCTAGTCTCCATATCGAGGAGCATACAACTGATATAATAGAGACTATTCTATGTTCTCTCATTGTTATTAATGGCCAGAAGGGAACGAGATAACATTCTAGGGTGGTCATATAAAGGAGCAGCAACTTTCCAGAAATGGGTGGTATCAGGATCAGAGGATAGATAACATACTTATTGATTTCCTTGAATGTAGTTTGACATTCTTCGTCCCACTTATAGACAGTGCTTTTTGTCATGATCCGAGAAAATGCGTCAAAATTTCTGGCCAAATTCGCGATGAATCAGAATATGTAGGCCAAGTGGCCTTGAAATCCTCAATGATCCAGAATGTTTCTTAGGGGTGACATCATGGTGATGGCCTTGATCTTCTTCCAGTCAAGCTCGATGCCCATGTATCTGAAAAAGAAGTTGAGAAACGTTCTGTAGGTAACTCCAAAGGTACACATCAATGGGAATGTCATTAAGTAGTGAGAACAGTGGAAACCAAACACATTTTCAAGAACATTTATATTGTACTGATGATGGAAGGATTTGACCACCCGATATTCCACCTTACATCCCACCAATTTCTCGAGGATCAATTTAAATATGTGATGCCTGGAACATTTATAGGTGGCACATGCATTCTTTAGACTGAAGGGAATTACCTGGTAGCAGAATGTACCTTGTGGTTACATGAAGGATATAGAATTATCACCCTTAGGATCCATTTAGACATGATTATACTTGGAATACCTATACATGAAGGAGAAGTCCCGAAAGCCAGTGGTGGAATCAATCAACAAATCTTGTCATGGGAAGGATAAAATCATCCTTCAGATAGTGACAGTTGAGTTCTCGGAAGTCGATGAAGAATCTAGTTTTTTTGTTATTACTTCTGACAGGCACAATGTTGGCTTACTATCTAGGGTACTGGACCTACTTGAAAATGTTTGATATGATTAGCTTTTCAACTTTTTCTGCGAACATGGAACCATGAGAAGGGTGCATCTTTCTGGGAGGATTTTTGAACACATGATGATTTTCCAGAAGACCGAGGTGGTGTACGATGACCTGAGGATATAGTCCGGAAATATCATCAAAAGTCCAGGAAAATACATCACTGCACTACTTCAAGAAATTAATATAATCTAGTTACCCCATGAATTGAATAGCAGCACCGATCAATGTGGGTTTCAGATCTATATTGCTTCGATGGTTCTCATGTACAAATTCATCAAATGTGGTGGAGACACCCTCCTCTAAAGTAGTAGGATCATCTTCCAAATCCTCATCATCACTTTGTGTGCTAGGATCCTCAGCTTGAGAAGTTTTTTCAGAGTCAAAAGACCATGAATGGAGACTATTTCCAACCAGAGTGGTGGCATGCATTGCATCAGGGGACTCATGTGTTGTCGAAACCGTAACAATGAATGTTGTATATCCAATCTCGTATGGTCTTCAGCCCAAGGGACCATTATTGAAGATATAAAAGCAATAATTTCATTTCTTGTTAATCTGGTTTATCCTAGAACAGTAGAAAAATCAATAATGGCATATTTCTATTTCCATGGGGGGGACATCCTAATACCATATTGGGTTAGGGGGCTCTAGGACCACCCAATCCTGATTTTTGTAGGATTTCAATGTGATATTCGTGTGTCACATTGACATGGTAATGTGATCCACACTAATTCCAGAAACAATGAAGCATTGTCCCATATAGGGGTTCATATCCTCCAATAATTGGATCAGAATGATATTGACATAATCCAGGTCAATCCACGGGTCGGTGGTAGCCATAGTGTGTTCGACTTTGTTAGCCTAAATTTTCATGTCCTTTCTCTTGTAATAGTCAGCATCCAGGTAGTTGGATTCACAAGAGGAAAAGGGATAAAAGTCACCATTAAGAATTCCCACTCTACCATTGAGGGAGTACATAAGGTACTAGTGATATGATGAATCAAACACCACATGTAGATGAATCCATGGCCTACCCATCAACTCGATGTAGACAATGTCATGGGTTACAACTATGAACTCGGTGATTCAAAGTAGGCTACTGAACTAGGTGTTCAGGTAGATCATACCGACTGGTGTCTATTATGTCTTAACATAACCATGGATTTTTAGGTCAAAGGGGCTCAGGTCGTCCTCAGATAGACCCATCTTTCAGAGTGTCCAAGTCAGGATTATATTGATCCCAGATCTTACGTCGACAAGACATGGACCAATCACCATGCCATTGAAGTGGCCAGTGATATACAGTTGAAAAATGTTCCCTTATATGGGATATCCTTCATCTTCTCCAGAGAAAGGGATAAGGTCCAAACATTCATCACCCATGATTGCCTTAGCATGGATGGATTCTACAGTTGCTTCCTCCGTCTCAAACTGGAGGTGGCTTCTTAAATATTTTTTGTGGGCTTCAAACATATCCACTAACAGGAGAATGTCCTCATGGATATAGATCCTATAAAGAATTAAGGAGATATTCTTAACGGTATCATACTTTTGTTCCATGCGTGAACTTCTTCTTACAGTAGACCATTCTCCAGGAGGGGGTATGACGGACCCTTCTGGTTGAATCGGAAACTGACTGGTATTGGGAATATCCAACTGCTCAATAGTAAAAACTCATGGAGTTACTACCGGATGTGGCTCAGATTACTGAGGCTGGGTTGTAAAATAGTGTGTCTAATCATGGTACGATTTGGGATGCTCTTCTTTATTATGTAACTCAAATAGCAGTGAAGGAAGACCTGATGACATCGGATGAGAAGCATGAACATGTTGAGCTCTATGCTAGGTGCACTATCTGTTTTCGGTGGAATGCACAGCCTGGATAGAAGTAATAACTAACTCACTCTAACGAACCATATATCCATGGCCTCATTGACATTAGTGATGACTAGGAATGTTGGGTGGATCTGTCTGGTGCTCTTCACCATCAAAAATCTTGTACGGGTTTACCATCTCCATGGTGTTAACCGATGCATACCCTTGATCATCACCTGAAAAATCCTCCACTAATGGATGTATTATGTGCGGTGAATTTCCATATCTAGGGGAATAAGTCACCAAGAGTACAGGATGAGAACAACATCGGTGGGGTACTTTTTTTTTCTTTGCATCACCGATGCATGCCCTACTGGGAAGATGAAGGGTGAGTAGTTGACGCACAAGTACTGGTTGTGGGTGACATGACATCTCCCAAAGGCTCAGGTCCATTAAAACATGAATGGATAATACCATTGGCATGGGAAACTATATTATGATCCATCCAGTCATCATACATCTGGGACCCATGGTTATGGACCTGATTCCACTCCACTTTGTTATCACTATCATTGTCTGGCTTCACGAAGACACATGCCACCTATGCCGAAGCTGGGCCTAGCCAGACTATGTTGTTATAAACATTGTCTTTAAGTTAGTATTTAAACACATAGAACTATTTGAGGGTGTTCTCCATGATTCAGTGAAAGAGGAAGTAATTGGGGTCATTAGTGAGATCAACCTCTCTGGCCTCATCCATTATGGAAAATGTAGAAGTCCCTATTCCAAAGAGATTTGGAAATAACTATAGTCATGATCCACATTGAATGAGTAGGTATGGTTTCTCCTATCCGATAAGGGGGCTTTGGGAACCTAGCCCTTAATTGGGGCTGGGGGATCCTATCGTGGATGTGGAACCTGGTTATCTCTCCTGGGTGGGGGCATCACGTTATGCAGGGGCGCCTACCTATTTTGAGGTTGGCACTGTAGGTCCAGAGGCTTCACCTAAGGTGGAGGTCCCCTACAGGGCTATGGAGGTGTCTCAACTGGTCATAACTAATGTTTTCTGGGGGCCTCTACTTATGAAAGAGTGGTAGGATCAACCTTAGCAGCCCTTCTTGTGGGAATTGTAGGAAGCAACAGGAATACCATCATAGCCTACATTAAGGATTCCTCTAGATACTGTGCCTTATTAAAGAATTCTCATAATCCCTCTTGTTAATTTTGCGTAATAGGAGAGGGGAAATTTTTTTTATACAATCCCCACACACATTGTCAGCATCTATTCCTAAGTCAGCGGCATATCCAAGGAGTAGGTGAGGACTTTCCACCGGTAGATAATGCTAGCAACGCACTCGTCAGGAGTATACTTACACATGAATAGGACATCAATACATGTCTCCTGGGTGGTATAGATGAACTGTTAAGGAAAATTCATGCAGAGATCTTCCAAGAAGACAACTGACCCGACTAGTAACTGGTTGTGCCAGATAAACGCAGGCCCTTCCAATGTCTGTACGAAACACTAGAGTTTACCAGCCTCCTACTGCGCCGGAGTTCCCAGCATGGGTCCACACCTTGAGATGAAGTGGTCAGATACTATAGTGTGTCACCCATCCCTTTAAAGGGTGAGAAGGTGTGATTTTCAAAACTTGAGGGTGCTGACATATTATCCACCCACACCATGTATGGCTTGCCATCAGGCGGGATGGCCACCTGTAGAGTTTCTAATGCCTCGAAGCGAACAATGAGTTCCCCCATCAAATCATCTACATGGGGGTTCTTGTCTTGATTAGGATCCATGACCATTAGTGTGTTGGTAGGATCTTAAACATGATAAGAAGTTCTGGAAGCTCATGCAACGGATTTTTGAATGACCTGCGGAGTAGCCAGGGGGGGCTGAGCTGGGTCCCGAGGTTTATCACGCCACCCAGGTGGATTTGTTAACACATACCATGCCATATTTCTATATGTTATAGACTTTATTCTGTATATGTGGGCCATATAGTCAAGTTAACTAGGGGAAACTCGTCGGGGAATGGGGATGTTGTACCTGCCCCTACTACCCCATCCAAGTATCATTGTAGTCTGGCCGCCGTTCCACAGAATGTTCATCATTGAGGTCATAGGCCATATTTATATTCTATTTGAGGTGTTGATTCAACACGACCTTTTTGGGATGATCTTCCATCTTATAAACTAATATAGATGGGCCAAAGGGTTTGATGGAACCAATGTTCTCTTTTCCTTTATAAGTGTTTCATATGGGGACCAATGCCTCGGTGGGTACTGGAAGACCCAATAGATTTTATACTAGAGAGTAACCCTTCAAAATGGATCCAATAGTTGTGGATCTGCCCCATTGGTTATGTTCTCATTGGGGAGGTCTAAATCGTTCTCCCCCCTGATATATTGACCATGTTAACCATGTCCCTACCTAGAGGCATATCCTCAATATCGTCTGGAAAATCAAGCTAGCACCTGATAGAACTGAAGTGGATGACATCATACTTCCCTCAACCACAGAATTGAACGTGGGTAGAAGCCTCCTAGATAATTCTTTAGATCACTTTAATGCTCTGAACACACATCACTGGAGGGTCACGTGGTGACCGGGTGAATCGGGGTGTTTGGCCACAGGGAGTGCAGCGAAGTCGCCCATACAACATTGTTGTACAATATCCTCAAAGTGTTCTTAACTCTTGGGGTAATACACTTGATGATAATGGAGATGGAAGTGTGTAACCCATATGGTTTGGTGAAAGGATGTGACATCCTCTTGGGTAAGCGATTTTGGTGCACTGAAGTACATGGTCACAATCACCAGAACATTTATAGGAAATGATCCACTGCAAGGATGTACTAAAATCTCCATGTCCCAGACTCGAGATCTGGCTCTTTATTTAACCACTCATCAACTAGGTGAGTCTAGGGGACTGATAGAGGCACTAAAGCAGACAATTGAGTTGGTAGACTGGCGAGTGGAGAATACAAGGAATGGGCTAACAATCATCCACATCTCAGGCTGTCCTGTGATGAATTCAACGACTTAGCCACTATATCACATTAAGACGGGCGGGTGACAATGACTTCCGGCATAGGGGTGGTGATCATTGATGTTAGTAAATGCTATTTTTCATCCTATTCTAGTCTCTAGAATAACTCTCCATGATCTCTGGTTGAGATAGAGAACAACCCTATTGACGATATAGATGATTGAGTGGCCAGACCCTAGGAAGGGTCCAAATATTCCTCCTTCAGGATATATCTATTGAGCGAAGTGGGAATTCAGTGGACCTAAAATTCCGAAAGTATGAGGCTGATATGTCATGTTCATACCCCAGCCATCAACATAGATGATTGAGGTGAGGGTTCCATTGCCGAATTGCATTCAACCTCTGAATCCGAGATGCATACATGCCTAATTGCATTCCGAATCATCCGAGTATTCTTCTATAGGATTCGGTGTCCTACAAACCTACCCCAGGATGGCTCTGTGGGATAGGGTATATTTTTGTCCTAGGGTGGACCTTCAGCCAAATAAACGATGTGGGGAGAGGACTTCATCCTATGTGAGACGGGGTGTGAGTAGCACCTAGAAAGATGTCAAAGTGAACATGGGGAGTACCTCTATTTCTACCGGATAATGGATGGATGGAATCTCCATGGGAAGTGATGGAGCATGTAAAACCTCCGCTGGAGCTAGTGGGAGCATGGGTAGGTCCTCCATGATTACTTATTTTAGCAGCGTGAGTGTGAGTAGGGTCATTGTAATGCTCGAGATGAACACAAGAAGGACCTCTGTGTTGGGTACCCATGAAGTGAGTCAAACCTCCTCTTATCAGAATTATGGGACAAGGAGGACCTTATTTGGTTTTTGTAAGGACATATGGAAGACCCCCACATTGATGGTTGACCGGACGTGTAGTATCTTCACACCGTCCACTAGTTATAGGAGGAACGACTCCATACCCGAAGTCATTGGTGTTGAGGAGGCTTCTGTGCTGAGTGTCAATATAGTGGGGACGACCTAATTTTGATGGAAGGTGGCATGGGTAGGATCTCCATGCTGAGCTGGGGAGTGGGGAGGTCCCACACTCTAATTGGTGGTGGTATGGGGAGGACCTCCATACGGGATTTCATCACTGATGGCCGGCCTGTGACAGACGCCACCTGAGTCAGCGACTAGGAGAGTCAGCCCAGCCTACCCATGGGGTGGTTGGGACCTTAATCCAGGCCAAGTATATGGGTGCCCCTGCTCAGTATGAATAGGGGGATGATGTTATGCTTTGTATGTGGCATGGATAATAGTTTCCATTGATGTTGATGCTCCTCAGCGGGCATCCTCCTCGGCCTGTATCCGATGCAGGCATCAGGACAATCGGAATGGGGTCGGTGGTGTTGGCAAGTAGCTTACCTCCATCTTGTCTTGTGGGGCCTGTGGGTAGAATTGTTGTGGCCTGGTGGGATCCCACCTTGGGATCCCTAAGAATGGGATTCCGGCGGGGCGGGACCAGACATCCCTCAACACATTGAGTTATGGGGGGATTCATCAATGAATTCTAGGGAGATTCTCCTGAAACAATTGTACATCCAAGTGGGGTGTGCAGTGGATCCCTGTGCGGCCCTTGGAAGAGGCTGTAGTGATGAGACATAGAAGCCTCTTAGTATTGTCGGTCCATATCCCTTGTTGGGATTTCGATGCATTCATTGAGGCATGCATCCTTATGTTGGAAGACATATACCTATTTCCTCGCATTCCCTCTTTCTAATGGTCGGAGTCATCCATTGAAAATTCAGGGACGTTTTCTCCTTGATCGAAATAGGATGATGGGATTTTGGTTCCTCCTTCCATGGAATCCTCCATGGAACTAATTTACTAGTTCTGGTCTCTATCATAGACACAATACATTGATCATGAATCTCTTCCTACATCCATGTCTTTATGGATGCCCATAATTACAAAACTTCTCCAAGGACATTCTAATGGGTCCAGTCCGGACAGAAACCATCGGTCGGTGGAGTAGTAATGTTGGACATCACTGGCATGTCTAGAGATGAGAACACTAATAGATATGGGTTTCTTTCGGTTATGATAGGGCTTCTCGAGCACACGGAAGCTCGAGGCATCCCACGTCAAATGCAGGGAATTTTATGCCATAGGCATGTCTCTGAGGTTTTCCTTAGCATCCTATATTTAAGACAGGGTATGCCATGAATTTAACATCTTATGGAGAGGGATTAGCCTAATCAGAACACTGTTGGAAGTGGATCAGATGGGTTCAACCTGAATGGGTGACACCTAAGGGGTCTTCTGGATGAATGTATCAGAATTACCGATGAAGGTATATCAGGGATGTTTGAAGGGGACCCGGTGGAAGTGGAACCTTTGGGTCGAGGAATGACCTTCCCAGAACATAGCGTCTTGAGGGAGAGACCGCGTCGAGACATGGATGATAGGCTTCAACATCAGAGAGGCTTCTTATGTATCCATGTGGTGGGGAAATGATGTTCACGTAGTTTAATATGAGGCTATAGAATCAGGGTGTATGCATGGGACAATGACTTGATGTTATACTAGGGCTTAAGTGTGGTTAAAAGTCCGGTTTGGTCTAATACCCAGGGGGAACGGATATGTAAGTCCCAAAAAAGGGTCCTACAATGGCATACTGTTGATTATAGAGTACAATGGAATACAACTGGTTGAGGTTCCAACGTCTTACTACGGGTCGGGGTTCACAACAGCTTACAATTGGTTGGAGTTATAATGGCTTTCTATTGGTTTGGGACTACAACAGCTAACTGCTGATAGGGGTAGAATGGCTTACCGTTGGATGGGGGTACAACCGATTAACATCAATAAGGAAACAATGTCTTTCCACTGGATGGGTTACAACATCTTAATGTCGATTGGGGAACAACACATTACCACTGGATGGGGTATAATGGCTTACCTTCGATTGGGGAACAACCACTTACCATCTATTGGGGTACAACATCTTACCATTGATTGGGGAACACAAAGACTTTCTGTCAATTGGGGTTGGACCTAAGGGAGACTTCCTACATACCCAACCATGGAAACAAGTATCAAAGCACACATAGTTAGAATGAGTAAAGTTTAACGTCATGCGAGAAGAAAATGGGTGTGCATTTTAACATCATGGGGGACAATGATGGACCATCATGAAGTGGTTTGGTCTGATTGGTGTTGGTCATGAACCTTCTGGAGGCTTCCTGCATACCTTGTCTTGGAAAGGATCAATGTGTACATAGTTCAGAATGGTGGATACAGTTTAATGTCGTGTGGGATAAAGGTGAACCAACGCGAAGGGGTCGGGGTAAGTAGGTGTTGGGCTTGATCGTCAAGGAGTATTCCTATATATATTTCTATGACAAGGATAAAAGTCAATGTTGTTCTGGATGTTTTTGTCCTTACACGCTTAGGTAGCCCAAGAAGGATTCCATGGTAAATGCTTACTCTAGGACCATGTGATTCATGTTCTGTGTGAGAAACAGGAGGCAGCAAATACCTGACAATAACATCACAAAAGGTGTGTCCGTGGGATGTGGAGTGGGGATAAAAAAATGTTTACTGACCCAAAGAGTAAATACTATAATTCTCTTGGTTAGCATCCTAGGGAGATGGAGATTGGGATTTACTCTCAGATGGTGTCCTGATGGCGACACAACCCAGAGGGAGAGGGATAGGATAACAATGTTCCATGTGAAAATCTCACCTCTTGAATTTAGAATGGAAGATGATAGAATGATAAAGGATGAAGCCTCATTCAAAAATGGATAGGGGTTACACTATGATAGTTTCCCTTCCACACAGAAAGGCACTGCTCTAGAAAAGAGGATCTCATTCTAGGTGAGGAATATCTCACTCTTGTGGAGACAAAATGGTGTTTTTAATGACTAAGATGAGGCACCCCGCGTAAGATGCATAGGGAAAGGCCATAGTTTAATGTCATGTGCTGGGGATGATGGTTCTAGGAATTTTAATGTCCTCCAGTACAGATGAGGTAGGTTCACTCCGCACAATTAAGACTTACATAACCGGCATACATTAACCCTTGGATAAGGGAAGGCACCGACAATGCTGTAGTGAGGGGGTGTTGTGGAGTTATCCACAGAGGGGCCCACATTATTTTGCCTATGAGAATAAGCAATACCCATTATGGTGCCTATGAAAAGTAGCATAAGGCTATTAAATTCAATGTAAAGCACCACTGAAAGGTCCTTGAAATCTATTCATACAAACTTGGAGGGCCTCATGGAAAAGGGGTCTGTAAATCATCTCATCTCTCAAATAAGTACATCACAGAGAGGATAGAATGTTCAAAAAGGATAGGCATTGTGAAGAAGATGGACCTTGCGAACAGAAATTATTTCCATGAGAGATTGGGATTCATGAAGGAAAATGGACTCATGAAGATACAGCTCTTTGCGAAAGGTCAAGGCTACACGGGAGGGGGGGGGGGGGGGCTTTGAAAAAGTCCAAGACTTCATGAAGAGCCTCATTTAAGAGATCAGGGCTTCGCCTTATATAATACCTCTTTGGTTTGGAAGAATTCCATGAAACATATAGTGAATTCCGTGAAGGCTTTACGCTTTGTGAAACCTCCTGCACCCCAAAGGGACCACTTCCTCCCTGAAGGGCATAGGCCTTCGCGAAGGTTATCTCCACCATATATTGAGGCTAAAAAGCACACGAAGGGGGATGTTTCGCATTGTTCACATACCTTTGACAATTCATTTGATGGTTTCACAAGGTTCTATGTGAAACAAGAGTATAAAAGTTGAAAGGTTGGAGTTACAATGGTTGGAAGTGGGGGGACATTATATTTATAGGAATCCCCAATCGGAGGGGCGCATAACTCGCCGTAGAGGCAAGCGACGCCACAAAGAGGTGTTGTTCCATCGACACACATTTTCTCCATGGAGGGGAATGATGCTTCATAGAGTTTCTATGAAGCGATCCCCACAGAGTGCAACATAGATGGGACATGATTTCGCGGATTTTCCTTGGTTAGCATCGAACTCCTGCAATGTCGAGGCGTCATGCGGCCTCTTGCAGAGGGGTCTATGTGTAAATGTGCCTTTCGCGTTTACTGTTTCTCACATGGAAATTTTGAGAGGTCTTGGGGGTCCTTTTTTGACCCGTTTTGGAGGTGGCTTCCTCCGATCATATTGTCGAATCTGGGGAATGGGCCAGATGATTTCAGTGCCAACAATTGTTCCCACACCTGATGATTCTACAATGATCATAATAGATTATGGAACACTGTTGGATAACCTCAAAATGGATTATATTCTTTAATTATCTTAACTCCCTCCACACATTTTCCTCCCTAATGGGCCTGGAATTAGATAATGGAGATAGTCACCACTGATTCTTACCTCTAGTTGTCCCCATGTTAGAGACTAGTGTCGATGGTATGGTGAACACACAAATGGTAGTAATTACCCTCTCTGACAACACATGAAAACAAGAGACATAAGACACACACCGACAAACACCTACTCAAACTAAAATATAAAATTACCCCAAATGTACATATGTAATGTCATTTAATAACTGATAAAATAGAAAGGGAAAATAAAAAGTATCAAATTATTGTAAAATTGCATTGACCATAAAGCCCGAACAACTTTGAAAAAACACTGAGCTACTAGTAAACAAATTGATCTCCATCCTTCTACATGTGACCCGAAAAATAGTTTATATCACATATGATGAGTATAATATTTTACCCAGCAAGATCCTCCCAAGATACTCTTGAGAAAAAGTAATGAAATCATGATAAATCACAGTGAACATAAAATGAATCTCAATCGTCACCTAAATATGTATACTATGTTAACAGTCTCATGATGTATAATCTCACAAATAATATCATATAAGAGTATATAACATATTAAATAATATCAAGGGTACCCTACTACCAATTCACCACGGGTTTTCCACTTTTCATGCGTGTCTCACATCTTGAGCATATCTCTAGAAAAAATATATCCTAAACACACCTAGGAGAACCAACACAACAAGAATCTCATGAAAATCACCATTGTATCTATATATCCAAGGAAAAAGGTAGATTCTAGGATCCACCACAACCACTATATAATGTATCAAATATTGGGTATTATACCACAATCCATCACGTCCCATAGGCCATGTAAGGATCCTCAATCCATACCAGCCTATACACATCATACCCATAGTAGTCCATAAGAAACCATCTCATGAATATATATGTATCAAATCACCACAGTCCATTAAAACCGTCTACACACATATATTAGAAAATCTAACCATCGTGCATACCATTAAATGTAACTACCAAGAGAAGATAGAGGGGCCAAATGATGTATTCATCCATTATCCACCCACCATGATGTTGGGGGAAACAACCCCTAGGGCTCAGAATCCCTAGGGTGTCAGTTTCCCAAACTGACAAGTTGGAGTTTTACATAGAACAACAAAAGTACATGATATAATATATTGTACAACTACACTACTGGAAAAAACTATTCGTATACTCAACTATAATTAAAGTATCACAGACACCTGTCTTTCACATCTAAGACTAGATATCCTATAAAAACACAACTATTTAAATAGCTACATTAAGTTACTTATCCCTTTTATGATTTTTAATATACCTTAATTAACTCTTTAATAATTAATTAACCATTATCAACTTCTAAATTACATTTCATAAGCATCAAAAAAACTTTCAATGCCTTCTAGGAATATCCAAACCGAGTCCACAACCTATTAGATACAAAACATCACCACTACATCCCAGAAAGCCCCAACCCCATGGGTTAAACATTTATTCATTTATTTAAAACATTAAAACATTCCATATTTCCATATTTCTAGGTATTATAGGAAAATAGTCTAAGCTAAAAAACTATAAGGGGCTCAACATGGTGAGTAGATGAACTACATGTCAATTCCTTCATACCTATAGTAGGATTGAAGACCTATCCATACTCATGAATCTAAAAAAGGAATGTTTGTGGAATAACCCATAAATATCCTCCTCTTTTAGAAGGAGGGTGTGAAAAACCATCTACCTCAAGCAGTGGTGAATGTAATATAGATAAAAAATAAATGTTTCAATAATAATCCAACATCCACATCATTGAGTAAATGTAACTTTTTGCAAATTCATTATCCCAGGTGTCCTCCCTGACACCCACATGCATAAACCAATGCATCTCTCTACTCCATGCGTCAACATATTCCATAACCACTGGGCCTCCTCACCCCACATACCATTACAACCATGGAGGCTCAACCCTATTAGGCTCATGTAATATCATAAATAGTAGGAAACGAACAAGAAACTGATATCATGGCCTTAAAACAAAGAATTCATCCTTCTCACACAAAGAGTTATCATGAATCCAAATCATAAGGCACATGAAATTTAAAATATATCATAGAATTCAGACCCTATAAGGAATCACAATTATCATACAACATGGTTGAAAATCAATCTGGAATTTACTGATTCATTAGTCACTAGTTCGTACAATGAGAATCCTATGAAAAAACTATCACAATCTATAATAATTAATTAAATAATTAATTTAACATTCCTTTAATAAATTTATAAACAAAATCAACATGCTCCATGTTCATCAACTAATTCAATTAATCATACACATCTACATCAATTTGATTATCAACAAATTAAAACAACAACGAGATTCATTAACATGCATCTTTAATCATAATCCAATTAATTATATATCAATATAGGCTTCTTGTTATTTTTCAATTTCCATAAAGAAAATGTGAAACCAATAATTTCATAGATATCATACAATCTATAAAATCAATAGGAAGACCATTATCATGGTATAAAGAAACAATATCTCTATGTGATCGATATAAATTTTTTAATATGATTAAAAAAAATTTAGGTCAATTTCATTTTTATTAAACGTAATAAATAATAATATCTCTATGATTAATTGAAAATAAATAAAATTATCAGTGAATCCCTTACCACAAGGTCATCAACATTCTTTGATCAAAAATGGATCAACACAATTAACCAAGATCACTTTTACCGCCACAACTGCTTGAACCCAAGGATACCACGACACCACCGCACGAACAACAATCAAGAGAAAATCCATTAAAACCATGGATATCATGTTTCATCATAAGAAAATGAGGAATGGGATGAAATAGATTAATTAATCCACACAAACAAAGGTAGGTCTAACCTTAGAATAAGAGGAAAATGACAAAACTTGGCTACACCAAAAAAATGTGTGTGCATGCATGAGGAAAAATTACAAGGGATACATGGTCCAAGGTTTGTAGTTAGATTTCACAAATCCATAGTTTGGTTTCTCTTATACCAAGGTAAAATGATAAGAATGTATAAGATAGGATGGTATCTTGGGCATTTAAAAATATAATCTATGTAACAGTTTAGATATGATTTATATTATCGATTTATGGAGAATCTTGTCTACATTTTTTATTTTGACTTATTAAGTAACCTAGACCCTTAGGAAAAATTATATAGGACTTATGGGCCTTTAATTTTCCTTAAATAATTTAAAACAATGTTTTAATAAAAATTCGTCAAGAGAATGTCAAATGGGAGAAAATGTAGGAATCTGGAAATAATGTTCACATCCGATCGTTGGATGACTCACTGGTCCTCAAATAACTATTAATAACCCATAGTATGATTGATCACTAGTCCCGACTAACTAGTTCAGGAAACACTATTCATATCCCATCATTGGATGACTCACCTTCCTTGAAAGAAATTGTCCACAACCCACAATTTGGCGACTCACCATTCTGGGAAACACTGTTCACAACCCACCATTGGATGGATCACCGGTCCTAACTCACCGGTTTAAGAAACATGGTTCACAACCCACCATTGGAAAATGGAATTTTCTGTAAAGTTTTAGAATAAGCCAACTTGACCACATATAACACCTCAAAGACCTTATTTTTAAAATATAATTCACCAGAGTTGAATTGTCCATTAAATCAGATACCTCTCAAAATATTTTTTCCCTCAATAATCCAAAACCATCCAATAGAGGAAATGGAAAACGTTGTCTAAACAACCACCTTGTGAGATAACTCTCAATGATCTTTCCTCTATAGGATCTCAACACCTTATTCAAGGAGCAATGTGAAACCATGTGACCACAACAACCATCTCCTAAACACACTCCCAAATGAGATACCTCTTAAAATAAAGAAATCCACATTAAGAAAAAAGTGAAAGATATCTTATAAATTGAAATGGTCAACAAACACCATAAGAAAAATGTTACAGGAGAATAGTTAATCATCAAACAGATCAGGGTACTGAGAGCATATTTGGGACACACAATCCAAGGTTCTCTCCTCTATGACACTTTGGCTCCATAAGACACGATCTAAGGGGATATAATTCATATATAACTCAGTATCTTGTTAGTACCCGATCTCTATAGGATGGTCCTCAATGGTCGTATAATCATACACATCAATCTTGGCACAATCAATGATGTGATGATAATCATAAAGGTAACAAATGAGCTATTACACATGAAATACATCATATATATGACGCATCATCAGGGGATGTGTTACCTGATATGATATGTCTCTGACATATACTAACACCTATAAAGGCCCAAGAAGCAAGGTAGAAAGTATTTTCCCATGAACAAACATTTTACTCCCATGATGGGGAGTCACCTTCTAAAGCATGTGATCCCCAACACCAATATAAATAGTTCTCCTCCTATGATTGGACTAGAAATTATGATGATCCTCCACAACCTTAATCCACTTGTAAATCACCTAAAACACCTTTATCACAGTCTATACCAGTTCCTTTTTTAGAATTGATGACTCTATGACTGTAGTCTACCAAAATTGGGGATGGATTGGTTGGCCAGTCAAGACATCAAATAGTTTCATACTGATGTTGGAGTTGAAACTATTATTTTAATCAAACTCTACCAAGTGTAGGATCCTCATCCATGAACCTAAAAATCTATGTCACTAGAGTGAAAAATATCTTAACGAGTCTACATGGTGTATTCAATTTGACCATCCATCTGTAGATGAAAACTAGTGCAAAGGAATTGAAGATAACCACAAGATTTATAGAGACCTCTCCACACCCTAGAAGTAAATAAGAGATCTCGATTAGAAATGATAATCCTAGAGACTCTGTGGAATCCCACCACCTCCTACAAAAATTTCATCAAAAAACCATCCACTATGCTCGAATCATTGATTTTTATGAAGTTGTCTAATTTCATCTAATGATCCAGTAACATCCATATAGCACCATATCTTCTATGAGCATGATCTATACTGGTAAAAAGTACATTAGGATGTACTACAACTTCAATTGAGGAACATATAATGGTTGGACCGGAACACTAGGAACACGGTGCTCATCAATCACCATATGAAATACCAAATATCCATACACTAACATTGTAACAACATGATTCAACACATACCACTAAAAATGACATCTCAAATCTTAGTACATTATTGCCACACCAGGATGTACATATAAGGGTGAACTTTTGGAATCCCTAAGAACCATCGTGCATGATGCCAAAGAAAGAAAATACTTCCCTAAAACAACACCCTATCTTTCCCATCCTTAGACCAACCACTAGGGGCCCCTGCAAAAACAAATCACTCTCTCTAGACCTCCACCTCACGATCCCCCAACTGGGAGACTTCTACCTACTTCTCTTGAGATGACTGCACCATCATCTAAAAAAGACAACCTCTACCCCCAACTTCTACCATATCCAGATGTAATACTGAAATTTGTTCTGTAATTATTCAGGAATAACATGATTAAGGCACCATATCAATACAAGAATTACTTCTTAGGTAATCAGTGACAACATTACCCTTTCTAGGTGTATATAAAATTTCAAAGTCATAATACTTTATGAACTCTATGTACTGACAATGCCTAAAGTTCAAGTCACACTAGGAGAAAACGTACCTCAGGCTACTATGGTCGATAAAGACTAAAAAATGCTCACCAATGAGGTAATGTTACCATAATATTAGGACAAACACCACTTATACCACCTTGAGATTCTGGGTTTCATAGTTACGTTCATGGAGAAAAAAAGACCAAGAACCATAAGAAATGTTCAATAAATACTACATCAGTTTATTTCATAATCCTAGATGTGAAATATCACCAAAAAACTCAAACTGAAATCCTTCTATTGGTATAAAAAAATATCGAACTAACCAACCTCTCATTCAGATACTCGAAATATTTCTAACACTGATCAGTCCATACAAACACCTGATCATTTATGGTCAACACTTTCATAGGAGTCATAACCCAAGAAAAATTGGCTACAAACCACCTATAATAGCCTATTATACCAAGAAAACATCCCACCTATTCAACTAACATTAGTTCATCCCATGAAACAAATTATTATATCTTTTATAGATCAACTACTACTCTCTACTGGGATTCAACATGCCATAATAAATGAAAATCTTGATCCCAAAACTCACACTTCGAAAAATTATTAAATAGATTCTCTTGGATAAGAACTCCTAAAATAACATGGAAATTCCCAGCATGATCCTCCTCAGATGTAGAGTATGCATGTATTTGGTTGATGAAAACCACCACAAACATATTTAGTAATTCATGGAACACAACATTTATCAACCCCACGAACAGAGCTGAAGCATTCATTACACTGAACGACATCAAAATGAATGTGTGATGCCAATGATGACAACAGAAACTTGTATTTGGGATATCCTCATCCATCACATTAATTTTATGATATCCTAATTGAAAATAAATCTTCAATAACAAAATTTCAACCTCTAGTTTATCGAATAATTCATCAATCCACTGAAGAGGATAGCGATTCTTCAATTTCACTTAGTCCAATCGATAATAATCAACACACAACTGCAAACTGCTGTTGTAATGACCCAAACATTTGTCAATGAAATTTCTCCCTTCTCGTAGTAATGCCTTAATCATATAAAATCACATTAGGAAAGACAAGTTCATATCATGCATAAATTAACTACTATGTGACCATTAAACATAAAATTTCCACTTATGAGTTTTGAATTTCAAAAATATGACATACACAGTTGCGATTAGTAAGAAGTCTAGAGTCTTATAGGAAAAAAATAATATTTTTTTGAATAATAATCTACCCATATGAATAGTAACCTACCCTTATAAATATTAATATGACCCATATGAATAGTAAATCGTCTAAAAGAATAGTATCCTCACCCATGAATGTTTAAATAAAATTTACGCATCTTATAAGTGACAATATGACCATAATAAAAGTATTAGTGTTTTAATAAGCCATAAAAATTAATTATAATTAATTCATTTATTTAAATGAAAATGTATTTTAAAAAATGGTTTTATAAATTAACAATTTCATGTCTTCTGGATTTATGATATTTTTATAAGACCTTATGTAATTTTTGAAAGTATTATAAAATCTGTTTTAATATTAAAATATGTATGTTTCAAATAAATTATGATTTTAATTAAAAATTACATTTCTAATATTTAGAGAATTATTTTTGAAAAATGGATTTCATGTTTTGGATTCTACGCATGAAATAACGTTCATGGTGAATTTTTTTAAGTTTTTCTAAAATACATAAATTTTTATTTAATACTAAAATACATTAATTTACAAATATAAATACACTATAATTTAAATCCACTATTCCTGACATGATGAGTGATGTAAGAACCAAAATATAGAACTCACATGAACTTATTACAATTTTTATTCAAAATAATCCTCAAACCATGTGCTCACTCTAGATTAGTCTCAAATATCTTCCCAAGCTCCTTCCCCACAAACTATAGCCCTTGGTATCATAAAAAGACAAAAACCTCTCCCATAAAGAGGCTCTTAAAATATATATATTCAAGAGGAAATTTCACTCACTCTCTCTCTCTCTCTCTCTCTTTTCTTTCAAATTCTTTTAAAATTTCATTTTTTTCTCTTATCCTCAACATCTCTTATCAAAATGTCATGATAACTCTAGTATGATTGATATACTGGTATTATATCATGTTAATGGAATAATATTCATTATAAAACTCCCTCCCTCTCTTTTTTTATTTAAATGAAGTCGTTGCCCATGATGTGTTAATTTACCTACATCATGGGTGATGCACTTAAATCTCCTTAATCTACACAAGGTTGTTCATAAAACCATTAAATGGTTGAAAGAAGATTGTAATATGTATTTTTTAACCCATTATATGTTTTGGAAACAACGTTTATACAAAAAACTAAATGATAAATCCAAACATGGTCTTCGTAATTCAAAAACCAAATATATTAACCTAAATCGATCATCATTAAATTTTAACTAAATATTCGTCAACATAGTATATATATTAACACATTAAAAGATCATTTAAACTACATCCATATCATTCATAACATGTAATGCCATTTTGTTATGTTTATCCATGTTTTATGTGAACTTCTATTGAAGTGTACAAGTGGACCGTTTGTGAATACTAATAAAAGAACACTCCCACACAATGAATTTAAACAATATAACTGATCCAAAGGACCATAAAAACATAATAATGTCATAGTTAACCATTTTCATGTATAAAATATTCTATATTTATTAATTAATTAATCTAATGTCATTATACAAGACATTTATGTGATGAAATAATTCGGATACAGGGCAAGGAGAAATTCTCGATCCAAACTCTCTTTCATTGGGTTATCCCTATTAATCACATTTTAATTATATATATATATTAAAAATAATTTTTTCATTATTTTCATACCATTATTAGGACATAAATTTTTTGTAAATGAATTTTTTATAAATATAATGTTTTCCAAAAAAACACTTCTTCCAAATAAACACACCATTTTACTTCTCAAATATTGTTTCAACCTTCGCTCATGGTCAATGGTTTTATATCATGAATTATATTCCCCCTTTGGTTTGGGAACCAAATTTTTATGGATGTATTTATTATTATGTGAAACCCATTTCATTAAATTAATTATTTAATTTTAAATGATAACATATATGTTATGTTGCACACATGATAATTTAAATGTTATGATGTGATGGGTGCACCCAAAATTATAGTGCAATATGAATATTTGAATGTGCCAGGTGCACCTGGAATTATATAATTCTCTAATTAATTGGGTAAACTGATAAATCTCATTAGTTTAAGTAAAATAATGTGTGAACATTGTGATATATTTTTTCACAACCTAAGTGTGGTGGTTGACCACTAAGACATGATGTATCATTTTTATACATTTTCCCAATCCATGTCTTTATCTAATGATTCCTCTTTGATTTTGATGATGACGTTATCATTATGCTCACCCCATGTTATATTATTCTTATCTATCCTTTTACTGGGCTTTTAGCTCACCCCTTTTTTATGTATATCCTTCGGTGACTTCATGTACTAAGAGTACACAAGGCCCAACAAAAATATAATTAAGAATGAATTAAATAAATGATTATTCTTTTTGTTATAAATGTTATGTATAATCCTAGTTTTCCAAATACACTATTCCTCTAGATCCTTGTTTTGTAATGTTTTTATGGTTTCTATCCTTAAAATGGTGTAAAAAATACATGAAAATATCGGGTCACTGTAGATGGTATTAGTGGAAGGGTTTAGTTAATTTGGGAATTTGGATTAGTGAACCCCATAGAAAACATCTAGTATGAGACTAAGTACAAATATGAACACAAGAATATTTTATAAACATATATATCCCATAATATACACTTTTAGTGTAAATTTCACAAATGAATATTTTATTTATTCATGACTTGTTGAATTATTTTTTTTCTAACATTTACTATTTTAGAGAATGGTGGGAAATAGCGGAAACCATGCCAACAACACATGTGACAATCAATGCAACGATTTCCCAAATGAAATCCCTAATTAATGGGGTGGTAGAGTTCAAAAAAATATAGGGATTCTTACATAGTTGTATGATGTTATGAAAATTAACCTCTATAATGTGAAATATCATCCTTAACCTAAAAGGGAGCAATAATCTATGAATTGTTTTATGAAACAAGGACCACCTAATTTTAGTGGATATTCTGATCCAGTAGTTGCAGAATAGTGGGCCAAATACATAGAGAATATCTTTTCAATGCTTCAATATTATATGATGTAGATGGTGATTCGGGCCATTTATCATCTAGTTGGTGAGGCCGATCAATGATTTGCTTTGATAAAGAACACCAAGCCCATTAAAGAAATTAATGGGATGGAATGGGAAGACATTAAGAGCTTGTTTCATAACAAGTACTTCCTAAGAACTATTTGTATAAATATTGAGAGATACTTCATAGAGATCAATCAAAATGAATGATTATAATTCATTGACTATGATTTTAATTTCACAATGCATGTAATATATGATTCAGGTTTTGTTGTAAAAAAATGATATGTAAATTGATAGATTCATTAGTGGGTAAAAACCAAACCTTTAAAAGGTTCCTGAAATATGAGGCATTGAGAGTTATGAATAATTTCTTCAATGTGCCCTCAATGTAGAGATGGATTTTGGAGAATGGTTCCATGGATATGGTGATAAGAAATAGAAGGTGGAGTTTCAATCTAGAGGATCTAATTATAAAGGAGGGAAGAAAAATCAACCACCCACCTTCCAAAAAGGTGTTAAATGCAAGATAAGAATTTCCTCAAAGGGATTGTAAAATGATTCAAGTGAGGTATAGAAGGCCACCAAGATCTTTAATTCCTAAAATATATGAGAGGGGAGGAGAATGAGGTAGATGAAATGAGACAACCCTCATGGTCCTATACTACCACTGTAGGTAGAAAGGGAATTGTGAAAGCCAGTGCACTAAAACTCAAGATCTTGAGGGTAATCAATGTTAGAAGCCACCAAATCCACATGAATAATGGAAGGATTATTCCATCACTACTTTAGATGTTGAGTAAGAAAATGGATTTGTACAAGGTACACATCCAATTCACACAAGAAAGGAAAAACAATTCTTTTATTGTGGTTCTATTCATTCCATTATGTCATGAATGTTATGGATTACTATGGAATTGATGACACAAATCCTTAAAGTTGACATATCCGTAAAAACACCTAGTGGTGAAATCTTTTCAACCCAAGTGTTGGAATCATCTCATGTTGGTTTATTTGGGAATATTATTCCAACAAATCATTTTATACTTTCCTTGGGGGAATTTGACACTATAATGGGAATGGATTAGCTATCATTATATGTATAACGTATCAAATATCAAGAAAATGAAATATCTTTTCATATTTCAAACCATCCCATGATTTTATACAAATTCAAGGAATATCATGAATCTCTTTTTCAAAATCATTCAATGTTGTGGGTGTTGATTCCCTGTGAAGTGGCACACCTCGATCAAATGATTCAGTCAATGAAACTGTTAACCAAGCAAAAAATGCCCATCGTGAGGGAATCAGGTAAGATATTTATAGAATAGTTGTCCAAACATCCCCTATATCAAAAGGTAGAGTTCTCCATAGAACACATTCCCAGATCTAATCATATCTCAATGAGTCCCCATTGGATGGATTATATGGAACTTGTGGAGTTAAAGAAGCAGTTTATTGAGAATTTGGACAAAGGGTTCATATGCCCTAGGGCACCACCTTGTGGTGGATGAGTTATCTTTTTGAATAAGAAGGATGGATCAATGTGGATGTGTATCAATTTTTGCAAACACAAAAAGATCACCATAAAGAACACATATCCTCTCCATATGATTGACGACTTATTCGATTAGCTACAAGGAGGTCAGTACTTCACAAAGGTGGATCTCCATTATGGATATCATCAGTTGAAGTTGAAGAAGGATGGTATTCATAATATTTCATTTCACGCAATGTATGGGCACTATGAGTTTATGTTGATTCCCTATGGTCTTAATAATTATACAGAAATAATAATGGATTTTATTAAAAATTATTTATACATTACCATGAATTTTTTTGGTATTGTTTATCTATGATATTCTTATCTACTTCAAGAGAAAGGAGGAACATGAAGAATATCTAATACTTGTGTTAGTGCCATTGCGAAAGGATACGCTATCTAGTGTGGTTAGGAAGTCTGATATTTTGGATGAATCTAGTCATGTTCTTGGGACATGTGATCACTAGTGAGGGAATTTATATGGAACCTTAAAAATTAGTGGAAATTTATGAATGTACTAGACCCTCTAATGTCACTGAAATCTATTGTTCTCTTGGATTAGCGGTGTACTACCAATATTTTTTGAGAAATTTATCATGATTATCAATCCTGATATCTATGTTAACATGGAAAAGGGTAAAGTATGTCTAGAGGAATAATGTGAGGGAAACCTCAAGGACCTAAAGTGAAGGCTCATCATTACACATGTACTAACATTATCGAATACCAGATAATGTTTTTTGATATACAGTGAATTTTAAAATAGACTTTGGGTGTGTACTAATAAAAAATGATAATGTGATAGTCTACACCACATGGAAGTTGATTATCCATGAGTAGAAATTCTTTATGAATGAGCTCAATCTAGAAGATGTGATTTCTGCCTTCAAAATATAGAGGCACTGCCAATATGGTGAGAAGATTGACATATACCCTAATCATACGCGCCTAAAGTATATATTCACACAAAGGGATCTCGAAATGCGTCAAAGGAGATTGTTTGAGCGAATAAAATACTATGATTTCTATATTCATTATCATCCTACCAAGGAGAACAAGGTTGTTGATGCTCTAGGGAGAAAAGAACATACTACACTATCCAAGTAGCAGTTTAGAAAGTCCCTGTATTCATGGATATGAAAAGGATGGATTTAAAAATCATAATTATAGTGAATACATCAAACATTTCCTAAATGATTTCAAAACCATTTTTCCAATATAAGATTAAGGAATCACAATTTGATGATCTGATGCTTTAATAGAGAGTGAATTTATCGAAGGATAAGTTGCATCTAGATTTCCATATTGACGATGATGGAGTGATTTGGTTGGGAATATAGATTTGTGTTCCTTCATCACCTATGATAAAGAACAATTTATTTGATAATACACATAGAACACTTTTCTCAATCCATCCTGGTAGAAACATGATGTACCGTGATCTCTAAGAAAATGTTTGTTGGGACAACATAAAGAGGGAGGCTGCTAAATATATCTCAAGGTTCTTGATATGGAAGAATGCTAATATAGAGCAAAAAAAGTCCAAAGGGATGATAAAACCATTAACTATACCCATGTAGAAATGGGAGAATGTCACTTTGGACTTCATCACGGGTCTCCTGAAGACATCCGATGGAAATAATGTGATATGGTTTATGGTTGACCGACTCACCAAAATTACCCACATTATATATATTAGAGAATATCTATCACATGATCAACATTTAAAGGTATATGTGAAGGAAGTGGTGAGATGGCATGCGGTTCTACTCTCAATTATCTCTAATCATGATCTAGGGTTCACATCCATATTCTAGAAAAGCCTCTAACATTATTTGAGTACTAAATTAAATTTTACTATGACCTATAACCCCCAAAATAGTGGCCAATCTTGAAGGAAAATTCAGATTACTGAAATATTCTAAGAGCCTGCTCGTTAGAATTCAAAGGTGGCTGGGATCAGTATCTCCCATTGGTTGAGTTCTCATACAATAATAGCTTCAACTCGGGTATTCATATGGCTTCATATGATGATTTGTAGGGAAAGCGATGTAGAACACTGACTTGTTGGGATAAAGTTGGAGAAAGGAAGAAGTATGGACATGATCTTTTACATGAGATGATAGAGAAGGATAAATTAATCTAGAAACATATCAATGATGATCAGAGTTGGAAAACGTGTATTGCTGATAGCTATCAAAGGGAGTTGGAGTTTGACGTTGAAGATAAATTCTTCCTTTGAATGTAACCATGGAAGAGAGTCATGTTGTTTGGAAAGAAAGGGAAACTAATCCCAAGATACATTGGCCATTTTGAGAACCTTGACTACATAAGATTCATGTCTTATCAAATTTCATTTTCATAGAATAAGGCTTACATTCATGATGTGTTCTACGTATCGATCTTGAGGAATTATATACCAGATCCCTCGCATGTACTTAACATGAAGGTGGTATAGATAAATGATGATCTCTCTTATGAGGAGCTTCCATTATAGATTTTGGACCATAGAGATAATGACCTACATAATAATAAAACCCAACTTGTCATAGTGTTGTGGAGGAAACGTAATTATGAAGAAAAAACATTGGAACCTGAGGATGCGATGAAGGAGAAGTACCCTCACATGTTCGAAATTTCAAAAGGGGGGAAGAGTGTAATGAACTTAACATTTAATAATGGAATTTATCCCTTATTATAGTAATGTCTTATTCATATAAAATCAATTATTTAAACAGAATCCCATAGCAGGCTTAAATTAGCTACTAAGTGACCTTTGAACATAAATTTTCCACTTCTGAGTATTGAATTTTGAATATCTAACATACAAGGATTCGATCAGTACATAGTTTGATGTCTGATTAGAAAAAATTAATTTGTGTTTAATAGTAACATACCCTTATTAATAGTAACCTAACCTTATGATTAGTAATATGACACGTATGAATTGTAAATTTTCTAAAAGAATATTAACCTCACCCATGAATGTATAAATAATATTTATGCATCTTATAAGGGCCAATAAGCCACAATAAACGTATTGGTATTTTAATACCTCATAAATAATTTATTATGATTAATTAATTAATTTAAAAGAAATTATATTTTCTTAAAATGTTTTCATAAATGTAAAATTTTATTTCATCTGGTATTAAGATTATTTTTTAAGACCTCATGTAATTTTTTGAAATCATTATTAAATCTGTATTTTTTATGTGAATTCTGATTTTAATTAAAAATTATTTTGTCCATATTTTGAGAATTATTTTTGAAAATTGGGGTTCCTTTTTCTATTTTACACATCGAAAAATTTTATTGCGATTGTTTGTAATTTTTCAAAAATACTAGATATTTTTGTGAATAGTAAAATGCATTAATTTATCATATAGATACATTGTAATTTAAATCCACTAATCATGACATCATGAGTGATGTATGAAAACAAATCACAAACTCACACGAACATATTACTATTTTTAGTAACAAAAATCATCACTTTTTCTTGCATTTTTGTGAAATAATAAATTAATGAATATAAAATTTTGAAAACCTCTTTCCCCTCCACTTTAAATACCACCCACGACAACCTCATTTACTAACTCATCCCAATCCTTGTTCCTACTCTAAATTTTATTTAAACCACTTACTAAGATCATACCCCACGTTTAGTAGAACTTTTTATCATTAGAAGACCAAACCCTCTCCCCTAAAAGAGGTTCTCAAAGAAGATATATTCCAGAGGAAATTTTTCTCTCTCATATCATTCAAATTCCTTTCAAATTTCATTTTATTTCTTCTCTTATCAAAAGATTATCATTTAAAAATGTCATGATAACTCCAGTATGGTTGATATAAATGTATTTTATCATTTAAATAGAATATTATTCATTATACACCTCTGTCCCTCTCTTTGTTTATAAAAATGAAATTAGTGCATGTGATGTGTCAATTTACCTACATCATGTGCGATGTACATCCATTTTCCTTAAAATCATTCATGGATATCAAAAAAACCATTAAATCATTGAAAAAAATAAATTAATATGTTTCTTTTATCCCATTTTATGTTCTAGAAAAACATTTATACATAAAACAAAATGATAAAACAAAACACGTTTATTGTGATCCAAAAGTCGCCCAAATTAACCTAAAATGATCATCATTAAATTTTAACTAATGATTAATCCACATGGTAACAAAAATAATTTATTACATGACCATTTAATCATATTTAAGATCATGAATATTATGTTAGAACAGTTCTTAATGTTTATCCATGTTCTACATGAACTTCTATTCAGGTGTACAAGTGAACCTTTCATGAAAACAATGAAAAAATACACTCCCAAACAATGTATTTAAACTATATAAATCATCCGAAGAAACATAAAAGATCATAATAAAACAATAATGAATAATTTTCATATATAAAAGGTTATATAATTTTTAATTAATAAATTTATTGTCATTATATATGATGTTAAAGAGAAGAAACCAATCAGACACCAGGTAAGGGGATAGTCTCAAACCCAACTCTCTTTCTTTGGTGTTTCCCTCATCAACCCGTTTTCAGTGTTAATATGCCATATAAATAATTTTTTCATCATTATATTACCTTTTATGTGACATAAATTTTTCCAAATTTATTTTATGACAAATCCAATGTTTTCCAGAAGAACTCTTCTTTCAAATAAACACATCCTTTTTACTTCTCGAAGATTGTTTTACTCTTCACTCAAGGTTAATGGTTCTATGTAAAGAATGATATTCCCTCACTATTTTGGGATCCAAATTTTTATAAATGTATTCATTATTATGTGAAACCCATTTATTTATGCGTGATATTTTATGTTAAAGATTTATATATTTTCTATGTGGCATGCATGATAATGTAAATGTTATTATGTGATGGGTGAGATCGGAAATATATTTCGCAATATGAATGTTTGAATATGAGAGGTGAACATAGAATTATATATAGCTCCAATGAACTGGGTAAAGTGATGAATCTCATGAGTTCATGTAAAATGATTTTTGAAAATTATTCTCCCTTTATTTACAACTACTTGTGGTATTTCACCACTAATAGATTGTGTTTCATTTTTATGCATTTCTATAATTCATGCCATTATCTAATGATTCCATTCATTATTTTGATAATGATGTTATTATTATTATTACCCCATGTTATATTATTCACATCTATCATGGTATTGGGATTTTATTTCACCCCTATTTTGATGTATATCGTTTGGTGACTTTATGTACTAAGGAGAACACAACAGATGATAAGAATCTAGAGAAGAAGGAATTAAATAAATATTTATGATTTATTTTGTAAATGTTATATATGGTCCTAGTTTTAAAAGTCCACTAAACCTTTTTATCCTCTTGGTGTAATTTAAATTTGTTTTTTCTAATTAAAATGATGTAAAGGTAATTTTAGAAAAGGCTAGGTCACTATAGTTGTTTTCCTTTTTCATGAAGAAAACTACTGCACCCCATAGTGATAGGATTGGATTAATGAAACCACACCATAACATACCATAAATATGTATAAAAATCTCTTACAACATAGAAGGATCCATCCTATCAATGGAAATCAAGAGAGGAGTCATGGTTGGATGTAACTCGATGACGAACGTGATCTCTCATTAAGGGATAACATTGCCACCTATTATGGAAGGACATCAGGGTACTCTTCCCCAACCATGGGAAATGTAGACTATTAATCCTCTAATGAACTCAACATCAGCTTCACCATCAGGGATGAAAATGAGGGACCATTCCACAGAACCATCTGAGGGTCTCAGTCACCAACAAACATTATCCACTCTCCATCAACATCAATGAACACCACCTTATTATGGAATCTATCCATGATATCCTATACTGAATACAATCAATCCATTATGAGGATGAAATAATATGATTTTTTTTATAAATATAACAAATCTACCCAAGATTGGTTCTACCCTAGCACTATCTCACAACCTCAACATACTTCAAAAAAGATAGATCGACCTCTAACAGGCATAGTCAATGTCAAGGGAATTGGAAGACACTCACCATCAAGTCCCATGGCATAAAAAATGGAAGGTTATATGAAAGAGTGTGTCACTCCTAAATCCAGCAAGGCATACACCTTAGTAGAAACCAAGAAAAGAGTACCTTGACTGTTGTTTGTCTCACCTAGTGTTGGAAACTATAAAAAATGATGTTGAACACAACCTACTCCATGGACTCTCTTACCCCACTTATGACCACCTCTATGGCCTCACTCAGATCATGGAGGACATGGAGCATCCAAGGGATATCCTCTTTCTTCCCCATCTTCTCTATATTGATCTAATGTTTTTGAATCCTACTACTACTAAATTAGCTTGAACTACCTCAATTTAGGAACTTGGATAAAACACCTAGAACACACTAACTAATTAGAAATATTGGGCACTCCTTTCATTGATGAACTTTTCCACCATAAGAAAAAAATGTGCATAATCCCAAAGTGTAGATATGAGATTTCTTGCCCTCATAGAAATAAGAAATTAAGGGTTAGGACTTATCCCCGACTGAACGAAAACACATCTACCATGAAAACCTAGAACCCAAAACCATTGGTATGCATCATGAGTAATCATGGTGACTCCCCTCTCATGTAAATATAGTTCTATAAAATATCCTCTCGATGACCTCCTCCCTCACTAGCTCATCAAGATATGTCATCTACAGAAATAGTGTGACCTAGCGCTAGATATGTGGATTCTAAGCCTCATCGAAATGGATCTTCATGGAACCATAATCAATAAATATATCCACATCATACCATATAAGGTTCTAGATATGGATTCTAAACTATCCCACACTGGAGCTTCCATAAAGAAGGGTAAGAAGCTATAGGAGACTGGCCATCCTTATGGTCAAATAATGAAACTCCTCCATGAACTGGTTGCTGAACTTCTCTAATGAGAATGTCGACTCCTTATGATCCTATGGAACAATAACCACCATAGCCTCACTACCCCGCATATCACCATCACAACAAATTATACCTAGTTTTCCATCTGAGAAGTAATAAAAAAAGATTTATCATCCTCTAAATGTTTGTCTTCTCGTACTACAACTGAAAATGATTCCTCTTACTTCTTAAACTCTAGAACCATACATGCAAACAAAAAACTAGTTAGATCTCATAAACCTAGAATATGGAAGAATCTAACATTTATTAATTGTTTTCTTTTATTCATTTTTTATTAACATATCCCATGGTATACCTATTCAAATAAAGGAACCAAGAATAATGATGCATGATTCTTTCCTAGGAATATACCCTCAAGAATGTGTCCCCTAATTTAGTATCCCCAATAAGCATGATGGTTCGGGCACCAGAACATGTAGGGCCTTAAATACCCATTTCTCAGCTGGTCTCCCCTGTTTACAAAACTTTCTAAACTTAGCTGACACCGTTTCCCAACGAACCCATGCAACATCACCTTATTTTAACTCATATCTCCATCCTATCCCTCATCCAGACCTTTACTACCACTTTATCTTGACTTCCTCTCCACAAGGTGTACCCTTAAAGAGCCAGTAATGGGTGAAAAGTGATACCGACCACTGAGTCCTACCTCTAGTAGCCCCCTGGTTGGTGACTATCATCTAGAGTATAGTAAACACATAAATGGTAGGCATTTCCCTCTTAAAGAACACATGTGAAATAGAGAGATAAGAAAAAAAACAACCAAATAATACTTATAAAACAGTATAAAAGAAACCCAACAAAAAATTGGTAATTTCATTCAAGAACTACTACAACTAAATGGGAGAACAACATGTACCAAAATAAAGTAAAAAGGCATCAACCAAGAAGCCCGAACAACTCCAGAAAAACCCGGAGCTAGTAGTAACTAGACTGATGTAAAATATTCTCCATGTGACCTAAAAAATAGATTATATAACATAGTGTGAGTGTAATAATATACCCAGTGGGATCCTCCTTGGAGCCTCTCTTACAAATGTAATGAAATCATTCAATAGAACAATGAATAACAAGTGAAACAAACACATCATATAATCATGTATACTATTTTCACTACCTCACCACAACCACTCCCTCAAAGTATCACATATAGGAGTGTATTATATAATAAAAGTTTTAAGGTTACCATTCTAAAACTTCCCCATTGGTTTTCCTCTTCGACCAAAAATCGCATGTCCTAAGCATCTCTCTCCTAAAAGGATTGAATGAAGACACCTAGTAAAGCATGAAAACAGGTACCTTATGAAACATACCATTGCATCCACCTAAAAAGTGTAATGACGTAATTTCTAGGTCCCACCATTGTCTACATATCATGTATCAAATGTCAGGTGTTATACCTCAAGTCATCAAAACCCTTACACCATGTAAGGATCCTCAATCCATCATAGCATATACATGTCATACCCATATAAGTCCACTGGAAAATATATCAATAATATATGTGTGTAAAATAAACCAAATCCATCACATCCCTCTACACACATATATGGGGAAAACTAACCACTGTGCATACCCACATAGGTATATACCAAGAGAAGAGAGGGGGCCTAAGGGGGGTAGTCATCCATCCATCATCCCACTTGGATGTTTGGAAAACACCCCCAGGGATCAAAATATCTAGGGTGTCAGTTGGCATAATTTTTTTTGGATTAGTGTATAGAATAAAAAAATGTAAATGATATCATATATCTCACAACGAAACTATTGGAAAAAACTATTCTTCGAATAAACTGCAGATATTGTCTCTCAGACTATGAGATGCCACTGCTAAGACTAGATATCCTAAAAGAACACAACCATTTAAAGAGTTGCACTATATTACATTTTATTTTTTATCAGTTTGAATTTATGGTAATTAAATCTTGAACCATTAAGTAACCATTATAAAATTCCACATTACAGTTCAACAGCATTGCAACAATGTTCCATGCCATACAGGCTTAACCAATCTGACTTCAAAGACTCATGGATATAAAAACATAGCACTGCATAATGGAAAGATCCAACTCCATGAATTAAAATATTTATCATTTATTAAAAACATTACCACTTTACATATTTCCATATTTCTAGGTATTCTAGGACAACATTATATGCTAAAAATTCAATGGGTAAATCATGGTGAGTATATGAACTACTCGCTGAGTCCTTTCTATATATAACTGGAGCGTAGACATAAAATTCCTCAAGAAGCTAAACACAAAAATCATGTGTCATAACCCAACATTTCTTCACCTATTTTGGAAGGAGGATAAGCAATACCATTTTCCTCAAGTAGTTGACAAAGTAAATAATATAAAAAAATTACACATTTAACAAGCATCCCATACTCACATCAATGGGTAATCCCAACTTCAGCCCATTTTATCATTTAAAGAGTCCTCCCTGACACCCACATGAATAAACCAATGCATCTCTCCACTCTATGAATCAACTACTTCCCCAACCACTTGGTCTCTCCACACCACATACCATTATATCCATGCAGACTTGCCCTTTATAGGATCACATCACATCATAATCAACAAGAAACAAATAAGAAACTGAGCTCTTATCCTTAAAACATGAAATTCAACCATCACGCACAACAATATCTCATGACTCCATATAATAAAAAACATGGAATTTATAATAATGGAAGTAACTCTTACCAAAAAAGGCATTACATTTATCACATAACTGTTTCTTTTTTAAATCATGAATTAACTGATTCATTATTCATCAGTTCCCACTAGGGTTAACCTATCAAAAAAGCTATAACCAACATTAAAAATTAGTTAAAAAATTAATTTAACGTGCCTTTAATAATTTTATAAACAACATTAACACCATTAGGTTTATCAACCAATTAAATTAAACATGCATATCAACATCAATTTGATTATCATCAAATAACAACAGCAACCAGATTCATTAACATACCTCTTTAATCACAATTATTTTATTTATGGATCAATCTCGAATTTTCATTATTTTTCATTTTCCATGAAGAACATAAAAATCAATAAATTCATATATATCACGCTATTTATAAATATATGTGGAAAACCGTTATCACGGTAGAAAGAAACAAAATCGTTATGAGATTGATAACAATTCTTTAATCAAGTTCAAATATTTATTAGGTCAATTTGATTATGATTTAAGGGGCTAAATCCTAATAGATATATGATTGGCCATAAATAAATTTAAAATCAATGAATACTCCACCTCACAGTCAGAAATTTTATTTTCTAATGAATGGATTGACACAACAGATCCCAATCACTTTTCTTACAACAACTACATCCACCTGAGGACACTACGGCACCATGACACCAATAACAAAACAAGGAAACTCTATTAAAACCTTGGATATCTGTTCTATAACATGTAAATGAGGAGAAGGAGGAAATAGATCTAGGAATAAATAGGAACAAAGGTATATAATACCTTGGAAGAAGAGAGAAATGACACTTCTTAGTTGCACTAAAATATTGGATGTGCATGTAGACAGAAAAATTCCAAAGGCAACATGATCCATTGAGTACAGTTACATTGTAATACTCCTATGATCTGGTCATAATTAACCATTGTAAAATAAGAAGAAAGAACAAGGATGATCGGTATCTCAGATTTTTTAAAATCTAAATGGTATAGTACATTAGATATGGTTTATATTTACATTAATGGTGGATCCAGTCAAGATTACACGTTTCGACTATGTTAGGAACCCATGCCCTTAGGAAAATCCCGATTAATGATATGGGAATTGAATCATCCATAAATCAAATAAAACAAGGCTTTGAAATAATTTTATGCCAGAGACAACATTATAGGGGAGAAACTGAAGGAAGCTGCAAACACTACCCACAAGCCACCATTGGATGATTCAATAGTCCTGAAAAAACTATTCACAATCCACTAATATATGAATCATCAGTCTTGACTCACTCGTCCTAGAAACAGTGTTATTAGCCCACCGTTTGATGAATTATCGTTCCTTGCAAACCTATTCAAAACCCTCCATTTAATTACTCACTGGTATTTTATCACTGGTCTTGGAAACACTATTTATTACCCACTATTTGAAACTCGGAATTTTTTGCAAAGTGTTAGAATATGTCACCTTGACCTCCCAAAACACCTCAGACACCAGATATTTAAAAATTAATAGATCATATAGGTCTGGGAGATTACTTGAATTAGGAAAATTAATGACGTTATGATGATATCTAGTTTACCAGATCATCCATGGAGATAAAATTACATATTGATGTAATTTTATAACTGTTAAAAAATTAATTATAAATTACATGTTAATACCCCCATCTTATTGGTTGAGAGAATTTTTGTAATCTTGTAATGTAATTGTTTCATTTGACATGACATTTGAATAATATGAATAAATTATTTTACATATATTAAGATAGAAAAATTAATTATTTATACCATCCAAGGTAATTACACTACACCCAGAACCGATAAGTTACCTCGGAGTTTTCACATGGTTATTTTATAATTATTTACTATTCATTGATTTATACTATGTGTTTGGGTTTAATATTACATATATTGATTCATTTTAATATATGTATATAATACCATATTTCTTTCCATATTCTTACTAACATAATCATTAATCGGTTAAGGTTTTATGATTAAGATACATCTAAATAAAACCATATGGAGGTACCAAAGGCACTTCTTGGAATTAAATAGAATACAGAACATGTACTTACAATGTAAAAAATGTTTGTTAATGTTTCATATATATATCCTAATAAATTAGATATATCCAATTTAACTAGAAATATGATCTGAAAGAAGTGCATCGACATTTATATTTTGATATGTTGGGACAAAACTTGAAGATCTGCATGTCATGTAATGATTTTCCCATATGTGTATTTCTATGTTTCCCACTACATTGAATGAAGAGTGTTCCATCTTTCTAGGTATCTGATAAATGAAACTATGATTTATGGGTTGTGTAACTCCTCAGATACATGTCATGTATTTAGAAGTATATTATATATAACTCAAACACATCCATAGAAAGAAACATGTGAATGCATAGGGCATGTGTAATAAACATGGGAAGAATTAATTTCATTTTCAGTAAATTAGTACATGCCATTAAGTCTTAGACGGATAATATTCCATTTTTTGACTAATAAAATTAAATATATAATCAAATCTATTCACATGTGTTCCATGTGAAATGTATTTGGAAGAACATACCATGTAATTGTATTTCTAATTATATATTAAAAAATATCGATGATTAAATTTTTGATATGGATGTGTAGTTTCTTTAAAGAATACCTATGTACAAAAATAATGTTAAATGATTTTTTTAAATTAAGTATCATGGTCAGTTAAGGATTCTTTGATTAAATTAAGATACATTGTTTAATATGGATTAATTAATGTTGTATTATCATAATTATTGAATGCATCTATATAATTTATAACTATAAATAACCTAACTATAGTTTCCCATAGTGGGTGTTTACTTTTTTACATTTACACTTGATACAAGGAACCACATCAAGAAAGAATGAGTTGTTTAATATTATTGGTAAACTAGATACATACATGAATTTAATATAAATTTTAAATCATAAAATATAGAAATATTTTCTTTTAGAGAACCATTATTCACCTCAGCATATCCCTCGACATCAATCAAATAAATACTAGTATCCTAGGGAAAATAAAGAAAAAACAATGTGTGAGCATATATTTTAGTAAGTGTATGCGTACAATAGAGGCTATAATGAATAGATAAGAATAATTATTATGTCAAGGAAAATAATTAAAATACCTATCATTTAAATAATTACTTGATATTAATATGGGAGGAATACATGATGACCAAATAAATCAATATAAATAATTACATGATCATGAAACGTTTCCATGGATATTGTAAGTAATTTAATAATTACATTTAATTTAATAAATAATTTATTTTAGAGATAATACATTGTATCAAATATATGAAATATTTTATCAATATCTTTCATAAGAATGTTTAAATATATGGGTAAAAACAAATCTATCTTTTTCAACATATTTTTCTCATGATACATGTCAACGCATTGAGGGACTATGTATAATTGGACCCCACCCATCACATACTAAGTGAAATGAATTTATAATATGAATGGGTTGATACATAGTAAAAATAATCATTAATATTCCAAAACTAATCTTGAAAATGTTAATAAAAATCCCAATCAAATAGAAATAATAATAAACTTTTTAGAGTAATATGGTGAGTGGTTATAAAAGTATACACCACAGCTATACTAGACATAAAAAATAAAAATAAAGAATAATCATGATATAAATTTAAAATATCCCTAGTGGGTCATAATTAAAATATTGTGTCGATGACATTGAAAAATAGAAATACCCTATAAAGATTCCTTACAAACATTCTTATGGAAAACAAGCATTTCATTTTAAAAAATCACATTTTATAATCAATAGTTCACAAGACTATATAAAAATTACTATCTTTGAAAATATCCATTAAAAATTTTGAATGATTCTTTGAAACCTTGAGTTGTCATTACATAAAAAAATTCCATGATATACATGTTAAAACAGACATTCCTTTCACATTTTCAGTAAAATACAAAATTTTATTATTTAGAAAATGATATGATGCTTTCATTCAAAAAAATAATTATTAATACATGGGTAAAAATATTTTTAGTAAATCATTTGGACAATGTAATAAAAAATGATTTTCGATTGAAGAGAGAAATGAAGTAAAATTTTCAAAAAAAAAATTCTCAATAATTTTAAGTACAAAATAGTTGAAAATAATACTTTAAATTTAACTATTCATCAAGAACTGGAAGAGGTAAAAATATATTGGTTTTATGGTAGTAATAAAAAATAATTACCCTACAGGAGACATAAATATAATGAATCTTGAATAATTATGAGATTGTGAAACCAACCCTAAACAGTTAGATATCATTTGATTTATAAGCCTCATAAAAGAAATAATAATAAAATGAAATGGTAAATAATTTTAAAGTAAATAGATAAATTATATATGATATAAAATTTTCAGTATATAAACCACAAAAAAATTATTGAGTGGAAAATATTTCATATGTATCAAGGGTATAAAAGTGAGAAGAGAAAACCTTACATCAGGTTCGACATCCTTTGTATGGGCTAAAACCTCTTGTATAATAAATATTGGGCAATTATAAATGCATTTAATAATCATAATAATATTTTTAATACAATTTATGATTTACTTATAGTCTTTTAAGACCCAATTATGAATAATTATATGTTAAATTCACTATTTTGGGTGATAATTTCTTTGTTTATCACGTCTGTTTGTATTTTATATTTTCAGGCCTTTTACAATGCTCATGGTTCCATCAAAAATATAATTTTATCCATTGTATAAACATCATATATATTCATCATATATTTGTTTATATAAAACTATAATATTTACTTATAGAAAATGGATTACACCATTAATAGAGACTGTAGGACATACACATGCACTGGTATTGATTCTATTTTTCATTAACATATGGAATGGAAGAAAAATAAATCTTAACTCACAATTAAACTATTAATATTATTATATATATATTATTTAATTTAATGATATTAATTATTATTATAATCAATGTAAAAAAATGAAAAACATTTCACATTGCTACGTGGTGGTGGTAGTCCACACGTACACATGAGTGATGTTATTTTTTCCACTAGATTGGGAATTATAAATCTATAAGTGATATTATTTTTCTAGAATATTTTTTTACTAATAAATATCACATATATTCATTAAATTTATCCTTAATACCCACCACAAAAATTGTACGTGAAAAATGAATGGCATCACTTCCTGAGGTTGTAGTCTTCTATACACACAAATGACATTATCGTATCCCCAACAAAATACAGGTAAAAAGATTTATGTTAAAGGATAATTCCAGAAGTGTAATAAATTCATAAATTTAATCTTCATATTTCAAATCCATCATATTAGTTAGCATTGAAAATGGTGATGGAAAATAACTAAATCAACTCGTGAGGCGTTAATCCACCATACACACAGTTGACAATTTAATTTTGAATTTGATGGAAGTGAAGATGTATATAGAGTATTAAATTAACAAAATAAATACCTAGTATATGGGATATAATGGTTTTATTATTTTATCATGATTTAATAATATTTTAATTAGGCTGATGAATAAATAAAATGAAAACTCTTTACAAACATTACCTTTACTTCTGGTAACATCTTGAGATTTTCAAAAAATCCTTCCTATGATGGATTTTTGATGAAAAAAATATATCTATGATATTGGTATAGGATTAATTATGGTTTTTATTTTTTATTTTTTAACTAATTTGCATTTCACATATGATGAGGAGGAAATAGGGGGTGGCCTTTTATAGGTGAGGGAGAGTAAATTCTTGGTATTATTGAAATTCAAATGTGATAACCATGTTTTTATCATTCCAAAAGACACCTAAATTCGTCTTTCACAAAATAGAGCGGTGATATTGTCTCAACAGCATAGTCAGGTATCCAATCAATAAGCACATAACCATCAATATCCCTTAGGATAGTGTAATCATCACTCAGTATTGACAGACTGAGGAGATCATAATCATCCCTATCCCTCAAGATAGGGAAATAATTAATATCCCTAGTGATATTGTAATCATCCATTAGTATAAAAATATTAGAGAGAGAATAACCATCCCTATACCTTAGGATAGTATAATCACCAATGAGTATTATTACAAGGGTCCATTACCACAAAACACTTAATCGTATTTATAATACAAGTTATGGGGAAATACCTATCATTTTTTTCATAACCACACTTTATAATCAAGTGAATCACAACTATAATAAATCAAATAATTTACTAAGGTAAAAAAATCTAATTTATAAAACGCAGTGATCACATAGTAGGTTCTATTGGAAAAGGAAAATTACCTACATGGGTAATTCAAATTAAAAAATTTTCCATGCACTTTGGAGATTCCCTATTTCAGTTAACAATTATTAAATGAGTGAATCTCCACTCATGGAAAACAAGGGAGGCCATGTTCTAAACATGAATTATATCAATTGATGGCATCAAATCATAGAGAAAATCCAAAACATCAATCAAATAATTATTTATATCACAAATCAATACATTTTGGTTTAGATGATAGTGCACCTACATCAAGAGGTTTATTACAAAATCATGACATTGTTCAAAAAAAATTGTTCGGCACTATTCGAAACAACGTTATCATTTTTCATAAATCAATTAGAATCAATGAAACATTTTAGGAAAACTAAACAAAAAGGATATTCAAATTATAATGGTTAAAATAGAGTTGGGAAGGTTGCATTATTATTTTAATAGTCACATACATGAGAAATTAAATTTATAGTCTACTGTGAATGATTTGATTATGTTCATGGAATTTAAGAAAATTAATTTAATAAGGTAAAAAATTACGACACACCCATGGATGACCATAAATGGTGCATCCATCCTCTAAATTCCTAACCAAGTTCATTTGGTTAGTAACAAGGTACAAGGGTCATTTTAATATAAAGAACCCAATAAAAATCAAATTCTTGGTAAGGGATGGCATGCGGAATAATGGTACATTCAAAAAAATGATAGAAAAATAATGAAAAATCCATACACCACTTACCTTGGACTTCTGATGTCCCACTTTTCCATTATTGAGCGCTAATCTGTTCTGGTTTGGAAGGGATCTATGAAAATAACCACCAAACTAAAAATTATGAAAATGAACTCACACAAAAATTGTATACCATATGGAAAGAAGACATTGAAATAGATTTGAGAGGATCATAGAGATTACTAATGAGGATCCATATACTCCAATGGGGAATAATTTGAATGGTGTGTTGGAGAGATACATCATAGCCTGTATTAGGTTTGAAGGAGGAGACTCATGTATCAAAGGAGCTTAACTGAGATTTTATGTTAGAATTTATTGAGGAAAGAAGATTTTAATCAAAATATGATTAAAATGTTAACTTCAAAATGAAAAATTGGTAAAATGATTATGCTGAATGGTTCGACCAAACAGTTCATCAATCGCGTGGCACCCATTTCTTAAAAATTCACCTTGCATGGTCTGTGTCACACAGTTTCTCAAACTGTGCACCAACATTGAAATGAATTGTTCTCAAGTACTACCCATTTTGACGATGTGCCCATAATGGGCAGAGTGGGTTAGGGCACTCTCCTCGTTGCCGCCTCCTTCCCTAGGGTTTTCACAGCGGCCTTCCTCTGCTTAGCGAGTCCTGACAGTTCCGCAATACCGGTGGCTTCAATGTTTTCATCTCTCCCGCTCTCCATTGCTTCTGCTCACCCGATCTATTTCTCTGGATAGGGTTTTTGTTAGCGGCGTGGTGTTGGCCGAGACCGAAGTCCCAGATCCATTCGACTGAAATCTTGGTCTTGCTTCTGTTGTGGGCAGTTGGTGTTTTTCGGCAGCTCTCGAGGTTGAAAAGGATGGCGGCGACAGGATCTGAGTAGTGGGTTTCCTGTTGCTTGCAGCGGTTCCTGCTCCTCACGTTTGGTGAATCTTAATTCCTTGATGGAGATGATGCAGTGCTGATGAATCTGAATGATGGAGATATCTAACACGTAGGGTTTTATGGTTTGAGTTATTAATTTTGAAAGTGTAATTACTGAATTTCTATATGGGTCATTCCTCCCGGTGATTTCTGGCATGATATGGTAACGCTTCCCGATGGTTGGCCTCGCCTCAGCTCCATTGGTGATGATTGATCACGTTCCTGGTCGAACCTACATGTGTAAGACCGGTTTCACCGGCATACTCTTCGGAGCGTTCTGGGTCCTTTTTCAGTAGCATGTCGATGTCCTGCGGTTGAGACGGTTGTTTGTCTAATTGTTGGATGAGTTTTTGGCAACGATGAGGAATGTCGGTTGTTCGGGCTTCTCTGTTATGTGAAAGTTTGTGACGATGGTGGCCGGACCAGAGTTCCGACGACAGCTCCAACATCGTCCTAATATGAATGGTGGCGTGTGGTGTTCTCACCGGCGGTATAATGGAATACGTGTTGACATGCTCCTCGAGGTGACTGTGCGGATCGAGGTGGGCACATGGTTTATGGTGTTTTTGAATTTTGAATTTTGGAAATTGTGGGATTTTGGATGCTTTGATATTTGGTTGTAAGGTTTCTGGTTACCCCAAACCGGCTTTATGAAAATAAAAAAAATAGATTTGAAAAAAGTACTTGTTTTGGATAAATAATTTGCATCTTTTGTTGGGTATTTCAGTTCCTTTACAATAGAAACATTGTTTGCTTCTAAAGGCCACACTCTTTCGAAAACAAATTGAGCCCCCATCAGATCTCCCAAACCATATATTTTTAGGACCTAGTTATTCTGAAGCTCAATAATAAACCAGGAAACCTCTCAGGCCCTTACCCCAGTCTAGAAAAAATACATTGATGTGATCTTACTCTTATAATTACATTCAAAAGCCTAGTTATAAAAATAGATTATGCAGTTAACGCAAAAGTTAAAATTACTTAAAACATTCATATATTTCCAAACATGAGTTGTTAAAACCTCCCCACCATAGAACATATCATCTCCGAGAATCCTTAGGAACCATCAAAAACATATCTATACCTACAAGGATCATGAATATTCATTCAAACAGTCACGTTGCATTTAAAATATCCCCACATACCTCAGAGAAACACTTAATCATTTAGAAGATAATCCATCAGAACTCGATACAACACTAATTTTCCAACATAATAACTGATATGATTCTTATCTTATCTCATTCACCTAGTTATATGAAAAATATTATGAAAAATATGATCATATTAAAGTGTTGTCTTTTTATTTCAATTATGTTTTAGAAGAAATGAATAATCACATCACATTATTGTTTTAATTCGGGTAGACCATCGTATTAAAAGAATTGGGTTCATAATGTTTGAAATGGTTCGTTTTTTTATGGAAATGTGGGATGGAAGAAATATCACATCAAATTCACACTATATCTAGAATAATAAGGAAGAATGTATTGAAAAATAATCTTGTTAAAATAAAATGGTCATCAAATTCACTATGAAGATGGTATGGAAGATTTGATTGTAATGAGATAATCAGAGTGTGTATGACTACAATAAATCAAATGTGATGATGCTTTTCTAATCATAGGGTTCTCATAAATAATAATTATCTTTTGAAAATTATGGTTCAAGATTAATGAATGTGAGTGAAATTGAAAGAGATGTTTCCAATAGTATTTAGAATGATTATATTTTGATGGAATAGAAAAGGGTTGTGAAGATGGTCTTTGGTTAGATCGTATTCAGATTTAATTGGAAATAAGAATGATGAAAAAATAAAGTTAGGAAATGTGTATTCCAATTATCATTTTATTCAAAGGAATTAGAATGTTATGACACAATATGATGTTTTTGAATGAAGAGATTTGGTTCATTAGATTCGTAAATTCCTAGAATGATTGTGGAAAATGTAAAAAACAGAAAGGTGATGGTTTTCAGTCAGACCAAAATAAAAAAAATAATCTTCATAGAATGAAGTTGATGGGAAATGATAAAGAAGTGTCTATTTGTATCATATTACGAAAAGGAGGAACATGGTGATCAGACATAGAATTATTTTGTAATTAGAGGAAGAATTTATGAAGACAAATGATTGAAAATAAAAGAAAATAATATGACACACAACATAGTCAACCATTTAAAAGGGGTTGAATTACTTTGTTTATCGATCAACTAGATCAATTAAAGAGTTGATTAAAATATATGGATGGTTTTTTTGGGGGGTCTTGAAATTACAAGAATGTTTTATTTTAATTGGTATTGAGAATTATATTGAAGGAATCTTATTAAGATTATTGGAGTCATAAATCAAATTTGAACAGGTATTTGAATGAAATTTTAAGGAAGGGAAGAAGAATATATAATATTCCAGAAGGATCGAGAGTAGTTGAACAAGAGTTTATGAGGTCAAGATTCATCCTAAATTCTAGGTATCATCCGAATTTTGGAGAATTTCGTTGAGCAGGATGTTTTTGGGGATTCCTACCAAAACCTCTAATAGGTCGCCTAAAAATAGTGAAAAGTAAATCATACTTGATCTAACCAATGTACTATTCACAGAAAGAGAGAAAGAGACAATCCCACATTTTAGGGAGAGAATTTTTCTTTGTACTATGTTTTGATGAAGAAGATTCAAAGGAGGGAAGTGAAAGGATAAGAGAAAATATTGGAACAACGTATTCAAATGAACATAAAATTTAGTAATTAGAATATTCTCGTACCTATCAGATTCTGGTTATTTCATATCCAAAAGATCATTGTATTTGGATAGATTAATCCAATTTGGTAGTTTGGTATTGGGATTTCTAGAATATGGAAGGAAGTGTGATGAATTTACTTGATCGTGTCCTGTCAATGTTATGTCTATCAGATTTGAAAATAAAATTTGAAGAATTACAGTGGGATGATCAGATTGAGAAATTAAACTGAGTTTTCATTATGTAGTCCAGTAAGATCAAACCAGTATCTGGGTAATAATGTGATGATTTTTTTTTCAATTGGGTACACATGAGAAAATTGGCAAGAATCACATGTAAGATGTTTTGTTACACAAACAGTGATTTACCCTATTTATTCTATGAGGATTCACACACACTTGTAGATTGTATTGAATCTTCTATAAGAGTTAAAGTGTGTATCCTAATACTTGTATTTTAAGGATTCCATTCTAGTGGATTGAATGGTCTTGGATCATTTACCAACCATACCAAGGATGTATCGATTATTTTTTTAATAGTGAACCTTGTAAATACTGGTGTTCCAAAAGATGTGTGATTTATTTTTATTTCCAAATAGAATTAAATATTTAACATGAGGTTAATGTTTTGTCAAGGAAACATAAAATAAAAAGCATCCACAATTCATCCCCTCACTTCCCAGTGATAAAAATACACTTCTTGTTAACTTATAAGTGGTATCAAAGTACAAGTTACCTTTTAATATTCTTTTCAATGGAAAATTTCAATTAAGTGAACTAAAAATATTTTTTGGTTTTTTATTGAATGAATTATAATATCTAAAAGGATATAATGTATTCATATCTTCTGAGTAATTGATGTGATATTTTTTAATCTACAATAGATGGGTTTCCTCTTATTGATAATAAATATCCTCTTACATCTATTGATAAGAATAATATTGAAAATGATGGAAGGGGCATGAATGTTTTATTATCATCCATTTATGAAAGTGAATTACTAATAGTGAGTGTAGTATCTTAAAACCAAAGTATATGGGATAAAATTTAAAACATATACAAAGTAAATAAAAATGCGAATAAGGAAATGTTACGAATCCAGAGATTAATGTATGAAGATTTGAATATGGCTGAATAATAATATATTGCATAATTCTGTACTATGTTGATTGACATTTTAATCACAATCAGATGTCTCGGTGAAAAGTTAGATGATTCTATCATCTTTGGAATGATTTTTAGAACCTTCCCAATAATATTAATTTAAATGTGTCTTCAGTAGATGGAAGATATCCTGATACATTATCTCTAGATTATTAGCTTAGCACTCTCATTAATTATGAAATGTGAAGTGAGAGAGCTATGGAAATAATTAAAATTTTGAAAGACAAATGTATTTCAAGGATAAGAATAAAAATTCAAAGAATATTCATATTGAAGATGAAGATGGGGAATCCGATTCTGAAAATGAGTTATGTAAAGATTTTAATAAAATAATATACTTGTTTTCTAAAAATTTGAAAAGATCTACATCAAAATACAAAGTTAATATTCCCTTACAAAGTTCTGAATTTGGATCCGTTATAAATTTTGCAGCTAATTATTCTCAAATAAAGAATTAATATGGAATTGATGAAGAATAATGAAGTCCATGAAGATCATGGAAAAAATAGGGAGATAATGTAAAGTTGTATTCCATAGGGAAGCATAGAAAATTTATCAAATCCCAAAAAATATGTCTCTTTTCTAAAGATGAGGAAGAATAAAGATATGAAGATGAATATGAAAAATATATTTATTAATTTACGGATAATACATTTATTTCAATACAAAATGATGATAAGTTAAGAATTATCAGTTCTAAGGAAGAATAAACTCATCATAAATTTCATTCAAAAAATTATTTGAACTATTTTTTGAGAAAGATTAGAAGTACTTAATGGAAAAAAATTTGAAGATGAATATTCATCACACAAAAATAAAGAATATTTTTCTGATTAGAATTTGATGATAGTAAATGAAATTTATGATTTGAAAAATGATCTTGAAGAAGAAAATATTTGTAATTTGAATTTGGAAGTGATGATGAATGAAAAATTTGAATAGTTTGAACTTGTCCAATAAAATTTTTGTAAAAATGAAATTAGGAATATATGTTTCAAAAACTCTATCTTTGATGTTGGTGAAAATTCTCATAATGAGAAACCTAAGAAGGTTTAAGAAATTTTACCTTAAAATGGTGATAAGAAATATGGAAGTGTTTCTGAAAACAAAATGATGGAAAAGTTATGTATGTGGCCCAAATCAAAAATTTTGTGAATTTATATGTCTTTAAAAATCTTGAATCAAAAAATTATGAATTAGAAATAGATTCTAATACATATGGTTCTAATAAATATTAATATAAATAGAATAATATGATTGGAAACATTGTTTTTGGTAGATCTAAAATGGAATACAATAATGTTTCTGAGAAATAGAATTAAAATTCTGGTCAGTATGTAAGTTTTAGAGGAAAATATTCTTTCTATGGTTACTGCTAGTGTTGTGGTGGATTCAGAAAAAAATACTAATATGTGTTGTTTAAAACAAAAAATATAATTAATCTATAGATTATGAAAGGAAAATTATGATGGGGAGCCAATTCCCTCAAAAGAAGATATCTAAGAAGGATGTTCGAATGAAAAGTGAGAAAGATGGTGTGAAGATTAAAAATTTGTTCCAAAATTTGGAAAATATTTGTGAAAGATGGGAAAAACAATGAAACCATGCCAAAATATGTCTTGTGTGGTTACTATTATAGAAACATATTCTTAATAATTTTCAAAAGGAAAAATTGAAGAAGGAAATTAAAGAGGAAAAAGTTCGTGTTGTTGAAACTGCATTAAAAGCTACAAAAAGATAATAACCATGGATTATTGATAGTGGGTGTTCTTATCACATGAAATAAGATTTATAAATTTTTAATGATGTGAATGATTTAAAATAAGTCACAATAAAATTGGGAAATGATGAATCCTTGAGAATTCATGTTGTTGGATTAGCCGTTATTGGAAAACAAAAGTTGAAATCCCAGAATGATTTTCTGTTTATTATTTGAAACACAATTTTCTAATAATTTCAAAAAAACATTATGATGGTAAAATATTTATCTTCGAGAAATATAGGTTTTTTATGAGATGTTAATAATATTGAATTATTATTATAAGAGACAAATGCACAAAAGGAAAATTTTATCTAGTTGGTGAAATAAAAAACAATTATTAAATGAGTATAGTGAAAGAGGATCAATTATTGGATTAAATTCATATACACATGTGTTAATGAAACATGAATAAGATATCAAAGTTATATTGTGTTTGAGAAATTCTAAATTTTCCCATATGAAGATATTGGGGATGAATTATTTTCCAAAATGAAAATATTACAAATTCAGTGCTAAAGAAAGTTTAGATTTATTCAAAATAACAACTGGAGTAGTTTCACTAAATATTTTCTTTTTTAATGAGAAAAAAATCAAAAAATGGATAAAATTACTTCGTCACCTTCATTGATGGTTTTACTAACATTACTTTTCAAATGTATATGAATGTAAAATAAGATACTTTGAAAATTTTTAATAGTTTTAGAATGAAAGCTAATAAAATGTGATTATTTATTTAAGAAGTTGAAAACCAATAATTGTGGTGAATAAATTAGTGAATAATTTAAGCGATATATATGGAAGAAAGGAATTTGGCCTGACCATGGTCCCCCATACACTCCTTAAAAATGGTTTTTCTAAAAGAAATAATATAAGTTTGGTGGAAATAAGAATAATTGTGTTAGATTAACATGGTCTTTGTAATAACATTTGAAGGTAAACCATGAGTACTACAGTTTATATTTAGAACCATTATTTATAAAGGCCTCATTCATATATGAATCTATTTGAATTATTTATTGGAAAAACTACATGTTTGAATGACATTAGAGTTTTTGGGAGTCTATGTATTATAAAGCTGAAAGGTGGAAACTTGGTAAAGATTTAGAAAAAAACGTGAAGATTGAATTTTTCGTTGCTATGATCTAGATGGAGGATGGTATAGATGTTTTAATAAATAATCATGAATAATTTTTGGTTCAGTTGATGTAAATGTAATTGAAAAATATAAGGAATACAAATTTATTCGTACAGACAAAGAATTTGAGCATCACAAGTAATGTTTTCAAAAAAATTTGATATGGATATAGACAATTGAAGTCGTACTAAAGAAGAAGAATCATACTCATTTATTACTTGTGATGACGAAGATAGTCAAAAATCTCATCCTAGGATGTGGAATAAAGTGGAAGCTTATAATTTTATTGGGCATCAATATCAAAAGGTTCAAACAATAAGAAAAAAATGTCACTACACATAATTATTTACATTCATAAGTTGAGACAAATGATGTTAAGGAATCATTTGAGTGTCTATAACAGGTTCATTCCATGAAAAAATAATTAGATCATATTGAAAATAATGATACAAGGGTACTAGTACCCAAGATAGAAAACAAAAATATTATTCGCACAAAATGAGTTTTTTGGATGAATCAAAATAAGGGAGGTGATGTGATAAAGAACAAAGAAAGATTGATCTGTAAAGGTTCTTTACAAATTGATGGTATTGATTTTGATGAAACCTTTTATTTTGTAGAAAGGTTACAAATAATCAGAATAGTTTTTTTTATTGTTTCATAATGAGGTTACAATATCATTCAAATAGATGTTAAGTCTGTATTCATAAATGCTGATACTGATGGGGATGTTTTTATTAAGAAACCTTGTGTCTTTCTTATTAATAAAGTTGAATGTTATGTGATAATATTGAAAAAAAATTATGGTCTGAAATGAGCTCTGAGAGTATGGTATTGCATATTAGATACTAGCTTAAAAAAGGAATTTCAAAAAATCTAGAATTGATAAAATTATATACATTATTAAAAGTCAAGAGTATTCCCTTATTGTAATTATTTATGCCGATTCAAATTAACTTTTCAATGAATGATGAAATAAATTGTCAATGATTTTCTAAAGAGATGAAAAATGTTTTGAAATGTCCATCCTAGGGGAAATAAAATAAATTTTTTGGTTCTAAAAACTAAAATAAAATAAATAAAACTATCTTTATATGGAAAATTATTCATGGTAAATTCATAAGAGGGTAGGTATAGAAAACTAAAAAAATGTTTCTCCACCATTCACTATAGAAAATATGTTTTCTAAATATAGATAATACCAAGAAGTTTATTATAATGAAATTAGAAAGATAATTGGAATTTTTTGGATTTGAATACCCCATGACCCGACATTTTTTATGCTTTTACCTTATGGGAAAGATTTTTTGAGTTCTCCAAAATAATCACATTTAATTTCTAAAATTATTCATAGATACATCAATGTCATTGCTGATTTTAGAATCAGGTATGATAGCTCAAATAGTATGAATTGTTTTGGGTATTCAGATGCTGATTGGGGTGGAAATGTTGATGAAAAAGATCCACATTAGTTGGATTATTCCTTTTGGGAAACAATTGTGTTAGTTTTCATTCAGAGAAATAGAATTTAGTAATTATCGTTACATATGATATGAAGTATGTTGCTGCCACATAGGCCAATACTAAATTTGTGTGGAAGAAATCTCAATTAGAAGTCTTACATGTTAAAGTGAAGTTACCCTTGGTCTTGGGTTGTAACAATCAATATATAATCAATCAAACTTAAAATCTAGCTCTACATTCTTGTTCTAAACATATTGATAACAAATATAATTTTATCAAATATCGTGTGTAAATGAATGAAATGAAGCTGGAATATATTCCATTATAGGAACATGTTTCTAACATTTTCACAAAACCATTAAAAAATGAATCGTTTTCAAAATTGAGGATGAACATGGGCGTCGAACCACTTTCTCATCATGGTTGAGGTATTTTTTTTCCCTGCTCTCATGTTAACATTGGATTGTATTTTCAAGGGTGGAATTGTTTTATAAATTTATTATTTTAAATACATGTAAAAAAGGGGGAGTTGTGGGTATTCTTTGAATTCGTCACTATATTGTGTGTGAACTATTATAACTGCTTTTCGTAGTTGTTATAAGAAAGAAACTTTTTTTTTTCCATGAATGATGAAAATAATGGTGAGTAAATAATGATATTTTCATAATAAATGTTTTAGGACAACATGTTTTTGATTTCAATAATTATTATTATTTATAATAAGTTATCTCACTTTGGATTTGAATTCTGGATAAGTGATCCATTTCTTGAGGATACAAAGTTCAGTGAATGTGAATCATAGATGACAAGAAAATATTAAATGCATTATTTTCAAGACCAAGAATATTATTAAGGTGATTGTATTAAAGTGATGTATTTTATTGTCAAATATTTTTTAGAATAAATTGAAAATGACATCACATTGTATTTTTTAAAGACCTGAACATCATATTTAGAGATATAGATTCACAATGTTTGAAAAGTTCCATCATATTTGGGTAAATTTGTCTGGATGAATATAATAATCAGATTCACACTAAATCTAGAATGAGAAGGTCGATTTTATTGAGGAAAGATTCTTGCATAATTAAATGGTTATCAGATTCCCTCTAAATCTAATATGGAATATTTGATCTTAATAGGAGAATTAGAGTCTGTATGACTACGATTAATCAAATGTGATGATGCTTTGCTGATCATGAATTTCTCATCAATCATAGGTATGTTGTAAAATATATGACTAAAAAAATGGAATAAAGAGTAAGTGAACGAGATGATTCCAATCATATTCAGAATGATCAAATATGTATGGAAATTTAATGGGTGTTGAATATATTATTCACTCGAATCTTATTCAAACTAATTTGGAAAGAATAATATTGTTAAATGAAATACATGCACTATAGAATCTTTTTTTCATCATATTCAAATGCATTGGGATGTTATGAAACAAGCTGATGGTTGTGAAAGAAGGTATTTGGTTCACCTAATTCATAAAGGCTAAGGAAATTTTTGGAAAATATGAAAAACCAAAGGGGCTTTTTTTCAGTCAGACCAAAATACAAAAGGAAAAAATCTTTTGAGAATGAATATGATACGAATAGATAATTATGTGTTAAGAGGTATCATATTCAAAAAAGGTAGAAACTAGTTATCGGACTTAGTATTCCATCATAATTAGGGGAAAATATCATTGGATTAATGATTTCAAAGAAAAGAAAATAATATGATCAACATTGTGTACATTCACATAATAGCGGTCAAATTACATTGGTTATCGATTAGGTGGATAAAGAAAAGTTTTGAAGAAATGAAATGGATGTTTTGTTTTGGAGGATCCTGAAATTCAAATAGTTTATCTTTTCAACTGGTATAAAGCATCATATTAAAGGAATTAGATTAAAAAATTAGAGTGACAAATCGAATCAAAATAATTGGTTGAAATGAAATTTAATGGAAGAGATGCAGATGATAGAAGTTTTGAAAAGTATCAAGAAGAGTTAGTGAAGAGTTTATGAGGTGACGATTTATCCAAAATTACTTGTATGATTAAAATTTGGATTAATTCAGTTGATATGGAATGGTTTGGGGGTTCCAACAAAAATTATCATGTGTCACATATAAAAGGAGAAATGTTATTTGTAATTTATCAAATAGAATTAGGGTTTATAGGAAGATAGAGAAGAAATATTTTTCTGAGGAGATAAATAAGTTTTTTGTTTTGTGTTTTGTGGTTATGGTTTTGACAGATGAAAGTTAAAGGAGAATATAAAATATTTAGATGTTATATTCAGCTGATCATCATATTATGTAATTATCATGTTCATATATTTGTTAGATTATTGTTGTTATCATATTTGGAAGATCATTATATTAGGTTGGTTTAATTGGGTCTAGGATTTCTATATTGGGACTTCTATACTAAGGATTAAAGTGCTCTGATTTGTCTTCATTGTGTTGTGTCAAATTTAAATCAATCATATTTGAAGATATAATTTGAAGAGTCAGAGTGGGAAGATCGAATTGAGGAATTAGGATATGTTTTCATTTCATAATCCAAGAGGACCCTACTAGCTTCTAGGTAAGAAAGTGAATAATTGTTTTTCAATTCAATACACATGAGAAAATTAAAAGGGAGAACATGTAACATTTTTTTACAAACACATTGTTTTCCCCTATTTGTGCTAAAAGGTTACACATAAATATATAGATTTTCATTAATCTTATACATGAGTGAAAGGGTATATCCTATTTATTTTATTCCAAGGATTAATTTATAGTGAATTATATGATATTGGATCTTTTACAAACCATAACAAGGATGTAGCTATTATTATTGAATTGAGAATGTTGTAAATACTTTTTTTCCTATGGTTGTGTGTTTGAATTGTTTTACAATAAAGAAATAAATCATTAATTGGTGGAGAATTGTATTTCAAGGAAGCATAAAATAAAAAGTATCATTTATTCACCCCTCCCCCTCTTAGTGATAAAAATACACTAACTTGGAATTTATAGCTACAAACATGATCAAATTTTCGTCTCATTAAACATCTAGCCAATGGTTATACCCCCATTAGGATTTAATATTTAATATCCAATTCCAATAAATGACATCCCAACATTTTAATTTTCTTTACAAGGAATGCCTCATTCATTAAAACAATGATACAGTCATGTTTTATTCAACTAGAGAAACTGATTTCACCTGAGGTCTCATCCAAGACATCATCGCAAGAAATGGTTGGATACCGATCAACCAAACAGAAACTTGCCTCACATGATTTCCCAAAAGACTCTCATGAACCTTAAAATATATCCACCTTAATATGGAAGCATTATTTGAAATATTTTCAACTGACCATTATTGGGATGCTCGGCTTAGACGACCGACATATTGGATACGAAACTATGATACCTTATTTTAAGGCATCACACATTTAGCCAGATCATGTTCACCGAAGCTCATACCAGAGTTTGGGTGATATTCCTTGGTCAATTTTTCACCTGACCATTTATTCCATCATGCCATAGTCTAAACAAGTGTGTAATCTAGATCAATCCCTCTGGAATCATTACCCTTTTAAACCAATAGCTCTTTGCCCGACCACATGCCTAGGGTTACCTCATATTCATTAAACTATATTCCTAGGAACTAACCAAGGTACTTTATTTTCTGTATTTACAAGTGATATATTAGAAAAAGTAAAAAATTTACACTTAAAAACATTGAAAAATTCAATAGAAGAATACTCCTAGCAGTCACATCAGGGAGAATAGATGGTATCAAGGTGTCCATACAAGGATTCCCTACATAAGAATCTAGGTACCAATCATGTCTAACCAAGCCTCAATAATAATCACACATCTAGCATGAAACACCAATAAAATCACTTATCGATCCCAAAACCTTTTTAAAACCTATAACATGATGTAATAATGATGCTTTCTTAGTCCTTAAAAGATAAACAATGATTTCTTCACCAACTGATGCATTCTATGCCTATTCAATATCAAACCACTGAAGTCATTCATAAACAATGATGTTCATCATGGTTGAATAGCCACCCAACCAAATTAACTTCATGTTGTTGATTAGGAATAGACACAATTCATATATTGAAAACCTCAGGGCATTAAAGTTGGACATTCCATATCCAAATGGTCCTTTTTTGTTGTGTTCATTCTTCATGATAGAGAAATTTATCATATTCTACATGATTTCTTCCACCTTTAAAAGTGTCCAATCTACCAAATAAATGATATTATTTCCTCTCAAAATCCTAATTGGCTCAGGATCATAATAAATGCAACATAAATATATTTCAAAAAAATAAAACCAAAATAACGGGCATGTCAAAACCCCATAGTCTCTTGTATTTCAACCTAATATATGGTTTCAATTTTATTTCTCTAATTCCTAGATCACTCTTCTTTGAGATCACATGAAATAACGGTGAATAGATAAAGAATAAATGATTTAACCAAAGTAAACTGATTTTTTATAACTTTATCCACTCAACGGGTACCTAATATACCAACGCATACAAACAAAAGATTTAGAAGAAAATGGATCATCATAAATACTAATCATAGGCGTATTATCCTGATTCATTCAATTATCATATGTCCCATTCAATATATTTAAAATAGTTTAATATTTCCACTTATAATATTTTACCAGGATGAGAACATATCATGTTTTCCATCACCAAGGGAGAAGAAAGATTATTTTACCGATGAAGTGGTCGATCATAGCCTTAGAGTTACTAAAATTCTAAAACTAAGCATTTCTCAATTCCCATTCCCACAAAACAATCCTAGGAAAACAGGACCACCCATCTGAATAAGGTTTTCATTCCAAAAATAAGGGTCCTACCAGGGATAGTGGCACCAGAATGACACCATACATTAGAAAACTCAGAGTATTTTTCATGGAACAGAGGATCCACAACCATTACCTACCACAAGTTATCCCCATAATAAGTATAAATGTCGAACCAATCACCAACCCAAGCCAACATATGTTACTAGGATCAAGATCCTATTATTTAAGTAGTTTAAAAAATAGAAAGTACAATAAAAAAACTGATGTTTCTATTCCAAGGAAACTCAAAGAAAAGACAAAAATACCCATAAATGAGGATTTAAATAATGGTCACCACCTAGGGTTCCATTTTTGGGCCATTAAATTGATTCAATTTTAATATTTAACATTTTAAAACATTTAAACCATAACATAAAGTGTTAATTATCAAACAAAATTACTATGTAAAATATAAGACGACATATAAGGGTCTAGATAAGTCAACCTAGATTCATTAGAATGCAACCCAAAAGGAGATACTGGATTATTAATGTTTCCAAAATAGCAATATTTTGTTATCTCTTAAGAAAAATGACCCAGCTAACCAACATGGGTAAAATGTTTCACTTTAAAAGTTAAGAAACACACATGTGTTCAAAAATAAATATATTTCATGTTCCTGGCCATTTGAAAATATGAAATGGCCATATACAATGTCTGATTTTATAGGTTTCCCTGCCCCAACCTAGAGAGTTCCCATACACATTATAAACTGATGTTTAGCACCGATTAAACCAAACCCACTCCACATTAAAATTTGAAATCATGGATCCTTTTTTCCATTTTAAAAAGAATATCTAAATATTTAATTCTCAAGGATGGTTCAATTACATGGGTAACCTTTTCCCATTTTAATATTCCCATTCACCTAATAATTTAAAATATTATCCTGTTTATTTGCAACCAATATATTGACCCCATGACACCATTTAAATTTTCAATATAAAAAAATATTTTTATCATATTCTATAAAAAATGAGGAACATATGTTTATCGAAGAACCATGATGTGTTGAAAAAACATTCTAAATAAACTACCATCATGGCATATATAAGTGAGATTGATAATGAATTACTAAAGCCTGTACAAACTAAGAATGTTATGAGAATACTTAACATAAAATATAACATGAAATATTGAAAATTAAAAAATCATGGCATATAATTTAGGGAACAAAATTCAAAACAATAGGAAACCTAAAAATGTAATGACATGACATGGACCATGCATGACATGTCACATTATATGTTCCTAAAATGATGTGTGAAATGGTTCATCGTTTTCATACCAAGACAAGGGTGTAATTACATGAACTCATAAATCAATAAGTAGTGGAATGTACACCAATCACACAATGTCAAATAACAATATACGATTATAGAGAACAATACGAACATCCATCCCAGCCTTGCCTACATAGTCATTTCCCCATCGGTGAGGTGATCAGTCCCAGATATGACTATTTACCAATCAATGAAACATTCATAGTCTCCTATATTACAACTTAAAATATTAAGAAAAATTAAAAAACAATTACCTATGATACCACTTTCTAACATCCCAACCTTAATGAACTCTAATATGGTAGCAAGAAAGGTAGGTCACATGGCCTCAAACACACCTCCCCATATTCTAGAGACTTCCAACTAGAAACAAAGGCATAAAGGTATTAAATTGGAGAAAGAAAACCCTTATATAAAATTATCACAATTGCAACCACAAAATAAATATAATGCAATAGTGGAAGAATTAATAAAATAAAGACAATTATCCATAAGATTAATATAAACAAAATATAAAAAACATTCCATCTCCAATACAAAACAGATATATGCATTCCATATGATGATACATAAACTAAAATAAAATATATATAGTTGGAATGGATATAGTATATAACATGAATAAAATTAAAATAAAGTTAAATCCACAAGTGTTGTCTCCATGTGAATCTTGGACTCTCACTCAGTATTGTGCTCCTAACTCCCACGTATAAGAAAAATATCACAACAAATCGACCATGGTCTTAGAAATAATAGGTTTTTCTCAAGTACCCTAGTACAATGGTGTCCCGAGAAGTTTTCAAGATAATAATCATAGTAGGATCCCTCCCACAGTGTGTATACCTGAATCTAGTCTGTGAAATGTAATGAAAAATAGTGTGAAGGTATAAGAAGAAAGATAAACAAAACTAAATAAAAAAACTACATTTACATAGGCTCTGATAGTAATACCTGCTTAATATAATATCTGGAATATGTTTCTAATTAGTTACCAAACAAATATAGTAGAGATACATATGTATATCATATAATTCTATATTTCATCCACCTATATGATCCAAGTGTGTACCAATTCCTAATGGACATCTATAGAGAATACAAGTTTTTGGCTATAATAAGTATAAGTCATACATCTATAACCAGTCTAGACAAGCCTATAGGCCCATTCAATAGGTTATGTGCCCTATATTCCAATATAGTGAGAGACGTCATGGAAAAAACTCTAGATATCTAAGGATCCACAATGGAAATAATCTAAATATAGTGTGAGGCATGTAAATCCAAAATTCCATATATTATCAATGGTGAGAGATTAGATGAACTCAACACTGTGGTTAGGTAACCAACAAGGGAGAGTTTGATCATCACTATCCCTCGGGGGAGCATAATCATCCATGAGTGTAAACATTTTGTTGAGACAGTAATCATCCCTATCACATAGAGAGAGTGTAATAATCCAAAAGTTTAAAAATATCTAGGAGAGTGTAATAATCATGATCCCTTGGGAAGGAATAATAAATCACAAGTATTAATATACTGGAGAGAGCGTAATCATCTGTATCCCTCAAGAGGGTGTAATCATCCAGGAGTATTATTACTAGGGGTCATTCACGCATAACACTTCATCATATTTATAATAGAAGTTATGAAGAAAAACCTCCCATTCTTTGCATTTAAAAATACCATTTTAATCAAAGGTATCACAATTACAACAAATAAATTAATTTATATGGGAATAAAAATCCATTTTATTCAACTTAATAAGAAGTTAGGTGGTGCCATTAGAAGATGGAAATTTCATACACTGGGAATTCCAATTAAATGTCATGAAAATCACTTAGGAGATTCATAATTAATTTAACACTTATTAAATTATGGAAAATCTAATCAATAATAATAAGGGAGTCCATGTTCTAAACCTACCTTATATTATTTAATGTCATCAAATCATATAAAAAACCAAAACATCAAGCCAATCATGATTCATAACACCAATCAATTCATTTTGGTTCAAAAGATAAAGTACCTCCATCAATGGGTTTTATATGAAAACATGAAACTATTCATAAATAATTCATTCCTCACAATTTTAAACATCAATCCCATGTGTACTAAATCAATTATCATCAAGGAAACATTTTATGAAAACTACATATAAGGGGGATTTAATTCATAATGCCACAAATGGAATTGATAAGGTTCCATTATCATTTAGACAATTACATACATGGGTAATTCAAGTTGTAGGATATTTTGAATCATTGGAAGTTTTTTAGATAATATTAAAAAACTAATTTAAAATGTCCAAAACGTGCATACATTCCCATGGGTGACCAGAAATGGTGCTAGCATCGTCTAAATTCTTAAAAAATGTTAATAGGAAATAAATAATGTTTAAGGGTAAATTTAATATGAAGGAACATAATTTAAATAAATGCTTGAAAATGGATAGTGTGTGGTGCAATGGGGAATTATATAATGTTTCTAAAAACTAATTAATATCCATAGACCACTTACGTCATACATTGTACAACCCAGTCATCCACTGTTGAGGTCTGATTCAATCTAGTTTAGAAGATATATAATAAATGAAACTTCAACCTAAATATATGGAAACTGATCTCAAACCAAAATAGTACATCATATAGAATTATGAACTTAAAATAGATTAGATAGAATCATAGAGCTTATTGATGCAGTACCAAGGAGACTGGTAGTGAACGATTCAAACAATAGAAGAGAGAGAAACATCATTTCAAAGATTCAAATTCATGGAGGACACCCACCGCTCAAAGGTGAGACTTGTGGCTACAAGGTGAGGAATAAAAAAAGAAATTTTATTTTAATATCATTATAAGAAAATAGTTATTTCAACTTAAAAATGGGTCGCATAGTAGTTTTCACCTACAAAATGGGTCGCATGGTTTGGCCAAACTGTGCGCCAACTATGCGGCACCCATTACATAAGAAACCACCCCGTAAGGTTTGTGTCAAATGAGTATTCTAACCATGAGACAATTGTGCATTGAATTGTTATTAGGTACTAACCATTTTGGACAAAATATATTTGGATAGCTATGTTTTTTCGAAAAACCATATGCAAACCATGTAGGGCATTTCTGGTCCATTTCTTCAACTATACAATTTATTGGTGGAGACTGCATAATTTCAATGAAACCCTACACCACTGTCAAGGCACCCAACCATAGTGTTTCAGGACTCATCACTCCCAGAACTCAAGAAGACACCCAAGTAATATCTAGGTACTTTAACCAAGTCTAAAAATAACCCATTGAGTGTTCCATCTCTCAGAATTACATTATGAAGCTTGGTTGTAAAAACATCTCATCCAATAAATTTAAAAGATTAGATTCTTTTGGAATTTCATCCATTCTAAAACACGGGTCGTTACACATTTTATTTTTCTTAAATGAAACATGGTTAAAAATACCATTTCAAAATCATATAATAACATTAAATATTTTTTAAAAAACTTTTTAATAAATAATGTTTTGTGATAAAATAGATTCCTCACCAAATAGTGAAATAATGTTACATTTTTGTACTAAAATTGATTCAATTATTTGAAGTATGAAAGAGTAGAAAAATGGTAATGTAACATGAATATATAATGAATAACCATATATGAGTAAAATTAATGATTTTTAGAAGATATGGATCATTATAGTTTATCATTGGAAAGTTACTCATAAACAATCCTGATAAACTATAAGATCATAACGTAAAATCATTACCACGTTGGTATCTTTGAATTATAATCCTAATAAAGGGTTTACATAAAATGGAACATGAAATATCATAATAGTAAAATAATTCATGATATTACTTGTAATTGGTGATGTATATACACCTTGAAAATGAATATAGGTGCATATCATAATGTACATCCAAAAGAATGAAAATTGCGACATAATTCTAATACCATATGTGTCCAGTTATGTTGTACATGTTTGAAACTCCTATTTAATAAATATAAATTTTGTATACCACTATTATTGAACAAAAATTTTATATATCCTTCCATATATTTGTATATATTGAAATTTTATTATACATTTGTTAACTATTTCTTGTTAAATTTAAATTTTTGGTTATAACCATTTTGTTTCTCATACAAGTTTTAATTAATTTTTTTTCCTATTACATTTATCATGATTTAATCATCTATATAATGTTATCAATTATATCAAAATCATATAAATTTAGTATATATTTATTTAATGTAATCCATAAAATTTAGTGATAGAAAATTAAATACAGTATTCATAGAGTCGTTAGGTTGTATGTACGCATGAACATTGTTTCCACATTATTGTTAGATGATTAAAAATAAAGGAAAATGATCTATTATAATTATAGAATAATTTTTCATATATATATAAAATATTCATCAAAACCATCCTTATTTAATTCAATGTAACAAGTGAACCAATCACATCTCTTCACGAGGTGGTAGTTTATCGTACACACGAAGGATGTTTTCATTTTCCCCTAATATTGGGAGTATGAAGCTTTGTGTGATATAATGATTCCAGAACTATAAGAACATAATTAAAAACCTATATTAAAAATAAATCCATATTTATTCCTAGCCTTAATATGAGGTAATAGAAAAATTACTGACAATATTTTGTGAGGGTGTAGTCCACTATACTCACATATGATGATTCCCTAACCCATTTTATAGAAGTTGAGATAGTGATAGGTCATGAAATTTATATAAGAAAAATATAATTATATAGAGGATATTGATTTTATTATATCATTATGATATAATTAATGGATTTGGTTTCCGAAGACCAACTTTTTGTATATTGATTACATGAATATTCAATATATTGAATAATAATAAAACATCCTATTACATATTGTTTTTTCTTCTTCATGATTCTAAGGTAATAATGTCATAGAGTATATGTTGAATTGATAAGGTCATAGTAGTTCCCCACTATGATTAAAAATTAAATTTTCTTGGATGATATTTCAAATTATTTTATGTGGTTGAATAATTTACTATTATGGAACACATAGTACATACAATATCCTATGTTCATACTCATAAGAGGATTATGGTTATTCTCATGAACTTAGCATTTGGTATTCTCCTAGACTAGATATTATAATAAAAGAACCACCAATTGTTTTTCATCATGTTACTTTGTCATCGCATATTCCTATCTATGATCATGTGTGATGGACCTTATACTTTATGATTATTATTAATTCATGTTACCATTCTCATACTTAGATGAATTTTGTAAAGCATGATGATAATAGTTTATAGAGAAGTTCGATATATTGAATACATCATGAGTGTAATATAATTAATGAATATGTCGATGAAGGATTTCTCTCAATCATCTTTATGGAAGAAAATATCTCATCCTACTGATTGGAATAGATCTACAACATTAAATATAATATCCATGGTGTAATGACAGGATTAATTAATATATTCAAAGAAATATATAAAGAGAATATTGGTTGGAATCATGGAAATGAATCCCTCTAGATAAGATATTATAATAATGGGACTATATTACATAGTTATTTTTTGTTTGTGGTTTTCAACATTATGACATTAAGTTCTTTTTCTTGGGTGTCATAACCCATTGCTAGACAGTAATGTTGGAATTTAGGAAAGCCTGCCAAATTCCAGTGAGAATTAATCCTAGCAGGTCCAATAATAAGTGATTATATTGATCTTAATAAAATTCTATTTGAGTTTAATTAATTGCATAAATATTATTCTCAAGATCATGAATTATTTTATTTATGTTATATAAATTTATAAAATGGAATATATATTTATTCTTCAGATTGTGATAAAAATATTTCCTTTATTTATTGAATATTTAAAAAATATTTATTCATTATATATTGAATAAAATATTTATTTATGAATAAAATATTTTTTTTGTTGTTCAATAAGTGATAGAGGTGTTCAAACAGACCAATACTGAGTCTAGTGATGAATATTAATTAAAAAAATCATTATCTATTTTCTTATTCTGTAAGTCGGCACGCCCTAAAATATAATAATTGTATAATTATTATTATTTGGTATGCGAGTTATTAAATTTAATAAAGGTTATTTAATAGACGGTATGAAATTAAATAATATTTTACCTTAAATCCCACCTCTATAAATAGTTATCTATGACTATTTTGTATAACATCCAAAATTGAGAATTGAGAATTATTTCAAATAATGAATTGTCTCACAACTCCTGCTTCTCTCTCTACCATTAATAATAAGTGCAAGAGATATTTTGTCAAGACCGAATAATGGGCTATTAAGAACAAACAATTCAAGACATTTGACTCAATACACTTGAACTCAGAGATCGAGTGGTGTTGGTAAGAGATTATAGGAGCATATGCAGATCACCGCTAGAATTATTCTATCTTTGGATCCTCTCATCACAAGTATTGTAATACAAAAGGGTATTTTTGGATGATCAACATTAACCATTGAAGAAAGTTCCCCTGAAAATATATTTATTTCATCAAATAATTGTTATTTTAATTATAAATATTATGTGCAAGATCCTCACTCTTTGTTTTGGGAAATTATTATTGAACAACATTATAAAAAATCATCTACCTTTTCATGCTTCTTCTGTTCCTGTAATCATCTAGTCGTATCAGAATTGTCCCATTAAATTTTATAATTATTTATTTTATTGCTGATATATGAACAATTATGATCATACCTTCATCTATTTTTATCCATTATTTAATACGATTTTAATTACCACGTTTTTGGTATATTAATCAATCTCATATGGTGTTTCATTTTCATAAATTTTTAATAAAAAATTATGAATGATTGGATATTCCATCAAGAATTGCCGAATATTTTTCTAGTAAAATTGAGTTACATGGTGTGTATTTGAATAATACTTCATATACCTATGTGAATTGTATCTTGATGAACTGAGAAATTAATTACACTATGTAATTTTGTTGAACACCGTGTATTGATTTGAAAAACCAAGAACACAGAAAAAAGATATACGGGGTGTAGCAAGCATTTAAACACCGTGCAGTCTTACTGAGATAACATGTCGAAGCCTCATGTCTATGACCTGGACATATGAAAACTGAGGTATATGATGTGACCTTTCTTGTACACTCCCTATAGTATCCTATTCATTGAAAAAATTAAAATTAATTAAAATTTGAAAATTAAATCATTAAAACCTTATTTTCTAGATTTTCACATAGTTGTGTTTTTAAAAATGTAATAATGTTTTTAATTAATTTTTTATGATCAATTTTTTTTATTTTAATTAATAAATCATTATTGGTTCTACTATTTTTTCCCATGGATTCCATTAATGAGGAGTATCTCCAAGTAAGATAGGATTATTCGTATTGAGAAAAGGTAACTAATTAATTAATTAATGAAAGCATCCTTATCTTAAATAATAAAATAACGAATAAAGAAATTAATGATAGCCATTTACTTGTGCATATTTTTTTGCATGTATGACTTTTCATGAGGCTCAGCAAGACTTATGTATGTGTTGTATGTTTTTATTCAATTTATTTTAATAATTTTTCAACAAAATAATATTAAATTAAATGATGGCTTGTGAGTCATCTCTCCATTCATTATTATTTAGTACATCGGTGTCTAAGGATAATTACGCAATCACCTCTAACCAATCATTTGGTTCCCCTAACCTAGGAGTAAGTATTAGATATTTTTAATTAATGAAACATCCCATGGCTATTTCAATAGCATCATGACATAACCCTAATTATCCCAACCTAGGTGATACACTAGTGGACATATGGATCATTGTAACTCTTCCCAATACTAAAAATAAGAGTCATTTCCCTACATCATAGATTGATTTAATGTATTCTCATAAAATCAACTATTAGATTTTGCGTATAAATAGGTCATTTAATTAATTATTTGTTTCTATCTATGAAACTATTTATTTTCTTGATTCATGTCCATAATAACATAAATAATTTAATTAATGTGAAAATAATGAAATTAAATAAATAAATTATATGTAAATATTTTCTCGAACATGATTCAGTTACACTAATCCTTCCATTAATTGATGGGAAATAAAATCGAAGAGATCTGTGTAGTGTATGGACCAATTATGGACACTTACTTTTATAGGGGAGTTCTCAAGTAATTTTTGGGATGAATTAACCAGCATTTGATTGAGTTTAACTTCCAACGTATGTCCAATAAAAAACTGGAGGCATGTGTAATGGAAATCCATGTCATGATTTCTTGGATAGGGGAATCCACTCAAAAGATCAAAGAGTTACAATTTTATAGTAGGAAATACAGCCTATCTAAATTAATTATTATTATAGTTTTCTTGTCCATATTTTGTATAATTAAGAAAAGTAATTGGGATCCATTACACTATAATATTGAAGCTATTAGACATTCTGAGTTCAATAGTGGGGACTATTGAGACTTCATAAAATAGTGGGAGATTTAATAAATAAATAAATATTTAATTTATTATATTTCAGTTATTTTTAATCAATAAAATTTCTAATAATATTATCCTTTTAAATATAGAATAAAATGACATGTTCAGCATCTGTACAATCTCTACGATCAATATTATACAAAGATAACCTATTAACTGGAAATAGCATCTAGGACTGGTTTAGACCCCTTTAGGTTATGCTACTTCATGAACATAAATCATATATTCTAGAATCCTCAATTCAGGATCATTCTACTTAAGAGTCTATTGATAAAGAGATCATTGTCTATGAAAAGCATTAGATCGATGTAGTAAATGTTCAATGATATTTTATTTGATTAATGTCCTTTGAACAAACGAAGTCTCATGAAAACATAGATTTGTATATAATTATTGAGTACATATGTGGTCTATAATAGGAGGATTCTAGAAAAGAATAGTTTGATATTTCCAATTCTCTATTCTAGATAATGTTTAGAGAGGGTACTTTTCTGGGCCTCATGTAGCCATGATCATTCGCTATATTGAGTTGTTAGAGGTTCCAGGGTTTAAAATCAACAAATAACAAGGATCTTGCCTCATTTTGGAATCCATACCTCATATCTTCTCAAGGATTGTGGTGAATTTTAATATGAACAACAATGAGAATTATCTTCCAGATCTTCTTATTATTCTTCTCCAAGTAGATAATGATACTATGCGTGAAAGAATATTCAACCTTTTAATGGACAAAAAAAGTGAATGCAATTATATCTAATAAAAAATCATCTTTAATCACTTACAAGAAGATGAATATTAATGTAACTGTATGGGAACATGATGATGTTTCTATCACACGTGTAAATAAGATCCACTACACGAAAAACTATATCAAGCCAAATATGTTAGGTGGAGATTTAGTTGTATTTATGATCATGTGTAATTTATCTATTTTTAAAAATTCGGTATTAGATGCATACTTAATATAGCTAACCTCACTCTCTGTACATTAAAATTACAGAACATTTCTATAATATTTTATACATTATAAAGAATCAAATTCCGAAATACCATTTTAGTTTAGTTTTTTTGAAAAAATGGAAACCGTAACTCCAGTACATGAGTGAGAAAATTATCTCCAACTAGGTTCTCCAAGACTAGAACCCATCGTATATATATTATACGTAGAATAAATGTTCATAAACTAGGGAAGGAAAAATAAAAACGTTATTTCAGATTCTCAGTAAGATTAAATAAGGGCTATTTATAATCAATAACATGAGCCCAAGGGTTAGAGATTGTTAACATAAAATTAGAAGATCATACCATGTATATCAAATATCATAATCATGAATCATGGAATTAATATTGGCAGTTCAGAAGAAATAAATCCTAAAACATTAAATAACATACGACTTGAAAACATAACATTGGAATAAAACATATAATTTTTTTAAATACATAATCATATAAAAAATATATCTATAGTAGTAAAGGAACAACTATCAGGGCCATCTTAGTTGTATGCGGTCATTCCCTATACCATCATGGTAGTCATGATTCAATCCTATGACCATATTATTAGAATCATTTAATTAACGAGACCATCATGGTATCTTGGGTTCACACCCTTGTCCATCTTAGTGGTCTGACTTCACTCCCCATACCATCATAGTAGTCATGCTTCACTCACATGGATATCTTAGAAGTTAAGGTTCCTTCCCAATACCATCTTAGTATATCTCATGAGATATAAATACTCACCCAAAGCATTGGAGGGAGATATAGGTCCCACCAAACTCATAATGAAATAATACATATCTGTTTAATTACATCATAAATATTAAAAATAAGATTACCCAGGAAATGAAATAGGTTTTATAAACTGGTAGTCTTATCCTATACTATGTAAGAGATACTGGTAGAATACTCAATTCATCAACACATAAACCTTGAAAAGAAATTGTTTTTATAGACATATAACCCATTAATGAGATATATATTTCATTAGATTATAACCAATTACAAAGAATTAGATTTCAAAATATTTCACCCATGAATGAGAAATGGGTGAAATAATCATCATTCCAATAAAACACAAACTATTCAATAAAATATATTTATGAAAGCTTTGTATCATTACCTATTATAGAATAAGTAAAATCAATGGATAATATATTAGATGGAAAATAAATTTTAAATATCATTTAAAAATATTTCATCAATAAATTATCCTTTAATCTTTAACAATAAAATTTTAAAACATGAAATTTCATAAAACCCATTTTCATTTAAAATAAACTAGAAAACATATAAAGGATGATCAAAATTTCATGGAAAACCTTTTTACATAAAAATATAAATGAATATTGAAAACAATTTGGAAAATTTTTTCCATTAAAATATATAAATGAATATTGAGAACAATTAGAAAAAAAATTCATATAAAATACTTTAAAAAAATATTATGAATGTTTTGAAAATTTATTGAAACTATTTTTAAACATAAAACATTTAATAAAATCATTTTTAATGATAAAAAATTAAAAAAAATGAAATTACAAAAAATTTGGAAAATTTATATTTAAATATATAAATTCTTAATCTTGTAAAATAAGCTTCAATGAAATGAAATTAATTATGGTGGGTAAATCCATACATTGGGAACATTCTATTTTCATAGTAAAATGTTTAGAAAAGTTCTTCAAAAGGAAAAATACATAAAGATTACTTATTAAAACCATATTTTATTTAATTTTAAAACATGTGTAAAAAAGGTATTTTAAATATCAAATTTGAATATTAATGTAGTTATGGAAACCTTTTAGAAAACAATGTTTTTTAGGAACAAAAATTTCATAACAGAAATAGAGATAAAGTCAGGCTGTCATAAAAACGTGTTCTTTCTAAGATTATTTAACAAAGAGTGGAAAAATTGTATGATTACATGGATATTAAATTAATAATAATAGGGTAAGAATGCTCATGAGAGTTACAAATATATGGATCATAAGATTTCATCAATTAGAGTATAATCATAAACAATCTTGATAAATAGTGAGACTATAGATATAAAACTTTACCAATTTGGTAACATTGAATCATAATACATGGGAAATAATATAATTAAAAGAAGATCCATATATATTTAATGTTATTAGATTCATGATATAACATTTAAAAGGTTGTATATAATCATCAAACAAAAAAATATTTTGTATAACATGGAATGTGTTTCAATGAAGGAAAATTGAGAAATAATTACTTTACTAATTTGGGAACCTTCTAAAAATATACCCCATTAAAGGAAGATCATAAAATTGATATGTAAATAACCATAAATTTATATACCATAATTTTAAAATACTTAAATGGGTAGTATACAATCATACCAAAATAAATTAGTTATGAATAAGGCTTGAATCTCCCAAAAATAAAAAGTGAGATGAAATTCCATTACCTTATGTCTTGAATATATATATATATACTCATATAAATGTATTATATGAAAAATATATGTTTTTATAAATACATTAGATATCATATTTTTTAATCTAATACAATATATTGTTTGATTATGACGTTATATCACCTTCTTATTAACAATTCTAAGGTATGGGTTTACTTTGGATACATTTTGCTTCCCACACATGTCTTAATGTGCCAATTTTTTGTCCTCGTACTTATATCATAATTTCTATAATTTAAACAATGATATACATATCATGTATATTCATTACATATGTATTTATAATATTCTATATAATATATAAATATTGAATGGAATACACCATTTAGGGAGATGGTCGGTCGTACATATGCAAGAATGGTATTTCTGGTTTTCATTGAAATATTGAATGAATGAAAGTAAATGAAATATATGTGTGTGTATTTATATAATATCAATATAATAGAATTAATATTTCGTATGAATATCATATAATTTCACCAAACACATCCTTAATACACTTCTCGTACAGTGTGAATGAATGAAACCACTTTAAGGAGGTGGTATTCCAGACTACCCCAATCATAATTATTGCATTTACACACAAAAAGAATGATGGTAAGATTTATATAATAAATAAATAATTATAAATATATATAATATATAATATATATCTTATAATAACATAATTTCTACCATAATTTTTTACCATGAGAGGTGGTAAAGGTAAAATGAATAACAATGTTTCATGAGGCGGTAGTTTACCATACATAAGAACGATAAGTTCCTTACCCATTAGATGGAATTTTGTTTAAGTGATTGTCAAATACATAGAATGAAAACATATCAGTATATTTATTATAAGGTTTTTATCATATGATCATGTAATAAGAATAATTTCGGTGGTGGATAAATAAAATAAAGTAATTGATCTCAAGGAAGGACGTAACATCTTCTTTGAGAAACTCCTTTTGGTTTTCCCCAAAGGGATTACTTGTTTGGATTTCATCCCAAAGAGTGGTTTCATGGAAGAAGTGATGTAAGTTGGTATGTGAATTGATCATATATTGGCATAATATATGTGGTTTTAGAAGAGAAATTATGAAGGATAGGTGATGGCTTTTTATAGGGAAGATTGGGGACACACTTGGAATTTTTTAAAACAAGTTATGTGTAACCATGTTTTTACCTAAAAAACATCATCCAATAACAAAAAAAAATTGGAATATTTATAACCAAAATATTTCCATCTAATGGCTATTGAAAAATTCTATAGGTTATTTGTCCCCGTAATATTATTTATTATTCCATTTTTATGCTTAATTTTAACTTAATCACTGTAATTAATCTTATTCACTTTCACTGATATTTTTGACAAAAAAATAATATCATATTATTAGAATATAAATATAATAATTATAAAAAAAATTATTTAAATTTTTCTAAATTCAATTGACAGAATCAGAAAAAATTAATTTTATTTATAATATCCTCATTGTGGTGAGAAAGTATTTTTCAAGTGATAATTTTTGAAATATTCAATAAGATTTTATGTTTATCTTCAACATAAAAATGATTACGTTAACCTTAATTTGATTAATAGTTGAATAATTAACATAAACTATATATGTTCTAAAGTAATATTTTTTCTTCCTATTAGTCAATACATGAGGAATCCATCTCTCCACCATGGTTTAATTCCCTTAAATCATCCTCCAAAATCCACCAGCCTCTACCCCCTACCCGCCCGTATATACTCTCCATGACGTTTTGGGTTTTATCATTATTTTCTCCCTTCAAAGCCGATCCTCCTCATCTCCGACTCTTTCTGAACCCTATCACCAGTAGTCATCGGGTCCTCCAGATCTCGACAGTCCTCTCAAGCCATGACTTCAACTTCGGTTCATCGGGCTTCGACTCCTCTTTCCAGATCTCCAATGCCTCCAACTTTTCCACAACCAACTAATCCTCCTATGACTCTTCCACATCTGGGTCCTCTACTCCACCTTCAGTAACCGCAACAAACAGTTTGATGTGACTAATCTCAGGTATAAACCTATGTAAATTTTTTGGTTTTCATAGAACATCTAAATTCTTTCCGTACTCTTCTCTGTCGACATATTCTATATTCCGGTTTTGGTTACCCCATCAATTTTCAAGGGTTTCAGGTTTATTTTGGCAGATCCATCTCCACTACTGATAAATTCGTCATCCTCGCACTGCTTTGTTTCATCCATGTACTATACAAAATTCATACAGTAAAAATTGAAACAACTATATCAGGTAAGTTTTCATGATTTCATTGAAATATTAAGCCTACTTACCCCTTTGATTTAATTGTAGTGAAACACTATTCAGTAATGCAGTAATACTATACATTTGAACACAAACATTATACTCTATATATCTATTTAAATTGTTCTCTAGTCATGTTGACCCATGGGTCTATTTGATTTGTACTTGTATGATCATTATTTTATCACTTCCATCACTTTTTTACAGTCAAATGATACTTTCTTCAATTATTTTATCATTTCAGTTCATTGAATCACCAATGTTTTTGTTAATTCATGTCAATAGGAAACTTTCGTTCATTTCTGTAGTCATGTTTCAATGATGGGATTTCAGTATGCAAAATGGAACATTTTATTTCTCCTACAGATTTATTGATTTTTGAAACTCTATTTTTTCACAGTAGTCATCAATTACTCTTGCCTAACCTTTGTCCAATATTCATCATTTATGAAGCCCTATTTTCTTTTAAGAAACAAAATATGACCACGTTTTAATATTTAGGATTGATCGCTGCTTGTGATTTTGTAGGCTCCTGAAACATTGTTATAAATTTTATATATTATGGAAAGACATAATTCTTGAATCAATACATCTTTTTAGTTTCACTACATTAATGACTATTAAAAATTTTGTGTAATTAGTTATTTATTATACATTACATTTTTACTTTCATTCGCCTCACTACAACTAAGACATTAAATTTTTTTATTTGAAAATGAGGATTCCAGTGCATTAATAATATATATATGTTCATCCATTGACCAGATGGAATTCATTCGCCTACAAAAGTAACGGTAAGCCCGAAAAATTCCTCTTCTCCTTTATCCTGCATTATCCATTGGAATCTATACTAATATGAATGGACAATTTACTCAGGCTATCCATGGATAAACAACTGCAGTCCCTTCCACGAGGTATTCTATTTAAGTCCATTAGAATATCTATCCATTCAATACAATAATTTATTGTTTTACATTATTATTTCCAATAACTTTTGATTTCAATTTACAATAATCATTAGTTTTTTAGATTTCAGGTGATGGAAGATGATATTAAGAGAGTGAAACCTGAGACTGAAGGTCTACACAGGGGAGCTACAATACTAAGTTTTTGAGATTTCAAATGCCGTATGACATGTCAATATATGTTTGTGTATTTTATTTCATGCATTTTTTATCCAACATGTTCTCTAAATATTCCCATCTACTTGAATCTTCTGTTTATGGTGGATACTTTGTATACTATCAAATGTCTTCTTTTGAAATTTGTTTAGTTGATATACAAAACATGCATTCTGTTTTCATTTTGTCATTTCAAAATGAAAATTTAGTTTAATTTTTTATTAGTAGTTAATTTTTTTAATGAAGTTGTTTTCATATGTGATGCTTTATTTTCAACTAAAGATTCAATTTTTATTTTTTATTAATAGTTAAATTATTAGGTTATTTTTTAATGGAGTTGTTTAAATTTCTATTACTTTTATTTTTTATATATAGAATAGATTTATATGTTTATCTAAGAGAGAATATGTTCTATGTTACAGGTTTTTAAACGATGAATATGTGGTTTTTAAAAGGATTTATTATAAGGATCGGATTCAGATGGTCCTCGACCGGTTCCCCTTGATAGATGAATCTGAATCATTGTTTTGTTATCTAAAAGGCAGTAGACCCACTTTCTTATATCATGGATCACCTCTTCTACTCTCAATTTTTACTTATATGTATCACTGTTATCGTTGACATATTTAATGCTCACCCACCATAGGAAAACACTCTTAAAAATGTTTTCACTTCTTTTTTGAATATTTATTAGTCCAACCATATAAGAAATATATTTACAGTTTCATGCCCGAAATTTCATAATGTCATCTGGAAAGGTCAAAACAAGGTCTTTCACAAGCACACCCCTTTCCTATTCCAGTCTTCCTTGGCTGATGTTTTTGTTGTTATCCCAAATTCTATGTTGCTACTTGCAAATCACCATAGCAACTCAATTCAATACATGGCTGCCTCCATTCGCTGGCTGGATCAAGTGAATCATAGGTAGGGCATCGAGATGGAATCCTAGTCAAGCTGCTTTCGGAGTGCTCTTCCGGAATAATAATGGTGATGTTGTTGAACATCAACATGGACCCTATGGCTTTTCCACTATGCTGGAAGATGAGATTATGTGATTGATTGCTGATGGGAAAGATCATTGCTGTTGTCATGGCTAGGAGACAATTGTAAAGTTTCTTTTTTCATACTGTTGTAACCTTTGCTCTTAATATATTCCAAGAGCCACTTCTCACTTTTTTCAAAAAAAAAATAATTAAAATTTTCAATATATTCATTATAGACATTGTTAATTCAGGGTTTCAATCTTACATACAATATTTTATTGTTTACTATAACATTATTCTAGAGAAATATAGGAGTTGATCATTTTATTTTGTATTAGTTATTAGTTTCTTATAATTATACTATAAATCTATTCTAATACATGTTTTTGAAAAATATATCATGTACTATATTTGAGCATTGGATGATTCTTTTAACTTATTTGGTGGATGTTTTTATGTCATTGAAACATGTATTTTATATGAGTAGTCGATCATATTTATATCAATGATTTATCCTTAAAATGGTTTTCAATTTTATTTTTGGAATTGTCTTCAGTTCTTATCATTCACAATTATTTTCTTCATGGTGTATCTCATAGTTTCATATCAAATATAAATAATTTTCCTTAAAAAAATAAATCTTGCATATTTATTTATTATATGCTTATTTATGATCCCATCGGTGACGTTTTAGTATTTCTTATGGGGAATGATGATATTGATGTTGCAGTCCGGTTGCTAACTGAAGAAAATATAAATAATGGAAGAATGTCTTCAACTGTGTTTATCATATATTTTACAGAATTCTAGAAATATTATGAGAGATCAACTCATGCTATATACTATCTTTCATTGATCTTAAGTATTTTTTCAACTCCTATTATCGTTTAAAAACATACTATATACTCTCTTTCTTTGAGGATAGTATTGGTTTAACTCCTACTATATAATATCAATCAATTCCAACAATATATATAGTTTAACCCAGAAAATTCGTTTTCAGAAAACTCTGTTTCACTTCATATAGATGGAAATGATGTCTGCGATGTTATGTAATATTTTTGAAGACATACCAAATCCAAGAGTTTTTTACTACAGTATTTCTTAAATTGATTTGTAACATTGTGATATCATATTCTATTTGCGTTGATAAAAATTTAATTATGACATGATATTTTTATTTCCAGTTTTCCAAACCATATGTTTCACCCATCCAGTATGATCTATATTGATATTGACGATGGATTATCTCTTATTTGAGAGCACTGGATCATGTACTCTCTTTGAGCAGTTTATCATATTTTTAAATTGAGCATTGGATTTTTTTATGAGCATTGAAAAATTAATTTTTTTTGAGCAGTGGATCATGAATTTTTATTGAGCATTGGATCATTATTTAGAGAATTGGAATCAAATCACCGTGAAAACATGGAAACAAAAGAGAAATATAACTATCATGTTCCAGAAGAGAGTGATATATAATATTTTTAGAATAAAGTAAAAAATCACAAATCCATAAATTTGTGATGTTCTAAGGGACCATTGAATTCATTAGAGAATGAGGTACTAAGAAACCTTTTTGGTTTAATGATTCAATTCTTATAGTTGAATAATTTTCCGGATGAATAATAATTAATTGATATTATTCCATTTCATATGTAAAATTTCATCCTTTGGACATGTCTTTACCAATTTACACTTCACCTATATATCAAAAAATTAAGGTGAATTTTTAATACCTGAAGCACTAACAGATCTAGAGATCCATGATAATTCATCTCATCTCTCATTAGTTACCATTAACACAATGTATTTGTAGTAGGCTATCCAAAATTCTTAAATACTCATGGGGTGAGAATAAAATTTAACCTCAGAAACATCGATGAAAGATTAAATTAAACATTCCACCAATGGTTATCCATATAACCCTTCTGAAAGATTAAAATATGAAACATTAGAAAATTTTTGTGAAATCTGCTTAACATTGATTCACTGTATATCACAAATTATCTATTAGTTGTCATATTCCAAGCATGTGAATACCCATATCATATACTTTGTTGAAACACGGTAATAACCTAAATTACCATAAATCCACTTTAAAAACATGAATTTTTCATTATACCAAAGATTAATGGATATATCCATTATAACCCATAATGTTATAAACTTAATCAATTATATTATAAACCAATTTTAAAAAAGTCCATAATTAGTACCAATGTAATCTGTACATTCAATTTTACTTATTCTTTTTAAGAGATTCCCCATTACAACATTTATTTTTATAATGACCATTCCTTAAATAGTTAATTCATTTGAACATTGAAGATATTCTAGGGAGGCTTATATTTGCATCCATTTTGTTAACAAAACCCATATTTTTTCCTTTGCAGTTACTTTTTTTGTGTGTTTTTCCCTAGTCAAAACATCTTCATGTTCCATTAATATATTCACTTGGGTGATTAATTCCATATACTTGACACGAAGGAAACTGAATCTTATTTACTTTATGGTCTATATTACCTAAAATCTTAGTGAACTCATTGTTTATCTTATTTTGTGAGTTTTAATGTTTGTTAAGGTACATGATGTTAATTGTGTTATGTGAAACCTGATTAGGCCTGATCACAACATCCTTTACTCTAGTGACCATCCAATTTGACTACTCATCAACAAATATTCCATCACATTCAACATTAAACCAGTTCATTATGATTCCCACCATTGACTAAAACTTGAAATAATAGTCTGAGATTTACTTATCATAGAGGGAAACCACATAATTAATAAAATAAATAACTTATAGGATGTCTAAATCTTCACGCCTACTTATTTAATCAATGAAAAAAGAGAGTTCTCTAATTTTATTTATAATCATATTCTATTTAAATCCAATATGATTGATTAGGATGGTTTTTAAAATTTCCAAATAATATCCCCCATGATTTTCAAACTAGGTGCATAGTAACTCCCCTTGATGTGTACCAGGTTATGCCGATCTAGGTCAAAAATACCTTTTCAGAGTTGTTATGACTAGGTACATCTATGCCTGAATGATGTACACTTGTAGTATTAAAATAGAGTTTCATTTTTAGGAAACAACTTACTCTATCCATTACATACATTTGAGGGCATTTTCCTAAATATTAACTCATCATTACACTTTTCATATAGACATCCCTATACAAATACTTAGTAATATAGATAAAGATCCTAGTAAACTGTTATAAACCTGGTTTCTAAAGGTTAAATAATACTTCACTATGATACCAACTATTTTAAACGTCAATTTTCATACATTAACATTACATCACCATTTTAGAATACATAATATATTAAAAAAATTGACACCCAAATACCATGTTAGTTTAGTTCTTTTATTATTAATAAAACGTTAACACCAGTACAAGGGTGACTTATATTATTTCCCAATTTGTTCTGAATGACTATAAACCCTCTTTGATATATGATACAAAGAATATATCTTCATAACCTGGGTAAGGAAACATAAAAAGTGGTGATATCATATGATAATTAAGGGTAAATGTTGGAGAAATTTAACATAAACATGACTATAAGGTTATGATAAATTGATCACAAAGTTAGAAGATCATACCATGTATTTTAAAGATAATATTCATGAATTGTGGCATATGTATTTGTAGATAAGAATAAATTAATCACGAGGAAGTAAAGAATATAGGATATAAAAGAGTAACATGGGAAAAAATGGAATTGTGTCAAAGAAATTATCCTATAAAATGATTTCCATTGTAGTAAAAGAACTACTGTCAATGGCATCTTAGTTGCACGGGTACACTCCCAATACAATAATCATAGTCATGGATCACTACTATAGTCATATTAATAGTATTAAATCAATACCCATACAATCTCGGTAGTCATTGTTCACTACCCTGACTATCTTAGTAGTTTGATTTCACTCCAAATACCATCTTGGTTATCATGGTTCACTCCAATGACCATCATAATAGTCATGGTTCACTCCCAATACCATCTCAGTTTCCCTCATGAGGTATAAATAATTACCCAAAGAATTATATAGATATATAGGATCCATCCATCTCATAATGAAATCATACATCCATGTTCCACGATATCACAATCATTAATCATAACGTAACCCATGAACTGAAATCAGTTTCAAAAACATGTAGTCATATCCTAACATGAAGAAAAGAGACGTATTCAATAATAATTTCATTAATGTATAACACATGAAATGAAATGGGTTTCATTGAAATATAACCCATGAGACATAAAGGTATTTCATAAGCTTATTACCAGTGAAATAGAAATGGATTTCGTAAACACAAAACCCCTAAAAGAGAAATGGGTGTAATAAGAATAATTCCATCAAAACATAAACCATTATATAATGTATATTATTGGATCTTTTGGATAATTTTCTACAAGATAAGGAGTAATATCATGGAATTATACATCAGATGGAAAATAATGTATACATATATATTAATAACATTTCTTGAGGAAAATTTCCTTTCAACATTAAAAGTGCCTTCTCAAACAGGAAACTTCATGAATACCATTTTCATTGAGCATAAACATTAAAACATATAAAGGATGCTCAAAATAATTTTGATAATATTTTTTCTTGAAGAAATATAAAATGATCTTGAAATTTATTTGAAATAATATTTCTATGAAAATTTAAAAAGTATTCCTGAATAATTGTTGAAAACCTTTCGCCATTGAAAAATAATTTTAGCATATATAAACGAATTTTTTGAAAATTATTTCAAACATATTTTGTACATAAATTATTTTTGGAAAACATTTTAATTTAAAAACCCTTTTAAAAAGAATTTTTATAACATTCTGAAAAACAATTCTTAAAAAAAATAACTTTTTTATATTGTAAAAGATTATTTTGGGGAATAATGTTCATGAAGGCATGTAAATCCGTAAATCTAGAACATTACATTTACATAGTAAAAAGATTAGAAAACTTCCTCAACAAGAAAATGGAAAAAAATATTTCTTTTTGATAACCATTTCTCTAAAAGGTAGAACATGGGTAAAAATATATTTTAATTATCATATATGAATAGTCAAATGTTTTTGGAAACCTTTTAGAAAACATGGTTTTTAAGGAATAAAAATTTCTGAACGAAAAGATAGGTAATGCCAGTATTTATTAAAAAACATTCTTGATCGTCTAATGTATCAAAACATGGGAAAAAAGGTACCATTAAATGGATATAACATGAATAACCCAAGGTTATGAAACCCCATGATATTTCATAAATGTTGGGTCAAAATATTTCATCAAGAGAGATTAATCATAAACAATATCAATGAACATTGAGATTGTAGATATAAACTATAAAAAATTTGATGACATTGAATCATAACACAGTGGAAAGAATAAAATTACATGAAGCTTAACATATAATGAAAAGAAGTAGATTCATGATATATCATGTTAGTGGTATTATATAATCCTCATAGAAAAATATAGGTTCATAACATAGAATATGTATCAAAGAAGGAAAATTAGGAAAATATTACTTTACCAATTTTGTTACTTTTGAAACATAAACCCTATGAAAGGAAGATCATCCAATTGATATGTAAATAAACATAAATTTAAGCATAAGACTCACAATATACATCCATATAAAGTATAAATACAATACATGTGAAAACCCCAATCCCAGTTGTCTAGAGATGTTGCCTTACTTTATTACATTGTCCTATAAATATGTGTATAATCCCAAAGGACCGATTAGTTTTGTAGGCTTCAAAAAATTATTACATACACAAACCTTACATTAAAATAAAAAACATAAAATGTAACATAGATAATAATTTTATAATTCTATTATTTTCTTATATTAACCATACATAATAATTATAATACACATCTTTCCATCTCGAAAAAAAACATAATATAGGGGTGAGATCAAATGCTTAATAAAGGGAAATAATACATCAAAATCTATCATAAATTATCATAAAAATCTAGGGAAAGGTGGAAAACTAAAAAAATACTTTTAAAAATTATATTGAACGTAATATAGATATAAAAATCATAAAAGTTTCTATAAATATTCACATGGATATTGTACTAGTCAAATAACCACATGTAATATTGATAACTATTCTCATAATGAGGTAAAGCATAATATCGGACATCAAAAACATACTGACATTCCTTGTCTAGAATACCATTCAAAAATGGGTAGTAAATTTTGTTTTCTCATGAGACCTAATGATGCATCGAGGGGTTATCATTAGCACCATACAACACTTACTAATTCCCATTCATTCCATATATGAGAAGAGTGAAACATAACCTACATTAACATTCATATCAAAACTAGCATACGAAATATTAATAAATTAACTATAAATCGTTAATGGTATAAAAATAAAACATCCATTATTAAAAATATCATAAACCCTCTCTATAAAATATGGTAAATTGTATCTTAAGAGAACGACATAAAATATTCATAAAATCCATCAAATGTTTTTCACGTAGATGAATGTAGTCTAATAAAATCATAATAAAATCATCCACGAAATACCCATTTATATATAGAAATTATTTTAAATGGAGTGATTAATTTTAAAAATAAACGATTTAACTAAAAACAATATTGTAATCTTGTAAAGTGAGCTTTTATCATGCTGTCTAAGTTAAAAAAGAATATTTTGTTCATATTTTGTTGAAAATGTCATAAACTACCTTGTTTGGAAAATTTGAAAAAAAATCCTTTTAAAATGTTTTATAAAAATTTAAATAAGGGTAAAAAGGACATCAATAAATTCTGGAAGAATATGACTAATATTTTGATATGAATGGTTATGAGACATGGACATGTATGATAAATATGTCTTAGTAAACACATATGTATAAATAATATCAGATAATAAAGGGATTTCAAAATTAACCCTTACCTTGTAAATTTCTTTTCTTGATGGTGTTCTAACCTATCATATAGTGGTTAAATAAGTTAATTAAATTATAATGGTACTATATTAGTATTAATGATATCATATAATATTATCTTATATAATTTTGTTAATAATATTTTCTTATTAACATTGTTTTAGGTGTTAACTGCTTCATTTTCTTATGTTTATTTTGTTGTGTAAGTCCTATTTAATAGGCATAGGAATAATTTTTTAATATCTATAATTATTTAATGTTCATAAATATTATATTCAATCATCAGATATATTTATTATAAACATTTTTTGAATTGTTGTAATGGATAATTAATCTCATCGAGTCGTGGAGACACTAAGTCACACGTACGCACGAGCGACTGTATCATTCATTTAAAGGTAAATTGGTAAGGAAATGGATTTAATATTAATTATAAATAATAAATATAATGTTATATTTATTATTATATGAATTATATTAATCATTATACCCCTCTAAATAAATTGGTGATGAAAATAATTTACACCAAACTGTGAAGATGGTAAGTCGTGCATCCACACACATTGTGATGTTGTTTTTCATAGGGTGTATTAAAGGAGGAATATTATTGTATAATTATCATAACAACATATCATAATATATATTATATTGGAGTTATTAATTAGAATTTTATACAACATAGGAATATATTGTTGAAGAATAAATGATCTTAAATGAAATGGTAAAACAATCACCTCTTCTTCGGTGTACTTCCTTTGGATATCCTCTATGGGACACTATGGTGGGTATATGTACAAGACCAGGACCTATAGAACAAAAATATGAAAGTTTTTAGGAGATATATGAAGGGTTTTTTCGATCCATATTGCTCAATGAGGTCTGAGGAAGTGAGAGAGGATGTGCCTTTTTAAAAGAGAGGTGGTTAGCACTTTAGGAAATCTAGAAAATATAAAAAATATAATAAGGTTATTTAAGTTTCCAAAAAAATTAAGATGATATATAAATGAATTTGGTAATACATTTCAGACAATATCCTATTCCTTTCTTTATTTTACATTTTTTTATTTTTAAATAATTTAATTATATATTAATTTATTAAAATATTGTTACAGTCAAATTTGATACTATTAATTTGATTTGATTTTAAATACATCAAAAAAGAATGCATTCAAATATAATAGATTAAAAAATCTTGATAATATATTATAGATATATTTAATTTGATTGAATTTTTAATTAACCAAAAATATATCACAATTAATATTATTAAATTCAATTATTTTATTTGACTACAAATAAAATAAATAATATTTTAACATAGAAGTTGAATTTAAGGTAATTATATAATTTATAGAAATTAAAAATAAATTTCAATAGTGAAACTAAATCATTATGATCAATATATACATTTATATTCCTCATTATATTGATTGTTTCCCAATGTGGACACATAAAATATATTAAATAAAAGGGAGTAATATTTTGTAACTATGTTAGACATTAAATAATATATAAGTTATTTACCAAAAAAAGTGTCTAAAAAATAACTAAAATTATTTCTTAATGTGATAAATTTGGAATCATATTCATCCATTAATTGTAGGACATGTTTTTATATTGTTTCTATTAATTAATGTTTTGTTTTCACCCTTTTAACTCCGGTTTTGATATCATGTAATTTATACAATAATGATTAATATTATTACAATAAATTTTAAAATGACAGCTAAATGAGTGAATTATGAAATATTTTGACTTATCCCAATCAGTTGGAAAATTTTTAAATTTTTAAAATTTTTTATATCATTTAATTGAATATTATTTATTATAAAATGTCTATAAAGTCATTTTTACACTATTTATTGTTTTTTCTTATACAAAAACAAAAACAACAATATTATAAACAATACTTATAAAAAATTAAAAAAATATCAAATCCATTAATAATGTTATAAGATGATATTTACTCTCTAAAAATATATATTATTAATATTTTTAAAACCATTTCTTTGAATATTCATTTATTTAAAAAATTACTACTTCATCAATGTGTCATCATTTATGTTAATTATATTATCATTAAAAAATATAAATAAATTATAATGATGTAGATTAATAGTTAATATTTCAAATGACTATTTATATTCAAAATTATATTTTTTATAACCATATATTAAAAATGGTATAGTTATTAAAAATATGATTATGCCATTTTTAAATTATCATTAAATAAAATATAACAAATGTCATGTTCTCACCCCGGTGGGATAAAGATGTTGTAACTTTAGACTACTAATGATTTTTAAAAAATACACTCGTCCAATGAAATTGGTATATGTGTTAGAGTAATTTTAAAATATTTATGACATAATTTTTACCATTAGTTACTCAATTCTCTCTTAACTGTAGTAATAAAAAATATTACTAAAGTTATTATTAATAATTCCAAAAATTAAATAATCCAATTTAAATATTTATGTAACTACTCATTCAAAATATTTGATCCATTTTGGTAAATTTGAAACATATAAATTTTCAAAATTAAATTAAAATTAATCTCATTAATGGGGTGAGAAAATGAGTTATTAATGTTTATACATGAAAAATATTGAAACATTTTAATATCTAAATTCAATTTAAAGGTTATGAAGATGCACGAAATTGGATTAAAAGAAAACAAAATTGTCAATTTTTACTAATATACCAATCCAAAATATAATTTAACATTATTAATAAATTTTATTAATTTTTTAAATTAAAAATTATTATTTTTACCTATTCACCAAACATGAAAATTATCCAAAAAATAAAATTATTTTAACGAAATTAATTTTATATTTTGGTATTTAAAAAATATTTTAATCTATTTAAATAAATTACTTAAATGTGTCAAAAATATTATTTAAATTAGGTTCACCATTAAACAATGGTAAATAAAATTTTATAAAAATATAGGTTTTTATGTGAGTAGCTGGGTTTTTTCTTATCTTATGTATTTCAAACATATTGTAAGAACATAGTTTTTTACTAAGTATATAACATATTTATTTCATTATTATAATTCACTTATATTATCAAATTTGATTTATTAGGAAAAATATCTTTTTGATCAAAAAAATATTTTTTATTAAATCATTTCTTAATTATTCATGTGGTTCCTATATTCAATTTCCATTAATTGGTTACCAATGAATTCAACCATATATTTTCATAATTTATTTAATAATATTCATAATAACTGGCATAATGGATTTCTTATATCATATTATGTTATTTTATAATATTTTAATAATATATTATTGTTCGATAAAACTTGGCCTTCTGTGTAACAAAAGACAAAAATTTATTTTTTGTAGTATAATCTTATCATGTTGTTCCATACAATGTAATATATTAATGAAATTGAATTTATTTATGAAGATATATAATATAAAATATTGGGGTGTCGCATTCTCTCATACTTCAATAAATTGTGCCATCTCCATTCAAACTCGAGATCAAAAACTAGGGTTTTGACTTTCCATAATATATTTGTTAAAGTACCTCATTGTAAAAATAGTGTATGGAGGTATCCACATTAAAATAAAAAATGGAATTATGGAGGTCATTGGATATTACACATTCTTGGGTTCCGTATTGGAAAACATGGACATGGAACAGTAATATTACAATCATATTCGGATTGATATTGATAGAGAACATGATCAGGGGAAAGGTAACAATCACAACGTTATTAATATGTGATGATATAAGGGACCGTTTTATTATTTGTAAAATAAGGTACTATGATGATTTTTTTCAAGTTCCATTCTCTATAGATTATGAATTTATTTACACCATGGACTAATAACATAAGAAAATATACTAACATGACAATTCTAGTTTCATTCTATAAACAAATTCAACCACAAACTCATTTTTCTCTATAAAAGATAAAAAAAATCAAAAATAATATAATAATAATTATAGTATATGGATTTGAAAAAGAATTTATACTTCATCTTCCATTAATTTTAAATAAATAATACTTTGTTATACATGCGAGGAGATCTTGTACACCCACAGTAGCTGAAGATCTATTTTATCACTTCGATTGTGGGTTCTTGTCTTTAGGCCTTTCCAGATGCAATAGGTTATCGCTCAACCAACAATTTTCCCTTTTTCCAACACTATATAATGATAAAATTCTTGAAATAACCTCAATATATTCCACATTAATGAAATGTTTCCCCCATACACTAATATAAAATGTTAAACATAATACATTCCAACCATGAGACCCATCAAAAATACAAATTCCAAATTAATAGTCCAAAAAGGTCTCTAAATTTCCAAAACCAATCTTATCATCAAATTCTTAAAGAATCATAATGTGGATATTTTTTTCATAAACCAAATATATGAATACATTTATACCCACAATAACTTAATTAAAATATGTGTTCCTACAAATCAATAAAGAAGAAGTATTGAAATACAATCCTTATATATCACATTATTCATATAAACAGAATATAATTACTTAATTCACGAATCAAAAAACAAAAAAAAACATTTGTTCATCGAATTTTTCTATTGAAACAACATTATATTAACCTTGATCACTTTTATTTTTCTAACATAGACATTTTCGTAGTGACCCATCTTCTTACAGTTGAAAAATTTCACATTTTCATATTCATTATTCCTCATACAATCCAAAACATGGTGATAATATTCTCCACACATTTAACATACTATCATTCCATTGAGTCAAGTGTTAGAGTGTTTCCTTCCACAATTATCAAATGTAATAAAAAAAATTTTCCCTTTTTCTTTTTATCCGCCTATTGCTCCATCATTCCCTTAATCTCTTTCATCCCCTTAATGTCATAAGACTTAGAGAATTATTTCTCTATCCCATTATTATATGATATTATGTCATCATAGGATGATAATTCTTGGGAGATTATTTCCTTTTGATATATTTTCTTGTGAACATCAACATTACGATCATTCACACTCTTTTGATCGCTTTTATTGGTGAGGTTCACATTCCTTATACTATGTTCCATTTCTAAATGATGACACATAATATGTTAGATATATCATAATGTATAATCCTGGAACTAATAAAATAATTAACTTTAATTATGAAATTTCTGTTTATCTAGTCTCATAATCATAAACAATGTTTCTTTGAGGACATATTTACATATAAATCCTTCAGAATGGTTTGTAATGAAAACATAAATTATCTTTATAATATCCCTATGGAGTGACAAAAAATGTGGGCAATATGCCCCGTTTTCATGACACATATAACACTGAGTCAAGACTGATGCACCTAGTTGGATTTTTTACTCATAAATACATCTATTTCATAACGAAATACACTTGTAGTATCCAGGAATAGATGTACTTCTAGTTATAATCACATAATCAATACCTTTATAAAATTCTAGATTGTTCTTCTATGATTTACCTTGAATATATCTTAAGGTTATGTTCCCTAATCTAATTTTATTAAATATAGATTCCATAGATGCTACTTTACTTTCTATGATACCAACTATAATGACCCCAACCCCAGAATCCTTGTTCTGGTGTCTCACATTATTTCATTTCCATGGAGTCATATTTTAATCCTAGAGGGCTAATCATTTTAGCAGTTTTGGAAAACAGATTTCATAAATTAACCATCTATTACAATTCTGTTCATAAAAACAACATATATAATTCTTTAATAACACTATTATTCTCTTAGATTAACCCTTAATAAAAATCATTGCATACTTATTCAAATCCTCATAAAATAAAACATAAGAAAACGGTGATATTAAAATCTCAATAATGGTAATTAATATAGTCGAATATATCATTAATAAGTTTAAAATTACAATGCAATGTAGATAAAGAGAAAATATTAATTTTTACCATACTCTTGAAAATAATAATGAAATAATAAATAAAAATAATTCCTTATAAACATTAACATGGATATTATAATAGTTGAATAATCACTTTTAATTTAAATAACTAATCTCAAAATAAGGGAATTCATAATGATGTACATCATAAACATACCATTAAGGATTAGACCCAGAGGCAATAAATGAACATGTAAAACCCAAAATAGATTGTCACATGAGACCTATCGATGCATAAGGGGGTTATAGAGGCCCTCGCCCATCAGTTACTACATAAAATACATTCCTCATATGAAAATTGTGAAACATAACAGACATAAACATTCATATTAAAACAAGAAAAAAATGTAAATACATTAACCATAAATCATGAATGGAATTAAAATAGCACATAAAAATTAAAACATATCATAAAACATTTTAATAAAATATTCTAGATGGTATCTTAAGAGGAAAAATTCAAATAATCAAATAATCAAATAATGGATGTTGACATAGATGAATGTGGTCTAATAAAATCATTAAAAACATATTGATAGTAATACACTATTTATATTGATATTTTTTTAAAAGGGGATTATTTTAAATTAATCATTTCCAGTGAAAAAAATATTTTAATAATGTAAAGGAATCTTTTCTCATGCCATAAATGTTAATAAAATAACAGTCCACTTATATATTGTTGAAAATGTCATAAAGTAACTCTTTTGGAAAATTACAAAAAAATTATTATATAATCATTTTATAAAAAGTAAAACAAGTGTAAAAATGAATTTAACAAAACATATAAAAATAGTAAAAAAATTAAATAAAATTGTAAGAAACATTGACATGGGTGATAAATATATCCTTCTACATAGATAGGTATATACAATCCCGGATAATAATATGACATTGAAGTTAACCCTTACCTAGTGATTTCCATTAGTTGTTGGTGTTTTAACCTCTTTTATTGGGGTTAAATTATGTTATTAAGTTATAAAATAACTATATATAAATTTGTGTTATCATATACAATTTTCTTATATCATTTTGATAATACTATTTCATTATTACCACTGTTTTGTGTCTTAACTAATTCAGTTTCTTAGGTTTTTTATCTTGTAAGTCCTATTTATTATGAATAAGATATATTATATTCATATCTATAATGAAATTATGTTCTTAAATTTTATATTCACTAATCATTTGTATATTTTATAATCATTTTTGAATGGTTAATGTGGTGAATGAATCTCATCATGTTTCTGAGATAGTAGGATGTATGTTCGTAGGAGTGATAATATCATACCATTATTGATAATGTGATATGAAATTGGATGATATATTAAATATAAATAAATAATTTCATTTCATATTTATTATTTTATCCATTATATTCATCATTAGACCCATCCAAAATAAGATTGTGAAGAAAAAAAATTACACCACACCCTGGAGATAGTTAGATTTAAGTACGCATGCATGGTGATATTGTTTTTCATTGGAAGTATAAAATGATGAATATAGTTGTTCCAAAATTATAATAACATATAAAAATATATATAATAATGTGTTTATTACTCTATTATGGGAAAATAAGAAAGAGTAAGTATAATAAGAAATTAACTTAAATGAATTGGTTAAATAATTACCTCTTCTTCGGTGGAATTCCATTGGATCCCCTCTTAGGAACACTAGGGTTGGTCATTTCAGAAGACTGGGACCTGTAGAACGTAACTAAAAATGTTTAAGGGTGGAATTTTTATGGTTTGGTTGAGATATAAGAATCAATGTGTTCTGATAGAGAGAGGAAGGATGTGCATTTTTTATAAGAGAGGTGTAGGTCACTTATGAAAATTCTCAAAATATTAAAATATAATAGTGATATTCAAATAAAAAACATAAAAATGGTATATAAATTAATGGGTTATGAACTTTTAGACAATATATTATTACATTTGTGAAAATTTTACATTTCTTTGATTTTTAAATAATTAAATCGTTATCAACTCTATAAAATATTGTTTGTGTCAAATATGGTATCATTAATTTTACATGACATTAAATGCACAAAAATAAAGTGGCAGTTCGAATCTAATGGATTTAAACATATCTAATATATATTATTCCTCTATAAAATTCATTATATACTATAATTCATACAAAATATATCCATTTAAATATTATTAGAATCAATTATTTTATTATTATATTAATTAAATAAATATTGTTTTCACATTGAATAATCATTTAAGGTAATTATATAATTTCACAAAATTAAAAATAATATTCTATACTGAAATTAATTTTATTATGATCCAAATAGAAATGTATATTCATTCATGTCTTTATTTTGACACAATGCGGGCACATAAAAGATATTAAATACAAGAGGGTGATAATTTGTAACTATCTTTGACTACAAATAATATATTATATATTTTCATCAACAAAAATCCCTTAATCAATTGAAATTATAAATTAATTTGATAATGGTCTAACCCCCTTCAACTAATAATTTTAGGACATGTTTTTTCATGTATATAATCCTTAACTTTTTGTTTTAACCCTTATTTAACCTATTTAACTCTTACTATGTTATCATCTAATTTATACAATAAGGGTTAATATTTTTAATATAAAATTACAAAAGTCCACTAAATGAGTAATTTATGACAATATGAGACTTATACCAATCTGTTTTTGAAAATTTAGTGTTTTACATAATTTATATCATTTAATAAATATTATTTATTATAATATATATGTAATGACAATTTTAAAATAATTCATTATATTTTCTTATACATATAACAATAATAAACAAGAAAAATTAGAACCAATACTTTCAAAACATTTCCGAAATGTAAAATTATCAAAAACAATTATTGGATGATATTAACTCTCTCAAATTATGTTTATTTTAATATTTTTAATATTATTTATTTGATTCTCATATTATTCAAACAATTACCAGTTTATTATTATGTCACAATTTATGTTAATTATATTATCTGAAATTTTTTTAAATCTATTATATTGAGGTATAAAAACATTTAATATTTCAAATTACTATTTATATTCTTATTTATCTTATTTATAACCCTATATTAATAATTTTGTAGTCATTAAAAATATGAGAACGAATTTTTTACATATCTTTAAATGAAATATAATAAATGTCACATTCTAAACCAAGTCACATAAAAAGATTATAATTTTGTCAGAAGGGTTATTATAGTCGATACCCACTCATCAAATGAATTTTGGACAAGTGTTAATGTAATTTCATAATATTCATAATAAAATTTTTACCTTTAATTAACCGATTTTCCCATTGCCATGGTAATAAAAAATATTAATAAAGTTACTATTAAAATACAAAAAAATTAAAGAAATATTTTTAAATAATTTCTTCCAACTGATTCAAAATTGTATCCATTTTCAAAAATTCAAAACATAGAACTTGTAGTAATTAAATTAAAATTAATCTTATTCACATGGTGAGAAAATGGGTTATTAATGTTTAAACAATAAAGGGATAGAAACTTTTTAATATCTAAATTCAATGTAAAATTGATGCCAATTTCCTAAATTGGATTTAATTTTAATAAAATAATCAATTTATACTTAAAAATAGCCATAAATATAATTTAACACTATAAATTATTTTGATGAAAAAAGTTTTTTTTTAAATCAAAAATTAGTATTTTTAACTATTCATCAAAACATGAAACATATCGTAAAGAAAACAATAACTCAACCAAAGTAATGTTTTATATCACATATTAAAATAGGATGGCTATTTTTGAAATAAATTATATAAATGTGTCAAAATATTATTTAAAATATGTTCGATAATAAATGGTACTAAAACAGCTTTTATAAAAATATTGGTTTTTATGTGTAATATTGGGCTTATTCTTATCTTGTGCTTATAAAATATATTTGAATAATATCAAAAACATTTGATTGAATATATTATATATATATATATATATATATATAATATAATTCACTAATAGTAATTAATTTAGTTTATTAGGATAAAATGACTTTTTGAGCATAAAAATAATTATTTGTAATTACATTTCCTATATATTCAGTTTGTTTATATATCTATTTCTAATTAATTTGTAACAAATGAATTCAAACATATATTTTAATAAATTATTGAATAAAATTCATAACTGACAACTTAATTTCTAGGATAGATCTTGTTGTACTAAATTATAATATTTTAATAATATATTATTATTCCGTAAAACTCGTCCATGCGTGTAGCACAATAAAACACTTTGTTATTTGTAGGGTAATCCAATCACAAGGTTTTTTACTATTTATTCTATAAATAAAATTTAATTTTTTTAATGATTCATAGTATAAAATCTTGTTGTGTTTCAACACAAAATAAATTAGTGGCGAATAAGGAATGAATCCCATGAAAATAAAATGTGAAAAGAAATTCCCTTGCTATATTTCTGGACTCTCTTCATACTCATAAAACCCACCTGTATAATAAATATAATATTAGTATATATATTTTACAAAAAAAAATTATTTTATATAATTAAATATATTTTTTTGTAATGACATTATAATACTTGCTTACTAACAATTCCATGTTAAGGATTCGTCTCAGGTATTATCTGCTTTTTTCGCATGGGAGTAAATTTGATATATTTTGGTCCTCATACATATATCCTGATTTAAATAATTCAAGTAATGATATAAATATCATTTATATTTTTTATATATGTATTTATAATATTATATAGAATATAGAAATATGAAAAGAAATACATTGTTCATTGAGATTGTTGGTCGTACGTACGCATGAACACTATTTCTATTTTTCTTTGTAATATGGAATGGAATAAAATTACATATATGTATATATATATATATATTATCATTATATTATAATTAATATTTATTTTATATCATATTTATTCACTAAACCCACCCTTTAAACATTCCATGTATTGTGTGAATGAATCACACCGCTTTGTAGAGGCAATAGTCTACATTTCCCCAAACAAAATTATCACATTTACAGAAAATGAAAGGCATGAAGGTCTTATTTATTTCATAAATAATGTCATGAACCATCCTCGGGGCCCGTGCCGTGACTACCCCAAGCCCGCCTTCCATAGCCCAGGGGCTGGCGACTAGCACCAAAGGCGTAAATCTCGATAACTGGGAAGGTATTGCATTATAAAAGTAAAAAAACACCACAGAGTAAAGCGGAAGTAAAACACTAAGTAAAACTGAAACAAGCTGTGTTGAAAGTAAAGGGTCCGGAAATACAAGCCCAACTGTAAAGTACAAGGAAAAAGATAAAATAGTCGGAAGGTGAAAAGCAGCTCCTGGATCGTCCACCAAGGATCCTACCTGAAGGGTAGGTTCAGATAGCGCAGCTCCTGGATCATCCACCATGGATCCTACCTAAAGGGTAGGTACATATAGCCTCTACAATGCTCTCACCCATCAACCTCCTCCAAGTGTCGTCTCGTCGTGAAGTCCACCACCAGATACTGTCTCGTCGTGAGGTCCACCTCCGGGTACCATCCAGTCCTCGAACACTCGGCCTCTGTATGCACTGCCCGTCGTCTGCAACCAACACAACGAGGTGCGGGCATAGCCCGTGTAGGGGTGAGTATAACGATACTCAGTAGGGACCCCGAGACCCTCAAGGTCTCACTAAATCCAACAAGGATAACCACAAAGAAGATCTCAACAGATAACCTCTACCTAGGTATATGCCCATACATATACCCAAGTTATCAAATAACCCATCTCAATCATGAGGAAACACAAAGATTATGAAATCAACGGATAACCACTACCCAGGTATATGCCCATACATATACCTATTTTATAAAGTGACCCATATTAATCATGAGGTAAACACAAAGGTCATAGACTTAGCTCAAACCAGGATTTTCATTATCGAAACCGTAACTGCTGAAGAGCCCCATCTCTGGAGTGTACAGTGGTCCTGTCACGAGTCCGAGGTACTGCTCACTAACCTAAGACTGCTGAGGTACTCCTCCTGTCGAGTACCACGGGTTAGCCACCCAAACACAGTAGCGCTTCCCGCCGGGGTATGCCACCCAAACACTGTAGGGCACACCCCCTATTATCCTACAGAGGTACTCTCCAGACGAGTACCTCGGGTCTCCACTGTCACACAGTAGTGCTCCGTCTGCCATGGGTCTGCCCCCAAACAATGTAGTGCTCCGCCACTGGGCAAGTCGACTCACTCCAAGTCGAGTCGGTCAAGCAGTCGTCAGGTCTCAGCCGGCTACACGGTCTCCGTACTCCGTATGCTCATCTCCGGGAGGGTCCGCTCCACGAGCTACAGGTCAATACTCCAAGTATCTTGAATTCCCATGAAGAAGTATCTCAAAGGACCGCCTCATCATAGGGGTCTCAACCCAACATACGGCACGTTAATCAGATGCCTGGTCTGTGAGTTATTAACCTTTTAGTCCCAGGGGCCCGGTTGGATTTCAGGTACAATCCAACCCGGCCATATTCCAACTACGTCCAAAGCTCATGTGAAGTATACCAAAAGAACCGTCTCAAAAAGAGGAATCCATCATAGTCGATGACACGTCAATCGGACGTCCGGAGCTCATGTTATAATCATTTTCGCTCCGAGGGCCCGGTTAAATTCATGTTCGATCTAACCCAGACGTACTTCAAATGACACCGGTAAACCAAACTGGTCACACCATTGCGATCCATACGGAATAACACACGATATGGAATACCCATTGGTCCAAAACGGATAGCCGGTGAAAAAGTTACATTTCATCGCATCATACGCGAACCAGGCCTCGTGGGTCCTGCACCTCAACCTCGACATTAATATCCAAAATTGGTTTTGAAACATCCGTCTTAATTCTAGGGTCGCAACGTCGCAAACAGTTCATCAAACGGACGTTCGGTCTGGAAGTTATTAGCCTTTCCGTTCCAAGGGCCCAATTGGATTTCGGGTACAATCCAACCCAGCCATTTTCCAATTGCATCCAAAACTCAGGAGAAGCATTCCAAAAGTTCCGCCTCATCAAGAGGAATCCAATAAAGTTGATGGCACGCCAATCCGACGTCCGGAGCTCAAGATATAAGCGTTTCCACTCCGAGGGCCCGGTTGGTTTCGTATCTGAACCAACCCAGCCATACTCAAATTTCTCTGAAACCTTGAGTGTAATATACAAAAATGACCATCTCGATCCAAGGATCGCATCGCAGCTGACAGTGCGTCGATCAGAGGTCCAAAGCCCAAGTTATGGGGTGTTAAAAATAAAGAATTATATATACTTTATAAATACCATATATATCATATAAAAACATTTGTTCGCTGTTCTCTACCATGATATGTGGTAATGATAAAATTAATACCATCATTTCATGAGGAGGTAGTTCACTATACACAATAGCGGTAAGTTCGTTACACATTTGATGGAAGTGTGTGTATGTGAAGGGAGAAAACTTTGAATAAAAACATCTCAAAATTTTTATTATAATTTTTTATTTTTTTATCATGTAATTACAATATTTTCATTATTATCCTGGTTTTCATATCCATTGTTTGGATCATTAAGAAAAGTAATTATGATCCTTTCCACTAGAATGTTGAAGCTATTAGACATTCTGAGTTCAATAGTGGTGACTGTTTAGACTTGATAAAATAGTGGTAAATTTAATAAATAAATCAATATTTAATTTATTAAATTTCACTTATGTGGAAATCAATAAAAGTTCTTATAATATTATCTTCTTAATTCTAGAATAAAATGAAAAGTTCAACATCCATACAGTCCTTATGATCAATATTATAGAAAGATAACATATTAACTGGAAATTGAATCTAGGACTGGATTAGAAACCTTTAGGTTATTCTACTCCTTGAACATAAATCATATATTCTAGAATCCTCAATTCAGGATCATCTTACATAAGAGTCCAGTGATAAAGAGTTCAATATCTATAAAACACATTTGATCGACGAAGTAAATGTCCAATATTTTATGATTTGATTAATGTCATTTGATCAAACTAAGTCTCATGAAAACATGGATTTGTATAGCATGGTTGAGTACGTATGTGGTCTTTATCAGGAGGGTTCTCGAAAAGAAATGTTTGATATTTCCAAGTCTCTCTTCTTGATATTGTTTATAGAGGGTTCCTTCCTGGGCCTCACATAGCTATCATCATTCTCTACATTGAGTGGTTAGTGGTTATAGGGTTTAAAATCAACAAATAACTTAGAACATGACTCATTTTGGCATCAATACCTCATCTCTTCTCAAGGATTGTAGTGAATTTTAATATGAACAACATTGATAGTTCTCTTCCAGATCTTCTTACTATTCTTCTCCATGTAGATAACTATACAATGCGAGAAAAAAATCATCCTTATAACGAAAAAAAGGGAATGTAATGATATTTTAGAAAACATATTCTTACTACGTTACAAGAAGATGAATATCCGTGTAACTGTACATAAACATGATGATGATTGTTTCACACGTGTAAATAAGGGTCACTTCATGAAAAAATACATCAAGAGTAATAAGTAAGAGGGAGATTTAGTTGTATATTGTGATCAATTGTAATTAATCTATTTCTAATAATTCGGTATTAGATGCATATTTAACATAGATAACCTCACTCTTCAAACATTAAAATTATAGAACTTTTTTGGAATATTTTATACATTATAAAAAATCAAATTCCCCAATACCATTTTTTTTAGTTATTTTGAAAAATTGGAAACTGAAACTCCATTACCTGAGTGAGAAAATTATCCCCCACTAGGTTCTCCAGGACTAGACCCATATTATATATATCATTTTTAGAATATATGTTCATAAAATAGGGATGTAAAATTAGTAAAGGGTTATCTTAGATGCTCAGAAAGATTAATTAAGTGTGATTTATAATCATTAACATAAGAAAAAGGGTTGAGAATTGTGAATATAAAATTAGAAGATAATACCATGGAAATCAAATATCCTTCAAATGGCCACCCTTCATTTTTTATTGATTTTCTGATAATTTACCTTTCAAGGGGTGAGGTGGAACCCTTACAAGGCCGATAGGCATAAGTATTACATGGCTCATAGGCCTTAGAGGAATTTTTTTCCTGTAGGATTCAGACATTACATAAAACCCAGACTAATTACTTGGAACTGGTCCTCCCCAGCATCATTATCATGAAATCAGCTCTCCACATTTTCATGACTACTCAGCTAGGCTTTCCTATGCATGCACAGTCTTGTCCCTATGGCAGGTACCATACCCTCTCATTCTAACAATCCGTTTGGCTTCTGCTATGGTGAATTCTCTTTTGCTCATCCTACTTTTGGAGTTTGTTCATTGAAGGTTGTCTGGTTCGCATCTACACTTAATGGTGGAATGAAGGCCATGAGGTGGCCCAAAAACCTTACTGACCTGAAGGCATGGGTGGCCTGAAGGCCTTAAAGGACTCGGGGACCAAATCGGCTGCCTGAAGACCCAAATGGGGGAATAATTATTGGAAGTTCAAATGATATAAATCCTAGAAAATTATATATCATAGGACTTGAAAACCTAAAATTGGAATAAAACATATAATTTTTTCAAATACGTAATCATATAAAATTATTTCTATCATAGTAAATGAACCAATGTCAATGCCATCTTAGTTGTCTGAGTTCCTTCCCTATACCATCATGGTAGTAATATTTCACTCCTATGACCATATTATTAGTATTGTATAATTAACCATACCATCTTGGAATTCAAGGTTCACTCCCATGGCCTTCTCAATTGTCTAACTTCACTTCCCATACCATCTTAGTAGTCATGGTTCACTCACATGGCTATCTGAGAAGTCATGGTTCCCTCCCAATACCATATTTGTATATCTCCTAAGATATAAATCATCACCCAATGTATTGGAGGAAGATATAGGTCCCACCAATATCATAATAAAATCATTTATATGTGTTTCATGACATCATAAATATTAGTAATAGGATAACCCATGAAATTAAACGGGTCTTATCAACATGTAGTCTTATCCTAACCTATGGAAGAGATACAGGTATAATAATCAATTATTCCACACATAACCCATGAAAATAAAAAAAATTTATATACATATAACCCATGAATGAGAAACATATTTCATAAGAATATAACCAATTACAGAGAAGTAGATTTCAAAAATATTTCACCCATAAAAGAGAAAGGGTGAAATAATTACCATTCCAATTAATCACAAACAATTAAATAAAACATATTTATGGAAACTTTGGATAATTTCCTATAAGATAATTAGTAATATCAATGGATAATATATTAGATGGAAAATAATTTTTAAATATAATTTAAAAAAATTTCTTCCCGAAAATATTCTTTAATATTTAACAATCAAATTTTAAAAACTTACACTTCATGAAACCCATTTTCATTTAAAATAAACTAGAAAAATTATAAAGGATGGTCAAAAATATTTTGAAAACCTTTTTACATAAAAAATATTAATGAATATTGAAAATATTTTGAAAAAAAATCCTTGAAAACATATAAATGAATATTGAAAACAATTAGATAATACATTTATTTGTAGATATTTTAAAAATTATAATGTATGTTTTGAAAATTAATTGAAACACTTTTTAAACATAAATCATATCTTAAAATAATATTGAATTAAAAAACATTAAAAAAATAAAATATCAAAATATTAAAAAAAAAATATCTTTAAATTTATAAATCCGTAATCTTGTAAAAAAAGCATCAATGGAATGACAATCATTATAGTGGGTTAATTTTTACATCACAGAAATTCCTTTTTCATAGTAAAAATTTAGACAATTTCCTCAAAAGGAAAAAGACATAGAGATTACTTATTAAAATATTATTTTTTAAATGTTAAAACATGGGTAAAAATGTATTTTAAATATAAAATGTGAATATTATTGTTGTTATGGAATCATTTTAGAAAACATGGTTTTTAAGGAACACAAATTTTATATCGAAAAGAGAGATAATGTTGGACTATCATAAAAACATGTTCTTTATAATCTTATTTAACAAAGACTGAAAAAATTGTATGATTAAATGGATATAAAATTAAAAAGAATAGGGTAAGAATACTCGTGAGAGTTAATAATAGATGTATCATAAGATTTCATCAGTGAGAGCATAATCATAAATAATATTGATAAACAGTGAGATTATAGATATAAAGCATTACCAATTTTGTAACATTGAATCACAATACATGGAAAATCATATCATTATATGAAGCTTCAAATATAATTAAGGAAATGATATTCATGATATAACATTTCAAAGGTAGTATATAATCTTCAAGGAAAAATATAGTTGTATAACATGGCATGTGTCACGATGAAGGAAATGTCAAAATTTGGGAGGCTAATATTCTCATCAGTTTGTTAGAAGAATGTAAACAATCACAAATCCCAATATTGGTGATGTTATAAGGGACCATTTGATTCATCAAAGAAAGAGGTACTAAGAAAACCTTTTTGGTTTAATGATTTGGTCCCTATAGTTGAATAATTTTCTTGATGAGTTATACTTAATTGATATTATTCCCTTTCATATATAAAATCTCACCCATTGGAAAATTCTTGACCAATTTAAACTTCACCTATATCTCAAAAACAATTTGTGAATTTTTAATTCCTGAAGCACTAACAGATCATGAGATCCATGATAATTCATCTCATCTCCCATTAGTTACCATCAACCCAATGTCTTTATGGTAGTCTATCGCAAATTCATAAATCCTTAAGTGGTGTGATTAAAATTTAACCTCAGAAACATAAACAAAAGTTTAAATTAAACATTTCACCAATGGTTAACCATATAACCATTATGAAAGATTAAAATATAAATCTATAGAAAAGGGTTGTGAAATCTGCTTAATATTGATTCACCGTAAATCACAAAGTATCTATGTGTTGTCACATTCCAAGCACTTGAATACGCGTGTCATATACATTTTTGAAACATTGTAATAACCTAAATTACCATAAATCCAAATTAAAAACATGCATTTTTTCTTATCCCAGAGATTACTAGATATATTCATTAAGTCCAAAAATGTTTAAAACTTAAACATTTGTAGTATAAACTAATTTTAAAGAGGTCCGTAATTAGTACCAACGGAATCCGTACTCCCAATTTTACTTATTTTCATCCAAGATATCCTTATCCAAACCAAAAAAATATTTAAATAAGGAACAAATTAAGGTTTTTCTTCCAATAGAGAAAATATAAATTCTATAGTCCATCAGAATCATTCAACATAAGCTCGCGAATCCTTCAAGAAAAACACAAAATGGATAGTCGATGTATATTTCACTAATTATATAACATAATTCATGTATCAAAATACATTAAAAGATTGATTATTTCATTTTATCTATAATTAATAATATTGATACCACAACTTATTACATAATAACCTTTTCAATTCACATTTGATTTGTAGTTTCATCATCAGCAACAATATATCCATTACTTGTACTACCATGCTGATTCTTCTTAGGAGATTCCCAATTACAACATTTATTTTCATAATGACCATTCATTCCACAATTAATTCATATGAACATTGATGTTATCTTAGGGAGACTAATATTCTCATTGGTTTTGTTACATACCCCCTCTTTTTTTCTATGCAGTTACATTTTATTTTGTGGTTCTTTTCTATAGTCAAAACGTCTTTAGGTTACATTAATACATTCACATGGTTGATTAATTCCATATTCATGACATGAAAGAAGCTTAATCTTATTTCCACTATGGTCTAAATTACATAAATCTATGTGAACTCATTTTTTATCTATATTGGTGAGTTTTAGAGTTTGTTAATGTACATGATGTAAATTGTGTTCTTTGAAACTTAATTAGGCCTGATCGCAACATTATTTACTCTAGTGAGCATCCCATTTGACTAATCATCCACAAATATTACATCACATTCAACATTAATCTAGTTCATTATGATTCCCACCATTGAATAAAACTTCAAATAATTGTGTGACATTTACTTATCATAGAGGGAAACCACATAATGAATAAAATTAATTACTTATAGGATGTCTAAATCTTCCCACATACTTATTTAATCAACGAGAACAAAGTTCTATCCAATTTTATACATAATAATATTAAATTTAAATCCATTATGATGCTTTGGAATGGTTTTTTGAATTTCCAAATAATATACCCCCATGAGTGTCGAACGAAGTGCATAGTAAGTCACCTTGTCGTGTACCGTGCTATGCCGATCCAGGCCTAAAACACCTTTTTAGGGTATTTAAGCCTATATACATATATTCCAGAATGATTTCCACATTTAGTATTTAGATAGAGTATCATTTTTAGAAAACAACATACTCAATCCATTACATACATTCCAGGGAATTTTCCAAAACATTGACTCATCATTATACTTTTCTTATAGACATCCCTATGCATACCCTTAGTAATATACATAAGGATCTTAGGAAAGTGTTATAATCCTTGTTTCTAAAGGTTGAATAATCCTTCACTGTGATACCAACTATTTTGACCCTCAATTTTCATACATTAACATTACATCACATTTGCAGAATACATAATACATTAAAAAATAGACACTAAAATACCATGTTAGTTTAATACATTTAGAAACAATGAAACATTATCACCAGTACATGGGTGACCTATATTATCTCCTAATTTGTTCTAAAAGACTATAACGCATCATAGATATATAATATAGAGAATATATCCTCATAAATGGGGTAAGGAAACATAAAAAGTGGTGATATCAAATGATAATTAAGGGTAAATACTGGATAAATTTAACCAGATACATGACCATAAGGTTATTATAAGTTGACCATAACATTAGAAGACCATACCCTTTATATTAAAGATAATAATCATGAATCATGGAATAAGTATTTGTTGTTAAGAATACATGAATAATGAAGAAGTAAAGAACATATGACATAAATGAGTAACATGGGAATAAAAAATGTAATTGTGTAAAACAAGTAATCCTATAAAATGATTTCTATTGTAGTTAAGGAACTACTACCAATGCCATGTTAGTAGCATGGGTTCACTCCCCTTACAAACATCATAGTAATAGATCACTCCTATAGTCATCTTAATTGTATTTTATCACTCCACATACAATCTTGGTAGTCATGATTCACACCCATGACTATCTTAGAACTCTCATATCACTCCAAATACTATCTTGATTGTCATGGTTCACTCCAACGACCATCTTAATAGTCAAGGTTCTCTCCCATGACTATCTCAGTCTGCCTCATGAGGTATAAATCAATACCCAAATCATTATATAAAGATAAAGGATCCATCCACTCCATAATGAAATCATACATTCATGTTCCATGAGGTCACAAACATTAATCGTAACGTAACCCCAGAAATGAAATGGATTTCAAAAACATGTAGTCATATCTTAACATGAGTAAAAGATATAGATTTCATAATCATTTCATCGATTCATAACCCATGAAAAGAAATTGGTTTTATTGAAATATAACCCATGAGATAGGATGGGATTTCATAAGCATATAACCAGTGAAATAGAAATGGATTTCGTAAACACAGAACCCGTGAAAGAGAAATGGCTGTAATAAGAATAATTCCATAAAAACATAAACCATTCAAGAATGTATATGATTGAAACCTTTGGATAATTTTCTTGAGGTAAAGGAGTAATATCAAGGAATTCTACCTTATATGGAAAATAATGTTTACATATATTTTAATAACATTTCTTGAGGAAAATATCCTTTCATCATTAAATATTCCTTCTAAAACATGAAAATTCATGAAAACCATTTTCATTGAACATAAACTATTAAACATATAATGGATTCTCAAAATAATTTTTATAAAAAAAAATTCTTGAAAACATATAAAATAATCCTGAAATTTTTTTGAAATAAATTTCTTTGAAAATTTATAAACAATTTTTGAATAATTGTTCAAAATTGATTTCCTCTAAAAATTAATTTGATCATATATAAAGAATGTTTTTGAAAATTATTTCAAACATATATTGAACATTAAAAAATTTTGGAATACATTTTAATTTAAAAACACTTTAAAAATTATTTTCTATAATATTGGGAAACAAGATTCCTCAAAAAAAAACTTTATTATATTGTAAAATATTATTTAGGGGAGTGATGGTCATGAAGTCATATAAATCCATACATAAAGAACATTCCATTTACACTGTGAAATATTAGAAAATATCCTATACTAGAAAATGAGAAGAAGATTTATTTTTGATACCCTTTTGTCTAAAAGTTAAAACATGGGTAAAAATATATTTAATTGATCACATAGGAATAGTTAAATGTTTTTGGAAATCTTTTAGAAAACATGGTTTTGAAGAAATACAAATTTCTGACTGAAAAGAATGGTAAATTCAGTATTTATAAAAAAACATTCGTGATCATCATATATATCAAAACTTGCGGATAAAGGTACTATTACATAGATATAACATGAATAGCCCATGGTTATGAATCCCCATGATATTTCTTGAATGTTGGGTCAATAAATATCACCATGAGGGAATAATGATAAACAATATCGATAAACAGTGAGATTGTAGATACAAACAATTACCAATTTGGTGACATTGAATCATAACATAATACAAAGAATAAAATTACATGAATCTTAACATATAATGAAATGAAGTAGATTTATGATATACCATATTCGTGGTATTATATATTCCTCTTATAAAATATAGGTTCATAACATGGAGTGCATCTCAAAGAAGGAAAATCGGTACAATATTACTTTACAAATTTTGTATCTTTTGAAACATAAACCCTATGAAAAGAAGATCATCAAATTGAAATTTAAATAACCAAGAATTTATGTATAAGTCTCACAAAATACATCCATGTAAAGTATAAATACCGCACATGTAACAACTCCAAGACCAGTTGTCTAGAGACGCTACCTTACTATATTACATTGTCCTAGATACATGTCTATAATCCCAAAGGACCGATTAGTTTAGTAGGATTAAAAAAATGATTACATACACATACCTTACTTTAAAATTCAAAACATAAAATTAAACACAGATAATACTTTTAGAACACCATTATTATTCAATATTAACCGTATATAATCAGCATAATACACATCTGGGAATCTCAGAAAAATAAAACATAATAAAGGGGTGAGCTCAGAAGCTTATTAATGGGAAATAATATAGTGAAATATGTTATAAATTATTATAAACATCTAGGAAAAGTTGAATAACTAAAAAAATACTTTTAAAACTTATATTGAACATAATATAGAAATCATACATTTTATAGTTTCCTACAAACATTCACATGTATATTGTACTAGTTGAATAACCACATGTAATATTGATAACTAATCTCATAATGAGGTAATGAAAAATGTTTGACATCAAAAACATATTGATAAGCCTAGTATAAGATACAATTCAAAAATGGGTAATAATCCATACTATTTTTTCTCATGAGACCTAGTGATGCATCGATGGGTTATCTTGAGCCCCAAAAATCACTTATTAATCCAATGCATTCCACATATGAAAAGGGTGAAACATAACCCACATTAACATTAATATTAAAAATATCATATTAAATGTTAATAAATTAACTATAAAATATTAATGGTATAAAAATACCACATCCATTATTAAAAATATCATTAACCCTTTTAATAAAATATGTTAAATTATATCTTAAGAGACAAATATCAATTCTTTATAAAATCCAATAAATTATGTTGACATAGATGAATGTAGTCTAGTAAAATCATAAAAACTCATCAGAGAAATACCAATTTTTATATAGAAATTATCTTCAATGGGGTGCATAATTTTAAAAGAAAACATTTAAACTGAAAACAATATTGTAATATTGTAAAGTGAACTTTTATCATGCCGTATAAGTTAAAAAAAATTCCTTTCATATTTAGTCGAAAATGTCATAAACTACCTTGTTTGGAAAATGATAAAAAAATTTCTTTCAAAATGTTTTACAAAAAGTTAAACAAGGGTAAAAATGACATTAATAAATTCTAGAATAATATGACGAATAGTTTGATATAAATTTTTATGAAACATGGACATGTATGATAAATATGTCCTACTAAATACATATGTATAAATATTATCAGACAATAAAGAGATTACAAAATTAACCCTTACCTTGTGCATTCCAATTTCTGAGGATGTTCTAACCACATAGATAGTGGTTAAATAAGTTTATAAAATATTAATAGAACTATATCAATATTTATGGTATCATATAATATTTTTTTATATCATTTTTTAAATATTATTTCCTTATTAACTTTGTTTTGGTTGTTAACTTCTTCGTTTTTTATTGTTTATTTTATTGTATATGTCCTATTTTATATGCATAGGAGTAATATTTTTAATATCTATAATTATTTTAAGTTCATAAATATTATAATCACTTATCAGATATATTTATTATAATCATTTTTTGAATTGTTATAAAAGATAATTAATCTCATCGAGTCATGGAGACAGTAGGTCACAAGTACGCATGAGAGATGGTATCATTCATTTAAAGGTAATGTGTTAAGGAATTGGATTTTATATTAATTATAAATAATAAATATCATGTCAAATTTATTATTTTATAAATTATATTAATCATTATACCCATCCATAGAAATTGGATGTGAAAAAAATTACACCAAATCGTGTAGATGCTAAGTCGTGCGTCCACACACATTGGGATATTGTTTTTCATAGGGTATATAAAAATAGGTATACTATTGTATAATTATCATAATAACATCTCATAATATATATTATATTTTAGTTATTAATTAGGTTTTAAACAACATAGGAAGATATTGTTGATGAATAAATGGGCTTAAATCAAATTGTAAAACAATCACCTCTTCTTCGGTGGACATCTTTGGGATATCCTCTATGGGACACTATGGTGGGTATATGTACAAGACCAGGACCTCAAGAACAAAAATAAGAATGTTTTAATTAGAAATATGAAGTTTTTTTCGATCAATATGGCTCAATGTGGTCCGAGGAAGTGAGGGAGGATGTACCTTTTTATAAGAGAGGTAGTTGGCACTTTTGGAAATCCTGAAAATATTAAAATATAATAAAGTTATTCAAGTTTCAAATAACATTAAGATTATATATATAAATTGATTTGGTAATACATTTTTGACCTTATTTTATACCCTTTTTTATTTTACATTTATTTATTTTTAAATAATTTCGTAATATATTAATTCATTAAAATATTGTTAAAGTTAAAATTGATACTATTAATTTGATTAAATTTTTAATGCATACAGAAAAAGAATGCATTCAAACATAATAGATTAAAAAATATCTATAATATATTATTGATCAATTAAATTTGTTTTAATTTTTAATTCACTAAAAATATATCAAAAGTAATATTATTAAATTTAATTATTTTATTTGCCGACAAATTAAATAAATAATATTTTTACATTGAATAAGAATTTAAGGTAAATATATAATCTCTAAAAAATAAAAATATATTTAAATAGTGAAACAAATTTACTTATGATAAATATAGGCATTTATATTCATCATTATATTGATTTTTTCCCAATGTGGACACATATAATATATTAAATAAAATAGAGTTATATTTTGTAATTTTCTTTGACTTTAAATAATATAATAGTTATTTCCCTGAAAGAGTGTCCAATAAAAAAGTAAAATTTGATCATAAGGTGATAACAATAGAGTCATATTCCTCCAATAATTTTTGGACATGTTTTTATTTTTTTTAAATGAATTAAAGTTTTGTTTTAAACCTTTTTACTCTTGTTTTGATATCATGTAATTTAAACAATAATGATTAATATTCTTACAATAAATTTTTAAAAGATAACTAAATGAGTCATTTTTGAAATTTTTAGACTTATCCCAATTATTTTGACTAATTTTATATTTCTAAAATTTTTTATATCATTTTATTGAATATTATTTATTTTGAAATATCTACAATGTCAATTTTAACATTACTCAATGTTTTTTCTTATACAAAATCAAAAATAACTATATAAATTATAAACAATACTTACAAAAAATTACTAAAATTTTAAATCCGTTAATAATGTTATAGGATGACATTAAATCTCTAAGAATATATTTTTTATTATTTTTGAAATCATTTCATTGATTCTTCATTTATTTAAACCATTAATACTTTATCATTGTGTCATAATTTATGTTAATTATATTATCACTAAAAATTATAAATAAATTATAAATATGTAGATAAAAATTTAATATTTCAAATGACTATTTATTTTCAAAATTATCTTTTTTATACCCATATATTAAAAATGGAAAAGTTATTAAAAATATGATTATTCCATTTTTAAATTATCATTAAATAAATTATAATAAATGTCACATTCTCACCCCAGTGGGATAAATATGTTATAACTTCAGACTACAAATGATTTTTTGTAAAAATACACTAATATAATAGAATTGGTATATTTGTAAAAGTAAATTCAAACTATATAAGACGTAATTGTTACCTTTTATTACTCAATTCTTCCTTAACCGTGGTAATAAAAAATATTACTAAAGTTACTATTAATATTCCAAAAAATAAAATAAACCAATTTTAATTTTTTTGGAACCACTGATTCAAAATATTATATCTTTTTTTTTTAATTTGAATCACATAAATTTTGAAAATTAAATGAAAATTAATGTCTTAGATGGGGTGAGAAAAAGAGTTATTAAAGACTAAACATGAAAAATATTGAAACATTTTAATATCTAAATTCAATTTAAAAAATATAAAGACGTTGGACATCGGATTAAATGATAAAAAATTGTCTAGTTTTACTAATAAACAAATCAAAAATATAAGTAAACATTTTTATTAATTGGATTAATTTTTTAAATTAAAAATTAGTATTTTTCACTATTCACCAAACATGAAAATAATCAACAAAATAAAATTAATATAACCAAATTAATTTTATATATCCTGATTTAAAATAATAGGTTTATTTATTTAAATAAATTATTTAAAAGTTTCAAAAATATTATTTAAATTAGGTTCACCATTAAATAATGGTAAATCCACTTTTATATAAATATTGGTTTTTATGTGAATAATTTGGTTTTTTCTTATCTTATCTATTTCAAACATATTGTAAGAATATAAAAAAAATATTATACTAAGTATATAACATATCTATTTCATCATTATAATTCACTAATATCACCTAATTTTATTTATTAGTATAAAATATCTTTATGATCACCAAAATATTTTTTTATTAAAACATTTCTTATATATTCTGTTGGTTACTATATTCATTTTTCATGAATTGGTATCCAATGAATTCAACATTTTATTTTTATAATTTAGTTAAAAATATTCAAAAATGAACCATCATAATGGATTGGTTATATCATATTATGTTAAGTAATAATATTTTAATAATATATTATTGTTCGGTAAAAGTCGGAATTGTATATAACACAAGCCAAATATTTAATTATTTAGCATAATATAATCATGTTTTTTTATACAATGTAATCTATTAAGGAAATTTAATTTTATTTAAGATGATAGATACTATAAATTATTGGGGTGTCACCTTCTCCACTACTTCAATAAATTGTTCCTTCTATATTCAAATTGAGGGTCAAAACTAGGGGTTTGCCTTTCCAAAATATATATGTTGAAGTACCTCATTCTAAAAATGGATTAATGAGATTTCCACTTTAAAATAAATAAAGAAAAATATAGAGGTCATAGGATATAACACATTCTTGGGTTCCGTATAGGAAAACATGGATAAGGAATTGAAATTTTACCATCATGTTCTGATTGAGAGTGATATAGAACATGATAAGGAGAAAGGTAACAATCAGAATATTATGAATATGTGACGATATATGGGAATATTTTATTCTATGGTAAATAAATTACTAGGATAATTTTCTTCAAGATCATTTCCCTATATATTATGAATTTATTTACTCCATAGACTATAAACATAAGGAACTATACTTACATTACAATTATAGTTTCATCCTCTAACCAATTTCAACAACAAACTCATTTTTCTCTAAAAAAGATAATAAAATTAAAAAATAATATTTTTATAATGATAATATATGGATCTAAAAAATAATTTATACTTTAAATTCCATTCAGTTTAAATAAAGAATACTATGTTATACATACGAGGACATCATGTATGCCAACAATAGGTGAAAATACATTTGATCCCTTCGATTGAGGGTTCTTATCTTGTGGCCTTTCCTGAGGCGATGGGTTGTCACTCGACCTACAATTAATCCTTCTTCCAACTCTATATAATTATAATTTTCCAGAAATAACCTTAATATATTCAACATTAATGAAATTTTTTCCCCCATACAATAATATCTAATGTTCAAAATAATCCATTCCAACCATGATACCCATCCAACATATATATTCTAAATTAATATTCCAAAAAGGTCTCTAAATTTACAAAACCAATATTATCATCAAATTCTTAAAAAATCATAATGTTGATCTTTTTTCACAAACCAAATATATGATTACATTGACACCCACAATATCTTAATAGAAACATGTGTGTTTACAAATAAATAAAGAAGAAGTACTGAAATACAATACTTATATATCATATTATTCAAATAACCAAAATATAATAACATAATTTATCAATCGAGAAACAAAAATACGTTAATTATTCCACTTTTTCTATTGAAACAACATAATATAGACCTTAATCCCTTTTATTTTTATAACATTGACTTTTTAGGTATTAATTTTCATAGTGACCCATCTATTTACTGTTGAAACATTTCAAATTTTCATATTCATTATTCCCCATACGATCCCAATCCTGGTGACCATTTTCTCCACATATTTGACAAAATATCATTTGATTGAGGCAAGTGTTTGGGTGATTCCGCCCATAATTATCACCTGTGAGAAAATCTTTCTTTCCCTTTTCCCTTTTATCCGTATATTGCTCCATAATTCTCTTATTCTCTTTTATCCCCTTAAAGTCATTATAATTAAAGAATTATTTTATTATCCCATCATTAGATGATATTATGTCGTCATAGGATGATATTTCTTGGGAGACTATTTCCCTTTGGTATATTGTCTTATGAATATCAATGTTATGATCATTATCACTCTTTTGATCACTTTTATTGGTGAGGGTCACATTCCTTCTATTTTGTTACATTTATAAATGATGACACACGATATGTTAGATAATATCAAAATGAATAATCCTGGAACTAATAAAATACTTAATTTAATTTGTGAAATTTCTATTTATCAAATCTCGATATCATAAACATTGTTTATTTGTATACATATTTACTTATAAATGCTTCATAATGTTTTGTAATGAAAAAATTAATTATCCTTATAATATCCTTATGGAGAGTCAAACCATGTGCACAGTAAGGCCCATTGCCATGACACACGTAACACCGAGTCAGGAGCGATACACCTAGTTGGTGTTGTTACTCCAATATACATATATTCCATAACCAAATCCACTTGTAGTATCCTGAAATAGATGTATTTCTTGGACTAATAACATAATATCTACCTATATATAATTCTAGAATTTTCTTCTATGCATTACCATGAATATATCTTAGGATTATGCTCCATAATATAATTTTTATAAATCTAGTTTCGATTGATGCTACTAAACATCCTTTGATACCAACTATAATGACCCCGACCCCAGTATCCTTGTTCTAGTGTCTCACATTATTACATTTCTTTGGAGTCATTTTTTTAATACTAAAGGACTAATCATTTTATCATTTTTGGAAAATAGATTACATAAATTAACCATACATTATAAATGAAAACATAAAAACAACATATATAATCCTTTAATAACACCATTATTATCCTAGATTAACCCTTCATAACAATTATAATATACTTATTCAACACCTCATAAAATAAAACGTAGAATGTGGTGAGCTTAGACTCTCAGTAAGGGTAATTAATATAGTGGAATATATCATTAATAAGTATAAAATTATAATACAATGCATATTAATGAAAAAATAATAATTTTTACCATACGCTTGAAAATAATAATGGAATAATGAATAATATAATTCCATATAAACATTAACATGATATTCTAATAGTTGAATATTCACATGTAATTTAAATAACTAATCTCAAAATAATGGAATGCATAATATCTAACATCATAAACATACCAACAAGGATTCGACCAAGTTGCCTTATATAAACATTTAAAACAAAAACTAGATTGTCACGTGAGACCTACCGATGTGTCGGGGGGGATATAGAGGCCCTCTCCCATTAGTTACTACATCAAATACATTCCTCACATTAAAATGGTGAAACATAACAAATATAAACATTCATATTAAAACAAGCAAATGAAATGTAAATACATTAAGCATAAACCAAAAATGGTTTTAAATTAGCATATTAATAGAAAAAGATATCATAAAACATTAAAATAAAATATTCTATATGGTATCTAAAGAAGAAAAATTCAATAAATCAAAAAATCAAACAATGGATGTTGACATAAATTAAATTGGTATAATAAAATCATTAAAATCATCCTGATAGAAATACGCCATTTATATTTAAATTATTTTAAATGGGGAATTTTTTAAAGTAAATAAATTATAGTGAATGGAATATTGTAATCTTGTAAAAGAATCTTTTCTCATGGTATATAATTTACAAAATAACACCCCTCTTATATTTTGTCAAAAATTTCATAAAGTAACACTTCTGGAAAATGAAAAACTTAATCTTGTATAAACATTTTATAAAAAATAAAACATGGGTAAAAATGAATTAAATCAATCATATAAGAATAATAAAAAAAATTAATATAATTTTAAGAAACATGGACATGAATGATAAATATATCCTAGTACTTACACAAGTATAAACAATCCCGGATAATAATGAGACTATGAAATTAAACCTTACCTAGTGATTTCCTTTTGTTGAGGGTGTTTTAACCTCATGTATAATGGTTATATTATGTTATTAAGTTATACTATAACTATATAAAAATTTATGAAATCATATATAATCGTCTTATATTGTTTTGACAATACTATTTCATTATTACCATTGTTTTGGGTCTTAACTACTTCAGTTTCTTATGTTTTTTTCAATTGTAAGTCCTATTTATTGTGAATAAGATGTATTATCCTCATATCTATAATTAAATTAAGTTCGAAAATATTAGATTCACTAATCTTATATATATATTTTATAATCATTCTTGAATGGTTAATGTGGAGACTGAATCTCATCATGTTGTGGAGACAGTAGTCTGTATGTTCGCACGAGCGATGATATCATTCCATTATTTCTAATGTGATATGAAATTGATTGATATATTAAATATAAAGAAATAATTTCATTTCATATTTATTATTTTATCTTTTATATTCATCATTAGTACCATACAAAATAAAGTTGATATGAAGAACAAATTACACCACATCTTGGAGATAGTTAGATTTATGTACTCATGCATGGTGATATTGTTTTTCATTAGATGTATAAAATGTGAATATAGTTGTTACAAACTCATAATAACATCAAAAAATATATATGATAATGGGGTTATTACTCTATTAATTAAAAAACAATGTAATAGGAAGTATAATAATAAATTAACTTAAATGAATTGGTTAAATAATTACATCTTCTTTGGTGGACATCCTTTGGATCTCCACTTTGGAACACTAGGGTTGGCCATTTTTGAATACTAAGACCTATAGAATGTAACTATAAAATCATATGGGATAAACTTTTAGGGTTTGGTTGAGATATAAGAATCAACTAATTTTTATAGGGAGAGGGAGGATTTCCTTTTTTATAAGAGAGGTGTGGGTCATATATGGAAATTCCCAATATATAAAAATATAATAATGATATTTAATTTTAAAAAATAAAAATGATATATATATTAATTGGTGAATAACTTTTAGACCATATAATTTTCTTTTGGTGACAATTTTATATTTTTGTTATTTTTAAATAATTAAATCTTCATCAATTCAAAAAATATTGTTTTTGTCAAATTTGGTAGTATTAATTTAACATTACATTAAATGCATAGAAACAAAGTGAGACTTCGAATCTAATCAATTCAAACATATCTAATATATATTATATATCTATATAATTCATTATATACTATAAATCATCGAAAAATATATCAATTTGAATATTAATAGAATAAATTATTTTATTTTTATGTTAATTAAATAAATATTGTTTCCACATTGAAGAATCATTTAAGGTAATTATATAATTTCATAAAATTAAAAATAAATTCTATAATGAAATTAATTTTATTATAATCAAAATTGAAATTTATATTCATTCATAGCTGTATTTTGACCCAATGCTGGAACATAAAATATATTAAATACAAGAGAGTGGAAATTTTCAACTATCTTGGACTATAAATAATATATTATATTTTTTAATAGAAAAAAAAATCCATTAATCAACTAAAATTATAAATTAATTTGATAATGGTCCAATCCCCTTCATCTAATAATATTTGGACATGTTTTTTATGTATATAATCCTTAACATTTTTGTTTTAACCCTTATTTAACCCCATTAACTCTTATTTTGTTATCATCTAATTTATACATTAAAGGTTAATATTATGAATATAAAATTAAAAATGTCCACTAAATGAGTTATTTCTGACATTATGAGACTTATCCCAATCTATTTTCTGAATTTTAGAGTTTTAGATAATTTATATCATTTAATAAATATTATTTATTATTTTATATATGTAATGCCAATTTTGATAGAATTCATTATATTTTCATATACATATAACAAAAAAACAAGCTAAATAATAACAAATACTTATAAAACACTTCTGATATGTAAGATCATCAAAAAAATTATTGGATAATATTAACTCCCTCAAATTATATTTCTTTTAATATTTTTAATATCATCTATTTGATTCTCACATTATTCAAACAATTACTACTTTTTTATTATGTCACATTTTAAGTTAATTATATTATCATAGAAATTTGTAATTATATTTTATTGAGGTATAAAAATATTTTATCTTTCAAATTGTTGTTTATAATCTAATTTATATTATTTATAACCCTATATTAATAATTGTGTAGTTATTATAAATATGAGAATTAATTTTTTTACATATATTTAAATAAAATATAATAAATGTCACATTCTAAACCAACTGGCCTAAAAATGTTATAATTTCTTCATAAGGGTTATTTTAGTCGATACCCACTCATCAAATAAATTTTAGACAAGTGTTAATGTAATTTTATAATATTCACAATAAAAGTTTTAGCTTTAATTACCCAATTTTTCATTATCCATGATAATAAAAAATATTAATACATTTACTATTAAAATACCCAAAAATAAAAGAGAACTTCTTAAATAATTTCTACCAACTAATTAAAAATTTGAACCTGTTTCTAAAAAATCAAAACATAGATCATGTTGTAATTAAATTAAAATTAATCTCATTGATAGGGCGAGAAAATGAGTTATTAATGTTTAAACATGAAAGGGATTGGAACATTTTAATATCTAAATTCAATGAAAAATTGATGCTAATTTCCAAAATTGGATTTAATTATAATAAAATAATCAATTTATACTTTAAAATTAGCCATAAATAGAATTTAATATAATAAATTTTTTTGATTAAATTTTTTTTTAAATTAAATATTAGTATTTTTAATTATTAATTAAAACATGAAACTTATCAAAAAGAAACCAATAATTCATCCAATGTAAATTTTTATATCCCATATTAAAATATGAAGATTATTTTTTGATATAAATTATATATTGTGTCAAAATTTTATTTAAAATAGCTTCTTTAATAAATGGAACTAAAACTGCTTTTATAAAAATATAATTGTTATGTGTAATATTGGGATTATTCTTATCTTATTTTAATAAAATATATTTTATTAAAATCAAAAATATTATATTGAATATATATAATATATAAATTTTTTAATTTAATTCAATAATAGTAATTAATATAATTTATTAGGATAAAAATAATTTTTGAGTATAAAAATAATTATTTGTAATAACATTTCTCATATATTCCGTTTGTTCATATATTTATTTGTAATTAATTTGTAACAAATTAATTCAAACATATATTTTATTAAGTTATTAAATAATTTTCATAACTGCCAACTTAATGGATAGGTTTGGTCTTATTGTACTAAATTATAATATTTGAATAATATATTATTGTTCTGTAAAACACGGACATGCATGTAGCGCAAGCCAAAAAATTATTATCTGTTGGTTCAGTGTTAGGTCCCCTAGGCTGAGTACACTGAGAGGGGGAGAATCAGGGTATGACTAATTTAATATTAAATCCCGTTCTAATCTTGTTCTGCTGTTAAGAAAAACACTCTTCTCTCTCTTTCCTGTTGCACAATATAAACAGAAAGTAAACCATGCACATGACACATCGATTTTTATTTGGTTCACCGATAAGGGCTATGCCCAAGGAGCATACGTCAATAAGTGTTCGGTCGTACCAAATTCCACTAAACATCACTAGCTGTGGATTACAAGGTTTGGGCATAATCACTTTATCCCAGGATCACTTCCTTTACAAGGTTTAGGGTCAGCTCACTACTTTCCCAAGGGTCACTCCCTGTTTCTCTCTCTTTGGCTCACTTTCGGTTGAGAGGATCACCATCTTCCTCTTCCGCTTCTCACTACTCCATAAAGGATCCACTCACAGTTTATAGACCTGTAGGTCTCTTCATTAACACAAATGAATGCATTTTCCGTTGTATGTAAATGCTCTGTCGAAGTCCAACTTTCACCCGCAGATGAATGTCACTTTTCACCGGGTGTACCCAGGCAACCCCAATTTTTACGTGCAGACTTGACTGGGTCTTGCGCGTAATTCCCTGCTTATGCGAGAAATCCACTTTTCACGCAACACTTCTTTTATGCGCAAACTAAACTTTTCACGTGCATCCTTCTTCTTTTACGCGCAGCCTTTGCTTTTTGAGAAAACTCTTATTTTACATGAAAACTTAACTTTTACGTGCAAACTTTTCATTTACGTGCATTAACCTTGCATAATTCCAATTTCACGCACCAGAGCTCATGTTCTCACTAAGTCTTGAGCTTCACCGAATGGAGGGGGTCACTTCATATTTATAGTCAGAATCAACCCCATGTGAAAAACCCTCCTTGAGTGCGTAATTCACATTGAGCACGTAAAACACATCTTCTACGCAACACCATTTTTCGTGCACTACTCCAATATTTCACACACCTCATGCCTTTTCCAATTTTTGAGGTTCTGATCTCAAAACACCTCTTGGACGAAAAATACCAATCTGATATTTCACGCAACACGCTGATATTTCACGTAACCCGCTGATTTTTCACGCCCAACATTATTTTTCGTTCACCTCTCTGATTTTGCGTTATCCTCCCTTTTCCAAAAACACATCTATACATTTTCCTATTTTCAGGCCCAAAACTTTGGAAAACACTGAAAAATGGTGCCACCTTGTATCTGCTCTTTTTGTACCGCCTCCAGATCGTCCATTTTTTGTCAAGGTTCTTCAATCAATCATGGATAATTGAAAGCATCCCTTGAACCCGAAAAGTCACCAAGTAAACCCCCTTTTTCAACACACTCATACATCATGGTCTACTTTTTCAATAAACACAACATGGAGGCCCAATTTTTCAACAAACACAATCGACTCAAAAATTCATGAATGATGCCTTGAGTGATTTTTTCCCAACAATCTCCCCCTTTGGCTTTGTTGAAGACTCTTCTCATAAAAATTATCTGCACTTTAATATCTCATTAAGGCTCCTTCCAACTACTACCACTATTCGCCTATTTCGATTATGATAACATTAAAGGATTCACTTAACACATACTCTAATCCCACATTAGCAATGCTCGACGTGAGAAACCAGAGTAAATGAAAATTTCATCAATGAATCACATCAACTCTAATACCCACAGTTGACACCAAACTGATACCAATTTTTTATGGAATAACAATTATTGGAAATATTATTACCGCATTCCAACACTACCCTTATGCACCACTCATCTGCATTTATCACTATCCTCAGCTGTCGTGATATATAGTCTTTGATCGATCACTTCTAGAATCATCATATTTAAAATGCTCCCCCTATCTTTCTCACAGCGTTAACTCTCGTCAGTTGCATATCCTCTTCCACACATCTTCAACTCCCCCTATATTGCTGATCCACCTGTCAAATTCTCCCCGTATCTATCATGATTTTTCAAATAGCCACACTGTCTCCCCCTTGAACATTCACTATTTTCAAATAGCCACACTGTCTCGCCCTTGAACAATCACCATTTTATATCCCTTTGTCGACAAACCCAAAGGTCACTCCTTTAGATTTTGTAACAGAGTAGAGAACACATATCATCACATTTAGGAAAAAATACATCATACCTCAGGTAGAAGAGGTGGTCCCACATCCACACTCTTTTATGTGCGGGGAGTCGACTGAACTCCCAGAGCCAGTCGATGCCTTTCAAACGCTTCCTTGGGTAAGGCCCTTGTCAGAATGTCTGCAACCTGTAGTTCTGTAGGAACATAATCCAATTCACAATTCCTTGATCAAACTTCTCCTTGATGAAATGATATTTGATCTCAATTTTCTTGGTCCTTGAGTGATGGATAGTATTTTTGATAATATTTATAGCACTTGAGTTATCGCACAAGATTCCGATCATAGACTTTACTTCAACTCACATATCTTCAGGTTTTTGTTTCATCCACAATAACTGTGTGCATTCTTGAGTGGCCGCAATATACTCAGCTTCCATAGTTGTCAATGAAATGAAATCTTGCTTCTTGCTTAGCCAAGAAATACACAATCTACCAAGATATAATGAACCTCCTGACGTTGATTTTTAGTCATCTGCTGATCCGGCCCAATCTGCATCTGTGTAACCCCATAACACTGATTGGGATTTGTCATTGTACATCAGACCAAAGTCCACCATGCCTTTGATATACCGATGTATTATTTTCACTGCAAACATGTGTCTTTCCTTGGGATTACTCTGATATCCCGCTCCTTAGCATGTGGCGAAAACAATATCAGGCCTTGTTGTGGTCAATTACAAAAAACTTGTAATGATTTACCTATATTATGTGATATTAACTACCTTTCCATCCTCAGCTTTTGATAATTTCATCTGGGTAGTAACCTGAGTCTTCAGCTCTTTGGAATTCTCCATGCCAAACCTTCTTAAAACCTCCTTGGTATATTTGGATTGAGAAATTAATGTTTCATTCCTTCCTTGTGTCACATGTAGACCAAGGAAAAACGTTATCTCACCAATCATTGACATTTCCAATTTATTTTTCATGAATTTGGAAAAATGTATGCACTGAGCTTCATCTGATCTGCCAAATATTATGTCATCGACATAAACCAACACCATCATTCTTCGATTACTATCATTTCTGAAATAGAGATTGTAATCAACTCCCTCACGTTGGAAGCCAAGATTCTTCAAGTACTGATCAAGACATGAGTACCATGCACTTGGTGCTTGTTTCATCCCATACAATTATTTCTTCAGCCTACAAATGTTGTTCTCATCCTCATGAATGAGAAAACCATCTGGCTACTCAATATACACCTCCTCTTCTAGAACTCCATTCAAGAATACATATTTTCATCCATCTTGAACACTTTGAACTTTCTTTGCACTACTATGGCCAAAAATAATCTAATTGTCTCGAGCCTTGCAACTGGTGAAAATGTTTCATCAAAATCTATTCCATCTATTTGGGAGTATCCCTTTCACACTAGTCGTGCTTCGTTCTGAATCAATATTCCATCTTCATTCATCTTATTACGATAGACCCATTTATTCCCAATGATATTCTTATCAGCTGGCCTCGAAACAATCTCCCATTTCTGGATTTTCTCAATATAATCAAGCTCTTCATTCATTGACTAAAACCAATTTTCATCTTCAGCTGCATCGAAAACACATTTTGGCTCTACATGATATAAAAATGATGTTTGCTGTAAAGATTTCATTCTTCGAGTCTGAACTAGAGTTGTCTGATCACCAATGATATTCTGCCTATCAATTTCAGCTCGACTTATTGGCTTCCTTACAGACACAAACTTTACATTTTCTTGTTCATCATCAGTATCTTCTTCGGAGTCAGCCTCTGCCACTTCTGCTCCCCCTTTGTTGCTTATCTCATCATCAATTTCATCCAAAAATTGTTCACTGGGTCATTGAGTATTCTGTTCATTTTCAACTATAGTGACATCATTGATCTCAATAATTTTTTCTTAGCCTTTTGTTGAAGCATTTATATGCTTTGCTTTTCCCTGAGTAGCCATGGAATATCCCCTCATCTCCTCGTGACTCAATCATCCTGTGATTTTCTTTGTTGAGAATGAATCACTTACTCACAAAGATTCAAAAGTATTTCAACATTGGCTTCTTTCCGTACCACATTTCATATGGAGTCTTCCCTTCCTTCGGACACAATAGAGACCTGTTTAAAATATTTACCGATGACAAAACTTCTTCCTTCCAAAATTTCTCTGGTAGGTCCTTTTCAATAAGCATCGTTCTGTCCATGTTGTTGATGATTTGATTTCTCCTCTCAACCACTCTATTCTGTTGGGGAGTTCTCACTGATGAAACTTGATGCCTAATACCATGTTTCTCGAGATAGTTTTCAACTTGACTATTTGTGAATTATGTTCTGTTACCAGTATGAAACTTCTGAATTTACTGCCCAAGCATCCTTTCTAATTCCCTCTTGTACTGATTTATGAAACTGAACACCTATGTCTTATTGGTAATGACAAATACCCAGGCCATTCTTCTATATTCATCTATGAACAAAACATACTACCTTTTACCATATATATCTCATGATGAGATATTTCCACATACCTCAGCATACACTAATTCAAACAATCTAGTTGATTTCTGTTCATTTGTCATGTATGTCTTTTTGATTATCTTCCCTTGTTGGAAAGCATCACACATATGAGTGCGATCACGTGATAGTTTGGGAATGTCTCTAGCAGCATCACACTTTACCAGATCTTCCATGGATGGTTGGAATATATGACCATGTCGCTTATTCCATAGCTGGTTATCTTCCTCTCTAGATAAAAGGCACATATCTTCTTCCCCACCAACAAAGTAAAGATTTCCCTTTTTCCCTTTTCACTGTAGAACAACTGCTCCATCCTTTCATTTCACTACACGTATATTCCTGGTAAATTGGATAGAGTACCCAGAGTCAAATAGTTGACTGACACTGAGCAAGTTATGACTAAGACCCTCTACAACCAATACATCAGCACATATCATTTCTTTGCCCCCCAAACTTGGATTTTCCCGAGCCAACAATTTTCAAGCATTCATCGTTTCCAAATTCGACAACTCCTTCTTAGTCATATTTTATGCCTGTAATAAGTTCCATATTACTTTTCATGTGAGATGTGAAACCACTATCAAGGATCCATACAGCAGAGCGATCTGATTCCTTAAAAGCAATTTCTGCCACCACAGTTTTCCCATTTTCTTCTTATTGGTCCATACTTTTTCCTTCAAACTCGGTATGGATTGAGACTTATTTTATTTCTCAGAGTATGATGGACCAGCTTCATCTTGCAAAGCCTCAAATCTATTCTACATTTTTAACACACCTTTTGGTTTATTGATCTGCTGCTTCTGAATGTTTTGATTCTGCATTGGCACATTTCTCTATATGGTCAAAGTGTTGTACCTAGCCATGTTCCCAAATCCTCCGCACCAAAAACAGTGTCCTTCAAAATATGTTCTAGAAAACTGTTCTTTGTTTGGATGCCACCTCTGTTCTTTTTCCATTTGGTATCTCTTGGCTATGGAACACACATACTATGAATTTCTCATCTTTCCAAAACAATAATACCTGATATAAGGTGAATTCCTCCATGTTACTCTAGCACTACGAGTTTCCCCATGTGATCTTTCAATATTCTGATTCTTCTTTGTGCCCAAATCAACCTTCAATCTCAGGATAGGTTCTTGCTATCAGACTTCAATTTCAATTGATATTTTCTTCTGATCAAGCCTTGAATCAGTCTTAATGTCTGAGCTCCATTACTTCATCTTTCTTGTTGAACTACTAGCCTCCTCTTTCTTCTTTTCTATCTTTGGAATGACCTACTATCCTGATATCACAATGGAGGTCAAGATTTTTTCTTGATCCTTAACTTTTCATCGCAGACTGACAACTTCTTCTTCAATATCTTTAATACATTTGACCTTCTCCTTTCCTGTGTTATTCAAATAATTTATTTAATTCTTTTGTTCCTCAATTTTAAGCTTATACTCAACGATATTTTCTGAGCTCTCTGGTGTTGAGGATTTTAGTCTTTCAATTTCTTCTAACAACTCAAAATTTTCTTCATCCTGTTGTTTTATATAGTGTTTCAAAACATGAACCACTTTATTGGATTTCGTTGTTTTGGCTCTCCAAATGTCTATCGCCTCAAGAGCTGCTTCCAATTCGGCTTCCATATCAACACTTCCTTCAACTTCTTCTTCTTCTTCTCCAGCGTCACTTTCTTCCTTTTCCTGAGAACTACCGACGACTGCCACCATAGAATTTTCCCCTCGATCATTACATTTCTCTATTTCCTCAACCTCTTCAACCATAGACCCATCTGAACTGTCTATTTATTATGAAAGAAGTTTCTTCTTTTTGAAAAAATTTCTCCTCAACTGCTACCTCTCTTTCATATATGCTGAAGATCTCTTCTAGGGAATTTCAACTTCATCTTTATCATTTTCTTCTTGAAACTTTTTGGGGCACCTTGTAGAAAGATGACCAACATTTCCACATCTAAAGAAAGCATGTTAAAGCTTCCCTTTGAACTTTAATTTTCCTCTTTGCAGATTTGAAGAAAGGAATGACATCACTTCATTTGTCTCTTCTTCCTACTAAAAATATTCAATGGTGAGATTCTTCAGGGCCTTAAATGCCACCTCTTTGGATTTCCCATTTCCCTCAATGTCGTTATCGTCATTTCTCATTTCATATGCAACAAGATTGGTGTGCAGGTTATCCAATGTCCGATCTTTCGGGTCTTTATCTTCCAAAACACAAACATTTGGATTGAACTGAGGTGGATGTTTTCTCAAGATGCACTTAAAAATTTATATGTCTTCAATAACATCACCAAGACCCTGCATGACTTACAAAACAATATTTACCTTGTCGAAAAATGCATCAACAGATTCATTCGAGCTCATTCCCAGATCATCATACTTGGTCCACAGAACTTGCAGCTTTGGCTCTCTGACTTTTGTATCCCCTTCATATATATTCAATAACATTTCCCACAGGACATGTGACGTTTTTCAATACATCACCTTTGTATATATAGGATTGTATAGGGCTCTTCATAAGGTATTAATTGCTTTGGAATCATCATCCAACTCTCTATGCTCAACATCTAATAAAGCACCACAATTGATGTCAGCTGTTATACCATGCATTTCTGTTGTGAGTACATACATTCCCAAAGATCGGAAGTAGTGTTGTATCTGATTCTTATATAGCTGAAAATTGATCCTGTCGAAGATCGGAATTCCTTTATGATTAGTGACCTCTATTGAGAGAAGAACTAATATCAACCCTTGCCTTTAAAACCAATTGTTAGGTCCACTAGGCTCAGTACCCTGAGAGGGGAGTGAATCAGGGTATGACTAATTTAAGATTAAATTCCGTTCTGATCTTCTTTCGCTGTTAAGAAATTAACTCTTCTCTCTCTTTCTTGTTGCACAAAATAAACAGAAAGTAAAGCATTCAAGGAATACAACACTTTTTACTTGGTTTACCACTATGGGCTACATCCAAGGAGCATATGCCGACAAGTTGTCGATAGTACCAAATTCCACAACACTTCACTAGGTTTGGATTACAAGGTTTGGGCACTATCACTCTGTCCCAGGCTCACTGCCTTTACAAGGTTTATGGTCAGCTCACTGCTTTCACATGGGTCACTCCATGTTTCTCTCTCTCTGGCTCACTACCAGTGGAGAGGATCACCTTCTTCCTCTTCCTTTTCTCACTGCTCTAGAAAGGATCCACTCATAGTTTATAGAATTGTAGGTCTCTTCATTACCACTAATGAATGCATCTTCTGTTGTATGTAGATTCTCTGTTGAAGTCCAACTTTCACCCGCAAATGAATCTCACTTTGCACTAGGTGAACCGGGAAACCCCAATTTTTACATGTAGCCTTTACTGGGCCTTGCGTGCAATTCCCTGCTTATGCAGAAAATCCACTTTTTGTGCAACACTTCTTTTACACGCAAACTAAAATTTTTACACACATGCTTATTCTTTTATGTGCAACCTTTTATTTTCACGAAAACTCTTCTTTTACTCACAAACATAACTTTTACGTACAAACTTGTCGTTTACATGTACCAACCTTGCATACATCCAATTTCGGGCACCAAATATCGGGTTCTCACTGTGCCTTGAGCTTCACCAAATGGATGGGTTCACTTCCTACTTATAGGCAAAATCGACCCCATGCGAAAAACCCTTGTTGAGCGTGTAATTTACATTGATCACGTAAAACACATATTCTGCAAAACTCCATTTTTTGTGCACTGCTCCAATATTTCACGCACCCCGTGCCTTTTCAAATTTTCGAGCTTCTGATCTCGAAACACCTCTTGCACAAAAAATACCAGTCCAGTATTTCGCGCAACATGCTGATATTTCGCGCAACCCACTTATTTTTCGCGCCCTACATTTTTTTTCTTACACCTCTATGCTTTTGCACGCTCCTCTCTTTTCCAAAAACAAATCTCTCCATTTTTCGATTTTCATGCCCATAAATTTGGCAAACACTAGAAAACGGTGCCACCTTATATCTGCTCTTTTTGTACCGCCTCCAGATCTTCCATTCCTTTGTAGAGGTTCTTCAATCAATCATGAATAGTTGAAAGCATCCCTTGAACCTGAAAATTCACAAAGTAAACCCCCTTTATCAACAAAATCATACATCATGGTTTTATTTTTCAACAAACACAACATGGAGGCCCATTTTGTCAACAAACACAATCACCTCAAAAATGCATTAATGATGCCTTGAGGGTTTCTGCCCAACAGTCAGCCTATTGTGGGGTTGTGTACTATTTATTCTATAAATAATATTTAATTTTTTTTTAAAAGATACAAACTATAAAATCTTGTTGTGTTTCAATACAAAATAAATTAGTGGTGAATAAGGAATGAATCCAATGAAAATAAAATGTGAGATAAAATTTCCTTACCATATGTCTTGAATCTCTTCATACCCATACAAACCACTGGTATAATAAATATAATATTATTATATATATTTTACAAAAATGTTTCCTGTATATAATAACATATATGGTTTTATTATGACTTTATAATACCCGTTTACCAACAATTCCGGGTTAAGGTTTCGCGTCGGATATTATCTCTCTGTTTTCGCATGGGAGTTAATTTTTATATTTTGGTCCTCATACTTATATCATGATTTAAACAATTAAAATAATGATATAAATATCATTTATATTTTTTATATTTTTATTTATAATACTATACAGAATATAGAAATATGAAAAGGAATATATTGTTCATTGAGATTGTTGGCCATGCATACGAATGAACATTATTTCTCTTTTTCACTGCAATATTAAACAAAATGACATATATATATATATTAACATTATATTATTTGTAATATTTATTTTATATCATATATATTAAGTAATACCACCCATTAAACATTCCAAGTATTGTTTGAATGAATCACACCGCTTTGTAGAGGCGATAGTCTACATTTCCCCCAAAAAAATATCGCATTTACACAAAATGACAGGCATAAAGGTAGGATTTATTTGAAAAATAATGAATTATTAATAAATAATAGATACCATATATATTATATAAAAACATTTGATCATTTTTCTCAACCATGATATTTGGAAACGGTAAAATGAACAATATCATTTCAGGAGGAGGTAGTTCACCGTACACAAGAGCGGTAAGTTCATTACACATTTGATGGAAGTGTGTGTAAGTGAAGGTAGACACCTTTGAATAAAAACACCTCATAATTCTTATTATAATTTTTTATTTTATTATAACATAATAACAATAATTTATGTGGTGGATAATGAAAATAAATGAATGGAGCTTGAGGAATGTTGTTACCTCTTCTTTTAGTAACTCCTTTTGGTTTGTACCAAAGGGATTTCTCGGTTAGTTGTGTACCCGAGTAGAGTATTAATGGTAGAATTTAGGGATTTTGAGTGGTGAATTGAGAATTTATTGGATGAACCAATGTCAATTGAGAGGTGTGACGAAGCGGTATAGGTGGTGGCCTTTTAGAGAAGGGAGGGGCACGCATGGAATTTTTTAAAACAAGTTAGTTGTAAACACCTTTTTTCCTAACCAAAGTCATCAGAAACCAACCTAACTAAATAATTATTGTTTATGTAATAAATATAGAAAGCCAATTAGTTTAGTATAAGGTAAATTTTCATTTGGTCCCATATGTTTATGTTTTCTTCCATTGTTAAGCATAATTTTACCGTAATCGTTGTAATTAATTTTAATCCATTTCACAAATATTTTTGGTCAAAAATTATGTTGATCACATTTGAATGCAAATATCATAATTATTACATCCATTTATTTACATTTTCTTAATTATAATTCATATAAATTGAAAATTTATGTTTAATGCTAATCTCCCTTACGTGGAGAGAAATCAGCTTCTTAAAGTGTGGATGCTCAATAGTTCTTTAATCATTAATATATATGTTCAAAATAAGAAAATGATTCTAATGACCAAAATTGGATAACATATGTATAATTGATCAAAAATTTCTTTAAAACCAACATAAAATATTATTTATCTATATAAATAAATTATACAAAAAGGAATTTTTTTTAATTACAATTATGTAATTTTCACTATTTATCAAAATTTGATTTTTCTCATAAAAATAAAAAAATGAGCCTAAGATAATTTTAATATTTTGAATTTAAAATATAATTTTATTTTATAAAATTAAGTTTCTAATATCATCTATAATTAAATTTATGTTTTTCAAGGAAGGACATAAAAATGTATTTATTTTTTAAAAACTGTACTTTTAAACATTTATATACTCTACAAAAAATTATATATTTCATTATAAATAAATTTTATTTATATGAGAAAATTGATTAATGTAATTTAAAATATATTTATAATTGATAACATTACCATGTTTAAGGTCTAGTTTAAAATTATATAGTTTAAATTTTTATAACAATAAAATGATATTTTATAGAAACTCACAATTATTATAACGAAAGCTATGTCAGTGTTTCGTGTAGTGAAAAAATATCTAGGGGTATAGTATTATGAAATATTAACATGGTTTAGAATATAAATCAAGCATAAAATGGTGGATTCAAATATTACAATCTATATTAACTGTTGAGTGAAATAAAAAATACAAAAACGATTAAATTAATTCAAAAAATTATATTTCACAAATACTCAGGTTATAACATTATGGTCCTGAAATATGTATTTAAATATAAAAACCATATTGATTTATAAATATTGATCATGGAGAGGTAGACATTCCATAATCCAATGGAGCAAAACATGTAGTTATAACTATCAGGGACTACCACCTCACATTGCAGGCCAGAATGGTCTTGGTTTTAAAGGGTTGTAATTATGTCTCGTCACCTACCGAAAACATTATTTTTTAATCCAAACATGATATGTATGGATTTATTTTAAAAATTTGGATTTTAATGTATCTTATTATGTAAATATATAATTTTTTGTGGTAATACACATTTAAATAATGGACTTTATGTGTTGGATTACATGAACCAAAAGATGGAAGTCGATAACAAAGTTACATCACATGACTCACACCACACCGAACGATGGAATTGCTAGTAGTGTCATCTAAATGAATAGATAATATCTGAATTACATAAAGATGAATTTATCGATTATTTTGAACTAAAACCAATTAGTGTATGTCACAGTTGTTTACAAAGAGAAATGACCAAACCCCCATTTAATTGGAAAGCTAATTGGGCTATAGAGCTTCTTAAATTAGTTCATACATGTGTATGTGGAACATTTCCAATTCTAGATGTTGGAGGGTACTCATACATCATAGTTTTTACTAATTATTTTTGTATATATATATATTTATATTGTATGTTGTAAAATTTTTACTCTGTTGATAAATTATATGAATAAAAGTATAATTTTTAGAAACATCTTGTTAAGAAGATTAATAAAATTCACTCGGAACATAGTGGAGAATATCTTAATCAAGGCTTCATTGATTATATATTGTAGTTTCATATTTTATTTTTACTCACTCTTCCATATCTTCCTCAATGGAATGGTGCAACTGAAAGGATAAACCACAGTTCATTGGAATTGGTGAGATAAATAATTATTCATGTGTGTATTCTATTATCCATTTAGGGATACCCATTATAAACAGAAGCATACATACTAAACATTGTGCTAACTAAATAAAATTATGGTATAACATACAAATTTTAGAATGTACTGAAATTCATGCTGTCTTCTTTGCATGGTTGGTGTTACAAAGTATTTTTTATAGCCTTTATAGATAACAAGATTTCAACCCAAGGAAAAAAGTGTTTCTTTATAGGATATCGCAATGAAACAAAGGGATGGTACCTATAAAATAATTCATGTTAATTGGTTATAGTTTATAGAATACCCACATTTTTAAGGAGTGTCCTATCACTAAATGAAATAGTTAGAGAGAGATAGTATTATATGATGTCTAGGATCAATATAAATTATTGTTTGTATGATAAAAAATTCCAAAAATTCCCATATTATAATAAATTGTTCTAGAGACGTAATTACTGTTTAAAAGTACTACAGATGTTATAGAACCATTTTGGTATGGTTTTACAGTCAGCATGGATGGTGAATCATTATTAGTTGATAATAATGAACCCTTAACCTATAAGAAAATAGTAGGTGGAAATGATGATTCCAAGTGAGAAGAATCCATGAATTCTAAAGTGGATCACATTTACCAAATCCATGTTTATATTATAGTAGACCCTCTGATAGATGTAATTCTTATTGGATACATATGGGTATTGAATAAGAAACTGGATGTGGAAGGATATGTCTATACCTATATTGTATGACTAGTTGCAATATGGTTTAAATAACGTCAAGTAATTGACTAAGAAAAAACATTTTTACGAATTGAAATTATGAAATCTAGATGTATTCTACTTTACATTGTAGATTTCTATTAGTACGAGATGTAGAGAATGTATTTCAAAATAAAATTCCTCAACCATAACCTACAGAAAGATGTTTAAACGACACAACATGAAGAGTCTTTGACTCCAAATGATGCCAACATGGTATGTATGTTGAAAATATACATTTCAGGATTAAAGAAAAAAAAATCCATATCCTAAAAATTTTATCTTCATGAGTCCATAATGTAATTGGGTTTGGTAAATAATGAATGAAATCCATGTGCCTATAAATTTATAAGTGGGAGTGCACTCATTTTAATAATATTATATGTTGATGAAATATTACTCATTGGAAATAAATACCAGTCTTACCGTCCATTAATGTGTGGATGAGTATATTCTATCAATGAAAGAAATGGGTTAGGTATCATATATTCTTGGGATCAAGTTCAATCTTGATTGATCTATGATGTTCATGGCCAAATTAAATGTAAATACATTGACTAGATACTGAGGAGATTCAGTATGAAACAATCTAATAGGGTATTCATTCCAAAATCAAATGGCACTCATATTTCTAGGTAAATATGTCCTCAAAAACATTAGGAATTATATAAAATGAAAATTATTCCATACGAATCAATTATTGTAGCATACATATATGTTATGCTATGTACTTGGATAGATGTTGCATACGCATTTCAAACGGTAGGAAGATATCATGATGATCCATGTGAACATCATTGGATGGTAGTCAAGACTATCCTAACAATATAAGGCATACTATTGATATATTACATGTTTATAGATGATTTGCAGAACTAGTTATTAGAGGTTATGCAGATTCTAGTATCCAAATTGATATTGATGACATCAAGTCACAAAAAAGATACATATTTACATTGAATAGAGGTTAGGTGAGCTGGAAGTTCCCAATGAAGGCTATGTTTTTTGATTCTATATTGAAGTATGATTATATTTATTCTTATGATTCAACTAAAAGAGTATTATAAGTGAAAAACGTTTTCCAAAAGCATGATTGTTATCTAGTAGTAAAGATCCTATCACACTCTATTTTAATAATAGTACAATATTGGCTCTTGAAAAAGATCTATGTTCACATCAATAGATAAAGCACATACATCAGACGCGTCATCTCATGGGGGGGTTTTTCTCAAAGATGTTATCGTGTTGTGAGTAGTATATCTAGGGAAGTCAACATGGTGGAGAAATTGACTAAATCCTTGATTCAGTAGAAACATGACTATCATTTGAGGTCAAGCAAACAGAAGGTTATAGGTAGCTGGATCTACTCTGAGTAAGAGTTAGTTAGATTTGGACTCTGCAATCCCACTATTTCTAATTTGATAACATGTTTATTCGATGTATTTAATATTAATAAAACATATATTAAATATTTTTTATTTTTCTGCAAGACATGAATGTAATAAAAACCTATAATATATGTGACATTGAAAAGGTCTTATTAGTTCCCCTCTATGATAATAACCTTGATTTGTTATGATAATATACTCTAATAATGATCTGTGGTTGGATGAAAAACTATGATGGGACACATAGTACATACACTGTCAAGGGTGAGTACTCGCAAGAAGGCAAGGCTTCTTCTCATGATGTTATCATGTGGTAATCTCCAAGAGGGTATATTATTTGTATGGACCCACTAGAATACATTTCACATTTTTTTGTTCATCTGATATTCCTATTTATGACCGTCTATTATGTTTCTTAGACATTAATATTATTATTAATGCATGTTAAAACTCACGTACGTAGATTTTTTTGCAAACCATGATGATACAAGTTCATGAAAATGTTGGATATGTTGACTGTGTATATAAAGACGTGGAAATTCCATGGAATTTTTTTCTTAAATACATGGGAATTTTATAAGTCCATAGTTATTTACGGCGCTTGTTTATGAGGCTAGGTGTCCCCATAATCAATTTTTGATGTTTTTTTAGGTAAGTTCAATAATCGTATGTGCGGGATTTCATATCTTTTAAACCTGTGCTCGGAATTGAAATCTGAGGGCACTGTTGAACTCACAGCGTCAGTGATTACTTAGTGGGACTATCTCTGTAGTTGTGTTTTAATGAGAAAATAAGTTAGTTTATGGGGTTTTTAATTAAATAAAATGAAAATAAAGGTGTCAATTTTTTTTACTTGTTGGATGGTCAAAACCTCCAAGTAGAGGTTAGAGGTGGGGTCCACCACACCCTAACCTCCCTTGGGAGGATTTTTTAGGTGGGGCCCACTCGAGCCCTTTATCTCTTCTAACCCCCCTTTATACCCCTTGAACTCCTCATAAATGGGGGAGCTCTTAAACTTTCCCATAATGGTCCCAATTCACCCTAAAATTAAATAATGCCTTCAAATTAATTAATTTTTGAAAACTTTTGAATTCCTTGAATTATATTGCCAGCAATTAAATAATGGGTTGTCATAACCCATTATTTTGTGTTTGTAATCCTTTTTGGGTGGAGCTTGGGACAATTATTGGAAGAACTTCATCCTCTCGATGAAGAACACGAAGAATGCTCCTCATCTCCAAAGAACGAAGAATACCATCATCGATATTCAACCAAGACAAAAGAGAAGGATCTGCTCGCGAAGAACGTTGATGACGCTTCTTCCTCGGATGCTTCCCGATGTTAACAAATTGATGTCTCCTTTTCCCGCGACTCGTCAACGTTCATCGAAACAAGGTAGGGGGATTGGAGTTGTTTTAGGTATGAGTTTTATTTCTGATCTTCATCATTCAAATGATGGTTGAGATATGCCGATTATTAACAACGTAAAGAGGAGGGATCGAACCATACAAACATGGTCCGACCATCCCCCCTTATTTTTTTTGGTTGTGTTGATGGAAGAGGCAAAGCAATGGCAGCTGGCATCAGGCCCACCGTGATGAAAATCGACGACACATGGCTATCAGGTCGCCAAGAGGGCGTGACACCGTCATGTCGCATGGAAGGGAATCCGCAGACATGATGGGCCGCGTCAAAGGCACGCGGCTCCATCACGCCGCGTGGAAGCCAGTAGAGGGCCGTGGCAAGCTGGGCCATGGTAGAGGGGCGCGGCGCCGTCGCGCCGCGCCGGAGAGGGACCTCGGCCAAAGGTCGCGATGATCAAAGGAGGGAGACCGGTTGAGCCAACCGTCGGCGGTGCTCTCAATGGTGGGAAACGAATGCTCTAACAACACACTGAATTGACGCCTAGCGCTGGTTCCTTCGAAAGACGAGGGGGAGCGACACCTCCCACCCCCCCACCCCCCCACCCCGCGGCCTGGCATCCCTGGCCACGGGGGCCAGCCATAAGCCACATGGGCTAGCTGGCCGGTCGTGCCGCCTGTCAGGCCAGGTCGCCTCTTCTGGTCGGGTCGTCCCCTCATCTCAGGTCGTTTCTTGGGACTGAGTTGGAACCATAGACCTAGTCAGAGAATGAAATAGACCGGGTTGGGCCAGGCCACGCGAGCCAGCCAGCCAGCCGGCCAGACTGCCCCTGGCAAGGCAACCCCTAGGTCGGGCAGCCTTTGGCCGGGCCGCCTCGGGCCAGGCCTCCCGTCGGGCCAGGCCGCCTCTTTAGGATGGGTATTCCCCTTGGATCAGGCTTTTTCCTCAGACCAAGTCGGAACCACAGACCTGGTCGGACCCCGAAATATACCAGTCGGGTCGGGTCGGTCCGACCGGGTCAGACCCAACCCGGACACGTTTGACCAGTTTACACCTTTTCAGCCTCTTCTTGGGCTACATGTGTCCGTTTGACGAACCGCCTGCGGCGATGGAAGGCTTGGAGCGAGACGATTTTTTTGGAATACTCCACTTGATGTTTAGACGCAGTTGGGGTATAGATGGGTTGGTTTGAGCCAAAAAACTAACTGGGCCCCTAGAACAGAAATGCCAATAACTCAAAGACTGGGGTCTGATTGACGCGTTGTCTGTCACATTAGGTTCGTTATAATGAGACGGAACTAGGGGATACATCAACTCGAGACTTCATGGTAATTGATTTATAGACACATTTTCTGAGGATAAGACCCTCCCAAAATCGAGCGTGCTGAGTACGGGAACCCTATGGCCGACAATGAGGAAACTGGACCTAGATCCTCTATGGGTTCGACAGTGAAAAGACTGGACCTGGTCCCTCTGTGGGTTCGACAGTTACAAGACTGGACCTGGATCCTCTGTGGGTTCGACAGGGACGAGACTGGACCTGGATCTTCTGTGGGTTCGATAGTGAAAAGACTAGACCTGGATCCTCAGTGGGTTCGACAGTGACGAGATTGGACCTGGATCCTCTCTGGGTTCGACAATGATGAGACTAGACCTGGATCCTATGTGGGTTCGACAACGATGAGACTGGACCTGGATCCTCCGTGGGTTCAACCATGATTACTTTTGTACCGAGATCCCACATAGGATCGACAGCTTTGATAGACTGCTGTTTTAGGTTTCTACGGATAACTGTCATTCGACAGTGAAAGATGATTCAGTAGCTAAAACTAATCATCTCTTACTCTCTTTTAAGTTCTGTATACCTGGTGTGAGATGAGTCATTACCTTTGTGTTTACCTCAGGTATGAGATGTGTAATCTTGAAGAATTAGGTATATGTATGGGAATATACCTAAGTAAGGGTGGATATTTCTTCATGGATGTTTCTTCGTGGATGTGTTGTGGTGAAGCCCATGTGGCTTTCTTCTATAAGTTGTACCTATGGGATACGCCATATGTTGTACTTTCTTTGTGGAGTGTTTCTACACTTGTGGAACAAAATTTGGTTGAGCTGAAGAGTTGGAGCTGGTATGTGATTTGTAACTTAGGTATATGTATGGGCATATACCTAAGTAGGGATGGTTGATACTTTGTGATTGTATTCTTATTCTGTGGTTTATCCTTAGTGGATTCTGGGAGACCTTCGGGGGTCTCGGGGTCCCCTATTGAGTATTGTTATACTCACCCATGCACGGGCTTCGCCCACACCTTGTTATGTTCTGTGTAGACAACAGTCAGCAGTGATCGAGGCGAAGGGTGACGGACGGGAGGTTCCTCGGAGCTGGACTAGATGGGAAGTACCTCAGGGATGAGTTGTTTGAGATCTGTACCTACCATTCAGGTGGGATTCCTTGGTGGACAATCGAGGAGCGGTTTTCCCTTTTTACTTGTACTTGTTCTTGTTGTTCAGTTGGGTTTTTAATCTGGACCACATACTTTCAGCACACCATTCTTTTCTATATTAATACTTTTTGCTTCTACTGCTTGTGTTCAGATAGTGTGTGTTACAGGTTTAAAAAGAAATGCCTTCCCTTTTTATCAGGAATTCGCCTTTGGTTCTAGTCGCCAGCCCCTGGCCTATGAAAGGTGAGCTTCGGGTAGTCACGTCAAGGGCCCCAAGGATGGGTTGTGATAGTGTCCTGAGTGACATGTCATTAATGAATATGTCGAAGAAGTATTTTTCCCTTCAATCTTTATGGATGTTGATATCGTGACCCTTTTATTGGAGTATAACCATCACATTAAATTCCATGGCCTTGGTCTAATGACTTGTTCATTTTAGATTGTCAATGAAAGAATTATCAAGAATATAGTTTGGTGAAATGGATGATCAACCTTCATGACTAGATATTGTGACAATGGGATTATATTATGCATTACACATTTATATGTGGTTTTCTATGTTTCAAAATTATGTGAATTATCTTCAGTACGTTAACCAATTTCAAGATAGTAATCGTGAACATTTGGAAAGCCCTCATAATACCAATGAGAAATAATCCTAGAAGTTTATACACTAAGTGTTTTTATTGATCTCAAATAAATTCTATTTGCGTTTAATTAATGGAATAAATATATTTTTCAACTTGGATGAGTAATTTTATTCTTATTATATTAATCAAATAAAAAAAATAAATATTTATTATAATGATTTTGGATAAAATACTAATTTTATGTATTGAATATTTTAATACATAATTATTATCTATACTATGAATAAAATATTTATTTAGGAATAAGATATTTATTTAGCTGTTCACTAAATTTTAGATGAGTTCGAATTGAACAAGAGCAATTACCATGAAAAAAGTTAATTAACAAGACCATTATATAATATTTTCTATTTGAAAAATTGGTATAGTCTATAAAATTATATTTTAGTAATTATTAATTTGTGAAATTTATTTTATTAAAGGTAAAAAATGTTAATTAGTGGTCGGTATGCAATAAAATAATATTTTAATATAAATACCAACTCTATAAAAAGGTGTATATATTTATTGTTCGTAACATAAAAAATTCATAATAGGGAATTGTAGCACACAAATAATTCTCTATTAACTCATCATTCTATCTCTCTCAGGAGAACGAGAAGTGCAAGATAGATTTCTTATAGATTGAAGAACTAGTCATCAGGAACAAACAATGAATGATATTCGACTCGTCTCACTGGCACATGAAGATCGAGTGTTGTTTCTTGGACATCATAGGAGAATTTTTGGATCACTCATAAAAGGATTATATTGTAGATCCTTACATAGAAATGAAGGTAATATATAAGGGTATATTTATACAAACAGTATTCAACAATGAAGATTGTTCTTAAGCTTCTGTATTTATTTCATCAAATTTTAAATCAATAAATTATAAACATGATGGATGATCCTCACTCTACATTTTAGGAAAAGATTATTATACAAAATTTCAATATATCACACTAATTTTCATTCTTTCACTTCACATGGAACCATGAGTAATATGAATTTAGTTGGGTAGAACATGAAATAAAACAAATATGCTTTGTGATGAACATTACCCCCTCTTGGGGTATCCTCCATACATTCTCACACAAAGCCTTCTTCGGAGAGACTTTTTTCTAAATTAAGAATCTTATATTGAGAAGAAGGTAATTTGGGAATGATTTTTTAAGGGATCTACTAAACCAATAGGTATTTACTGTGAACATATGAGGGGAGAAGGGGTTCGCTTCTATAAGTGAGGTGGGTGGCAGACTTGAAATATTTTTTAAAAGAAAGAATTACACAAACATTATTTCATTTCAAAAGGTTCAAATATTAGTCCATTTTATATAAAAGAATATATAAGGTATAAATATGGACATATAGTGGGATTCGGACATGACATGTGTTTTTTAACCCTTATAATTTTAATTCAACCCATGTTAAATCCATTTTATCCATGACCTCTTTATATACTCTTTACTATTTTTACTTTTTTATTAGTAAAAGATTAATTAAAAATTATTGGAAACTATCAATTATAGCGAATAGAAATATTGAATCCCTTTTTTCAAATTCAATTCATATTAGTGGAATATTTCAAATTAAAATTAAATTTTCAAATGCGTTAAAAACTGGGATTTTAAAAAGAAAAGCATGAAAAGTATATGATGTTTTTATATCTAAAATCAATATAAAATTAATTAAAGTTAACTAAATTGGATTAATGGATGTATAATTGAACTTATATTACATTTTAACAAACATGATATATAATGTAACGTTAATATTAAATTAAAGGAAAGGGATTTTGCCAATAAAAATCCGTTTTTTTACCAATCCTCAAAAGAGCAAATCTTCCAATAAAAATCCCAAAAAATCACACTAAGTTAATTATGAAATTATTATTTTGAAAATGTTATTTATTTAATTAATTTAATTTTTTATAATTTAAAATTTTAATTTTTTTTAATGTTCACAAAAATAAATAAAAACCACTCTTTTAGAAAATATAATTTTCAAAATTATTAAAAAATTTAAAATAATTAATTACTTTATTTATCATTGTGTTTCCATTATATTGGTTATTTAAAATTAATATATAAAAATTATTTATTAATATTTGTATCAAGATTTTTAACATCTTGATGATAATGGTTTTATTTAATTAACTATACTAATAATATATCATGGTTTTGTTAGAACTCTGTTTTTTTGTGTAACACATGCTAACCCAGGGTTTTTTATATTGAAAACATAGCTTAGTGTTTTTTTGAAATGAAAGATATCAATAAATGTTTTTATTCAATATAAAATTACCAAGAAACTAGTTTTTTAAATTATACCCCCCCCCCCCCTCTATATAGATTTCTACCTTGAAATTCATCATTCTGATCTAAAAAAGTATACATTTGCATTTTCATATATGAATATTCCCACATAGCTTCCTCAAACTGCTTATTTATCGATAAAACATTGACTAGGTGAGTGTTTTTATATCATATAACATTATGTGTATGATCCAGATTTTTCTCATATTATTCCCCATAAGATGTATATTCCTTAAGTGTTAATATCGTTCTATTTATTACATGGTTAGTGTAATCTATATACTTTATTATAAGAGATACATGGAACACATCTTGCACTTGAGAAAGGATTGGTGAAGGCACCATGATATAATTTATTTTCTTGATATGATCAAACATTTATAACGGAACAATATTCCTAGGGCTCATATTTCCTTTCATACTGAATCACAAAGCTGTCTTTGATAGAGAAATTATTGAAAAAAAATTTTCACCAAAATCAAATTCCAGATAAAGATGGAGATTATCAACATAAGGTTTCTGGTGATTCTATTCTACCGTGGTGTGTCTATGAATTTCTCTTACCATTTATTTCTTTTCTTTACCTATCTCAGGTCCCAATACCATTCCTTCTCAAACTTTTTTTGATACCATTCAATCTCTAAATTTCACTCCATAGATGTCTTCATAAGGATTTATTTGATTGATTGAGTGAATGTTATTTTTTTTACAAAAACTGAACTAAAGGAAGGTTTTGATCCCAACCACGTTTTAAATCCATGGAAAATGATCTAAAAAATCCTCCTTAGTTTTAATTTTTCTCTCAAACTAGCCTTCTAATTAAGGATGATATGAATTTTTGAAACTCAATTCTATATCAAGAGATTATTAAAAACTATTCCAGACCAATATGGTAAACATCAGATCCTAATCACACAAAATGGAATATAGTACTCCATGAAAACTCAGAACTTAATTAATTTATATCTTATATAGATGGTCTAGACAGAAGTCTTCTCTAATGTCTATGATGTTTTGTGACTTAGTAAGGTGATCGACTATAACCCATATAATATTTTTTTCATTTAATCTTTTCAGGGTTCTGATGATAAAATACATGGTGATTTTTCCTATTTCTATATTTCTATGGGTAATTTAGGTAACATCTCCTTATAAATTCTTCTCTTAATCTAACATGATAACATCCCATGGACCGAAATAAAAACTCTGTAATGCCTCTCTTTATTCCATCCCTCTAGAAATTCTAATTCATATCTCTATTCATCATCACACATCCCATATAAGTATAGAATGATTAGCTATGAGCTTCCTCTTACAATTCATTCTTCAAATATGGTATATTTGAACCACATATGTGGTTCGTTAACCTTACCATTCAATCATGATCAAGGTAAAACTCAAGTACATTTCTAACCTTCATTTGAATCTCTTTATCTTACATCTATGCCTCCTTAATTTTCAATTGGGTAGATGGTTGAAAATTAAATTGAGTGAGATAATATTTTTACCATCCTTCTGGATTTCTATATCCATCAATGCCAAATTCATAACCATTTGGTCTTTTTCAATCATCTTCCTTGATAAACAAGTATGATCTTCTTGACTCAAATCATCATATAACTTGTTCTTTTTTAATATGAGGTAATTTATTAAGATGACATAATCATTACTCATCTCTCCCCATATTATATATTTGTATCATATTCAACACCTTATATTTGAATATATATTTTAAACATTTATGATTGATATATATATATCAAAAATTACATACTATAGATAATCCCTCTATATACGTAATGAAATAAATTTATGTAGATAACTCAAAATCATGTGTTTATTAATTTTACACATGAATATTCATATTATTTGATACATAATCTATGACCAGGTCATTCTGCGAAAGAAAGAATATCAATCCTTTATTGGATTCATAAGTGAAAATTATAATCCCTTCTCTAATATAATATAATATAATCACATGTGGGCTGACTAATCTTATCTTTTGTTCCATGAAAGTTTCCTAAAATTTATAAATCTAAAGGAAATTGGCTCTATTTTTAGATAACTTTGTTATTGGATTAGATAGTCATGGGAAATTATCCACAAATCATTGATTATGACCAGTTAAACTAAGGAATCGTAGTAACTATGGTTGGTTTGGTCTATCATTTAATAACCTCCATCTTTGGTGGATCAACCGATATACCCTCTCTTGGGATTATATTATACAAAAATTAATTATTTTGAAACCAAAAAACAGAATTTATAAATTTTTCACATAGTTTATCATTAAATAGGGACTTTAATAAGATTCTCATGTATTTTTCATAATCAATAATTATCATTCCATATATAAAAATATAATTTATAATGACCACTAAAAACTGTTCAATAAAATTTTTAAATACACTATCTGTTAATTCAATAAATATTGACATAAATTAGTAACAAAAAATGGAATCACTATATATTTATAGTGTCTATTCCTTGTACATAATATTGTTTTGGGATTATTATCCTTTTTGAATCTCAATAATGATGTCCAGAAAAAAGGTAAATAATTTAAATGTTTTGAGATACATATAGTTGATCAAACAAGTCATCAATACAAGTAAAGGAAAACATGTTCTTAATCATGATATTATTAATTTCCGGATAATCATTATAATGTCACATTGATGAATCAATGTTTTTTAAACAAAAATTTGTGAACCCCATTGTGACACAAATAGCTAAATGAATCCCTTGTTATGTTTTTTCTAGATTTTCTTCCTTATTTATTACAACTCAATTTGGGATATTCTGTAGGGAGTATTAGAAATATGCATGGAACCGGGAATGAATTTTGTTGAGAACTCAACATCATGTTCTAGTGAAAGTCATGGAATCTCTTTCTAGAATACGTCATCAAACTCCCACAACATAAGCATATAATCAATTCCATTTTTCTCCCCATCCATCTGAGACAATAGACATTATGAATGGGAAATGATACTCATACAATGGATGTGATCCCTGTTATAATTTTTTACATATCATAACATTGAAAGATAATCATTGGATTGTTTGGAATATCATTTATATATTCCATTTTTATCTTCTTATCAAAACCATGATATTTATATATAACTCAAAACTTTATTTTCACCATGAAAGACAGTTTCAAAATATTTTCATAGATATTGATGTCTCTTATGTCTAACACTCTTTGAATATTTCATATCAATCTATTGAATAATTTAACAACATTACATTTAGGTTGGATAAAAATACCAGAAGCATACCTCATAATTCTTGATAAATCTTCCTCATTGGTACTAATACATTTATTATCCTTTAATTTAGAATTAGGAAATCCTTCTCCATATTTGGAAGAAGAATTTGAAAAAAAGTATATATTTAAAAATATGTTCTTAAACTTGTACAAGTAAATGGATTCAATTTCATCCTATTACCTCCTATTCATGATAAGATACCACAATTAACCCACCTCACCTTACAAATAATACATAGAAATAATAAAATTTTCATGATAAAAATAGTATAGAATTGATAAATCATTTTAGTGAAACTAATTAATTGTTCAAGAACTAGTAGATCATAATACCCATTAAAAGATGGTGGGCATTTCTTTATGAAGAGATTAATAGAATTTTTCACTCTATTGTTCATTTAGAAATCCATTTTGATTCATATCTTGATAAATTTGGCTGAGAATAACAATGATATTTTTTATTCTAGCTCCTATAATTTTTGGGTTATATTGAAGAAAAACAATTAAATTTTCTTCCACACTCAGTAATTACATTTTTATTTCAGGTTCTAGTGATTTACTAAAACCAAAAAAATAGTGTAAGGAAAATAATCAATATGGGGAACCACATAATCATGAAAAATAACTTATCTAGATTCCAAATAATGAACCATATTTAATGTATTAAACCTTAGGTTTATCATATTCCATTAATAGTCATCATCTATTCAAATTCATCATGATGGTTCATAAAGAGTTTGTGAATTTTTGATGTGTATCCCCCTAGTGTTTCGAACTAGGTTTGTAGCAGGGCTCATTTTCATTGTCCATGTGATGATAAAGTATAGAATAATGCACTATTTTAAGAGTTATTACACATAGTTATATCAATTATAAATCCATATCATGTTTTTTAGTGATAAAAGGATGTAATTATTTAGAAACCACTCTCTATACCATTTAATAATATTCCAGTACATTTTCCTATGCACTGACATGTACGTATACTTATCCTTAGGCTTGTCCTTATGGATATCACTAATGCTTTATCGGCTTATTTTCTAATGATTAATAAAACCTATCCTTTGATACCATCTATAGTGTCCATGAGTTATCATACATCGCTATTACCTCACTTCTAATTAATATTCAATACATTACATATACATGCACCTAAGGACAAAAATAGTTTAATGTCAATAGAAATGTGGAAACATGAACAATTGATCTATTGGTAAACTACATCATCACCAACTATGATCTTCATGACTGGAACTCATCTTAAAAATATCTTACATAATAAATTTCATCATAACCTAGGGATAGGAAACATAATAAATGGTAATATCTACTGTTCAGTAAGGGTTAAAGGGAGATATGAAAGCATAAAAAAGAACATATTGGTATGTGAACAAGAGAATAGAATATTAATAGCATAACTTACATATAAAAGATTATATTATTGATCTAGGGAATAATTATTTGAAATTATTAAGACAATAATCATAAAGAAATTAATAAAAATGAGTTGTTGTGACATAACATTTTCATAAGATGTAAATTTGTGTCATACCCATAGGTATACAAAATCATTTCCATGTCAGTCAAGTCTAATTTAAAATGATATCATAGTAAAATGGGTTCACTCCCAAAATAATCATAGTAGTAAATATTTAAACCCAATACCATAATATTAGTTAAATTCCCTTACTAAACAATGTCCACTCCCCATATCATGTCCTATCTATGTCATGAGATAAAAATCATTAGCCAATTATTTGGATGGAGATATAGACCCCACCCATATCATAATTAAAATCATACATATATGTTCCCTAAGATCAGACAAGAATCATAATATCATGAAAAATTAAATAAAATGAGTTTTATTTACATTTTATAATATCATGAACTTTAGAAAAGAGATAGGTTTCATAATCATTTAATTATTTCCTAACCTGTGGAAAAATAATCAGGATTCAAAAAAAATGATAGTGGTGTATCTAGTGGATGAAAAATGGGTTTTGATAACGTCATAACATCATAATCATAAACAATTCATAAAAAGAATAATAATAGTATCCATGGATCATATCCCAATTAAGATGTAGGTAGAATCAATGTATTTCATCATAGATTAAAAATTATTTTGATCGATCATTTAAATCATTTGTTGAGAAATTTATCCTTTATGTTTGGAAAAAAAATTATAGAACATAAAAATGTTTATAATACTTCTATTTAAAAATAAAATTGACAAAATATATAGTAATATTAAAATAAAATAATATCCATGATGATTGGAAACTAATTTCGTTTTGTACAAGATAAAATAATGATTAATTTTATTTTTTCAATAATATTAAATCTTGAATTTCTTGGAAAGGCACATGAAGATTCATTTATAAAAAAATTAAAAAGTAAAATATATAAAAATTTAATTTGTTAACATTAGGATAATAATAAAATCATTTTGAAATCATTTTTAAAAAACATGTTTTTGGAAGAAAAGATATTTCTAACTATAGGTAGTAATAATGTCATATTTTCATAAAATTATTCCCCAATTATTTTAATTATAAAATAGTATAAATGATAATATTAATTTAAAATCAAATAAATTACCATAGGATAATAAAATTATTTAGTTTCAGGTGTTATGGATCATAATTTTTTTATCATTGTAAACATAATAAAAACCAATCTCAATAAACAATCAGATTATAACATAACCCCTTTATAACATTGATATCATTGAATTGTAATTGACATGAAGTAGTAACATAAAATAGAACCAAAATATAATGAGAATAAATAAATTATTTATATTTCAATTCAAATGGTATTTATATACTACATTAAAAGTATTATAGATGCATATCATAATGTACCCCCCAGGTAAGTAAAATTGATAAATAAATCTATTACATTCGTCTTGACTTTAATTTTACACATTAAAACCTACTATATAATAAATATAATCATATTATAAATACATTAAATAAAAAAATTTATATATATCATACCATATTTAAATTTCTTACGACCATTTATTACCTGTTTATCAATAATTCCACATTAATGTGATGTTTCGGGTAATAACCACATTGTTTTTTGTATATGTTCTGATTTATTATTTTTAGTCCAATTAATTTTATTATTATTTCATTATATACAAAAGTTTAGAAATTATTTAAATATAATATGTATTTATTACATATTTATTTATATTATACAATAAAATTTTGTGATTGAAAATGAAATCCATTGTTCATGGAGACTGTTGGACATACATACTCATAAACCATGTTTCGATTTTCATTTTGAATTAAAAGAAAAAATAAATGATAAATTACCATTATAAAATTATTTCATATATATTAAATATCTTCATTAAATAAATTCTTATTAACATCCATATGAATCTTGAATGAATCACACCACTTCAAGAGGTGACGGTCTGTCGCACACCTGAAGGATGTTATCCTATCACCAAAATATTTATAGTGTGATGGAACATCTAATATAATGATTCCATAAGTATAAAAACATCATAAATAGCATATATAAATTATAAATCCATCATTATTTTCATGCTTGAGAGGTGTTAATGGAAAAATTAATTTCATCGGTTCGTGATGCTATAGTGCAATGTACAGACAAACGACGATTTTAGAAATCATTTGATTGAAGTAGAGATGATTGTAGGTAATTTATTTATACTAAATATATATATGTATATGGATAATATTGGGGATATTAATTCATTATGTTATAATTATAATTGAATTATGTGGAAGAATAAATCAAACAGAAATAATCATTGATTAACATTACCTCTTTTTTGGGTATCCACATCAGGTTTGCAACAAACTCATTACTATGTGGGATTTATATTCAAAATAAAAAATCTAGGATAATATTTTTGATGTTTGGAAGTGATTTGATAAGGTATTGGCGGAACCAAAATGGTTTTAATATATTTATTGGATACGATGAGGGTTAAACTTTTATAAGTGAAGTGAGTGGTACACAAGTAATTGTATTGAAAGAAAGAATTCAACCATCTTTTTTTCATGATTCAAAGCTCCAATAATAAAAAATTTTCAATTATATAAGATATAAGGTATACATATGTCCATAAAATGGGTTATGGATTTTTTTGGGTAAATTTACAACTTATGCAATTAGTTTAACTCCCTGATAAACCATTTTTACCATAATAGTGGTAAATAATTCTAATTATTTTTACTATTGTTTTCATAAAAAATTATTTTTATCTTATTAGATATTATAAACTATTCTGGTAAAAAATAAGGAAACCATTTTAAAAAATTCCATCCACAAAAATGAAATATTTTAATTTAATATCACCCTCGTAGATGTGATGAGAAAACATGTTTTTAAATAGAAAATGTTCGAAAATATACAAAGATTTTATATCTAAATTCAATATAAAATTGATTCCAATGACCTAAATTTTATTAATGGTTGTTTAAGTAAGATAAATTTTATTTAAACAAAATTTAAAATTCAATTTTTTATAAATATATTAAATGAAAAGGCCATTTTTATATAAAATTCAATATTTGTTACTATTCATCAAAAAATGAATTTTTTCATAAAAATTCCAAAAAACTCATCCTATGAATTTTTTAAATTGTTATTTCAAAATTGAAGTATATTTTTTACAAATAATTTTCTAAATTTGTGGAAAATTAATTTTATTAATGTTCACCAAAATAAACAAAGCATTTTGTTTGAAAAAATTGTATTTTTGAATTATATAAAGTTTTTACCAGTAATGAATAATTTTTTTTACCAATATGATTCATTTATAGAGAAAAATTATAATTAATATTTAAAAACTATTTATTATTATAATGCTTTATAATTTTAATGGATTTTTCATAAGAGTTGTGTTTAAATAAATATATTAATATTATGCTGTTTTTTTAAAACTTATTGTTCTATGTGATGAATGATAACACACTTTTGTGTGTCTCGTAAACATAAATTTGTGTTTCATGTAATGATTTCTATCTAATTTATTCAATTTATTCAGAAAAAATTCCATTAAAACTAAATGGGTTACAATTTATATTTGGTATTATTTTTTAAAAATAATTTTTAGTACATTAGTATCACATATATTCAATACATTTATTATAACTACCTTCCATATAAAGTGGAATGGAAAAGGATCTCATCGCTTCATGAGGTAGTGGTCCACAATACACACGATTGAGGTTAAGGTATCTCCAAAATGATATAAAGAAAGATGAATAATATGATATAATAAATACATCAGTATATTAATTTCATAAATATAATATTCATATGTTAAATCCATCGCTATATTAATCCATCAATGGTGGTGATGGAAAATGAAATGCATCAGTTTGGGAGGTGGTAGTTCACAATAGACCTAATCAACAATTTCATTTTTCATGTTTTGGAAATGTAAATGGATATAGGTTATATTTTTAACATAATAAAATATTATAATTTTAGAGATATTTTTTTATTATATTGCCTATATTGAATAATATTTTAGGGATGTGGAAGAATAAATAAAATGAAAACACTCATTTAAGAATGTTATATTTTCTTCAAGGAAATTCATTATGTTTTCAGCAAATGTTATCCTATGATGTATTTATTAAAAAAACAATGATGATATGATTTTTTGTATATGATAAATTAATATATATTGGTAGGCAATTTTTAATATAATGTTTTCTAGAAGTATAAAAAGGAGATGAGAGAGGGTTTTAATTTAAATGTGGGGGAGAGGACACACATTTTAATGTTTTAAAAAATAATATCATTTATCACATTCCAAAGCCTCTAAATGGGTAATAATCAAGCAATATTGGTTATAATATCAATATATGTCCATAAAATATGTTTTAAAAAAGTTTTAATTGATTTTAACCCTTATTTACATAGTTTAACCCTCTTGGCAAAACCATTTTTACTTTATCCACTATAATTAATTTTTACTCTTTTCACAATTAATTTTGATAAAAATTTATGATAACCTTAAGGGGGAATATTAATTATTATAAATCTAAATAAGGATTCAATTTTTTGAAATTAAATTCATATAAATGAAATTATTCAATATAAAATTAAACCTGTAGGCACGTAAAAAATGGGTTTTTAATGAAGAAACATTTTTAAAAGGTAAAACTATTTTAATTTTAAACTTCAATATGGAATTTATTCCAATGACCTAAATCAGTAAATTTATATTATAATTTATTTAGTTTAAATTTAGAACAAATTTAAAATATAACATTACTTGGTAAAATAAATTAAATGATAATAATGTTTTCAATAAAAAATAGAAAATTCAATTTTCATAAAAAATTAATATTTTTAATAAAATTATCAAAAATTCTCCGATATATAATTTTTACTAGTAAATCTCAAAAAACTAAATTATTATTTTTTGAATAAATTTCCTAAATAAGTTAATATATATTTTTAAATTATGTGTGAAATGTATCACTAAACATCCATTTGAAAAATACATTTGTTTAAAAAAATATATTTTTCTTTAAAAATATTATTATTTTATATATAATTACTATATGTAAATTGATTTTATTTTATAAATGAGTAAAATATGTAGTTTTTATAAGTTTTTAATACCTATTCATACTTACAAACTTATATTCATGTTTTCAATGGTCATGTTTAAATAATAATATTATAATAAAGTGTCGTGTTTCCCTCAAACCTGGTTTTTCATGCATTTCAAGCTATTGAAGGGAATAAGTTTTCTTAAAAACCTATATATCTTAATGTATTGAGGTGTTAAATTCACTTATAATATTTTTTTATTATGTCATATACTCTATCAAATATTTTTTACCAAATTAAAAATCATGGGGTGTTACATTCTAACCATAATAAATTAATTTCATCTCAAAATTTAATCATGATTTCTATATTAAAAGGTTTGAAATTAAAAACATACTTATGGAAACCCCAAATTATAAAAAGGGTTAAAAAATGTCTTATTGATAAGAGGTAATGGGTAGTATGAAGGATATCAAGAATAATACATTACATGGTTTCCATGTTGGGGAATATTTGTGAGAAATGATGACAATGACATTAAAGATAATATTAACACCCAAGGATTAATAAGGAGTGATCTATATTACTAATAATAATAAATATAATGATTTATAGAATGTAAAGGACCTCAAAATCATAAATCATTAATTATTTAAAATGAAAATTGATTCAACATAAATCAATGTTCTATGATAACGTTTTTGTTTCAATATCCTTTTCCTAGATTTGAGGAATTACTTTATCATTCCAAATGTGATAATAAGAAAATATGTTTACTTTTTATCATTAAAAATATATAAAAATAACATCCACTTTATTTATGTTGATCTATTCCAAAATTATCTCTTACTCATAGAAATTAACATCAATTAAGAATTTTTATTCTTATAGTAAAAAAACATTTAAGATAACATTAACTAAGTAAAATAATATGAATTCCTTCCCCCTATATCAACATATTTTACAGTACAAAACCTTTAGTAAAAGTTATCAAATTACACCGAATTTTTAGCTTAATCTATTCTGTAAATAGTTAACCTTAATACTCATCCAAAAATATTTCATACCAAATTGAAGGTCCCAAAATTTAGAATGGAGGTCACTAAATCAATATTATATTACCCAGACAATATAAAGAGGCTCTTAATGTCTAATTCAAAAAAAATTACTACCGTGATCATAATAAAACATTATTAATATCCTAAATGATTAAAAAAATAAAATCTAATGTTTTTAAATATATTACCTTAATCAAAAAATGTGGTAAACTCTAACAAATATTACAAAAACATCATATAACTAACTGATCTCAAGGCCACTAATACTATCCCATAAACAAATTTTTATCCTTTTTTGTCTCAACCTATAAAAAATATTAATTGTTATCTTACCACAATTATTTGTTTTAAAATATATAAAACTTTCCACTGAATCTGTTTTCTTGATCATTGGTACCATTAGACAAATTCTTTCTAGTACATAAAAGAAAAATTTATGTAATATAACACTTATACATTAAATAATTATTATCACAAGAATATCATTGATAAAACACTCCTATAACTAAATTATTGAATAAATACATAAGAACTTTAATCATTCCACTTTATCTGTAGTAATAGCATATGATTGACCTTGGTCCCAGAGCTTCTATTGAGAAATAATCCCTTGAATCTCGGGGAATTCATTTATGTTTTGACCCATTTTCATAATTTTGAGTCACTAAACATATAGTGTTTCCTTATTACACTTCCATTCACGTTTTTATGTCCTTTATCTCCCCACATGAATAAAACTCCCATTCACATCATGAAAGTACAACGACGTTTCATTCCACAATTATCACACATGAGAATACCATTATTTTCATTCATTACCATATCTATTTTTCCTTGTCATCACTTTCTTCTATAGTTTCCCTTGAAATAAATAATTCATATTGAATTATTTTTCAATATTTATAACATATGATACTAATACCTTATATCATAAGAATTTTTGAGGGACTAGTTTTTCTTAGAATAAAATCTTATGCTCATTATGGATTTGATCATTCTTACACATTAGATTATATGTATTGATATAGGTATCATTCCTTGTTCTAGGTTCTATTAATAAATAATGTAATAAACTAGATTATATCTAATTGTTATGTTCATACTTTTTAGACACAAAATCGAAGAAACAAATAAACCAAAATTAAAAATTTATGCATGGAATAATCATAATCATAAACATGGTTTCATAGGGAATGCTTCCAAATAATAAAAATATTTTCATGTCCATGATAATTTTATATAAAGAAATTGTGAATTAATATAAGAATATACTCTTGGAGGGTCAAACCAATTTTGTATAAAGGTTCAATTTTTCTACTAGGTAATACATGATTCCAACACGATGCATGTTTTCTAGAGTTATTAACCTTTGGCATATCTATTCCAGAAACAATCATTGTTATATTATCCAAATTAGTATTTTTTCTATGAAAATAACATGATATATAAATTATAAACATTAGTGTGTTTTCATATAATTATAATTATACATAATGTTATTAATAGGATGATATTCCTTAATTTATGGTTTTTTAATCGTGTTCCCAAGGATTCTAAAAAACATCAATTGATAACAAATGTAAAGTCCCCGGCCTGGGATTCCCAAAGTTAGTGGTTAAATTATTATATTGGAACAATATACATGGAATTAGATCACTTTTTATTAAATATTTTAGTAATATTGGTAAAAAACATAAAAAATTGAATTTCAAATAATTATGATGTTATAATATATAGAAAGTCTTTCCATTGAGAGAACCATTATCTCCTATGGCATATCCCTACATATCAATCAAAAAACGTATTGGTATCCTTGAGGATAAAACCTAATAAATAGGTGAGATAACATTCTTGGTAATACTAAAATTATTATGTATTTTATCATAAATAATTAATAATAATTCACATATAATGTTAAATAATTGAAAAAAATAAAATTTAAACAATAACATTAGCATAATTTGGAAGGAATAAATAATGATCAAATAGAGACATATAAATATTAACATGAGATTAAAACTTATCAATTGACATTGTAACTTATTATATAATATTATATGCATCAATAACAAATATAATATTGATATAATGCATAATTTTGGACATTTGAAACATTATATCAAGACCTTAAAGAATATAGTGTAAATATTAGGGTAATAACATGCCTAATTTGGAAAACTAATTTTTCGCATTATACTTGTCGATGCATTGAGGGAATATCTATAATAGGTCCCCACATGTAACAGACTAAGACCATATTATTCCTCATAGGAATGGGGTGAAACATAATCAACATAAACATTTATATTTAAATAAAAACATATGAACTTTAAATACACACACCAATAAAATTAACATAAACATAAACGATCTAGATTAATATGGTGAATGGTATTAAAATTGAATATACTTAGTAAAAATGATCATAAACCATCAAATTAATTAATAAGGATGAAATCCATAAAAAAATACCCAGTGAGTCATAATTATAACAATGTTTAGATGTTATTACTGAATAGAAACACATCAAAAAGATTTCATAAAAACATTATTGAGAAAAATAACTATTGTTTTTCTAAATTAAACTTTTAGAAATAAAATATTAAAAAAAATAAAATTTATATATTTTAAAATAACATATTAATCATATAAATTATGCCTCAAAAAATTATGTTTTTCTAATGGAAGAAAATTTAGTTCATAATGTATATGTTAAAAAAGATTCATATTTCATTTTTTGGGAAAATTCCAATGAATATTGTTTGGAAAATGATATTAAATTTTTTTTCAAAAAATTAAATTTATATTTCATAATATTTAAAAACACATTAATAATTATTTTGGATAACGTTAATGACATTTGGAAGGCATTATAAAATAACATTGTTTTGGGAGAAAGATTATTTTCAACTCAAGTGAGAAATATAATTTTATTTTCATAAAAATAATTTCTTTATCATTCTAAGAAAGAAAGACAACTAAAATGGTTATATATCTTTAAATTTTCATGATTAAACACAGGATTTGAATATTGTTTTAATGTTTTAATATAAAACAATTCCCCCAAGGGAGTCTTAAATTTGAACAATCTGGATTAATAAATTTATTGTGAAATATAACCTTACCAATTTGGTAAATTTTCAATCGTACACCCAATAAAATAAATATAATAAAATGAAACTTTTAAAATAATAATTATACTTATATTCAACATATAAAAAATAAAAGTATATTTATATACACCAACCAATAGAAACAACTAGTGAATATGGAACATGTCTCATGGAAGTACATTGAGATGAGAAACCCTTACCTCATGTTCTTCTTCCAATATATATGTCCAAAAATAATATATTATAAATATAATTTTATTATAAATACCTTAAATAAGAATAATCATATATTTTATATCATATATCATTTAATTGTAGTATTTTATAGACCTTTTATTGATAATTCCTTGTTAAAATCACTTGTTCGGGCAGAAATATTCATTTTTCATGCATTTTCATATTTGATATTTTAAATGATTCCACTTTGATCATGGATCCATAATTAAAATAAATTTAAAAATTACATAAATATCATATTTATTTATTTCATATTTATTTATATTAATCTTTAAATGTTAGATATATTAAATGTATTATAATGTTCACGGAGAAGGTATGCCATATGTACGCATAAATATTATTTCCATTTTTCTAAATGGATATAATGATATGAAAAAAATAATAAATATCCATTCAAGATAAAATAGTGTTTCATATATATAATTTTATTAATAAAAATAAATCCTTATTACCAACCATGTAAAAATAAAATGAAAATCTTTTTACACCGCTATGTATTGACAGTAGTCCACACGTCTGATTGAGTAATGTAATTTTTTTTAACTAATAATAATGTAGGAAATTATATGCGATATTATTTTTAAAATATTATATTTAGTTAATATATATCAAATATATTCATTAAATATATCCTTAATATATTCTATTTAATGAATAAGTGAAAAAAAGGCATTGCTTCGTGATGTGTTAGTCATTCATACACATGAGAAATGTTATTGTATCTACTATAAAATGGAAAATAAGAATTTTTATGTGATGTAATATTAATGTAATAATACTAATTTTATAAATATCATTTAAATATGTTAAATCCATCACTATATTATACCATGAACGATGGTGATATAAAACGAACTACCTCAATTCATGAGGTGTTATTCAGCTATACACAAGATCAACAATTTCAATTTCTATTTTATGGAAGTGAAAATTGATATATTATATTCCATTAATATAATAAAAGAACAATATATTTCACAGATTGTTGTTATTATATAATCATTATTGGATAATATTTGACTGTGGTGGAATAAAAATAAGAAAAAACTTATTTATGGATATTACCTCTTTTTAGGAAGAATTATTTAGGTTTTCTCCAAAACCCATCAAAGGAAGGATTTATGAAAACAAATATCTCTAGGATATTTTGATAGGAATAATTAATTTATTTGGTTAGTTATTGGTAGGTTCAATGGGTTTTGGGTGCGGGAAGATGAAAAGAGGCGAATGGGATTTTATAAGTGGGGAGAGGATGCACTTTTTATTTTTGAAAATTTAAATTAATAAGGTAGTTTTTTAATGAAAAATGACCAAAATGGGTCATTATAAAACATTATAGTTTATTTCATCTAAATATTCCCATAAAAAGTGTTTTTATAAGTTTTAAAAGATTTTTATTCCTCACATTCTTGGTTTAAACCCGTGTAAACCCATTTTTTACTATAACTCCTATAAATTATTTTTTTTTATTTTTTCAAGTAACATTATAGTAAAAAATCATCATGACCATATAATATAATGAAAATTATTTTATTTCAAATTATGGTATATTATTTCAAAATTCAATTCACAAATGTGCATGAATTCAATTGTAAATTAAACCTGTATTCATGTTGAAAAAATGGGTTTTCCAAAGAAAACAATTCAAAAGATTAAAAACCAATATATGATTATTCAATATAAAATTGATTCTAACAAAATAAATTAGTTATTTAATATAATTAATGAAATTTCCAATTATTTTTTTTAATAAATATAGCATTTTAAATAATATAAACAAAATGACAATTTTTTTATAAAAATCGGTATTTTCAATATATCTCAAAACAACTTTTATTTTCATAATATTATAAAAATATTATCAAAGTTAATTATAACATTTTGGTTTCAAAACTTATGTTCATTTTTGGAAACAAATATTTTAAAAGTGGTAAATATTGATGCTAAAGTTATGTGTGTATATCACAACTAAACCATATTTTTGGTAAATATAGTTTTTCTAAAAACATTTCTTTTTTATTAAAATGATTTTTATTTTTTTATAATCAATATTCATAAATTTATTTCATTTTAAATATGATAAAACTATATAATTTTCATAATTCAATTTTTACTAGTCATACATTCCAAATTAATGGGTAGGTTATAAAGGGCATGTTTAAAATATTATATTTTTATAGAGTATGGGGTTTCATTCAAAACCTTTATTGTGAGCATTTTGAGCTAAAAATATATTGAATTTATTGAAGAATAAATATTTCAAAAATGCATTAGTATATTGCATTATCTTATTATATTGTTTTTTATGATATACTCTATCTATTATGATGTTCCTCTTTCAAAATTGTGGGGTGTTGTAACAAAAATGTTGATCATGAATGTATCATGAACCAACCCGAGTAACCTTGTAACTGGAAAACCATGTTGAACCTAACATAGTCTGAAGGGTGCTCTTGGTCCTCATAGGTTGAAAACTAGCACCTAGAATCATATAATCTAAGATTGTGAATGATTTTTCCACAAGAAATGTAGAATTAAAGAAAATAATGAAGTTTTCATACCAAAAGAAATTCCACTGGTAGTAATGTACTAGAAGTAAAACAGGAATTAAAGAACAATGTGCTATAACCCAAGTAAAAAAATAGGGGAAAAACCAAATTCCGTATGGTCACAACTCAGCCAACCCAAGGTTAAATTACTGGATCCACCTACAAGATATGCTTTCCCCTTTCTCAAACCTAGAATGACATAATCTAAAAACACACAAAATACCAAGTAAGGTGTGAGCTGAAGAGGTTAGTAGGGTCTCACCAAGGATTCCCTAATATATTCCAATAATAGATTAACCAAAGTAATTTTTTCAATTTTCAAAATATATATGGTTGATATTTAAAATCATCATTAAACAAATAATGTTATACAGTTCAAATTATGGAAAATATTTTACAAAAAGGATTTACAAGTGATGAGATATTTATAATTCATTTTCCTAAATAAATAAATTATATAAAATTGTTTATATAAATTCAGAAGGAATGTAAATCATTTTAGAATCTTTTGAATACATTTATATCTCAAATATAATAAATTGAGAAACATGGCAATGTTTTAAATATGTAATAAAGTTCAAGGTTATAGGAATATAAACTCTCTATGTTATCATGACAATATGTTTACACACACATCCTCTAAACACTGGTCAGAGAGGACTCATCACCATCTCCTAAGGGATTTGAACTACTTAATTTATTCTTTAGAACATTGTATAATTATAGAGTGTGTCTAATTAACTCATAATATACATAATTCTTGAATGTTCTCATGTATAATAAATTATGGTAAATTGGTTTCAAGACAACATAAAATACTATTAAATCCCATTCCCTCATTTCAACTTCCAATTAATCCATCTAAAACCAAAACTTGTTTTAATAAAAAATATTCTATTTTAACATGATTAAACAATTGGGTTTCTATCAAAACAATTGATGAATGTTTCCCATTTTAAGAAATTCAAACAATTTCATTTCAAAATTTAAATTCAACATTTCAATTGAATGCATTTCGATTTATTTTCAAACACACCCTAATTCGTAGAAATTGCGTGCTTTTCCAAATTTCATGACACACCATTTCAGACCTCCTAATTCATTGGAATTGGGTGTTAATGAAAACCAATTTAAATCAATCTCATAAAATAGAATTTAAATCGAAAACTAAAATAAATAAATACATTTAAGGTTAATAAATTTGTCCAATTGGGACATAATCACTTCTCTATTTCCAAAAAACTCAGTGCTCACAAAAAAAAACCCACCAATGAGAAAGAAGGCATAGAAGATGTTGAAAATAAAAATAGAAATGAGATCCAATAACTTGAAGTAAAAATACATTAATTTCAAGATGATCAACTAAAATAAAAGGATTTTAAATATAAAGTGATGAATAAAAACATAGATCTCTTTCCCCGGAATTCACAATCATTGAACAACAATGATCTAATGCTAAAAAATGACTTAGAAGCATTGAAGAAATACAAAGTCACATGTAAATGATTTTAGATCGGGTGAAATGATACTGTAGAGGAGGGAAAGTGGAGATTTTAGTAAGTATTACATCATATGACAAGAACATGGTGAATTACATGATGTCTAATCCCATTACACGTGAAACAGATAAATTCTATAACTGAAACAAAAAATTCACATCAAATTTAATACTAATATTTAATTAACCAATGACGTGTAACAATTATATGCATGATGAAACATTCACTGTTTGAACCCATGTCATGAAATACACCAAGAAACTATTACAAGTCATGTAACCTAGATACAAGGCATGAAAACCTCCTATATCATGCAGAAAAAATTATTTAAAGTTGAGAGTCAAAAAATTATATGACTTATACATTATAGGTATCCCCCCAATTCATTCTCAGTCCTACCTAGTAAACAAAATGGAAGAATCATGACCATGATTGTTATGAACTTATTATATTGTTAACTAGATATTAGGACCTCCCCACCATAATAATTATATATCTCTAGAAAGCCTACGGAGAATCTTCCATGCCAAAAAGATGAGTCCAATTCACTCTCATAAGTGCCTCATGTTCCCACATCTCATGGTTTTCTGAACCATTCGTCCATGGAACACAATCCAAATGTATCATCATCCCAAAAAGTAACATGGTCTCAGAATCAACTATCCTGAGGGTCCAGTCAGTCAAAGATATATTACGTTCAATCTCAAGACTACGCTTCTCAAATCATGATATAGATTATATAGATACTTACTCAGCTATGATAAATAGTATACTTTATGTATCAACATTAGACGCATTGAACGTGTTTAATGGTGTTAATATTTCCCCACATATTCAATAACCTATAAAGGTCCCACAAAATGAGTAGAATGTTTCCCTAGCCCCCCAAGTGATCAATGAACTAACCGGGGTGAAACATACAAGAACAACTGGTCACAAACATATCACTCCATGGGTCTCTAATAATCATCAGTATAAGTCTTCAACTAGCTATGTTTCATTAACATTATTTGATGAATTAACTACATCATTGTTGTCAAATCTTGTAGAAAACATTTCCCAACCATGGAATATTCATGAAAATATGACTGATACACTAATGATTTACATGGAAAAGCATTCAAGGACTCAAACGAATCTATTCTGATTTGAAACTATTAACAATTGTGATATGAAAATGAACAATCTTCAAGTGATTATCCCTTTCTCCTCCAAAGTCAAGGAAAAACCACGAATTATATACCCAAGTATCTATATATCACTATATATATGGCCATCCAAATGCGGATGGAAGGCCATGATCAAATAGACCTAAGATCCCAATTCCTCCTGGATGAACACTCCAAATGTATGAAGAGAACCATGAATCTCTATAAAATACTATAGAATATAGAACAATGTGGAAATTATTATTCTCTTTCATGTTGATATTTGAAAACTTTTCAAATTTTCTTGTGTCATGATTGAGAATGAAGTGATCTAACTTGGTCAGCCTATCAATAATAACCCATATCTTATACTTCCTTCTCTTGGTACTAGGAAACCCAAAAAAATTCATAGATATCTAAAACCACTAAAATATATGGATTTTAAGTGTCTAAAGTAATCCCAAAGGTTTATGATCCTCGACTATAATTTGTTGGCATGTATCATTGCGTAAAAAAACTCATCAATGCCCCATCTCATACCTGGACGCTAGAACTCTTGTCGCCTATCATAGAACTTCTTAGAGATTCTTAGGTGAACAACCCACTATGAATTATGAAAATCCCCCATCACAACCTTCATTTCATCTAACATCGCAAGATAGTGGTTTCTATAACATTGAACCCAGCCTTTGTAGAATGACCCTTTGGAAACTATCTCCCACCATAAAGTTGTTCACTAAAGCTATGAAATTAATCATCAAGCTATTGATCTTGAAGAATCATATCAAGAAGAGTATCTTTTATCTATATTCTGGATAATGAAAACACATCCCCTGATTTTAGGATGTAATATGAAACTATGAAAAGATATCTAAAAAATTAAACTCTTTCTATGATTAGTTAACTACCTAGGTTGTATGTTTTCTAATCAATACATCTATAATATAATTCCCATTACTTAGGGTGTAGATGATGGCATATTTAAAATATTTTAGATACCCAACCCAACACCTATGGTAGAGATTCATGTTTTTAAGAGAAAATATAACTCAATATCATTTGGTCTGAAGACATGTTAATGCTTCATTCGTAAAGGTATTTATTCCAACTAATAATATTGTGCATTGCAACTAAATGTTCAAGGTCATGGGTAAGTTTATTTTTCTCATGTGGAATGTGCTGATGAGCTCCATAATAAACTATATGATCACCCTGTATAAGAATACAAACCAAGATGAAACCCTATGTGTGAAAAAATACCACATAGCCCCACCCGACCTCTGGAAGAGTCAACACCATCATTGTACTAAAAAACGTTTGAGATCAAGAAAAGAACTCTAACATTTATAATGCCAATAAAACTTATATCCCTTCTATAATAGAGTATTCATCATTGAAGTCAACTTGTATAATTCCGTCATGAACTAACGATAATATCCACCTAATCCCATGAAGCTTCAAATATCAAAGGCGTTTTGTGGTGGACCTGATGTCACAAAAACCATACCCTTCTTAAGGATCAACTGATATTTCTTGTTCCAAAAGAATGTTTCCTAATAATTTTACTTCAAAAATATATAAATTACCCTTTAAAAGGTTTTCAAAGTGTCATTGATTTCTTAAAAAACTCATTAGTATTCGTAGATTATGTACATGATCTTCATCTAACATGGAGTAAACAGTGATTTCATCCACATAGGAAACCAAAAATGTATCTAGACACTCGTGTAAAATATTATTCATCAATCCCATGAATATTTGAGGGGAATATTTTTTAGACCAAATGGAATAGTGATGTACACATAATGGTCATACCTACACTAAAATGTAGTTTTATGAATATAAAATTCTTTTATCCTCATCTGATGGTAACCAAATTAAAGATTGATCTTTTAAAACCACCTTCTCCCCCGCATTAAATTGATCAAACATATCATCAATATAAGGCCAGATATAGCTATTATTCACCATAACTAAACTAAACATTTGGTAATCAAAATATAAAATATGATAACCATAAGCTTTCTTAGCGAAGAGAACTAGAAATTTCCAAGAGGATACACTCGGGCATTTAAATACTTTCACAAGAATGTCATCCAAATGGTACATCATCTATTTCTATTCATCTAGTTCCATGTGGTATGATATAATTTATACTGGTTGAGTACTAGGCAATAATTCAATAGTAAACTCAACCTCCCTCACTGGTGTTAGACTATAGAAATCAGAAAGAAAAATTGTCTGTAAACTATATGATAATTGGGGGGAGATCAAAAATTCCATAACTCTTACTTCAGATCAAAATAAAACACTACAGTTACCTTCCCCCATTCCGGATATTAACATCCATCCCTACTCAATATTTAGTTTTGTTCTCCATGAGAGGTAAGAGACACACCACTGGGTGTAGTGAGGTAGACCCGTCGAAGATAATAATCAATCTGGTCTTTATTAGAAATGAACCAATCTATTACAAAAAATATTGTGAAGATGTTTAATGTGAATGACTAGAAAATTCCAAGCTAGCTCAATATCTGATAGAGAGAAGATGCAAGTGGGGGTATGGAGAACTCAATCTCTCTTTATACCAAGGAGTTCCATAATATTCATTTTACAAGATAATAGATCTGTTGGATGATTTAGTAGATTAACAATACAATTTGAAATAAATTAATGAGATGAACCAGTATCAAATAGAGAAGTCACTAATGATAGAGCTATAGTAATGGTACCTCATAGACTCACTAGACTCATGTCTGCTTCCTATTGAATCTATTCCATTGAATTAAGTAGCTTCATTCTAGATGTCTATGTCTAGAACCCTTTTATACAATAAAAATGTTATTTCCCAAAAGTTTTAGGAGGATATGATGATCATATTCCACTAGGCGTAGTATAAAAGATATAGTCGAATATCTGTATATTCCCTAATAATCAATAGGAGCCACTGTTGATGGGTGCCTTATTGAAGACCCTATTAAAATTTCATAATATTCCATACTGATTGAAAATCAAATCACATCCTCCGGGCACTGAAAGTCGTCTGAAATGACCATGCCGTTAATAACTACTATGTAGATCATCATGATTCCACTTTCCCTTGATAGAACTCATGTTGACACAAGGAAAAAAAGGATCTCCCATCAACCTTAACTTTCTTGCCAAGTCCATCTCAACCATCATCTCACTATGTTTAAAATCATTACAACTGTGAATATTTTGGAATAATTAAATGAGAATGGATATGTAATTTAATTCCCAAATTGAACCATCGAGCCTTCAACCTCTCATTACATACAAGCTCATGTGAAAATTTCAAGAGTTTATCAAAGCGATTTGAATAAACCATTATGGTTCTATCGTCCTACTCATGCATGAAAAACTAAATAGACTTGGATAACACTATTGAATTTGGATAGAACTAGTTTGTGAAAAAAAACCTTGACGTCCTTCCACTATAATCACTCATGTTTTTTTGTCATCACCATCACACCCCACCATCGCCTGCTCATCCCCTCAAACATGACGGTGGCTCACTTCACCTTGATCAAGTTCGGTTTCTCTATAACACAAATATGCATTCTATCCTACCAAACCATTCCTTATAATGTTGATTGTTTTTAGATATTTTGATAAATAGTGGCTTCTAGAGATGGAACTCTTGAAAATTATTTTAAAGAATATCCACATATGGTTCCACAGCTAGAACTTGAAAGGAGAATCATGGTGGTGAATATCTCAAATCACGGATAGTACGCACTATCATCTAAACTTGATTCAGATATAAAATAATATTCAATCACGGAGGTTACGCAAACATACTCTTCTAGGATCTAATTCATCCTTATTATGGGGGGAATAAAGCTACATAACATCAGAATTTAACAAAGAATGCATTAGATAATACTCAAAAAGATCATTGAGGGAAGCATAATCTCATCTGAAGTATTAAAAAATATATGTACTTCAATATATCCATATTAAATTAGTGAATATACTATAACTAATCCATAAAACATCATTCCCTTACAACCCCTGGTGACTGAAGGATTATTTCTGTGAGAACTGCCTAGGCACTAAATCAAAACTACCTCCTATGTCCTAAAAATATTTCACAAATGCATAGGGAATTAAACGAAAAATATCTACCTTGCCCTGATACAACTTTTTCAGGATCCAACGTGGGTACCCTGGTAACCCAATAACTGATATAGCCTTGACATATCCCAAAGGGAATTCCCGATCCTGATGTGTTGATCACTAGCACCTAGCCTCATTAAAACTAAAAGTGGGAATGAATTTTCCACTAAAAATGGAAAAGTAAAAGAAACAGGGTATTAATCATATCAAAAGAAACTCTACTGGTAGTAATATACCAAAATTCAAAAATGCATTAAAGCCCAATGTTCTATAACCCAAGTTCCAAAAAAGGGAAAAATAGCCAAATATCTTGAGGTCACAACTCACCCAACCCTCGGTTTGATTGCTTGATCCACCTCTAAGAGATCATTTCCCCTTACTTGATCCTATAATGAGATAATCAAAAAACACACGATGGAAAAAGTAGGGTGTGAGATGAAAAGTACATTAGGGTATCACCAAGGACTCCATAACTGATTCAAATAATAGATTAACCAAAGGAATGCATTCATTTTTAAAAATAAAAAGTGTTTTCATTTTAAATAATATTTCAAAAATAATGTTATTTAGTAATAATGATGGTAAATACTTTTATAAAAATCTTTACAAGTGATATAATATTTCTAAAATAATGGATTAAATAAAATAGTATATAAAAAATAGGTTATATAAATTCAGAAGGCATGTAATGTAGTTTAACAACATTGTCATAAATTTTTATCACAAATATAATCATTAGATAAACATGGTCACCTAGAAAATAGGTGTGAAAGTTAAATTCTACAGGACTTGAAACTCTCAAAGTGATCACGACAATATGTGTACTCACACGTCCTCTAGATAATGGTCAAAGACGACATGTCACCATCTCCAATGGGATGTGACTTGCTACATTTTTGTTTTAAAACATTGATTAAACATAAAATGTGTCCATATAACTCACAATCTACCAATGGTTAGCATGTTCTCTTACATAATCAATGATGTGAAATTTTATTTCGAGACTTCATAAAATAAAATAAAATCCCATTACACGATTTTAAATTACAATTTTCCATTTTACACCAATACATGTTTTAATCAAAATATTTTATTTAACGAGATAATACCATTGGGTTTCTCTAAAAACATTTGAAGACGTTTTCCCAAATTTGGAAGTTAAATAAATTCCATTTAAATATTTATATTCAGCAATTTAGTTGAAATCATTTCTATCCATTTTCAAACATACCTGTATTCAAAGGAATTGGATATTTTCACAATTTCGTGACAAAATAATTTTAAACCTTAATATTCACTAGAATTGGAGTTTAATAAAAAAAATAATTGAAACAAATATATTTACATTGAATTTAAATCAATAAATTAAGAAATCAAGAAATTTAAAGTCAATCAATGTGGCCAAGTGAGATGGAATCACCTACATTTTTCCTAAAACTCAATGCTCGCAACGAAACCCAGCCATGATAATGAAGGTAGATAAGACCTAAAATCTCAACCAAAAAATGAGATATAATTACATGGAGTATAGATCCATCAATTTTAAGAAGATTTATTCAACCTTGAGGAGGAGAAATATAAGGAGACGAATAAAAAAGGATAATTCTTACCCCGAAACTCACACCGCAAGAACGATGACTATTGAACGTCGAACTAAAGGTCCCGGAAGGGTTTGAGAGCTCAAAGATTCCCTAGTAAATGGTTTATAATGAGATAAATAATACTGGGTAGGAGGGAAAGTAGAAATTCTAGTGGGGCTACCTGTACATAACAATCGCATTTGGAATTATAGGACATGCAATCCCATTACACGCCATGAAATAGTTAAATTCTACAACATCCAAAAACCAAATGCTTATAATTAAAAATAGACCATTAAAAAACTCATGACATATAATAACTCATTTCATTGTGTAACTTTCTTGATGTGAACCCTTCTCATTGCATTCACCCGGCTACAATTTCATGCCATATAACCTAGTTTAATGTTGTGAAACCCTCCTGCATCATGCAGAAATGATCAGTTAAAGCTAAGAGTCCTAAAAATTTGTTACTTCATAGTTATAGGTATACTCCCAATTCATTCCCAACCATATCTAGTGAAAAAAATGGAAAGGCATGATAATGATAAAGATGTACTTTTCAGATCGATAATAAGATGGTATAGTATTCTTGTAGCATGTTATGAAGGGATCATGGGATTAGATTATCCTTCTATATGAGATTGGTTTATTTTAATTTATTTTCATTAATTTTTTGTGATGGAATGTTTTTCATCCTCCCCCCTAATTATGTAAGGGCATGTTGGAATGTGGTTTCTTTTATTTAACCCCTTTTATCCAATTCACTGGATCCACTCACATGTATGTGGGGAAAAAATATGTATCGATTGAGATCCTTGGTGGTAGGATCCAGTCCGTGATCAGGAAATAAGGTGTTACCAATCGAGGTGATACATTGGATCCAAATGTGAAATGATGTAACACAAAGTAAGCTATAGTTCATGGTGTTTCCCTTTTTTCATTGGTGATTTTACCATTCTCTAGATAAAATAACCATCATAAAATCTCGTGATCATGTTGGTTGTATTTTATTTCTTCCAATTGAATAGATAAATATTTATTTTGGTTTTTGTTGCACTATCAACAAATGAAATTATTAAAAATAATTCAATATTGAATAAAATATAATTTTATTTGGGTGAATGTTTTATCCAGGCTTGTATAATCCCTTAAGTAGAATCCACTTAATATTAATAAGGTATGTAAAAAGGTAAACATTGACTTTTAAGAATAAAGATAAAAATCCATCAACTAAAAAATTATGAGGTATTGGAACCCACTACTTATGTTTGAAACATCCTTGTAGTTCAAAGTGATTGAGTAACCTATATTGTGGGGTTCTAATTTATCATGGTACTTTTAGCTTGACGTTATGGGTTTACCGATCATGGTATACATTAATGGTTCACTGTACAAGTAGGAATTTGTGTAACTAAGAGGCAGTTGTTGAGTAAATTCTTTAGACTTGAATTTCTGAATTGGGGGGACCACTTAATAGATAAAGTAAGTGCATGTTAATGTAGTTGGAAAATTAATCCCATCTAAAACCCAAAAAATAACATGTTTGGTCCATGTCTAGATTATGAGAATGGTAAAATGGTTATTTTTCACCATAATATCTACAAAACATGATTTTCCAAAACTGACGATTATGGATATCGAGTATAAAAAATATTGAGTGATTGATTTAAATTATTTAAATTTGTAATTTATAATTATGTATGTCAATATAAATTATAAATTATTGACTTCTAATTTATTTGGATTGTAATTCAAATGACTCTTACAATATCACTGTGATCTGAAAGAGAGAATTATATCCTCCTCATCATCTTGAATTTCTGTGATTAGTATAGGTGATTATTGATTATACGAAATAATGAAAGGAAATTATACAAGCTGGAAACCCCACTTTCTATGTCACTTTTCAAAGATACCAGTGAAGAATAAGTACCTATCTATTTTTTTAATGCGATTGACATAATTGATGTCCAATATTTCATATTATTATCAACATACAAGGATAATCTCATGAAATATGATCATATGGATGTGTATTGAATCATTTCTCACATTAAAGATCTCAATCAAGAGAAGGTCGGATGAGGGAATTGGAGTTCTCCAATGCACTATTCATGTCAAATCTTAGGGATTTTTTTCCAACGGGGTGACATGTAGTAATGATTATTAGAAACATTGAGATACTGAAAATATCGGCATTTAACATCCCTAGTGAGTTATGCACAGATACCATTCTATCCACACAACGAATAACATATCAAAATTTTTGATAATTCGTCACGACCCGTCCCTTGGGGCCCATGCCATGACTACCCCAAGTCTGCCTTTCATAGGCCAGGGGATGAAGACTAGAATCAAAAAAAATAATTCCCTAAAAATGGGATAGTATTGCCTTTATAACTTGTAAACACACACACAAGCAAGCACACAGTTGGATACGAAAAACAAAGTAAACTATATAACCAAAGAGTTCTGGAAAATGGGGCCATAACTCGTCCTCTAATGAGTATAGTGGTCCTTCCACAAAACCAAGCGCACTTACCACTAGCCTAGGACTGCTGAGGTACACCTCATATCGAGTACCGTGGATCTGATGTGTCACCAAGCACGCTCCCAACCATGGGTCTGCCATGTCACCAAGCGTGCTCCCCCTCGTAGACTACAGAGGTACTCCTCCTGTCGAGTACCATGGGTCTGCCGTGGCACCATGGCGCTCCCCATTGTGGGTCTGCCGTGACACCATGGTGCTCCCAACTAGACTAGTCGAGTCACTCCGAGTCGAAATGGTCAGCAGTCGTCTGGTCTCAGTCAGCTACAAGGTGTCTGCACTATGCTCGCTCATCTCTAGGAGGATCCGATCCAGGAGATACTAGTTGATACTCAAACTATCATGAAGTCCAATGAAGAACTTTTTCAAAGTTCTGTCATGTCATATGGGTCTCAATGTAACAGACGGCACATCAATCGGATGCCTAGTCTGTGAGTTATTTGCCTTTTAGTCATGGGGGACCAGTTGGATTTTTTCTCGATCCAACCTGATTGTTCCCCATCTCAATCAAAAGCTCAGTGAGGTATCACTCAAAGGGACTTTCTCGCTCAATGATTTCTAGCTCCACTGACAGATCATCAGACGGATGTCCAGTTCCAAAGTTCTAGCCAATAGAAGGTAAATAGTTCATAGGGGGGCCGCGTCCGGTCTGACCCGGTCGGACCGACCCTACCCTACCCGGCCTGGGCTGACCCGTTGGGTCTGGACCAGTCCGTTGGGTCCAGACCGGACTGCCTGGGCCACGAGGCTGCCTTGAGGGTGGCTCGGTCGAGGGGTACCGTGAGGGTGCAGACCGGCCGCGAGTACTAAGAGGGCGCAGACTGGCCGTGAGGGTGTGGACCGGCAGCAGGGCGTGGACCAGCCACAAGGGTGGCGAACCCGCTGTGAGGGCACAAACAGGTCACGAGGGCATGGATCGGCTGCAAGGTAATGGACTGGCTGTGGGGCACGGACCGGCCGTGAGGGCGCGAACCATCCGCGCGATGGCTGACCAGCTGCGGGTCCGCGGTCTGGCCGCAGGTAGGCGGACTGGCTATGGGGTGGAGGTCTGAACGCGGGAGGGTGATCCAGTGGCAGCGGCTCGGCAGACGGTGTCTCGGCGGATGGCGGCGGTGGCTCGGCAGATGGCGGTAGTAGCTCGGCGGCTCGGAGGGGCATGGTGAGGGCTGCTCGACTCGAGGCGGCGCAGAGCAGGGGTGGCCACAAGCGGTGGCACCGTATCCTTTGTCGCATTCATCATCATCATCTATTGCGAAGAACACACAATTCAACACAAGAATTACGAAGAGGACGGGCCATGTTATTTTGGGCCACGCTCTCCATATTAGAGCGTTAGCTAGAATCTATCATACTTGAATCACCTCAACATTAAGAACGGGTAAGGGGAAAAAATTCAAAGACCCTCCCTTCAATCATCCGCAATTTAATCATTTCCAATCCTGCAAAAGAATATATTCACGGATCAGTATTAAATAGAGAGTTGATCAGTGTCCGTTGTTTTAGAAGAGAATAACATTGGAATATAAATTCACTTATAAATAAACCCCTACCTCATTTCCTTATTGACGTTGACGCAAGGAGGTAGTACGGTCATCGATTCATCATAGATGATGATGTTCCACATCGGAGGGAGACCCGAGGAAGAAGGTCGAAAGAGGTTGTAGTTCTTCGTCGGTGGAAAGTTATTCGTTTGGAAAAGTGTTCTTCATTAAAGAGATTTCTCTCAAAGCTCCTCCTCTCCCCAATTTCACCAAAAAAAGGTGTGCCAAAATAATAGATTGTGTAATCTATTATTTTGTTAGCATAATTCTAAAAGTTTCATTAATTATTGTGGGTGACTTAATTAAAGCAGGAGGGTTGGCACAGTTAATTGTAGAGGAATCCCAAGAGGCTCATTCATATTAATGAGGGTGTTGGGAGGTTTTCCTCTCCCCCCATTAATAGGGGTCGGGTGGTCCCCACCCCCCAATTCAAATTGGGAGGTTTTGAGATCTTGGTTAGTCCCCACCACAATAAATCTAGAAGTGGAGGTTGAGTTCTGGTGGACCCCACCCCTGAACATCCACATGGTGGTTGGTTACAACAAAATCAAAAAAACGTCTGTTTATTTTATTTTATTATTTCCACGATAAACCCAAAAATTAAATTTCACCATTGAAAACTTCCATCGAGGTGAAGGTCTCCTTAAGAAAATATCGGTACTGTTAGTTCATTGGTGCCCTTAGATTTCCATTCCAAGTAGCAGTTCAAAAGTTAGAAAAACTCCCTCACACGTTTACTGAACGTACATAAAAAAAGTCCAGAAATTTATTACGGGCACTCTGGGCCTCAGATTCACGCGCCGTCAATTTTCGTGAGCTCGTAAAATTTCTATTCATTTTATAAAAAAATTACATGAAAATTATTGGTCTTTACATTCTCCCCACCTCACTATTTACATCCTTGTAATCCATAAATAAAACTAAGGAAACAGGTGGGGGTACTGGGCAGGCATCTAAGCCAGCCTCTCCGATGTGCTCTCATGGAGGTTCCCGTGCTGCCAGCGAATACCAGAGGTATCAACCGTCCAAAAATACCCACTCCTGTCGATCCTCAATATCTATTGGAACCTCCACAAAACTCATGTCATCATCGACATCCAGCTCTGCAGGGTCGATGATGTTAGAAGGGTTCTTCAAGTATCTCCTCATCTGGGATAAGTGGAAGATGGCATGCACCCTGTGCAACTATGTTGGATTAGCTAAGCGGTATGCCACCTCGCCAACTCTTATGAGGACCTGAAATGGTCTGATGAACCTCGTAGATAACTTTTTGCCTTGGCCAAATCTTTATAGACCTCATCGGGGTGAGACTCATATAAAGATGTGGTTGCCATCCTCTATCTTTAGAGGCTTCCATCTCCTATCAGCATACGACTTCTGCCTACTCTGTCTAGTCGTCATCTTCTCTTGGATGATCTACACCTTCTCTATGGTAGCGTGTACCATCTCTGGTCCCACTAGTGCTGACTCTCCTGGGTCAGTCCACCACGAAGGTGATCTGATAGATCGCCCATACAACACTTCGAAAGGTGTCATCCCTATGGTGGAGTGATAGTTATTATTTTATGAAAACTCCACCAAAGGTAAGTGATACTCCCAACTGCAACTGAATTCGAGGACACAGGCACGAAGCATGTCCTCGAGGGTCTGAATGGTCTGCTCATTATGGCCATCCATCTGAGGATAGAAGGTGGTGCACAAACAAAGTTTCATCTAGAAAGCCTCATGAAACCCCTTCCATAGACAGGAAGTAAAATATGCATCATGATCGGAGACAATCATCAAGGTTACTCAATGTAACCACAAAATCTCATGCACATAGAGTCATCCCAATATCTCTACTGAACCATGCTCTCTGATCGGTAGGAAGTGGGCCGACTTGTTTAGTCGGTCGACGATCACACATATCGATTCATGAACTATATATGTACGTAGAAGTCCTATCATGAAGTCCATGGATATACCATCCCACTTCCACTATGGGACCTCTAAAGGATGAACCAAGACTTCTAGTACCTGATGCTCCGCCTTCATTTGCTGACAAGTGAGGCACCGAGAAACAAACTCTACTACTGCTTTCTTTATTCCTAGACACCATTGCTATTGTCGGAGATCCTGGTACATCTTCCCCACTCCTGGATGTACCTCAAGAGGGGAAGTTTGGGAATCCCTCAACACTGCCTCCTGATGTGAAACCAGTACCATGGTATGTCCTCTAAAGAGTATGACGTGCTCCCCACCTTCATAAAATCAATCAGGTGCATGTCTTGTGGATACCTGAGCACGTCCTGTCTCATAGTCAGCATCCCCATGATGCGCCTCCCTAACTCACTGATGAAGTGCAGGAGTGACTGTAAGAGACTCTAGAAAAGTTGTTCCATCTCTATCCACAAAGGATGTCTGTAAAGCGGTCAGCTTCTCCCTCGCCATGCCTAGCCGATGTATACCTTATCTTTTGCTAAGTTCATCTGCAAAAACATTCCCCTTCCTCAGAGTATAGACTATCTCGAATTCATAGTCCTAGAGGAACTCAAGAAAACATCAATATCTCAGGTTTAGGTCCTTCTGAGAGAAGATATACCTTAGAATCTTGTGATCAGAGTACATGGTAAAATGCTTGCCCATAAGATAGTGTCACCACATCTTCAAGGCGAAAACCATTACTGCTAACTCCAGTTCATTGGTAGTGTATTTTTTCTTGTGTTGTCTCAGCTGTCAAGAACTATATGTGATCACTGCTCGTTCCTGCAGTAGGACACATCCGAGCCTAGTCCCTGATGTGTCGCAGTAGACTATGTACCCTACACCTTCCTCTAGAAGCCTCACGATGGGGGCACAAGTTAGCCTCTTCATCAGATCTTGAAAATTCAGCTAGCATTTCTCCGACCAAACGAAGGGTTTCCATTTCTTCATAAAAGGTTGATAGTGGTTCAAGAACTCTAGATAATTCTGGCACAATCCTCTGGTAATATCTGGCAAATCCCCAGAAACTCCGTACCTCTGTCACAATCCATGGTAGGTCCCAAACATGTACCACCTCAATATTCACTGGATCCACTACAACTCCATCCTTCGATATGATATGTCTCAGAAAGTGACCTTCTCAGATCTAGAACTGGCACTTCGAGATATTACCATAATGTTGGTGCTCTTGGAGTGTGTCCAGTACTACCTGCAAATGATAGGCATGCTCCTCTTCAGAAGTCGAGTAGATAAGAATTTCGTCGATGAAGACCACTACAATGTGATCAAGGTAGGGCCGAGAGATCATGTTCATGAGTCCCATGAACACTACTAGAGTGTTGGTTACACCTAATGTCATATCAAAGAACTCATAATGGCCGTATTGACATCTGAAGGCCGTCTTCTACACATCCTCATCTCGTAATCTGAGCTGGCGATAACTTTATCTTAGGTCTGTCTTCGGGAACCACCATGCTCGCTTCAGCTAATCAAAGTGGTCGTCAATCCTCGAGAGTGGGTACTTGTTCTTCACGGTCACCTGGATCAGGCGTTGATAGTCAACACAAAGCCTCAAGATCCCATCCACTTTCTTGGAAAATAGAATCGAGGAAACCCATGGAGAAACACTGGGATGGATGAATCCCTTCCCCTGCAAGTCCTCTAACTTACCTGCAGCTCTCGAAGCTCTGCGGAAATCATCCAATATGCAGGAGTAAGTATCGATGTCGTCCCGGGGTACAAGTAAATGTAAAAGTACACCTCTCTGCAAGGAGGTAGACCCAGAACATCATTAGGGAAAAATCGTGTACTAGTCCACCACTACAGGATAGCTCGGACTCTCCACATCAACAACTCCGAGGGTAAGGCTAGACAAGTGATGCGTGATCAACTGCACTCTCCTCCAAGTAAGTCCATCCTACACTACAAAGGATCCCTTCTCGCCAGTGAAGGTATACCTGGTCCCATAAGTGTGGACACACCGCACCTTGGGCCTAATACACTCAATCTGAGCATGAAATGTAGATAACCAGTCCACACCCAAAATGTCATCGAATGGCCTCGATGATGCTACTTGGATATCCCAACTGAAGCTCTCACCTCCTAGATTAAGCTTGCACTGCTGGAACCAGTGCATAATCATCGAATCCTGTCATGTAGGAGTCTCTAGCTATAAGGATCGAGCCAATGACTCCGTTAGAATCTCCGAGCTCCGAACGAGGGCAGGGGAAATAAAATAACAACTGGCACCAGTATATATAACTACACCAGCTAAGGTGGAGAAGACACATATCATACCTCGTATAATCTTAGCAACATCGTGATTATAGGCCTCACCTGCCTAGAGCTGAGCTCTCCCTATCCACCTGCTCCCTGCGGTCGGGGTGAACCTCCTAGTGGTGGTTGTGGTAATAACTAGAATCATCGCCCATCGCCAGCTGCACGACCAGCTCGTTTGCCACATCCGCCTGCTCCCCGTGGACCTCCTCGGTCGAACCTTTATCTATTCTTGGGAGGTCCTTCGACTGTCTACTGATTATCCGTACGACGGGTCAATTAGTCACAATCCATGTGACCCTACACACCACATGTGAAACACTGCTCGCTCCTGGAATGTCTGTCTACGCCAAGGGTGCCCCGCACAACCAACTCTAAATCATGCAGTCGTCCACCTGTAGCTCTAGTATTCTTATACCTCTATGAAATATTTCTGCTTCCAGCTATAGAAGACTCTGTTATGTGTTGACTGGTGGTGGATCTCACTGCTGGAGACTGCTCAGCAAGGAAACTCTTCACTAAGAGGGCTCTCTTTAACACCCCCGCCTACGTCGGGATGCTGTGTGAGATCACTGAAGCCCTGATCTCCTGCATGAGTTCCTAATCGATGGTTTGTGCCTTGAAAAATGGGTCCTCCACCATATCTGTGGAGTAGCATGAGAGGCCAGTGAACCTTGTTGAGTACTGATCCACACTCATACTGCTCTGCTATAGATGAAGTAGCTCTAGTATGCACACTGCGTGAAGAGTTACTAGAACAAACTCTGCCAAAAACAGGCTCACAAAGTATACCCAAAGAAGAGTCACCTCATCGTGAACTTGAAGCCTCAAGATCCACCATCTTCCTGCTACTGCCTGGAAAAGGCTTGCAACATGAATCACCATGAGATTAGATGGTGTTCTTACCCGTCAGAAAACTCTCACCACAACCTCCAGCCAATACTCAGCCGCCTGCGGGTCTGTCTCTCCCCTGAACCTGGGTGGCCTATAGCACTAGAACTTGTGCAAAGCGCTTATGCAGTGTGCACCGTCTGCTGATGGGGCTGGTGGCATTGGTTTTACAATGGTTAATGGTACTTATGGTGCCTCTACTGGTGCCTCTACTTGAAGAGGGCCCTGCACCGAGGCCTCATCGCTCGGGGGGCTATCAGTACATACACCTCTCGGAACACTAGTCGGTTGTCTATGTGGAGGCATCCTAAAAAGAAATAGGTGCTCTACGGTTAAAAAGTTATACCTAGTGAGCTGACATGGTGAGTTGACTTTAAAGAAAACCTTTTAAAACACACATGTAATCAGTGTTTTTGTGCACTGAGTCGGAAATCAGAAGTTAGGGTCCTGGTGTATGGATATATTGGCCGCTGAACCAACACTAGACTCCTTGAACTGAAAACTGCACTCACTACACTTAACACTATTGCTTCACAGAAAATATTAGAGTCTTATGTTCTATGGTAAATCCGACTCCTCTAATACCAATTTTTCACGACCCTTCCCCTAGGGCCCGTGTTGTGACTACCCCAAGCCCGCCTTCAATAGGCTAGTGGCTGGAGACTAGCACGAAAGGCAATACCTTCCTATTTTTATGGAATTACACCTTTGGTGCTAGTCACCAACCCCTGGCCTATGTAAGGTGGGCTTGGTGTAGTCATGGCACGGGCCCCGGGGCACAGGTCGTGGCATTATTATAATATGTGTAATAGTATAATGATTTTTTTGGATGTCCCTAATATTATTTTATCAATTTATTAATATATTTGGTGTGCCAGAATCATATTCCATTTGTAAAATAAGAATAGGAGGAAAATTAAAATTAGGACAAAAAATCATTCCATGTTAATGGATATGGGGTACCATCCTTCTATGATGTAAAATATATATATGCATGGAAAGGACTAAGATGTGGTATCATTTTCATGTGTCAATAAGGGTTAAGAGATTAGTAATTTTACCTACCCAAATATGGAAGGGGAAAACATAGGTGTTCTTATTATTGAGTGTAATTTTCCATATCTATAATATTGGTATTGTATACTGCAGGTGGTGCTCACATTTTTATCCAGATATAATAACCATGTATATTTCAGATGGTTTTTAGAGATGAGGTTGATCTATGGGTTCCAATGGAGTGAGGATGTATTCTCAAGCCATTATAGAATACTATATCACATTGTTGATATGATTGAATTTTGTTTTTTCTAATTTTTACTTTGTACCTAATGTTACAATGAACATCATTTAAATTTATGATTCACACATTGATGTATTTACTTTCAGAATAAGGGTTTCTACTTTTATATTGACTTCATATGTTATGGTATGTCAAAGTAAAATAATTTCCATTCGGTGTTAAATTTAAAAAAAACGAAATATTTTCATTTGATAATGAAACGAATATTCATGAATCAAATAATGCCATGTTTTGGAATCATTGTTGTGTTCATGTCAATAAGAAGTGTTTAAAAATGATCTATCAATATCGATACTTTGACTCTTTTGAGATTAATGCAATTAAAAGTTGACATTCTTGTTTAAAAGTTAAGATAACCTACATATAATTTAGTGGTTAGGATAAAATGGTCAAAATGATTCTATAACTAGTGCACACTTATGTGCCCATACCTTTTCAAGTAGATTCTATAAGTGGATTCTTTCAATTTATTACATTCCTTGATAACTTGAGAAGGTATGAATATTTATTCATGATGAGGTAAAATTATTAATACTTTGATATGTTGAAAGAGAGAAAAAAATATTTTGAGAATCAAATTGTTAAGAAGATAATGAAACATCCCCTGGATCAAGGTGGTAAATATCTTAACCAAGTATTTATCAACATTCTATCAGAGTATGGGATTCTATCTCAACTCACTCCAATATATACACCATAGTAGAATTTTTTTTATTAAATGGAATACCCATACACTAATATATGGGGTATTTTTGATGATTAGTAACAAAATACTTCCTTCATCCATTTGGGTATACGAATTATAGATAATATCATCAATACTAAAATGAGTACCCACTAAAGTGAAAAATAGTATTCCCTTAAATTAATAGAGTGTAAAGATACTCATTCTATCACATGTTTGTACATGGGGTTTTAGGTGTTTTTAAATGATATATCAAGAAATATACTATCTCATTGATGCTTAAAGATTATATTTATATGGTATCCCATGGAAACAATGGGATAATAATTATACAACCATTCAGACAAGAAAGTAACCACCATAATAGAATTCACATTTTTAGATAGGGATCACCTCCTCAAGAAGGATAGTGGGAGAAATATTGACTTATGTTATGTTTATGATCAAGAAACACAAGTGTTAGTATAAGAACAGATTCCACATGTCCCCACCAAATTTGTTTCTCTTGAAACATAGATACTAAGAAAAAATATTATAGAGTTAACAGAACTCGAGAGATATTTTTTTCTAGTCACCAATGATGGTAAATCATTATGGGTTGAAAATAATGATCATCTCTCCTGTATTTAGGAAATAGGGATATCATAAGTTACAAGATGGAATGAAACAATTAATTCAAAGTTAGATTCCATGTAATACAACCATGTTTGGGAACTAATCAATCTTTCTGTTGATACAAATACTATTGGATATTAATGTGTATTCAATAAAAATTATATATTGTTTGAAAATTAAATACCTAGAAAGCATCTATAGTGGATAAATTGTTTATATAATGTCAATGCATTGAAAATGATGAATAATTTGCTCTAGTTTCCATTAATAAATCAGTCATAATTTTCGTTCAATAATATCTGACCAAGAATATTTTCTTTGAAAATGTATATGAAAACATATATCCAAATTTAGAACCTTAAAGAGGATGTGTATATGACACAACCGTAAGGTTTTTTTATCACAAATATTTTAAAAAGGTATGCATGTTTAAGAGATATAGTTATGGATTTAAACAAGCTTCTATGTCATGTAATATATAGTTTGATAAATCCATATAAGTATTTGGTTTCATTATGTATGAATGTTAGTTATGTGTTTATAAAGGGACTGGTGGGAATGAAGTTGTTTTCATAGTATTATATGTTTATGAAAATTTTTATTTTGAAACAAGATACCATCCTAACAATTTTTTCAGTTATGGTTAAGAATGTGATTATCCATGAATTAAGTAGGTGAAACATTATACATTATAGGGGTAAAGATCATGTGTAATTGATCCAAGAGTATTCTTATAATATGATAAGGTAAATAAGTGGACTAAATACTAATGAGGTTTAGTATGGAAAATTCCAATAGATGATTTTTTCTAGTGTCACATGGTATATATAATTCCAAGATAATGTGTCCTCAGACAGAAGAGGAACGATAGTTAATGAGTAAGATCCCATATTATTTGATGATAGTATCTATCATGTATTCATTTTTTATGAATGAATCTGAAGTTTTTCTAGGATTTGATTATAGTGTGTAGACATCCTACAGATCCAGGAGAATATCATTCAACTATTGTTAACCTTATCCTTCGGTATCTGATGTGAACTAAGGATATATTTCTCGTATATGTAGGATATGAAGAGATAATCATCAGGGGTTATACATATGATATCATTTAAACAATTCATAATGATTTAAACACACTTTCTAGATATATCTTTTTTCTCAATGGAGGTATTGTGAGATGGAAGAGTTTGAAAAATCTAGTTTTTTCCTATTATACAATAGATTCTAAGTGTATTATTTCATCCTATATAGAATTGTATATATTATAGATTCATATATTTTTATAGGCGATTCGGGTGGTACGTGGAATTCAAGACCCTATAATATTTTATTATGATAGAAATGTAGTTTTGGATCTCTCTAAAGAGACTATTTCACATCATAGGAAAAATAATGTACATCATAATTTTCATCTCCTGAGAGATTTTTCTCTACTTGGTGATTTTGCAGTGATTAGAGTATCCATGGGGGAAACATTAATAGTACCATTGATGATGTCTCTATATCAATATATCCATGATTATCATGTGAGGGATAGTTGATTAAATGTTGTTATTAGTTTGATATAGTGCAAGTGGGAGCCTAATGTAGTTGATGACATTGAACCTACTTTATTAGTAGTTTATTACATTTTTTCATTATAAATGTATTTTATTATTGAATTATTATTGTAACTTTTGAAGAAGTTTATATATGATATTGTACTAAAATTATATTTCACACAGAAAAGTCATAGCATCTACCCATTATGAGGATAACTAGAAGGTTCCATGACATTATTCAGTAATATTTGATTCATGGATGGATGAAATAGTCTGATGGGACACAAAAAATACCAGATATTAGAGGTAAGGATTTAGAAATGTAATAACATAAAATATCATTGTATACACCATTGGTAATCTTCATGATATGAGGTTATGAGAATACACCATTCAATTTGAAATCCACATTTCCAGGTGTTATTCGATGTACATGCTTTCAAACATGTGTATTGATACTTAGTCTTCAATATTAACTTTAATGGATATCATGACTCACTTAATTTTATGCATTGACGACAACTATAATAATATCTCCTGATGGTTACATAGGATTTATTGGGTATGTCATGAGTGATATTACATAAATGGATAATGCGAGAAAGAATTTATCTTACATGTACATTAATGAAAGTTAATATCGAAAGACTTTATATAAAAGAAGAGATGCCTTTATAAATCCAAGTATATGGTGTTTGGTGGGTGCGTTCATCTTTGGATATTTAAATTAACTCACATCGATCTTATATAGTTGTTGAACCTCCACGAAACCTTCTTTATTTTAGATATTATGATAAAATGATTATATTAAATAATAATAATTCGTAATAGGTTGGAAAACATTCAAATATTATATTATTTATCTATGGGTACCCAATCATTTGGTTATATGTTATCCTTTTAAATTAGTTTATTATGAATACAGAAAATTATAATGACGCCTAGAGATTCATTGACTATGGGTATCTACAATCTCAATTGTATTAAATCAATGAATTTGACATGTTTAAAAAATATATTTATTCAGTTTTGCTTGATAGAAAATATTTAATCATAATTTATTTGAAATAATACGAGGCATGAATAATAATAGTAAATATTTATTTGAATGTACTGGTGTATACTATATTTATTATATTTATAATAGATAATGTAGTAATATTTATTTTCTATATAAATAGTCATTAATCAAGGATTGGTAAATGTGGATGAGGTAATGTGGACAAAGATTAAATTTCTAATTGGAAATTGTATAAATGATATTTATTTCTATTATTGATTTGTTTAAAATCTCAAGAGAGTAATAATAATAATAATATTACATCATTTAAACATGGGGTTAACTACAAATTGTTATACAGGGAAAGGGATTATGGTCAATTTTCGTACCCTAAAAATGAAACAATAAATATCATATTAAAATGCATTCCATAATATCTCATGTTATGAAAAAATGATTGATAGAAACTCTAATAATATATATAAAATTTTCAATGTATATATATATATATCAAACTCTCCATTCCTATTTTCTTAATCTATCACGATAAAGTCATGATTTCTTCCTCCATTGAGAAGAATTTTGTTGCGATCAGCCACAAACAGTGTAGGTGATCACCATTGATCATGTTATCAAAAATTTATTCCATGATGTTGTTCAATGATTTTGGTACAAGTGTGGATCAATTATATATTGATTATATACCTTGATCATGTTGTGAAACTATGTTATGATAAGATCATGTTAACTTTATCATAAATGAAGATATAATTTCAAGTTATGGTATATCAATATCATCACATAAATTAATTAAAATTCTCATGTTAAGATCCTCCTCTTATGGTTCTAGTTTTTTATTTTGTCAATTCATTACTATTTTTCATTATACATTACATTTTAATCATGTTTAGAAATTATTACATGTTAATTAGGATGAAAATTTGAGTTGGTCATACCATCAAAGGCACTTTTTCTATGTCAGGAACCAACATCATCACGTCTTTTCCAATTTTAGGAAAACTAAAAAAGGGGGTCATAGATATATAAAATTAAAAAATAAAATAAATTTCTTGGACTCTACTAAATGTATTTGTAAAATACGATGTTTTTATGAATTATTTGTTTGCGAATAAATTAAAATTATTTGATGATGTGGATTGCACGCTAAACCATGTTATGTTTTAATTATATGAAACACCAAGTTCAGAATAGACTATAAATAAAGCATATTTTATCTTACGGTAACAGAAAAAATGATATATTTTTTTGTTACACATGATACCAAGTTTAAATTGTGAAAACATTCAACATCATCCATAGCTTGCGTTATACGTAAAAATTTGTTTAAGTGAAATGAGAAATATTATTAAGAAATTATTTTAGTTATCAAATTGATTTAGGTATGGAGGGTATGAAGGTTATTATCTAAATTATAGAAAAGATGTTATATTCGTGTTTATAAATTAATTATTTGGTACCCAATTAGTTATAAATTAAATTATTAACCATTTGAAAATAATGAACTCCATTTTTTGAAAAACTGTTTTTTTATTCACATATTTTTTATATTATTAAATTAATTAAACATATTTTGATGAATGTTTTCACCCAACTTTATGTATTATTTATTCAATAAAATATTTGTTATTCACCTTATGTATTTTTTTGCAAAAAACAATAGGAATAAATCAAATTTCAAAAAAATATGTATTCTTCGAAAATGAGGTTTTATCTTAATTTAAAGGTGCAATTATTTTAAACAATTTACATATTTATAAATTATATTATTTTAAAATAATCTTTAGTTTTGATATAGGAAAATAAATAGTAACTTATGGTGAATTTTTTTGTTTGTTCTGAGATGATTCTTTTTTTAAGAACAACGAAACGTACTGAACATTAATTTAAATATACCATTATATTTGAATTATTTATATATTAAATTTATTTAATGAATTGGTTCAAAAGTATAATTATATAAATTATTAATCTATTAATCCAATTAATTTCATTGTAATCATTTTTACATTGAAATTTTATATAAAAACATTTAAATTTTTTGTACATCTTTACTTTAAAAATATATTGATTCATCTTGTCTATGAGATTAATTTTAAATTAATTTTTTTACTTCTATGGTTTGAATATTAAAAAATAAATTCCATATTTTGAATCATAATTATTCATAATTTATAATTGTGTGAAATTAATTGGTTTTTAAATTTTTTAGTGAAAATGGTTAAAAAAATATAGCAATTAAGTAAAAAACATGCTTACCAAGGAACTAAACATTAAACATAAGGGTCCAAAGGAACAAGAAACATGTAAAAACCAATTTTATAGACATATGTAGAACATATAACATCTTTTATTGAAAGTGTTCTTTATTTTAGTCATATGAGGTGGGAGAACCCCCAATAGTGTTTACCTTTTTTGTATTTACTAGAATAGCACTCCATCTCCACTATTAAAGAGAAAATAATCTCCCCACTTATTCAAATTTATCATATCATTTGGATAAAACACCATGAAAATCAAATTAAAAAATATTCTTTATCCTTTTATAAGACTTAATTTTTTAATAAATCCAAGAAATAAAGTATTTTGGTGGAATCCAAAAGGGGATACCTGAAGAAGAGGTAACATTCATAAAAAAAAATTGGATTTAATTATTCCTCAATATTATATTATTAATTTTATATCATGATTATATATAATCATAATTGTCGTAAAAATATTGATTTTTTTGTGTGTTAAGGGTATTAATTACAACATCAGACACTTCCATCATATGGGATATGCAATCATTGCTCGCATGTATGACAAACAACCACCTGCCAACTGATGTACTGTGTTCTACCAATACCACCATTCAAGGTTTGGAATAATTGTTTATTTATAGTTTATATATTATATATATTATATATATTATTTTCATTTGATTGTCTAAATTATATATCACACATGTACTTATTCGTTCCAATTTAGAGGAATAGGATAATGTCGTTCGTTTATATAGGGGTCTACTGCCTCACGAACTGATGTTATTTGTTCACACATTAAATAGAGCATAATAAGGATGGGTATTATTGAAATATATGATATATATGAAATTATAATTCAACTATAATTATATATATATATATATAATTTACTTTTCTTTCATTCAATATGATAAGAAAATGAAAATAATATTCATGCAAACGTATGACCTACCATCACCATGAACAATGTATTTTATTTCCTATTTATATCATTTATAGAGTATAATAAATATGAATATAATTTATATATATGAAATTTATGTCATTCATTATATTCTTGAAATTAGGAATCTTTGATCAAGGTGAACAGACTAAAAATAACAAGTTAGAACATATACAAAGAACAAATCGGTTATTACCCGAAACATAACTTTAACAAGGAATTGTTAATAAATAGGTAATCTAAAGTAAAAATAAAATATTATATGGTATTACATATGTTAATATGTTTCTATTTTAGAAATATAATAAACATAAATTTATTATAGAGTTGTTATTAATGTTTATGAAGGATGTGAAGAATTAAGTAAAGGGTATTTTTAGTCTCTCTTTAATTTATATAATACTTATGTCACATTCACAACTCATTTCTTTTGTGTTGTGTATATAATACCCAATGAAATGTTATATGAGGAATTTAATTTATTTCATTATATTAAAAATCTCATGTGATTTTATTCTTTCATGGGGATCATGATTCAAATGTTACTCATGTTGTAAGGGATTTCTATCTCACTTTTTAATTTTGTGACGCACATGCTATATTTACCATCTATTTATTCTATGAGGTGTATATAAATTAGATGAATTTATATTATGATTCTTATAATAAAATTTATTAATATTTAACTATCTATTTTATGATCTCTCATACATGGTTTTTATAGTTAAAATGATACCAAATCAGTATGGGAATTTTGTCTCAGTTTTCCTTCTTTCACACAGATGTTATGTTATGCCTCTATATAAATTTATAATGTTTATATATTTTATATTAAATATTTTATATCATTAGTATAATTATATTCATGATATTTTAAGTTTCATTTAGAATTATTATTTAACCGGGATTAGGATTTAATGTTACCAAAGAGGTTAGAGTTTATAACAAAAGTATCATCAATTATTAAGACTTTTTATTATGATTACATTGATGAAATATTATGATCCATCAATGAAGAATACTGATGGAATTTATAATCCTATGGTTATTTATTACATATTCATATAATAGTTCAATTTTTCCAATCAGTGGAAATTAATATAATTAAGAAATTATTTAATTGAATCAAACTTTATCCCACTCTTCGATCAAAAATCTGTGTTCTTTATAAACCATGTTTAATAAAAAATCAATGTTTTTTTAAAATATTTGATAATATCATTTTCAAGGAAGTATTATTTCGGAAATTTATTATGTTTTTAACTGTGTTTAGAATGGTTATCAAAGCATCCTTAATTTTTTTCACGGTGATTTTTCATGAAATAGGTTTTCCAACATTTTTATGTTTTAAAAATCATGTTTCAACAAAGATGTTGATATTTTCATTATGAAATTTTTTAAATCATCATTCCAAAATATTTTCCTTCTATGATGAAATCCATAGATATATATTTTTTTACAATTGGGATATCATTGAAGGATTCCTTTTATATTCTTCATCTGAATGGGTTCTCTTTTAATGGCATGCGGTTTATGGAACATGTTTCTTTTTTACAGATCAATATTTTTCCAAAGTGGTTTACATGAAACCCATTTCATTCTATGATTAAATGAATATATTAATGAATAATTGTATTTTAGTTTTAATTATGAAATGCAATATATTTTTACTTTATTCGTGTTGTGTTTCGTGGACATTTCTTATTCACTAACGTTTCCATGATAGTTCTATATAAGATGGTAATAGATGAGGATTCTTAGATAGAGTTGAGTGTTCTCATTATATATTATATGAAGGGGTGTTCCAGATATCGCAAGGTGATCCCACTATAGCTTACATCATGGGGTGTCCCAAATATTGAAGGGTAAGCCTGTTATAGCATATACTATAGAGAGGTTGAGATAACACTGGGTTATCCCATTATAGATTACATGATTAGTTTGTCCATTTAGAACTCCAATGTATTAGATAAATATTTATATTTCATGATACAAACTTGAATGGAATGGGGAGAGATCTCAATTCATCAATACATGGATATATTGAGAAGGGAACATGGTTGAGTAAAATAAAGATATAAGGGGATGTGAACCTATTTTAGTAAAGGACTCTGTAAACTATGATGGTATTCTAGGTGATATTTGACTAAGAATGACATTATAGTTATCACCTATGTATTGGAATTATGGTATAAAAATGAATAAATAAATTATGAATGCATTTTCATAAATTTAATTCTTTGGTATCTAACTTGTTATAAATGAAAGTAATGACTATTTGAAAAAAAATGGGATTTTCCATTTAAGAAATACTGTTTCTCTCAAAATAGGTGTTTTATCAATAAATTAAAAAAATAAATTTTTAGAAATACTTTTATGAATTTTAAATATTCTATTTTCAATAAAAATTTAAAAATTCATCTTATTAGTTTTCTAGAAAAACGATTCAAAAAATAAAATTTTATGCATAAAAGATGTATTTTTCTAAAAGGGAGTTATATCACCTTTTAATATAGCTCTTTTTTTAAAAATAAATTTTGAATATTTAATAATCTAAATTTTAAAAATGTAAATTAAATTTTTAAATATAATTTCTTAAATTATTTCTAGTTTAGTTTTCTATTTTTCTTGAGAAGTTTCATTTTTTGATGAATAATGATTTTTTAAAATTTTATTTGAAATCTTCTTTTTTATATGAACTATGTATATATTTAAATTATTTTATAATTTTTTTAAATGTATTATTATAAAAATAATCAGTAAATATATCCAATTAAGTATTTTTAATCAATTTCACATTTGAATTGGATATAAAGTCATTTCATACAATTATACATTTTAACATTAATAATCCACCATTTTGTCCCGTCTGTGGGATTAATTTTAAACTAACTTCAGAACATTTTGATGTTATAAATTGAAAAATGTATTCTATATTAGAATAATAAAAATATATAATTTATATTAATTTGGACATCATTTTTTATCAAAATGAATAGTAAAATTAGATATATATATTACAATGATGAAGAGAAAAATGAACATACCATGGAACTAAACAATAATCAAAAGGGTTCGAATGACCTATACACAAGTCAAAACCCCATTAATATGAAATATTTATCAATAATGGTTTATTATTTGATGAACATGAAGTAATGGATACCTCAAAATACTGTTTAACGTTTTGGCACTTATAAGAATCGAACTCCTTTATCAATATAAATGAGAACTCACTATATCTACTTATTTACACATCCGAAGAAATTTTTCACTAACAATACTTAAATAAATAACTTGGAAAAATTAATCCTTTAATCATAGATTCCATATATTGGATGAAATCTAACCAAAGATGTATTATTATGAAAATTAGAAGAAGATACCCAAAGAAGAGGGAACATTAATAAATGAACGTTTTTGGTTTATTTCTTACTCAAACCCCTTAAATTAAATTTATATAATACTTATATAACAAAATAAGTATCATAAATATACTTATTTTGTGTTATTTAGATTTAATAACCTATAAATTCACACATTTCCCTTTAAGGGTATACACAATCCGCATTCGTGTGAACGACAGACTATCGTCTCAAGAACCAATATCATTTGTTCTTCCATTGCCACCAATTTTGGTAGGGAATAATTGATGGATTTATAGTTTATATATAATATATATGTTATTTATGATGTTATTATGATTCTAAAATTTTTATATAAAACATACCTTTATTCTTTTCATTTTTTAGAATATGATAATGTCGTTCATGTGTACAACAGACTACCACCTTGTGAAGCGATGTGATTCATTCAAACATTATATTGAGTTTATTAAGGATGGTTTTAAAATAAATATGTGTTATATATGAAATATTAATGAATCATTAATTATAATATATATATATAATTAACTTTTATTTAATTCGATATGAAAATAAAATGGAAACAACATTCATGTGTACGTACGGTCTACCGTCACCAAGAATGATATATTTATTTTTATATTTAAATGATATATCAATTATTATAAATACATATATGATTAATATATTTAATATTTATATAATGGTTTAATTTTTATAAATTCTAAAATATAGATCAAATTAAAATGAAAAAAAATAACAAGTCAGAATATATCTGATGAACAAATCGGTTATTACCCTAAACAAAACATTAACATTAAATGGATTACAAAAATGTAATTTAATATCATAATAATACAATATATGGTACTATATATATGAATATAGTTATTTTTAATATTTATAATAATCATTTTTATTATTCATTAGGTTTTAATTTGTATGAATTAAGTCAATACTTATGTTAAGGTGATTTCTAGACAAAATTTTATTTCCACAAGACATATGTCATATTCACTACTTGTTTATTTTATGTGGTGTATACAATAAAATGTGGAATTTTATATCAATAATATTAATTATATAATGATATAAATGTTATAATTTATGTTATATTTTCATGTGGATCATGATTCAAATGTTACCCATGTAGTAACAGATTTTCGTCTCACATTTTTAATTTTTGAGCCATATGATTTATTAACCCCAAATTTCTTTTATTTGGTTTATATAATTACTATGGGTATATTTTATTATTATTCTAGTTTTATATGATATTATTTACATATCTATTTGAGGATCTCTCTTTCATGCGGATTAGGGTTCTATAGTCACAAAATAGGTAAGGGAATTTTGTCTCATTTTTTCTTCTTTAAAACACATGTTTTGTTTTGAAACTATATTACATTAAAAGATTTATATTTTTCAAAATTGAAATATTATTTAATTGAAATAAATTTTTTATTAATATTTTAAAATTTATGTAATTTTATTATTTAATGGGTAATTTAATTCAAGGTTACCAAAGTGGTATGAGTTTATTTCTATAATGTCTTCACTTATTAGGATAAATTTTGATTATGCTTCCATTGATAAAATACTATGATCTATATCTTAATAATACTCATGTATTTTATTAAAAACTAGTGATTGAACATATTTTCATGTAATGATACTATTTATTCATAAGGTTATACTTATTATAATTATGAAATTTTATTTAAGAAAATCCAACTCTATCTCTCCCTTTGGTCAGAAATTTATTTTATTTCAAAAAAATATTATCAAAATATTTTTAAATGATATATTAATATCATTTGCAAGGAAAAAAGTTTTTTAATATTTTTTTAGCCTTGAAATGTGTTTTAAAATATCATTATATGTTTCCATGGTTATTTTGATAGAAATTTTTTTTCAAAATGATTTAGGTTTTAAAATGTATATTTTCCTCAAGAAATGATTTCAATGATATTTAAAATTTATTTTCCATTCAATATGAAAACCATTGATATAATTTATGTCTTATTAGGGATATGATTTAAGGATACCATTCATATTCTTCCTCTTTGTTCTATTTTTTTATGGCATGCAGTTTATGTAACCTATTGCTTTTCCCTAGGTCAATCATGTTCCAAACAGACTGGTATGAAATATATTTAATTCCATGGGTTAATCATTTTGTTAATGATTAAATTTTTTTATGAGTTTTTATATGTATATGGAATATATTTGTTCTTTATTCATATTTTGGTCCTTGTATGTTGCTTATATGATGGGGTATCCTAGATAGAGCTAGATAAGCTTATTATAGAATATAAGATGGGATGGAGTAAATAACATTGGGTAAGACCATTATATATTAAAACATGGGAATTAGAAGAAAATATTGAGTAGGATAATTATATCATATATTATATGGTGGTCAAGAAAGAATTGGGTAATAACGTTATATCATATATGATGGGTTGTCCCATATAGCGTTGGGTGAGCTTATTATAGGCTACATGATGGTTTCACCCAAATATCACTACAATTCATTGGGTGATAATTTATATCTCATGATATATAAACAAATTCAATGGGGTGATAACTCAATTCAGTAATACAGGGTTGTAATGGGAATTGAACTCAGTTTAGTAATACATTGGTAGAAAGGGATGAGAACCCAGTTTAGTAAATTAAATTTTCCACATTGATGTATTTAATAGTGATCCTTGACTAATATGAAAATGATTTTATATTCTTATGTTAATTACACAAATTCCATGTCTTATTCCTATGTTATTCTATCATGGTTTTTTATTGTTTTCCTTATGATTATTGTCTTATGATCTATAATTATTCATTCCATCTCCTTTTTGTATTCTCTTTGATATGTTGGCTCTAATCTCAAAATTTTATTCTCATGTTCTCATACCCTTATATTGATGTTATGCTTGTATATCTATTTTATTTTCCATTAATAATAATTTGAGATCACCCTTTCTTTTGTTTTTTTTCAACTAGTTATAAATAATCGTTTTAATAAATAGTACTAAATGCGATGATCGTTGAGGGAAACATTAAAGATCCTTCGCCATGTTTGAATATTATGTTCAAAGTTTCCAAAGGCACAAAAATATTGTGGTCCTCAGTCATGTACTTTTTTATATTATGAATATTCACCTAAAATGATGTAATATCCATATACGAGAAGATTGGGTTGTTATAGAGTTCTTACATCCTCAATTATAATGTGATGAGGTGGTCAAAACTCTTTGATTTATCCTTAATCCTCAAAAGACCAATCTTATAATAAAATCCCATTATGAACATTTGAAAGGGAAAATTCCAGATGTTGTCTTCCTCGAAGTCTTTTGATGTGAATGATTTATTATTAACACCTTGTCTAAACATATAATACTTGAGCATAAATCCGAGGAAGTAATTTTTATTAGTTATTCAAACTCAATTAATGTTCATCATGTCTTCAATAAGAGTACCAAGATCTAGATGAGTTAATTCATTTAAAAGTTAATGATAATATTCCTAAACCACATCCACAATGTGATGTTGATATTAACCATCCTATATTTACCCTTGATAAAGCTAAATCTTCTTCTGTAGCTGAAGATTCTCTCAAATCCATTTCTTCTCCATTTCTTAATTCATGGCTTAAATCCATAGACTATCCTCTTGAAAATTTTATCCAAAAATTAAATATGGAACCCAAACTAGAAGTTAATATTAAATGAGGTTGTTCATAAATCTTTTATCCTTCACCATAATTCTCATTCCCTTGATAATAATATTTATGATGATAATCGGATAAAAACATGAAATTGTATTTAAACCAATATCTTACAAAAAACATGGACTCTTATTGAACATTAGTTTAGTAATCTTATTATTATCACCTTCTAGGTATTCCAAAACAATCATTATTAACAAGGAAATATTATTTATAAAAAGTATTCAATTATTATCACAGTATTTAATCATGGTAAGGGTATTGATTAGGGTAAAATAAATCTCACATGCCATGGCTCGAATATATTAGAATCTTGATTTAATTTGACTCTTATTTTAACCTAAAAATTACACAATTATTTTTAAAAAGTGATTTTATAAATTGTTTTCATTCTTAAATTATTTTTAGATCAACAAAATTATTTTTGAAATATTAAATTTCCTTATTTTTTAAAGTTAACCAAATCTCTATACTATTTAAAATAGGCCCCGTGGTCTTCTTAAAATAAGGTAACAAAATTTATTTTATCAAATGATTTTAAAATAGTAAAATTATATTCTACTCAATTTATAATAATATATTGAAATAACTTATTAATCATTCAAATTTATATTGAAGACATTATTTTCATATAAACTAATGATACCCTTTTTATTAAATTTTATGATTTCATGAATAATTAATTTTAAATGAGTTTTATTAGAGGACATAAATTCTTACTCGGTTTATAAATTATAAAAAATAAAATTAAACCCTTTAAATTAAATGTAAATTAACTAATGTACTTATTAAGAGGTTTGGAATAAATAATACGAATGAAACTCATAAAACAAAGAATTAAATAATTAAGTTAATGTTGGATGAATCTGGTCAATCAGTCAACTAATTCCTTTATCAAAGTATGATACAAAGTCTACTCTACCTTAATGGTACCCATCCATGCATCCTTTTTTGTGAATGAATTTGTTCCCATTTTCATCCAAATCCAATGGAATGGATTGGAATATATGGAAATAATGTTTTGTTATTTCACAGGAACTACAAACCATAGATTATTTTATAAAATGAAAACATCTTGTGCACTGTCTTGTATTTATGATGCAATTTTTCAAGGATGGAAAATATATAGAAGATATACTAGTGGATCTTTCAATCTTCTAAGAAAATCCATCATCTATTATAGTATAAAGAATCATATTTTTATTTAACTTTATATATCTGAAAATGAATACATAATTGTTAGAAGTTGTTTCACTAAAGTATTATGTATGAAACATACTCTCTTAGAAATTGGGAAAAAATAATCATCCATCCATATTAATTGTGATAATACTAGTGTGATCAGTATCTCCCAAAATTCATCTCAACACTCAAGTACTAAACACATTGACACGAGACATAATTTTTTATGAGGTATCTCTATAAAAGATGATATCGTTCTTTATTTTTTCAGAATAAACACATCAAGTTTCCAATATCATCATCAAACCACATACTCATGATCACATTGAATTCATAAAAAGTCAGTACAAGATAGTTAGATGTAGATTATTATCACTTAATCTGAGAAAGATTGTGGATTTTTCAAATTATTTTCAAAAAATTATCCAAATTGATTAAGAAGTGAACAATTGGTTTTCAAAACGTATCATAATTTTTGAAAAATAATATTATTTTTATTCATACCCAAATTAAAAAAAAGGTATTTGGTTTAGTGACATAATACCCTAGGGAGTTTTTCCTAAAAGAGTTTATTTCTTTAAACAACGATCAATCCTAGTCTTAGTGAGTGGGATTTTACTACGCACATGGTTTGAAAATCATAAGGAAATTTTTATGGTTTATTAATATAAATTTATTTAAACCTTAATAATTGAATTATTTCGTGAAATATTTATGTTCACATCATTGATATTTTTTCTTAGTCTTTTTTAGTGGATATTGTCCCTTTAACTCCCTTTGTGCATTATTTTTGGGGGAGTGAATCTTGATAATTCTGAAATGATCATAGAAGTGACAATTTAGTTTTTAATGTAAACATTAAAAATTAAAATTTATTTATTTTTTCAAAAATCTATTTAAATAAAAAATATTTTTTAAAATTATATTTAAAATTTAAACTATATTTTTAGAATTTTTTTTTGTTTTTTAAATTTATTATTAAATTATTTTTCAATATTTTGTGGTTTTTTAGGATTTTGAAAACATATTTATCTCTATAAAAATAATATTGATGATGATAAAAAAATAATTTTTTTTATTCTATAACTCTATTTTTAATGCATTTTTGATATTCACAAGTGGAGATAAATTTAAGAGTTTATTTTTTAGAGGATAATATTTATGTTATCTGAAATTTTAGGTAGTGAATAGTGGGCTAATTTTATTTTTATTTTTCAAGGGGTGATAAAATCATAGTTTCTCGGTATTTGATATAATAGAAACTATGATATTTTGGTATTATATATTATCGTGTTATATTATTATTTTATATTAGATACTATTAAATCATTTTGTATGATAAAAATATGAAATATTATTATGCTTATCATCATTCATTGACTTTAATGATCACATCCATTATTACAGTTTTTAATAGTTTAATTTAAGTTATGTTAATCTAGTCGTATAGAATATTGATATGACCAAATATTTAACATTTATTTTTGTTAATGGGGTTTTTAATGACTTAGATTAAGGATAGATGAACCTTGTATGAGTTTAAAAGAAATTAATGAATCTACTTTGTTAATATTATGGATTCAGTTTGCACCAACTCGATAATACAGTGCCAGTGTCTTACCATTGGCATGCCCAAGACCGCCATAGTGTATTAGGACCCAATATTATACCAATTTGGAAAGAATAAGCTAGCCAATTCTACTGAAAGCTGGAACTGTTAAATAGAATAGTCCACCAGCTAGCCGATGTAAGTATGATGTGTTGGACATGTTTTAGGAAACCCACCATCTACTAGGTGGTATCAATCATGTTATTTTAACCCTAGAATTTATGATGGTAAAAATAAATTATCAATGAATTTCCCATATTTAAATAATCTTTAATGATTGTAGAACATTACTAAATGTACTTGTGCCTATAGATAGAGACTTTGGATTTAACACCCCAATATTTTAAAAGAGGAACATAATGATTTATAGATTTTATGAAAATTAACACCAAGATTAAAAAAGAATATAAAACATAAATAAATTAAAATATATTTCTTGTTAAATAAATTCAATCACCGTGATATTTTATGATTCACATAGCACTGGTCTTAAACAAAACATGATACTCTATTACAATAATATTTTTTAAGCATGGCCATTATAACATATTTCATATTTTGGAAGGTATTAATAGTATTAAAAAATTATATAAAATATATCGTAACACTTGTATAAAATAAATTCCACGGTTAAATATTAATTATAACTAAAATAATATTCATATAAAAGAAAAATAAATTCTTTTTAAAAACATTAATTTTTTCTAAAAGGAGTTTAGTTATGATTTTTACACATTATTTAAAATTACTTTTTACAAATTTTATAAAATTTATTTTTTAAAATAATGTTCTTTTTTCAATTCAAATAGTAAAAAATTATACTTCTCCTAATTTTTAATATTTTTTTGAAAATATTTTATTAATTATCGTGAAAATTACTGATTTTTATTAAAATCTACATTTTTAAAAAAATAAATTGATATATTATATTTTAAATTATTTTAAAGTAATTTTTTTAATTATATTTTAATTTAAATAATTTAGTTCATTGGGAAATAAATTGTATTGACTTCTAATTTAACAAAATTTAATACTTTTAAACTTTTTTCGTTGGAAGCCTTGTTTTTTGAGACGCCTATATGGGTATTTTTAAATTTAATTATACTAGTTTGATTAATTGAATTTATAAAAATGGATTCAAAAACTTCAATAATTATAATTTTTAATCTAATAAATATAACATAATTTTGGACCATAATGAATAATAAATATTATAAAAAACGAATTAGAATGGTTATGGTTTAAATGGGTTTATCATAGTTTAAACGAAGAAGAAAACGATTGAAAATTACCTAAATATTTTACAAAACCAATTAGATGGCGATAATTTGATCGCATCACATATAAGGTTCCATAGTAACCCATTTATGAGGATTTTTATTAGATAATCTTGGGTAGAAAGATTTTTTTTAAGATTAAATTTTTTTCCTCCTCTAATCTAACTGAATGTCGCCCCTTATCCTCCATTATTTGCACATCGAAAACCATTTATTTTTTAAATTGCCTTCACAAATACTTAAATTAATCATATTTGAAATCTAATATTCCTTGGTTTAATTATAAATAAAATCTAGTTATGCTCTATGTATAAACTTAATGGGGTTCTCTAAAGAGAGGTAAAATTATTAACATTAATATTTTATATATTTATTTGTTAAAACCATTTTCTTATGACTATTGTTTTGAGTAGAAGTTTTAATATTTTGAGTTCAGATGCTCATGAGGGGTAAAATAGTCTACTTCCACTAAAATATGAACTTAGATAATATTTTGGACCACTCCATTGGTCCCATAATAGGGGTTTACCCAGGGATAGGATTATGGTGGAAATTTTTATTGTTAGAATGTTGGAGGAATAATTAACAATTAATATCTATTAAATTAAATATAAAATTATTGTGCAGCATTGTTCAATCATATCATTTGAATAGAATGTTGGTTTTAGGTTATGTACCTTTAGTTGAGTTCGGAATGATGATTTTAGCCTAGGTGAGGCACAAACTTGAGTTGGGATTTAGGGACGACCTGTCCCATTTTTCTTTTCTTTTCATATTCCTTTTTTTCTTCTTTTTTATTTTCCTTTCGCTTCTTCCTCCTTCCTTCTCATGTACACCACTCTTAATTTATCCCTTTTTTCATGACATAATATAGAAATAGGGAGAGGGATAAATGATGGGAGAGGTAAGGGAATAGTGGTACCATCATAGAGCCCTCAATGCATTGGTTCGACGTGCGGCATTCGTAGACCATCAAATCGACCCAAGCTTTCGTATTTTCCACCCAAAGGTAAGACAGTTTTAAGATTATCTGAAAACTCCCTTTTAAATTCAATGATTCAAGATGTTATATAACTATTATACTTTTATACGGTCCCAAGTGGTCTGATCTTTTGATTCGTGGGTTTGAATAAGGGATTTGGGCGATCCGAGGGTTTCCCATTCAGGGAAACCATATTATATGGCATGTGGTTTAGGGGAACAAATCATGTGTTCTTCCAATTTATGGAAGATGATGTTTAAGCAGTAAAAACGCCATTTATGGTGTATAAAAATCATGCACTGGTACGTAACAATGTGGTCGAGTACTCGGCCATGGCTACCCATGTATGGGTACATGGCCCTGTAGAGTACACGACCATATCACATGTAGGGTGGAATGACAAGTATGAGTACATGACATGGCTAGTTACATTGAAATGACTGTTGATGGACAAGTGAATGTACCAATGTAGGGTACACGTTTTGTATTTGTGTAACACACCGTGTCCCTAGGGAATTACACACCCAGGCTGATGAGAGTGCAGGGTAATGTGGTAGGATGGTAGTACACGTCATTTACTGAGGTTACAGGTCGGGTATTTTCCACTTGTAACACTATGAGGGATTTTCATATTTTATTTCCCCAATGTTGGAATTGGACCCGAGAGTAGTCCATTTTGACTAGTTTCCCATGTACATCACTATGGTGAAACTTGAGGAACGATCATAGGACTCTTAATGGGTGTTTTTGGTCTTCTATTTGAATTAATAGGTTCTTCCTCCAGTTATTGAATTCAGTTTTCTCCTAGAAGTGAGACATGAACATGAACGATAGTTTGGGTGTCTGAACCAACTTGGGTCGGACCATTGAAAAGATATGAGTTGTGGACTATCTCACATGCCCTATTATGGAGCTAATTTATTTTTGAGGAAATCCCACTTGTGAGATGTTCCCTTCTTGACTATGAGGTCAAGAGACCAGTTGTTATCATTTAGGGGATCCCTATTATTGGATTCCATTGTTGTTTATCTTTTTAGAATTCAGTGTAGGATTCCTCCTTCACCCATTTACATTTATGTGTCTGAAGTAGTATGCCTTGGTTCTTGTTTACCCAGAGTATCTCAAGTAGGATTCATCTTAGTAATGACCTGAGGGACCTAGTGGGTACCCATGTTTTTATTTCCCCTAAGAAGATTGTCGGGTTTGGGTAGAGATGGTGTATAGGTGTAACCTTTGAATTCTTGTCCTACTGGTAAGCCCTTGGGGTTATGGAATTAGTGTTGGGTTGGGCATTCAATCCACCCTTACTCCTTTTTATATATCTTAATATGTCTATTTCTATTGTAAAAATGATTACCATAGGTTCTTCCTGGTTTGTGGTTGTTGAGCCTAATGCGAGGCAGTCTTCCATTATATTGGAATTCCTAGACATGATTTACTCATATCTAGCTTTTCTGCCATGTGATTTATGATGTTTATTAGTATAACCAGAGGTACTACCTTTGAATATGATATTAATCCTTACATATTGACATTTACATATTGACATTTACACCTTAAGTGATACTTTTATTCATGGTGTATTAATTCTTGGGACGGACTCATAGGCTATATGTTTTTGGTGGGCCCGAATACGTTCTCCTCGACTGTGATGGTTGGGTGGGTATACCAATGTGTTATGATGGAATTAAAATGGATTACATGAGTGGGTTTACATGTGTGTAATTCTTGAATGGTTTGATAGATTCCATGAACAGCCCTCTGTGGATCTAGAATACAGTTGTGTACACCTTCGGTTTTTTATACCCCTTGTGTCTTGTTTTTCTTGGATTCCTCAGGCCTTGATACCATATGTATCTAATGTGCTTGGTATCATGAATCACATGTTCCATTTAAATTCTCTTAGGATCCCATCATGTTTCTAGATAGAGTTTCCACTGGGATTCCTAGGAGACTCATGTGGATGCCTTAGACAATTTCCTTGGATTCGGCTCTTTGTGGACTAGACTTCAGAAGTGGGTTTTGTGGACGAGTTCCTTGGTTCTGGACCACCATGGTCTACATGTTATATGAGGTTTCCTTGGATGAGTTCCTTAGATCTAGCCATTCATGGTCTGACACTTATGGTATTGTGGTTTGGTCATGGTGGTTTTGATCTATATATGATTGACCATCGGTATACAGTATCCTAGTTGGTGATTGAAGGCAAGTATGCATGAACCTAGGTGAAGGAAAAGTACCCCTTGTGGGGAAGTATATTGCTTGTATAATTCTTTGTCATTGGCTGAAGTCGGTACATATATATTGGGAGTAAGGACCTAGAAATCAACTTGGTTCACATCATGAGTGGCATGACGTCCCACTCCATGTTTTTACACAAGATGTCAAATTTCTATGGATTATGAACCTAAGGTTCCACTACTGATGTAGTTTTTTTTTCTACTTCACATAATCATGAATATGTATATATAATTTTTATATATATAGGTTTGGGACTATACATGTATATGTATATTGTTATGGACATCCATGGTGGAACATTCCTTGTTGGCAGGGATTACGAACCCCGGGTTTTATTGTGGGCCCATGACTGGTTTTTTATACATTATTTTGTTATGCTTTGGCTAGGTTGAACACATTGATTTTTCAAACACATTATTAGTGAGGTTAGAGGTTTCTTATTAGGGTGGCCTATTGATATTATTTTTGGCCCCAACAAGTGAACCTCAGTGTACATGTAGACATTATTTATTCTTTTTAGTTATACTGTGAGTTGCATGGTGGATATGGGATGCGGCCCATGGTTGCATAGTCGAGTGGATATGCACGAGTGGGTTCTCCTAATCAGTCTAGATAGTTCGGCAGGGTCTAGAGATCGACTATGTGGTCTTGATCGGAATTAGTATTAGTTCCTTGTACGTTTACATTCAATTTCTTTTTTACTCATGTTTCTGTATTTTCATCCCATTGGTTGACTAGTGTTGTATTATATGGATAGTTGATCAGGATTTTGAATCATTTCATTCATTATTAGATCATATTCTATTTCAGTTGTTTACTACAGCCTCACTCTATATACTTTCTATAGTGTATGATACTTATTTATTTCCACTGTTTGTTTACTCTGATATAAGGTAATACAGTCCGCACTATCACCTCCTAGTCCCTCACTGCTAGTCAGTATCCTCTAGCATATGTAGAGGTGCCCATTAGGCCTTGTAAACCACCGGTTCGGAGCACCAGTTTATTGTTATCCAGGTCTAGGATGTTAGAAAGTGGTATTAAAACTATTCTATTCATGGGTTGTACTATTTGGGATACCACAGACATGAGTATTAGGGATATGTTTGAACATGTGATGAATATATAACTAATACATTAAAGAAATTTTTTCTGGTATGATGTTTTTGTTTCTAAGGGTTTTGGGATTTATGTTTTAATTTTTGATGTTATAGTTTTATATGGTTTCACCTACAATGATGCACATCTTATTGGGGATGTTATGATTTATTGTGTTTCCCTCGCTCTTGACCATTGGAAAAAGGCCAGGGATGAATTTTGACTCTTGTCCATAAAAGGAAAGAGGCATCACACGCATCATTCTTGGAACATAGGATTCACATGATATAGGGCTTCTAGTGTTGGATTTTACTAACTAGTGATTTTTTTGGGCCTTCTTAGATATATATTTTAATATAGTGTTTGGTTTTGTAGATCTCCTATGAGAATTGTTTGTTGGATGTTGACTTAGTCCTCATGCATGGGAGGTGCAGTGGCCCTACATGGTCAATATGGCATGTGGTGACGTTTTCTTATGACCATTTTGGTGAATTTTGTTTCTTTTCTATGGTTATCTAGTCAGATCTATCAGTATTATTTCTATGGATACCGGAAAATTTCATGCAAACTCATCCTCTTGGGGGTATTTTTATGTACAGATGACCAGTGAGTGCCCATTTAGTTTCTGTTCTGTGTTTGTTGTGTGACCTCCATGGAGAAGTTTCTTCTTAGGATGCTCAGAGGGGGTTAGAGCACTTATAGGTTGTATTTTCATCATTGACCCCTGTTTTACATGGTGATACTTTCCAACTTTTTAGAAATTCTGATCTCTTGGGCTAGGTGGTTAGACCATGTGACCTAATTGTGAGTCTTCTTTTGTAGGGCATCGTGGGAGAACTAGAGAACCTTATTTAAACTTAGACCCTTGTAGATTGTTGTCTAATTTATTCAAGGGAAACCTATGTGAGAGTGTTTGCACCATGTTTTAATATTTTTTTATATTGAGTGAGAATTTTTTTCTACTAATTTTGAGATCGAGGAAAAGTAGATGCTTGAGTTCTGCATTATAGGCATGGATGTTCCTTCAACATTTGATGGATCACCTTGGGTGACTGTTTTCCACACTAGAATCAATGGTTAGGATGGTTTGGGTTCCTGGACAGGTCAACTTGTGTTTCCACTATTTCTAATGTAGATAATACATGGGTATATGCTCGTGATTGGAACGATGTCCTATGGAAGGTGGTCTTGGAATAAGTCACGGTATATGTTAGGTGCTCAATTTTCAAAATGATTTCCAAGGGAACTTATGTCATAATGAAACCAATGTTCTATGTAGCATAGTACACTTAGTGTTGTTGTTGGAAGACTCAATAGAGTACGAGTCGAGCGATAATGATTCATGATAGTAGAATGCGGTATCATTTGAATCTAAATCGGGGAGTGGGTGGGTGTGAGCTAAGGATAAATGTTTTTCAAGATATGTTCGATGTTTGGAACCCAAAAGATGTGTTTGAATGTCCCCTCATAGTAGAGGTGACATCATGAAATTTTGGTATGTCGTAAGACAGTAGAATCATGGCTGAATACTGGTAACATTTTGACAGAACGATTAGCGTAGCTCGTAGGGAGCTAAATACACCCTTGGTGGATTCATAGTGTACTCATGTTAAAGATGATCATATGATATTTTGATTCATCTTTTGTATACTAAGATTGTGTTAGCCCTACACTGAGCTCCTTTTCTTTCTCAATGTTATATTTTATTGAGGAAGGAAACCAATTGAAGTAATGCTCGAGGATAGGTGTAAAGGAATACTTGTGGTGGGGAGTACACTATTGGTCGTTTGAGGGTGGTCACCCTTGTTTTCTATTGAACTGAAGATTGTATATTTTTTTTGGTTGTATTTTATTAGGTTTTTTGTTTTTTTGAGACGACTATAAGGTTATTCATATGGTGGGGAGTACTAGATTGGCCTTAGTTAAATTTCTTCCATGTAGAAGTAGGTTTTCTTGTTCAATAATTCTAGTCGTTGGATAGTACAGATAGGTGGGATGTGAATATTCTCAGGTTGAGATAATGGATTCTTGTCTTTTCACCAAGATTCTCGAGTATGATAATGTTTATGGTCGGACGTTTTTATGATAATTTGTTTTTATAGAGTGTAGTCTTCAGCAGAATATTTATTTTTTTTCTTTTAAATCTCCATGAGAGGTGAAATTGTCTTTTACCTTAGAAGATGATCTCGAATAATTTTTCAGACCACTCAGTTTCTCCAAAAATTGGGTTTTTACCCTTGGATAGGAGTTTGGTTGAAATTTGAGTCATTCAAATTTAGGAGGAATAATTAATATTTAATAATTAATAATTAAATATTAAATTAATTACAAAGCTTCGGTCGGTCCTATATTTTGAACGGCGTATCATTATTCAGTTATATATCTTTTATTGAGTCAAGAACAGTGATTTTTTCCTGGGTAAAGCATAAACATTAGTCATTCACTAGGGCCAGTTCATGACACTTTTTCTGTTGTTTTCTTTTCCACCTTATCATCGTTTCTTTTTCTTTTCCCTAATTCCTCCTACCTTCTCACACACACCCCGCCTGTGGTAGCCCCTTCATGCGACCTAAAAGAGAATGTGGTTAAGGGAGAAAGAGATAGATAGAGAGATTGGGAAGGGGAGATAGGTACCATCTTGGATCCCTCAACACGTTAGTTCGATTTCCGACATTCATACATCGTCAAATCGACCCAAGATTCAGCAGTTCTCTCCCAACAGTAGGCCCGCTATTATCTTTTCTTAAAATCCCCATTTCAATTCATTGTTCCATTTTGTTATAGCCCTATTATGCTAGTATGTAGTCCCAAGTGACTGATCTACAGATTTGGTCATATAAATGGTGATTTTTGGCGATCTAATGGTTTCTCATTTTGGGGAAACCAGAATACAAAGCATGTGGTTCAGGGGAACATGCCAAGTTTTATTCCCATTCTATGATGATGGTGTATAAGGAATACATACACCATGTATGGGGTATACATTCCCTGTACTGGTACTCGAACATGTAGCTGAGTACCCAATAATGGCTACCCATATAAGGGTACATTTCCATGTAGAGTACATGGTCATAACCAATGTAGGGTAGCACGTCATGTATAAGTACATGTCATGGCTAGGTAAATGTCCAAGACAGTTGAGGAACACTAGAATGTACCTATATAGGGTATATGTTGTGTACCCATGTAAGACATTGGGTACCTGAGTTATTACCCACCCATGCCAGGGAGAGTACACATCCTTGTGGCATGATGGGAGTAAACTATGTGTACCGAGGTTACACACTGTGTATTGTTCCATGATAACCCTATGAGGGTTTTTCTTGTATTCTTTCCCTGATGTTGGAATTGGGCTTGAGAGTAGACCATTATGAGTAGTATTCGGCATATTTCATGATTTTTGAAAATGATGGAATGATTTGAGGACACATAATTGGGGGTTTTAGGGATTCTATTTGAATAAAGAAGTTCTTCCTCCTTTTATTGAATTCAGTTGTCTCATAAGTGTGCTAATTAAACATGAAAGATAAGTTGGGTGTTCATACCAACCTGGTTAATACCATTGAATATAAATAAACTAGGAGCTATCCCTCTTGACCTATGCTGGAATAGATTTATTATAAGGATATTCCCCTTGTGAGGCATACCCTTAAGGCCTATGAGATCATGAGGCCATGTTTTTATCATTTATGTAATCCATGTTGTTGGATTCCTCTATTTTTTTGTCATTTGTGTATTCCTTGCAGGATTCATCCTTTACCCTTTATAGCTAATGATCATGAGTAGGATGAATTCACCCATGTTTACCTAGAGTATCCTGAGTAGGATGCCTCTTTGTACATACTTAAGGTACACAGTGGGTGCCTTTTGTTTGACTGACCCTGAGATGTATGTTGGGATTTGGTAGAGATGGTGTTCAGGTGTCACCATAAAACCCTTGTCGAACTTGTAAGTTCATCAGGTTCAGGATGCAGTGTTGGGTTTGGTATTCCATCCACCCTCACTCATTTTGTTATATAATGACATATCTTTTACTGATGCAACAATGTTTACTTGAGGTACATCATGTTCGGTGGCTAATTAGTTTGTCGTGAGATGTGTTTCTTTCTATTGGGATTCCCATAGGATCATTCATCACATCCGAAATCTAAGACATGATATTGTTTATGTTTACTCGAATACCCATAGGTAGTACCAGTGACTTTGTTTTTGATCATCACATGTTTACTTGTACTCCATGACTAATACATAGACTCTCAGTGTAGGAATTCCTTTGACAGACTCATACAGTAGAATTTTCCAGTGGGGATGATTATTCTCTCCTTGACCTATGATGTTTTGGTGGGTATATCCATGTCTTATGATGCAATTATAATGGTTTAAAATAATGGGTATATTCTTGTGTAATTATTTAATGGTTTGATAGATGGAATGGACTGCTCTCCTTGGATCTAAAATGTTATAGTGGACGCTTTATGTTGAGTATGCCCTTTGGGTCTTGATTCCGTGGGATGCCTCTAGCCTTGCCACCCTGTGGATCGAGATTTCAGGGGCTCGTAAAGAACATCTGTTGTTGATAGTATCCTAGGACCCCAACCAATTCTTATACCAGGTTTCCACTGATATGCCCATGGGACTCGAAGTGGATGCCTTGGACAAGTTCCTTGGATCCGGGCATTTGTGGTCTAAACTTATTATGTGGATTCCTTTGATGATTTACTTGGATCTAACCCTTCTTGGTCTACACTTTTTATGAGTATTCCTTAGACGAGTTCCTTGGATATTGCATGTCATGATTTGAAACTAGTGGTTTTATAGTGAGGCCATAGTGGTTGTGATCTTTACAAGATTGATCAACGGTATATGGTATCCATATTTGGGATTAGATGTGAGTACGTGTGTACCCAGGTGTAGGAAAAGTACCCCATGTGGTAAAGTACCTTTCTTAGAGACTATTTCGGTGTTAGATGAACCAGGAACATGTCGATTGGGAGTACGGACAGAGATATCGACTTGGCTAACATCTTGATTTGCACGATGTCTAGCTCAATGCCTTTGCATAGGATATCCAGTTGATTGGGATTATGCAACCAGGGTTCGACCTCTGATGTGTTTTTCTTGTTGCTTGATTCACATACTCATGAATATTCATATCTATGTGTGTATATATATATATATATATCAGTATGGGACTACACATGTATCTATATATAGTTATAGACATCCATGGTGGCACTTTAACAATTGAAATGGAATACAGAACCTGGGTATGACTGTGGGCTCAGGTTTAGATTTTGATTTTTTTTTGCAGTGCTTCAGCTAGGCTGAGCACATTTCATTTTCATACACTTTTAGCATCATAGTTATATGTTGCTTATTAGGGTGGCCTATTGAGATTATTTATGACCTCTACACGTGATCCTCGGTGTACATGTATACCTTTTGTCTTCATTTCGGTTTGAGCATGAGTTGCATAGTAAATAGGGCTGAGGCCTAGTGTTGCATGATCAAGCGGAGCTACACTAGTGGGTTCTTCTAATCAGGCTGGTGCAGTTCGATACGGTCAGGAGATCGAGTGCGTGGTCTATCTTGGAGTTAATAGTAGAGCCATGTAATTTTACTTTTAGTTTATTTTGTATTCATATATCTGTATCGTCGGATCAGTGGGTGACCAGTGTTGTATTGTATGGACCTTTGTTTTTGGTTTTCCAGTATTTCATATATTTTTACAGTGTGTTCTATTTTAGTTTTTTACTGCTTCTGCACTCTTTTTGCATTCTATTGTTTTTTATACTTAGTTATTCCCTCTCTCAATTTAATTTGATATAATATAATATTCTCCCCACTATCACCTCAATGGTCCTCACTTCTAGTCATCATCCTCAGTGTGGGGGGAGGCACTCTTGAGGCCTTGTAACCCAAGGTTTTGGAGCACCAGTTTTGTGGTATCTGGGTCGGGATGTTACATTATTCATCCACCTACATAAAATAGTATTAAATAATGATAGTATAGTAACCATAATATCTTCTATATAATTATATATAGTTATATTAATGTAATAAAGTATATCGATCTCCACTTCCATAAAATGTAAAATGAAATTGTCGATCATGTTTACGGTTGACTACTACCTTGAAATCAAATGTAATTCATTTTCCAGCACCACCCTTCATGGAGGGATATAATTATGTATTTGTAATATTTATATGACACTTATTAAATTATTATAATTATTAAATATGATAACCCATATACCATCTTAATTTCCATTTAGTGGGGGGGGGACAAGATAACGTAGCTTGTGTGTAGTGTGGACTACAACCTCACGAAACGATGTGATTTATTTTTCTCTTAATCATTACATGGAAGTAATTAAGTATAGGTTTAATTAATTATATGGGAAATTTATTACCCAAAGATACTTCTAGAAATATAATATCACATATAACTTCTTTCATTGCAATCCGTGGGAAAACAATTACATCGCTCATTCATATGCGTGAATTATTGCCTCCATGTAGGGATATGCAATTTTATTCATTTAATTTTTAAATCAATGGTAAAAAATATATATTTAGTTAAAGTAAATACTATATATAACATAATTATTATATTTTAATGGTTAATAAATATTTTTTAATTTTGTATTATTTGACAAGAAAACTGTAAATTGTGTTCTCCTATACGTACATCATACCATCACCTAGAATGGTGTAGTACATTTTCTATCTCTAAATATTAAATATTAATGCATATACACATATAATGAATATATATTATATTTAATTACTGTTTAAAATTCTATATATTATTTCACAATACCATCATTATTCATTATTCTTTTTGTTTATGTATTCCTTGGGGGAATCATGTAGTATTTATATCATAAAATTAATCTATATAGTTATAAACTAGTTATTAAAGAAATATTCAAGTAATTGTACAATTTTTCTAGTATTAGTTCCACAAAAGAATTGATAAAATGTTTTCAAAAAAATATATCATTATTTATCTCTTCAGTCAAAAAACATTTTTATCAAATTCCATGTTTTCTAAAAATACAAATTTCCCCTTTCGAAAATGATTTAAAAAATAATTTTTAACCACTTTTCTGATAATCAAAAAATATTTTTAAAGGAATCTTCTTGTTGTTTTATAAACATGGAATGTTAGGATATACTCTAAATTGTAAAAGGAATATATGTTTTATCCTATATGGTATGAATTAAATTTCATGTAATTATACTTAGTAAATTTTGTAATGGTTATTTTATATGATTAAAAAGTTATTTTCTAAAAAATTAAGTATCAAAATATTTTAGAAAATTTTAGCATTAATTTGTTTTCCTTAAGAAAAATCAAGGATCCATTATTTGTATTTTTTTCATCATGGATAGCGACTATTTATTTAAATTATGATCCACTAGGTATATATTATATTAAAAACATCCTTATTCTTTATTTTGATGGTTTGTGATAATTTATATTGAGGATGTATAGTTTTATTATCATTCACCAAATTAATATCGATCTTTTATGATTATGTTTATTTTATGGGGGTAAGTGGAAACATTTCATATGGTAGTTATTTAGTAAAAAATGTTTATGTTTATTATGTTACACAATTTCATATTTGTAAATTATTAAACATATTAAGTGGAGAGTGGGTCCCTATTATATATATCACATTGATGTATTATCAGGTCTTAGGATATAAATTAGAGGGGAAATTAGATGGGTTTCTACCCAAAAATTTAAACTGTATTGTTAATGGAATTTATAGTATATTTCAAATGCCTAATATTATGTATTCCCTCAATATGATATTAGTTATTTAAATCCATGTGATTATTTGATTAGTTATAATATCCACTGATATAATTTAATATAAGAAGACTATTTATATGGTTTTAGTTTACCATATTTTATTCATTCCATGGTATGCTAAATATATTATTTAAATAGAATTTCTTTCAGTTATTCATCTTTCTATGTTTATTATTCTTATATATTCATGATAGCATCCATTATATGCATACCCTTACCTAGAATCCGAGATTACCAATTTTTATGTTTTATTTTCCACAGGAAATCAAGAAGTTTTTCATTGTTGATATGTTGGGATATGATTGGGAGAAATATGGTTTTCTCAATGGAATCACTTAGTTTAATTTATTCTTTCAATTTAAATTTGACTTACATGTATGTATCTAGTTTACCGAGACTAATAAACTATTCGGTCCTTAAAAATGTGATTCATTTTATCTAGTCCTAATGGAAAAGGTAGCCACTAACTCTGGGTTTCTTGTTTCGGGGTCTTTATAGAAGGTCATAGAAGAATTTAGTTAAAACCATATGAACTAGAATTAAGAAAACATATATTATGAAATATAACCCTATAAATTAATAAAAATATAACTATAAATATATGATAACATTATAATGTTTTGGTAATGTATTATAATGTGGTATTTCTAGAAATAAAACACTATATGGATAGTTTAATGGGATGTGGTTCAAGCACAGATGTTTCCAGGGGTAACAAATCCAAAAAAGTTGTGTCGGGCATCACATGATCATTAACTGGTACACGAAAATGGGTCTCACATCACACCTAGTTTGATACTCTTGGAGATAATCATTGTTTAAATCACATTTTTTTAGAACCATATTTAATTTTTTTTTAAAAATTATAATTTAATAACCCTCCCAAATAAACCATGACTAAGATTATAGGACTATCCATGCATAAAATTTTCATTTAATTTTAATTTTTTCATTAGTTATGGGATTATAAATTATATTTCATAATATTATTATATAATATAGAGTATTCTATTATTTTTAAATCACACCTAGTGGAAGGAATGTGAACTATATCAACAAATGTAATCCAGATATAACAATGTCAGTTTTTTTGAAATTGTAAAGCTAATCCAGGGAAGAGAACTAGTCTCCCAATCATTCTCATCAAACATGACCATATTATCATATGAAATAAAGAATGATAATGAATTATAAAATCCTTATGGATTATCATGGTATAAAAAGAAGAGGATGATGTTAGAGAAAAAGGTGAAAAAAGAGATGAATGGATGGAAGGATTTTCTCTATCTAGTAATTGTGGAAAGAAACATCCCATGTACATACAAGAAGGGAATGAGAGTTTGATATATGTGTGGAAATGAAGGACATAATTTATTTTATTTCAAGGTTATTAAAGAAAAATATTGTTTACTATTTCAAAAATTTCTATATGGGGATCAATGCAATTGAATTCCCCATGGGTCAAGTGAATATTCATCAGAAGAAGCTATAGGATTAATTTCAAGATTGTGTTATTACTATAGCATAAGTGTAATGATTAATGTAATTGTGTATTTGGAATGAAAAATTATGTTATAAGAGTATTTTATTTATGATATAATAATAATAATAATAATAAAATGTATAAGGGTTGGACTATAGTACTTTTACTTTTAGGATTTTAGAGAATATGTTAAATAGAACTGATGAAAATGAAATGTCATTTTGTAGAATATTAAACTACATTGAAAAATAATATTTGGGTAATATAAGTTATAATATTTTTTATTTATTGATATAATAATGATAAATATATGATTATGGGATAGTGTTGGTAAACTTGAAATTTGTTATTTATTTGATCATTTATGTGATCTTGGTTTTAGTTCAGTGTGTGTTTTGAATTATGAAATATATTGGACATCCTTAGATTTTATTTTTTTAATAATGCATTTATTCATTATGGTTTTATTGAGATCAATGTATTCATATATTTTTTTTGTAAAATGAGAGATATATTATATTATTTGGGGAACCAAATGATAAGTTTATTTTGGAAACATAGTCACCTTCCATCCAAATTTGGTCACACATATTGTGGATGAGTCTTAAGAATGACTATTAATAGAGTTGATTAAGAGGAAAGTTGGGGTTATTATTGAGGTGTTATATAATAATTTATTATATTGGAAAACATGGGCTAACTATTTACTTTTTTATTAAAGATAGGTGGAATGGATTTTAATTATTTTATTGATCTTATAATCTATTTGGAGTTAATTTTAGTTTTTCAGGAAAGAAAATTCACCTTCAACAGTCATCATTTGGATAATAAGATGAGATCGTCAGGAAAATTGATATATGTATACTTCTAAAGTAATAATATATCTTTATATTCATAGTATATTTGGTAATGGAATTATTTAAATCCATGAAAAATATATTGAAATTGAAATGTTATACTAGTACATTAATTTATGAAGAATCAATAATATATGTCACACTATATTATTTAATGGTTTTGGGGCCTAACATATCTATTAATCAATCTCTTAATTGTGATAAATGATCTCTATAACTCTATATTAATCTATTAGTGTTAGTTTTCTCTTCTATATCCATTTTTTCATTTTCCACCAATGTTATACTACATAGAATACCATTATTGTGTTATTGTGGATGTATTTCATACATCTTTTCCCCAAAAATAAAGAGAATGTTTTATTAAACTTTTTTACAATTTGGGTTTGGAAAGAAATATTTTTTAATATTTCAAACCATAGTATATCGAGATCAATTTTAAATTGCAAGGAGGGAATGTATTTAAGGGGATATATTGTGGCACCCAAAGATATTAAAAGAAGAAAATCGTGTTCGATTTCAGTTATAAAATACAACTAATTTATTAGTAGTAAAAATAACATAATTAATTTGTATGATATATATTTTTTAAAATAAATTCAATTCCTTTAAAGTCTTGTGATCGATGCAACATCAGGTGTAAATGAAAAGTGATACTTTGTTAAAATATTACTCTTCAAACATAACCATTATAAAATATTTATTAAGTTGGAGAGTATGATTTGGAATAACAAAATTATTATATTTATATTGTTTACACATGTATCGAAATTAATGGATATCTATTTACAAAAAAAACATAAATCACTTCAAAAGAAAATGGAATTGTTTCTGTGAAACTATATTTTTCTAAAAGGGAGATTAGTCTTGCTTTTCCTACATAATATAAAATTAATTTTTTCCACTTTTATAAAAATTATTGGGAAAAATATATTCATTTTTTTAATATAAATTTGAAAATTATATTGGAGTAAAGTTCATATAATTTTATGAAAAGATTATTTTTTTTGATAAATAGTAAAACATATTGATTTGCATTGAAAATTACCTTTTGAAATAGTCAAAATTATAAATTATATTTAAAATTGATTTATAAGAAACATTAGTAAAAAAATTACAACTTTTAAAACTATGTCAGAAATTTTTTGATGAATTCTATTATAAAATAATTTTAAACATTTGAATGTTTTTCTTTGGAGAAAATGTTGTTTTAAGTGCCTATAAGTTTGATTTTAAATTAAATTTAGAATAGTCTATGTATTTTTTATAGAAAAATGTATTTGGTATTTATAATAATAATAATATATATTATATAATAAAGAAATTTTATTTTTATTTGTAATTAATAGTGAAAACAGTATAAATTAATCACTATTGTTATGGTAAAAATGGGTTTATAAGGGGTTTAACTAACAAGATAAGGGTTAAAAATGAATTAAAATTTTTCAACAATTATTTCTGCGTATAATTTTACCTTATTACTTATAGTATTCAGGAATGTACCATTTGGGGGATTTTTTAACATGAAAAATGTGTGTATCAGTTTTTCCTCTTAAAAATAAAATGTGTGTCCTCCCTCCCACATATAAAAGGCTACCCCCATCTCTTCACCTATTCAAATTTAGAAAAAAAAAATTGGTTCAGACTATACCAAATAAAATTACTTAGGGGATGATCTACTAATATTGTAGTATTCTATTTTGGATCATAAATCAAATCTAATAAGGATTTTGGTATTAACCTTCAAGAGTTCTCGAAAGAAGATTTAAAATTATTATCAAGTCTGTTTGATTTATTTCTGTCTACAACTCCTTAAAATATTATTAATTAATTGTAATATAAAAACAAAAATATATCCTCTATACTTATATTTTATTAATTTAATTTAATAACCTATGTCTATATCAACTTCTTTCTTCTGGAAAATGAAAATATTGGTCATGTGAATCGCAAACAACCCCATTGTGAGCCAATGTAATTCATTTTTCTCCACCACCTTTCAATGATTGATATAATGATGAATTAAAATTATTTATATGAAACATATGAATTATTATACTTATTTAATTATGTTATCAAATATACATTCTAAATTTACATTATTTCGGATAAAAAAACATCCCTCGTGTGTACGGTGGAATGTTTCCTCGGGAAGTGATGTGATTTATCTACTATTATTGTTTACACGGACATTAATAAGGATAAAATTAATTAAATATATGTGATATTTATTACTTAATTAGACATATATAAATATAATATATTACATAACATATTACCTTCCAATATATTGGAAAATTATAACATTTCTCATGTGTATGTGTGGACTACCGCCTTCACGTAGCGATGTGAAAATATTTTCATCTAATTTTTACATAGATAGTAATATGGGTTGGTTTTTTAATATAGAATCCATATATATATTAATTATTATTTTAAAATGTTTATTTAACAATAAATTTACTTTCATTCCATCCATTGAGAACATTGGAAATAGTATTCATGCGAACGTATTCCCAGTCATCTCAATGATTGGTGTAGTCCATTTTCTAAATCAAAGTTTTCAATATTACTTAAAAAATATATATAATTAATATATATGATATTTTATAACTTTATAAATTCTAGATATGATGTAATGATATCAATGTTAAGGGTATGAAATTTTAGAACAAAAACATTCATGAAAAATGAATAAATTTTTACTTGAAACTGTTATTTTTACAATGATTTTTTATTAAAAAATGGATTAAACACTATAATTAAATCATATATGATGTGATATATATAATAGTAATTATTTAATATTTTTATAATAAACCTATATTTATTTTTTAGGAGTTTCATATTCAAATGAGGGAGTTTGAAGATGGGGTAATGGTCTTCTCGTCTTAGTTTTACTTCTAAGATACACACTCTAAATTAACAACTCATTCCATTGTGTGGTGTATAAATATCCCATTTTGGTTTTTTTATCAGTAAAATATATTTCATAATGGTATTAAAACTCCTTTATAATTACTTAATTTCTGGGGCTTATGATTCAAAATTTATCATTTTTGTAAGGTTTTATTTCACTTTAACATGATTATTAGGGATTGTTTTCATCTAAGTATACCTTGGGTGAATAATTTTATTCATATACTAAAAAAATTTATTTATTATCATATTTTTATTCATGAACTTTTCAATAAAAATTATTTTATCCAATATATGTTACATAAAATGAGTTATAAAATGTTTTTAATAAAATATTAATTTGTTTCTATCTCTAGGGGAAAGTCCTTTTTCATCAAAATTAATTTTTTATTCTCTTTAAAAATTATTTATTAATGATTTTTTACCCATTTAAGAATTTTAAAAAAATATTGAATGGAATCATCAAGTCATCGTTTTTTGAAATGTATGTTGAGATTTAATCAAAAATATGAATGGAATCATTGATTAATTTGTATGAAATGAATTATAATTCCCACCATAAAATACACTAAATGTTTGAAATATTATTTAATATATTTAAATGGTTAATTTCAAATAAATTTATTTTATAACATATTTTATGGATATATTCATTTTAGAAAAGTTTATTTCCATTAATAATTTGTTTAAGGAAGTTTTCACAGTATTTATATTCATTAAAAACATAAAAAATTTATTATATTTATAATACAGTAGGGATATTGTTTCTTTATAAAATCCTTATTTTTTCTTTGGATGGTTTATAATTAGTTTGACTATGGATGTAAAATTTTTTTACTATTCAATAAATTATTCTTGATGGTTTTTGATTTTGTTTATTTGATTGGGGTACGTATTAACATTTCTTATGTTAGTTTTCAAAATGAATGATTTATTTATTACATTTCACCCATTTAATATGAATAATTAATTAGACATAATGATTGATGGGTGGATCCTGGTTATAGAAATCTCACCAATGAATTAATTGTTCTCATTAGAAAAATCAGTTATCCAAATTAGAGAGGTTTCTACCCACTTATTTAAACTATCATATAAAAGCGCTTGAAAATATGTTTCGGATGTTTGGGATTATTCACTTTGTCATTATAAGATCATTTATTGATTTCCATGAGATTTTCTAATTAGTTAAAACATTCATTGATAAGTTTAAAGGTCATGGTTTTATATATATGTGGAATTATTTGATCATCATTTATTCATGCCATATTATGATCAAGTTATTGATAAAATGTAACTTCTTTCTATTATTTACCAATTCATGTTTACTATGCGTAATTTTTCATTATATATTCTATTTTATGCATACACTTTCTGAGATTCAAAGCTCACCCCTTTCTAATATATTATTTTCCCCAAGTTACCTTGAGGTTTTTTTGTTATTATGTATGGATATCATATGGGTAAATAAATAATTCCCAAAAAACACATTTTGTATTTTATATTTTTCAATATTAATGTGAATATGAATTATAAATTTAGTTTACTAAGACTAATAATCTATTCAATCTTTTATGTTGTAATTCATTTCATCCAGTGTAAATTTAATTAAGTAAAGTCCAACTTTTTATACAGGGGTCAAGGACTTTACATTGGTTTCCTCAGTAACTCACTTAATATTAAAATTTAAAAATTCTATCTGTATCAATATTGAAATTTCACTCAATATTGACTCCTTTATAAATATAATTTCTCCTTATAAACTATTTTAAAATACTGTAATATTTTTAACAATATGTTTTTATTATCATTCACTCCAAGTGTTCTTCATATTTTTTATATAATTAACACAATGATACCAAGGGATGTCTCTTTATCTATCCCCTTATTCTTCAAATTTATACAATTTTTGGGGCATAGAACCATTAAATTAATGAATATTTGGTCTCTTAAGAATATATTAATAATTAAAGGGATAATCTTTCTAGAGGTTTATATATTTCATGTTAAATATTTAGTATATTTTTTGATTTTGGATTATAACTAATAACTAAAAAATAAATATAACTCTTTTATACCTTGGCTACTATAAAATCAATGGGTCTAATACATTAAATCCATAATAAATTAGGTAGTAAATGTATGGGAACTTTATAAAGATGTTACCAAACATAATTATAGATTATATTGTCTCATTTAATTTCTATAATTTCAATTATTAATTATTTTAAATAGTTCTATTATTCCTCAATTAATTCATAACCACTTAACCATTTTTATATTCAAATTATATTAATCCATTTACACTTGATTCACTCTCATTTTTATTCTTCTTCTCATATTATTCAATTTATTTATTATTGTTCATTGCAACGTTGTTAAATTTTTTAACTCTTTAAAAGGTTTTATTTTCTTCAGTATTTTAAGAATTGGTTTTTAATATTTATGTTTTTTTAAATGAAATTCACACCCCCTTCCATCATTCTTATAAGGCCCCGACCTTAAACCTTACTTAATATTGAATTAAATGAGTAATTCACATTGAGGATCTTTTCAGGTTTAGTGTTTTAGAGAATTAGGACATAACTATTACATCTCAAAAGATTACAAAGTAGACACTTCTACTATGTTTCCATAAAATAAAATAAAAACTCTTAAAAAGAGACATGTCTAGTTCCATGTTTTATATAGCATAACTTTCCCTTGATCCCGTCCTTGACCCTATTCCACATTAAGTCCTGTGAAAAACATTTCAAAAAAAACATGGGGTGAGCATAAAAAGCTCAGTAAGTTATACACAAAGAATGAAAACTGTTAGTTTTTCAAACATCACGTAAACCATGTATACTTTATCAAAGTAATACCTTCACCTTCATGAATTAGTAAAAACTCTTCACTGAGTAAAATATCATTACTTACCCTTTTGTAACCAAATTATTACCATAAAACCCATATAAAGAACACATAACATATAAAGGTAACTTGGGACATAAACATACTTAAGTGGAATAACCATACGGTCGACTTCCACACATATCACTTAATGGAATAGCCATATGGCCAAATTCCATACATACTTAATGGAATAGACATACGGCCAACTTCCATACCCAATGCATTGGAGGTTATAACGTAACCACCCGTCATGGTATTCACAGCACCACCCGTCATATGGTTTATCACGTAACCACCCGTCAAATGTCCAAGTACAAATATAAAATCATAAAACATAAAACCAATATAAAGGAATGATAACATTTCCACATTTCAATCACAATATATAATTTAAATATATTGACATAATATAATCCTTTATCAAAACCATTTTCAATACCTAAATATATAAAAGAGTACATGGTATTTATTTTATTTTAAAAACATTACGGCTTGTTGAGGAAGCCAAAGACCAAATAATACTCACGGCGGTGGAAGATATCGTTGTCACCGCATCCGTTAAAAAAACATTCCTTTTTGTCGTTTATTAAAACGCTTCGTAGAAAAATATTTCTTTTGTATAAAATTAAAAGTCAAATGGGTTTATACACCGTATAAAATAAAGTTGTGTATAAAATGAAATATGCCTCAATAAAAGGAGATTGAGACGAAGTCCCTTACAAAGATCATTTTTAAAATAAAATAGATCTATTATGTGTATTCACTATATGTACACATAAATAATGTACAAATACAATATAGGACATAATAATATCATGCCATAATTTGAAAGTAGGAGATTAACCCAGAGATTGGAAATTGGGTTAAGAAAATTCCCTTACCTCGGGTCCGACTTGACTCGATCGTTCTTTAACATCCTGAATAACAAAATTGAGTTAATTTCTATTTTCTTAAGAACCTTTTTCAAGTTCATTATTCCTTTTATATAACTTATTGCCATGTTATAAACATTATGTAACCATTTAAGTTAATAATGTTTGTTTTGTAGATATTTGGTTCTTAAGTCGAAAGTGGACTTCTTACAATTACATGTTGTTCGTGTGGTCAAAGGTTCTTTATATACCGAATGAAATTCCTGATTTGGTTATCATATATATAATATATATCCAGAATATGCATGTATTTATAATATTACATAATCATTTAGAGGTAAGAAATGAAATGCACCGTTCATGGAGACGGTAAGCCGTACGTACGCATGAACGCTACTTTCATTTCTTTGTCATATTATTGGAATTAAAAATAAATGAGAGGTATGTATATTTTAATTCCATAATTATATTCATCATTTAGATGTATCATTCATCATATATATCCATTATATACATTTACTTATAATAGTACATTACATTTGGGGATAAGAAATGAAATGCACCGTTCATGGAGACGGTAAGCCGTATGTACGCATGGACGCTACTTTCATTTCTATCTCATACTTTAATAGAAATAAATAATAATGATATAGACGTATATTATAATTCCAGTATAACATAATATATAATAACTTTAAATCCATCCTTTATACATCCCACATATGGCATTAACGAATTAAATCACTTTGAGGGGGCGGTAGTACGCACTTCCTTAAATGAAGATATCGCGTTTACCCATAATGGAAACCATAAAGGTATGCCCAAAAAGAAAAATACAGAAGCTTAAGGAAAACATAAACATATTATATACCATATATAAATATAGTTTCATCTTAATGGCCACCTTTGAAGGTGTTAAAAGAATGTTGAACAATCATCGTTTCGGGAGGCAGAAATTCACCATCCGCATAAACAGTATGTTCTTTTACCATTAGATGTAGGTGTGTGTAAGTGTAGCTCGACTCCTTCATATAACAACATCCTAGTATATTGAGGATACTGGATTTGTTACAAAATAAAGGAATAAAAAGAGTTTAGGGGGTGGGAGAAGCAAAATAAAACAAAAGGACTCAAAAGAAGACATTACCTTAAAATCGGGTAACTCCCTTTGGTTTGAGCTCAAGGGCTTCCTTGGGAAGACATATGCCCAAAGTGAGTCTTCAAGGAGTAATAGAGGGAAGTGTAGAGACAAAATGGGTAGAGTTTGTCCGAGCCAAAGGCTTTGGGAGTGTGGGTAAGGCGGTAGAGGTGGGGGCCTTCTATAAGAGGAGAGGAGGGGCACTCTTGTAAAGTTACAAAATGTTACATTATTTTCAAAAGAGTTTAGGATTTTAAAGGTCCCGCATTGATTTATTTCGAGTATAAGGTGATGAGGGTTCGACATCAACTCATACAATAGGTTTTGGACATCTGTAGGTCTTAGAGTTTACATTATATTTCCATTTTTTTTAAATCGTTAAATAATGAGGTCATCGCTGCATCATCATGATGTCATATATAATTTAATTTATTTAATGTCTAGAAATTATAAAAAAATTACTATGATGTAGTAAATCTTTTTATCTTTCTAATGTCTATTTATAGTAAAAAATATGACTTGTATAACCCCATGTAAAAATTGTTTTAGTAAAACATTTCATGTTTGTGTCATTTTTTACTTTAACATTAAATAAAAGGTAGTTATGTCATTTTCCAGCCAAAGTGGCTCCATGGGGTCCCCAAGTTGACCCATGGATTTTATTGGTCGGCCATGACACATACAATGAGGGTAGGACATGTGTCTAGGTCATTTCATTTTATTAAAACATTATTCTTACCGTAAAATACACTAATTACCTCTAATCGCGATTAAGAACTTAAGAGCTACTATTCAACAAAAAATTATTTTAATCTCATTGTACCACATTGTACTTCTTAATGACAACCATGTATGTCGGATTTTTGAAATTCAAAACACAAAAGTGGTAAAATTTCATTTAAACGAAAAATTGGTTTTTATAAGTACCACTTAGTGGTTTCAGTATTCATCAAAAATTGAAGTTTTTCAGAAAAATACCAAAAATTCACCCTAAGCTATATTTGAGATTCCGAATTCAAAAATGAAGTCTATTTTAAAAAATTCAAAACATATATGTCACATTAATTAGTTTAATAATTAATTCCCGCTGTCATGAAAAATAGCGTGTTTTTATGAAACAATAAGTATCAAAAGATTGACACTAGTTTAAGTCCGATTTCAATGTGACATTAATTCCAACGACCACTATTGAATTAAATGTAAAAACATTTAAAAAACATATATAATTATATTTTAGTTATTTCTATCCATTCCAGCCAATACAACAGCTACATGTTAACTACCATTTAAAATAATATTATTATATTACTAGTGTGCAACGTAAGTTTTCAAAGGAACTCATCGTTGCTTATCGGTTACGCTATCGAACATAAAAACCCCTTTAAAGTAAAATTAATATTTAATTAGTAAATATTATTAAATATGAAAATGTTTTATTCATTATTTACCTGGTATGTTACATCCTTTCCCCCTTTTTGGAATTCCGTCCTCACAATTTTATTCACTTATCAAAATAAGTGGGGGTATTTAACCCTCATAGCATTTTCAGATTCCCACGTTGCCTCTTCAACAATATGGTTTTTCCACAAAACTTTTACCTGGAGAATTACCTTATTTCACAACACTTGCTCTCTTTGGTCAGGAATCTGGACTGGTTGTTCGTCATAAGATAGGTTCTCTTCCAGCTGAACTACCTCTGGACTCAAAACATGAGATGGATCTGGCATATACTTCCTCAACATCGAAACATGAAAAACATTGTGTACCTGAGATAAACTCGGAGGTAAAGCAACTCTGTATGCAACTGATCCAACTCTCTCCCTAATTTCATATGGTCCAATGAACCTTGGACTTAGATTTCCTTTATTATCAAATAACATCACACTTTTCCATGTAGAAACCTTGAGAAACACATGATCACCTACCTCGAAAGATAGATCCTTCCCCCGGTTATCCGCATAACTCTTCTGCCTGCTTTGAGCTGTTCTCATGTGTTCCTGAATCAACTAAACTTTTTCTAGCATCTCCTCTACCAATTCTGGTCCCATAATCTTCCTTTCACCCACTTCATCCCAGAAAGCTGGAGTTCCACACCACTTCCCATATAATGCCTCAAATGGTTCCATCTGTATACTGGAATGAAAACTGTTATTATATGAAAACTCAACCAAAGTAAGATGTTGGTCCCAACTTCCCTAATAATCCATCGAACAAGCTCGTAGCATATCCTCTAAGGTATGAATTGTTCGTTCTGACTGCCCATCTGATTGCAGATGAAAAGCAGTACTGAAATTTAATTCAGTACCCAACGACTTCTGAAGGCCTTTCCAAAAGATAGAAGTAAACCTAGGATCACGGTCAGATACAATGGAGAGAGGAAATCCATGAAACCTAACTATCTCTTTAAGATACAAACGGGAAAGTTGATCTAGGGAAAAATTATCTCGTATAGGAAGGAAATGAGCCGATTTAGTCAAGCGATCAACAATAACCCAGATTGCATTATTACCTCTAGATGTCTTCGGTAATCCTATGACAAAATCCGTGGATATATTTTCCCATTTCCACTCTGGAATTGTTAAAGGCTGAAGCATCCCTTTCAGTAACTGCTGCTCTACTTTAACCTGCTGAAAAGTCAAACACTTCACAGTAAAATCAGCAATATCTCTTTCCATTCCATCCCACCAGTAATACTCCCGCAGATCTCTGTACATCTTAGTACTTCCAGGATGAACTGAAAACGGGGAACTATGAGCCTCACATAAAAACTCATTCTTCAACTGTGAATCACAAGGCACACATAATCTCTTCCCAAACCTCAAAACACAATCACTATCAATGTTGAATTCAGGCAACTTACCTTTCTGAACCAGGTCTACCTTTTTCTGCAACTCACTGTCTTGCTTTTGTGCTTGCTTGATTCTGTCTGATAGAGAATATCTCACTGATACCTGAAACAAAACAGAAGGACATCATGCACCAACAACATCTATGCCAAAGTTCATCAAATCAAAAATCAAAGGATCTCGTTCCAAACATATCATGGTTAATGAAGCATTACTTTTTCGACTCAAAGCATCGGCCACTTTATTTGCTTTTCCCAGATAGTAGTGAATTGTACAATCATAATCCTTGATTAATTCCAGCCATCTCCTCTGTCTCATGTTCAATTCATTCTGAGTGAATATATACTTTAAACTTTTTTTATCAGTATATATTTCATACTTTACTCCATACAAATGATGCCTCCAAATTTTTAAAGCAAAAACAACAGCAGCTAATTCCAAATCATGTGTAGGGTAATTTACCTCATGAGTTTTCAATTGACGTGAAGCTTAAGCAATTACCTGATCATTCTACATAAGGACACATCCAATTCCCTTCAACGAACCATCACTATATATAACAAACTCACCATTCTCGAAAGGAAGTGCCAAAACTAGAGCATTCACCAATCTTCTTTTCAACTCCTAAAACAAATCATCACATTCTTTTCTCCAGATGAACTTAACACCCTTACAAGTTAGCTTATTCATTGGACTAGATAACCGTGAAATATTTCCCACAATCCTTCGGTAGTAACCTGCCAATCCAAGAAAACTACGGATCTCGGTTACATTTGTGGGTCTTGGCCATTCGTCAACAACTTTTGTTTTGGCAGGATCAATAGTTATGCCATATTTTGAAACAATGTGACCTAGGAAAGAAATTTGGTGTAACCAAAACTCAAACTTGCTGAATTTTCCATATAGTTTCTTTTCTTTTAAGGTTTGCAGGATAACCCTTAAATGACTTTCATGATCCTCTTTACTTTTAGAAAACACCAAAACATCATCAATAAAAACAACCAACATTTTTCAACTGAGTCAACTGAGCCATCACTGCAAAAAAACTATTTAGTTCTGATTTTGACCATCTCTGGATAATGATTTGAAAGGTCATTTCCCTCTGTATGCCTTCCCAGAAAAGATGTTCGGTTTCCTCTATGAAAAACCATTCTTAACACAGAAATATCTTAGGTGAAGCAACATGGTAATATTTAAATGCTATATCATTTCAGCCAGACCATAAATTAACTTATAATTTAACGATTTTCTAACTCCTAAAGTTGTCTAAACCGACCTCTGATACCAACTATAAGGACCCAACCTTAAACCTTACTTAATAATGAATTAAATGAATAATTCACATTGAGGGTCTTTTCAGGTTTATAGTTTTAGAGAATTAGGACATAACTATTACATCTCAAAAGATTACAAAGTAGACACTTCTACTATGTTTCCATAAAATAAAAAAACTCTTAAAAAGAGACATGTCTAGTTCCATGTTTTATATAGCATGACTTTCCCTTGGTCCCGTCCTTGACCATATTCCACATTAAGTCCTGTGAAAAACATTTCAAAAAAACATGGGGTGAGCATAAAAAGCTCAGTAAGGGATACACAAAGAATGAAAACTGTTAGTCTTTCAAACATCACGTAAACCATGTATACATTATCAAAGTAATACCTTCACCTTCATGAAGTAGTAAAAACTATTCACTGAATAAAATATCATTACTTACCCTTTTGTAACCAAAGGATTACCATAAAACCCATATAAAGAACACATAACATATAAAGGTAACTTGGGACATAAACATATTTAAGTAGAATAACCATACGGTCGACTTCCACACATATCACTTAATGGAATAGCCATACGGCCAACTTCCATACATACTTAATGGAATATCCATACGGCCGACTTCCATACCCAATGCATTGGAGGTTATAACATAACCACCCGTCCTGGTATTCACAACACCACCCGTCATATGGTTTATCACGTAACCACCCGTCAAATGTCCAAGTACAAATATAAAATCATAAAACGTAAAACCAATATAAATGAATGATAACATTTCCAAATTTCAATCACAATATATAATTTAAATATATTGACATAATAGAATCCTTTATCAAAACCATTTTCAATACCAAAATACATAAAAGAGTATATGGTATTTATTTTATTTTAAAAACATTATGGCTTGTTGAGGAAGCCAAAGACCAAATAATACTCGCGGCGGCGGAAAACGTCGTTGTCACCACATATGTTAAAAAACATTCCTTTTTGTTGTTTAGTAAAATGATTCGTAGAAAAATATTCTTTTTGTATAAAAGTAAAAGTCAAAGGGGTTTATACACCGTATAAAAGAAAGTTGTGTATAAAACGAAATATGCCTCAATGAAAGGAGATTGAGATGAAGTCTTTTACAAAGATCATTTTTAAAATAAAATAGATCTATTATGTGTATTCACTATATGTACACATAAAGAAAGTAAAAATACAATATAGGACATAATAATATCATGAAATAACTTTAAAGTAAGAGATTAACCCAGAGATTGGAAATTGGGTTAAGAAATTCCCTTACCTCGGGTCCGACTTGACTCGATCGCACTTTAACGTCCTGAATAATAAACTTGAGTTAATTTATATTTCCTTAAGAACCATTTTCAAGTTCATTATTCCTTTTATATCACTTATTTCCATGTTATAAACATTATTTAACCATTTAAGTTAATAATGTTTGTTTCTTCGATATTTGGTTCTTAAGTCGAAAGTGGACTTCTAACAATTACATGTTGTTCATGTGGTCAAAGTTTCTTTATATACAGAATGAAATTCCTGATTTGGATATCATATATATCATATATATCTATAATATACATGTATTTATAATATTACATAATCATTTAGAAGTAAGAAATGAAATGCACCGTTCATGGAGACGGTAAGCCGTACGTACGCATGAACGCTACTTTTATTTCTTTGTCATATTAATGGAATTAAAACTAAATGAAAGATATGTATATTTTAATTCCAGAATTATATTCATCATTTAGATGTATCATTCGTCATATATATCCATTATATACATGTACTTATAATATTACATTACATTTGGGGATAAGAAATGAAATGCACCGTTCATGGAGACGGTAAGCCTTACGTACGCATGAACGCTACTTTCATTTCTATCTCATACTTTAATGGAAAGAAATAATAATGATGTAGAGGTATATTATAATTCCAGTATAACATCATATATAATAACTTTAAATCCATCCTTTATACGTCCCACATATGGCATTAATGAATCAAATCACTTTGAGGGGGTGGTAGCCCGCACTTCCTTAAATGAAGATATCGCGTTTACCCATAATGGAAACCATAAAGGTATGCCCAAAATGAAAAATAAAGAATATTAAGGAAAAAATAAACATAATATATATCATATATAAATATAGTATCATCTTAATGGCCACCTTTGATGGTGTTAAAATAATGTTGAATAATCATCGTTTCGGGAGGCAGAAATTCACCATCCACCGAAACAGTATGTTCTTTTACCATTAGATGTAGGTGTGTGTAAGTGTAGCTCTAATCCTTCTTATAAAAACATCCTAGTTTATTGAGGATACTTGAGTTTTACAAATTAAAAGAATAAAAAGAGTTTAGGGGGTTGGAGAAGCAAAATAGAACAAAAGGACTCAAAAGAAGACATTACCTTAAAATCGGGTAACTCCCTTTGGTTTGAGCTCAAAGGCCTCCTTGGGAATACTTCTATAAGGACCCATCCTTAAACCTTACTTAATCTTGATTTATTACAATATTACACATTGAGGATCTTTTCAGGTTTAGATTTTTAGAGAATTAGATCATAAAACGTGCTTTACATTCCACATATAAACAAAGTGGTTACATAAACATAGTGTTCTTCATTCCCATCAATGGAAACATATTTAAAATAAACATGGATTCTTTCTTGACACTTCCTTGACACTATCATCATATCATGTACCTTTCCCTTGACCTGTGAAAACATTTCAAAAAAACTTGGGATGAGCATAAAAAGCTCAGTAAGGGATATAAAAATATGGAAAAGAAACATGGGTACATATATACATAAGAATGAAATCATACTTTACCCATAAAACATAAGCACTTTAACATACCTCATCAAATCATGAATAAATCATAGAAATCATAAGACATAAAGGTAACATGAGGCATTCATAACTTTCTTACATAGGGAGTAACCCTATTGGTTACGTTTGGAATACCCATCACAGTATATTCCCTAAAATCTCTTTAGAGAAACCTTAACGTTTCACTCCTTCGCGTTACCCAATGCATTGGAGAGCTATATCGGGCTCACCCTCCCTTAGTCTATCACAGAACCACCCTTCTTCATAATAATGCCAAAGAACCTCAACATAATCGTATCACATAAAACATGCATACAGGAAACATAACATTTCCACCATTCAATCACAAGATATCAATACCAAACATTGATATAAAAATATTATGAAAACAATTTTCAATAAAATAAAAGTAAAACATGGTATTTATTTTTCTTTTAAAAAGAAGGTATGGCTTGTAGAGGAAGCCGAAACTCAAATAATGGTCACGGCGGCGGAGAAGTCGTTGTCGCCACATACGTACGACAAAAACATTCCCTTTTTTCGTTTTGTAAAATACTTCATATAAAAAATATTCCTTTTGAATAAACTTAAAATTCAAAGGTTTTTATACACCGTATAAAAGAAAGTTGTGTATAAAATAAAATATGCCTCAATGAAAGGAGATTGAGACGAAGTCCCATACCTCGGGTCCGAATTGACTTGATCGTTCTTTAATGTCCTGAATAATAAACTTTAGTTAATTTATACTTTCTTAAGAACCTTTTTCAAGTTCATTATTACTTTTATATCACTTATTGCCATTTCATGAACACTATGTAATTATTTAAGTTAATAACGGTTGTTTTAATGATCATTGGTACTTGAGTCAAAAGTAATACCTTTATAATTACAAGTTGTTCATGTACCCATTATATCCAGAATGGTATTCATGATGTAGATATTATATATGTCATATATATCCAGTACATGCATGTATTTATAATATTACATAATCATTTAGAGGTAAGAAATGAAATGCACCGTTCATGGAGACGGTAAGCCGTACGTACGCATGAACGCTACTTTCATTTCTATTCCATATTTTATAGAATGGAATCATAATGATATAAAGGTATATTATAATTCCAGTATAATATCATATATAATATCATAGTTCCATCCTTTATACGTCCCACATAAGGTATTTAACGAATCAAATCACTTTGAGGGGGCGGTAGTCCGCACTTCCTTAAATGAAGATATCGTGTTTACCCATAATGGAAACCATAAAGGTATACCCAAAATGAAAAAAAAACATAAGATTAAGGAAAACATAAACATATTATATATCATATATAAAAATAGTGACATCATAATGTCCACCTTTGAAGGTGTTAAATGAGTATTGAACAATCATCGTTTCGGGAGGCATAATTTCGCCATCCACGGAAACCGTATGTTATTTAAGCATTTGATGTAGTTGTGTGAGAGTGTAGCTCGAAAAAATCTTATAACAACATCCTAGTATATTTAAGATACTGGTGTTGTTACAAAAGAAGTAAATAAAAAGAGTTTAGGGGGTTGGAGAAGCAATATAAAACAAATGAACATGAGAGAATGAATTACCTTTAAAAGTGTAACTCCTTTTGATTTGAGCCTAAAGGCTTCCTTTGAATGGATTCTGCCCAAAGGGAATCCTATAGGATGAGTATAGGGATGTGGAGAGAGTGAATGGGCAGGGGATGGCCGAGCCAAAGGCTTGAGGAGTGTGTGAAATGAGGTAGAGGTGGGGGCCTTTTATAAGAGGAGAGGAGGGGCACTTTTGGAAAGTAAAGATAAGTTAACTTATTTTAAAAAGCGTTTTGGATTAAAAAGGTCCCACATTGATATAATTCGAAGATAAGGTGATAATGGTTCGAAATCCACTCATCCAATAGGTTTTCTACATGTGTAGGTCTTAGATATGACATTATCTTTCCATTTTATTTAAATCGTTAAATAATGAGGTCATCGCTGTATCATCATGATGTTATAAATAATATGATTTATTTAATGTCTAAAAATTATAAACAAAATACTATGATGTAGGAAATCTTTTTATCTTTCCAAAGACTATTTATAATCAAAAATCTGAATTGTATAACCCCATGTAAAAATTGTTTTAGTAAAACATCTCTTGTTTGTGTCATTTTTTACTTTAACATTAAATAAAAAGTTATTTATGTCATTTCCCAACCAAAGTTGCTTCATGGGGTCCCCAAGTTGACCCATGGCTTTTCTTGGTCGGCCATGACACAACCAATGAGGGTAGTAAATGTTTCAAGCTCATCTCATTTTAATAAAGCATTATTTTTACCTTAAACTACACTAATTACCTCTAATCGCGATTAAAAACTTAATAAGTTACTATTCACCAAAAAATTATTATAATCTCATTGAACCAAATTTTACTTCTTAATGACAACCATGTATGTCAGATTTTTGAAATTCAAAACACAGAAGTGGTAAAATTTCATTTAAATGAAAAATCAGTTTTTATAAGTACCACTTAGTGATTTCACTATTCATCAAAAATTGAAGTTTTTCAGAAAAAAACCAAAAATTCACCCTAAGATATATTTGATATTATGAATTCAAAAATGAAGTCTATTTTTCAAAATTCAAAACATATAAGTCACATTAATTAATTTAATAATTAATTCCCGCTGTCATGACAAATAGCGTGTTTTTATGAAATAATAAGTATCAAAAGATTGACACTAGTTTAAGTCCAATTTCAAAGTGAAATTGATTCCAATGACCACCATTGGATAAAATGGTAAAAATATATTCTAATTTCACTTAAAAACAATTCAAAATATAATCTAATCCTCTAAATAAATTAGATTAAAAAGAGGTTTTGAATTAAAATACAACATTTTTGACTATTCATTAAAAAATGAACATTCTCGGAAAAATACCAAAAATTCACACAAAGTAAATTTTGATGTCCCAATCATAAAGAATAAGGTTATTTTGACAAACATAGTTTATAAAATTGTCAAAAGATAGATTCAAAAATGTTTTGCCATCAAAGGTAGTAAAATAACCTTTTAAAAATATTAGTGTATTCCATGCAAAAGATTGGATTTATTTTCATTTTAATCCTCTAAATAACTATCTAATTCATTAATAGACATAGATAAAATATCTATTATTCATTACTTACTTGGGATGTTATATCCTTCCCCCCTTTAGAAAATTGCGTCCCCGCAATTTATTTACTTATCGAATAAATGGGGGTACTTATCCCTTATTGCATTTTCGGATTCCCATGTTTCCTCTTCAATCATGTGGTTTTTTCCACAAAACCTTTACCTGGTGAATCACCTTATTCCGTAACACTTGCTCCCTGTGGTCAAGAATCTGGACCGGTTGTTCCTCATAAGATAGGTTCTCTTCCAGTTGAACTACCTCTGGACTCAAAACATGAGATGGATCTGGCATGTACTTTCTCAACATCGAAACGTGAAAAACATTGTGTACCTGAGATAAACTCGGAGGTAAAGCCACCTGGTATGAAACCGATCCAACTCTATCCAGAATTTCATATGGTCCAAAAAACCTTGGACTCAGCTTTCCTTTCTTACCAAATCGCATCACACTTTTCCATGGTGATACTTTGAGAAAATCATGATCACCTACCTAGAAAGACAGATCCTTCCTCCGGTTATCTGCATAACTCTTCTACCTGCTCTGAGCTGTTCTCATGTGCTTCTGAATCAGCTGAACTTTTTTTCCATCTCTTCTACCAATTCGGGTCCCATCAACATCCTTTCACCCACTTCATCCCAGAAAGCTGGAGTTCGACACTGCTTCCCATATAATGCCTGAAATGGTGCCATCTGTATACTGGAATGAAAACTGTTATTATATGAAAATTCAACCAAAGAAAGATGTTGGTCCCAACTTCCCTGATAATCCATCGAACAAGCTCGTAGCATATCCTCCAATGTCGTAATTGTTCGTTCTGACTGCCCATCTGATTAAGGATGAAAAGCTGTACTAAAAATTAATTCAGTACCCAACGAATTTTGAAGGCCTTTTCAAAAGTTATAAGTAAACCTGGGATCACGGTCAGATACAATGGAGAGAGGAACTCCATGTAACCTGACTATCTCTTTAAGATACAAACGGGAAAGTTGATTAAGATAGAAAGTATCTCGTATAGCAAGGAAATGAGTAGACTTGTTCAAGCGATCAACAATAACCCAGATTACATTATTACCTCGAGATGTCCTCGGTAATCCCCCAACAAAGTCCATGGATATGTTTTCCCATTTTCCCTCTAGCACTAGTAAAGGCTGAAGCATCCCTTTAGGTAACTGCCGCTCTGCTTTAACCTGCTGACAAGTCAAACACTTCACAGTAAAATCAACAATATCTCTTTTCATTCCATCCCACCAGTAATACTCCAGCAGATCTCTGTACATCTTAGTACTGCCAGGATGAACTGAAAACGGAGAACTATGAGCCTCACATAACAACTCATTCTTCAACTGTGAATCACAAGGCACACATAATCTCTTCTCAAACCTCAAAACACAATCATTATCAATGTTGAATTCAGGCAACATACTTTTCTGAACCAGCTCTACCTTTTTCTGCAACTCGTTGTCTTGCTTCTGTGCTTGCTTGATTCTGTCTGATAGAGAAGATTTCACTAATACCTGAAACAAAAAAGAAGGACTTCCTGCACCAACAACTTTTGTAACGCCCCAACCCTAGTTACCCAGATTCGGTGCATTATTTCAAAACATTGGCATGATCACAAGAAAGATCAAATCTCGAAAGACCGATTGGTTTAGTAGCCTTGGAAACACTAGATATATTCATAAGTTTTACATTACATCATAAATTGAAAAACTACTACAACAACATAATGTCTCCATAAACCACACTCAGATCCCCACATAAAATCCCTGCAGGTCATTCATAATTTACCTCTTCACTTCCTGGGAACAATAAAACATAGAAAAGGGGTGAGCTTAAATGCCCAGTAAGGATAACAATATAGCGGAAACTTTCATAAATAAGAATAAACATTTAAGGCAATGTATAACTAAAACAAAAGCCTTCCAAACATGAACATTCAACATGGTACGGCATAAATAAAATGAAATAATGTCATTTACTTATTCACATGGATATTCTACTAATCGAATAATCACATGAAAAAATCAATAACCACTTTCATAATGTTGGAATGCATAATGCTAAACTTTAATTTCTTTTCAAGGCCTCATCCCAAGACCTTGGGGCTAACTATAACCGGAACCCAACCCGGAGTGCCTCTAATAACCGGACACCAACCCGGAGTGCCTCTAATAACCGGACACCAACCTGGAGTGCCACTAATAACCGGAGAGCAAACCGGAGGGCTTACTTTTACCAGTCCCTAACCTGGAGGGCTTACTTTTACCAGTCCCCAACCTGGAGGGCTTACTTTAACTAGTCCCCAACCTGGAACATACTTGACCAACACATTCATATGAAGTAAAGGTTGAAATGTAACATAAACATTCTTATTGGAACTAGCATACAAAATGTCAATAATTTCACCATAAACTAAGAATGGTATAAAAATAGCACATCCACAGTCAAGCATATCACAAAAACTTCAATACAATATAGAAGTTTTGTATCGTAATAAATCAACTTCAAATAAGCGTAAAATCAATCAAAGGATGTTGACATAGATGAAATCAAAACTCTTTTTAGAGAAATATCTCTTTCTATTTTGAAATAATTTAAGAGTCATATATTTATAAAATAAAACAATTTCTTTGAAAATATTCTTATAATCTTGTAAGGAAAGCTTTGAAGATTTTATAACGGCGGAAAATAACTGCACCCGTCGTATAAGTTAAAAAAACATTCTTACCTTAATTCTGTCGAAAAGGTTAAAAAGGACCTTGTTTTGAAAACGACGAAAAGATTCCTCTTATAAAAAGTCAAACAAGGGTATAAATGACTTTAACCCATATTCTTGTAAATAATAAAAATGTTTTGAAATACATTTTGAAGAAACATGGATGTGGATGATAAAGAGATCCCAGTAGATTATTACGTATAAACAACCTCGGATAATGAAGAGATTGTGAAATAACCCTTACCTTGTACTTTTCCTTTGTTGGGGTAGGTTAACCTCCTGTATAATTGTGAAATAATTGTTATTAAATTATACAATAATCATATACATTAATATGATATCATATATGATCTTTTAATATTGATTTGATAATAATATCTTAGTATTATCATTGTTTCGGGTGTTAACTTACTTGTTTTCTTTTATATGTTTTGTTACGTAAGACATGTTTGTAAAGGATAGGTTTTATATTATTCATATCCATAATGATATCAAGTCCTTAAACATAATTTTTTAAATCATCAAATGATAATTATACTTTAATGGTTACGATGGAGAATGAATCTCATCGCGTTCGTGGAGACGGTAGTCCGTACGTACGCACGAGCGACAATATCATTCTTTTGATATTAAAGTAATATATAAATGGATGGTATATCATATATACAGAATTATTAACATGTTATAATTATTATTTACCTGAGTTAAACATCATTATTATACCCATCCAAATAATATTATATTGAATAACAATTACACCACGACGTGGAGACGGTAAGCCGTACGTACGCACGTATGGTGACATGTTATTCAAAGGGTGGATAGAATACTGAATATGGTTGTACCATATTTATAATAACATCACAGTATATATATGATACTCGAGTTATTATTTTAGAATGGTAACAACAAAGGAGGAATAAGTGGAAGAAGAAATGAACTTGGAAAAGGGTGGTGAAATCATTACCTCTTCTTCGGGTTCTTCATTTTGATTGGATCAAAAGGGCTCCTTAGGTTGGCTTTCCGATCAAACTAAGGCCCCTAGGTTGTAGTTAGGGAAGTTGGGAGAGTATTTGGGCAGAGTTTGGCCGAACCAAAAGGCTTTGAAGGTGTGAAGAAATGAGAAGGAGGAGTTCCCTTTTATAAGAGGGGTGAGGGGCACCTTTGGAAAAGCTAGAAATATTAATTTATAATAAATTGATATTCGGTTTATAATGGCTCCAAAGTTGATTATTTAAATGTTAAGGTGGGGATGGGTCGAAAAAAACTCAACCAATAGAATTTAGACAGGTTTGGGTACTTATATTAACCTTATCTTTAAGTATTAACTCTAAGTTAATTAGTTTCACTTTTACAATGTCTCTTTGTATTTTTATATAATATGGTTAATAAACTTACTACATACATCCAAGAGACCCCCATGTGGTCCATTAATGATTAACCTATCATGATATAAGTCTCTTGGCCAAACCTTAGATTTTTAGGAATTTAATATCAATTAATAATATAATATTTGTTTTAAGAACTCTTTTATGTCAATTTTGAAACTATTCAATAGTTGATTTTTTTGAAACTCATAACAGATTGATTACTTCGAAAAAAGTCAATTAAATCAATCCTAATATATCATATTATCCTAGAAAATTAGTTTAATTCATTAAAAGTTTCATATTATATTTATTTGTGTATTTATAATATCAATTAGTTTAATTTTTCACTATTATAGTAATTACTACATCATCATTGTGTCATAAATAAATTAAATCATTTAATGTCTAAAAATTATAAATAAAATATCATTATGTAAGAAATATTTTTATCTTTCTAATGAATATTTATAATCTAAAATCGAACATATATAACCCTATGTAAAAATTGTTTTTCTAAAAGATATATGCTTGTGTCATTTTTGTATTCATTTTAACTTAATTAAAATAAAGTGTCATTATCACTTACATGTGGATCCATGGGGTCCCAAAATCGACCCAAAGATGCCCATGGTCGACCATGTATCAACCAATAGGGTTAAGACACGTTTTAGGGTAATTTAGTATTATTATAATATTATTTTTTAACCCTTATTTACCGGATTTACCCTTAACCATGGTAAATAAAATATTTACCGCAGTAATTATTCAAAATTTCTAAAAATAAAAGTTACCTATTTGCACAATTTGAACATCCTGATTCAAAATATGGAATCCATTTTCCTAAATTAAAAACACAGAAGTGGCAGAAATTAATTTAAAATTAATTCCCACTGTCAAAACAAAAAGCGTGTTTTTAAGAGATAATAACTATCAAAAGATTGACACTTGTTTATAGTCGGTTTAATTGTAAAATTATGTCCAATGACCAACATTATATTAAATGGTAAAAATATATTCTTAATATACTTTAAAACTACTAAAATTCATAATTTATCACTATTAATTATTTTTATTAAAAAAGTTGTTTTTAATTAAAATTTAGTAATTTTCACTATTCATCAAAATATGAAAGTTATCCGAAAAGTACCAAAATTTCACCTTAGGCTAAATTAGATATTCTGAATCCAAAAATGAAGTCCATTTTGAAATATAAAATATATATAATTTTTAAAAAGTAGGTATTACTATTCATAACGGCTAGTTTGATTGGTTGTTAGAACTCGGTGTTGCGTACAACACACGCTATCACATTAATCAAAGAGAAGTGTACCGTAGAAGCTTGGGATGTTTCATTTTAAATTTTTTTTTGATGTCCCCCTTTACTCAAAAAGTTTAAAATATTTTATTTAAAAAGGGTTCACTATTAAAAGTTGGTAAAATTGCAATACTAAAAATAAATTTGTTCTTACATTATGTCTAAGAAACTCATAATATGGATTCTAAAATTATAAGGATTATATAAAGTTTAAAATTTAGTTAATACTATTCATAACCTCTTTTGAATGGCTTGTTTGGTAAGTCATGGTGTGCTTGAACTCGGTGTTGCGTGTAGTGCAAGTTATTGTATTATTTTAAAGAAATAACACACTATGAAATCTTGGGGTGTTACATTCTCCCCTCCTTCAATAAATTTCTTCCTCGCAATTTGAAATTGTTCTTCGAAAATAAAAGGATGAAAATAGAAAATATATTTGTGGGAAAACCCACATCGGAAATTGGGTTACTAAAATTTAGTCATAATATGAGGAAAAGAGAAATGCAAGGGTCACCACCAAATTGTGATCTCGATTCGGAGAACATTGGTGGCAATTAGAGACATATAATTGGAGCAAAAACGTAAATATTTATACGTAGTGATTGAGGTCATCAATCACAAACAAGTATAAAATTGAAGTCCTTAAACTCATCAATCTATGATGATTTGAAGTACCATCGGTTCAACAAAATATAGGGTATTGGGATAACACATTTTTGACGTTTCAAAATATCTTAGTTGAAATCCCACATCGAAAAATGAATTAATGAGGCCTCTATTTAAAATAAAGAGTGGAAAGTATGAAGATTACCGAAAATAACACATATTAGGGTTCCATGTAGGAAAATATGGATATGGAGGAGAAATCTTACCATCAATTATCTGATGGAGAGTGGTAGAGAACATGGCTATGAAAAGGCCAAAAATCCCAAAGCCATAAATTAGTGATGATTTAAGGTACCATCTAGGACAACATTTTTGTTCTAAGTTCCTTTTATTAATGTTGAGGAATTTATTTATGAGATTGGATAAGATCATAAGGAGATATACTTACTTTATAATTAGAGTTTTATCCATTAATAAATTTCTACCACAAACTCATCTTTCACTCTAAAAGATAATAGAACGTAAATTTTTTTTATTTATACTATTCTTACAGGGTTCCAAAATAAATGAATTTATAATTCATATACCATATGTTTAAAAAAAACTACATTATTTAATTCAGGACATCTCGTGGGCCAGTGGTAGGTGATACACCCTTGTCGCCCTTCGGTTGCGGGTTCAAGTCTCGCAGCCTTGCCGGACGCGACGGGTTGCCGCCCGACCTCCGGGTTGTCCTTTTATGGTAATCCAAAATAATCCAAACTAGAACTATCAAAAATACTCTTGCCCAACTCACATTACAACAATTATAAGGAAGATAAACATAATATAGATCCTTTTTACCCCATAATAGCATATGAATACCTTCATCTTGTATTCTTTTAATACATTGAAACATCCTGAATTACCATATTCCTTATTGATTACATTCATGCTCCCCTATTCCATATAGAATGATGGATATACTTCATCAATCCAAAAATGTTTTAAACCCCAACAATAATGGAATATACAGATCATTAATCAGTTCTAAGGTAGTCATGAATATCCAATATAATTTATCCAAATCAATCATGTATTATTCTAAAATCACTAACTCGGTACCAAAACCATATTATGGTTTATCTTTCTCTCAACCATATATTTTCCAAAAATTTATCCTGCTATTGAGTCACTTTTCTTTGTTCCACACAATCTCAAGTCCTTAATGAAATAGTACTGCAGTACAATCCTTATATACTCCATAATCATTATAACAAGTACATTGTTGATACAACACTCAATTGACATAATCAACATAAGAACTCTAATCATTCCTCTTCATCTGTGGTAGTATCGTAACTTGATTATTATCCAATAGCATCATTTGCGGCATAGTCTGATTAATGGAACATAGGTTCACGTAGTGTCCAAACTCCTTGCAAATGAAGCATTGTACATTTGAAACCATTTTCTTACCCTTGTAGTCATGTACTTTGTGCCCTTTTCCTCGACACTTATAACAAACTCTCATTCCTTTCAGGCAAGTTCCAGGGTGTTTCTTTCCACAGTTACCACATATGGGAAAATTCTTCTTTTCCCTCTTCCCTTTATCCATCTTTCTCTCTTCTATCCTTTTCTTCTCTTGCTTCCCTTCAAAGCCATAGGACTCAGTAAACTCTTTACTTATCTTATCAACACATGATATTATTTCTTCATATGATGATAATACATGGGAGACTATTTCTCTTATCAATTCTAGCTTAAGACCATGAAAGATATGATCCTTCCTTCTCTTTGGATCATGTGCATTTTTGGAGTTCTCATTCCTTCTACTGGGCGCCATTTATAAACAATGGCATAAACTAGATCAGTTTATGAATCAAAATACATAATCCCATACTTATAAAACACTTAAAATAAATTGAACTATTTATATATATAATCCATAATCATAAAAATGTTTTCTTTGAGGAATTATATACTCATAAACCCTTCATAATGATTTGTAATGAAAATGAGAGTTATCCTAAGCATATCCCACGGGAGTGTCGTAACCAAGTGTGCAGCAAGGCCCGTTGTCGTGCACCAGTTCCCGTTCGAGTCTAGATCAAAGCGGTGTTTTCGGGTTTTACCCCTCGGTACATCTGTGCCAGAGCCGCCTCTACCTGCTCGTATCTAGACAGGGATGTATTGCTCGGAAAACTCACAAAATCTCTACAATACCAAAATTCTAGGAAGTTCTTCTATACTAATCCTCAAAGTTCATCTTAGGTCTATGTGCTCTAATCAGAGTTTATCTAAATCTAGCTTCCAAGGTTTGTACTAAACTTCCTCTGATACCAACTGTAACGCCCCGACCCTAGTTACCCAGAGTCGGTGCATTATTTCATAACATTGGCATGATCACAAGAAAGATCAAATATCGAAATACCGATTGGTTTAGTAGCCTTGGAAACACTAGATATATTCATAAGTTTTACATTACATCATAAATTGAAAAACTACTACAACAACATAATGTCTCCATAAACCACACTCATATCCCCACATAAAATCCCTGCAGGTCATTCATAATTTACCTCTTCACTTCCTGGGAACAATAAAACATAGAAAAGGGGTGAGCTCAAATGCCCAGTAAGGATAAAAATATAGCGGAAACTTTCATAAATAAGAATAAACATTTAAGGCAATGTATAACTAAAACAAAAGCCTTTCAAACATGAACTTTCAACATGGTACGGCATAAATAAAATGAAATAATTCCATTTACTTATTCACATGGATATTCTACTAATTGAATAATCACATGCAAAAATCAATAACCACTTTTATAATGTTGGAATGCATAATGCTAAACTTTAATTTCTTTTCAAGGCCTCGTCCCAAGATCTTGGGGCTAACTGTAACCGGAACCCAACCCGGAGTGCCTCTAATAACCGGACACCAACCCGGAGTGCCTCTAATAACCGGACACCAACCCGGAGTGCCTCTAATAACCGGAGACCAAACCGGAGGGCTTACTTTTACCAGTCCCTAACCTGGAGGGATTACTTTTACCAGTCCCCAACCTGGAGGGCTTACTTTAACCAGTCCCCAACCTGGAACATACTTGTCCAACACATTCATATGAAGTAAAGGTTGAAATGTAACATAAACATTCTTATTGGAACTAGCATACAAAATGTCAATAATTTCACCAAAAACTAAGAATGGTATAAAAATAGCACATCCACAGTCAAACATATCACATAAACTTCAATACAATATAGAAGTTTTGTATCGTAATAAATCAACTTCAAATAAGCGTAAAATCCATCAAAGGATGTTGACATAGATGAAATCAAAACTCTTTTTAGAGAAATATCTCTTTCTATTTTGAAATAATTTAAGAGTCATATATTTATAAAATAAAACATTTTCTTTGAAAATATACTTATAAGATTCTAAGGAAAGCTTTGAAGATTTTATAACGGCGGAAAATAACTGCACCCGCCGTATAAGTTAAAAAAACATTCTTACCTTAATTCTGTCGAAAAGGTTAAAAAGGACATTGTTTTGAAAACGACGGAAAGATTCCTCTTATAAAAATTCAAACAAGGGTATAAATGACTTTAACCCATATTCTTGTAAATAATAAAAATGTTTTGAAATACATTTTGAAGAAACATGGATGTGGATGATAAAGAGATCCCAGTAGATTATTACGTATAAACAACCTCGGATAATGAAGAGATTGTGAAATAACCCTTACCTTGTACTTTTCCTTGGTTGGGGTAGGTTAACCTCCTGTATAATGGTGAAATAATTGTTATTAAATTATACAATAATCATATACATTAATATGATATCATATATGATCTTTTAATATTGATTTGATAATAATATCTTAGTATTATCTTTGTTTCGGGTGTTAACTTACTTGTTTTCTTTTATATGTTTTGTTACGTAAGACATGTTTGTAAAGGATAGGTTTTATATTATTCATATCCAGAATGATATCAAGTCCTTAAACATCATTTTTTAAATCATCAAATGATAATTATACTTTAATGGTTAAGATGGAGAATGAATCTCATCGCGTTCGTGGAGACAGTAGTCCGTACGTACGCACGAGCGACAATATCATTCTTTTGATATTAAAGTAACATATAAATGAATGGTATGTCATATATACAGAATTATTAACATGTTATATTTATTATTTACCTGAGTTAAACATCATTATTATACCCATCCAAATAATATTATATTGAATAACAATTACACCATGACGTGGAGACGGTAAGCCGTACGTACGCACGTATGGTGACATGTTATTCAAAGGGTGGATAGAATACTGAATATGGTTGTACAATATTTATAATAACATCACAGTATATATATGATACTGGAGTTATTATTTTAGAATGGTAACAACAAAGGAAGAAGAAGTGGAAGAAGAAATGAATTTGGAAAAGGGTGGTGAAATCATTACCTCTTCTTCGGGTTCTTCCTTTTGATTTGATCAAAAGGGCCCCTTAGGTTGGCTTTCTGATCAAACTAAGGCCCCTAGGTTGTAGTGAGGGAAGTTGGGAGAGTATTTGGGCAGAGTTTGGCTGAACCAAAAGGCTTTGAAGGTGTGAAGAAATGAGAAGGAGGAGTGCCCTTTTATAAGAGGGGTGAGGGGCACCTTTGGAAAAGCTAGAAATATTAATTTATAATAAATTCATATTCGGTTTCTAATGGCTCCAAAGTTGATTATTTAAATTTTAAGGTGGGGATGGGTCTCAAAAAACTCAACCAATAGAATTTAGACAGGTTTGGGTACTTATATTAACCTTATCTTTAAGTATTAACTCTAAGTTAATTAGTTTCACTTTTACAATGTCTCTTTGTATTTTTATATAATATGGTTAATAAACTTACTACATACATCCAAGCGACCCCCAAGTGGTCCATTAATGATTAACCTATCATGATATAAGTCTCTTGGCTTAACCTTAGATTTTTATTAATTTAATATCAATTAATAATATAATATTTGTTTTAAGAGCTCTTTTATGTCAATTTTGACACTATTCAATAGTTGATTTTTGTGAAACTCATAAAAGATTGATTACTTCGAACAAAGTCAATTAAATCAATCCTAATATATCATATTATCCTATAAAATGAGTTTAATTCATTAAAAGTTTCATATAATATTTATTTGGGTATTTATAATATCAATTAGTTTAATTTTTCACTATTATAGTAATTACTACATCATCACTGTGTCATAAATAAATTAAATCATTTAATGTCTAAAAATTATATATAAAATATCATTATGTAGTAAATATTTTTATATTTCTAATGAATATTTATAATCTAAAATCCAACATATATAACCCTATGTAAAAATTGTTTTTCTAAAAGATATATGCTTGTGTCATTTTTGTATTCATTTTAACTTAATTAAAATAAAGTGTCATTATCACTTACAAGTGGATCCATGGGGTCCCAAAATCGACCCAAAGATGCCCATGGTCGACCTTGTATCAACAAATAGGTTTAAGACACGTTTTAGGGTAATTTAGTATTATTATAATATTATTTTTTAACCCTTATTTACCGGATTTACCCTTAACCATGGTAAATAAAATATTTACCGCAGTAATTATTCAAAATGTCTAAAAATAAAAGTTACCTATTCACACAATTTGAACATCCTGATTCAAAATATGGAATCCATTTTCCTAAATTCAAAACACAGAAGTGGCAGAAATTAATTTAAAATTAATTCCCGCTGTCAAAACAAAAAGCGTGTTTTTAAGAGATAATAACTATCAAAAGATTGACACTTGTTTATAGTCGGTTTAATTGTAAAATTATTTCCAATGACCAACATTATATTAAATGGTAAAAATATATTCTAAATATACTTTAAAACAACTAAAATTAATAATTTATCACTATTAATTATTTTGATTAAAAAAGTAGTTTTTAATTAAAATTTAGTAATTTTCACTATTCATCAAAATATGAAAGTTATCCGAAAAGTACCAAAATTTCACCTTAGGCTAAATTAGATATTCCGAATCCAAAAATGAAGTCCATTTTGAAATATAAAATATATATAATTTTTAAAAAGTAGGTATTACTATTCATAACGGCTAGTTTGATTGGTTGTTAGAACTCGGTGTTGCGTACAACACACGCTATCACATTAATCAAAGAGAAGCGTACCGTAGAAGCTTGGGATGTTTCATTTTAAATTTTTTTTTGATGTCCCCCTTTACTCAAAAAGTTTAAAATATTTTATTTAAAATGGGTTCACTATTAAAAGTTGGTAAAAGTGCAATACTAAAAATTAATTTGTTCTTACATTATGTCTAAGAAACTCATAATATGGATTCTAAAATTATAAGGATTATATAAAGTTTAAAATTTAGTTAATACTATTCATAACCTCTTTTGAATGGATTTTTTGGTAAGTCATGGTGTGCTTGAACTCGGTGTTGCGTGTAGTGCAAGTTATTGTATTATTTTAAAGAAATAACACACTATGAAATCTTGGGGTGTTACAACTTCTATGCCAAAGTTCATTAAATCAAAAACCAAAGGATCTCGTTCCAAACGTATCATGGTTAATGAAGCATTACTTTTTCGACTCAAAGCATCGGCCACTTTATTTACTTTTCCCGGATAATAATGAATTGTACAATCATAATCCTTGATTAATTCTAGCCATCTCCTCTGTCTCATGTTCAATTCATTCTGAGTGAATATATACTTTAAACTTTTGTGATCAGTATATATTTCACACTTTACTACATACAAATGATGCCTCCAAATTTTTAAAGCAAAAACAACAGAAGCTAATTCCAAATCATGTGTAGGGTAATTTACCTCATGAGTTTTCAACCGACGTAAAGCATAAGAAATTACCTGATCATTCTGCATAAGGAAACACCCAAGTCCCTTCAACGAAGCATCACTGTATATAACAAACTCACCATTCCTGGAAGGAAGTGCCAAAACTGGAGCATTCACCAATCTTCTTTTCAACTCCTGAAAACAATCATCACATTCTTTTGACCAGATGAACTTAACACCCTTACGAGTTAGCTTAGTCATTGGGCAACATAACACTGAAAAATTTTCAACAAACCTTCGGTAGTAACCTTCCAAACCAAGAAAACTATGAATCTCTGTTATATTTGTGGGTCTTGGCCATTCTTCAATAACCTTTGTTTTTGCAGGATCAACATTTATCCCATCTTTAGAAACAATGTGACCCAAGAAAAAAATTTGTTGTAACCAAAACTCACACTTGCTGAATTTTCCATACAGTTTCTTTTCTTTTAAGGTTTGCAATATAACCCTTAAATGTCTTTCATGCTCCTCTTTACATTTAGAAAACACCAAAATATCTTCAGTAAACACAACCCCGATTTATCACCTGAGTCAACTGAGCCATCACAGCAACAAACTGTTTTGTTCTGATTCTGACCATCTCAGGATGTCGATTTAGAAGCTCAGTAAGGGATATAAAAATATGGAAAGGAAACATGGGTACATATATACATAAGAATGAAATCATACTTTACCCATAAAATATAAGTACTTTAACATACCTCATCAAATCTTGAATAAATCATAGAAATCATAAGACATAAAGGTAACTTGAGGCATTAATAACTTTCTTACGTAGGGAGTAACCCTCTTGGTTACGTTTGGAATACCCATCACAGTATATTCCCTAAAATCTCTTTAGAGAAACCTTAACGTTTCACTCCTTCGCGTTACCCAATGAATTAGAGAGCTATATCGGGCTCACCCGCCCTTAGTCTATCATGGAACCACCCGTCTTCATAATAATGCCCAAGAACCTCAACATAATCATTTCACATAAAACATGCATAAAGGAAACATAACATTTCCACCATTGAATCACAAGATATCAATACCACACATTGATATAAAAATATTATGAAAACCATTTTCAATAAAAGAAAAGTAAAACATGGTATTTATTTTTCTTTTAAAAAGAAGGTATGGCTTGTAGAGGAAGCCGAAAATCAAATAATGGTCACGGCGGCGGAGAAGTCGTTGTCGCCGCATACGTACGACAAAAACATTCCCTTTTGTCATTTTGTAAAACGCTTCGTATAAAAAAGATTCCTTTTGAATAAACTTAAAAGTCAAAGGGTTTTATACACCGTATAAAAGAAAGTTGTGTATAAAATAAAATATGCCTCAATGAAAGGAGATTGAGACGAAGTCCCATACCTCGGGTCCGACTTGACTTGAGCATTCTTTAATGTCCTGAATAATAAACTTGAGTTAATTTATACTTTCTTAAGAACGTTTTTCAAGTTCATTATTCCTTTTATATCACTTATTGACATGTCATGAACACTATGTAATTATTTAAGTTAATAACGGTTGTTTTAACGATCATTGGTACTTGAGTCAAAAGTAAGCCCTTTATAATTACAATTTGTTCATGTACCCATTATATCCAGAATGGTATTCATGATGTAGATATTATATATGTCATATATATCCAATATATACGTGCATTTATAATATTACATAATCATTTAGAGGTAAGAAATGAAATGCACCGTTCATGGAGACGGTAAGCCGTACGTACGCATGAACGCTACTTTCATTTCTATTCCGTATTTTATAGAATGGAATCATAATGATATAAAGGAATATTATAATTCCAGTATAATATCATATATAATATCATAGTTCCATCCATTATACGTCCCACATATTGTATTTAACGAATCAAATCACTTTGAGGGGGCGGTAGTCCGCACTTCCTTAAATGAAGATATCACGTTTACCCATAATTGAAACCATAAAGGCATGCCCAAAATGAAAAAAAAAACAGAAGCTTAAAGAAAACATAAACATATTATATATCATATATAAAAATAGTGACATCATAATGGCCACCTTTGAAGGTGTTAAATGAGTATTGAACAATCATCATTTCGGGAGGCATAATTTCTCCATCCACGGAAACCGTATGTTCTTTAACCATTTGATGTAGTTGTGTGAGATTGTAGCTCGAATAAGTCTTATAACAACATCCTAGTATATTTAAGATACTGGTTTTGTTACAAAAGAAGTAAATAAAAAGAGTTTAGGGGGTTGGAGAAGCAAAATAAAACAAATGAACATGAGAGAATGAATTACCTTTAAAAGTGTAATTCCTTTTGATTGGAGCCTAAAGGCTTCATTTAAAAGGCTTCTGCCCAAAGAGAATCCTCTAGGATGAGGATAGGAATGTGGATAGAGTAAATGGGCAGGGGATGGCCGAGCTAAAGGCTTGAGGAGTGTGTGAAATGAGGTAGAGGTGGGGGCCTTTTATAAGAGGAGAGGAGGGGCACTTTTGGAAAGTAAAGATAAGTTACTTTATTTTAAAAAGAGTTTCGGATTCAAAAGGTCCCACATTGATACAATTATAGGATAAGGTGATAAGGGTTCTAAATCCACTCTTCCAATAGGTTTTGGACATGTGTAGGTCTTAGATATTACATTATCTTTCCATTTTATTTAAATCGTTAAATAATGAGGTCATCGATGCGTCATCATGATGTCATAAATAATTTAATTTATTTATTGTCTAAAAATTATAAAAAAATACTATGATGTAGGAAATATTTTTATCGTTCCAAAGACTATTTATAATCAAAAATATGACTTGTAGAACCCCATGTAAAAATTGTTTTAGTAAAACATCTCTTGTTTGTGTCATTTTTACTTTAACATTAAATAAAAAGTTATTTATGTCATTTCCCAACCAAAGTTGCTTCATGGGGTCCCCAAGTTGACCCATGACTTTTATTGGTCGCCCATGACACAACCAATGAGGGTAGGACATGTGTCAAGCTCATCTCATTTTATCAAAGCATTATTTTTACCTTAAACTACACTAATTACCTCTAATCACGATTAAAAACTTAATAAGTTACTATTCACCAAAAAATTATTATAATCCCATTGAACCACATTTTACTTCTTAATGAAAACCATGTATGTAGGATTTTTGAAATTCAAAACACAGAAGTGGTAAAATTTCATTTAAATGAAAAATCAGTTTTTATAAGTACCATTTAGTGATTTCACTATTCATCAAAAATTGAAGTTTTTCAGAAAAAAACCAAAAATTCACCCTAAGCTATATTTGATATTCTGAATTAAAAAATGAAGTATATTTTGAAAAATTCAAAACATATAAGTCACATTAATTAATTTAATAATTATTTCCCGCTGTCATGACAAATAGCGTGTTTTTATGAAATAATAAGTATCAAAAGATTGACACTAGTTTAAGTCCAATTTCAAAGTGAAATTGATTCCAATGACCACCATTGGATAAAATGGTAAAAATATATTCTAATTTCACTTAAAAACCAATTCAAAATATAATCTAATCATATAAATAAATTATATTAAAAAAAGGTTTTGAATTAAAATACAACATTTTTGACTATTCATTAAAAAATGAACTTTCTCGGAAAAATACCAAAAATTCACAAAAAGTAAATTTTGATGTCCCCATCATAAAGAATAAGTTTATTTTGACAAACATAGTTTATAAAATTGTCAAAAGATAGATTCAAAAATGTTTTGCCATCAAAGGCAGTAAAACAATCTTTTAAAAATATTAGTGTATTCCATGCATAAGATTGGATTTATTTTCATTTTAAGCCTCTAAAACACTATCTAATTCATTAATAGACATAGATAAAATATCTATTATTCATTACTTACTTGGGATGTTACTACTTCTGCTCAAAGTTAGGCTTCAAGGAGTAAGAGAGGGAAATTTAGAGACAAAATGGGCAGAGGTTGGCCGAGCCAAAGGCTTTGGGAGTGTGGGTAAGGTGGTAGAGGTGGGATCCTTTTATAAGAGGAGAGGAGGGGCACTCTTGTAATGTTACAAAATGTTACTTTATTTTCAAAAGAGTTTCAGATTTTGAAGGTCTCACATTGATGTATTTATAGGATAAGGTGATGAGGGTTCTACATCCACTCATCCAATAGGTTTTGGACATGTGTAAGTCTTAGATTATACATTATCTTTCCATTTTATTTAAATCATTAAATAATGAGGTCATCACTGCATCATCATGATGTCATATATAATTTAATTTATTTAATGTCTAAAAATTATAAAAAATTTACTATGATGTAGGAAATATTTTTATCTTTCCAATGACTTTTTATAGTGAAACATATGACTTGTATAACCCCATGTAAAAATTATTTTAGTAAAACATATCATGTTTGTGTCATTTTTTACTTTAACATTAAATAAAAGGTATTTATGTCATTTTCCAACCAAAGTGGCTCCATGGGGTCCCCAAGTTGACCCATGGATTGTCTTGGTCGGCCATGACACATCCAATGAGGGTAGTACATGTGTCTAGGTCATTTCATTTTATTAAAACATTATTCTTACCTTAAACTACACTAATTACCTCTACTCGCGATTAAGAACTTAAGAGTTACTATTCACCAAAAAATTATTTTAATCTCATTGAACCACATTTTACTTCATAATGACAACCATGTATGTAGGATTTTTGAAATTCAAAACACAGAAGTGGTAAAATTTCATTTAAACGAAAAGTCAGTTTCTATAAGTACCACTTAGTGGTTTCACTATTCATCAAAAATTGAAGTTTTTCAGAAAAATACCAAATATTCACCCTAAGATATATTTGATATTCCGAATTCAAAAATGAATTCTCTTTTACAAAATTCAAAACATATAAGTCACATTAATTAATTTAATAATTAATTCCCGTTGTCATGACAAATAGCGTGTTTTTATGAAACAATAAGTATCAGAAGATTGACACTAGTTTAAGTCCGATTTCAAAGTGAAATTAATTCCAACGACCACTATTGGATTAAATGTAAAAACATTTAAAAAACATATATAAACATATTTTAGTTATTTCTATCCATTCCTTCCAATACAACGGCTACATGTTAACTACCATTTAAAATAATATTATTATATTACTAGTGTGCAACGTAAGTTTTCAAAGGACCTCATTGTTGCGTATCGGGTATGCTATCGAACATAGCAACCCCTTAAAAGTAAAATTAATATTTAATTCATAAATATTAATAAATATGAAAATGTTTTATTCATTATTTACCTAGGATGTTACAATTCTATTATACCACACTATGACTTAAAAATAATTATATGAAATCCTAAAATTTGGAAATGTAGATTGAGATGAAATTATAAAAGGATTAAAATAAGGCGTAATTGTCACACCCTGACCTTTTAAATTATTTTATTTTATAATATCATGGCTTTGGATAGCCTCGTCAAGGTGCGGGTTGAGTGGGTGTTTAATTTTTGTTTTTTTGTTTTTGACATTTGATATTTTTGGTGGGTTTTTGACCGATGCATGGACACCGCAAGGTTGGCCGTAACTGTGTAGTCGACCCGGATACCCTTGTGGTCACCCATTACATAATATAATAAAACATTATTAAAATGAAATAAATTAAATGTTTAAGATATAATAATAATAACATTATTGTGTATATAAAAAAAAATTTAAATTATAATTGTTAATGATCTTATTATTAATAAATTGTTATAAATATAATTATTGTTTGGTTGTTATTAATTTTTTTATTATTTAAAAGAAAATTAATAAAATTATTATTTTTATTATTATTATTACTATTATTACTATTATTTTTATTAGTATTATTATTATTTAAATAATTATTATTATCATTATCATTATTTCTATTAACATTTTATTATTATTATTATTTATTTGATATTTTTATTAATTTTTCATAATGGGTTTTAATCCCACTTTTTTTCTCCACCTCCCTCTTTTTTTATCTCCCACGCACCCCACCTCTCTTCAATTTAATTCCTTTCGTTTTTTATACCTCTCTCCAATTTAATCCCTTCTTTTTTTATACCTCTCTCTAATCACCCATCTTCCCTTATCTCTCACGCATCACCCCCTCTCTCCTCATTTATTCCCCTTTTTTTATTCCTCCCTCCATTTACACCTCTCTCCAATCACACCCCCTTTTTTCATTTACCCATCACACGCCTATTTCTTCCCATAACTAATTTATTTTTTTTATTTCCCATTATCCCCTCACTCTTTATCTTATGCTCTCAACCGCCTATCTCCCCATTTTAAGCGTTTTTTTATCCTCTCACACATACTCACTTCCCCCATTATTTTTATTCTTTTTTTCTTTATCTCCCACACACCACCCCTCTCCCCTTACTCCCTCTATCCCTGATTTTTCCCTCACGCTTCCCTCTTCCCCTTGCACTCTCAAGAACAACTCCTCCCATCTGGTGCTTCTTCTGGCAGCTGCTCCTCCCTCTGGCATGGTAAGTTTTCTTCCCCTTTCTCTCCTATCAATAATCGTTTTTTAGGGTCATCATGTGGGGTTTATTGTTTTCCGAACCCTAAATGTTAGGGTTAATATGTATCTTGGGTTTCCTTTGAATTTAGGGTGTGTGTTTTGTCTTTGGGGCGTCGTTCTCCTTCCCGTTGAAGTTTCATTGCAATTGCATGAGCCTTTGGTAGGTGTTTCCATGTTTTTCTTTCTTAAAGACTTTCATTTGATTCTTTCAATTTTAAATAAATTTATAAAATAGTTTCATACCTCTATGGCACCCTTAAAAAATTATTTTACCAATCGTGAATTTATTTGATTTGTTAAAAATAGTTTTTAAATTTTTTTTAGTGTAAATTGCATAGATTTATGATACCTAAAAAGCTTGTTTGAATTACTTATGTTTATTTAAGAAGGAAATGGTCCCTTATGAAATGTATCAACGTTATTATGTTTCAACGACATTTTTTATTAATGATCATGGCCCGGTTGTGTTATGACTTAGTTATTTTGTTAAAACACTTTTGTAAATGTTTAATGAATTCAATGTTTTATTTGGTGTTCCTTTAAAATAATGTGGGAAAGTGATGGTTTTTTATGAAATACTTTAAAATTTTTTCTTGGTGTGCACTTAATTTCAAAAGAGGATTTCGGGTTTGTATGGTTTGATTTTTAAATAGCATACTAAATGTGTTAAAATGTGTTGGAAAGGTTTTAATGTTTTTTTGGATTGTTTTATGTTCTATAAATAATGTAGGTGGCCAGTTATGGTTTTAAGGTAATTGGTGTTTTCTTGGAAGTTTAGTCTTCTAAATGGATTTTTGTTTTCAAATAAATTTGGCCCCCTTGAGTGGTTTCTAAAGAGTATTTTAAATGTGGTTTTCTAAAGTGTTGCTTTATGTATTTTGGAAATCATTGTTTATAATGTGTAATTTAAGGTTTGAACTTTCAGTTTAAAACATATTTTGGTGTGCGTCAAAAAAGGGTAAAAGCTTGTTTGATAATTGTGAAGTGTTTGAATGTGTCTTTAGAACTTAAGGGCCCATTTGGTGTTGTAAACGTAAGAGTGGTGTTTTCAAGATATTTTGAATAAATGTGTGTGATCGATTTGAAACCGTAAACATTTTCTAATTTATTTTAATGTTTATAAGTTATAGCAGCCCTGTTGGCTCTTTGTTGATTGGGAAATAACTGAATATGTATACGGGGCCCTCCTATCTAGTGTAACCTTTTATGGGTGAATGTATAAGAAGTGTCCATGTTTGGGGTTGGTAAGTGCGGTGAGATGATTCAAGCGGCGTGAGGGCCTCCTACTAACACAATATTACTATAACAACCATGGGTTCTTGGACGTCCTATAGATTATCGAGTGACGGTTGCTCACCATCCCCGATTAGACTGGTTGTTGAACCCTGGTAGATAGAGAGGCCAGGTGGGATTTGCCGTTGATTTTGTCACGAGGGTGATCAGTGGGTTATAAACTATGGGGATTCACCATATGTCAGTAGGTGGTTCTGAACTGAGTGCATCCAGGGTTTGTCTAGGGATGTTCAATATTTCCCATGGGTACAGCTAGTATTGTTTTTTTATTTTATGCTACATTGGTTTATATAAAGCTTCTATTTCTTGTTTACTTTCTGATACACTAGTCTATTTTCAGCTTGTATTGTTTACCTGTCCCCCTTTTTCACGGCACTAATATCACTTGTTTGGTTTTATTTATAAAATGGTAATCTGTTTTTGAAATAATATATGGTGTGGGTTGGTTATAATTATAGAAATAGGTTTTACTTTGTTTAAACAGGAAAACCTTATTTTTATAATTGTATTTCCAAACTTGTGTCATCGGACAACTTTGGGTTAGAAAACACTTGGATTCAGTGGTTTAATTTTGGAAACCCTACTGAGCATTTTTGTGCTCACGCCTATCCTTTACCATTTCAGTCACAGGTTCATCTGTTGTTCAGGCTTTTTCTTAGTGGCTGCTCATGTGGGATCAGTTTTGGGCTTTTGGTTGGAGGTGACCAAGGGGTCACATGGAGATCATTGTAGCAGGGTCTTGTTTCATTTTTTCTTCTTTTTAATGGTACTTTGTATTTGGATCAGTTCTTTGATTATTTAAGTTTTAGTTTTCATTTTGATGCATGATATATTTGTTCTATTTATTTATCTAGTCGTGGTTTTATCTCTTGGGCTTATATCATTCCCTCGTGTATACATTGATTCTTGGCACGGGTTTCCATCCCGGGGAGATCGGGAACGCCCCTCGAGACATGTTGTGGACCGCCTCGGGTGACCGGTTCAGGGTCGACCTGGGTTGGTTCGTGAAAAAATTATATCAGAGCAGGTTCTTGTTATTTGGGGTGTCCGATAGATGGAGATTAGGATGGTCGGGACTTGAGAGGTAGGTGCGGGAAGGGCATTATGAACCCTTTCTCATTCTGAACCTTTAGTTTCCAGGTGTAGTCCGGGATTTGAGTCTTGTGTCTTTGTTTTTGGATTGTGGGATGACAACGGAGGCAAGGTAGTGTCATTTCGTGACCTCACTTGGAGTAGTGACCAATGTGGAGTCCGAGTGCATGGCTTAAGTTCTTCCTAGTTGTTGACACTTACTTGGGGTGTGGCTCACTACCATGTCTCTAGGTTAGGTGTATCTTCTAGTTCCTCATTCTGATGGTTATTTGAAAGTTTTACTCCGTTTCATTCTAGTTGTGGAAAGCATGATTTTGGAAATGGAAGTTGATTTTTTTTAATGTAAATGTTTTCTCTAAAATGAATTTTAAATTGGTAAAGGGAATTTTAAAATTGGAAGTGTTTTAGTAAATGATTTGGTTTTGATGAGGAAAGGATATTTCCCTTGGTACTCTTTATGGAAGATTACATGTGTGTGGGTGTGTACGGTAAGTGTGTGGGGGAAATTGTTTATGGATGATGTGGATGGAAATGGATGGACACACATGTGATAGTCCATAGGATGCCTTGGGTGCATTTTAATATATATAATGGTTTTAGAAAATTGTTTTTCGTTGAGTGGATTTTTGGCTTGTGAAAAGTGGTTTTGGCATTTGAAAAATGATCGTGGGATATGACAGTTCAAAAATTTAAATGAAAATGGTGATTTTGGAAGAGGTTTTTGGTTGTGTTTATATTTGATTGGCTTCTAGGCCAGTTTTCTTGGCTTGGGGTGTTCTTTTTTAATTGTTTTTTGGGTTGAGGAATGTTTTGGTTTTGTGTATCTTGTGTTGTTCGGAGTATGCTGCCCAGAAAGGTCCCTAGTATTTCCGATGGGCCATGTCCAGGTTTCGGCTCTTTTAAGTGTCATCGGCCTTTGAGATGTTAGAGGTCTGGTAGAGGTGGTGAAATGACTTGAGGGATGTGAAGTGTGCCTTTGTGTGTTTGGGAATGCCCTAGGTTTTTAAGGTTCGTTTTGTTTCGGGTTTGTTTAAGGGTTAAGTTTGTGACTAGTTTAGGTTGGTTGTCTTATCATCATTGGAGTTTGGGGAGTAGATGGTGATATTTGGTTTTTATTAAGGTTCCCTTTCGGGTGAGGAGTGCGTGCATGTGGAACCTTCCCTAAGAGGTTATCTTCGTTTATCTGGGCACCTAGTTCGTTAGGATTCTTTCGAGCGTGTCATCGGTATAGATGGTTCCGGATTTCCAAGCCGTTGGGCCGCATCCTTCCTAAGTCTTGTCATCGTTGTGGCTATTTGGGTCACCAAGGGAAGTTCTTTGGGAAGTGTCATTTCAGGAAGGTGTTCTGATTGAGGGATTCTTGTGTCCGACTGTGAGGCATAAGATGCTTCATCCATCAGAGCCCCAGCCTCAGGTCTCGGGGTGAAGCTCGCACACAGTCAGCGTGTTAAAGGCATTTAAGACCATTGCTTGGTTCTTTATCTTTTGTCATGGAATAGAGAAATTCAGGGTTCCCTTGTTCTTGTTTTCCTGCTATTGTATGTTCATTTTTTTTGTGGTGATGGTGCGATGAACTTATCCTTTCGTGATCGTAGTAGTTGCGTTCTTCTGAATGTGACCTCTAGAATTGTTAGTTTTTATTAAAAGTTTTTTTGGTCCCTGTGTGGGTTGGTAATGGTTTTATTAGTTTTCATTTGGAGAAGTGAGGTGTTGGATTGTTTTAGAACGGTGTGGGGAATTCTTAGTTACAATGGTGGTGTTATATGGAATTCCTTATTTTGGTGCCTCGGTATGTCGGGTGGCCGTGCAGTGTTTTTCCGTTTAAGTCTTAGTGGTCTGGTTCAACTCATGTGGAGAAGTCAGTAGGTTCGGTTGAGAGTTCCCGCATTCCCCCCCATGGGTGGTGTGTTTAATTTAAAATTATTATGTTAGGGTAATTCTTATGGTGGGGAGAACCCTCTCTTGTTCTCCCTTCGTTTTGTGTTATGGTTTCTCTTTGAGTCAGTTGGGTGTAACTTGTAGACCGAATAGTCAGCTCGAGGCTCATACATTTTTTTCCAAATGATTTTGGTTAGGCATTGGCATGAGTTTTGGTTATTTTTCAGCTGGGTGTCTTTCTGGTGGCAGAAAGTTTTGTTGTGGGGAGAATTTTCACACCCTGGCCTTTTAAATTATTTAATTTTATAATTTCATGGCTTTGGTTAGACTCGATAAGGTGCGGGTTGAGTGCGTGTTTAATTATTGTTTTTTTGTTTTTGACATTTGATGTTTTTTGTGGGTTTTGGATCGATGCACGAACACCGCATGGTTGGCCTTAACCATTCAGTCGGCCCGGATACCCTTGCGGTCACCCATTACATAAAATAATAAAACATTATGAAAATGAAATAAATTAAATGTTTAAGATATAATATTAATAACATTATTGTGTATATAAAAATGTTTTTTATATTAAAATTGTTAATGTTCTTATTATCAATAAATTGTTATAAATAAAATTATTTTTTGGTTGTTATTAATTTTGTTATTATTTAAAAGAAAATAAATAAAATTATTATTATTATTATTATTTTTACTATTGTTTTTATTAGTATTATGATTATTTAAATTATTATTATTATCATTATCATTATTTTTATTAACATTTTATTATTATTATTATTTATTTGATATTGTTATTAATTTTTTAATGGGTTTTAATCCCACTTTTTTTCTCAACCTCCCACTTTTTTTATCTCTCACGCACCCCACCTCTCTTCAATTTAATTCCAATGTCTTTTATACTTCTCTCCAATTTAATCCCTTCTTTTTTTATACCTCTCTCTAATCACCCATCTTCCCTTATCTCTCAAGCATCACCCCCTCTCTCCTCAATTATTCCCCTTTTTTTATTCCTCCTTCTATTCACACCTCTCTCCAATCACACCCCCTTTTTCATTTACCCATCACACACCTCCTTCTCCCCATAATTCATTTATTTTTATATCTCCCATTATCTCCTCACTCTTTATCTTATGTGCTCAACCCCCGATCTCCCCATTTTAATCGTTTTTTTATCCTCTCACACATACCCGCTTCCCCCATTATTTTCATTATTTTTTTTCTTTATATCCCATGAACCAACCCTCTCCCCTTACTCCCTCTCTCCCTGAATTTTCCCTCACGCTTCCCTCTTCCCCTTGCACTCTCAGGAACGCCTCCTCCCATATGGCACTTCTTCTGGCGGCTGCTCCTCCCTTCGGAGTGGTATGTTCTCTTCCCCTTTCTCTCCTCTCCTTAATCGTTTTTTAGGGTTCTCATGTGGGGATTTTTGTTAGGCGAACCCTAAATGTTATGGTTAATATGTATCTTGGGATTCCTTTGAATTTAGGGTGCGCATTTTGTCCATGGGGAATCGTTATCCTTCTCTTTGAAGTTTCATTCCAATCCCATGAGCCTTCAGTAGGTGTTTCCATGTTTTTATTTCTTAAAGTATTTCCTTTGATTCTTAAAATTTTGAATAAATTTATAAAATAGTTTTGAACCTCTATAGAACCCATAATTAAAATATTATAGCAATTTGGAATTTATTTGATTTGTTAAAAATTAGTTTTAAATGGGTTTTAGTGTAAATTGCATAGTATTATGATACATAAAAAGCTTTTTTGAATTGTTTATCTTTATTTAAGAAAGAAATGGTCCCTTATAAAATGTATCAACATTATTATGTTTCAACGACATTGTTTATTAACAAACATGGCCCAGATGTGTTATGAATTATTTACTGTGTTAAAACACTTTTGTAAATGTTTAATGGATTCAATTTTTTATTTGGCGTTCCTTTAAAATAATGTGGGAAAGTGGTGGTTTTTGAAGCAAGACTTTAAAATTTTTTCTTGGTGTGCGTTTAATTTCAAAAGAGGATTTCGGGTGTGTAAGGTTTGATGATGAAATAGCATACTAAATGTGTTAAAATGTATTTGAAGGGTTTTAATGTTTTTTTTGGATTGTTTTATGTTCTATAAATAAAGCAGGTGGCCAATTATGGTTTTAATGTAATTGGTGTTTTATTGGAAGTTTAGTCTTATAAATGGATTTTTTTTCAAATAAATTTGTCCCCCTTGAGTGGTTTCTAAAGAGTATTTTAAATGTGTTTTTGTAAACTGTTTCATTAAGTATTTTGGAAATCATGGTTTATAATGTGTTCTTTAATGTTTCACCTTTCAGTTTAAAACGTGTTTTGGTGTGGGTAGAAAAATGGTAAAAGCATGTTTGATAATTGTGAAGTGTTTGAATGTGTTTTTAGAACATAAGGGACCATTAGGTTTTGTAAATTTAAGAGTTGTGTTTTCAAGATATTTTGAATAAATGTGTGTGATCGATTTGAAACCGTAAATGTTTTCTGAAATGTTTTATTGTTTATATGTTATAGGAGCCATGTTGGTACTTTTTTGAATGTGAAATAACTGAATATGTATATGGGGCACTCCTATCTGGTGTAACCTTTTTTGGGTGAATGTATAAGAAGCATCCGTGTTTGGGGAAGGCAAGTGCGGTGAGATGAGTCACGCGTGCGAGGGCCTCCTACTTACACAATATTACTATAACCACCATGGGTTCTTGGGCATCTTATAGATTATTGAGTGACGGTTGCTCACCATCCCTGATTAGACAGGTTGGTGCCCCCTGGTAGATAGAGAGTCCAGGTGGGATTTGCCGCTGATTTTGTCGCGAGGGTGATCAGGGGGTTATAGACTATGGGGCTTCACCATATACTGGCAGGTGGTTCTGAACCGAGTGCGTCCAGGGTTTGTCTAGGGATATTCATGATCGCTCATGGCTATATCTTGTATTGTTTTTTTAATTTTCTGCAACATTGGTTTATATATAGCTTATATTGCTTGTTTACTTTCTGATACACTAGTCTATTTACAACTTGTATTGTTTACATGTCCCCCATTTTCATGGCCCTGATATCACTTGTTTGGTTTTATTTATAAAATGGTAAATTGTTTTTGAAATAATGTATGGCGTGGGTTGGTTCTCATTGCGGAAAGAGGTGTTATTTTGTTTAAATGGGAAAACCTTATTTTTATAATTATATTTCCAAACTTGTGTCATCAGACAACATTGGGTTAGAAAACACTAGGATTCAGTGGTTTACTTTTGGCATTCCTACTGAGGATTTTTGTGCTCATGCCTATACTTTACCATTTCAGTTGCAGGTTCAGCTGTTGTTCAGGATTTTTCTTAGTGGCTGCTCATATGGGATCATTTTTGGCCTTTTGGTTGGAGGTGACCAAGGGGTCACATGGAGATCATTGTATCAGGGTCTTGTTTCCTTTTTTCTTCTTTTTAATGAAATTTTTTATTTGGATCGTTTATTTGTTGATTTAAGTTTTAGTTGTCGTTTTCCTGCATGCTTTGTTTGTTCTATTTATTTATCTAGTACTGGTTTTATCTCTTGGGATTAAATCATTCCCTCATTTATACTTTGATGCCCGACACTAGTTTCCATCCTAGGGGAATCAGGAATGCCCCTCGGGACATGTTGCGGACCGGCTCGGGTGACCGGTTTAGGGTCGACCCGGGTTGGTTCGTGAGAGTCATTATAATTGATTTATTTTCTTACTCATATTATCATTTACTCTAATTCTATTTTATATTAACCTAATAATATTAGATATGATATTTTGTTGAAATAGAATCATTTAAATGAACCCGAGAAACATATGTTTCTATATACCACAATGTAATATAACTAAATATGTTATCATGTTGAAAGGAAAAATAATTTTATAGTATTATTTTTATGATGAAAAGGTGAGTACCCTAGTCATACCTTCTTTAGTAAGAATGATATCCTTATAAAAATTAATTCTTGATAATTTTATATATAGTCACTAATGTGTGATATTTATTGATGATACTTTTTTATACTCTTATATCTATGGGAAATTATTTATAGCATCAATGAATTTTTCTCAGATAATTCATTCTATTAAATGGTTGTAAATATATATTATGTTTTATGAATAACATTTAAATGTGGTTTTATAGAAATGTTATATATTCGGAATAACTATTTGATAACACATGATTTAGGGATGGATAGCTCTTATGTTTATTTTATGGTTAATGATTAGAAAATAATGGGTTGATTGATTTTAAAAAATTTAGTTTTATAGTTTTCATAACCATGGTAATGATATATGATTCATTATAATTTTATATAATTTCATCATATTTTATGATTATTGAATATATTCTCTAGTGTGCGATTTTACACAATTCAATTGTTAATGATAGTGTTAATTTATAAGGTAATGTATGTTTTTCTTTCTTTTAATGTCTTAGAGATTCAAATGAATTTTTAAAAATTATATTATGGATAATAAATTATTATCTTATCTAAATACATGGTTATATTTTTATACATTTGGATACTATTTTTTGAAATAATTGAAGTAAATTAGTAGCCTAAAAGATTAATATAGATGTATTTTTAGAGGTTAAACCCTAAATGATGAATATAACAATAATTAACTCACCTACATTATTCAATGAGTAGTAATTAAAATTTTGAGGATTCCATTTATTTAAGTGGTTGATAGTTTAATTACATGATATTATAGAGTATATTTATGTTAAACAATGAATGTGTTTGATATGTAGCTCCACACACAAAACCAATCAAAATTGAAAATTTCATATATTTAGACTATTGAAACATGTTCATTGAATTAAAAGGATTGGATAATACTAATTTTAGTATTATATATATATATATATATAATATAAAGGATTCTTTTAATATAAATGAAACTAAAATGATACATCTAAGAAAACTAATAAGATCATTTTCTTCCTGAAAATATATTTTCCAATAAATTGAAATTTTATGTTATGATCATTTATATATTAAGATAATTATGATTAGTTGATGATAAAATTAATAATTTATTAGTTCTAATTTAATATGTAAATGATGATAAACAAAAATAATTATAGTTAAGGTTCTAAAATTTCATTTTCTGTATGGAAACAATTTCTCATTTTATATTATGATTTTATTAAAATATTGTTAATGTTATATATTAAATATGACAAAATGAACATCATTTTTATTCAACATAAAAATATTATCTTATGATAAATATGTATTCAAGAACTATTCATTTTAGATGAATAGTGAAATATAACAATATAAAAATATTGTTTATTTTAAAGAATTGGTATTATATAAATTTTAATTGGGAATTTATAATACCATTTTATTGAAAAATAATTATTTAATAAGTAAATTTAAATTTTAGTAGAAGAAATATTTGTTTTCTTTTACAAATGTGTATTTTAAATTTTAGAATAGAAGATATATTTCCACTGAAAATGGTTTAAACATATTATAAAATTATTATTAATTACTATCACTTTGAGAAATCAAATCAAATAAAATATGTTTCAAATTTGGAATCAGTATACCAAAATTTTGTAATAAGGAGTATTATATTTTTTAGAAATAAAGATAAATTACATAGGATAAAACTAGTTTCTAGGGTAAAACCCAAAAGTGTTGAAATGAGTATCTTAAGAGGTAAAGAGACGAACATGTTATAAATTTTTTAAAATTTATTGGTTCGTGTGTTTAAATACCTTACATCATCCCAATTAATTATTTATAAATTTTAAATCTGAATTCATTTAGTGTGACTAACCATTATTTATTTATTTTGTTTTTTACAAAAATTATGTCTCATTTTAATTATAATAGTTGAACACCTCTCTCCACTCCCCCCCCACACCAAATCACACCTCTTTTAGAAACAACTCTACCCAACCCTCTCCATGACATTCTTTGACACCTTAAACTAGTTTATGCATTTTAAATATACCATACATTAATTTCTTTACCCCATTTACAAATAAGATAATCCCATAAGTGCTGAGTTTTGAACACATAAGAACCAAGTATGAATTATGGAAATGGTTCAAGTTTCTCAAATTTAATTTCATAAGAAATATTTCTAATTATACATATGATAGGTTTACTTTTAGTTTAATTACTTCCTAATGAAATTCATCCACTAAATTTATTTTTTATTCATGTTATATATAATTATATCTTATAAATTTATTTTGATTCTTCATATAACAAACTTGAGAGGATCATAATTAACTCAACACCCTTTATTGTGTTACAATACTTCATCATGAAATAAGTTCTTCTACGATTTTTTTCTTGCAACACAATATTTTATTTCATGGTAAATTCATTTTGTTATTTTTAAAATGAAACTTTTGATTCAAATATTCCTACACTTCTAATATATTTCCCGCAAAAAGTATATTATTATAATGAAGAATTATCATTGTCCCAAACACAGATTTTTCTTCCTTGTCAATATTTTAATTCTGAAAATCTTCTCCTTTATAATTATAAGCGTAATTATTTTTCATTTAATATGACCTCTATATCATTCATATATACTAAAAAATATTATTATTTATTTTAATGATTTAATTTTCAACAAGGACGTTTCAAAATTTAATGCATGTATTACATCCTTTAAAAATATAATGTTTTATATTCAACCCTCATATTTCATTAATAACCTTTATGTCTATTCAAGGATATATTATCGATGTTTTAGTTTTAAAATTAACTATTTTCATTGTTTTCACATCACATTTTTGAAACATTTATGTATTATTCTCAAGGAACCATTATTTAGGAATCATTAAAATGTAAATGTTTCAAAAATATTTCTAATCACATTTTTAATAAAAATAGATTTTGAAAGTTTCTTATAACATGTTATCATTATAATGATGTCAAATTTGTTTTTAAATATCTATAATGGAAATGATCTATAAATTATATTTTCCTTCCGAATCGTCCACTGTGTATAATCACATTCTTTCAACCAATTCAATTTCTTTGTGAAAACCATATTTTTGATTCCTTTGAGTGAACGGTGGCCACCTTGAGGATATTCATTAATTGATTGTGTAAATTATTACATTAACCTTATTACCTTTATCTATATGGTGAAAATACTATATGAATTATTATTTTTAATGAATTATATTTACCTAGAAATTTACTTTCTTTTTTGGGTGTCAATTTAATTTTCATGTGTTTATCGTGTTAAGATTATTGATGGATTTATTAATGATTTCCATAGTTAAATTTATTAAGAAATGATATGAACCCCATTTTCATTCCATGTATACATTAACATGTGTTAGGTGAATGATTATCAAGTCTCACAAATATGTATTTTTGAATGAAATGTGGGTGATTAAATCACTCGAGAATGAATTGGTTATGGTTTTAAATATCATGAGATAATAATTTTTCATGGGGGTATAACTGTGCTTTTTTTTCTCACAAGGTTTTATACAGTTATAATTTTGTATTATCTATTCTCAAAAGGTGGTGTGTAATATAACGTTAGTCAATATATGTTCATAAGTTTCTAAATGGGTATAATTGTTGTAATTCAATTCTCACTAGGTTTTGTGTCGGTATGATTGTGGTTAACTTATGCTCGCAAGGTAATGTGTTGGTATAGTTATTGTTAAAATATTCTCACAAGGTTGTTATTGGTTATAATTTTGGTCAATCTAAAAAACGTTATTTGTTGGTATAATGTCACTTAATATATTCTTATAAGTTTTTGTGTGGGTGAAATTATTATTATGTTATGCGCATAAGATGATAAATGAGTATAATTATGGTTAATTTGTTCTCACATGTCTTTGTGTGGAACTAATTTTTATTATTCTATTTTGAAAATGATATATCTTCTTTTTCCTATATTTATTACATTCTCATATGAAAATTTTTATGTATATATGATGATCTCATGGATCATTTTTTTTACTACTATTACCAAACACTTTAGATTCATTTATTTTACTATGCCAAGACTTATTCAAAGAATCATAATTTTTGTTATATTTATTACTCTGTATGAATTTATTATTTAAATTGAATATACGTATAACCATTTATTATCCACAATTACGATATTTTATTTTTATTTCGTATGTTTACCGTTACCGATCATTTGATGTCACCACTCATCTAATTTTATATTTCCTCAGGCTATGAAGATAAAAATAGTAAATAAAATCTAGAAAAGTTTTTGATGTGTAGAATTTTTGGGATAAGCTGAATTTTTTTTATTTAATAATAAATATCTCTTATAGTGTAAAAAATGTCAATTAATAAAAAATTCATGTTTTTTTAGTTATTTTTTTCCAAATTCAATATATTATAAACATAAATGGTCTTAGGAGTGTATTGTAAAAAGGATTTGATTTATGTTTTATAGCATCCCGCCATTTTATAACATAAACTTTCATTACATTACACACAACTGAGGATCTTTAAGGTTTAGTGTCTTGGAAACAAGGATCATAATACAAAAAAAAACATAAAAACATTCTTCTTAAACACTTGAAAGGCTTCTCCTATAGTTCATCCTATGTTCATTATGCATCTCATAACCTTGGGACATACATCAAAAGAAAGGGTGAGCAGAAGGCCCAGTAAGGGAAACAAGAGGAACATTTTACATGTGAACTTGAGATACTTCAATAAGGACATGAAAAGAACTTTAAGGCATGAGAAAGAAATCGTGAGGCATTTCATAATAAAAATAACATTTTTCATAACTTGAAGATGTGGCTACATCATTTAACATAGACAATCATGAACATATCACCAAGGTCCATCCCCAAGGTGTCATTTGAAAATTACCAAGGTTATTCACCAAGGTATCATGAAAATTGTAATCTCTAGTGGTTACATCATTACCCAATGCATTGGAGCTCTATCAGGGCGCACCCTTAAATTTGCCTTTATTATCATGTGAGCCACATATATCATCATCAAACATTTCATAAATAACCCACATAGCATAAAATAAATGGGTTTCATTTCATAATCATAACGTTTTAAAAACTGCTTTAAAGACATGATCTTTACGTCACTTTAAACCCATGGAAAGGGAAGCGGGTCTCATGTATGTAAATCCCAGAATTTAAAATGGAACATTTTGATATATATGTGAATACCATTGTAGAAATAAGAGCTTTGAGTATTCACTTTATAACATAAAATATTTTTTCAGAAAAGAGAGAGGCATTTTGAGGGGAAAATTCTGCAGCATAACGGCTATGTTACAAGGTTTTAGAAAACATTGAGAAGAGAGGGGACATGGGTCAAACATTCATAAATGACCTATAAAACAGTAGAGGGACAAAATATAAGGGATTTAAGAACATGGTAATGAAATTTGAAAATATACCATATGAAATGAAGAACATGAAAGGAAGAAAACAAAACAAGATTTCTCTTGTGAAAAATCGGCAGCCTAACGGCATCACTTAAACTTCAACAAAATTGAATTGACAAGGTCAAATAGGGTCCCTAATCATATGAACATAAGAGTCCAGTATGATAGATATAGAGATCATACCCCAACACAATATAAAGGAACTTGAAAGAATTGACATGAAAGTAGAACTTCAAAACAAGAAGGGTGAAGAACCACTTAAAAATTCGGCAGCCTAACGGCGCCACTTAAAACTTCAAAATACTGAATTGAAGCGATCAAATGGGGTATCTCATCATATGAACATAAGAGTCCAGTATGATAAATTTAGAGATCATACCCCAACATAATAAAAAGGAACATGAAATACTTGAATGAAAATAGAACTTGAAAACGAGGAAGGTGAAAGAATCCCTTAAAAATTCGGCAGCCTAACGGCGCCAATTAAACATTCTTAAGACGAATTGATGAGAGCAAGGGGGGGTCTCTCATCATATGAACATGAAATAGGCAGTAGGATGAATATAAAATAACATCCTCCAACATAAGAACATGGAGTATAAAAGAAATGACATAAAAGAGATTACTTGAAAAGAAAGAGAGAGGTCGGATCCCTTACCTTAAAATGTGACTCTTGAAACTCAAAGGATTGGACCTTGAGGGCTTGGGGGAACCTTGGGAGGACTCTTTGGAAGGTAAGAAGACCAGAACTTCGTTGGGGGAGAGTTGGGAGTGAAAACTAAGGGAGGAAAGGGTGGGTATTTATAGGGAAAGTGAGGGGACAAAGCATTAATGGCCAAGGGACACCTCACTAGTGGTTTTGGTAAAACCATGGGCTTGCCCATGGTATTTGCCCATGGTATTGGCCACTTGGGACACCTCACACCTTATCTTACTATTCATAATTCGACCATATTGAATATATACTTAATACATCATTAAATGATGTCATTAAACACCCGTAACTTAAAAACTACACTTTCACTATTCACCGAAAATTCAACTTTCTCAGAATAATCCCAAAATTTCACCTTAACCAAATATCAATGCTCTGATTTCAAAAATGAAATCCATTTTATAAAAATAATTTTCTAAATATTTTTAATTTAATTTTTAAATAAAAACACTATTCATCGAAAATTCATTTTTTTTCAGAAAAATCCCCAAAAATTACCATAACATAATATCAATGCTCTGAGTTCAAAAATAAAGTCATTTTTATAAAAATAATTTTCTAATTATTTTTAATTAAATTTTTAATTAAAAAACACTATTCATCCGAAAAAACTAATACTTGAATAATAATTTATGAAACCGTTATTTAACTATTTTATTGAATCACATTACTTAATCAAGGTGCCTAGATTATTTTAAAACTTTCTTTAAGTGAGATTACTAATCCATTTGGTCATATTACTAATCCTAATCATAAAATCACTGTTCATAATTTACTATTCATCAAAAATCAAGTTGATCTTATTAGACTCTAAATTTCGTACTGAACATAATTGTAGAAGACCATTTTTCGAAAATCATTACACATTTTTAATTATTTAAGGTTTACACAACCATTTTTAAAATATCCTTTTTCTAAAATTCATCAAAAATATGCATACAATATTTATCCGGTCATTTGAAAATTCATAAACATCATCATAAGAAGAAATCCAAATTTTTTATTTAAAAAAAGGATTACACAAGGCAATTACGGTCTCGTTACATAACCCCTTATAATACCAGCATAGGACCTAAGAGTAAGGTGTGCTAGGGTGATAGAATTTTGGGGCGGCTCAGTCAACATTGCCCGAGTAGTAATTTCTATCAGTTTGAACTTCTCGCGAAGGCGATTCCGTTCTAGCTTCACATGATGAAGTTCGGCTTGGATTTGGTCCAGAGCAAAGCCCAATGGTGCTACCTCCTTCCCAATCTCTGTTAGATGGGCTTCGATCGGCCCAAGGCTACTAGGTGAGGCCATCAAATCTTCTTTCTATAATAATTAACCAAGATTACTTAAATTTAGAGACAATAATCAAAACATTTTGTTCACGGTGGTCATATTGACCGATGGTCATATAACACTCAAAAACCAATGGTCTCATTTTATTTATAATCATGTTTATCAAATAAAACATTTTTTTTGAGTATAAAAAAAATAACACATGAAATTAGGAAACAAGATTTATTCAAAATTTCGGGTCGTTACAATCTTCCCCCCTTAAGAAATTGCGTCCTCGCAATTTTTTTTAAATTGGGTTTTGAAATTTCATTGAAAGTCCCACATCGGAAAAAGAGTCAGTAACACCATTACTTTAAAAGAAAGAAAAGGAAGTACAAAGGCCACCCGAGTTAACCCACACTCGGGTTCCATGTAGGAAAACATGGACATGGAGGAAAAAACAAAGGGTCAGTTCTGAGAGAGAGTGATAGAGAACATGATTAGGAGAAAGTTAACCATGAGAAAATCCCAAACTTATGATGTGTGTAAACGGTCTTTGATTACCTAGTAGGAAACGTAAACCAACAACATTTTTGTTTTACGTTTCTTTTCATAATTTTGAGGATTTCATTTACTACATAGAACAAAAACATAAGAAAATATACCTACCTTCAAGTATAGTTTCATCCTTTAACAAGTCCCTACCAACACTAATCTTTTCGCCAAATGATGAGAATTAAAAAACACTTGGTCTCATAAAAGCACAAGAATCATCTTCTATAGAATCACATAATCTACAAAAGATTAACTATCTATTTCTTATATCTTTAAACATTATCCCAAAATTAGAAAGGGTAAGGTAAAACAACTCTTCAAAAAGAATCCCATAGGAATGGAAACTACTTTTAAATCTTCAAAGTTCCATGGTAATACCCAAGGTTCATCATAGACCATTCCATAAATAACAGTCCTTAAAATTCCTCAAAGTAAACCAAACTAAGATTGAAACCCAAATACAAGAAGGACTTGATAACATAGTCTTCCAAAACAACTTCATTGTTCATCTCCAGACAACATCAACCACTCCTAACATCTTATAACAAAAGTAGCTAACCTAAACATATTTTACCCAAGATAGGTTAATCATTCCCAAAAGTAACCTAAATTACTATAAGTCCGCCTTAAATTCATTGATTCTTCAAAATATAAGTCAACCTTACACCTTAATGAAAATACCATAGTAATCTATCATATATGGTCCTCAAAATAGTGAACGTCTTCCAAAATAAGAATCATATTTTAATCCCCTAATCATCTCTGTCGTATTAGTATGGCAATCGTAGCACTTACTATCACATTGGTTGTTGGGACATGTTCTTCCATTTCCAGCCATTAACTAAGAAAAGAAGCTATAGTTAGGGGCTTAAATAATTAGCCAATAATCATGAAAAGAAACTTAATGCATCTAAGGATAACATGTAGAAGTAAAGTATACCCTAACTTGTGATCCCCTAGGTTCCCATCTAGGTTATCCATGATCATATATTCTTATTTGAATATTTATTTTATTTTATCTTTGTTCCTTTAATAATGGTTCATATCAAGCTTATGAATTTACCAAAGCATATCCCCCGGGAGTGTCGTAACCAAGAGTGCAGCAAGGCCCGTTGTCATGTACCAGTTCCCATTCGAGTCTAGCTCAAAGCGGTGTTTTCGGGTTTTACCCCTATGTACATCTGTGCCAGAGCCACCTCTACCTGCTCGTATCCAGACAGGGATGTATTTGCTTGGCAACCCCTTACTCAATACTCACCAAAATACCAGGAAGATTTCCTATATTAAACTTTTCTATAGGGTTCCTCCTAGAGTTTTCATATCCTAATTTCCAAAAATAACTAAACCATCCTTTGATACCAACTATAGCATCCCGCCATTTTATAACATAAACATTCATTACATTACACACAACTGAGGATCTTTAAGGTTTAGTGTCTTGGAAACAAGGATCATAATACAAAAAAAACATAAAAACATTCTTCTTAAACACTTGAAAGGCTTCTCCTTTAGTTCATCCTATGTTCATTATGCATCTCATAACATGGGGACATACATCAAAAGAAAGGGTGAGCAGAAGGCCCAGTAAGGGAAACAAGAGGAACATTTTACATGTGAACTTGAGATACTTCAATAAGGACATGAAAAGAACTTTAAGGCATGAGAAAGAAATCGTGAGGCATTTCATAATAAAAATAACATTTTTCATAACTTGAAGATGTGGCTACATCATTTAACATAGACAATCATGAACATATCACCAAGGTCCATCCCCAAGGTGTCATTTGAAAATTACCAAGGTTATTCACCAAGGTATCATGAAAATTGTAATCTCTAGTGGTTACATCATTACCCAATGCATTAGAGCGCTATCAGGGCGCACCCTTAAATTTGCCTTTATTATCATGTGAGACACATATATCATCATCAAACATTTCATAAATAACCCACATAGCATAAAATAAATGGGTTTCATTTCATAATCATAACGTTTTAAAAACTGCTTTAAAGACATGATCTTTACGTCACTTTAAACCCACGGAAAGGGAAGCGGGTCTCATGTATGTAAATCCCAGAACTTAAAATGGAACATTTTGATATATATGTGATTACCATTGTAGAAATAAGAGCTTTGAGTATTCACTTTATAACATAAAATAATTTTTCAGAAAAGAGAGAGGCATTTTGAGGGGAAAATTCTGCAGCATAACGGCAATGTTACAAGGTTTTAGAAAACATTGAGAAGAGAGGGGACATGGGTCAAACATTCATAAATGACCCATAAAACAGTAGAGGGAAAAAATATAAGGGATTTAAGAACATGGTAATGAAATTTGAAAATATACCATATGAAATGAAGAACATGAAAGGAAGAAAACAAAACAAGATTTCTCTTGTGAAAAATCGGCAGCCTAACGGCATCACTTAAACTTCAACAAAATTGAATTGACAAGGTCAAATAGGGTCTCTAATCATATGAACATAAGAGTCCAGTATGATAGATATAGAGATCATACCCCAACACAATAGAAAGGAACTTGAAAGAATTGACATGAAAGTAGAACTTCAAAACGAGAAGGGTGAAGAACCACTTAAAAATTCGGCAGCCTAACGACGCCACTTAAAACTTCAAAATACTGAATTGAAGCGATCAAATGGGGTCTCTCATCATATGAACATAAGAGTCCAATATGATAAATTTAGAGATCATACCCCAACATAATAAAAAGGAACATGAAATACTTGAATGAAAATAGAACTTGAAAACGAGGAAGGTGAAAGAATCCCTTAAAAATTCGGCAGCCTAACGGCGCCAATTAAACATTCTTAAAACGAATTGATGAGAGAAAGGGGGGGTCTCTCATCATATGAACATGAAATAGGCAGTAGGATGAATATAAAATAACATCCTCCAACATAAGAACATGGAGTATAAAAGAAATGACATAAAAGAGATTACTTGAAAAGAAAGAGAGAGGTCGGATCCCTTACCTTAAAATGTGACTCTTGAAACTCAAAGGATTGGACCTTGAGGGCTTGGGGGAACCTTGTGAGGACTCTTTGGAAGGTAAGAAGACCAGAACTTCGTTGGGGGAGAGTTGGGAGTGAAAACTAAGGGAGGAAAGGGTGGGTATTTATAGGGAAAGTGAGGGGACAAAGCATTAATGGCCAAGGGACACCTCACTAGTGGTTTTGGTAAAACCATGGGCTTGCCCATGGTATTTGCCCATGGTATTGGCCACTTGGGACACCTCACACCTTATCTTACTATTCATAATTCGACCATATTGAATATATACTTAATACATCATTAAATGATGTCATTAAACACCCGTAACTTAAAAACTATACTTTCACTATTCACCGAAAATTCAACTTTCTCAGAATAATCCCAAAATTTCACCTTAACCAAATATCAATGCTCTGATTTCAAAAATGAAATCCATTTTATAAAAATAATTTTCTAAATATTTTTAATTTAATTTTTAAATAAAAACACTATTCATCGAAAATTCATTTTTTTTCAGAAAAATCCCCAAAAATTACCATAACATAATATCAATGCTCTGAGTTCAAAAATAAAGTCATTTTTATAAAAATAATTTTCTAATTATTTTTAATTAAATTTTTAATTAAAAAACACTATTCATCCGAAAAAACTAATACTTGAATAATAATTTATGAAACCGTTATTTCACTATTTTATTGAATCACATTACTTAATCAAGGTGCCTAGATTATTTTAAAACTTTCTTTAAGTGAGATTACTAATCCATTTGGTCATATTACTAATCCTAATCATAAAATCACTATTCATAATTTACTATTCATCAAAAATCAAGTTGATCATATTAGACTCTAAATTTCGTACTGAACATAATTGTAGAAGACCATTTTTTGAAAATCATTACACATTTTTAATTATTTAAGGTTTACACAACCATTTTTAAAATATCCTTTTTCTAAAATTAATATAAAATATGCATACAATATTTATCCGGTCATTTGAAAATTCATAAACATCATCATAAGAAGAAATCCAAATTTTTTATTTAAAAAAAGGATTACACAAGGCAATTACGGTCTCGTTACATAACCCCTTATAATACCAGCATAGGACCTAAGAGTAAGGTGTGCTAGGGTGATAGAATTTTGGGGCGGCTCAGTCAACATTGCCCGAGTAGTAATTTCTATCAGTTTGAACTTCTCGCGAAGGCGATTCCGTTCTAGCTTCACATGATGAAGTTCGGCTTGGATTTGGTCCAGAGCAAAGCCCAATGGTGCTACCTCCTTCCCAATCTCTGTTAGATGGGCTTCGATCGGCCCAAGGCTACTAGGTGAGGCCATCAAATCTTCTTTCTATAATAATTAACCAAGATTACTTAAATTTAGAGACAATAATCAAAACATTTTGTTCACGGTGGTCATATTGACCGATGGTCATATAACACTCAAAAACCAATGGTCTCATTTTATTTATAATCATGTTTATCAAATAAAACATTTTTTTTGAGTATAAAAAAAATAACACATGAAATTATGAAACAAGATTTATTCAAAATTTCGGGTCGTTACATGTTTTGTGGATGAGATGGTAAAACATATGGGATATTATATACTAGTTTTAATATCTGTATCAATAGAAATATCCTCCATTATATAGACCACAAGACACTACCATACCTCTATCACTTTAACTCAAATTTTAGGAAAAATAAAAGTAGGTATATTAAGTTACAAATCTTTAAACCCATCATCCATACCATTAATATTTATGTTCATTTTTTAATCTATTGAATTTCATATTATGAAATTTTTTATTGATGATAACATTACATGGAAGAATGCTATAAAATTTATCACATAATGTTCAACTACTAAGTTGAATCATAGGATTCTGTGTGAATAATATAATATGATTCAAATATTTATGATACTATATAGTTATAAAATATTACCGGTAGATAGTGTAACAATAATAATTTTCATGCTTTAAGAGACACCATTAAAAATAGAATTATATAAGACTTTTATTTTTGATTTTTATAGTCTACAACATGATCATATCATCCCAAAGTATATATGATTTAGAACATATTTCCATCAAAACATCCACCAGTGACATGTTGTATCATAGATAATACTAGATTCCATGACCACTATAAGATCATTAGGTTTCTATACTTACTCTAACACCTTGTTCCTACCTTGAACAAGTTATAATATTTTAAAGGGTTGAGTTTTCCACAAAACATAGGTGGTATGTAGTGATAAAAGTTCACTCTATGAGACCTACCATGTCACTATATTATTAATTAATAAATTGATTTTATTTTTTTCCTTGGGAGTTATAAATTGTTTCCAAGTTTAAATTTTAAATTTTATTTGGGGATTGGTTTGGTGTGGGGTTTTATAATGGTTAGTAGTAACAATATGAAAAACAAGTATGGTGGGTCTATACTTTATAATGTCGTTTCATATGATCTTATCACAGTTAACATAGTAATGTGACATTATATAGGTAAATATTTTGTTTTTTCAACTTATTTAGTAGGTAAATTTCCATTGGAATAAGATTTTGTAAATCATGTTCTTAAATAGTACATGTTTCGTAGGATCATAGAATTTTTTTCCAAGTTTTCCCTTAATGAAATAAATCTATTTTCCCTTATAAATCCCCTCACTCTATCACATCACATACATTCTACTCGTAGCACCCATTTTCTATGCATACACACCATTGTATGTCCTCTATCCTTAATTATATTTTCCAATTTATTTACGAGTCGTGGTTGATCCATCAGGTTGTGGTCTCCTCTTCCTTCTATTTCTATAAATTATTCATATCATTATCAACCCTCTTAGTTTATAATTTATATCGGATAAATATTTTGATGTGATTTTCTTGATTTAATCATATTTAGGGTATGGTATGGGTGTCTTGGGTTACTATATTAAGTGTTAGGGATTCAACTACTAATGGAGATGCATTTCTGAAAATTTCATATCACCTTCCATTGATTTGAGGTGGGTTATGTGTGGAACAACCTTGTATAACATGTTGTAAATTTCATGGTGTGTTTTTAACACTTTAATGTCATGTTAAAAGAATTTTTTATATTTTTATTAGTCTAGAATTGATGGTTTATTATATTTTGATCTTATAATGTGCCATATCCTGATGCCAAATTCATTATTAAATTCTCATGTGGCCCCTTAGAAATTGTCCAAGGTGTATTGGAATGTTTTTATTGTATCTATAATAAACTATCATATGTTAGTTTACTTTGTATGGGATTTTAAAAAATTTGATTACTTGGCATGAACATGGGTCTTATTTCATGTTTTTTTAGTGCATGTTTTTTTATTCTAAATTAGTTGAATAATTGGAAAGAATGATTAATGTTGGTCCCATTTTGGAAAAGGATATGTTATGTTTAGAAGGATCCTTTTGTAAAAAATAGGTGGATGAACTTATTTTCTTTTAAAATTGGGTTTCAAACTATTTGGTATCATGGTGGTATTAAATTACTCATTTCATTTTAAATATTTCAATGTTTTTTTTGAGAAATACGTTATTTTAATGTTTTTAGACCTATTTGGGTCATGGTTTAATTTTTTTAAAAGGTTGTGTGGCACCAAGTATCTCATTTCTAAATGGTTTTTTATTTTCTAAATTATTTGTTAATTTTTTGTGTTTTAATGGGAATTTATCCATGTATTTTATGATTCTTTTTAATTTGAAATTTGAAATTACATTTAAAATGAAACTAATAATTGGTTTCCTAGCTCACCATCAAAATAGATGTGTTTTAGTAGCCCAATGTTTACTCTAAAAGGGTTTTATAATTGGTTGAGACCCTCTCGATCCCCATGTATTTATATTTACCAACTATGGATTGTGAACCCTTTTTGGATTCACTATATTGATATGAATTTGGTTATTCTTATGCTTGAATGTGTGATTTGGTATAATACATGTGAGTGTGTGGGAGGAGAGGGAGGAGTTATTTTAAAATGTCTTATATTTGATTCATGTGATTCTATAGTTCTCACATACACATGAATTTTCATTGGAGTTTGAGGTATATTATAGATGAAAAATGTGAGGGAAAACCCCAGTAGAGACAGTGGGTTCACTATGTATTTTTATCATGATACTCTGATATGGTAAGACTATTAGAGGTAATAATAATTAAAGATATAATTTTTATTTAATCCCATGGAAAAAGGCATTACAATGAAATTTTTTTCTTGAAAGATTCACATGATTTATAGAGAAGTGACATGTTTAGTAGTATAATAAACTCTTCTTTATAAATGTTTTACGTTATTTATTACTAGAGCATAGGAATTCTTACCATAATGCGAGGTCCTTTTGGGATACATTAGTGAAATATTTTTGTGATTCAATTGTAATCCACTAGCTTTTTTAACCATTGACCCCATTAATTGATTATATTTTGTGAATTTATTCTTCCAATTTCATGGTTCCTCTGTTAGATTTATACTTAGTATTGTGTGATCCTATAGTCTTAAATTCAAATGGGTTATTTTTATTATCTTTGAAAGTGTGGATTATATAGTACAATGATATTTATTTTCTTAAATGATTTTGATGAAATAGTTTCCCTGAAATATATTAAGGAATGTTTTTTTCTTAAAATGCTTGGAAACACAGAAAATATTGACATGTTTTTTTCATTAGTTTAAATTCCCTTTTAGTTGGGTTTAAATGATTAATTGTAATTTTTCTTATAACAAAAAATGTTTAAAATTATTTTTCCATACTATTTTATTTGATAATAAATAATGTTTTTTTTTTGAAAAGGTTTATGTGGGGGTATGAATTATAATTCTTTTAAAAATAGTATAAAACCATATATTATATTTTATGTTTAAACTAGAACATTATAAATTTTTTAAAAGGGGTATTTTCATAGGTTCATGAGGTTGTGATGGTCTACTGAGTGATTTTATGGTCGTTCCAATATTATCTTAGTTGTATAATCTATATTTAGTTCCTAATATCTCTTGATATCATTTATTGATTAAGGTATGTATATCTTATTTTATTTTTTTCTATTTAAATTTGTCTAATTATGAATTTAAATATATCTATAGTTACTGGGTATTGATATAAGATATTTACTATTGTAAAGACATTTTATATGTATTTTTATGTGTTTTTATATTTCAGGGGAGGGAGACCATCAGTGAGTTCAGTGATTTTATTTACATTAATTTTATAGTTAATTTAATATTACATATATGACATGGAATGAAACAATGAAATACATATAGATCATACCAGTTATTTCATTATTTATATTGTATATTTTACTCTTTTTATTTGGAAAAATCATTCCCAATTGACTTTATGTTATGGATAGACACTATTTTTTATCCTGTAGGGATCGAGAGTTCCATTCGGCCCATTTTTTAACTCATTTTATCATATATCGGATGGGAGGTTTGAATTCTTCATTATAAATGGTATTAGATCCCAATTTTCTTTCAAAAACAACCAAGGATGTTTTAGTTTTGTCCCTCTTCTCATTTTATGTATTACATCCCAAAATAAAGTTATATTTATTTTTAGGACTCCAGTGATTTTAAATGAGTGTTTGATTTATCCCAACCATTATAAAAAATTCCAGGGTTACTATAAGATGTGTTGAGTTCAACATTTTGTTTCATTTAACAATAATGATGTGTTGATCCTAACTAAAATACTGTGATTTAACAAAGGTGTTGGGTTGGGTTGGGTATTGAGATGGAAAAGGAAGATGGATCAGTAGTGTGAGGTTTTTTTTCATGCCCTAATAAGTTGAGGAAGTAACTAAATCCTAGATCTTGGAACATCAGAGGAATTAATACCTAGTTAGCCTATGTTCTATCAGACAATGCTATTGAGCCAATAATTGTTCCATATACAATATTTCTTTTTGTTTACCCCACTCTCAATAGATCCCCAGTGATGGGGATGAGTCGTAGTGGGCATCATGATATTTTTCTTATGTAGAATAAGTATTATGGATTTATGAAGTGCCACCATTTTGTTTTGATTTATGTGTGGAATTTTTTTCCTATAAAAAATTATATCATGGTAAATGGATTTCCTAGGTTATCAAAGATGAATTGGGTTTTGATTTTGAAACTAATGTGGATTTTCATAAATCATTTTGTATATAAAATTAGTGAATGGTATATTTGTAAGGGATTCATGAGATATCATTGGTTTGTTTTAAAAAAACATTTTTTCATTTAATGAAGTTAAAAATGTAAATGTTTTTGAATCCTTTCTATGGAAAGAAAATTTAATTCTTGAGTGGATTTGATTTTTTCTGAAGGAAAAGGTTGTTTTTTTTGTTATGAATAAATTTGTTGAAATTACATTAGAGAATTATGATTTCTAATAAATAATAGTGCATTAAAATGGTTTTATTTTTTGAAAATTATTATTTACTCCTTTTGGGTATGTCAGGATTTTCAAGAGTGGTCTTTGGTATGTAACATTCTTTAGTTGGTTGTTTTTTTCGTCCCATCAATTGGTTTGGGTAAATTTAATTTGTTATAGGGAACATGGAAGGAAATATTTAATGTCCAATTTCATACAATTATTCTCCTTTTTAAATATTTGGGTTAAGGTACAGTGCAATGTCATTCCTCTTTTGTGGTGTGTTGGAGTGTGGAATAAAAATTCTCCTATAGAGCCTATTCTAGGCGAAATACATCTAGTCGGATGTATTTGATCGATAAGGATCAAAATTCTTTGAATGATGGTTTATTATGAGGATATTCTCTTCATGATTTCATATCTTTGGAGTATTAGGGTAGATTTTATTTTTTGTGATCTCTTTGTTTCTATTTCATGGGTGGTTTTTTATCACAGATCGGTGAATTTTCCTAGGGATTTTTTATATACATTATAATCATAGGTTCGAATGCATTTGTTTAAATTTTTTTACCTTGTTATATAGATTATTATGATTTCTATTGATATGAATATAAGGTCAGATTTTTTTGGGATGAACAAGGGTGACCTTTGGGTTGGTTTTTGGGTAATTGGGATAAATGTTAGCTTTTTTATGTTGTGAACCTGGTGGTAAAATTTTATAGGGTTTAATCATTGGATGAAGTTCCAATAGTGGATTCCAAGATTAACAATTTAGTTCACTTACTTGTTCAAGGTCTCATGTTGTTTATATTGTTATTATGCTCATAAGTGGTTCATAATGATCCTTTTAGTTGAATGTAATACTGTTCATGGTAGTGATTTACTACTATAGATTTTGAGTTTCATTAGGATGTGTTCCCTTGGTAATATGAACTATCCTTTGGATCATTATTGTTTGTTAATTTTTAAGTCCTTTATGTTTTTCATGGATTGTTATTCAATTTCGTAGATGACTTAATTATTTATTATTATTTTCTGTTAAATACCATATTGTCTCTTGTGGTATCGAGGGAATTATAATTTCCTTAGTGATGCTCCCATTGTATGATTGTTTTCATATGCATCACTATTTTATTTAATTATAAATGGTGGGGAGACCTCAATTCAGTCTCCTTGAATTTATGTTTTCAATTGATCGATTTCCATTGTTTCCTTTTTTATAGTTGTTTCAATTTTATGATTATTTTAATGGTTAATTGGATGTGAGAGTATGTTATGCATCAAATTTGAAGAAGTATAAGTGATTGATTTAATTACTCTGGATATAGACATTCTAGAGATATAAGGTTCCATTATGGGAAGATTAGTCAGACCCACAATATAACTACGACATTAATTAATCATTTAATTTAATTAAATTTTTCATTCCTCGGTTCTTTAGAGTTCTGGGTAGAAAATTTAAATTTTCTAAAGGATTTGATGTTTTGGGTAAATAGTGTATGTTTAGGAGTAACCTGGTGTTGACCATACATTAGTGTTCTAAACATCCCAATTCTATTTCTAATGGTTTAAGAATCATAATCTCAAAAGTGAAAACTTCTCTATGTAACCATGTGGGTTCCTTTATATTTTCTAGTAGGAAATTCATGGTAGGTAAATGGTTTGGTATGTTTTTAACCTAAAACATCCATGTTTCAATAAACATTACATTGGATTTTTTCTTGAGTTTTCTCTTAATTAATCCAATCCTATTTTCACTCATTTATCTAATAACCCTCCAACATTGCATCCCCCATTTCAAATCACCCATGTTGAACACCTCCTCTCCATTTTATGTCCTCTGTTTATAACTATTTATTTAGGTTTCATCAAGAATAATGGTTGATTCTTCAAGTTGTTGTCTCCACATTCAACATTCCTTCTATAAAAAGTTTCCCAATCCTTGAACCCCCAATTGGATTTGTTGAACCCAAGGTATATGGGGTTTCCTTTTTTTGTTTTTATTAATTTTTATCATGTAATATGTGTTTCTAGGGTTAAATTATTTCATGTTTGGTCATCTCCCTTTAAAGTTTATTTATTTAAATCTAGTTCATTTAGTGTGCCATCAATTATATGTGCATATATCTATGAAAGACCATATATTCATTCATTTTGTAAATTGATAATTGTGTATTAAATGATTTATTAAAAATTTATATTCATTTTTTAAATCATAATTCTCTTGAGTTGATGTTTTATTGACTTTTAATATTTTCATGGGATAAGGAAGAATGAAATGTTCTTCTATAAATGCTTGTATGTCCACATTAAAATTATTAAAATTATTTTGTAATATTTTTCTTTGATTTATAATTTTCTATAATAGACTAGTTAATTTTATAATCGGTCTAATATATTTTAAAAATTACGCAAGGTTTTTTATATCATTCCAAGTGGTTTGGAATACCTTTTTGGTTTTTCTAAAGTGGTTCAGGGGTTTGAATGTGTATTTTTCACTTAATCAATTTTAGAGATGAATTTGTGATGTTTAAAGTGAAATAATTGTAAAATAAAGATAGTTTTCGTTATTTCATTTTGAAATTGGTTTTTTTGACCTTTGGTTCTCATAGTGGTATGAAATTACTTATTCATTTTCAAATGTGTAAAGATTTTTATTGAGTATAGTGGTGTTTTGGGGTTCTTGGATCCATTTGTGTCATGTTTAAATTTATATGGTACGATGTGTAGCATAGAGTGTCTACATTTTAACTAGGTATGCCTTTTAAAAAAGTTATTTTTTTTCAAATTACTTTTTCCCAAGTAGAAATTACCATATTTTGAAATGTTTTTTTAAAAATTTTATTTGAAATGATATTTTAAATGATTTTTAGATTTGGGTGTTTGGATCAGCATCCCAAGAAATTTTGTTTAGAGGCTCTTTTGGAACATGAAAATGGGTTTATAAATTATTGAGACCCACTTGATTCACATGTATTTATATTTTCCTATTGTAGGATGTGGAACATTAGGGAATATATTTTATTGATATGCATATATTGATGTTTATGGTTGAACATGTGATTCAGAGATATAATTGTAATGGTTTTGGAGGAGATGAGTGATTTTTTTCAAATGTTTTATATTTGATGCATTTTATTTTATATTTCTCACCTCCACATCACTTTTCGAAGGATTCCTAAAAATATTGTTTATGATTGTTGTGATAGAAAACCTTATTAGAGATAGTTGGGTTCCAAGGTAGTGTTTCCTAGGTAATATGAGATATTGATATTAGAGGTGTATTATTCCTAATGCTTGAAATATTCTTGGATCATGTAGATAAAGGTGTTCTAAGGGTGTTTATTTTTGGATAGTTTGATTGGGATTATATGTAAAAGATTGTTTCATTAGTGTTGTCCTTGGTTCCTTATACCTGGTTGAGTTTTATTAATATTATAAACCTTGGAGGATGATGATGCTGATTGGTCCTGTTGGAACACATTAGAGGACATCATTTTTTTATTCGATTATATTCCATTGGCTTGATTAAACATGTGTATAATTAAATTATTTTATTTTTTATATTGGTTTCCATATTTCTTAGTGTTTATGAATGACTTAGGTATCACCTTGTGTGTGTATGGGATTAAATTCAAATGGGAAATTTTTGTAACATTCTAAAGAGAATTTATAAAGGAAATTGGTTCGTATTATCTGAAAAGTGATTTAAATAAATGGGTTTCCTTGAAAGTTTTTATGAAAAACGTGTTTTTATGAGAATCATTGAAGTGGTGAAATATTGAAATAGTTTTTCTTCCATTAGATTAAATTCCCTCTTTCCATTGTTTTAAAGCCTAATTTTGATGTCTAAGTTCAAAATACTTATTTTAAATTTTTTAAATATGCATGAGATTTTTTATAAAAATGATATTTTTTTCAAAGGTGCAATTATAATACTGATTTTATTTCTTTTATAAAGAACATATAAATTTATTTTATATTTTATATTGAAACTAAAACTTTATAATAATTTTATAAAGGAAATTTCTACAGTTTTGGTGTGTATTGGTATCCTACTGTGTTATTTTATTCTCTAACATTTATGTTCTTACTTATTGGTTCATATTTCAGTCCATAACCTCTATTGAGGTATTTTATTGAATGAAGTATTTGTTTTTTTGATTTTTTGTTCCCTTTTTTACATTAGACAATTAGTATTTTACTGATTTCAATAGATAAAGGGTATTGAGGTCTATTGGTTGATGAAACAAAGGATTCCTTAGGTTTATATTTGTGTATTTTTATATTTCAAGGTAAGGATATTAGGGATGAGTGAAGTCATTTTTTGTTTACATTCCTTTACTTTAATATTTATTTCTTCTCATTAACTTTTGAATAGGTTTTTGATTTAAGGACGGTTCATGCCAGTTTTTTTATATTCAGGTTGTCATTTTTACTATGATAATTTGGATAAATTATTTCATGGTCTGTTCATGTGATTCTCAAGAACTAGTTTCCATAGCATGGGGATTGGGAATTCCCCTTTGGGTAGTGGTGGGCTAGTTTATGTATATTGTTAGTGGATGGCCTATAACTTTTTATTATACCATCATATAATATGCATCATGATATATTTCCACTAATGTCATCTAGTACTCGATAGGATTATGGATATTTTCTAGCATTGTCGGTGGATATTCGAATCATTACACTATGGGTAGAGGAACTAGTCACTACTCACCCCATTGAGAAATCTCATGATCTAAATCTTTGATAAAATCCTTTTTACTCAGTTGGATAGTGATAAAAGGTTATATCATTGGAACAATATCATCATGACCCTACATCAGGATACTAGTTGGTTGTCTACATGACAAGATCCAATAATTATCAAGATAAACCATGGTTATTAATGTGTATCAGAGTAGATGAATCATTAGATACATTAAAAACATTGGTTTATTCCTACACAATCCATATATAACTTTACTTATTCCTTGTAACAGCTTCCCTAAAGATGAAACTCAAAAATTATGTTATTGGAGTCCTGTTGAAGGGATACATATGTTACCACACAAATATTAATATCCATAGACTGAAAGTTGAACTCAAGAATCATTTACATCATTTTCATAAGATCCTAGACTGACCTCATATGACACCTAACTTGAGAAATTATACATATTTCAGATGTAAATTAAAAAAAATTGTGTGAACTAACCCACTTTGACCTCTCTCGGGTTGACATTAAACCGATTGTTCCACCCCGATACCACCTCATATGAGATAGTGGATAACGACTATCACTGAGTAAGAATATCACACAATATAGGAGGTCATATCCAAATATAGTTGTACATAATCACATGTTTCCATATAGGATATAATAATATATAATAGATAATAATATCCTTTTGAATATATAAAATATACATGAAACACAATCATCATCTACAAAGTAAGAAAAGTCCAATGACATGATATAAAGTGGAAATCACAAAGAGACCAATATCCCAAAAATAAACCATGATTAAAATCCAATGATAATGATGATACCCTAATATGTGGTTCCAAAACATGTAATCCACCTATCAATATCAAATTTGTTTTCCACTGAGCTTCTACTCAACCAAGATAGTCTGTGAAATGAAAATCATTTTCATAAGATATGATATGTTTAGTCTAATATCTCATTCATGAATGATTATATACATACCCTATAAGAATCCCCCAAAACTAGTAGGGATAATATAATAATAATTATTCGACTAAATAATATTAATTGAAGAATAAGCAAGATATTCATAATTTTAATGTACGAGAGATTTAGGAGAGTCTATCTCCAAACATCTTAGCTATATGGATATCATATAGTCTGAGTGTCCCAAAACACAAAACTCCTCATCTCAAAAACACACATCATCTCACTGAAATGGTAGAGGATTCCCACACCACTTAAATATCCCTTCTAGTCAAGAGTGTCTTGTACCCTCGTAGAGGTCCTGCTTATTATCGAGAAAGAACAAAAAATGATTGGTTAGCTAACTCAATAGATAAATGAATCATACCAAATAAAATAATGTCACACTTTTTAGGCGATTTTATAACTATATCAACCCTATTGGGGACCTGTGACTTGTCAGATGCATGGAAGTAATGATGTCGTTACATAATTATAGTTGAATGATGCCTTAGTCGTGTGGGAGTGTACTAAACACTATAAACTTGTGGTAGACACTTACCTATAATCAATACCAATCTAATGGATTATTGAACCTCAAGTAATACATTTCTTGTTACACCTATACCCCCACATTGACCCTATAGATCTAGTAAATATATATTTTTACATTTCCCTCAAAATTTTCAAAAATTGCCAAAAAATCATATTATTGAGATTAACATGGAAAAATTATTAATATGCATTATTTATTTTCTTGAATCTACCACAATGTTATATTTTCCTAAAATTTATATGTATGAAAAGAGTTTACCATGAGGAATACATTATGAATGACATGTAAAAAACATGAAAAAATGGGGGTCCCATTTTGTTAATCATTAATTAAGTAAAAGAGGCATAAGAGTGCATGGAACTACATCACTCTTAATTTCATTCCACTTCCCCATGATCTGGTTGAGAAAACATGAACGGGTGCTTCCACCTATACATCCATACTATTGGTTCACCTACAATGATGGTCCCATGAACCTAAGAATTTTTACATAGGTTTCTAGACATGGTCATTTGTGATTGGACCTACATTCCAGGTTATTCACTAGTCCCACAAATTGCTTGGTTCGCACTTCAGTGTCAATCCCATTGTCCCACAATGTCACTTCCTCTACATCATGGTTGGGTAGTTGTATGATTTGGAATTATTGGATGTTTGGTAGTGGAGCCGGATCAATCCCCATACATGATTCTACAATGAGACGGTTACAAAATTGGTTATCTTCTCCCTAAATCACCAGAATTCCTTTCATACCTATGCCATGAAACACCAGGCTATCACCCAATCAACGTACTTCACCATTTCCAACTATTATAACCTATTTTGAAATCCACCATCATGAATACCTTATGTCCTATCTTAATCTACATACCTCATTTCCTTACCTCCCATATACCATCGTAGGCCTTAAAATCATACATAGTCATTAGCCTAACAAAGATCTAAATGGGGGAGGGGATTTAATGATAGAGTATACAGCTGTTTACATCCAATAAGTGGAACTAATCCTCTAGAATTTGGAATAGTATGGGAAAAGGGATATGGACAATGGTAGGCCTACTACGGACCACATATATATTTCTTCATAAATATAATTTTAATTCACCATTAAAATCTATAATGAAATTAGGAAAATAAATAATTACATAAAATCTAAAATATGAGTATTTATAATATTAAATAATGGGATATCAAAATAGTAAATCCAACATAAATTCATAAAAAATGAGAAATATTAAATTTAATGAGCATTGCCTCGATGATTAGATTGATGATCGATGGAGATTCCACCCACGTTGAGATTCTTAATTCTTCCCTCAGAGAATATATTAATAAAATTTATGATTATATGTCAATATAAATACCTAATTATTTATAGTGAAAATACTAATTGAAAATATTAATTAATTTTAAAAAGGGGGAAATAAATCTCTCAGTGTTTTTATAAAAATTCCAATGATTCTCCCATATCAAGGGATTCCAAATTGAACTCAAATTATGTCTCCATTGAGGTAAATTCATTATTATAGACACAATGGATGTGTTATAATTTCAATATGACTCTTTATTTATAATATTTTATAAACATTTATTATATTCACATGTGTATAATATAAAAAAAATTAAATATTAGTATAATATAATCAACAACTTATATTACTAAATGTATTAAAATAGACCAATAGTGTATCTCAAAATATATTCCTCAATATATATAAAAGGATAAAAATGAAAACATAATGTTTGAAAGATCAGCCTTCAATGGCTCCCCTTTTCATCAGAAAAATTCTTAATCAAACCTCCTATGTCGGGTTGAATTTTTAGGTTAATTCAATTAATGTCATTATTCATCCCAATCTACTTTCATTTTCTTCCATTTTAAATTAATTATTTGGAAATGGTATCCAACTGTATTTTTTATAAAAATAAATTTGTGGGTTTGGATGTTAATTCTTCCTATTATATTTTATGAGTTCTTTCCCTCTTCCCATAGTGCAATTACACCACCTGACGACGGAATTGTCATTTACATGTTGGCTTTTTTAAATTACTCATATTTGATAACTCATATTCAGTTTTATAAACCCATTTCCTATTAAGAATACACTAACATGAATTATAATTGATGAAATTATAAATAATTTCTAAGGTTCTTAAGACATTTCCCGTTTTTTTATGAATGGGTAATGCAAGGGTTCATAGTTCATGATTTCAAAAACCTAGTCTTATTCACTTTGGGTGTTTTTAGAAAAATCATATATGGCCTTTTACAAACAAATTGATAATTAATGTGGTGTTTTGACATTTAATTTATTTCTATGAAGTCCATTTTAGGTTTTAAATACTTCCCATAGAAGTTAGTTGTGTATTGGTAATGTAGTTGATCCTTATTATAAATTTTAAATATTATTATGATAATTATATGTGTATTTTATATTTTATTGATTTAAATGATATCTCAATTAATGATATGACTTTTGATTATTTCATAAGGTTGATTTCACTATTTTGTTTCATAAAAATGATTTAATTAGATGTCTAGATACGTTTTTGATTTATTTCATGAAATACCTGACACTATTACTATTTTTTCTCCATTATGTGACGAATTATATATAAATTTAACTTATTTTATAAAAACTATTTATTATTGGACATAAATATGAATTGGAAAATTAAATGAATTGTGTATGGAGGAAAGATATAGTATTTATATCGATGCATTTTATTGAATTTATGCTTTGACTTGTGACTTGTTTCCCCACATCTATTTGAAATTAAAATGGGATACCAAGGTAACTAAGTTGGTAATCAATATTTGATTGTTATACCAATTTGTATTATAAACTATATAGTAACCTACAGTTCAGGGTGAGATTATTATTGTGGGTAGTATCACTAGGTGACCCTAGTTGTAAGTAATTCAAAGGTATTTTCATTAAAATGAATCATTAGGCCAATAGATGATAACATTCATTATGGTTAATATTTTATCACAAAACCCAATTTTATTCCTATTATTATTGTTATATAAGAGGATTTCTTACATTTATTCTTCTTATATTATGTTTCTTTTATTATTCCTATTTAATTTTATATAGTTTACATTACTTTTCCATTCTCATTTTTTATGTTAATGATTATTTAATTTCATCCAAAGAAATAAATTGTTGAGCATTATAATGCTAGAATTATTATGTAAGTTTATTTTGAAAGGTTTGTTCAACACCTACATTGATTTTTTTGAAACAAGCATGTCGCATCTGTGTTATAAATTTCTAGTTTTATTGTGTTAACAATTTTTATTTGTAAAAAATTTATTATTTATCATTTTTGTTATTAAATGTATATTTTTTTTAAAAATGAAAAATTTTGGGTCGTAATTTATTGATGATCATTTATTAAAATTGAAGATGTTTTAATAACAATTGTTGGATCAATTCTTAGGATGTTTAATTGAAATGTTATTTTAGAGAATTTTCCATAGTGTTGGTTTTGTGGTTTTAAATTTTCAATGTTCTATGTTTGTATTTTAAATATTATTTTTCATAATAAATTATAATCTCATTGATTTATTTTTTTAAAATTTAAGTAAAATCAAGTGAGAAGTTTTCTTATGTATTGAGTAAATTAAATTTTATTTCAATAAAATTTCACAATGTTTTTATTTATTTTTGCATATTTTGATACGTGTAATTTTTAAGAAATCAATGAGATGATAATATTCTATAATTTTTTGAATTTTAGAAGTTCTGTGGGATACATAATATTTTCACAAATATAACAGTTAATATTTAGATTAGAGGATATATAATATGCCTTTATTTTTAAAAATTGAAAATTTTTCTCCTGACCAGTGATACATAATATATTTTAGGGTGCTAGGTTCATACATATTATTTTGGTGTTTTTAAAATTTTGAATTTCACCAATCGATCAATATATGTAACATAATATTTTTAGTATAGATGACATGTAATATTGTCATGAACCACCTCGCGTGGACCCTGAACTGGTCACAAGGGCCAGCTCGTGACAAGTTCTGAGAGGCATTCCAAATCTTCCTGAGATGGAAACAAGAACCAATGGTATAAATAGTGTACACAAGGGAACAATTTTTCCCATATATATACAATAAAACAAATAGTGGAATGAAATGGATATCCTAAAATACATTTATATAAAAACTGGACTGAACAATATTTGTACAAGAAACTAAAAGTACAATGTACCAACAACTCAACTGACCAAACCTGATAACTAAAAAACTCAATGAGACCTGATGGTAAATATCCAACATAATGATCACACCTTGCCCAAGGTGATAGATAACAAGGTGAAACCTACACAAGGGATAAAAATAGAAGAAGACTATAGGAATGAGTATTAAAACTCAGTAGGTTAGCTTGATATTCTATTCCCAAATGCACATCCTTTAAAATAAAAGAAACGTCAATTTTAAGTTTTACATACAAATAAAATGGTATGTTTTCCAAATGAGGACTTTTTCTCTAAGAAAAATTACTAGACAAAATCTTGCATGTTTTATATATAAGAATGCTAGTAACAATTCTAAAAGAGGTGAAACATCAAAATGAATCTAGTCTTCAAGTGGGACTCTTTAAAGAATGTACACAATTAAAAAATCATATTTACTTCTAAATTTACCAACGAAACACACTGCATGCCAACGGTGAGTACAATATAGCCAATGATCACAAGTCATGGAAACACCCCTAGGCACTGGTGAGTTGTAAGCCCCAGTTACCTCATATATCGGTGAAAGTAACAATAATAAATATATGTTCTTGTAAACATGAGCCACTAGTAGGGAGAATTACCATAACCTAGTGGTCCCCCAACACCGTCCTCATCATATTTTACTTAGTTTTGTCATCATCCAACTTGCTATGTGAAACAGGGGAAAAACCCCCACGGGATCACTAGCATTGTAGTACATGTCCGCCAACCTAGATACTTAGGATTCCCTTTAGTGCTAAATCAAGTTAAATTTTTTATAAAATATACTTTTCATATAAAAATTCAATTACAAAACCCTAAACACTAAAATATCCCACTAACATGCTTCACATTTCTTTCACGAATCAATAAACCACTAAAAGGATTCATAAAACAATTTCAATGACTACAATGAGGAATTTAACATAAAATCCATTCAAAAATTATCTTTTAAATAAATAAACACATCAATAAAAAAACAAAATATATTTTTATGACCCAAATCCAATTAATAAATCACTTTCATGGACAATAAAATAGCCCCAAAAGATAGAACATGAAATGATGATGGAAACCATTTTTAATGCTAAAGGGGCCTTTAAGCCTTTTGTAAAACTAACATTTGACAAAGGTATGAATTTCAATTTTATTATGGAGGTGTATACCCACCATTTACAGAAGAAAACTACTTTCATAAATCGCTTTAAAAACTCAGTTTATAGTGTTAAAATACAACAATTTTCTTATGGATGTGAAACATGCCATTTTCCAACAACTCCGACCAAACCATGTTATAAACCAAACCCATTTGATTGTAAAACAAAATAAAAATTATAAATCCATATAAAGACCCAAAAATAACATTAATAATTCTTAAAATTCATTTATATATCCAAACTAATAATTTTTATATTACACATCACACATAAAAGCCAACCGGGCAATTTACCGAACACATGACATGCCCTTTTTAAACAAAACAATTTATTTTAAGAACCTGACAAGGAATAAAACAACAATTTCATGCCATATTTTATTAGAGATACTGTAACATGTTCAAAATACCATAAACCAGGTTTTAAACCTCACAAAACTCTTGTGAATGATCGTGTAACATTTAAACAAACACTTGGTGTGCACTTTTATGATTAGTCAACTATACCTTTCCCAAAACAAAGCTTAAACAACCATTTTTTACATAAAATAAAATTATAAAACGGATGTAAAACAATAATATACATATATATCAGTAGTTAAAAATAATAAAAGAAGAAACATAAATTATAAATCCATGTTCAAGGGATATCCTACCTCAAATCCTTGGCGTAATAGAAAGGAAAACCGAATATCACCATCTGAGGGTTTATAAACCCTAATGCTATGAATACCAGCCCCAAATGAAAAAAAACACCATAAAAAGTTATGGGATAATAGAAGCCTTGGTCTAAAATATCTTGTGTAGAATGGAAAACCACAAAATAATGAAAGGAGGCGGAAGAGGAATGAGAATGGAGAAGGAATCTCACCCTGCCACCTAGAAAACTCTTCGTCTTCCATCAGATCTGCAACCCTAGAGAGCATAGAACGGCTCGAAACAACTTTTAGAGTCTCCTATGGTCAGGAAGAATCATTTAATGATGATTTGTGGGAAAAATAGTACGAATGGAATGATTTTTGATGAAATAATTTACCTTATCAATTCTGGAAATTTTAGGAAACCTGAGAACTTTCGCCCAAATAAGTGATTCAAATGATACCTATAGTGGTAAAATAGATAATGGGGGTGATGATAGGTATATTGGATTATATTGGGTGGTTAAAGAACTGAAAAATATTAAATAATGAAAATGACATAAAATATACAAATTATTTTTAAAAAACTGGAAATCGGTCATTGGGATGGACCATTACCTAAATAAGTAACCAAATTTCACCATGAATATTAATTATTAAGGGGTAAAAATGGATATGGTGGTTTAAATATGTCAGTGGAGGAAATATGTGAAGATTAATGGAATCAAAATTTTGAAAATCAAAATAGTTATAAAATAAACAAATTTGGTTTTTAAAATAGGAAATGGGCTCACGGTTGGCCCAAATCATAAAGTATCCACCCTTTCTCCCAAAACATCTAAACAACAATGGGGAACCCAAATATGGGGAATTAGACATATATGGTAGTTCAAAACTCAAAATTATTCTCACCCAACAACCAATAAAATGATTGGGATTTTCAATGAACTGGATCAAACCCGTGACATGAAAAGAAAAAAACTGGGTGAGACAATTCTCCCCTCCATTAATGCTTTTCGCGCCCGGAAATCCATAATGCTTTTCAACTGACAGAACAACACATAAAAATTCTTTATCAACATAATTTAGACTCTAAATCTAAGGAAATATCATTCACCAACAATGTAACTTAATACTATTGACCAAACAAAACACCAACTCACAACCACTTCCGGAGAATCAACAGAAAGATCAAGCCACTTCCTCCACAACCAAGCCAATAAATAGATTATTCAGTCTTCTCTTAATGAACACAATGATCTCAAAAACCATTGTTCACTCAAAAAATCCAATTACATGGGTTGGATTCCAGAATTAGAACTCGACTATTATATCACAACTACCATCTGACAAATCATAAAGGAAAGATCTTCAAGACCCGCAATGGGTCTTGCCACTATTAGTGACCAACTAGAAATGAACAAAAAACAATTAAAAATCAATAAGAATTGGTCCCCAAGAACACAGGACCACCGATGATCTCCCACATTAATCTAAAAACCCATGTTAATAGGGTTATAACATGAACATCTATACCATCCACTCCCAGACATGGGGTACAAGAACTGGGCCAATGCTTTAGGCACTGATCCGGACCCCCACCACTCGGTGAGGGAAGGAGAGGAGACAAAATAATAAGGCCACTGAAACTAAAAATGAAAGAATAGAACTACCCAACACTCTCCGCCTACGAATAGGTAGAACCAAGACCGCACAAGATTTTTACAGACGGTTCACATAGGGACATTGATCGAAAACCCACATCTATGAAGGCATAACCATAGACACTACGTGAGTGGTAATTCAACCATGATTTATGTGACAAAGAGAAAATCACAGAAATGGGGAACCATAATAAAGACATAGAAAATATAATAATATAATGGTGGAGACAAGGGCCTGGTCAAGCTCCCCACACCTTTGAAGATTTCTTCACTGTGTGAAATGCTTCAGTCTAAGGCCTATGGCTGGAGCCCTGATTCTTGAAGTAACAGATGCACCACAATCAGGGTGATAAGGATCAAACCACTAAAATAAACATAGATTCTCAATAAAACACCTTCATCTAAATATGAACTCATAGATACATATCAAAATTTTGTCTCACTCCAAATGAGGGGAAGAATGGACAAGAAATATAGCGAAACACATGAACATAACTCAACACAACTACTTTCTCCACAAGAATATCATGAACTGGAAGCACTTTAAATCGATCCAAAATAGCTCTCTATTCCATAAATCAGGCTGAGCCATCATATGAAGAGGAGGATTTATCATTTTAAGTGAATACATTGGTTGATCAATAAGAATTATTTCCAACAGAGAACTATCCATGGTCACATCACAGCATCAAACACATATTTGGAAACCCAATGAACATTACTCCAAAACTGAGCCACCTACAAGATATCATCTAAAGACAAAAAAAGTTTATGACTTATAGATCATAAATAAGCATACTGAACAAACAAAACATCTAAGACCTAGAATAAACTAGCTGCATAACCATTATTTATAAAGAAATTCCACATTTTTTCAGCTCAAAACTCTTTTGAAAAACAAAAAAAAAATTGTGGGTTTCCACATTCACCAATGGTGATTCATCATGTCTCACCCACATGCACATTTCCATGCCACCCCAGGCACCCATCCACATTTATATATAGTCCATCCTTCCAGATATTAATAAAACCATGCATGTGAGCACCCATGAAAATACTAATGGCTAAAACAAAAGAACATCATTCCAAAAATCATGTACCATCAATAGGAACACTAACCGCCAAGTCAAAACACTTTTCCTATTTCAAAAAATCAATCCACACTTCATCAATACACATTTGATTAAAAACAGATCCCTTTTTATTTTAAAAATCTTTCAAAACAACCGAGATACTCCAAAAAACCACTTCTAATAATCTGAAATTCAGTAGGGTATATATTTTTATAATCTAATGGCCATTGAGACCAATATCCTTTCTACGAAAACACCAACCACTCTAAAACAATTTCCATAACCAATTCATCAATATCAAACAAATTTCAAAATCCCAAAACACCTCATTTAAAACAGATATTTAGAATCATGTTAAAATTATTCGAACTTTCAAAACATTTTATTTCAAAAAACCACATTTTTAGATTAGGGAAAATCCAATCTCATTAAATCATTTCCACTTCCTCTGCAAAATTTGTTTAAAAAAAGAACCATCCCAAAACCACTGTTATATTTAATTTTTGAAAAACCCATTTCCACTTTTTAAAATCCAATACTTACTCTAAAAACCATTTCTATAATTCTCACATAAGTATTTTCAAAACAAAAATTCAGAAATCAAGAATGGTCCATGAAAGCCAATAATGGGACTAGTGTTGGTGGGTGACTTAACCATATGGTTAGCGGCCATATGGAAAAGACAACACCAACACATAAAGACTTATTACGACCATTCCTCAGATCCACATAGCTTTCTAGGCCTTGCTTTCTCATAGAGGCCATTAGTCAGACTCCCCATGTCATATCCCAACACCAAAAAATCAAAAAGAACAAATCGAACTAATAAAACCGGACATCCCATGAAAACTCGAGGATCAAAACGAGCAAGAGTTCATGAAACTCTTCCTGCACATACCCCTAATGTCCCAAAAATCCTACATCATCTACCTTGACACACAAAAATGACAAGGGTGCTCTAAAAAGTTTTGGTAAGAGTCGACCTCCTTTAATACCATTTGTTCACAAACTTTCCAGACTCGACACTGAACAGGTCACAAGGGCAAGCTCGCGACAAGTCCCGAGAGGCGTTCTTGTTCCTCCCGGGATGGATACAAGAACTAAGGGCATCAATAGAGTACAAAATGGAATAATTTCTCCCATATATAAGCAACAAAACAAATAGCAGAAATAAATGGACATCCCAAAATAAATTTATATAAAAACTAAATTTAACATTATTTGTACAACAAAATGAAACTACAACTAAATAAACAACTCAACTAACCAAACATGATAACCAACTAACTCAATGTGACCTGCTATTCACTCTCCTAAAAAATGATCACACGTCACCCAAGGCGATCGAACTCAAGGTAAAACCTGCACAAGGGCTAAAAACATAAGAAGGCTATAGGCATGACTATTAAAACCCTTGTAGGTTAGCCCGATATTCTATTCCCAATGCAAATCCTTTAAAATAAAAGAAACATCAATTTCATGTTTTAAATAAAAATATAATGGTATTTTTTCCAAATGGGGACCCATGCTATAAAAAATTACCATACAAAAACATGCATGTTTTATAAACAAGAATACTAGTAACAATTTTTAAAGAGGTACAACTACAAAATAAAACAAGTTTTCAAGAGGGATTCTTTAAAGAGTGTACACTGTTAAAAAATCACACAAACTTCTTAATTTACCATCCTAACACAACGTATGCTAAAGGTGACTACAATATATCCAATGAGCACAAGTCACGGGAACACCCCCAGGCACTAGTTAGTTGTGAGCACCAGGTACCTCATATCTCGGTGAAAGTAACCATAATAAATATCGGTTCTCATGCACACGAGCCACTAGCAGGGAGAATAACCATAACCTAGTGGTCCCCCAACATCATCATCATCATAGTTTAGATAGTTTTTTCATCGTCAAACATTCTTCGTGAAACAGGTGCCAAACCCCACAAGATCACTAGCATACTAGTACAGGTCCACCCACCTAGATACATGGGATTCCCTTTAGTGCACAATCAAGTTAAAAATATTATCAAATACACTTTTCACATAGATATTCATTACCAAACCATACCAATTAAAACATCTTCTAACATGCTTCACATTTCTTTCACGAATCAATAAACCACTAAAAGGTTTTGTAAAACAATTTAAAGGATTATAATGAGGCCTTGGACATAAAATCCATTCAAAAATGATCTTATAGGGAAAGAAACCCATCAATAACATAAAACCATTTTTTTTGTAAGCCCTAAAATCAATTAATGAATCACTTTCATGGACCATAAAATGGCCCCAAACGATAGAACATAAAATGCTGATGGAATCCATTTTTACAAAAAAATGCCAAACTGGCCTTTAAGCATTTCTCAAAACTAATATTGGAAAAATGTATGCATTTTAATTTTATTATGGAGGTGTATACACACCATTTAAATCAGAAACCCACATTCATAAATCCCTTAAAACACTCAGCACACATATTCAAAACACAACCATTCTCATAAGGATGTGAAATAAGCCATTTTCCAACAACATGGGCCAAAACATGTTGTAAACCAAAACCATTTTGATAGTAAAAACAAATTGAAATTAGAAAGAAATATAAATACCCAAACATACCATTTATCATTCTTCCAATTCATTTATAAATCCAAAAAAATAATTTTTAAATCACACATCACACAAAAAAGTCAACCTGGAAATTTACTGAACACATGACATGCCCTTTTTTAAACAAAACAATTTATTTTTGGAAATTGAAAAGGAATAAAAAACCAATTTATTGACATATTTTATTATAGATACTTTAACATGTTCAAAATACCATAAAATAGGTTTTAATCCTCCCAAAACTATTGTGAAAGATAGCAGAACATTTAAACAAACATTTGGTGTGCACTTTTTTGACAAAACAATTATACCTTTCACAAAACAAGGCTTAAACAACAATTTTTCACATCAATAAAATTATCCAAAGGATTAAAAACAATAATAAACATATATATTATATGTTAAAAATAAGAAAATGATTAAAATTAAATGATAAAGTCATGTGCAATAGATATCTTACCTCAAATACTTGGTGCAATGGAAACACACAACCAATATCACGATATTAGGGTTTATAAACCATAAACCAATGAAAAACAGCCCCAAATGCACAAAACCCCATAAAAATCATGGGATAACATAGACATAGGTCTGTCATGTATAGGGAAAAATAGAAAACAAAAAAAATAATGAAAGGAGGAGGAATATGAAGTATAAAGGAGAAGGAATCTCACATTTCCACCTAGAAAACTCTTCGTTTTCCATTTAATATGAACCCTTAGAGAGAAGGGAATGAATTAAAACTTCTTGTAGAGTCTCCAATGATATGGAAAAACCAGTTAAATAATATTTTTTAGAAAAATAGTAATAATGTATTGATTTATGGATGAAATAATTTACCTTCTCAATTATGGAAAATTTGAGGAAACTGGAGAACTTTCTCCAAAATATGGGTTTAAAATCAGATCCAAAGAGTTAAAATAGATATTAGGGGTGATGATAGGTATTTTTTCATCTATTGTGAGGTAGAATCACTAAAATATATTAAACAATGTAAAATATGTAAAATAAAAAAATTATTCTTTTAAAACTGGAAATTGGCCCATTAGTGGCCCATTACATAAATAAGTAACCCAAATTTACCATGATTATGAATTATTAAGGGGTACAAAATGATATGGGGGTTTGAATATGTAAGTGAAGGAAATTTATAATGTTTAATTGGTGAATTTATTTGAAAAAAATAAAAGTTATAAAAGAAATAAATTTGGGTTTTACAATTGGAAATGGGCTCACGGTTGGCCCCAATCATGAAGTAACCACCCTTTCTCTCCAAAAACACCTAAACAAGAAATGGGGAACCCAAATTAAGGGGATTAGACATATATGGTAGTTCAAAACTCAAAATTAATCTCACCTAATTCCCAATAAAAGTATTGGTATTTTCAATGAACCAGATCAAAACCATGACATGAAAAGAAAAAAAATCGTGTTTGACAAGTATCTTTTAGAGGATTAAAGAGAAAAATGTTTTATTATGGTGTTTTAAAATATTATGGATATGTAAATGTGTGTGGAATATTATGGAGTTTTTAAAACGAAAATATTTAGGGGGATATGTAATATCTCATCATTTATCAATAGTGATGTCATGTTGGTTTCTATAAATATTAAATCTTAGTTAAAATACATATGAAATCATATCCCCATGATACTCTAAATCAATGAAATGTTGTATAAGACCGGTGAAGCTAATAACTGATAATATATTAACGATTATTGGTAACTCATAGAAGATTGAGTCTAATAATAAATGCATCCAAAAACTAATTTATTTAAGACAAATCCTAATTTATGTAGCGATAATAATAATTTTTTGGTGTTTTGTTTAGTCACATGGTAGAGGTTGATGAATAGAGAATTATTACATGTAGATATCATAGATACGAGGTGATGATTTAGGGATAGTAAGAAAAATAATAGAGACCCTTTTATTTTGATTAGTGAATTTGTTTTAGGGGAATCAATTGATTGATTTATAATAAGGGAAGTAGAGATAGGTGGTGATAAATAGTTGATATTAAAAGGAGGATAGATCTATAGGTGGAGGATCTAGCATTAAAAATATTTCATCTCCTCCTTGATTATATAATTTCATTCAAAAATATTTTCAGTTATCGGTTATATAATATTTTTTTATACTATGATTAATGATTTTCAAAAAAACTTATCGAAATAAAATTATTTTGGTCATACTTTATTTCAATCTCTATTTTTATAATTTTATAAATTGATCCATTAATCCGTCACATTTTCCATAATATTAATTATAACTTCTTGAAGCACATATTTAGATATTTACATTTTATTATTTTTACCATTATGTGCTTAGAGGTTTTATCAAGACATTTTGGGTTACTTTTGAATGTTTTTATATTTTTTTGGTCATAAACCTTTTTGGTTCATGGTTTGGGAATATCGTGCGAGTATACCTAAAAGATAGTGGTTCTTATGTTAGAGTTCTAGATGAAGGTGTATAGTTAGTTTCACTACTATAATACACCATAAACCTCCCCTTATTACTGTTCTATTTGAGATAGTTGATTTTTTCATGGTTGGTACATGATTATTAAAATGAGAGGCCAAAAAATGTAACTACTCTAGTAACCCAGAAAGAGGCACACAATTAATTTATATTTTGAAAGACCATGTTTCCAATATTTGTGAAATTATTTTAATTACTCTCAATTTTATTTTTAGACTTGAAACACTGCTTCTTTCCTTCATTATAATTTTGGTGAAATATGATCATGAAAAAAATAATCCTCTCAAATATTTATAGATTCCTTTCCCATAATGATCATTTTCAAAGGATCGGTGTGTATAGGAACTATATTCCTGAAGGTATGTTCCCATTAGTTTTTATACATCATTGGTTATTGAGATATACTATTCATTCCTCTAATGGATCCACTAATCTAGGTTATTGATTCAAAATCAATGGTCTATTTTATGATCTAATTTGGTTTCATATAGATCAATCAAGGTATTGGTATTTAATTTCCTATCCTTTTTGTGGATTGGGATTCTAGTATTCTATATTCACGAGTTATCGCCTCTCTTCTCTCTCTAATTTTGTATTCTGTTTTGGGTTATTATTAATACCTTGTATGAGGATGGTGGTTCTATAATGAAGCTTAAATTAATTGGAACTAGTTTTTGAAAATTTATTTGAGATAAATTTATTAAAGGTTTTTCAATATTGATTTGATATCCTTGATAATTTTTTGAAAAATTATATGGGTTTGTTAATCCTTTTTGGTTATAGATTTTCAAATAAAGTATATGTTTTCTATAAAATGGATTATATTTAAATAATAGATTTTAACAATGAATTTGAAGAGGATTGTGGAGAATTAAGGTAGTTAAATGTTTTACAAACATGAAATGAAGAAAATTGTTTTGAAGGGAATATATTTATTGAAAACCATTTATATATGATTTGAAATTAGATGGAATATTTAAAACACTATTTCGGTCATCTTGAATGATGAATGATAAAAGGAATTAATATTAATGATATTTCAATTTATTGACATACTTGAAGCACATTGGAGCTTTGACAGTTAGGTTGGTTGTCCAGTAGAAGAAAACTAAACCTGTATTAGCTCTACCTAGCTGTGTATTTATGGTGATAATAATAATAAACATTGATGAGGGCATGGAGTTCATTTTTTTTAGTAAGACTCTCATTCCCCGTATCCCTGATATCTAGTTATGTCCCTCCACCTATATTCATAATTCACTATGATGTGTAAGGATCCTATATCATTAAACTAGCTAAAAAGTATCTATTTTACCATGGTTCTATGATTGAAAATGATTTATTATATGGCATTATTTACAAAATGAATTATTTATGTCTGACTGGTATAATTTATGATATATTCAACTTTTTATCTATTTTAAAACATTCCATTAAAATTATATGAAAAGCATTAATTGGTTGAAATTGTGAAAATATGACCATGTAATGTTTTATTTAAAAAAAATCATATTTTGTTTATTGGTTATGGACTTCCAATAGAATGTTTGGTGGGATACTACTAGGCTATTGTTCCTCACACCCTACTCTTGTATTTTTAAATTTTTATATGTTATTATTTCAATTATATGAAAAGAGAAATAACTAATTATAGTTGTTGGGTGTTCTTGATTAGTTAGACCTTGGTAATTGGTGGTGACCAGTGGAGTATATTATCCACTTGTTATAGGGATATATTTTGATGAAATAATTGACGATTTGTGGGATGAATTTGGTTGATGTTACATTTCTCGTAATTTTACATGTCAACCTTGTAGTAATTTTCTGTAGATGAGAATTTTGGCATATCGACTACTTGTAAAAAATAAGAAATTATTATTTTATTTAGTTGATCTTATGATGAAATCATTCTCCCTTCTTTATTTGAATCCCATCCACTAGTCTCTGACCCATGGAGGTATATATTAATCTTATGGATATGTTAATGCTGATTTGATTATAAGTTTATTTAGTTTTCCATCATGGTTCTTGAATAAACTCATGTCAATAGAGGTTGAGTCCCTCCTTGAATGTTGTATTGTAGTTTCAAATGTCTTCATACACAAGATTTGGTATTTCCTAGACATAATGGTTAGCTTTTTAGTGGGTTCCTAGACAAATGAAAACATAATAGTCCTTAAGAAATCATGGGATGTTAGGGAAAACATTCATTGGGGAATTATTCGATATGATTCTAGAATTTTAAATAGAATTGATGTGATAATAGTGTTTCCAAGATGAATTATGATTAAAAGGGTTGGTTCTCATCTGTCTCTTGACTAATGATTCATAGTTATATGTTGATATTATGTTGTACCACTCCCCTAGGAATATGTTTTAATATATCTCAAGAGGGAGTTTTCGATAAACCACAACAAGATAAACCTCAATCTTACCAAAACCTCATTCAGGTAGTAATACGTTTGATCCCATGATCTAGGAGAAGTGGTTTTACTTGTTCCCAATCAGGCTCCACTGATGGAACCTTGGATGGAAGATAGGATATATTTTCCTTATAATCTTCTCCATTAGAAACCACCATCTTTCATGGAAATAAAGGATCATTATGAGACAAATCATCTATTGGGGAAGATTGAATTACTCTTCTTGTTCATGGAGATACTAAATAATATTATGCTAAAATATGCCATCTTCAAGATCGATGGACCTTATGGGAGGTGGTTGGATGTTATAAATCTGAAAAATAAGAATATGGCCTTAGAGTATAATTAATTTAATATCCTTTTCAAAAACTGGTTTTATGAAGAATCAATGTCATTGGATAAGAAAATAGAGTGTCTATACATTTTTCAAGGTGATTATTTTGTGGCATATTACTCCAATAATTTTAGTGAACCCTCTTAGTTATCACTTGAGTTAGTGGGAAATGAGAAGTTATTGGCCCATATTCATCATGTGGGACTTTGATTAGATAAATGATCTCAATTAATTATTCTAAATCATACCTCTTATAAATATGGTATAGATTGGGATTTGGTGGTAGAAATTGAAAATGGAGGGTAATTCAAGGTATTTTAGGAGTTCCTCATACTCTCATTGTTAGCTTTAGTAATTAATTTAAAGGTAACATAATTTTTAATGAGTCTAATAGAGGAAAAAAGGTGGTTTTCTTCATTATATAACTGCTTTGGAAATCATCTATAGTATCTGGTAAGGTACCACTTACTTTTTTCCAATGTGGCGTAGTCATATTCTTTATGAACAATGGTGTTCTATCAACAAGAATCAAGAACAAATCATCTTCATTTAGGGGATGAGTCTCTAGTGGGAATTTATGTGGGACATGTAATAGTTATAGGTACTACTAATATTGTTTTATCATTAGTGAATTATTTCTTCATATTGGTTCATCTAATTAATTTTCATTAACTCAAAAAATTGGCTTACTAAATATTTCTACAGAGCTCATAAATTATGTGATGGAAATTACAATTCTCATTAAGATGAAGAGTGATAAGGTTCTATGATGACCCTATTAATATTTATATTATAAGAACATTATATTTTTTGCGATTTTTTATTTGTTTATATTAATCTATTAGATATCATTCTCATAAAAAAACGAGTTGGTTTTCCATAAAGATCTCAATCAAAGTTATCTTCTGTGGGTATCCATCATGACCCCTGATGGAGAGTGTAATACCTTAAAGGGAGAATAGAACCCAAATTCTACTCAAGAATAACCTCCCCTTCAAGAGTTTGGTAAGATAATATTTGTGTATCCTTTTGAAAAAGATCTGTATTATTAATGTGGTTATCATCTTTTAGTAGTGGTTGAATTTTAAAATGTTCTTCCGTAAAAATTTTCTAGCTAATCACCGACGATGGAGGTGTATTTTACAAACAACATGGTGTTAGGTACATATCTAATATCTGTTTCTTACTATCCTAGATGAAAAATAGGAGTTAAAAGATCATTTTAATGACTTTATTTTCATATGTTTCATTCATTGTAGTTTATCCACTTTGGTATGAGATGTGATTTTTCCAAGAAGACTAATGGACCCAATTTTATGTGTGTTGAATACTGAAATCACAATTTGGTTATGATCAAGAAAATGTATATATTTATTCAAGTATAAATTATTTTTTATTTCCTAAAATGGGGTAATGGTTTATATAAGATTTATCTTATATTTGGTTTTCTTCATCTTTATAGAAGGATGTCAAACATCCCTAAAACTGACATCAGGAGAAGAAATGGCCACTATGAGTATCTTATTATGCAATTTTGTCAGACCATTGATCATATAGTATTTATGAATTTGATGAATATGATTTTCAAACAATACCATCATTCTTTTATTATGTTATTTTTAGATGAAATATTCATTTTCTCTAAAACGAAGGATGATCGTGTTCTTCATTTGAGAGTAGTTCTAAAAAACATGAGTAATCACTAGCATTATATAAAATAGTAGATGTTATAATACTATAAATATGAGGTTATTTTTTGGGTGATTAATTCTTGGAAAATGGTATCACAGTTTATCCTGAAAAGGTGAAATCTATCGTGTTTGGGAAGAAATATAGAATGTGTTTTCGATTGACATATTTTTTATCTTGGAAGGGTATAATGTCTAATTCATAATATATTACTCTCGGATAGAAATTCCTTTGATGAATCTTTTTTATAAGGTATTTAATTTCATATGTTATTTGAAATTGTAGGTTTTATTTGATCAGGTGACGTATCATTTGACTTGAGATATATTTTGAATACTTTATCTGCTTTGTAGGGATATGTGGTCATTTGGGATGCGTCTGGTTTAGATTTGGGTGGCATTATCATGTAGAGTGATAATGTGGTGGATTACGATCCTTGTTATCATTGAAATAACGATATGAATTATCACACAAATGATCTCAAAATCATAAATGTGACGCATGAACTTAAATATTTTTTCAATCACCTTTTCAAAGAGTGGGTTTTTTTGTAGTTCAATAAAAGCATGATTTATATCTTCACCCAAAAATTTTGGTATCTTTGTTGGAGTAGATGGATAAAGTACCTATAATATTTTGAATTTGAAATTTACAATACCCTAGGAAGGGGGATGTGGTCTCTGATTTTATGAGAAGGAAACTACCATCCCAATATATCAAAGATTAAATATAGAAGTGTAATATCATGGCTCTCTTTTATCGTATTAATTTGAGAGCCCATAAGGATTAGTCTGAGGTAGCATTGGAAATTGTTTGGTTGATGTCCACTATTGTTGAAAAGATCCTAGGGGAATAGTTTGTTGATGATGATTTTTGAGACATTAGGGATTCTTAATTTGGTAGGGAAGCCATTGGTTAATGGTCTATATCTTAAGAGGGTACCCTTTTATTCAAGAACCTCTATGTCATGTTTTCTCTTATAATAAATTAAATATTGGGGGATTTACATCATTTCTAAATGGTATTTTACCAAGTAAAGATGAATTAGATTTCTGAAATGAGGAATTTATTTTAATGTCTAGAAATAAAATATGACATTTTTTTATCTACTTTCATGTTGTTATACTTTCCAAAATATTAAGGTCGAGCATTGAAAGACATCTCAATTACTCCAACCACTTCCTTTAATAACATTCATATTTGATAAGGTATTTACAGAATTATTAAATAGGTTGTTGCATAGTCCTTGAGGGTAAAATGTGATTTTGGTAGTGATTGATTGTATGAAAAAACTCATCAAAATTTATTCACATTCATGATGAGATCAAATTTGAGGACATGGAAATTTTAAATATTCTATATTTTCTCAATTTGAAAGTAATTTTATCTTCCATTGATTCTGACAATAAAAAGGATTCACCTATTAGTATTTTAGAGGTCACTAGAAGGTCATGGGATCCTAGTTACAGTATGTTACAATGTACCATACTCAAAAGTATGGTCACATGCAATGTGATATACATATTCTAAAGGACATGCTTCGAGATTGTGTCCTTGAATTTTTAGGAATTGAGGATTTATATTTTTGGCTATTTGATATTTCCTAAATTAATACTCACCAGTAATTTATTATAATGGAACAATTTTAGGCTTTGTATGGATATCCATGAAAATCTCAACTCTGTTGGTTATTTATTGGTAAATCTTCCATTATAGGACCTAGTTTGGTCTAAGAGACTATAGCGATGATCCATATTATTAGATAGAGATTTTTTATTGTGCAATGTTGGTATAAATATTGTACATATCATCGAAGATTTCCTTTGGGTTTTTTGTTGGACACCAGGTGTATTAATGTTTCTCAACTCAGTTACAACATCTAATGCTTGGTAAATAGAAATACCCCCCCCCCCCAATAGCCAAGGAGTGTTTCAGGTTGGTTAACTAATAGGGAAGTTGGTGGGTGGTTTTTTTTCAACATTTACTATTTCCCATCCAATATGTTTTTCACAATTCTAATCTCAAGAAATATTCTTGAAATGTGTCTAGTGTTTGGAATTGGGAGGACCTTGTTGCAGATCTCAATAGGGCCATGACCATGTAGTTGGTTTAGATTATATATTCTTAAATAAATGTTCTCTATTTGAATTCTAAATCATTTTTTGGGTATTATTTAATCATGATTCTAATTCTGATGAATATTGGGAGCATGAGAAGATGATGAAAGAGTAGTGGCATCATATATTTATTGACCATACTTCTTAACATTATTTATGAGGGTATAAATCAATTTTACAAAGGAAAATGGAAGCATATATATGTGCACATTCATGTACTTATATCAATATTTTTTTATCATAGTGTGTTTGGATATTTTCTCTAGTCCTTTTGGGTGAACATTGGAAGTATTTAGGGGGTTATAGAAATTTTCATGGTAGTAACATGGTTTGGGAAAACCATTTAGGTCTACCATGGATACTTTGATTATTGTGTTAGAGTTCTGAAGGAGGGAACATTTTTAGGTGCATGATTAGTCTACAGCATGTGGAATCCACCTCCAATTTTTGGAATTGGGATAGAGGTATTTTTCATTTCTAGAACATGGTTTCTTAATCGTTGTGTCCAAATCCAATATTTTTCCTTGTATCCTAGAAATTATCTCATAATTAGTGCATGGCATAAAAAAAATGTGGTCAAACCATGAATTTTTTTTTTATTTATTCAAATTTTATTTTTATAATTGATGCAAATATTTTACCATTTTTCTCTTCTATTGGAATAGTATCTTGACCAAGGAGTATTTTCTTTGAGATTTTGGAGAGTCCTTACCTATCACTGATAATTTAATATAGTTTCTTGATAACTGGTCCTTGATTTTTTATGGTATATTCTAATTATTTTTCCTTCTTCATTAATCTTTTCAATCCCCTCATCATTACATTCAAAGATAATTATATTGGGAATGTTTTTTATATATCTATGCTTTTTTAATGGATCTAATTGTGTTTCTTAAAGATATGTCTTGGTATTATGATTTATTATCTTGATCATGATTTAGAATTTTTGCCTCTAATAACCTATTTTGATCAGCTCTTGGAATTTATCTATCAATGAGTGTGCACCTCATATTGGGTTTTCATCGAGATCATTATTGAGGTTGGTGGTTCTATAATAACATTATTAACAATTTAAACAATTTTTTCGTTCTTAATTTAAAATGAACATCCATTTAGTTCCTAAAATCATGATTCTATATCCTTGATTAATGTTTTCCAAATATAAATGGTTTTCTAAAAAATTTTGTTACAGATTTTAAAATAAAGTGTTGATATATTGTAAAATGTCTTGAATTACTATTAAATGATTTATTCAGGCATGTTTGATATAATTTCTTGTCTATGTATTTTTTTATTGAAATTAACATTTTTACCTATTTTAATACATTCCAATGAAATTATTTAAATGGAATGACTTTATGAATACTAAAAATATTACCATTTCATGTTTTATTTAAAAATTGGGCATATTTAGTTTATTTTATAAGTTTTTTTAAATAATTATTGGTGGGTTACTTCTAGTCTGGGGTTAATCAAAGCATAGTATTTACCATTGATAGTTTGTAGTCTTTCTTAAGCTAGGACTAGGAAAAGGGAAAGAAAAATCTGACGTGGTGGGTGTTCTTGATTAGAGGTACCTTCAGAGTTGGTGGTGGAATGTAGATATGTGATCCACCTATTACAAAGAGATTATGTAATTATTTCATTGATGGTTTATGTGATGAAGTGGGTGAAAGTGACATTTTTTGGATGTGTATTTATCTACCTTGTGAAAATTTTCTATTGATGAGTGTTTTATAATACCAAATTTTTATTTAATATTTATATTTTTTAAATTTTATCTGGTTGATATTGTGGTGAAATCATTCCCTCTCTTTGATTTGATGATTAGGAACTAGATTCTAATCGGCAGGAATCACTAACACCCTCCAAGACATGTCAAGAGTAATTTTGGTACTATTTTAGTGGGTTATCTATATCAGTTATTAATATTAATCATTTTATCATTTCTTAAATATTAAAAGATGGTAAATATTGAACAAATATAAAAAATTAATAATTAACCATTATTTTCTAAAACTTGTCTAATGAAAATATTTATGATTTTTTTTAAATTTTTACCACTAATATTGAATAATAATTGGACTTGGAGGATTTGTTTTCATAATATTAATTTCGATGAGATAAATTTTTTGATAAAAATGTTATATTTTGACCATAAACTAGCCAACATCATCATATTTTTTGTTTGATGCATTTTTTTGATTTTTTTTATCTAAATATATATTTTACATTAATGAAGGTATATATTTTTTGGACGAGTCTATCAAAATACCCTTATCTAATTTACTAGTTTCTTCATATTTCAATTTTTATCATTTTTTTTTAAAAAAAATTACTTCCATTAATCTCACTATTTTTCACTTATTACTAAATAATACACAAATATTTTTCAATCGGGTTTTTGATGCATCATATTTAGTTTGTATATTTGTTTGAGATTGTTTTATTTTTAGTTTAGAAATATTTTCTTCCCTATGGAAATGGAACTTAACCCTTGTATTTGATTTTGTATATAGATATTGATATTTTTATATTAGTAAGATGAAAAAACATCATTGTTTTTTGGGTAAAATATGTGTTTAAAAAAATGTAAAACTATAAATACAACAAACAGTTTTGATTATTTTCTTTGAAATATATTGGTTTATATACAATAAATCAAAATATAATAATTTGGATCCATTAACTCTAATTTAAAACAAACACATAAATATATAAAAAAGGATAAAATTAAATGTATAATATAGGGTTGAAATATTTTGATAGAAAGGGAAAACCATTTAGAAGAACATATAGAAACCTATAACAATGGTGTATCAACTCCATTTTTTAATGGGTAACCCTTCTTGCATAAGGTTATACAAATGATATTGGAATTATGAACTAAAAAAACCTAGTTATCATTGTTTCATCCTTTTACTGTTCTACCAAAATAGTTCACCTTATCCTTTATTATGTATTTCATTAATGAGGGGCAGTAGCTACCATGTAAGGGATGAGTGTGTTTGAGCATAAATAAGGGTGTTTCCTTTAAATTTAAAGGTTAATGATATGAATTTATTTCTACAGTCCTTTGAGAAATTTTTTGAAACATGGTATTATTTTTATAAATATACTATTATGAAAATTTATCCCATAAGGATAATTGGGGATCTTTGGTTAATAATAATATGATTATTTTAGGTTTAATAGGATAATTTTCAAGAATATTAGGATATGTTTAGGGAACAACTTATATAGTAACCTTTTCATTATTATCTATACTATATGTTTTTGAATGCCTTCAATGATTGAATTTTTCCTTCATCACAAAACATTGACAATTAATTAGCTAAATGTAATTGCACATATAAAATAAATAGTATTTTGAAAATATAAAATAATTATACTTTTAATGATCTATAAAAAACATCAATTAAAATAATATCGAATAGGGTTAATAACAACATTCATTCAATGTTGGAAATAAACGCTCAATTTACTAAATTCATGATCCAGTTTGAATCACTGAGTAATGGAATGATAAACAAAGTAATTATTATAGTTCCTGTAAAAATATAAATAATACCCTTATAAAGAATTTTTTTCAATGTGGGATATATGGGTATACCAAAAATTATTATATAAATTTTTATATACCTAATCTATCAATAAAAATTATAATTTTACTGTATATGGTCCTATTATAAAAGATATTAGTTAACCTTTTTGTATTAGTTGAAACATTGGATATGGGATCTATATAAATGTTTCATATGATGATTAGGGAATGATTAAGAGACAAACATCTTTTGGTTTACATAATCTACCAAAAAAAATTCAAAACCATCTTATAATTGTGTCTTCTAATTCTTAATGTAAAATTAAAATATGATGACAAAAACTAATCAATATACATTTTAAAAACGTTGAGCATGAATCAAAAATGGCTGAGACAAAATTTAGAATTCATAACATGAAATTATAAATGGGTTAACTATAATTATAAATGACTATTAAATAAAAGGTAAAATTTTCTAAGTACCTTTGTGGTCTTCCATAGTGAATGAATAATAGTTATCACTGATGCGATTGAGTTCCAAAACCAATATATTATTAAGTAAGAGCATTGGGAAGTTCATACTTTATGATAAATAGAATATGCAAGGCAAAAACTAAAAAACGCTAAATTAGTAATTGAGGAATGTATGGTTAAAAAATGAGTTAAATTAAACTAGAAAATATCCAAAACATGGAGATAAATAAATTAAATTTAAAAACATGATAAGTTGATGTGTGATTAACACTATGAGGGTATACCTAATATTTGAAGAAATGATTCCCCAACCATTCAATTTAATAAAAAATTACATAAAAATACAAAATAACTTAAACTACTCCAGTTCCATTAGTTATTTAATAATATCCATGTAAATATTAAATTAATTTCTTATTTGGTTTAAATCTGTCATATTTGAAATCCATGAAAATACAGATTCAAAATACATTTCAAGAGTTTTAAATATATTTCTTGACTAAGGATTATAGTTTATTCCATTATAATAAAACTCCTCCTAAACTACAATACATAAAAAGTTTTTTATCTATTTCACATTAGAAAATGGTACCTGACATTATTATTTAAATCAACTAATTGAGATTATAAGTATGAATCCTTTCACATTCTTCCAATACATGAGAATGGAATAATTTCAACCAATCACTATTGTTTTGTAGTATGATAAATGATATATTAGGCACTCCATTATGATGGTGTATTACCTCTTAGGAATACTATATATTCTATTGCATCCTATTATAGTTCTTATTCCTAATATAAAATGTGATAAGTATATCCATATCATTTTCATAAGCCTTCCCCAGCTTCCAGAGGGGTTTTGGTTGATATTTCAAATGGGCAGATAATTTTTAATCTTAATGAAGAAAGAATGGGGTTTAATGTTTTTTAATATATTAAACTACACACTTGATTGAAAAAAATATTGTGACCCAAAAACTACAAAAATATGTTTGGAAATTGGTTTTATTATGAAGAATGAAACCTAATTTTTTTATTATGGAGATTTTGTAATCTTTTTAAGAATTTTTATTCGAAAAATATTATTAACTTGATTCAAAAATATGTGGAAACCTTTAGTCATTCAATATTTTTATGGAACGAAAGAACTTGTTTAGGGGTTTCTTTTGGATATATGATATAAAATAGGCTTCATGTTGTGTGTTATTCAAAAAGGATTCAAGATGATACCCAAAGGAACAAAACCACAACTAAGAATAGGTTATTGGGTTTTACTTTTTATTTAGACGATATTAGGCAGTATTTCATTATATCTATATTCCCTATTTACAATGATCATTCTAATATTAAATATATTTAAGAAAATAAATAGTATAATGCAAGAATTTTTTTCTAGATACTACTATTAAAAGATTTTGATAAATATATTTGGTAAAATAAAGGTGCGGAAAATATAGTTGTTGATCATATTTATATATTATCCAACACACATAAAATTGAAAAGTAATGGTTAATTAATCTTTTTAAATGAAAATTTTAAAAAAATTAAACAAAATTAATACTACATGGTTTTTGAATTATGTGAATTTCTTATATTTAGGGGTAATTATTAGGGGTCTCACTCAAATTTGAGAAATAAATTTATTTCATAACTTAAAAAATAATTATGGGATAATCCATTTTTTAATAAGTGTATTGATGAAATTTTGACGATTAGTGTGCTTGAGGAAGATATGGTTCCTATTTTAGAAACATTTTACTCTTCACCAGTAGGAGGACACTATATAATTGATAAGGATGATCAAATAAGTTTACATGTAGGATTATATTGGATAGATTTATTAAATGATGATAAGAGTTTAACGGTTGGTTGTGGTATATTCTATATAATGGGAAATTTCGGATGGATGAAAGGGCTGCCTCAACAATGAATTTTGGAGGAAGAAAATTTTTAAGTTAGAGGATTGAATATGATGGTATAATTCCCACTTTAATTTGGGAATGAGTATATTTTTTTGGCTATAAACTATCATTCTAAAGGAGTTGAGGTAGTAAAACTAATCACACTATTTGTGTTATAAAAATCTGTAAGAAGAAAATATTCTTGATATCGGGAGTTCTTAAGGAATTTCACACTAATAATGAAATTTAGTTTAAGAAATATAAATTAAAATTTCTATAGAAGAAATATAGTTTTGTCAACAAAATGGATTTTTATATCATTGAAAGACTAATGGGAAAGATAAGATTTATATTACATGATATAAACAAATCATAGAGAATACTTTTGGTAGTTCTAGTAGATATGGATTGTTAAAACATTATAAATATTTATGGGCTTATGAAACTACCTTCTAAACTCCCAATTTTTCATCTCTTAATAGACTTCATTATGGTAAATCAAGTCATTTTATTAAGGAATAATTCCAAAATATTTTTTGTTTATGATGGTTATAAATGTTGACATCAATGATTATAGTGAGAGGAAATTTATATATTTGAGTGAGTTGAATGATATTACAATAAAAAAATTGAAATTACTATATTAACAATATAAAAATATTTCCATTATTCAATCATTCAGAAACATGATTTTAAAGATTCTTAAAAAGTGTTACTTTTCAATTTTAGACTGAAAATGTTTCTTAAGAATCTCAAGTGGAAATGGCCATGTCCTTTAAACATCATTAAGGTATTTGTAAATGATGTTACTGAGCTCATTAGAGAGGATAATAGTCCATTATTAGTTGGTGTAAAGAGTATAAAACACTACTTTTTGAGGTTTCTTAAGGACATGGATACTATTTTTTGACACAAAAACATTTTATATTTTTAGTTAGAGACTTTAAACTCAATATTTCAGGGTATTCAACCATGGTCAATCTCTAATTTTCATTTTCTATTATTTTAAAATAAAAAATAAACAATTTTTTGGCCTTTTGGATTTTTAAGGTTGTTTATCACAACATTCATTGATAAAAAATACATTTCATTTTCAATGTAATAATTCAATAAATTTATCAAATATTATAATATATTGAAAATTTATTGATGTTCATACATAGTGTCTATGATAAATTATAATCTGTTATGCAAGCCATTTAAAAGTATTATTTTTTAACTTATTGATAAAATAATATATTTTAATTTAATTCCAAATTCAAGCTAAATTAGATATCATTAATGAGTGATAGAATAAGGATACTATGAGGTTTTTCTTAAGTGGGAAATAAAAGAGGTGGTTTTTACAAAACATTAATGAGTAATGCTTATATATCTAGGGATTATTTTTAATTTTTCACATGATTTATCTTTTCTAGATACTAAAATTGTTTCTCATGTTTTTAGTAAATGAATGTAGTTCAAATTTTCATTAATGCAAAAATATAGAAAAATCAGACTAGTTATGGAAATTGTTTTAATGACATTGTGTGATACGATAGTGGTTTTTTATTCTTGTTTTCTGGAAAAGTTTGGAGTTTTTTTCACATTAAATTAATCCATACATTATTCTTTGAAAATATTTCATGTGTACTAAAAATGTATTATATATATATATATATATCGATTAATTTTTACTTGTTTTGAATATTTTTGTTGTGTTTCATATAGAAAAAATATTATGTTATCATTTTCTATGACCATTTTTTCCAATATTTTGATACTAAATTCCCTCATATTTTTTAACATAAACTATTTTAATGGGTCTCCCAACCTATACAGAAGCATTTGAGACAATGTTGGGTTTTATTTTTATGGGAGGATTATTTATCTATGCTAATTTGTATTACATTGAGTCAACATAAATATTCTTCAAAAATAATCTATTTTTGTATTCATATTTTGAATGTACAGTGAATTTTTTCATAAAATTTATGTATTGTATTGATACATTGATATAATATTTTTTTTATTAACGATAGATTTAATCTATTTTCATCACATATATTTCTCTCTTGAAAAATAAATTACCAGTACAATTTAAGGATTATGTTTTAAATTTTCAATTGAATTTGAAATTATTAATTTGATTTTTTTGTGATAAATAATACCTTCAAATCATCTAAAAACTAATACATAATACAAGTTGATATGTGTATGATGAAATTGATTGAATGATTCTAACTTTATCGATCTATTAATTATTATTCCCCTTCACACATTTATTATGTTTTTTGTTTTATCTTTGATGATCTACCAAGGTATGGGTTAAATATTGGGTTCAGAAACTGTTTAACATGGATACAAATATAATTTTAGAATAAAATTTGAATTCGTGTTTTGGATTGTTTTATTTAGTTCGAAATATTAAAATATTATCATCATTTTTGAAAAAAAAAATCATCTTTTTTTATAAAAAAGTACTTTCTAAAAGAGAAGTCATACAAGTTTACATGGGAGATTCCATATGGGAAAACATTAAGAATCACTTCATTGTATGTATTTTTATCCTTTATTCTTATGATTATTTGGAAATCACTATATTTTTTCAGTTTATAACATTATGAAAAGAAATGGATTATGTATTCAAGAATCTGAGTTGTATTTATTTCGATACATGTTTTCCATATCATTATTATATAATTATAGTGATCCTGGTGATATAAAGTAATTATTTATTTTTTATTTTATATTCTTATTAATTTTTTATTCATCGATTTATTATTTAAAAATATGAAAATTTGAATGATTTTTTCGTTAAGTGTCATTTGTTTTAATAATAAATATTCTGGTCTTATTTGGTGGATTTTTAATTAAAATATTATTTTGAATAATTTGTTTGGGTTCGGGTTTTATTTTTTCAAAATTTCAATTTTACATTCTTATAAATCATATGTTTTTTTATAAAAAATATAATCTCATTAGTTGATGTATTAAAATTCATAATAGATTTAGTGTGATATCTTCTTATGTTTTGAATTTATTTAATTTTATTTCAAACAAATTTAAAAAAGTGAATAATTTTATTTATAGATTTTGATATTTAAGACATTCAAGATACCAATAGGAAGCATAATATTATATTCTTATCGAAATTTGAGACATATCTAGAGATACTTAATATTTTCACTTCTATAGAAGAATAGGGATAGTGAAGATATGAAATAGCTTATCCCCTATCAAATTTAAAGATTCTTTCCCCTACCCAGTGAAATGTGATATTTTTAGTATTCTATTTTCATATGTAATATTTTAGAGTTTTATAAATTTAAGAAATTTGACATTAGAACTATATAGAAAATATATATTTCCATACAAATGCAACATTAGATTTTTTAGAGGTTCTATGCGATATGTATGTTTTTTGTGGGGTTTCATTGTATTTTTGACTTAGATAAATATAAATAATATACTCAATTTTTTGATACATTACTAATTTAGGGGGTTCATAATATCCCATCGTTTTCCAATTATTTATGTTTAATAGGTTACTATAAAGATTAGAAACTTATTAAAATTCAGGGAAAACAATTCATAGAATTTATTGAAGAGTACCAACCAAAATGGAAAGACAGTCTGATTTGTTGGAGGCATTTTCAATATATCTTGGTTATATAGTCTAATGTATTGTTGAAATACAACATAAATTAATCATCCACCAATCAAATTATCACAAAATTGGCATAATTTATATGATTATTTTCTAATTAAATATCACATTTATAATAATTAAGGAATATATTTACATGAATTGAAAATAAAAAAAATAATATTAGCTATTAATTTCATTCCCCCTATTGATGACTACATTTTGAGAAAATTTAATTCAGAATCAATTTCACATCCACTGAACTCACTACCATTTCACATATTTTTTCACATCACACCAATATTTTTCTATCATTAATACTATGCTTCATTTTTTATTTTTTTTTGTTTGATTTTTTTTGGTTTTTTAATTCACACATAAATCATTCCCTATGGAAATGAACATTCACCACCATATTATTTTTTTAGGTGGGAAATATTATTTTGATATTAGTGAAATGTTGTATACCATGTAATATCATGTTTTTTATCTAACATCGTCATTATTATTTCGTTTAGTCTTAATTAGATTTTATTTAACCATGTTTATGTTATTTTTTATAAATAAAAGTAAAATGGGAAAGAAATATTTTATTACTCGTCTATAATATTAGAATTGGTTTTTCATATATTTTAAAAAAAATATTCATTTACCGAATGTGTATTTTATTTAATGTTTTCATAAAAATAATTTTTTAATGAAACTATTTGAAAATAGTGTCTTAATGGATGTGAATGGTTGTTATTTCTTTATATGTGATACTCTTTTAAACAAAAGAGAGAGTTTTATAAATTTTATTTTCAAAATATTATCTTTAAAATATCATATACAATGAATTATATATAATCTTTGCTGGAATCCTACTAGTCATTATAGCTTAAACCCTATATACACAATTGGATGTATAAATAGTATTTTTTGGTTTTGGTATTAAATGTATGTATCCTAAACATTCTTATTCCTATTTATAGTTGGCTTTGGGATGTATAGGTGACTTTGGGTCACATTGAGATGCTTGTGTGGTATTGGGGGTATCTTATTGATTGGTTTGGATATTTTTTGGATTGACCAAATTAACATTTCCTTCAACTCTGGTATCATTTTATCTTGACATATTTTTCGTAATATAGTTTATTTTATTATTAAAACGTATTGTTATGTTTTATTTGATAAGATATTGTTATTTTAGTTTGATATATTTATATTTTATAACTATTTATTTTTTTCGTATATATATAATTTATATATATTTTATATAAGATTTTATATTAGATTAAAATGGTTAATTTTTTAATTTTGACTATTAAATAAATCACAAAAATTATGTTTGACACCCCCAACACTTGTTGATAACTTGAGGTAATTAGGAATATTCATCGTCTCTTGTAAAGGACTGACTCATCTAACATTATACGCGAGGCTAGTTTGGTTCATTACAATAAGTAATGCCTAAAAAGATAAATAGGCCTAATGGTATGTGTTGGATTTAGTTTGTATAATATGAAATTTAGTATTATTTATTTTGAATAAAATTTTACATGTCGTAGAAAGAGAAGTATTTTGAGAGAGGATGTAGATATGAGAAAATAGGATGTTCACTATAACTAGCAAATAGAACTCTAATAGAATCTACCAAGAGATAGGTGGTCATGCATGTGACCTTATGAATACCACTAAGATGTAGTTGATAGGAACCATGATCACAATGTGTCACTGAAAAACTAGTGGTGGTCCACCAGATGTATGGTTCATTTTGGAAAAAAAATTTAGACGGTTATTTTGATAAATTTTATATAATGGGATTTGTGTTTAATTCTCTATTTTTCTATTCTTGGGGACATTGATATGAAACTAAATTTTTACTCCTAATATTTTTGTTTGACATCAATTTCACTTACTTATTATATCAGTTTAATAATCTTTTTTATTTATAGATTAGATTAAATGTGGATTCCTCGCATTTAGGAGAAACTACTTTTTTAAAGGTTGGGTCTAAAGCCTCATTTTATTATTAAATCAAATCAAATACCTCTTTTAACTGGGTAGAGGATGACCCATTACATATCCAGATGGCCCTGTGGGCTTGTAGACTATTAGATAGCCCGTAGGCCCAAATGTTTTTCCCAATACCCATTCTATGAATTGTAACAAGACTTCTATAGTAACTGTATTGTACCGCCACTGCTACAGTACCCTACCACCGCTACAGTGCCCGCCGATCTACAGTACCACTGCTCCTACAGTCCCACTGCAGTACTGCTGTAGTAACATGCACCCAATGGATTTTGAACCCCCATTTTTCATGTAGGATTACGGGGTGCGTACCACTAATCGAAACCCCAACTACACTTTTGGAGAAACTACTTATTAGCTCATTGTTAGATTTGTTTTATAGAAAATTTTTTGGTGGGTTATATCCTTTATTTTAATTTAAAAATATGTTTCCTATATGAGTAAGTAACTTCTAAGATTATTTAATTTATTTAGAGAGATTAATGTAACACAATTAAGATTAACCTGAAGTGGATGATTTTTAATAATTTTTTTTATTTCAAAAATATATTTTATATGTATCCTAATGAAGGAAACGATGATTAACATACACTAATTATTAAATTTAAGTGAAATTATGGAAAAAACTAATAATTCAATGTTGAAATTGTTAATGTAATTAACAATGACTTTTTGGAATGGAAAATTGATCTGTTGATGTTTTTTGTTGTGTTAATGTTTTGTTTTATGTGATAAAAATTCATAAAAAATTAATAACATCTATGAATTATTAAGAATGAATTTTGAAACATCATATGTATTTTTTTGTGATTTAATGCTGAAATTAATATTTTCTTTCTTATTTATATATTGATTTGTTAGTAAAATTCAATGAATGAGTTAGAATAATTTACAATGATTTATGAGGATTTAATATTAAATATTAAGTGTCATAAAATGAAATATACTTACTAAAAATTATACCTTATTAATTAAAATATACCAATACAAGAAATAAATAACTTGTTTTGTTCGATACAAAGTAAAATTTTGAAAATAAATGTAAAACAGGATTTTATGTAAAATTATATTTCATGATTTTTGTATTAATGTGATTAGAAATAGAGTGTGATTTATTCAATTACATCATTGATTAAAAATTAATTAGTTTATTTTTATAATAAAATAGTTGAATATACATCAATGTGTTTTATAAAAATTATAGTTATGTTTGTTATAATTTAAAATAACACTTTTTTCATAAAAAATCAATTATTTTAGATAATGTATAAGAATCTTTTACTTAATCATTTAGAATTGATTATTATATGTGATTCATGAGTTTGGATAAACCTTCAGTTTGGGTCAACATAAATTAAGTGCAATTTATTTAGTATAAGAATTATATAATTCATGTATTTCATACTATAATAATTGGTTGATATTTATGAATTTTAAAGTTATTGTTTAATGAAACTAAATGCATTTTTAGGTAAATTATTTGGACCAAAATCTAAAAAATTAAATATGTTAATGAAATGATTAAATCATATAATAATTTTTCTTGATGTATATATGTTCATATTAAAATTCATTGTATGATTAGGTTTGTGTAGGTTTATGTTGTGAATTATTTCTCACCCCTAATATATACACACCACATATGTGTGTGTGTGTGCACGATTTTCATGATTTTGAAGGTTAATAAAAGTATCAAATATTGGTTGCAGATAATTGTTAGAGACATCATGTTGTTATATCCTCGTGATTTTTTTGTTATAAAAATGAGTTTTCCTCTAACATCTGAAAATATTCTTACATATATATAATATCTTATTAGATTAATATTCATTGGGTAACATAATGATCCATTCTATAATCATATAGGTCTGGTATCTTTGGAAACATGGATATGTAAACAACTAGTTCATAATAAAACAACATGATCTCACACTTTGTTCTTCATAGACATATCTTACATAATATGTTTCTTCATAACATGGGGTACTAAATCAAAATAAAGTGTGAGATAATGTTTTCATTAATTGTCAAAAGGGATATATCATTATAACATGAGAATAAGGGTTTACGAAAATAATATAAACCTTTCAAAACCATACCCCATATATCAAATATCATTATTTTAAGTCATGGATTCAAGTTTGGAACTTAAAAAGTCAAGAATCACAAGATAATTCAATGAACGTGATCTATGAATGCATAACATATAAATAATAATATTTCCAAAAACTCAGCTTATAAAATTGTGAACATGTATATATAGAAACAAGTTCACTAATTAAGTTACGTACATGAAATAAATCCCTTTGATAAACGTACCGGCATGAATACAATGTCCTAACATAATCTTCTCATCATGAAATCGTGGTTCACTCAGAAACTATTGGAAATTAAAATTAGGTCCATGCAAAATCTTATTAACATCAAACCAGTTCCATATATAACATGGGTAACAAGAAATTAGGTTAACATATAAAATAAATAACTCATAAGTAATCCAAATTTTTTCAAAGCATTGTATGTAGATATAGGTCAAACCCATCACATAGTCCATATAAGTGTGTATAAAAATATCATAAAATATTAATCATATCATAACATGTGAAAAAAAGGGTTTAATATACATTTCATCATAGCATAACTCAAGTTAAATAAAATTGTTTCATGAAATTTTTTTGATCATTGTAATAACCAATATAAAGAAATAATTAGAATGGTTCCATTGGATTACATCACTAATAAATCATAAGATTCACAAAATGTTTTTTCATCAATGAATAGAAATTTAATAAAATATCAATAAAACATTCTTGAGGAAAATATCATTTCCATTTTTAAATTTATTATTTAAATTATGAAAAATCTCCTAATATTGAAAAAATTCATTGAAATTATCCTTAGAAACCTGAAGAGTAATATTTATAAAATTGAGTAATTGTTACGGTGGAAAATAATATTCATAAAGTACATAATAAAATAAATAATCATTTTAAAATATTAAAAACATTCTTTAAAACATTTCTATTAAACATTTTCATAGAATATAAAGTATTTTCAAACTAAGAGGGAGAAAATGTGTATTTTTTTAGAATATTTTTTATATATAGTTCCTAAAGTGGGTAAAATTAAAGGAAAAAAATAAAATAAAATTTCTAACCTCATTAAAATAAAATTATCGATTTTATATAGATATATATCATAATATTTCATCATCAAAATCATATTCAAAAACAATAAACAAAAACAATGAGATTATAATATAATGCCCTTCAAACATCAATCAAATTTCAAATCATAATCCCCACAAAATAAATAAAATTTTATAGAAATTTAAATGCATATTAAATTAATAATTAAAATTTTAAAATACATTCATGTTCATTATATTCATGAAAAAAAAGAAACAAGTGGGGAATATGGCATGTGTCTCATAGAAATAAAAATGAGATGAAAATCTATTACCTCATGTCTTGAATTTATTCATATATTTTCAGTACTTCAAAAAAATAAATATAGGATTACTATATGTATATTAAATAACCATAATCAAATGTATCATACCATATTCAATTTAATTATATCCTTTTACCATCTATTTATTATCCATTCTATGTTAAAATAATTTTGTCGAGTAATAACTACATTATTTTACATGTATGTTTTGGTATGGTAGTTTTAGACCTTTTCAATGATTATGGTTTTATAATATACATATTTTTAATCTTTATATAAATAAAATTTATACTATATATACATGTTTAGAGTCATCCATAAAATGTAGAGATATGAATATGAATTACATTATTCATGCAAATAGTAGACCAAACATACACGTGAACTTTGTTTTCATTTTTTATGTTTTGAAAAAAAGAAATCTATATAATAATTCACAATTAAATAATCATTATTATATATATACATCATATATTTTCGTCTAATTCTCCCTTATTACCATCAATTTTAAAATAAAATTTATTATGAATCACCCCACTTCTTGGAGGTGATAGTCTATACGTACGCATGAGGGACGATATCATTTTCCCAAGGATGAAAGATAAGATACATAATATATAATTAAATTGTATATATATTTTTTTATATTTTAATTATTAAAAAATTATTTAATTTTGTAAGAGAATATGTGAAAAGGAAAAACTAAGTGAATAAAATTACCTTCTCATAGAAAACCTTCTAATGGATATTATAGTAAATAGTTTTTTCTATTTACGTATTTAGTTTATTCTTTAATAATAAAATTAATTGTTATTATCAGATAAATTTGAGAGACTAATTATGAATATGAAATAAAATTTATTAAATAAAAGTACAGTGTGTGTGAAAAATTGATTCGAACACAGACAGATGTAACGAGCAAAACCATGTTTTAACATTAAATAAAGAAATTAAATTCTAAGGTTTTTATTATACATTATTCTGAAAAATTAAGGTAAAATTATTAATTAATATTAATTATTCTAATTCCAAATATTCAATCCATTTTTCAAAATTCAATTCTATAAATTGGTAAGATTTGATTTCAAATAAACTCACAAGAGCGACCAAAATATGGCTTTCTAAAGAAAATGTTTTTATAAGTATTCATTTTTTTAATATCAAAAAGAAATATAAAATTTACTCTAATGAAATAAATTGGATTTATAATAATATAATTGAACTACTTCTACTTTTAAACTATATTTAAAAAATATGAATCTATTTGAATTCTTTAATTTGAAGGCAGTTTTTAACGAAAATCATTATATTCACTATTCATTGAAAAACAAATCCATTCATAGTATTCACAAGAAATCACTATAATATAATTTTTTAATTTTTATTTAAATATTTAAATTCAAATTCTATAAAAAATATTCTAAATGTTTCAAAAATATAAATTAATCATGTAGAACATGATAACACTATTTTTTGAAAAATAAGTTATTAAGCCTTAAAAGGGATTGATTCTTATCTCATGATGTGGGAAAATATTATATGATTAATATAAATAATTATTGTATAAATAATATATAAATTTATTTAAAATAATTCAACATTAGTTATAAATTTAATTTATTAACATAAAAACTTATTACATGTGTAAAAATAATTTTTTCTCCGAAAACATTCTTTTAACTTAAAATGATTTTTTTATTATCATTGATAATCAATTGATAGAAATAAATTTATATTATTCATTTGTAAAACATATATAATTTATAATTTTTATTTTTATATTCATACCCACCAATCCAACTGTTGTTTTATAAATGTCATCATAAATAATAATATTTAAATAGTATATTATTGTTCATTTAAACATTGAGTTTCATGAAATGGAATTTATAGAAGAAATTAATTTTTTATCAAATATATTTAATATAAAACAACATTTTTACATTTATATATATAATTTTATATTTATTTCATCCATTTTTTCAATGAAATTTTATTTTGGGTGTTATTTTTATTCCTTATTTTGATGTATATTTTATTTTTATATTAATGGGAAATATTTTCAATTTTAATATTCATTAAAAAAAATTATTTTTTATTTTTTATTTAATTATTCATTTAAATAATGTTTATTTTTATTTGGACAATTAAAGATTAAATCATTTATATAAAAATTATTGTATGTCCATAGATAAAGTCACCATCCTCTCATGATATGAAAGCACACATTGAGGATGAATGATGTTTCAACTTAACATCTAGAACATCCACATTCATGATATAAAAAAATTATATCCCAGCCATTTCTTTTCTAATGTATTGGTATATACGAAAATTGTATAAAAAAGACTGTGATTTGGAACATTTCATATAATTTATGTGTGTATGTGTAGCCATTATAACCATTATAGAAGTCTTTGATTTCCTTTGAAGTATATTATTCAATTGAAATAGTTAATAATTTATATTTTGCGTATGATACTGACACAAGTGGAGAGTGATTATTGTATTAGTTGCAGTAACCCAAGACATAAACACATAAAAATACATTATTTTAAATATTAAATTACTTAATGAATACAAACTAAGGATCTAGAGGCCTTGTGTTTCCATAAGAATTATGAAAAACAAAAACCTTTAACAGGCAAAAATATCATTTATATCATATCCAATAGAAATATTTCATTATAATAAGAACCATTTAAACCATAATCAGTCTCCAATATCTCCTAAAAATTTTATACAAAATATAATCTTCTAAACATACCAAACACATTATATCCTTTCATTAAGTAAGGAAATGAAAACATTTGAAATAGTGAGCTCAAACTCTCGGTAAGGGTAAAAATATGGTAAAGAAATCAAAGATTATAAGAGATCAAAAAATGAAATTATCAATAATAGAACGTAAATAATGAACATGAAAAAAATTAATAGAATTAATAACCTATAAAAAATTGTCATACTCCAAGAAACCCATAAAGATATTTTATCATAAACAAACTAATATCAAATGATATTGGAATAATAATATTCTCACCACAACATAATATAAGATTTTTTTTGCATGTATACGTGAATAAGATAATAATATCATAACCTTATTGAATATTAAATATGTGACATAAACATAAAGAATTACATAATAATAATAGGTCAAGGTTCACTCCCATGACCATTATCAGATAGGAAACAAAATCATATAGTAAATTAGGTTCATTATCTTATCTCATACATAACATATCATGATATATAAAGCATTACCCATTGGATTATAGAGATTTATTATTCTTGGACCACCTGTCATCACATAATGGATAGATTATCATAGTTGATTAGGTTAAATCCCCAATCCTAAATGGTAACATGATATTTAAATTTTTACCTAATTCATTAGAGGTATGCAAACATTTTGACACACATGTCACATCATATTCGGTCTATGAAAATTTTCTAGGTAGAATAATATACAAAAAATCATCACTGAATCATTAAACCAAGAAATAAATTGGATTAATGATTACTTTCATAAAACATAACCATAAAAAATTCATAGAAATAATTTGTATGGATTTAAATTAACATATACATATCTATAAAAATGAATATAGAAATATGTTGACATGGATGAAAAAAAACATTGAAAATTTAATCCAAATAAAGCTACAACATTATACAGGATCAATATTTACATTCATTGATACCATGAGTTAATTATTAAAAATGATAAAAACAATGTTGGTAAAAAAATTAAATATAAAACATAAATAGGTAAATCTGTCAGAAAATTAAAAGTAAAATAGAAGTGAAATCATAAAATATTTTTAGAAAATCTTTTTGAATTTGGTGTAAAAGTCAATATTATGGGTCACCTTCACAGCTAATCTATATAGTGTTTAAGTAAAATATTTAAAACTTTTAATTTATAATTTTTATCCCATAATGGATAAATCAAAAATATATTATTATTTCTAAAATAAATATGTTCTTAATGAAAACACATATGATCATGGAAGGAAAAACTGATTTATATATTTTTAAAGTAGTTCATTTAAAAACCCATATCATAAAAGGTGCTTATATAAATTACTTTTAAAAAATTGTAAATAGAAATATAATTTGCATAAATGATTATAAATATTTTTTTCCCAAATATGATTGGATAACGTTTGAGGGAAGTGGAAAAAATCATCATTGGTGATAAGCCATTATTTAGGAGCATAAGACTTATTCGTTATGTAGTTTCATTTTTATAATGAAATATAATTCATATATAAGGATGGTTTTAATCAAAATTAATCTAAAAATATAGAAATATAGTATACCATATGAATTGAAAGAAATATCTCAAGGAGAAATATCATTGATCAAGAATTTTGTTTGTGTTCTGGAAAACCCTTATATTTTATTAAACATAAAAATAATTACCGAAAGGATGGAAGATAATGAATGGAATTTATTATTAAAATATCAATATTAATTCAAGATATTATATTTCAATTGTTATTATTTACACTATACAAAATAAAATTGTTGCATAATATCAAAACATGCATCAATGAAGTGTGATGGAAATGAAAACAATTATAGATAGTCAAACACTCAAATCAATGTCCATTTTATGAAAAGTACTTAAATTATGTTAGTATATCCAATGAATTTCAAATAAATAAATAATTACACATTTATTGGATAGTAAAAAAATGGGAATCCATACAAAATGAAACATGTTACATAAAATGTGACAAGTCTCAATGAATCAGAATTAAGACCAACAAACCCCTTTACATTTTATCTTGATTTCATCAAACATGACCAAAATACTGCATAAAAACATAAATATCTCAATTTCCTATTTATAATCCCTATTAATAATAATTAAAATTCATACTTATCATTTGTAACCTTTCACTATGTGTATGTTAAAAATTTTATATCAAAATTCAATATTGGATGTGAACTATCTTAATAATATCGAGGTGTTTATTTAATCTTATCTTAAGTTTAATCATTTAAATTTCATAAAAATTACTACCATTTATATTTCAGAAATATTTAAAATTTTATATTTTCATTACATTAGTATTTTTTTATTTCGGATGAAGAAATTAGGGATGACCATGATTTGGTAATTTATAATAAATTATTGGTTTTTACTTAATTAATCATTAAAATTATTATGTTATCATTTAGTAACCAAAAAAACTAGAATTTAGTTATTAATATAGATTAATATTTTTCTAAATCTATCCTTGATAGAAATTTAATGTCATTATTCAAATTTTTAGTGAACCCAACATAATAAGATCATGCTCCAATTTTTCTATGAGTATGGCTATGAAATAGATTATATAGTTATAATATATTTATAAAAAATTTAATAAAATTATTTAAATTTTATTATAATGATGAATCATAATTTGGAATATTTATAAGAATATGTTAAATGAAAATTAATTTTCCACTTTTAAATAAATCATTTCTATCTTGGAGTTTTCGTTTTAGGAATTAAGGTTTACAATGATCACTTATTTCAAATATTACATATATAATTCCTAATTTATATTTCATGAATATAAATTATGAAATATATAGTAGATATATTCACCAAATCCCATTTCTAGAACCATACTTGAAATTTGGCGATGAAAAACAAAACAAGTCATTTATGAGGTGGTATTCTCCACATGCACATGATAAACATTTTCATATTTATCATCTAATGGGATAGGAATATATCATGGTTATACCATAAATATAATAAAATTTCATTATATTATACATATAGATATAATTTTATATATCTCATTATAATGGGGTTTGAGGTGGGTATTCACAACAAGATTATATATCATGGAAAATCCAAGATTGATTTTGGTAGCATGAAGGCAACAAAAAAAGATTATAGAATGGGATTAATAAGAAATAAGTGTAATATATAATTAATAATTAATTAATATGATAGTATTTATTAATTATTAATATGTGAAATCGTAATTAATTGAAAATAAATGTAGTCATCACAAAATACGTACTTTATTCAAAATGGGGAAGAGGAGAATCCATTCCAATATAAGTATCTTTTAAATTTTTTTGAGGACCCCATAAGACCATAGCAACTCCTTGGGAAGGATTTATATATGGTAAGGAAAAGTAAATACAAGAAAAAATCCTTTTGGATTAATAGGGATGAGATAATTGGTGGGAGTGATATCTTTTTATAAGTGAAAGCAAGGGTATATTTCATAGAATCTATATATTGATAAGGGGTAAAAATGGAAACCAAGGGGATTATGTGGGTTTGGAGAGTTATATTAATTTTGTGAGGAAATGTTCAGGAGACATGTGGGTATGAATTCCAACCTAACAATGGTATTATATATGGTCTAAGGGTAAAAAAAATTTCTTAAAATTTTAGAACCATTTGAATACTAATTTTATCACTTATTAATCTAAAATTAAAATTTTATCATAATTATTTTTTGATCACTAAAAACATAGTATGAACCTTTTCAGAAGAAAAAAATGTAATGGTGAATCTCAATTTGGACTCCATTTAATCTAATTAATTTTTCTTAATATGATAAAATCTATATCTAAATTAAACCATATAATGTGTTGAAAGACTATTTTGTGGAAAAAAATTCCTTATTGATTTCTGATCTAGATATTATTTAAAAGTGTGTATCAATTAAATTATTTTATATACATCATATTATACTAATCATTTTAGTTATATAAATTTAATTTTAAATAAAAATATTTTGAGAAGTATCATTCCTTGAAAAAATAAATGTTTTGAGGTTAATTAATATTTATCTTTGTAACATAATTAATTTTTATAAAATAAAATTGGACCCATTACCTAATATGAAAATGATGATTATAAATATTCAAATTATTTTATATTATTTAAGTGATATAACCCATTTTTAAAATAAGTGAGCATAATTCACAAAACAATTCTATGAAACACATATCGTCTATTCATGTAATAAATATAGTATATTCCTACTGATATGTTTTGTATGGTTGTTAGCAAATTTTATTTTATATATATTCAATAATTTTAAATATGATCCATTTTTAAAAAATAATATAACAAAATTAATAAGTCATGAAATATTAATTTTTAAAAAACTTATTTTGTAATCATAAATAAAATTTATCTATTACATAGAAAAACTAATTACATTTTATCAATGAATTATTTTTAAATAAGTATTATTATTTCTTTAAATACTTCATAATTCAGTTACTACTATATTATACCCACAAAATCAATGACTATATTTTAATGATTATATAATGTGCTTCAATTAGTTTTTTTTCATTGTTATGTGTGAAGAAAATTTTCAAAAATAGATTTTAATTAAGGGAATATTTTATGAAATCATTATGTGTCACATTATTTATAGATAATTTCATTAGAAATTTTTTTGTGGGATTATGTTTCAATTTTTATACTCTTTTAGTTATATTTTTGAATTATTAAAAAACAATTTGCTGTTTTTATGAATGGGTTATAAGTAACGAATTTATTAATGGGACTTTTTTAGATGGGTTGGATGATGTAACAAATTTATAAAAATTGTATAATTACCTTTTTATTATAAATAGGATGTTATTTATGATGGGTTTCATTGATTAAAATTGTGGTGCTAATTATTAAATTAGTTTCATGATTTTTTATAAAATCATGTTACCAAAGATGCGTGCCCATGTTTCTTTTCTGAAGGTTGTAGATCTAGATCGATCCCATAAGGTGAATATTGAGGGGTGGAGAATTTACCTCCAATAGTAGAATCAATGATTCCAATATAAAATAATATTACAATGAGATTATATAAATTGATTCAGAACATGGATGGGATTCAATCACATGATGTGGTGGTGGTGGCGATGTGGTTTGAGATTTCTATGCAAAACATCCATGGATATTTTGGGTGATGATATGCCTCATAGTGAAAAGATGTGTTTGGGGTGTATTAAAAAAAATTGAGGTTATTGATATGATAAAGAATAAGAATGTTATGATTTCACACCTTATTCTTAAGAGACTAGTGAGAAACTAGTGGGATATATTATTACAGGTGAAGAGAACCAAGGGATAGACATGAGATTCATTTTAATATTAATTTATCTATATATTATTCTCAAAAATATTTTGGTAGATAATGGCTAGTATTTTATATATTTGAATAAATTAAATATGTATGTTATCAGTTATACCACTATGTTTGTTCACATGATCAATATTGATCCAATCATTGGAAGGAATGACACTTTTAAAGATTATTTTTTGTGTATGAGTTGAATTTTAATCATCATAAAAGTGTTTTGAATGAATTATTTGATAAATGTTATGAAATAGGTATATAAATTTACTTTGGACTATAATGATCTAGAATAGGAAATAAGGGGTACCATGGGTACAAGTGGATATGGGGAATGTATAATGATATAGATAGGTGGTTACTACAGTTATAATTAGATTTCAATAGGTCATGGGGAAGAATGTTTCATTTAAATATTCAAGATTAATGGTTTTTCGGAGTTCAATTACAACCAAAAAAACGTCCATGTATGATTTTTAAATCCTGATCAACCAATGGAATGTAATATTGTTGATGTATAATATATATTCATTAATTTTGATTAACGTTAGCTTAGAATGTATAGTTCAAGATTCATCATCCAATCAGGAACATTATGCATAGTCTAGCACACTATAGTATTGTGTTACCTATATGTCTTTATGGATTTCTAGTGATAAGGGTATAAAGTCATCTAAAAGATAATCTCAAAAAATAGATGTAGTAGAGAGGATTCATGAATTCTAGGGTAAAGGTCAATGTGAATGGTATAGATACTTATAAACAATGGAGTATTCGCCAAAGGAACATGGTGAAGGGACTATAATTATTAAAGGTATGGTTCTTATTAAAACTATCATGATTATTGAGATATTTGATATTGGTTCTTCTCATTATTTAATTTATACATGTTTGGTATGTAATCAAGGTTTAAATGTTATGTTCCAATCAATATTTTTTTTTGAATAAATTTATCATAAGAAGGGTGGATCCTATTAAAATATGTCTAGAAAGTGTTATTATAATTATATTTTTTAACACCAATATTATCTCTTTTTCTAATATTTGAAATGGTTTTTAATAATTAATTGGTTTGGTTTGTTAATACAATTATATGATCAAGAATATTATTACTAGAGATGAGTATATTTATTTTTTTATATATCTTATGTTTTTGGGGGGTATTGGACTATAATTATTGTTGTTATAAATATGATTTACACTACTAGAATGTGGGTTTTTTCCCACACTTACATACCAATGGTTTCATAGAACCGTTGGTAAAGGATTGTTTAGGGAAGTTTTTACCAACGGTTCTAGTAAATCGTTGGTATTGAAGTGTTTAGAGGATTTTTACAAACGGTTCTCATTGAACCGTTAGTAAAAATGTGGTTGGGGGAGGTTTTTCCCAACGGTTCTAAAGAACCGTTGGTATTGGTGTGGTTGGGGGAGGTTTTTACCAACGGTTCTAATGAACCATTGGTATAGGTGTGCCCTGAAAGTATATACCAACAGTTTTTAAAAACCGTTGGCACAACTTTCCCCCAAATTGGAAGCGGCCCGTCCTCTCCCCCATTCGCGATATAGAACCCTAAACGGAAGCAACAGGCGGGTGATTTTGGAGCTCCTTCTGTTAGACCAGTTTGGATCTTCGAGCTCCTTCAGGTTCCTCTTCTTCCATCCCATCCAAGGTGTTGAATCTACTTCCAAATCTCATAAGACCCATCCTAAATTAGGTATTTTATTAACCAGTACCTTATTTTTATTGAAATTTATCTAATATTTCGGTTTTTAGATTTGATATTGATGTGTTTATGTTTTTGTTTCTGTTTTTATTTAACCTATATTTTTTTGAGTTAGACCCATCCTATATGTTTTTGTTTCTGTGTTTTTTATTTTTATGTGTTTATTTTTTTGTTTTTATTTTGATGTGTTTAAGGTATCTTATTAACTGGTACCTTATTTTTTATTGAAATTTATCTAATTATGTTTTTGATTTAGACCCATCCTATATGTTTTTGTTTCTGTTTTGATGTGTTTATGTGATAAGCTTCTATCGTCATTAATATGTGTCCAATGATTATTTGATCATTGTTTTGTGGAGAATGAATGGTTTATGACAAGCATTAGAAGTAGGTTCCCATGAGACTATTTTAGTATAAGGGGAAACAAGATTATGATCTACAAGGGGGTGATTGAGTTGGTAGAGACCAAACATAGTATGTTCCTTGTGTTCAAGAACCATAAATAGTGTTCCAATTAGGTGGTCATCAGTAAAGACATAGGTAATATTTCTAAGTCCTGTTTCATGAAGTTAAATTTGTGGCGCTATAGAGGTTTTGGATTGTTTGAGGTACTCTTAGTGTATTGTAAAGCATCATTTGTTCCATATTCATTTAAATTTATTTGATATCATTTTTTTCACACACACCATTATATACTATCAAACTATATTTAGAGTGTATTTTTATTCTTATGGTGTTAATTATTTTAGTAAATGTCAATACTAGCTTCTTTTATGTGCTATAGGGGTTTAGACTAATGACAGGGCTGCATGATTATGGTGGGGGTATTCGTTTCATATAAATATACCTATACTATGTCATCAAATGAATAAACCGTGGACAGCCCGACCACCCACCGTGGACAGCCCCCCCCCCCACTCCCTGGAAAGCCCCCCCACACCCTCGACCCCACTGGACAGCGCCGCCACCCCCCATGGACAGCCCGACCACCCCCCGTGGACAGCCCGCCCACCCCCCTGGACAGCCCCCCCCCCCCCCCCCGGACAGCCCCGCCACCCACATGGGTTGCCCGCCCACCCCCTGGAAACCCCGTACCCCCCATGGGCATCCCGCCCACCCCATGGACACCCTGTACTCCCCCCCCCCCCCCCGGACAGCCCCACCCACCCCCTGGACACCCCGCTCACCTCCTTGGACAGCCCGCCCACCCCATGGACTCCCCCTACCCCATTGGACAGCCTGACCACCCCCGCGGACAGCCTGCCCACCTGGACACCCCAACCCCCCTAGACACCCCCCGACCCCCTGGACACCTCCAACCCCCCGAACGGCCCCACCACCCCCTAGACACCCCGCACCCCCCCTGGATAGCCCGCACCCCACTTGGACACCCTGTACCGCCCCCAAACAGCCCGCTCGCCTCCTTGGACAGCCCGCCCACCCCCGGACAACCTGCTCACCTCCTTGGACAGCCCACCCCCTGGACACCATGTACCCCCCCCCCCCCCGGGACATCCCGCTCACCTCCTTGGACAACCCACCACCTGGACACCCTGTACACCCCCCCCCCCCCCGGACAACCCCACCCACCCCCTGGACACCCTGCTCACCTCCTTGGACAGCCCTCCCACCCCCTGGACACCCCGCACTCCCCTTGGACACCCTATACCCCCTCTGGACAGCCTGCTCACCTCCTTGGACACCCCCCCCCCCCCGGACAGCCCGCTCACCTCCTTAGACAGCCCACCCACTGGACACCCTGTACCCCCCCCCCCCCCCCCCCCCGGACAGCCCCACCCACTCCCTGGACACCCCGCTCACCTCCTTGGACAGCCCGCCCACCCCCTGGACTCCCCTACCCCATTGGACAGCCTGACCACCCCCGCGGACTGCCCGCCCAACTGGACACCCCAACCCCCTGGACACCTCCGACCCCTCGGACGGCCCCACCCCCCTAGACACCCCGCACCCCCTGGACACCCCACACCCCCCTTGGATAGTCTCGCCACTCCCCTGATCGTTATCATACTTCCCATCTTGATATCCCTGAAGAATTTAAAGTATAAAACTCATGTACTCCCAACAAGATCCTTAAGGATTATGTATTCCTTATTCCACTTCCAATACCTTACTGGGAAATCCTTGAATATAGGCATTAGAAATTATGTATCTTATTTTCTTATATACACTATATTTGGTTGTATTTCTTAATATGATTCTCATATAGAGTAATGTGTCGGTTATGCTTTTATATAAAGTAAACAATTGTCATTTACCTAAATATTTTTTTGATTATACTTCAATATTATTGAATTGCTTTGAAATGAATTATTGCAGTTTTTTTAAAAAATGGACAGAAGTTGGATGTATGAAACTAATCGGATTTCAACTGATGTTCAAAATAATTTGAACATATTTCTAGATTTTGCATTTGACAAGGCTTTAGATAGTGGTCGCGTACACTGCCCATGTTTTAATTGTGTTGGAAGACCTTGGTTGAGTCGTGACACAGTTATCTATCATATAACCAAATATGGTTTCCAAACAAACTATTATGTGTGGTATCAAAATGGAGAGAAAATGGAATCTCAAAATGTTGATGATTCCAATGATAAGACTGAATTGGAGAGTTTGATATATGATTGGTTTCCATTTATTCGGCATCATGAGAAGGAAAGGATGTCCAGCCAACAAGATTTTGATACAAGAACACATGATGCGTCCAATGAAAATGATGATGTTGATAGGGTGAAAAAATTGAATGATGATGTGATGACTCTAGTATATCGGCAATTTGGTAAAATGAAAACGTTGGAATTTTTAATCCAATTGTTTCATTGGAAAACTATTTATGGGATTTCAAATACTGAAATTGATTACATTCTTACCTTCTTGGAGAACTTACTTACAGACGATGCAGATATTCCCTCAAACCACTATATGGCATGGAAGTTAGTTGATGAACTTGGATTCTCAAAAAAAAAATCATGCTTGCTCGAATGATTGCAGCTTATTTTGGGAGGAAACTGATAAAAGAAATGATTGTATCAAATGTGTAACCTCCCGATGGAAGCCAGAAGATGATGGATCGCCATCTCGTGTGCCACAAAAAGTAATGTGGCACTTTCCATTGATACCCAGATTACAGAACCTTATAATGTCTGATGAAATATCCATAAAAATGTGATGGCATGACACCGAGAGAAAAAATAATAAAGAAGAGTTGGTTCACCCTGAAGATGGATTTTCATGGAAGTGATTTGATGCTCGATATCCTGAATTTGCAGCCGACATGCGTAATGTGAGACTAGGTATTTCATGTGACGGTTTTAATCCATTTGGGCAGATGCTTACTTCGCACAGCACATGGCTGGTTTTCATACACATTTATAACCTTCCTCCTTGGTTGTGTATGAAAAATCCTTACACTTTCTTGAGTATACTGATATCTGGCCCTTCTGATCCCGACAATGATATAGATATATACATGCAACCTTTAATAAAAGAGTTGAAGCTTCTTTGGGGTGTGGGTGTGCCCACATATGATGCATGTTCGAAAGACATATTTTAGATGCATGTTGTGCTTATGTGGACAATCAATTATTTTCCTGCTTATGCAATGATGTCTGGATGGAGTACTAAAGAAAAATTTCATGTTCTGTTTGTATGAAGAATACTCGATCGAGAAGACTGAAATATCGTCGTAGTATTAGTTTTATGGGACATCGATGATTCTTGCCAATGAACCATCCATATAGAAACAATCGTCGAAGATTTGACAATACCATGGAGAATGACCCTCCAACTCAGCGTATGTCTGGAACTGATCTGCTTAATGAAGTGAAAGATTTCGGTTATTCATTTGGGAAGGGTGTAATGAAATCTAGAAAGAGGGAAAATGTTTCCAATGATACCTATTACAATTGGAAGAAGAAAATTATATTCTTTGAGTTGTCGTATTGGTCAACCAACTTGTTACATCATTTCTTAGACGTAATGCATATTGAAAATAATATATGTGAAATATTTCTTTTGATTCTTCTAAATGTCAAGGGGAAGAAAAAAGATGATTTACGATCTTGGTGTGACTTGGTAGATTGGGAGATCAGACTAGAATTGCATCCTATCTGTATCAGTGAAAATAAATGGCAAGTTCCTTGTGCTTCTTATGTGATAACACCTGCTAAAAAAATCAATTTCTGGAAGTGCTAGATACTATTAATGTTCCTGACGGCTATTCAAGCAATATATCAAAACAGGTCAACAAAAAATAGTTGAAGCTGAAATCTTTGAAGACTCATGATTATCATGTCCTTTTGCATGAGTTGATTCCAATAGCAATCCGTCATCTCTTTCCCAATAATGTTAGAGTCTCAGTTATTTATTTGTGCTATTTTTTTAGAGATCTTTGTGCTAAGAGGCTATCCAAATCCTTCTTGCAAAAATTGTTGGCAGAGACACCATTAATTTTGTGCGAGTTAGAGAAAATATTCCCTCCATCATTTTTTACATGCATGTTGCATCTGACTGTCCATCTTCCGACAGAAATACTTCTTGGAGGACCCATTGCTTTCTGTTGGATGTATCCAACTGAAAGAAACATGTGCACATTGAAATCATATGTTCGGAATAGGAATTATCCCGAAGGTTCTATTGTGAACGGTTACTTGGCTCAAGAATGTATGGATTTCTGTGAAATGTATTTGTCTGATCTTACTACGAGAGTAAGCAGGCCAATGAGAAATGAAGAAGAACATTATGGGCAAATTGAACCCAGTTTTCCATCACTTCCTCAGACAGGAGGAATTCTGGGATCATATACATTGACGACATTAAGCCTTGAAGAGTGAGAGATAGCACATCGCACAGTATTGTTCAATTGTGATTTGTTCGATGAGTATATCATGTAAGTAAATTGTACATGTATCTCTTATCTTATCTCTTATAATTTTAAATATTTGTTAAACTATTATTATTTTTATCTACAGGGAACATAATGAATTGATATATAGAAAGCATCATTCTTTATCTTTGAGAAAGAAAGATACTTTGCATAGCAAAGGGTTTTCTGCTTGGTTGAAATTGAAGGTAAAAATATTTCTATAATAACTAAATAAAAATAATATTTAATTAACTTTACTATTTGTTTATATTTCAGGTATCATGTTTTCCTGTAGACTCTATTTCTAAGGAAACACGTGCTTTGGCTTTTGGTCCTAATACCATGGTTCGTGCTTGTAAATCAGTTGTGATCAATGGATTAAAATTTATTATCACTGAATGAGCAAGAAACATGAGAACACAACATAATTGTGTTATGATAACTGCCACAATAGACTGTTATGCTAGCTCATCGGATACTAGACCTCGTTCTGAAAATGTTCCTTATTATGGAGTCATGGAGAAAATAATAATTTTGGATTATTACCCACATGGTCGAGTCACAATGATGAAATTTCAATGGTTTGATTCAATGACGAGGCAAGGCACCTTTATTGATGATTGTGGATTTCGAGTTATTGACATGACTCACACTCTTGCCACTGATGAACCATATGTATTGGCATCAATGGTGAAACAAGTTTTTTATGTCAAAGATCATCGTCATCCTAAATTCGGTGTAGTTATTGAAGTAAATCCCAGACATGTTTTTGATGATGGTGATGATGAAGTTGACACTATCCCCACTACAATTGGAAGCAATCCGTTTATTACTTATGATGACGCCAATAGCTCAATTGTCGGAGTTTATTGTTAACCCAAAGGTGTGGTGGGAAATATATAGAATCATACAGTCGTGTTCTCACCTACATGTTTCACCTACATCATTCAGAGTGTGTATCCTAGTACTTACCTTCAAACCACCATAAATGTTCTTTTACTTTATGTTTTTTATCAGAATGGTTTTTCTATATATATTTTTTTGGGTTACACATTAGTTATCTATTTTTAATTACTTCCATATTTGTTTTCATTGCAGGAAACGACACCCATTGAAGAGAGGTGACGAAAAAAGATCACAGATAATAATCGTCGCATGTTACAGATGGGTGTTCCTCCACTCATCCATGTTGTGAGTATTTTATTTCAAATATAAATATTTCAATAACTTATAATATCATGTATTTAATTATGTGTTAAACATTTTTTCAGGATCGACCCCCTAGATGAGAGATATCTGACGAGGAGCCTGATATTGCTCCCAGTAGAGTGGCTGGTGGTAGGAGGGGGGGTGGTGTTAGATATGGATGATCATCTAGTGGGCCTGGTACTGAGGCAGGTGTTACGAGAGCTCATGGGGCGAGAGTTAGACGATCCACCGCCACCGACATATCTTATTCACCCCATTTTGATCCTGGTGTGTCTCCAGGGACACAGGGGATATTTAGACCTCTGATGTTTACACTACCATTTGTCCAGACGTCTATGCCATCATCTTTTGCTTCTGGTTCATTATCTTTGAGCTATTATATTCCACATTATTCGACTCCTGATGCGACACAGTATGCGGCTAAGGAGTGTACACTGAGGGAAACTCCACATGTACAGGATATTCCTTCACCTTCTGCACATCCAGTGACGCCCATTGATCAGACTACCACAGGTATATTTATCCAACTCTACCAAATTTTTATACAAAAATTTATTTTATTATAACTTGTACTGATATTATTTTTCATTAATAACAGATTCAGCTACAGATAAGAGGCGGGGGAGGGGCGTACACGCTTGCGTGTGGTATGGAACCACCAGACACAGTTGATGGTTGAATATAATGTTGATGGAAAAATGATTGATAAATCTTGGCAGGAATGTCAGGGATTTTTGGTGACACTAGCCGAATACTCTGATATCATTTCGGCCATCCCTCTCTATTGGAGACAAATGCCACACGAAATCAAAGATAATGCGTGGGCACAAATATGGGTAAAAAATCTATTGGATTTAATGTAGTATTTTTTAGTATTTATATGAACTAATCTATTGGGTTTCAGTATCGGTTTATCTTCCCTGATGGCGAAGGTGCACGACCAGCATGTTTAAAATAGTTGGGAGAGCTTTGGATAGCTTGTAAGCATGACCTGTATGTTGGCTGGTGTGATAGGGTAGCCACGGATTTAGAGACATTACCTATCGTGGATGACTTGCCGATAGAGCAATATCGTCAAATGATTACCCATTGGGGGACTGCCAAATTTAAGGTATTAATCTCATTTGAGGTATTTAAATCAGATTTTTCATATTTTGCATTAATATAATCTTATTTATTATTAAACATTATTTAGGAATATTCTGAAAAAAAAACATTGATTCAAAGCAATACCTCAACACTTTGGGGCGCACAACTATGTCAGATCATGAGAGGCAGCTGGTACGATATTGTTGTTTATAATTTTTCTTTAGGACTTTCCCTTTTTATTATTACCTACTTAAATTATGTGATTTTATTGAATAATTAATATATGATTATACTTGCACTTTATACTGTTTCAATGTCATTACAGAAGCACAAATTGAATATTGAAGGACGTATCCCTCGAGAAAAATTGTTTTGCTCGAGTAGAAGAAAAAAAGATGCAACTGCGGTAAATGAATCATCCCAAGAAAAGATTGTAAGTTTTAATTTGTTTATTTCAAAGTTTAATATCTATTTTGAAATTTATTAATCTATTAATATTTTTAACAGGAATCTTTAGAGGCTCTTGATGCCCAGGAGCCTGACAATTTTGGGCCACACGATCATTTATATCAGGTTTTGGGAGAGGAGCACTCTAGTCGAGTATGCTGCCAACCTGGTAAGAATATAGTCCCGACGAGGTATTGGTCCTCTCCAGGTATCCATTCTAGTATGACTGAGTTGGAACAGGTCAAGGAGCAAGCAAGAAAATCTGATAAAAGGGTCACAGAGTTGGAAGTACAAGTTCAAATGAGGGACAAAGAATTTATGAAACTTATGAAAGCTTTATCTTCATAACTTCCACCAGAGGCTAGCGCGGCTTGTCAGACATTTATGTCGTCGATGGGTGCATTATCCAATGCACCAGGAGACATCTCTAGTGGCGATCGAGATCATGACGTTCCTGGTGATGACAGGGATGTTGAAGAGGCCGGGGGCAAGGATGAGGATGAGGACGAGGGTGAGGATGGGGCTGAGGGTGAGGATGGGGCCGAGGGTGAGGATGGGGCTGAGGATGAAGATGAGGCTGATGATGAGCATAGGGACGATGAAAGGGAGGACGACGACGACAGAGATGGCGGCGTGGATGAGGCCGATGATGATAGTGGTGATGGTGATGGTGATCAGGGGCAGATTGATCCATTTCATTTTTGAATTCTGTATAACTCTTTATTTTTGAACCTGGTTTTCCACTTTGGGGTTTTCCTCTACTTCATAGAGATGTTGTTATCAGATCTCTTTTTTGCACTTGATTCTTATTGTATGATTAGTCTACTACCTAGACCTTTAGTATTCCTTGGTACTGTGATTCCCTGTATGATATCTGGTTTGATAAGTTAATATGGTCATCTTAATATTCAAAAACAATCACTCGAAATTTGGGGTGTCCATGGGCCGGGTTGGGTTGGGTCGGGTCATTGGTGTTCTAGGGCCTAAGGACATATGGTCATCCATAAGTAAGATTTCAGGCCTAAGGACATGACAAGAAAAATTATGTGTTTTAGATCCATGGGTAATATTGGGGGTTCATTTTAAAAATAATAAAATGAGGGTTTTTTAGGTGGAAAATGATTTATTAGGTGATGAATTCCCTTGGTTAAAAAATATAAATAAGTGTGTGTCTTTTTGATTTTGATAAATGGATTTTAATGATAATGAAATATTGGTTAATTTCTTTGGTTAAAAAATTTATTTTTAACATTTTTATTCTCTATTTTATATATTTTCATTGATTGGGAATATAATTTACAAACAAAAAATATCCAATTACTTATAATATTTATATGTATTAAATTGAGTAATTTTGAGAAATTTTCATATTGTATTATGTGAAAATTTTGCATATATAATATGAAAAATATGAAGTGTTTATATTTCACCCTTAATTTCAATTATTGACAGCACTTTTAGTTTATGGTTGGTGGCTTAGAGTGCACTAAAAATGGATTCGCATTCTATTTAAACTTTAGGAAAACGATCCATGGGTCATTTTTGTCGTGTACGAGTCAACCCCGCCTCAATCTGAGGCATAGTGTGGTCGGTACCACTCAAACTGTCTCACTTTTATTTGAAATGGACAGCATTTTAAGTGAAAACAACTACTGGCATACGGAAAACTGACCAAACACATTCAGATTCTGTTGAAACTTTAGTAAAACGATCCATGGGTCATTTGTGACGTGTACGAGTCAACCCCACCTCAATACGAGGGCCGGTGTGGCCGGTACCACTAAAAGTGCCTTTCATTTGTTTAAAATGGATGCGCTTTTAATTAAACTAAACGACATACAGTAAACCGACCAAAACCATTCATATTGTGTTGATACTTTATGAAAACAGTCCATGGGTCATTTGTGACATGTACGAGTTAACCCCACCTCAATCTGAGCCGCGGTGTAGCCGACACCACTCAAAGTGTCTCACTTTTCTTTGAAATGGACAACAATTTAAGTAAAAACAACAACTGACATACGGTAAACTGACCAAACGCATTCAGATTCTATTGATAGTTTAGGAAAAGTATCCATGGGTCATTTTTGTCATGTAAGAGTCACCCCGGCCTCAATATGAGGCACGGTGTGTCTGGTAATACTCAAACGATCTCACTTTTATTTGAAATGGACAAGATTTTTAGTGAAAACAACTACTGGCATTTGGAAAACCGACCAAATACATTAAGATTCTGTTGAAACTTTATGAAAATGATCCATGGGTCATTTGTGATGTGTACGATTCAACCCCGCCTCAATCCAAGGGTCGTTGTGGCCAGTACCACTAAAAGTGTCATTCTTTTGTTTAAAATGGATGTGCTTTTAATTAAAATAAACAAAATACAGAAAACCAAACAAACGCATTCGGATTGTGTTTATACTTTATGAAAAGGATCCATGGGTCATTTGTGACGTGTACAAGTCAACCCCGCCTCAATCCGAGGCGCAGTGTGGCCGGCACCACTCAAAGTGTCTCACTTTTCTTTGAAATGGACAACAGTTTAAGTAAAAACAACAACTGACATATGGGAAAAGGACCAAACACATTAAGATTCTATTGATACTTTAGGAAAAGTATACATGGGTCATTTGTGTTGTGTACGAGTCAGCCTCACCTCAATCTGAGGCATGGTGTGGCCAATACCACTCAAACTGTCTCACTTTTATTTGAAATGGACATGATTTTAAGTGAAAACAACTACCAGCATACGGAAAACTGACCAAACACATTCAGATTCTATTGAAACTTTAGGAAAACGATCCATGGGTCATTTGTGACATGTACGAGTCAACATAGCCTCAATCCGAGGGCCGGTGTGGCCGGTACCACTAAAAGTGTCTTTCTTTTGTTTAAAATGGATGCACATTTAATTAAAATAAACGACATACGTAAAAACGAACAAACCCATTCAGATTGTGTTGATACTTTATGAAAACAATACATGGGTCATTTTTGACGTGCATGAGTCAACCCCACCTCAATCTGAAGCTCGGTGTGGCCGGCACCACTCAAAGTGTCTCACTTTTCATTGAAATGTACAACAGTTTAAGTAAAAACAACAACTGACATACGGGAAATGGACCAAAAGCATTCGGATTCTGTTTATACTTTAGGACAAGTATACATGGGTCATTTTTGTCGTGTACGAGTCAACCCTGCCTCAATCTGAGGCACGATGTGGCCGATACCACTCAAACTGTCACACTTTTATTTGAAATGGACAGGATTTTAAGTGAAAACAACTACCGACATGCGGAAAACCGACCAAACGCATTCGGATTCTATTGAAACATTAGGAAAACGATCTAGGGTCATTTGTGACATGTACAAGTCAACCCTGCCTCAATCCGAGGTCCTGTGTGGCCGGTACCACTAAAAATGTATTTCTTCTAATTAAAATGGATGCGCTTTTAATTAAAATAAACGACATAAAGAAAACCAACCAAACGCATTCGGATTGTGTTGATACTTTAGGAAAACGATCCATGGGTCATTTGTGATGTGTATGAGTCAATACCGCCTCAATCTGAGGCGCGGTGTGGCCGGCACCACTCAAAGTGTGTCACTTTTCTTTGAAATGGACAACAGTTTAAGTAAAAACAACAACTGACATACGGAAAACGGACCAAACGCATTCGGATTCTGTTGATACTTTAGAACAAGTATCCATGGGTTATATGTGTCGTGTACGATTCAACCCCGTCTCAATATGAGGCATGGTGTGGCTGGTACCACTCAAACTATCTCACTTTTATTTGAAATGGACAAGATTTTAAGTGAAAACAACTATCAGCATACGGAAAACAGACCAAACGCATTTGGATTCTATTGAAACTTTAGGAAAACTATCCATGGGTCATTTTTGACGAGTACGAGTCAACTCCACCACAATCCGAGGGCCGTGTGGCCGGTACCACTAAAAGTGTCTTTCTTGTGTTTGAAAAGGACATCATTTTAAGTGAATACAACTGAAATTTACACTTATCAACGATAGTCGCAAAATCTTTTTCATGAGTTGGATAGTTTCACTCATGGGTTCATAAGTGACGAGACTCCTAAGAAAATACCTTTTCACCATATATTATATACAATACAAGTTCAATGCAAAATTTATCACAAATCATTACATACCCAAATCTAGGATCATAAAAAATGGGATATGAGCCAATTTCAAACTCTTATTCAACTCTAATAGGTATTTCTCATACTATTCTGCCTATTAGAATTTGATGGGGTGGTGGGGGCTATGCTGGTTGGGGGGTTCTGTAGGGTTGAGGTGAATTACTACTGGATGATTGTTTTCTTATGAATATTCAAATAGAGAATTGTTGTACATGACATGGTTGGAAGAGTTTGATGATTTTATAAGTTTTTTTGTTCTATTTTAGGTGTTTTTTATACTGTTTCATGTCTGCATGTGTTTTTGTGAGTTTATTTATGCAGGTGTACAGTGGAGGGGCTACTGGATGGGAGGGGGGATGCTGGGCTGCAGTTCTGGAAAAACTCAAGACCAACGGTATAAATCATTGGTATAAGGGTGCTGGAATTCTGGAAAAACACTATACCAACGGTTTTAAACCATTGGTATAGGTGTTCTGGATTTCTAAGAAAACTTATACCAATGGTTTTAAACCGTTGGTATAGGTGTCTGGATTTCTGGAAAACCAATACCAACGGTTTATAACCTTTGGTATAGGTGTTGCTGGAAAACTAATACCAACGATTGTAAACCGTTGGTATATGTTTTCTTGAAAATCACATTACAAACGGTTTAGAACCGTTGGCATAATACTTCCTAAAATTCATTACCAACGGTTTATAACCATTGGTATACATTGGGTTAAATTTATATAACTAATATACCAACGGTTTGGATCAAACTGTTGGTATAAGGCTTTCCTCACGACTTACTAGCCAACGGTTTGGAAACCGTTGGTATAGGATATACCAACGGTTTTCCAGCCTATACCAACGGTTTAAAACCGTTGGTATAACCTTCTTTTCCCGTAGTGTTAGCTAGGATAAAGATAATAATATGACATTAGTAGGAATTGTTGTTGTATCAATTGATATTATTAATGATTTTTTTTCAACCATTGTTGAAAAATATGAGAAATGTTTCCTAAACACATTATATGGTTTTATCAAAAGATAAGAGTATAGATTATGATTTAATTTTTAGTAGGTACATGTTTTATCTTTATAATATCTTATTGAATATCTCTATCTACCCTTAAAAAATTGGAAACTAAATTTTATGATCTTCAATCCTAGTGATTGATTAGGATAAGTGTATTACTTAGGGGTTCTCCATTGTTTTTTCCTAGAAGTTGGATGTGATATCATGCTTGTATATTCATTATCACAAGTTGAATTGATTTACTATAAAGAACAAGAACCAGTCACTATGAACTAATAATCTTATTCAATATTTTACAAGATATATATATGGTTATCTAAGATAAATATTTGGTTGGGTGATCACCATATGATTATTGAATCATTAGATATTCGAAAAATATTTTCAAGGTAAGATATATCCATTTTGAATTCTTTATGGTGTTGTTTTGGGTGAAAATAAAACTCACTGGTTTTCTAACATTGGAGAATAATTTTTCATCCTTTTTTAGATTCATTCATGAATGTGTTTGTTGATGATATATTAATAAAATCATTATACTTGGAGGATCAGGGGAAATATTTATTTTTTGTCTTAGAAACATTTAAATCTCACGAATGGCATGTTATGATGTCAAAATGTTATTTTTATATATGATGGATGAAATTTCTGGGGCATATTGCTTATGAATTTTGAATGTTTTGGTATCTTAAATAATTTATAACTTATAACATTTTTATATAAGTTTTAATATTTACTTTATAAAGAGGTTGGTTCTATGGTTTTATAAACTTTGTTCATTGCATAATACTTTATGGATAAACATAAACAGGGAATGGTTTTAGATTTTGAGTGTTAATATGTTCATAATAGAATCTATGATGTGATGTGGATACCCAAGTAGACCCTTCAAACTGATTACAACTTATATTTTAACAAATAAAAATTGTTTCATTAAATTAATTAGAGGAAGTGATTAGATATTTCCAAATTTATTGATGTGAAATTCTTTCTTGTATAATTAAGATGTACCATTATTTTTAGTGTCTTGGTATAAATCATGAAATGAATGAATTTTTTTAGATTCTTTACATATATCATTGTAGATACTAAAAAATATATTACAAAAAGTATGATTTAGTGATTTCCCATTCCAGATTAAAAATGATATGACGTCTCTACGAATTTCATGACTAGTTTTATGAGATCAAGAAAAGGTAAATAATTTTTTTCATTATTATTTAAGTGTTGACTAAAGTTTCATTATATCTATAGATAAAAAATAATTAAATGGAATAATATTTGGAATTTTTATGCCTGGTAGGTTTTAATACATCAATAGATTTCCAATATCAATGAATATGATCATGATAGAAATTTTATAACAAGATATTAGAAGGTCTTACATAATTATTTGGGAAATTGACGGAGGATGAGTATGACATCTTATTTATAGATTGAGGATGAATTTTAGTTCACTATATACATTAATATGGATATGTTGCATGCATTTATCCTTGATTTAGATAGTATTTGGGAAGAATATATGGAATTTTTAGAGTCTATTTATAATAATACATATCATGATTTTATTTAAATATATTATCCAGAGGTGTTATACAGAAGGTAGTACAGATGAAAATTATATTTGATAGAATATGATAATACAATTTTCAGTGATCTAATCTTAGTGAATGATACCTATGATCATCTTTGGCTTATATAATAAGCCAGACCTATGGTTATTAGTTAATTATAAATAATTTCATACATTCATTGATCTAGTGAAGATGAAAAATTGGGAAATTTTACTCTGGTCAATAGAATGGTTTTTGGTTATGTCTTAAAATATAATTACATGTTTCATAGGTGTGAAATTCTTGAAATTTGATTCTAGGTGTATGGTAAATAAAAAGGGGATCTAAGTTTTTGATTCATTCCATTGGGTACCTATTCTTGGACCATTTACTAGGTAATAGAGAAACTAATAGAGTCACCCCACTAGTTTGACCGCTGAGTGATATGTGGTCTACCACTAGGAACCTAGAATGAAATGAGGTATCTTTTAGTATCTTGTTATATTTTATATATTATATTTAATTTACTTTAAAAAAAAATTAATTTAATCCCCCACCCACCACCCCCACCCCACCCTTGTTTTAGGGTTTTATATGGTTGATAGATAGGGGATCACCCCTTCTTCTTTTCTTCTACCATTTTTTTAAACATGGTTCTATGATGATATATAAATTTTTTCATACTAATTAAAGGTATCCATACTACATTATTCCTCTTATCTCGCATACTGGGTATTTTCTAAAATTTTAGTGCAACGAATTATGGATTTGTGGATAATTCTGTTGGGGAAATGGGGGAATAATTTTGGGATTAAGGTAGTTTCATGTGAAGTGAAATGAAAAGTCTTGTGGAGGTTAGATTATTCTCAATACACACTATATTCATCATGACATTTTTCTCAAAGAATATATTTAGTGGTATTTATGGAATTGAAATTAATGGATAAATAAATTAGCTTCTGAATTCTAGGGTTCTCATTGTATAGGTTGTGGGGATCTTTATGTGTGTTTTTTCACTTGTTTCTCATGGTTTTTATACCATTACTCCACCCAATGAGATTTTAATTATTTATTATGAATTTATTATTTTCTATTAATTATTTTTATATATTTTTTGTTGATTATAATTTATTTTAGAACCTTAAATTTTATATACAGTATCTTGTTTGATGATAATGACTTTTACATCTTATCTAATTATAGATTAAGTGATACATGCATCATTTCAAAATTGGGTGACACTATGACTGAGGTTGTTAATCCATAAAATTATTATTTTATATTTATTACAAATATTTCATATAAAGGGTAGATGATACATTTTCTATTGATTTTGATGATTTCTGATTCATATTAGAGCGTCAGGTCTATTAGGTCAAATTGTCACATTTTAAGGAATTTGGGACTGTAGGCCTATGTTCCGTGTATTGGGTTCTCTCTCCATTCAGTTTTCAAATGGGGTTCTCCTTTTTCTTTTCAGAAAAATAAGATCAACCCTTATGTTCTGTCAAAAAATTATATTATATGGATTTAAAATATATATATATATAGTTTCAGATAACTCTTGATGAAAATATAAGTTGGTTCACTTATATGATATGCTCTCTTCAATTATTTATTGACGGTTATGTACCTTTTATGGGAGGCTTGGTTGAAGTGATATAAAAATTCAAGGATGATTTCCAACATTTATTTAAATCTCTAATCTCTAGGAAGGTGGTATTCATGGACTTGTAATATCCTTTTGAGTGATGTTCTAGGGGATGGTTGTGTAAGTCAATACTAGACAGTAAATTGGGGTTGACCATATGTGACTTTTTAAACTAATTTACATGTAATTAGATTGTTTTGTGGAGTTATATAAGTGGGTGTTCTAGTAATGTATATGAATGGGTGTTATTATGTCATAAGTGACTTGTGATACTGAAATAGGATATTTGGGATAGATTAATGATAATATATTTCAACAATGAGAGATCATTGACTGATAGTATGTAATCATGTAGTAACTCAACATATGGAATACCACATGACCTTGGGCTTACAGATTATAAGTGATGGACTAGAATTATACATCACCAATTAGGTGATTTTCTATAGGGATGGTTTGGATATGGTTTGGTAGTTCTTTTACTAGTTCATGGGATTCATTTAAACATGTGATTTAGTTGAAAATACTATTAAATGAATATGAATAGTGAATGTCAAGATAGGTTTTGTGTGAGGTGAGATAGGTTATAGAAAAGGGATAAATTTTTTTTGTTCAATTCCATGCCATGTTGTGTTTTTCAGGACATTGTATTGTTTCGATTCACTATTTAACCCAAGGGATGGACGAATGTCTGGGATAATATTCAGGTTGTCACCAAAGCATAGAGATAGTTGTCATAGCCATTGTGGGGAGGTTTTCAAGACTGTTTTTTATATAATACAGGTGATAGATTATTTTCTAATAATTTTATTTTAGGGATGCAATATTTTCCTTGTTTAGTATATTGATGATAAATTCACTACCCTTTAGTTTATTATGGTGATAATATGTACACAATTACTAGTTCATTGGTGATACATCATTAACCTAGTTCGAATATTGGTGATATTTCATTCACCCTCTGGTTATTTTGGTGATACCACTTTTAGTACCAGTGATATCTCATTAATTGTTTTTCAAATATTAATGTTTCATCATTTTACCTATTTATAAATTGGTGATATATTACTCTCCCTCTTATTATATTGATTATACATCATTCACTAAAAATCATAATTAAGTTATTAGGATTTATTATTAGTCGTAATACATTAACCTCAAATTGTTATTTATTTAGGTGATATAACATTCACCTAGTCTATAGTGTGGATGATACATTGATCTCCCTTTTTCATTTTGGTGATGAACCTATATTATTACGGTCATAATTTTCCCCTATAATTATTATCAATTAAAAAATCATTTTCTAATGTTACAATTATTATGGTTGGTTACTCATTCATCTTATTATTCTGATCAAACCATGGTGGAATTATCACATTTTGATACTAACTAAATCATCAATGAAATTACTATCAGTGTAATATAAGAAATAGAATTATAGGTATATGCATGTGATGTTTATAGATTACATTTGAATTAATAGATTTATACATAATATTTAGTTATTATTAGGGGTAACAGTTTTTTTTACTACATATTTTTATGTTCATACACTACATGTACACCTTCATAGATATGTAGTCTAATTATGAAATGATTGTCGTAATATAAGAGACTTCTAAATATACTACCTAATCGTGGTTGTGATTATAAGTATATGGAAAGTTCAAGGGTTAGTACTAATGTCTCATTTTACATTTTTTCTTTGTTTTTTACTATATGTGATCACTCTTTAGTAGACCATTAAATATGTAAAACTATATAATGTGTATGAGTGTCATCTGATAAATAACTATGGTTTTTATTTAACAAGCTAATCTTTCCCATGTAATTCCATTTATACACTAATTTCTATTTGTTTGTATATGTTTGATTACATAATTATTATTCCAAACTATGGTAATGGGTGTATTGTATACCTATACAATACATATCATCTTTCACTATTATTCAATAGCCTTTTCCATACATGAAGTAATTCCTGTGGTGATTCTTCATCATCATAGGTCACTGCTCATGTAGATTGGGTCATGGTGTTAAAAATTTATATCATAGTTTATTTATCACATAGGTTAAGGATGATGTAGAAAAAACTTATTGAAAATAAGTTGGAATTTGTATTTATTCTTGGACCATAGAGGTATGGGGTAGGAATTCATGATTCTAGGTAGTTAGGATTTGTTTTCAACATTACCGTTACCATATTTTATTTTTCTGAGCATGTTGTTTATAATTTATTGTTTATGTTTTTCTCTTTATTAAGGCCGGAAAGAGGAATTTATACAAACATTTTTTCAGTATGTAGTATTACATGATATTTATTTGTTTTGTGTAATTTAAGAATGGGGTTTGTGGAAATACATTATATTCTAGATATTTAAAAATGTCAAAAATATCTTATTTAGTTTATCTTGAATATTTTATTAGTGGATATATAATTTAAAAAGAAAACCCTAAGATAGATTCTTCAATAAAAATCATTATAGAATTGTATTGTCTACATACACATGTGTTTGTTGACATTTACCTTATAATATTTGTTATGTGTATGGGGATACATTATATTTTCAGAACCCTTGGTTGAGAAATGGGAAAGTGAGCTAACATGAGCCATTTAAACCAAATTTTATGATTTTGTTCACAAGTTATGGCCTACAAATGTGTATAGTTCATAAAGTTTGTGTCAGATCCTAGAAATTATATGATCTATCTCAATATATCTTGGATTAATGTTTGTTAATAGAGTTTTATAGTATTTTCCTATTCTTATTTGAGATGGGTTATAATGTAAGAGTATCATGATAGAGTATGGTTATCCTAAGTACATGGATTCTTTTGGGATATATGGGAATAGTGTTATTCTTTATGTGATGGGTAAGACTCAAATGTATGGTTTAATCAATAATTTGATCAAAGTATTTTTATTACATTGTTTTTTGGAAATGACAGAATATATTTTTTTTATATGATAGATGTGGTTGAGATAATTAAGATGCATGGTCAGCTGATTGGTTAGGCATTGTATCCTAGGATTGATGAGATATAACTCATAGTGGTATGAGTCCATTATTATTATATAGAAATAAGGGAGCTAGAATATTTTTTCAATAGAATATAATAGACAATGGTAATAATTTTTTACCATTATGAAAGATTACAAAAAAACAAGTGAGTGAGTTATCACACTAAATGTGTGTCAAGTGTGATTGTATAACCTATTTTAATCCATAAAATGGTTTTTTCAAGATTATTAAGATTTTATTAGTCATTCATAGAATATAGGAAATCCCAGGGTGGTTTTTTTAAATCACCTAAGGAGGGATATTACATTATAACAGTTAGGACACTCCTAGGGAAAGGTATAGATGATGATTAGTGATGCATGGTGATTGCTTGTGATATCTTCTCAACATATGGGGTTGGTTAATTTAGAATATGTGTAAAACCCCTTGACACCCATATGGGTAGTAATACCTTTTAATGAATTAAGATATTATGTTTATGATTTAGACTCCACAGTTACCTACCTATTTGGCTCTATCTTTTAGGATAGTGATTATATTTGGTGGATAGTATAAAATAGTTGTGGTTGGGTTCGATTTACTTTAGGATAGTGGGAGACACATTTTCTAAACCAATAGATATATGATATTGTTTTACCTTAGATATTATATCATCTGTTGATCAGTTAAAGGGTTTATTAAGAGGTATTCTTGATTGAAAAAAAACTAGTGAGGGACATTAAACAGATGTATGACCGGTGTGTGAAATGATATCTCAGTAGTGTGATGATAAAATTACCAAGGGATGTTGTTATTAGTGAATAATCTATATAGTTGGAACATGTGGGTAGTGAACCATAAAAATCAAATCAGTATGACATGTGATGGGATAATCAGTAGGTTCTATGAGATACAGTGTTGATATTTGGTTTGGTGTGATACTAGAGGAATCCAAAATCTTCTCCTAATGTGAAGTTAGGAACCAGATAGATGAAAAAACTACTAGAAGGATAGTATGGGCCCATAAAGGTTTCAATGGGTCAATCACATGGAATGAAACTTACCATTTGACCATAATATGTATCTATCAAGACAATATATTTTAGTAATGATTTTTTATGGAATTAAAAATAGGTATCATCGAACACAATGATATTTTAAACCCTTAAGTGAGGTTTCGATATGGATATAACATTTTGAAATGATTAGGGAACCTGAATAATGGTGATTTCAAGTTAATGGATTATGGGAAATTAAGTACTTTTATATTTAAAAAAATGGTAAAATATGAAAAGACAAATCTTTTATATATATTATTTCATGATTTATAATATTATATAACAAAAAACAAAACACCAAATGATGAAGATGTCTACTATAATTGGGTAATTAAATCATATACTAATAATTTGAAAATGGTATGTGATGATATTATTTTTAAACTCCATAAAATGAAATCTTCTAAAACTACACAAGATAACATGGGGATATACTTAAGGAATGGGTGAGTTATAAATCTCAGTAAGGAAATAATTAATTGATCCTGAGATAAACCCTCTACATGGTGATCCTCTCTATAGCCCTACTGGTGATGGCTTCTATGCCAGTCCCTCCCCCTTAGTGAGGGAGGGACCATTTTTTCCTTCAAGGGAGTATAGAGACATCCCTTATCCCCCCTCTTTAAGCTCGATCTCTTTTTACCCATTATGTAGATTTCCTTCTTTAGATTATAATGAATTGTTTTCGAAAACATATAATATAATATCGTTTTGGAGGAATCATTATAAATTTTTAAAATAAGTGAAATATATTTTGAAAGATATAATTTTATAGGATAAATATATTTTATTCATTTATTCCTTTTATTTTACGTAATAAATCATCTTTGGGCTATTCTAATGTCAGAATAGACACCGTTTATTTATACCATATTTAATTTTTTTCCATAGATCGACTATCTTGAAAAATTATAAAAAAATAACTATTGGTTAATTTAAACATTTTGATTTATAAAATAATATTTATTTTATAAAAATTATTTTTACAATATATTAGTTTCCCCTTTTAAATAAAAAACATATTTATTAAAAAATACATATTTTAGGACACAAACTACATTCTGACACTTATAAATATTATATGAGACTTCATTAAAAAATATTAAAATATAAAATTAAATAAATGTAATGGAATAATACTAGTATATTAAAATAAAAATTATTTCAAAAATTAAATAATTTATCAAAAAATTACTTTAATTGAAACTATATATTTCCCAAAAATACAATATTGATTTCATCATATCAGATTATAGTTTCTTTTCATACTAATTATATAGATATGTATATATATAATGTAATAAAGGGATCAAAATAATAATTATTTTATTAAAAATAATATAAAAAATTAATACTACTATAATCTAGCTACATGACCCAAAATTACACTAGTGTACGATTTATGTTTAAGGTGTGCGATGATGGTAGTTTATTAGGGTAGTTCAGAGAATGTGGTTTGGGTAGTGATATCTATCAGATTAAACTTATCTCATAAATTAATTCACTCATATTTCAATTGTTTAATATCAACATGTTCATTTTCATGGAAAATCCCAATGATTTCACCTCCGTCAGAATCTCTAATAAATGGGATTCACATGGTACAATCCAACAAGTCATGTTCATCACTTTTTCCTTCTATTTCAATTAGATCATATCATAAACACTAATATAAACTAATATTAATCTTCACTATATATTAGATATATCATAAATGGTTATAAAGATTAACAGTCTCTTAGGACTATTCGACAATTATGGCTATGATTTTTTATAGTCTAAAATAAAAAAATGCAATATAGTGAATGTGTTTTCTATAACATCATTACTTAATAATGAAATTATTATTTTTAATTTAATTTAATTAAGAATAGTATGGTTCAATTCATTATCCCCCTCCCCCTCATAAATGTAACCCTGTACATTTTATTTCATATGCTAAATTAGATTTGGGTTCTTTTGATTCACTACATCTTCTAATTCCCTTGTTCGCTCCTCAAATTATGGTTCTGACACAATTCATTATCCATATGAGTTATTTTATTTTATAGAAAATTTTCTCAATTATATATGATCTTCAATAGCTAGTCCTCGTATAGAAGATAATTTTCCAAAGGTACCACCTCTGGATTCAGTCCATGAGATGGTCTAGTATGTACTTACACAATATTGATACATGGGAAAAATCATTTATATAAACACCCCAAATACAATATCTCAAAATTGATGGTTACATTATTAAATTGGAATAATATACAAGAGATCACATCCCAAATTACTGAATAGTTTCACAATATTTGTAAACTAGATACATACTTGATTGTTTTAATACATTTGAAAACATGAATTATAACAAAATTAATAGTATGCATCTTTGAACTCAAATAAAAATATCTCATTATTATACTATGGAAAGGAAACTAAATAATGGTGATATCAAATTATTGTTAAATGTTTCACATATTGGAAGATATTATGAGTAAATAAGAAATAATAAATATTGTGTTATCAATATGGAAAGGTAAATAACTAAAAATAAATACCATTTAATCAATAACTTGATCTTGAAAATCCATCAATGGCTAATATCAATAAAATAATCTCGCTAATAAATAATATTAAATTATAAATGAAGTAAATTATTAATATTGTGTGTCGTGATCTCAAAAATCATGATATTTTTACCAGAAATTCGTTTTTCCAATAAACTTTAATAAATTTCTAGTTATACATAAAAAAAATACAACTAACATGGATAACTAAATAATTCACCTCATGAGACTATTGATGCATAGAGGGGATATCTGTAACAAGGCCTCACACATCCCTATATTTACAATACATTTGTTATATAATCATATGTCAATTTAATTCATTAATGACACGCATTATATAAAAATATCTATATTGAGTATGAAATATGGATTTATCATCATTTTCCATAGTTAATTAAATAACATTAAAATTAAAACACCATATTTAAAAATGGAATATATATTAATCAATAATCATTTCCATTATATAAATAAAGTTCATATTTAAGAGAAATTTAAATTATAATGAAAATTTAACACAAGAAAGTGTAGTTTTTTAGAGAAAGGCAATCAACATAAAATTAATTATGTTTGTGAATGGAGATACTTTCTCTTTTTCAAATAGATCACAATCCATCAAAACAAATAATAAGGATAGGATTACTACAAAATACCACTATTTAATGTTTGTAAAATATAAGGATGTTATCAATAATTATATAAATACTATAAAAATATCTTTAAAAATAATTTAGGAAAAAACCCTTTGAGATTAAAATACATTTTACAAAATACATATCCGAAACATTAGAGAAAAAAATTTATGGGAAATTAATATTGAAAAATTATTATGTAATAATAAAATAATTGGATGATCATGATAGTGGGATATTTTGTACAAGATGATTAGGTTAAATAAAATATTCCTTCCACATTTTTATAAGACAACTCTAAGAGTACGTCATTCAGAAATTGAATGCAATATTATTTTTAAAACATTATAAAAAAGTAAAACATTGGTAAAAATTTATTAAATAAATCATTGGATAATATTAAAAATATTATTTAAAATACTTTATGTAAAATAAAAATATTGAAGAAAATTAATTTTTGACTGTAAATTGAAATAATGTTTGTTTTTATTAAAAATATTTCTCGATATATTTAAGTAAAAATTGAAAAAAGTTGTATGATTACATTAAAATTTCATGAATAAAAATATAGGAATAAAATAAAAGGTTATTATTAAAAAATTATCAAATAATTTTATTCATTGTATTTCAAGTTTAAATAATCACGATTAAAATGATATTGAAACACAAAATTTTTACCACTTTAGTAATTTTTGAATCATAACCCCCATGAAATAAATAACATCTAATGAAACATTAAATACCATAATATAAATATATTCATGATGTAAAATATCAAAGCTGTAGTATATAAACCTCATAAAAAAAATGTCCATAATACCAAATAAATCTCAATATACTTGAAATTGAGAGAAAGTTTCTTATGAAGATCATATCGTGGAAGTGAGAATTAATTAATGGATTAAATATATAATTAATAATTAATTCCACATTAAAATATAATGAAATAATATATAAAAAAAACATTATTCACATAATCATAGAATATAATATATAATTAAGAAGTTAAATAACCCAATGAAAAGAAATAGGGTTATGAAATTCCATACCACTTGTTAAATATCATGTTAAATTCCCTTGAATAAAATAATTTGAATTCAAACATGAAATACCAAAAAATTTTCAATAATTCATGATATAATATTTAATTTGGGCATTATATACACTATATAAATCAAATTAGCCAAAAAATTATAGTATGCCTTTATAAAAGTGAATTGAGACGAAGTCCCTTACATCACATTTCCCTTTAGTTGAACATTATTTACCTTCATTTATAATGGTTTTAAAAAAATTATTTTATAATATATCAAAATTCATCTTTATAATATCATATATGCTCTTTTTTTAACATATTATCACCTATTAATTAATAATATTTCATTACTTCCATTATTTTTTGTGTTAACTTCTTTTTTTATCACACTTGTTTATTCACAGAATTTCCAGTTATTGTACATTTGATATAGATAAATAATATAAATAATAATATTAATGTTATAAATATAATATTTTTTCATTGGATTCTTTTTTGAATCATTATATATATTTCAACATGTAGAATGAATCACATTACTTCATGGAGATGGTAGGTTGTATGTGCACATAATCAATGTTACGATTTCCTTAAGTTATAAAATGGTAAGGAAGTGAATAGAATATTAAATTTAAAGCATAAATATCTGGTCATAATTATCATATTTATTCAATATTTTCAACCTTATGACCTTCAATTTAGTCGGTGATGGGAGATAAATTATATCGGTTTGCGAGGTGGTAGTCTTTTGTACACACAAGGGATGGATTTATTTCCCATTTAATGGAGAAGGAGATGAATAAATATTATTAAATAAACATAATAACATAAAAATACTCATGGAATAATATTTTTATTAAATAGTTTTATGAAGTAATATAATGTGGAAAAAAACAAGTAAAAGATGGAAATCAGTGCAGATGATTACCTTCTCTTAAAAAACATCCATTAGATTCTTTATTAAAGACCCTATTGTTCGTCTTTTACGACCAGATGATATATAATGTGAATAACAGTGTTGGGGAGAGCTTATGAATAGTTTATTATGAGCTACATTCCTTGGGAGGAGTAAATAAGTGATGTGATATATTACATTTTAAAATTGACGAGGAGTGGCATTTTTTTAAATACATAAAACTATATTATAATGGGAAGTCATTCTCACAAGTAGTTCCTCATAAATTAATAAATAATGTAGTGGGGGAATTTAATGTCAATAAATTCCTCCAAAATACCAAAATAAACATTTCTTAAACATTTCATTCACATATCCGCTAATATTACTTACTATTACAAATTTTGTCTTCACCACGGTAACTAGTTTCTTTATTTACCTAGGTAATTTACCCTTTAATGCTAAGAATGAATGTGCCTTATTAGATAATTTTCAAAAACAATTATTCAAAAAAATAAATACATTTTATCAAATAATAATTCTATTTGTGTAGAAAATTAATTTTAACAAAGGCGCATTGAAGCACAAAACCCTGTATTTACCTTAATCTAAGGAAAACAATTACTATATTTAAAAATAATTATGCGAATAATTTTAGTTAAATTTTTTTATAGTATTATTAATGATAAAAATATATATTATCCATTTTTTCAAGTTTAATTAACATAAGTGTCATAATTTAACGTAAAATTAAACTCGCAAGTCTGATGAAATTATTGTTTTCCGAATAAACTTTTCCATAATATAAACATTTTCTTTTATAAAAATAAAACATCAAATTTATTATTTTGACTATAATCATATTATATATATATATATATATATATTATTTCTTTTAAAATAATTTTATAATAAAATTTATCTATAAATATTAAATAAATGAAAAGGTTGTCTTCAATAAAATCATATACATTTCATTGTTCAGGGAAAAATAATATTTTATTAAAATTCTCAAAATTTCAGAAAAAAAATTTCAGAAAAAAATTTCTTTTAGTTTCAATGGTTTTTTAATTTTTATTTCCAACCAGTTGATAATTAATGAATTTATTTTATGCATTCATAAATAATTTACTTTTCATTATTCATTTACCATTATTTTTACCCCCACCAAATTTAATTTTTAGGTAACAAAGTTATACTATTTTAAAGATCTTTTAGACACAGGGACGAATTTATTGTTAGCTATTGAAGAGAATTTTTTTAAAGAAATAATTATATATATTGTACTGTTAAATTCAACCCAAATTCCATAAATTGAATTATTTCAATTTTATTTTGTGCTTAGAAAACAAGTGTTTGATATTTTAAAATACCTTTGTTGAAAATGAACATTTTAAAAAAATTGTTATTAAACATCTTCTTGATAAGAGAGAAATGGGAGTAATAAGGCCATATAGAATAACACAGGATTAGGTTTCCAATTATAAAAACATTACTAGTAATTTAAAATATAGACATGGATGAAAAAAACACACATGTAAAAATATAGAGTTGTGGAAAACATGTCTATGAGAAAACTAACAACCACAAAACCATAAAATTTTGAGGGGTGAAATTACCACTAATTTATCAAAAAATAATGTAAAAGGATAAAAATTGATTTCAATATATTTTCACAAAAGTTGATTAATAAAATTACAGTCTAAACAATGTTGAAATATAGTTACATGATATCATTATATTTCGTTTGTAAAATTTTATCCTCTGTATATTCATCTATCAACATCCACTTTACATTTACTCTTGTTAACAAATATCAAATATAAATATTATTTTTTATAGAAAAATAACTAAAATTATCTTTTAATGGATCATAATATCCAAAAATGAGTGCAAATCCATTCATATGTCTCTAAATATTTCCCAAAACCAAAAAGGCTGCCACGAGTTATCTAATATAATATATTAATCATTAAAAGGAAATAGTAACACAAAGAGTTAAAATTAATATTTCTCTACTAAATCATTTTAGTTAAAGTAATTTCATATTATTAGGAACATCACATTTGCTAATTAATGTTGTTTCACCCTTTTCATTATTCAGTTTTGGGTTCAAGACTCATGGCCTCACCAGATGCGACAGGTTCTTTCCTGATATATAGTTTGTCCTTTCCTAAACTATATTTTTATTCCTCCTATAACATTCCAATAAATATTGTTATCACCCTCAAAAATAACATTCATCATCAAGTCACTTTTTAACTGCAAGAAATTTTTGTCCAAATTATCTTTTACATTCTATCAAATAATCTCAATTAACTGTTATTACATTAATATCATTTTTCTTAATAACCCTAAAGATTACCATTACCTTTAAAATTTTGAGGAGACCATTATTCTCAAATAATACTTCTTGTTTAACCGAAGGGTTACATATACCTCATCCCAAAGTAAAGACTCCCTAAATTTCATTAATCACATGAAAAAACCCATCCCTTAAGACCTCATAAGTGGTTTCTTTAACATTAATCATATGATCATCCTTAAACTCGTAAAACATTAATAGTAAAAAAAATTATTGATTTAGTATGATAGAAATATATATATATATGTGCTTCTAGAAAATTTAAACCATCCATATATGTTTTGTGATTCATATAACCAAAATATCATTGATAAAAATACTTCTAAAATATAATTCATGAATAAAAATATATAAATAATTGAACCATTTTACATCAAAATAGGTCCTTAGATGGTGAGGGAATTGAATCAGATATTTATTGTGTTCCCCATATCCAATAAAAGAAACTATAAACAGTTTTTTTGGATGATTTTTTTTCTTTCTACTAAAATCATCACTTTTCCTATGTAAATTACTTCTATATTCCCATGTTTTCCAAATAATAAATCATATTCCTATTACTATATGATTTTCTAATGGGTTTCTTATTCCAAATATATTATATGAAGGAAATGAATCAATCATTCCTCCATGGTCTCCAACACTTAATATGTTAGTAGACATCATACCACTCTTCATTGGTGAGTCTAATATTTGGTTCATCTATATGTTTTTAATCCTATATTAAGATAACTTATTTGGTATAGTCATGATATATTCCACCTTATTAATTATCTGATTCTATTTATCACTATAGTTTTTATCATATTCAATATTAACATTATTCTTTTTGGATCCATCCATTTTCTAAAACCAAAATTCATATTTTGATAAATAAAATTATCATTATGGTAAACCATATAATCATTTACAGTATGATTAAATAATGAGAATTTAAATTCAATAAACGACAACTTTGGTTTCATAAAGGTCATTAATATTCATCATCTATAAATATTATCCATGATGGCTCAGAAATAAAATTTGAATTAAAAAATGAGTATCCCCTGGGATTATCAATGAAAATGTGAGTTATGGCAAGTTGTCAAGCACTAGGTGATCTTCACGTCAAATCCCAATTCACCCATTTTGGAGTTGTTACCCCTAGGTATAATTGTTCTAGTACCACATTAATTTATTATATCTAGATATGTATCTCTTTATAGGAAAACCAAAAAAACTATACCTTCCCAAAACATTGGGATATTTTTTATACATATAATTATCCTCATTGTGAGTTATAAGGATACATACCCTAATATATGTTTTCTTAAATCTGGTTCCCAGGGTTTTTATTAACATTCTCTAATACCTATTCAATATACCACAACTCAAAGAGCCAGTGGCTGATGGTTACTCTATAAATTTGTATAAGATATAAGTGATTGGATTCTAAAAGTAATAATAGTTTAGTAGTCTGGGTAAAATAGATATATATATTATTATTTCAATAAATTTTAAAAAATAATTACAATGTAGTGAATGTAAATATTATACAACCTCAAACACTTTTAAAAATTATATCTTCATCTCCTATGGAATGTAAATTTAATAATTATGAAACCAAATAATCAGTCAAGTTTATTTACAGTGGAATCTACCATGATAAAATAAGTAATAATCAATATGACATGGTAAATAACATAAAAACATGTCATTTGATAAATAAGTTGAGCAAGAGAACTCATATAGTGATAATATCAATAAAAAATAACCTTTATAGTAAATACATGTTTCTCAATGAAGTAAATCATTATTATTGGATTTCATGGTCTCATACATCATGATATTTATAAATCCATGACTTTATTATATGATAGTGTAATAGATAATAGGTATATACCAAAACTCCATTTGATTTTGTTAGAAAACTTATTCACCTCATAAGACTATTGATTCATGACGGGGATATCCATAACCAGAACCCAACCATCAATGTATGTCCCATGCATTACTCGTATATTATATAATAAAATTAATTCCTTAATAATATGCTATATTTGTGAATACTTTTACTGTGTAAATAAGACAAAAATATCAAGGTTTTTCGATTATATCAAATTAAATTTATAGAGAAATGTCATATGTAGAAATATATATAGTTAATGAAATAATCATATTCATTATATAATGAACATTTATATTTAAGATAAATGTAATGTCCAATGAAAAATGATCACACAAAATTCAATGTTTCAATTGGAAGATAATAACCACAAAAAATAATATAGAAATTTAATTTTAATAAATACCCTATTAAAAATTATTATTAATAATAAATCAATTTAAAATTATGGTGTTATTATTATATAACCCCAGTGGATTTTATGTAACACATTATTGAGGAAAAATCCATTTCCACATTGAGAAATAATTTTTAAAAACCTAATTATTTCAGAATATTAATAAAAATATTCTTCTAAACGAATCATGAAATCCTATAAATGAATCCTAAAATCCTTTAATTTTTTTCTGTTAGGAAATTTCATTCATTCTAGGTACGTTAAATCCAAGATTAATTTCACTATTTTCGAAGTAATGTCAAAAATACCTCATTCAGAAAAGGACAAAAAAATAATTTCAAACCATTTTATAAAAGTAATATATTGGTAAAAAATAATTTAAAAATAATTATAATATATTAAAAATATTATTTAAAAAGATTTATGGAAAATATGTGTAAAATAGATTAATATTTATTAGAAAATAGAAATTAAGTTGGATTTTGATAAAAATATTTTCTAAAAAATTTTATGTTCCAAATAGAGGAGAATGGTTCCATTACATGAAAAGTTCATTATTAAATAAATAAATAAAAATTAAATTGGTTTATTATACAATTAAAAAATAATTCCATTCAGGGTAAATTCACGCATAAACAATACAAATTAAAATAATATTAAAGCATAAATCGTTTACCACATCGATATCCTTTGACTCATAACCCCCATGAAATAAATGACATAAAATAAAAAAATTTAATACCTTTATTATAAATATATTTATAATATAACATCATAAATTGTTATTAGATAAAAATCATAACAATAAATTTGTTCAAAATAAAAAATATATCTCAACTGAGAGGAATTTCAGATGAAATCACGTAAAACATTCATACCATTGAAGTGAGAATTAATCCATAAGATGATTATGTGTATCAAAATTTAAATACCAATAAAATATATAAATTTAAATCATATAATAATATAAAACAAATTACACACAAAATCATAGAAAAATAATACAATAATGAAATAAAATAACCAAATGAAATGAAGTTGAGTTGTGAAATTCTTTACCCAATGGTAAACTTCATGTCAAGACCCATTAATTGAAATAATTTTAATTGAAACTTAATAAAAAATTATATATGAATAATTAATGATATAAAAAATAAAGGGTTAGTATATATTACTTATAAAATATATTTATGTATAATATTAAAATATGGCTCGATGGAGGGAAATTGGGATAAAGTCATTCACATCTTGTTTCCATTTAGTTGAACATGATTTAACCACATATATACTTGTTTGAAACATGATTTTTATTTATACAATAAATATTTCCATATTAATAGTAACATGTATTATTTTTCACTCATTCATTAACAATATTTTATTAATACCATTCTTGGGTGTTAACTGCTTTGTTTTCTTATAAATGTTTTTTGAAAAAATTATAGATCCTGTGAATATGATATAGTTTATCCATATTAAAAATTATAAAATGGTTATAAATATCATATTTACTCATCAGATACATTTTTTGAAACATTATTTAAATTTTAACAATGAAAATGAATCATATTTCCTCATGGAGATGGTTGGTCATAATTACACATGAGCGACAAAATAATTTCTTTAATTGAAGAAAGGGTAAAAAAGTGGGTTATAAATTAACTTTATAGATTAAATATCAGGTCATAAGTATCCTATATATTCATATTTTTCATCATTATGACTTGTTATGTGAGTCAATGATGTAAAAAATGAATTGGTTCGCAAGGTTATATTTTTCCATACACACGATTGATGGTTTTGTTTCTCATTTCATAGTAAAAGAAATGGATAAATATTATAACATAAATATAAAAATATTGTAGTATATGAGGGATACATATTTTATTATATTTTATTTTTTAATACAATATCGAAGGTGAAAAAATCTAAAATAAAAATAAATAGCTAAGTGGATATGATTACATTCTCTTAGAAAATATTCATTTTCATCTTTTATTAAGCACCTTATGGTTGGTAATGTGGGAATAACTATTGATCTAGAATGTTTATAATGATACATTGGAGATATTTTTGTAGTATTTGGTCTATATAAATGAATTTATATGTGTTAATAGGTTAGGGAAAGGGGTTCAATTCTATATTTTAGGAGGAGTACATATATTTAAATACCCAAAACTATTTAATAATGAGAAGTCATACTCACCCAATGTTCCACAAAAATTTATAAATAATAGAGTATAAGGAACATAACATTGATACAAACCTCATACAAATATAATAATAATCTTTTTTTAAAAATGTCATTCACTTTTCCTTTTAGTTTACGTACTTTTACTGTTTTAGATTTCCCCAATGCATTAGTTTTTTATTTTCCTAGGTAATTTATCCCATTTAAAAATAATAAATTATTTTATTTTATCTTTTGGTCCCAAAAATTCAAAGTATGAAATCTAATTTTTCACATAATAATCTAATGTGTGTATAAAATTAATTTTAACTGGGGTGTGTTTAACACATAAAACTGTATTTAACCATAATCACTATGAAAAAACAGTATAGTATTTACGTATAATTTTAAAAAAATCATGTTGAAATAAATATATAATTATTATTGTTACTTCAAATATGTAATTAATTTTTTAAAATTCTATTATCATAAGAGTCCAAATTTAGATTAAAATTAAACCCTCAAACAAGACTGTAATATATTTTTCAAAGAAATGTTTTCTCAAATTCAAATAGTTTTGAAACCAATATTCAAAAGGTAAATTTATTATAATTAATTAGATTAGATTGATAATTATATAAATGAACTATGTTTACTCTGAGGTCAATTTAAAAAAATTATTCTGTAAATTCGTTAAATAGAAAGGCAAATTTAATGAAAACTCAATATTTTCACTATTCATCAAAAAATAGATAAATCTAAGATATTTTATATAATATAATAATAACATTTTTATTTCTAAAATTAAGTTAATTTTTATATATAAGAGTTAAAAATTAATTTTAAAATATGTGTAAATAATGGAATGAAACTGTTTTTTGTAAAAAAAATAGTTTATCATCATAAAACAAGATTTATTATTATCTTATTCTTAAAAATATTATAAGAATGATTAATTATTTGATTCACTTAATTATATTTAAATTTAATTAAAAGTATTCTCTAATATTTACTAATTTAATTTATCAAAATAAAAATACATTGGAAGTATAAAAAACATTTATTAGAAGAATTTATTTATTATATTTTCAAATAATTGTTATTTTTATTCCTAATCAATTGATAAATGATGATTTTTTTATTCAATTTTGAGCTTGATAATTTTCATAATTTTGTTATGCATATTTTTACCCACCAATTTAACGACTATTTCATAATTTCATACTATATAATGGTTCATTTAGAATCTGGGTTTCATGTAACAAAAGCTATCAATGTGATTAAATTTAGATAAAATCAATATACAATAAAATATCAGTGTGTTACAATATACATGAGACATGTCAGTTTGGGGTTATATTTGATAGTCCATAGATCTTATAAAACCAAGGATCTCAAAATGAGTAATGTATCTAGAACTAAGAATTCTATTCCTCCCCAACATCATATCTTTCTTGCAAGCTAAAATATGATAGAACACCTTATCACTGATTTCAAACATTGTGTCTCATTGATTATTAATTTCATGGATTTTATATTTAATTTTCAAGTATTTCATATGAAAATAACTATATTTAATATTCTATGTTATCAATCTGATAAGATATGATCCCAATAGCTTCTACTCTCCATATTTATCCAGACATTTTAGAGTCTAAATCCTCTTCCCATAAAAAGCATCTCAAGGTACTATTTGGAATGATAGAATGAAAAAAAATTATATAATAACTCTACTACGAAAGTTTTTGATCCGACCATACTTTAAAATAAATTGAACATGTTCTCCGCATATCCTATATAGTTCAATTGGTAATCCCATAATAACCATGTGTTTAAGGGTGATAGGTGGTACTAAAACTCATATCTATATCCACTTCTTGATGAAGGATTCTCTAAAACCTTGAGGAAAACTTTAGGTCTCTATCAGATATAATGGATAGCGGTAATCTATATTATCTTGAAATTTATCTTATGTATATCTTTTAGAGTTTCTCAAGAGATAAGTATAAATTTATTAGACTGACATACGTTGACTTCATAAAGTGGATGACTACCAACCAAATAGTTTTTATTGAATTTATAAATCTGATTGGGTCCTATTAATAAATCCATGATCAGGTTTTCCCATTATCATACTAGTGTCTTAAATGGTTGCATCATTCCATTAGAATTATGTCATGTGACCTTTACTTGTTTTTACACAAATCATGGTAATATAAATTTAACAATATATATATTTATGTTATACTATTTTAATTTTTTCATCAGATATCTAAACATCATAGTGCTTCCTTGATGAATAATGAATGATAATCTATACACATCATTTAGAAGTTTCCTTTTCAGTTTTAGTTTTACGGGACACATATCTATGTTCCAAACCTTATAACCCCAACATTAGTAATGTTTAACTCCAAAATAATCACTAACATTCTCTATATCTCTTCATCCTCTTTTTAGTCTTCCATGAACCTTTAGAGAATGAATATTTAAGAACATATTTGAGTATGTTTGGATGAATTTCCTTTTAGGATTCCCATGTCCATACTTTACATGTCCACAAAGATTGGATCCTATTCAATCCTCATTATGGATATGGTTATGGGATCCTTCCTAATTACAATATTTATGTAACAACCCAAACCTTCATTAATGAAAATTCCTCTTGATCTAATTAAATGTCTTACTATGGTTATATAAAATGTGAACTTCATTGGTTCTGTGTTTTTGGATTTTAAAATACCGTTATGAATTGTGACTGTTTCTAATATAGTCGTTGAATAGTGATCACATGATTAGTATAAATATAGGGCTTTATCAAATCCAATTTACTCAGACAATGGAAGCGATGGCCACATCCAGTTGACTTGCCCCATACGAAGACCATTTGTCGGAGCTTGGAAAGGCGGTGGCATCATTAGGCTTCACTCATGACCAAGCCCAAGCCATGTTAGAACATGTTAATCATGAGTAGAACTGACTACAGGAGAAGTGGAAGTTAATAGAGATTACCACATGAACGATGTTTTCTAAGCCACCCCAAGAGTCTTCCACCATCGCACACCTTACCCTTCGGTCTTATGCAAGTGTTATAAGGGGTTATGTAAAAATACCATAGCACTACGCCTATGTGTATTGTTTTTTGTATAAAGAAATGTGAAATCATTTTATTATTTTTACTTTGTAAATAGTTTTTAAAACACAAATAATATTTTTAGTTAATATTAAACTAAAAATTCAGTTTTGAAGAATTAATTGATTTTTTAATTAAATAATAATTTAATAAAATATTATTACTATTATTAAATTAAATTTTATTAAATATAAAAGAAAATATAATTTTATTAATGCAATTGTAATTTTTATTAAGGATTGAAAGCTATTTTGGTCAAAACCCATGAATTTTCGATAAATATAGGTTTTTATATTAAATGTAAAAATTCAAATACTTATGAAATTTTTTTGATAAAATGAATATTATTTTTGGAATCATGATGTCAAAATTATCCAATGGGTAATTTTTCATAATTTTTTGAGATATTTTAATCTTTGGATAAAAATTGAATATCATTTAAATATATAATGTGTTTTCTGACATCATAATGACCAAATAGTGATGTAATAATATACTATAACCATTATGTTCGGCAAATATATTATTTAGAATTAAAATAATGTGATTTTATATTTTTTTGATTTATTTTACAAAGCTTTTGGGGACCCTCCAAGACTTATAAAACATTTTGTCTCTTTAAATTGTTTTTCTTGAGAGTGTGACTCACCTCCACATAAGCAACCCTATTATTTTAAGAAGCTAGGCCATTGGCCTTATAAAATATTTTTTTCCACTCCACTTTGGATGAAATGATGGGCAAAAACCATGGGATGGTTTATGGTACTGATTAGTTTAATGTGAGGTGTCCCACACCTAAATAATAAAGAATTCCCTCTCCTTTCTAATATAATACCAGATCCAACTTTAGCTTCACTCAAAGCCTTTGGAGTTTGACCAAACCCTGACCTACTATCTCTATAATCCTCCCCAGGTGTCCCAAGCTCCTAATAAGCCTCTCCCAAGCCTTTGGGATCACACTTCCAAGTAAGGGACTTCTTCCTTCCTCATTTTTGTCCAATATTCATTAAGTTGTTATGACCTTTTTCTTCAATTAAAAATGTTGGGGAATAATTTCTCACCTCCCAATACAGTTCTTTTTAGTTTTTGGATGATGGGATGCCAATTTCTCTCTCATTAATGCCTCCAATGTACACTTGTTACTATGCTGAAATTCTTTGAGGGATTTCTCTCTCCTCTTTTACATCCAAGTAATTATTTTATATTATGCATCTAAATTCTGTTATGTTTTTTGGGACATGTATCTATTTGAACCCATTACTATCTATTTCAGGTATATATGATGAGACACCATTTTCATTCTCATAAACTATTTCCATGAATCCTTATGTCATGACATTATGCTTCCGATATTGCATTTCATTTTTCCAAGCCCAGATCATTGTGTTGTGAATACCATAACCATGTCTCTATCATGGGTATTATCCTTTATGAACATATAAATATTGAATGGTAATTTTATGTATTTATTCTAAATTAATTAATTATGCAATAACTTATTATGTTGACTGATTCTATGTTATATGATCCATGTGGAACACTTATACATGAAATGAAATGTTTAAGAAGGGTGCACCCTGATAGCGCTAAAAGGAATTGGGTAAAGTATAAAATCATGATAAATTGTGTGAAATGGGTTTTGACTCATCATAATTTAAGTGCAACTAGGTTTTACTCGTGCTTCATGTGCAATGAGGTTTTACTCATGCTCCATGTGCAATGATCCTTGGCTCATGCTAATTCCATGTTAAGTGTTGTTGCCACATTTCCATGTTACGATTATCATGCTTTATCATTCCTTTATGTTCATGATTCTATTTTGATCCATTGATATGAATATTTTCTAACATTTATATTATTCCTCATGTTATTCCATTTTTATTCCCTTCCTGGTCTTTATAGCTCCCTATTTTCTTATGCATGTCCTCAGGTTATCCCATGCAATGCTATGTATGAGGGAATGTAGTGGTCATGTAAAGGAAGTTTTCAATAAATATGTTGTGTGTTTTATGTTCTAAGATATTTTTTAATGTTCATAAGACCCAAAAACACTAGACCTATCGATCTTCCATGTTGTATCAAGTGACGATTTTATGCAATAAACCAGGTCTAAGTGTTTAATAAAATGCAGGGTTATTATAGTTGGTATCAAAGGATAGGTTTAGTTATATTTGGGTTAAGGATTCAAAATACATAGTAAAGACTTAGAGATAAGAAAAAGTATAATAAAAACATCCCTAAATATTGGTGAGTATTGAGTAAGTGGTTTATCAAGCAAATTCATCCCTGTCTGGATACGATCAGGTAGAGGCGGCTCTGGAAAAGATGTATCCTAGGGGAAAAACCTGAAAACTCTACTTTTCACTAGACTAAAACAGGAACTTGTGCTCGACAACGGGCCTTGATGCACTCTTGGTTATGAAACTCCTAGGGGATATGATTTGGTAAATTCACAAGATTAATAGGAACCCTTACTAAGGGAATTTACAAAAATTCCCCTAAGAATATATGTTAGAAAGTATATCATGAATAGTATTGATTGTAGCCTATGGATTCATAAGTTAAAGAAATAAAATTTATTTATAAGTCATCAGTTTTTTCCTTGGATTAACCTTTAATTGTTACCCCTAATGTTTCTTTTATTCCAGACAATGGCCGGTAATAAGAGTACTCAAGCTAACAACTGATGTGAAGATCAATGTGATGACTGTGCAAATAAAATTCCCAATCTGATGGAAGTAGGAATCATGAACTTTTTCATGCTTATATATCCGTTAACTCCATATTTTAAGAGAAACATGGGTGAAGAGGAACGTTTACCCCCCCCCCCCCAATAAATAATAAGTCACTATCGAGAGCTTCATGAGACAAAGGCCTCCTACTTTAAATGGATCATCTGATCCCCCAATTGTTGAACAATGGATCAACTTCATTGAAAAGATCTTCTCCATACTTAAATGTTTTGAACAACATAAGGTTCTTCTGGATGCCTATCATAGGGAAGGTGAAGTTGATCAATGGTGGATGTTGATCAAAAATATGAATCTTGAGGAAAAGATAGATGCATTGGAATGGAAGGATTTCCAAGAGATTTTTTCTGTAATGCCCCGACCCTAGTTACCCAGAGTCGGTGGATTATTTTAATACATTGGCATGATTACAAGGAATCATGTCCCGAAGGACCGATCGGTTTAGCCATCTTGGAAAGTAGATTACATACATTAACATTGCATTACAATTTAAACCATAAAATACAACGTAAATATTTCTTTGAGAATGCCATTATTCCCTTTAGCTTAACCCTACATATCAATCATAATACACTTATTGGAATCCTGGGAAAAATAAAACATAGAAAGGGGTGAGCTCAAATTCTCAGTAAGGGTAAGCAATACAGTGGAAAATGACATAAATATTAATCATGGTGAATAATTGAAACCACATGCCTTTACTAATAATAATCATGAATACTTTTATGGAAAGAATATGAGTTGAGTAAATAATGCCATAATAAAACATAATCATGGGTATTCTACTAGTTGAATAACCACACGAACAATCAATATTATTTCCATAATGATGGAATTTATAATTCCAGACATTCTAAAACATTCCGTCAATTCCTTGGACAAGATGTATAAAAATGATTAAGGCCTCGACCAAAACCATATATCAAATTGGGAAAGGGCCTCGGCCAATCCCACATATAGTTGTCTCATGAGACCTACCGATGCATCGAGGAGCTATAGCGGGCTCCACCCATCACTTACTATGTCCAATACATTCCTCATATGAAAAGGGTGAAACTTAACAAAAATCTGCATATAAGAACTAGGATACGAAATGTCAATACTTTAACTATAAACCATGAATGGTATAAAAATAACACATCAACATTTAAACATATCACAAAACCTTCAATACAATATGGAACTTTTTTATCATAATAAATCAACTTCAAAACAAGTTTAAAATCCATTAAAGGATTTGACATAGATAAAAATGATTTGTAAAACTCTTTGATAGAAATACCACTATTCATGAAAACATTGAAATGTCACACAATTTGGAAAAGAAGTCATTTAAAGACATTTTTGAATAAATGTGTCCCATACCACTTTGAAACGTTTGAAAGGAATTAACATTTTTAAAACATTCATGTACATATAAATAATTCCTTAAAACCCATTTTGAAGACAGGAACATTAATGAGAAAGATTTATAAGAATAAATATTTAAAACATTTTAAATGTTGTTTTAGTATAAATTCCCTTAAAATAATCCATTTTGAAACTCATTCATAAAACATGGACATGGATAATAAATATGTCCCAGTAGATACTTACGTAAAAACAACCTTGAATAATAAAGAGATTGTGAAATTAACCCTTACCAATTTGGTAACTCACAAGAAATACACCACATGAAAGAGGTATCATACAATGAATATGTAAATAAACATAAATTAAAGTGTATTACACAAATAATACAATTATGGGCAGTACATAGACCACATAAAAGGTAATAGTGGCAGTATGGAATGAATCTCATGAGAATAAGGAGTGATATGAAAACCCCTTACCATGTACTTTTCCTTGATAGTGTGTATGTTATCCTCCTTTGTAATAGTTAAATAATTTTTATTAAATTATAAATAATCATATTAATAAATATGATATCATATATGATCTTTTAATATTTCTTTGTTAATAATATTTTAGTATTATCATCATTTCGGGTGTTAACTGATTCGTTTTCCTTTATATGATCTGTTACATAAGCTGTTTTTGTCATGGATAGGTTGTATCTTCTTCATATCCAGAATAATATCATGTCTTTAAACATTACTTTTAATCATCAAACGATAATTAGTCTTTAATGGATATGATGGGGAAACGAATCTCATCGCGTTCGTGGAGACGGTAATTCGTACGTACGCACGAATGCTACTTCCATTTCATTTTTCTTTTTAAAAGGAATCAAAACCAAATGATAAATAGGTATATTATTATTCCAGTATAATATAATATCTTATATGTGTTACTTTAGTTCATTAACACCATCCTTTATACATTCCATGTATTGTATGAACGAGTCATATTACTTTGAGGGGGTGGTAGTCCGTAATTCCTCAAATGAAATTATCGTATATATATACAACATGAAACAAATAATGGTATGATATAAAATGAAATTACAAAAGATTATATATAAAATAAATATCATTAATATCATATTTAATTATAGGGCCATCATAATGGCCACCATGAGAGGTGATATGAGATAATTGAACAATCATCGCTTTGCGAGGCGTTTGGTTTCCAACCACAGAAACATCATGCTCTTCACCCATTAGATGGAGGTCTGTGTAAGTGTAGTTAGAATACTTCTAATAAAAATATCCTAGTATATTTAGGATACATGTTTTGTTACAAAAATAATAATAAGAAGAGTTTAGGGGTTGCAGATTTAAAATTAATGAAAATAAGCTATGGAAAATCGTTACCTTTAATTTGGGTAACTCCCTTTGGTTTGAACCAAAAAGGACTCTTGAAGTGCCTTATGACTAAGGTAAATGTAATATCCCGAGATTTTATAAGATATATTCTTTTTAATTTCTTTCATATCTTCTGTTGTACGATACACCAAGATTATCTTGCGCTATACGCAACACCGTATTAGCTTGCAGTCTACGCAACACTAATCCTGGATCGTGTTACACACAATTTCATGTTTGTTTGATAGTAGTTATTCTACGAAAAATTCAGTATATATATATATATATATATTCAATGTATTTTGTTATATGTAGCAATAAAGGAGTCATGCACTACACGCAACCCTGACCTGTCTTGCATTACACGCAATCGCGACCTTCCTCGATAGTGTGTGTTGTACGCAATACCGAGTTTACTAAACAACGATATATTATTATAATATTATTATGAACTAGCTGTTATGAATATTATTCACTAAATTTTGAAATTTATAACATTATTATTCATCATACACATTTTCTAGAACATGGTATAAGAACAAAAAAAAATTCGGGTAAAATAAGTATTTTTCAAAAAATGCAGTTTTACCGCCTTTTGATGGCGCACCCACATTAAATCTAGTTTTTGACATGTTTATATGTTCAATTTTACAAAATAAAATTATTATTTTGAATCAGGATATAAAATTTTACCTTGGATAAATTTTTCATATTATTTTGATAACTTTCATATTTTATTGAATAGTAAAAACACGCTATATTTGAATTAAAAAAAACATTTTTCATCGTAATAAATTATGTGGGTAAATTATAATATTGAATGGTTTTAAAGTATAAATAGAATATATTTTTACCATTTAATATAATTTATGTCATTAGCATTTATTTTACATTGAATTCGTAGGTTAAATCAATTCAATCTTTTGAAATGTTTTAAACAAAAACCCGTTTTCATTCGACAATGGGATTAATTTTAATTTAATTTCTGCAACTTTTGTGTATTGAATTTGAAAAAATGGATTCCATATTTGGAATCAGTGGGTCCAAATTATGTTAATAGGCTACTTTTTATTTTTGGGAATTATGAATAGTAACTACGGTAAATTTTATTTACCATAGTTAAAGGTAAATCGTGTAATTAAGGGTAAATATAATATTATAAAATTACCCTAATACATGCCAAAATTCTATTGGATGACTTAAAGTCGACCCATATCACCTAGGGGTCGGAGTAGATTCATTTTATGGACTTTTGACCATGAATATAATTTAATTATTATTAAAACCAAAGAAAGTGACAACATGTCACCCTCTTAAATCTTATAAGTATAATAATTTTACACTAGTGATAAAAATCCTAAAACTTATAAAATGAATATTCTCAAGAAATCTAATAAAATTATCTACATCATGATAATTTATTTATATTTTTTAGGGATTAAATAATTATCATTACTGGTGATACATTAATGATGCAGAAATTATTTATTAAGTGAAAAATCAGTAATATAGTTTTTATTGAAATAATAATACCATTTAAAAGGCCCACAAACCTGACCAAAACATATTTTTAGTGTATATATATACCATAAGAATCTAATTAACTAATATATAACCGTTTTTAGTGTTATAAAATTAATTACGACACTTGTATTATTTTATTTTAAATGATGCCAAAGTTGTCAACTTCATAATTTAATAAATATAACAATTTAAATATTGTGATTTTAAGATTATACATTCGAGTACAAGTATTATTGTGAAATGTAATAGATTTATCTTCATCATAGGATTTTATTTTTAATTTTTATGCAACAAATAAGTATATTAAATAATTATACAAAAATGTTGTAGTAATTATTTTATTAAGAGATAAACCAAATAAATGGTTTTAAAAATAATAAAATAAATATTATATGAACTATTTAATGTGCTCCACTAATTTTATAGATACATATGGAATTTATGAATCTATTAAAGCTTTTATTTTGAACATATCTTCTCTATATATTTTATTTAAATTCAAATAAATGAATAGTGTCAAAATTGACAATATAGTTATTTTATAAAAATAACATATTATAAAATTGTTTAAAAATCACAATAATATATAAAAAATATAAATATAAATTTATATGATCTAAAATGTTATAAATTATCAAATTATAGATAATTCACAACAAATAAGTAAATATTTTTTATAATTTAAAATTTAGAATGTTATTACCACAAATAAAATAAATTTGATTAAGTAAGGATAAATCAAGTTGATAATGTATAAAATAATTTTCTAACATGTCTAAATTTTATTGGTTGATGAGATTACAACTATATCTCATCTAATATTCGAATATGAGTCATCTTTTGAGGTTTCTAAGTGGGTTTAGATTTATTATAAATTAATATGTTTAAGATTTCCAAAGGTGCCCCTCCCCTCCCTTATAAAAGAGCACCTCCCTCCTCTCTTCCTCACAACAATTTGAGCCTTCAAGCTCGGCCAACCCCTGAAAAATTCTTTTCTACATTTTCCTAGAAACATCATAGAGGTCCTGGTCTTCTTTAAAGACCAATTTTAGTACCCTAAGAGGAGGTCTCAAAGAGGCACTTCAAAGAAAAGGTAATGTCTGTTTCCGATTCTTTCAACTTTATTTCTTCTTCTACTTCTTCTTCTTTAGTTGTTTCATTATGAAGTAATAACATCAGTATCAAAAATATACTGATATCTTATTATAATTAAGAAACAACCCTATTTCACTATCTATCCATCCTACAGAAAATGAAATCACCGCGCGTGCGTACGTACGGAATACCGTCTCCACACCGTGGTGTAAACTGTTTTTCCAACACCACCTTACTTGGATAGGTATAATGGCGTAAAGAATAAATATACATAGTTATTATAACATCATACTGATTCTGATATATTCTATCATCAACTCCAATTCAATTCAATAATTATGGAAACGATATCATCGCTCGTGTGTACGTATGGACTACCGTCTCCATGACGCGATGAGATTCATTCACCATCTTAACCATTTAAGAATGATTATAAAGTATATATAAGAAATAATAACGAAATATATGAAATTATAAAGCTACTGGAGTTATGTATATGTATTTCATCTACTTAATTCCATTCAACTCAATAAGGAAACGAAAATAGCGTTCAGGCGTACGTACGGCCTACCGTCTCCATGAACGGTGTATTTCTTTCCATTTATCAATATATTATATATATGTGTATTCTGAATATATATTATATATAAATAATGTTTTATATTCAGGAATTAATTGATCATGATCTAAGTAATCATATGAATAATTACAAGTCAAAACACGGACGACAAATGAAATGATTTTACCCAAAATGCCTTTTAACATGGAATTTACAGAAGAACGGGTAATATAAAGTCATAAGTGAATCATATATGATATCGTAACAATGAATATGATTCTGTAATAAGTAAATAAAATTATTTAAATCATTATAAAGGGTTTTCGGATACGTACGAAGCATATCAGACCTAAGGTAAGGGATAATTTTGCAAATCTCATTTTTATCCGAGATTGTTTATTCGTAAGTATTTACTATGGTTATTTCAATCATCCATGTCCATGTTTTATAAAAGTGTTTTAATGTATGTTTATAGTCCTTTTACCCATTTTTTACTTTTACTACATGGTATGTATGGAATCATACTATTACGAGGTACTTTTTGACTTTTCTAGCAAAAGTACGAGAAGAATGTTTTTTAACTTATACAGAACGAACGGATTTTTAAGGTTTTATAAAGCCTTATTTTCATGAATCTTCATAAAAAATATTTCATGACTATTTTCAACAAAATCTCTTTCTTTTAAAATTGCATGACATTTTGTGAAAAGAAAATGATTTTGAAGAAGAATGGATATTTTCCTCAAAAATTCATTTCAAGTGTTTTATCAAAACCATTTTCCAACTAAGATGACATTATTTCATATGTGTATGTTTCAATTATAATGTCTCTATGATTTACATGGTTTCACTTTTCATATTATGAAATGATATCCATTTATTTTATATTGATTATGTGATGATGGGATTATGTTTATGAAACTTATTTTATTCGTTGGGTTATTATGAATGATGTATGATTATTTTGTGACACAAGTAAGAATAATTTCATTATGAGATGGGTGGGACCTATATCTCCCTCTAATGCATTGGGTAAAGATTTATATCTCATGAGATAGACATGGATGGAACGGTAAGTTAATCCGGTTCAGTGTTACAGGACTGAAACTATGAGTGAACTTGATTCAGAAAGGGACTTTGTCCACTAAGATGGTCTTGGCAGCAATGCCTTGGCTACTATGGAAATCATGACATGTTCTGAATGTTTACCACAATTACATGTTTTATTCCCATGCTATTTTATCATTATTAATGTTTCTTTATGATATATGCCATACGTACTTCTATGTTTTATGTCATTGCTCAAACTTTTGATGTTTAAACATTATGTTCATGTTTTTAAGTACAAATGTATATGGTATGTTTTATTTTATCCATGATTACCCTTACTGAGAATTTGAGCTCACACATTTTATGTTTTCTTTTCCCCGAGATATAAATAAAGGTTTTAGGTAAGAAAAAAAGGGGAAGATCTTTATGGGAGATGTTGAAGATCTTTCACCATGATTAGAATATTACATTCCATGTTTCCAAATACACTAAACTATTACGTTCCTTGTGTGTCTATTTTTGTTATGTATTAAGTATTCCGAAAATGTAATGTAATGTTCATGTACTTCAAGCTTTGGGTCTCTACAGTAAGTCTTCTAAGAGGAGGGGAGGTATGTAGGGAGCTTAATTGGGCAGAGTTTGGGTGAGCCAAAATGCTTGAGAGGTGTGAGGAATTTTTTAGAAGTGGTGTCCTTTTATAATACTAAAGAAGGGATGGGTCAAAATCCTATCATCCAATAGATTTTAGACAGGTTTTGGTCATTATATTAACTTTATCTTTTAGCTTTAACTCTTGGTTAATTAGTTTGACACTTACCATGTCACTTTGTATTTTTTATATTATATAGTTAATAAACTTACTATATACCTCCAAGAGACCCCCAAGTGGTCCATTTATGATACACCTATCACTATACAAATCATTTGTCTGAAAATTAGATTTTTAAGAATTTAATATCAATTAATAATATAATATTTGTTTTAAAACCCCTTTTAAGTCAATTTTGACACTATTTGGTATCTGATTTTTGTGAAAATCAGAACAGCATGATTACTTAAAAAAAATTAATTAAATCAATCCTAACATGTCATATTAACCTATTAAATTAGTTTAATTCATTAAAAGTCTAAAAAATATATTTATTTGGGTATTTATAATATCAAATATTTTAATATTTCTCTAATAAGGTAATTACTGCATCATCATTGTGTCATAAATAAATGAACTTATTTAATGTCTAAAAATTATAAATAAAATACCACTATGTAGAAATATTTTTATCTTTTTAATGAATATTTATAGTCGAATATATAACATATATAACCCTATGTAAATTTTTTTTCTAAAAGATATAGGCTTATGTCATTTTTGTATTTACTTTAACATAATTAATATAAAGTGTCATTATCAATTACAAGTGGTTCCATGAGGTCCCAAAATCTACCCAATGATGTCCATGGTCAGAAAAGTATCAACCAATAGGTTTAATACACGTTTTAGGGTAATTTATTATTATTATAATATTATTTTCTTTACCCTTATTTTCCGGATTTACCCTTTAACCATGGTAAATAAAATATTTACCGAAGCAATTATTCAAAATGTCTAAAACTAAAAGTTACCTATTTAAACAATTTGAAAATTCTGATTCTAAATATGGAGTTCATTTTTCCAAATTCAAAACACAGAAGTGGCGGAAATTAACTTAAAATTAATTCCCGCTGTCAAAACAAAAAGCATGTTTTTAAGAGATAATAACTATCAAAAAATTGACACTTGTTTATGTCCGGTTTAAATGTGAAATTATGTCCAATGACCAAAATTGTATTAAATGGTAAAAATATATTCTAAATATACTATAAAACCACTCAAATTAATTATTTATCACTATTAATTATTTCGATTAAAAAGTTGTTTTTAATAAAAATTTAGTAATTTTCACTATTCATCAAAATATAAATGTTATCCGAAAAGTACAAAAATTTCATCCTAGGATAATTTATATATTCCGAATCCAAAAATGAAGTCCATTTTGAAAGATAAAATGTATACAATTTCAAAAGGTAGGTATTACTATTCATAAGGGCTAGTTTGATTGGTTGTGGTGTGTGTTAGAACTTGAAGTTGTGTACAACAAACGCTGCTGTATTATTCAAAGAGAAGTGTCCCATAGAATATTGGGGTGTTACATTCTCCCCTCCTTCAATAAATTTCGTCCTCGCAATTTATTCTTTGTATAGGAAACTTGGGTTTGACATTTCAAAATATCTTAGTTGAAATCCCACGTCGAAAAATGGATTAATGAGGCCTCTATTTAAAATAAAGAGTGGTAAGTATGAAGGTTACCGAAAATAACACATAATAGGGTTCCATGTAAGAATATATGGATATGGAAGGGAAATTGAACCATTAATATCTTATGGAGAGTTGTAGAGAACATGTCTATGAAAAGGCCAACTATCCCAAAGCCATAATTTTGTGATGATCTAAGGTACCATCTAGGACAACATTTTTGTTCTATGTTCCTTTTCTTAATGTTGAGGAATTTATTTATGAGATTTGATAAGATCATAAGGAGATATACTTACTTTATAATTAGAGTTTTATCCATTAATAAATTTCTACCACAAACTCATCTTTCATCCCAAAACATAATACAACTAAAAAAATACTCTATTTATCCTAATCGTATAGGGTTCCAAATATAATGAATTTATAATTCACAAATAATACCCATAAAAAACTAAATTATACCATCCAAGAAATTCACATAGTGCAGTGGTAGGCAATAAATCCCAATTGCACTATGGTTGTGGGTTTGATTCCCGCAGCTTTGTCCAACGCGACGGGTCGTCACATGGTTTGTGTGTAGTCCTTTTGTAAAAATCCAAAAATAACCTTTCAAACATAATCCCTTCCAACCTTTAGACTTATCCAAAATACTTCTGTAAACTCTCAGTCCAAAATTTATATGAAAGATAAACATAATGTAGACCCTTTTTACCCTGTAATAGCATGTGAATACCTTCATCATGTATTCTTTTAAAACACTAAAACATCCTGAATTACCATAAAACCTTATTGATTACATTCATGCTCCCTTATTCCTTATTAAATACTAGATATACTTAATCCATCCAAAAATGTTGTAAACCCCAACAATAATGGAATATACATATCTTTAATCAGTTTCAAGGTAGTCAAGAATATCCAATATAATTTACCCAAATCAACCATATCTTATTACAAAACCAGTACCTCAATATGAAGACCATATTAAGGTTTATCTTTCCTTCAACCATGTATTTTTTTAAAAATTTAACTCTATATAGAGTCACTTTTCTTAGTACCACAAAATCTGAAGTACTCAATGAAATAGTACTACAGTACAATCCTTGTTTATTTGTAGTATATCATTGATACGACAATTCAATGAAATAATTCCAAAATAACAACATAAGAACACTAGTCATTCCTCTTCATCTAAGGTAGTATCATAACTTGATTATTATCCAATATCATCATTTTCGGCATAGTCTGATGACTGGGACATTGGTTCGCGTAATTTCCAAACATCGTGCAGATGAAGCATTGTACATTTGAAATTTTTTTCATACCCTTGTATTCATGTACTTGGTGTCCTTTTTCTACAAACATATAACATAATCCCATTCCCTTCATGAATTTTTCAAGGTGATTCTTTCTATAGTTATCACATATGGGAAAATCCTTCTTTACCTTATTCCCTTTATCTTTCATTCTCTCTACCATCCTTTCTTTCTCTAGCTTCCCTTCAAAGCCATAAGACTCCGAGAATTATTTACTTATCTTATCAACACATGATACGATTTCTTCATATGATGATAACACATGGGAGACTATTTACCATCTAAATTCTAGCTTAAGACCATGAAAGATATGATCCTTTTTACTCTTTGGATCATGCGTATTGCTGGAGTTCTCATTCCTTCTACTGGGCACCAATTCTAAACAATTGCATACACTAGATTAGTTTGTGAATATAAATACCTAATCTCAAACTTGTAAAGCACTTAACATAAATTAAACAGTTTATGGATATAATCCATAATCATAAAAATTTCTTCTTTGAGAAATTATATACTCATAAACCCTTATAATGGTTTGTAAAGAAAATTAGAATTATCCTAAGCATATCCCCTGGGAGTGTCGTAACCAAGAGTGTAGCAAGGCCCATTGTCGTACACCAGTTCCCATTCGAGTCCAGCTCTAAGCGGTGTTTTTGGGTTTAACCCTCGGTACATCTATGCTAGAGCCGCCTCTACCTGCCCGTATCAAGACAGGGATGTATTGCTCGGAAAACTCACAAAATCTCTACAATATCAAAATTCTAGGAAGTTCTTCTCTACTAATCCTCAAAGTCTATCTTAGGGATATGTTCTCTAATCAGATTTTATCTAAATCTAGCTTCCAAGGTTCTTGATAAACTTTCTCTGATACCAATTGTAACGCCCCGACCCCAGTTACCCGGAGTTGGTGAATTATTTTAATACATTGGCATGATTACAAGGAATCATGTCCTGAAGGACCGATCGGTTTAGCAGTCATGGAAAGTAGATTACATACATTAACATTACATTACAATTTCAAACATAAAACACAGCGTGAATATTTCTTTGAGAACTCCATTATTCCTTTTAGTTTAACCATGCATATTAATCATAATACACTTCTTGGAATCCTGGGAAAAATAAAACATAGAAAGAGGTGAGCTCAAATGCTCCGTAAGGATAAGAAATACAGCAGAAAATGACATAAATATTAAGCATGGTGAATAATTGAAACCACATGCCTTTACTAATAATAAACATGAATAATTTTATGGAAATAATATGAGTTGAGTAAATAATTCCATAATAAAACATAATCATGGGTATTCAACTAGTTGAATAACCACATGAACCATCAATATTATTTCGATAATGAGGGAATGTATAATGTCATACATTCTAAAACATTCTGTCAAGGCCTCTGCCAAGACGTCTAAAAATGATTAAGGCCTCGGCCAAAACCATATATCAAATTGGGAAAGGGCCTTGGCCGATTCCATGCCTAGTTGTCTCATGAGACCTACCGATGAATCGAGGAGCTATAGCAGGCTCCACCCGTCACTTACTATGTTCAATACATTCCTCATATAAAAAGGATGAAACTTAACATAAATATTCGTATAAGAACTAGGATAAAAAATGTCAATACCTTAACAATAAACCATGAATGGTATAAAAATAACACACCCACTGTCAAACATATCGAAAAACCTTCAATACAATATGGAAGTTTTGTATCATAATAAATCAACTTCAAAACAAGTTTAAAATCCATTAAAGAATTTGACATAGATGGAAATGATTTGTAAAACTCTTTGATAGAAATACCACTTTTCATGAAAACATTTGAATGTCACACAATTTGGAAAAGAATTCATTTAAAGACATTTTTTAATCAACCTGTCCCATACCACTTTGAAACTTTTGAAAGGAATTATCATATTTAAAACATTCATGTCCATATAAATAAATCCTTAAAAATCATTTTGAAGACATGAACATTAATGAGAATGATTTAGAAGAATAAATATTTAAAAAATTTGAAATGTTGCTTTAGTAAAAAGTACCTTAAAATAATCCCTTTTAAAACTCTTTCATAAATCATGGACATGGATAATAAATATGTCCCTATAGATACATACGTAAAAACAACCTTGGATAATAAAGTGATTGCGAAATTAACCCTTACCAATTTGGTAACTTACAAAAAAACACCCCTTGAAAGAGGTATCATACAATGAATATGTAAATACACATAAATTAAATTGTGTTATACAATGAATACAATTATGGTCAGTACATAGATCACACAAAAGGTAATAGTGGCAATATGTCTTGAATCTCACGGGAATAAGGAGTGAGATGAAAACCCCTTACCTTGTACTTTTCCTTGATAGTGTGTATGTTAACCTCCTTTATAATAGTTAAATAATTTTTATTATATTATAAAAGACTCATATTCATAAATATTATATCATATATTATCTTTTAATATTGCTTTGTTAATAATATTTTAGTATTATCGTCGTTTTGGGTGTTGACTGGTTCGTTTTCCTTTACATGTTTCGTTACGTAAGTCATGTTTGTTATGGATAGGTTGTATCTTATTCATATATAGAATGATATAAAGTCCTTAAACATTAATTTTAATTATCAAATGATAATTTTTCTTTAATGTATATGATGGGGAAATGAATCTTATCGCGTTCGTGGAGATGGTAATCCATACGTACGCACAAACGCTACTTCCACTTCATTTTTCTTTTTAAAAGGAATCAAAACCAAATGATACATAGGTATATTATTATTCTAGTATAATATAATATCTTATATGTGTTACTTGAGTTCATTAACACCATCCTTTATACATTCCATGTATGGTATGAACGAGTCATATCACTTTGAGGGGGCGGTAGTCCTCACTTCCTCAAATGAAATTATCATATATATATATAACATGAAACGAATAATGGTATGATATAAAATGGAATTAAATAATCATATATATAAAATATATATCATAAATATCATATTTAATTATAGTTCCATCATAATGGCCACCATGAGAGGTGATATGAGATAATCGAACAATCATCGCTTCGTGAGGTGTTTGGTTGACAACCACAGAAACATTATGTTCTACACCCATTAGATGGAAGTGTGTGTAAGTGTAGTTCGAATACATCTAATAACAATATCCTTGTATATTTAGGATACTATTTTTATTACAAAAGAAAATAATAAGTAGAGTTTAGGGGTTGGAGAAGTAAAATTAAAGAAAAGAAGCTAAGAGAAATCGTTACCTTTAATTTGGGTAACTCCCTTTGTTGTGAACCAAAAAGGACTCTTGAAATGCCTTTTTTCTTATGTTAATGCTTCTCAGAGGAGGAGAGGTATGTAGGGAGATTAATTAGGTAGAGTTTGGGCGAGACAAAAGGCTTGAGAGGTGTGAGGAATTGGTTATAAGTGGTGTCCTTTTATAAGGGGGAGGAGGGGCTCTTTATGAAAAAATTAAAGTATTATTTTATAATAAATTCATATTCAGTTTCTAATAGCTCCAATGTGGATAATTCAAATACTAAGGTGGGGATTGGTCTAAATACATTCATCCAATATATTTTAGACAGGTTTGGGTCATTATATTAACCTTATCTTTTAGTATTAACTCTTGGTTAATTAGTTTGACACCTACCATGTCACTTTGTATTTTTATATTATATAGTTAATAAACTTACTATATACCTCTAAGAAGCCCCAAAGTGTTCCATTAATGATACACCTATCACGATACAAGTCCTTTGGCCAAACCTTAGAGTTTTAATAATTTAATATCAATTAGTAATATAATATTTGTTTTAAAAACCCTTTTATGTCAATTTTGACACTATTTGGTATTTGATTTTTTTGAAAATCATAACAGCATGATTACTTCAGAAAATATTAATTAAATCCATCATAACATGTCATATTAACCTATAATATTAGTTTAATTCATTAAAAGTCTAAAAAACATATTTATTTGGGTATTTATAATATCATTTATTTTAGTATTTCACTAATAAGGTAATTACTACATCATAATTGTGTCGTAAATAAATTAACTTATTTAATGTCTAAAAATTATAAATAAAATACCATTATGTATAAATAGTTTTAGCTTTCTAATGAAAATTTATAGTCAAAAGTATAACATATATAACCCTATGTAAAAAAAATTTGCTAAAAGATATAGGCTTCTGTCATTTTTGTATTTACTTTAACTTAATTAATATAAAGTGTCATTATTACTTACAAGTGGATCCATAGGGTCCCAAAATCAACCCAAATATTCCCATGTTTGGACATGTATCAACCAATAGGGTTAAGACACGTTTTAGGGTAATTTATTATTATTATAATATTATTTTTTTTACCCTTATTTACCGGATTTACCCATTAACCATGGTAAATAAAATATTTACTGAAATAATTATTCAAAATGTCTTAAAATAAAAGTTACCTATTTACACAATTTGGAAATCCTGATTAAAAATATGGAGTCCATTTTTCCAAATTCAAAACACAGAAGTGGCAGAAATTAATTTAAAACTAATTCCCACTATCAAAACAAAAAGCGTGTTTTTTAGAGATAATAACTATCAAAAGATTGACACTTGTTTATGTCCGTTTTAAATGTGAAATTTTGTCCAATGAAAAACATTGTATTAAATGGTAAAAATATATTCTAAATATACTTTAAAACCACTCAAATTCATAAATTATCACTATTAATTATTTCGATTAAAAATTTGTTTTTAATAAGAATTTAGTAATTTTCACTATTCATCAAAATATAAATGTTATCCCAAAAGTACCAAAATTTTATCCTATGATAATTTTGTTATTCCGAGTCCAAAAATGAAGTCCATTTTAAAAGATAAAATGTATAAAATTTCAAAAAGTATGTATTACTATTCATAAGGGCTAGTTTGATTGGTTGTGGTGTGTGTTAGAACTCGTATTTGTGTACAACACATGCTACTGTATTATTCAAAGAGAAGTGTACCGTAGAAGCTTGAGGTGTTACATTTTATGATAAATATTTTCTGTGCACCCTCTAGCTTAAGATGAAAAGGTAATTCCTTTTCATCAAGAAAAAAAATATGACGAATCTGTCAGAGTGTATGGGGAAAACTTCCCAAGGTTTGCACGATACTCCTTTGTCTTTGTCGTTACCACTGTATATAAGGTTGACTGCTTCTTTTGTGGGATAAAACCTAGCCTAAAGAAAATTCTAGTGATCCGTGACTTTGATATCTATGAGAAAATTGTCTGATGTGCCCTCAAGGTCGAAATGGAGATTGGATAATCTCATGGGTATCCTGAGGATAAGAAGCGTAAGTTAGACTTCAATGCTGGTGGTCTGATGGATAAATAATATGGTGCTAAGAAGATCCAACACCCCACTGGACAAAGGTGCAGAAAGAAGTACCCTGAAAATTTTTTAAAGGGGATGATGAAATGCTTTAGGTGTGGAAGAGAAGGGCACCTAGCTGTTAACTACCGATTAGAAAAACCTACTACTACAATAGAGGAGAGGAACACTCTATTTGAACTTCAACATGTTGTCCATTGCTACAACTGCAAAGAACCAGAGCATCTTTCAAATCAGTTCCCTAAGACAATGGTTTTTTGAGGCAACCAACAACCTCCAAGGCAGCAAGGGAGAGCGTTTGTCATCACTACAGCCTAAGTGAACCCTGACAACAAAGTGGAGACAGGTACGCTAGTTATTCATTCCAGAATAGCAAACGTACTTTTTGATTCAGGTTCTACGTATTCTTTTATATCCCAAAAGTTTAGTAGAACAATCCCCACACCACCACAACTCATGGAAGTAAATATGTCTATGAGTACGAAAAATGGGGAAATCATTGCATCCCATGAATATAACTCCTCTCTTGTCATAATTTGTGGATTTAATTTCTCAGCGAACAATGTCATACACCCTCTGGTGGAATTTGATGAAATTCATGGCATGGATTGCATTTCCCTATATAGATCCAACATAAATTTTCATGATAGGGGAATCACTTTCAATGTGGAGAATCGAACCCCGGTTCTATACAAGTGCAAAGAGGAAGATGAATCTTCTTTAGCTCCATCATCTCAAGCATGGATATTACTGCTCTATGAGCATGCATATCTGGCTCAGATGATTTAGTCTAAGAAGGAAACCATCCTTGATGGAATTCCTGTTGTGAGGGAATTCACTGAAGTGTTTCCTGAGGAATATTTTGGTCTTCATCTTAGAAGAGATGTTGAATTCTCAATTGATCTTATACCTGGGGCATTGCCATTATCCAAGACATCATATTGAATGGTTGTTGTAAAGCTTGAGGAGCTAAAGAAACACCTACAGAAGAATCTGGATAAAGGGTTTATACGCCCATGTTCTTCCCCATGGGGTGCACCAGTCCTCTTAGTCTAGAAGAAGGATGGGTCAATGCACCTTGGCATCGATTATCATGAGCTTAAAAAAATCACAATAAAGAACAATTATCCTCTCCCACAAATCAATGACTTTTTCAATCTGTTTCATGGAGAAATATACTTTTCCATGGTAGATTTGTGGTCTAGAAATTATCAAGTAAGGGCGAAGAAGGATGATATCCTCAAGATTGCTTTTCGTACAAGATAAAGGCACTATGAATTCATAGAAATTCCTTTAGGACTGACTAATGCTCCAGCAATCTTCATGGACATGATGAATAGAGTCTTTAGTGATTACCTTGACAAATCTGTGGTAGTTGTTATATATGATATTCTGATATTCTCCAAAACCAAGGAGGATCATGATGAGCATCAAAGAATTGTACTAGAGACCTTGTATATGAAGAATCTCTATGAAAATTATAGCATGTGTGAGTTATGGTTTAAGGAGGCCTCATTCATCGACCATATCATCACAAGAATTGGGATATATTTGGATCCCTCTAAAATAGATTCTATTGAGGGATGTATGAGGCCAACATTAGTAAAATATATTTGTAGCTTCTTGGGGTTAGCTGGATATTATTGACGTTTTGTGAGAAATTTCTCACGATTTTCCAACCCCCTTACCAAGCTAACTCGAAACAGAGTAATGTTTTCATGGAGTGATAAATGTGAAGGAAGCTTCAAGGAGATAAAAAGGAGGCTTATCACTGTGCTTGTGCTCACTTTACCCACATGTGGAGAACTTTTTGTGATATTTAGTGATGCTTTGAAGAAGGGCCTGGGCTGTGAGTTGATGAAAAATGACAAATTCATTACATATGCTTGAAGGAAATTGAATGTTCCTGAATAGAATTATCCAACACATGATTTAGAGTTTTCATTAGTGATCTTCAGATTAAAATTTTGGTGCCATTATCTCTTTGGGGAGAAGTGTGATATATATACAGACCACAAAAGCCTCAAGTATATATTCACACAGAAAGTGTTGAACATGCGCCAATGAAGTTGTTTAGAGCTGATCAATGTCTATAAATGCTCAATCCATTACCACCCTATGAAAGCGGACAAGGTGGGGGATGCTCCATGTAGAAAGGACCTGATGATTCTATTGTTGAGGAGAATTGAGAATGATCCAATCTTCTTAGACTTGATGAAGATGGACTTGGGAATCATAAACAAGGGAACATTATCAATCCATTCACAAATTATTTCTCAACCATATCTTTTTTAATGGTTAAGGGATGCTAAAAAAGATGATGTGAGAATTCAGAAAAAAGTGTAAGCTATTAGAAAAGGGAAATCCTCAGAGTTCAATGTTAATAAATAAAGAATTGTGATATTTGGGAAAATTCTATGTGTTCTATCAAGTCCAAAGCTGAAGAATGAACTTTTGGAAGATGTACATTGTTCAAATTTCTCTATTCACCCAGGAAACAAAAATATGTATCGAGGTATTTGATATCATTATTGGTGGGATAATATGAATAAGTAGATCACTGAGTATACATCAATGTGCCTGGTGTGTCAGCAAGTGATGTCAGAGAGGCAGAAGTCTAAGGGGATGATGCAACCATTTCCCATACCAGAATGGAAATGGGAGAACACTACCATGGACTTTGTGACCAGAATTCCAAAGACATCCAAAGGCAACAATGCAATCTGGGTTATTTTGGAACGTCTTACAAAGTTTTCACACTTTATTTCAATTCGGTAGGATTTATCATTGGATCAACTGACACAAATATATATCAGGGAAGTGGTAAAGATTCATGGAGTACCACAATCTATTGTATCCGATCGAGATCCATGATTCACCTATACATTTTGGAAGAGTCTTCAACATGCTCTCGATACTTAACCGATCTTCATTATGACCTATCATTCTGAAACTAAATGCCAATCTAGGAGATCTATTTAGACACGGAAAGATATGTTAAGATCATGTTATATGGACTTTAAAGGAGGGTGGGACCAACATCTTCTTCTAGTTGAATTCTCCTATAATAATAATTTTCACTCTTGAGCATCGGAATGGTAACTTATGAGGCCCTTTATGGGATGAGGTGATGAACACGGACATGTTGGGATGAAGTTGGTGAGCGTAAGCTGCTAAGACCACAAATGGTCAAAGAAATGGTGGAGAACGTGAAAACCATTCAATAGTATATCAATGCAGCCTAGAGTCAACAGAAGAGTTATGTAGATAACCGTCGATGAGACCTTGAGTTTAATGTTGGAGACATATAATTTCTACGCATATCTTCATCAAATAAGGTCATCAGTTTTGCAAATAAAGTGAATTTATTTCCTAGGTACATCGTCCCCATCGAGATTCTTGATCGTGTGGGGGTTGTGTCCTATCGACTAGAACTTCCACCAACCCTGGCCAAAGTACATGATGTCTTTCACGTATCCCTCTTAAGAAAGTACATACCAGACCCTTCACATGTAATCTCATCAAAGGTAGTACTGCTAGAATATGATCTTTCTTACGAGGATAAACCAGTGAAAATATTGGATCGTAGAGAAAACATTCTATGAAATAAGACAATTCCACTCGTCAAGGTGTTGTGAAAAAACCACATGTGTTATGAAGTGACATGGGAATAGGTTGAAGTGATGACGCAAAGTTACCCACATTTGTTTTAATGTTGGAAAAAGAAATTTCTAGAGAAAAATTTCTTTAGGGGGAATGATTGTAACGACCCAAACATTCATTAATGAAAATTCCCCTTAATCTAATTAAATGTCTTATTATGGTTATATAAAATGTGAACTTCATTGGGTTTATTTTTCTTGATTTTAAAATACCTTTATTAATTTTGGTTGTTTCTAATATAGTCATTGAACAGTGATCACATGATTAGTATTAATATAGGGCTTTAACAAATCCAATTTACTTAGACAAAGGAAGTGAAGGCCTCATCCATTAGACTTGCCTCGTACGAAGCCCATTTGTTCGACCTCTAATAGGAGGCTTGTTGACACTCCTTTCTGTCATAGAGTCTAACAAATGAAAAAAGGTATACCTTAAGCACAAAAATATTCATCCTTTGAAGAACATGAAAAATTGACAAAGGCATGAACAAGGAATTCTTTAAGCCTGAGTCGCACAAGTTTCACGATGGTCGCGCAAGTATACTTGCAGGCCACATATGGGTCTTGATAGTCACTTGCGCATCGTATTATTTTTTCACCCAAGGTCCTCAATAGACTATAAATACCCCCTGTGGGCCCCCCATTTTGAAGATGAGAAAAAAATCCAAAAGTCAGATTTAAGCTCTCGGATCCGTAGTCTTTGTTTGAATTATTATGAACACTTCTAAGGTAACTTCTTACCTATAATAGAAGATCTAAAGAGGGGGAATAAGGCCTAAGTGTTGAAATTCATCAACACTTGCATGTCTAAGTGTCCAGCCCTTATGGAAATGGCCACACTTGTGCGCCGCCTTATCCCTTCAACAAACATTGTGTGCCACCCTTTTGGAAGCCTCTAGGGATAATACTAAGGGCTTTATCCAAGTCTCGAAAAATTATTACCTTGTGGTTTAACCATATCCCAAGTACACCCGTGTCGCACAAGTATACTTGTGCAACTATGACTTGCATGCCTAAACAAGACTAGCATGGCTGCCTCTTTATGGGTGCCCCTTCTTCCTATTCAACTCTTTTCCTCAAATACACCTCTCCTCTTCATGATTTAGCCTTAAAAACCTTCTTAAAATCCATTAATGGAATGGTTCCTTTGTTGGTTTCCTTATCTGAAAGGAATTCTATGGAACATATCTCAAAAATTCGTGATTTTACATAACTTTATGTCACTAACGTTAGAGATTTCCATCATTCAACCTCATCCTTAAAGTTGAGAAGTTCTCTATTCTGAGAATCCTCTTTAGGAGTATGCCCCAAGTTCCCTAATCTAGGAATCCTCCTTAGGAATAATCCCTATGATCCCTAATATATGCATCCACCATAGGAGTAACCCCCAAGTTCCATAATCTGGTCTTCTTCCTTAGGAGTAAGCCCCATGTTCCCTATTCTGGGCATCCTCCTTAGGAGTAAGTCCAAAGATCCCTAATCAGGGACTCCTCCTTATGAGTATACCCCAAATTCTCTAATCTGGGCATCCTCCATAAGATTAATCCCCAAGTTCCCTAATCTGGGCAGCCTCCTTAGGAGTAAGCCCCATGTTCCCTAATCTTGGCACCCTCCTTAGGAGTAAGCCCCAAGTTCCTTAATTTGGGCATCCTCTTTTGAAGTATGCCCCAATTTCCCTTAACATGGGCCTCCTTCTCAGGAATAATCCCCAAGTCTCAAGTCCCCTTAACATGTGTCTCCTTTTCAAGAGTAAGCCCCATTCATAATTTCTCTTAACCTAGGCCTCCTTTTTAATAATAATCCCCAGGCTTAATTTGTTTTGACATGGGATTCCTTCTCAGGAATAAAACCCAATCATTAGTCCCACTCTAATTTGTGCATCCTTCTCAGGAATAATCCCTATGTTAAGTATTTAAATCCCCATAAAGCACATATACCTTTATGGACCTTATTCCAGGGATTCTTTCCTAAACTAAGTCCTTATCATCATTTACATGGGTCTTCATACATATGTAAGCCCCACATCATTTCTTATGATTGCATCTTTCATGGCGCAATCGTAAGGTTTTCATAATTCCTCTTGTTTCTCACACCGAGTATGACTCATGTGATCTTAGAGTGTAAAAGTTATTATGAATTATCTCTTTGAGCCATTAATCATGCATAACCCTCATACTTCTTCACTCTAACTACGTGGGTTCTGATTCCTTTTTCCAAAAAGGATATGTAGGTTTCCCCTTCTGTGGATATGATCCCTACTCTAATATAATCCCTATCATTCTGAATGACAATAAAATTCATGTGCCCCACTAAATGGCTTTAAAACTTGTATGGTTATCATAATAACCAAGAGATTTCTATATAATGTGTTGAAGGATACCATTGACTAAGAATATCAAATAAATACGAATGATTCTCAATCATTTAAGAACCTCAAATACATATAAAATACTCTCTAAATGTCATACATATCAATCATTGATTTTCATATCTAAAGGAAAGATCATTTTCATACTTGGTAAATTAATAAGGATTCACGAACATAACCCAAATCATTAAGAGAGTCCTAGAGTTGACAATAATTCCTCCCAAAAAGGTGTGATGAGTCTTACCTCCCATCATCTCGACCAATGAAAATTACTAAGCCTCATTGGTCCAAAACTAATAAGCACATACCTTTGGAAAGTAGGTCCAAATGGATATATAATAATTGGATGTTTCCGGTTCTACGAATAAACCTGTTAGAAACCAATTGGAATGTTTGAACCTTAAACAAACAAGGTCATACCCATTTCTAGTAGAAACAAAAATGGTTAACCCAATGTAAATCCTTAAGCTAGTTAAATGATGTTTTACTTATTTGTTAGGCCCTTATTTAACTCAATGTGAGGGCCAAAAAAGAAATTAATAACATATGTGCTCATTCAAAAGATGTAGTGGAAAAACTTGTAATGATTATGTATGTTATATCAAACATGTACTCTTTTCCAAGATCTCTCTGCATTACCGAAATGAATTTTATATTGTTCGCACCTGTGAATACCTCGACTGCTACTCCTACTGGATCCTTGTCTGCTCTGAGGACGACATCACCTACTTAGAATATTCAACACTGGGTCTCAAATGCACTGGTTAAGGAATACCGTCAACACGGTACCATTCCCACTCTGGAGGCTGCTCGACAAGCCCTCCAAGTCAATAATTCAACCTGGTTTTCCAGACAGTGATGACTAGTGATCAAGAAGTAGGTGGTGCCAACCACCATATCGAACTATTTCAGGTCATTATCCTAGTAACGCAATCACCAGTCACTCCCATATTATGGGGAGGTGAATGAGAAGGTCAATCAAGGCCTTAATTCAAGAAGAAGTGATTCCTTCCCAAGGGCTCACATCAACAATTGCCGCCAGACTCATGCGGCAGTGGACCCCCAACATGATGAGGGTGTCACCTTTTGGGGTTCGGATCAGGTTCCTTAGACCCAAGCATGCAAGACGAACCATCAGAGGAAAAATATGGTCAACAGGGAGTATGTTCTTAATTAATCCCCCTCCGGAGAAGTCCATCAAGACAACTTGATGGCAAACAACAAGTGGGCATATACACCCATCCGTCCTGATATTACTGCCCAGCAGACTCGTCTAGCAGTAACACGCCAATACCGCCCGGAAATTTCAGCGGTGTATTATTGGTAGGCATATACAACTATTTATAATTCATCAACCAGTCAGCAGGCTCATCTAACTACAACAAAATAATCTCACCAATCTAATATGGTGGCAACTGATAAGTAAGGACATACACCTGTTTATAATCAACAATTCTGTCAGCAGTCTCGTCTGCCAGTATTGAAGGAAATTCATCAACCATACTTCACGAAGAATATACTGGAGGCACAAACACCTGCCAATTTTCATTGTGCCTGCCAACAGTCTCATTTGGTAGCACCCGGAGAAGTCAGCCGGAAAGCTCTGGCGACAAATTTGGAGCAGACTCGACTCTTTTTCCCCACAGATGAGTACTGTCGGAATTCACTGACAAAAAAAAGAGGAAATGAGCTTGAATACACACCTACTCCAAGAACGGAATGGAAGTATATTCCTGTTCTGGTAACTGAAGTCACCAAGCACATTCGGACAATGGTGAAAGTGCAGAAGCAAATCCCTCACCATATTCTGGATGTCTGTCAGAATATTATAACAACTTTAGCAGCATCATAGGGAAGGAAATACAAATCTGGCCCTACCAGTGGATTGAATCATCAACATATCACTCCGAAATAGATACACACCTCTGCTCTAGCCCAAGAGGGTTGTGGGGCATACTCCCCCGTGTCATACAGACAATCATATCAGGAAAATACACCCGATTTGAATGGACATTATCAGCCTAACCGGACTATTTCTCCTGAGCAGGCACATACACCTTCCCATAATAACCACTTTTGTCAATAAGTGGTTCCCAAAATGAGTAAGAAGGTGTCTATGAAGAAGACACGTTCAGCACAGTCAAGAAATCAAGATCCATTCTGTAATAAGGCCTTACTCGATGATTGAGTTCTTTAAGCCCTCAGACAATTGTTTGTTACAACTCAAGATTATATTCTCTCATTTCCTAATAGTGTGAAAAATAATTCTGAATGTCTTCATCAGACACTTCCTCATGAAGGCATGCATTATGACAGTTCGATCAATCTCGAAGTATCATCTTCAGATGAGAGCCACGAAAACCCTCTACGTGGACAGAAGATCATGGAGAAAAAGGTTCCATCTTTTGATGTAACCAACCATGGTGGTCCTCCCCATGATGATGAATTTAGCTACGAAAGTGCTCTCTATAGTAGTAATATGCATTGCCTGGAAAATTCTTCAAAGGACAATTCAGTAATGAGAAAGCCTTCTTATCTTGAGGCACTTGAAAATGTGAAGCCAGTCATGTCTGATGCTTTACCACTAGTAGGTGAAATACTTTCTCAATCAGAAGATAGCCCGGGGTGTAGTTCATTCTCCGAACCACCCTAGGGTCATTCATCATCTAATTTGATAAATTAATTCTCTACCAATAATGTTGAATCTGATAATGAAAAAAATAAGCACCATCTTCGGTCAAATTAGTTAGAAGAATCTTTATTGAATGATAAAGAGGAAGTACTGAATATGAGAAAACAACTGGCGAAAGGTGAAGTACCAGTCAGGTTTTGGCCTTTGGCTAACTCTCAATATGATATTCCAGAATTGTTGACAGAAGATTGTATTCACGATATTTGTCTCAACATGTGGAAAACTCTTTGTCAATTGAGAAAGAAAATATTATCTTATAATGAATATCAAAATCAATTCAAGATAATAGAAGGGTTACAATGCCAAATTGATTTGGAATCTCTCTTAGTTTCCTGATATCCAAAGGATGAAAAGCAATAGAGAGCCCTCCAACGTTCATACCATGGCACATTAAAAAGATTTCTCCAGTTAATTACCAATTCCCCATCCGGTATTCATATTAGGGGATGGGGTGTTCATGGAGCACTAAATTTCATTGTACTCTCCAGTCAACAAAGCCCGCCAAAAATGGTCTCATGCAATGTTATTGCCCATGGCCGGCCACATCCAATTGGTTTTGTGTGTAATCAAAGGTTTTCTTAACAACAAGCCTCAACTAGTTCTTCCCAAAGTCAGGAATACATAGAACAAGTTTTCAAATTACTCTTGCATCAAGAAAATGAGAATATCGAACAAGCTTCTCATTTAGATCATGCACATCATCAGGTGACATAAGTGTCAGAAATCATCCAACGGTAATTTCAGCCAGGTGATTTGAGTGGATGTTGGTTAATGCATCCAGCCAATTTCCAGACTAAAGTCTCTAAAATCAAGAGAGATTTTAAGAAGGTCTCAGATATAGCAGCTCCAGAACCACCTCAGCTTGCTCGACTGGGGACTCTTTTACCCCAACCCTTGGAATCAATAAATAGGATTCGATGAGTTGAGAAGGAATAGCAGGAATAGCACCATTCAACTAGACTAGGGACTTTTTCAAATCCTCAATCTCTTCCTCAGTGAAAGTTAGTCTTCTCTCGATTAGGGAAGAAGCCACAAGAGGAACGTAGAGCCGAATTATCAGGAGATTCCCTCCAAAATTACGTTTCATCAAGAAGTTCCTAAGGGATCAACTCAAAAAAAGGAAATGTCTCATCAAGGACATGGGAGGAGACAATATTGCTAAAATTCTAATAGAAGGGATGAAATGAGTTATGCATCAATAAATTTCATCGATGTCATTGTCACTAATCCCCCAGAACATTAGGCTCACTCAGAGGTATTAGATGAAGAAGTTCTTGCCCAAGAGGTTGTGCACACAGAAGTAAATGAGGAAGGTGTGTGTACCCAGAATCAAAGTCTTACCCAGAATATAGGTATTTCTTCAAATAACCAACTTCCCCCTCTCCTAAAGGCATCCATCAAGGGGAGAGGAAAAAAGTCAGGTTGCATCCCACCATACCTCTGAAGAAGGCCTATCACTCTCACTAGAGAATAGGTTCGCACAACAAGAGGAAGAACTGAAGGAGTTAAGGAGGTTGAATGCATAACTACTTCAAGGTAGTCTTCCTCGTAATCATGCTGGAGTCAGTCAGTCAAGGGAATTTGTTGCAGCTACTAAGAATGACAAAGAATATCCTCCTTTACCTGTACACCCTCACAGGTCTAATCTTATGGGTCATGTGCAACAACCGGTAGTGCAACCATCAGTTGCAGTACCAGTTACCCCACTTGTCAATGCTCTAGTTATTTCACCTACTTAGGTCCAATCTCAAACAAATGTTTCTCAAAAGTTAATAACTACCATTGATACATTAATAGCTCGGTTCGAAGCTATCGAAGGAAAACATGCACAAATTCAACCATAAAAGAGAGCTTATCTTAAATGGGTGGATTCAATTCCTCCCCAATCTAATTTCTCAAGTTCCACATTCCCAATTTTTAATGGTTTGGGAAACCCAGAACAACACTTAACACATTTTATTTCTCATTTTGATCATATGATGGGAACTACTCAACAACAAGAAGTAGTTAAGCTCAGGTGTTTTTTACAGTCATTACAAGGGCATGGCTTTGTCTACTATACAATCTTGCAATCCCGATCAATTACCAGGTGGGAAGATATTCTTCAATGACTCCTTCTTCAATTTAGCTCAATGTTGTGAAAGACAACAGTTTTTTCTCTTAAAAATTGTAAGAAAAGAGAGAATGAAAGAGTTTCGGATTTCATTGCTCGATGGAAGGGATTAACATATTCCTTAAGCTTAGCACTCCCTCAAGAATAATTCTTACCAATCTGTGTGGAAAATTTGTGTGATTAATTACGCACACTGTTGATCCCTTTGAAATACACAGGAGGGTTTCGAGACCTTACATAGATCGCTCAGCAGATTGAATACTCTCTTACAAAGACTAAAGATAAAACTCGTGTAATTCCATCAGCTCTAGGAAGATGAATGGGTAAAGCATATATTGCTACAGTCACACTTAAACAAGCACCTGTACCTACTTCCACTTTAAGACCGTCATCATTTCGAAGGGCTCCACCTCCTGAGTGTCAACAACAGAGGTCGTTACATCAATATGATCAAAGAGATCAAAGACAGAAACAATTTAAGGAGTTAAAAAATAAAGTTTATTCTTTCTGAAATGAACAAGTTCCTGATTACTTCATTTCGGCTCTGGAAAATAATTTGGTTCAGTTGAAAAGACCTAAAAGGCTAAACAAGGAAAGAGATGAAGACCTTCCCAACTATTTTCCATTTCATCAGATGTTGGGGCATCCCATTCATTAGTGTTTTTTCTTCAAAGAACTTCTACAAAAGATGGTGGACTCCGGACAATCAATCTGAAAGGTTTTTTATCCCAGGTAGCACGTGTTACTGCTACAGATCGAGAGGAAGAAGGCGAGTGGCGAAAATTCAAAAAACAAATGCACAGAAATATGATGATTGGATGGTCATGAAAACAATCAACCGAACTCATGCCATTTTATGAATGCAATTGAAGAAACCAATTGTGACTTCTTCTATGAATTCCATAGAAAAACCCCCGTCATCAGAGGAAAACCCTCAAATAAGTAGCATAATTCAAAGAAAGAAGAGAAGTCAGAGGAAGATGGGCTCGTGTCAAATCCCAAGTTGTCTTTGACTCCGGAAGAGTTTATGCCATATACTTCAAATGCACGAGCACTGCCCCACCAAACGGCACTACCTGAACTAGATAATCAGGAAGAATCTTCATCAGATGAAGAGTTTATGTTTGGTTATGTTAACATGATTCACTTAACAGATCCTTATGTCAGTCACATTTTCGATCTTGATGAGCCTGAGTTCCCTATATCAAAAAGAGAAATTAGATGGAATTCCAGAGGTCTAGGATACAGAGGAAGAAGGGGATATTCCAGAAGCCACTATTTCAATCCTACCCCTGCTAGAACTGTATATGTAGCAGAAACTCATGGCAGATCCCTTCAACAAGATCAACAAAAACAAGAAAGGTCTTTCACACATGGCAGATTCAGTCCTGGCATAGTTTTTTTGGAAGATCGGTTAGAAGTTACACATTCTTCCTATCAACAATTAAATAGACCTAGTCGGTCTAATCTTCCAAAGCCAAGAGTATTTCCATCTCCTACCCCGATACAAGATGCATAAACATCCAAAGAATCAACTTATAAGGCACCTGCGAAACCACATATTCCTACTGGGAAACGCATACCTTTAGACCAAAAGTATGATGTATTAAAACATTTGGCCCATGTACCGTCCAATTTATAAATTCTGGATGCCTTGAATCTATCAAAGGATCTTTGAGAGGCACTCATTGAGGCTTTGTCAAGTCCTCGGGAATTCAAAACTGAAATTACTGCGGATGAAGTCTACCATGTAGAAAATGATCCTGTAGAATGCCATGCAGTGATATTTTTTATAGAGGAAGATGAAGATGATGTTGTGCATGGACATATTATACATTTGTATTTATTTGGAAAGTTCAATGATATAGACATCCGATGAGTTTTCATTGATAATGGTCCAGGGGTCAACCTCATCCCTTTTCATACACTTCGTCGATTGGGCCTCACCGAATCTGATTTATCTCCTTCTAATTTGATGTCGCAAGGATATGATAAAAATGAACAATAACCTCTAGGTGAGATTACACTCAGAACTCAGTTTGGGGATCTTGTATCCAATTTAGATTTCATGGTTTTTCATCATGACACAGCCTTCAACATTTTTCTTGGAAGACCCTGGCTACATCAACATGCGGTTAAACCTTCATCATACTATCAACGTATCAAATATCGTTTCAATGGTCAAATTGGGACATTTTATGGTGATAAATCCCCATTAAAAACATGTGAATCTCAATACATTGAGTCAGGATTCTATCACATGGAGGGAAAGGAGGTGTCTACGACAAAGAAGGTTACCAACATTATTTCTCCATATGGTTTGGAAATGATTCCAGTAAGCCCATTCAAACATGTGAGTACAGATTATGTGTTGCCTATCAGTCAAATTGACAGTATAGACCCAAATCCCAATACTCTTATGGAAACATCCATAATGTCAATTAAAGAAACCAAGCCAGATAGCATGGGATAAATTTCTGATTCACCAGGAAATGATGAAAGCTCTGAAGGAGATGTCTCCATTTCATCTGCTAAAATCCAGAAAATTCTATACTTCATCAACCAGGCCGGATAAAGACATAGAAATGTCATAGATGAATGATGATGTCAATTCTAAATACATCATCTCCTCTTTATTACCAAAGGAAGACCATATATCATCAATAGGGTTAGAAATGGTAGCCTCTTCTTTAAAATGTTCATATTTTAACTTCTCTCCTGATCATGGAAATTATGCTTCATCATCTGCTATGCAAGTAGAAACAAAAGAAGTAAAACATATTGAAGAGGAAGAGGAAGATCTCAGATATGCTTCTCTAGCATTTGAAGAAGGTATCTCTACCACTGGGGATGAACTCAGAGAAATAAATCTGGGAACAAAAGAATATCCCTGCCCCACTTTAATTAGTGTGGCCATGACTCTTGAAGAGAAAGAAATGTATATTTCATTTTTAAAGAAAAATCAAGATATATTTGCTTGGAACTATACAAAAATTCTAGGGCTTGATCCCGATGTTGCTACCCATCATTTGGGTTTGCTAGAAGAACATCGATGATTCAAACAAGCCACAAGAAGAATACACCCAACTTATGCAACCAAAATTGAAGCTGGGGTGGATAATATTATCAAGTCTAACTTCATCATAGATGTTCAATAACCCAAATGGCTGGCTAATATTTTCCCTGTGAAAAAGAAGAATAGAAAAATTAGAGTGTGCATTGATTTCAGAGATCTTAATCGGCATTGTCCCAAGGATGATTTTCCAGTTCTGATCACATAACTCTTAATTGATGCAACAGTTGGATATGAATCACTTTCCTTCATGGATGGATATTTTGGATATAATCAAATCTGAATGGATTTATAAGATGAAGAATATATAGGATTTAGAGGCCCTCAAGGTGTGTTTTTCTACCGGGTAATGCCCTTTGGACTGAAGCATGCAGGTACAACATATCAACGTGCCATGCACCATATCTTCAAACCAATTTTAGGGAAATTTGTTGAATGTTATGTGGATGATTTGGTGGTTAAATCCAGACAATGTTCTAATCACTTGGCTGATTGGGAAATCATATTCCAAAAACTTCGACAACACAATTTGAAGATGAACCCCTTAAAATGTTCTTTTGGGGTAACCTCAGGAAAATTTCTCAGCTTTGTTGTATTCCATCATGGTGTTGAAGTTGATATTGAGAAGAGAAAATAAATCCTTGGTATGTCACCTCCTCGAAATTTGAAGGAATTGAGAGGACATCAAAGACACTTGGCCTATATTCGGCATTTCATCTCCAATTTGGTAGGCAATTATTTACCCTTCACCAAATTGATGAAGAAGGGAGTCACTTACCACTGTACTGAAGAATGTCAAGAGGCATTCAATATTATCAAGAAATATCTCTTGATTCCACCAATATTAATGCCACCTATTGAAGGAATACCACTTATCATCTATGTGATAGCTTTAGCGAAATCATTGGGTTCCTTCTTTTCCCAAAAGAATGATGTTGGGAATAAAAACAGCCTATACTATCTTAGTCGGACTATGCTTGAGGCAGAAACTCGATATTCAAGTATTGAAAAGTGTGGCCGAACGTTAATCAATGCAGTTTGAAAATTGAGATAATGCCTGCAACATCATGAGGTCCAATTGGTTTCTCGCAATAACCCGCTCAAATTTATCCTTTGTCATCCAATGCTTAAAGGAATTCTGGCATGGTGGAAGTTATTTTGCAGGAATTTTATATCTATTATGTGTCTCAAATAGAAATAAGCGGCCAAGATCTGGCTGATTTCCTTGATGAACACCCATTAGTAGAAGATACATCATTAGATATTGAACTTTCTGATGAGGAAGTATTCTCTATTTAATATAATCTTCAACCATGGGAGATGTACTTTGATGGTTCATCCAGAAGTCCAATAGGGAAGAAAATGGAAGATCCTAAATTAAACAAAGTTGGGTTGGGAATTGTACTTATTTCCCCAAAAAAGGCTGTACTAACCTATTCCTTCTTATTGTTGGAAGGCGATACAAAAAATTAATCTAAATATCAAGCTCTCATCGCAGGATTGGAGTTGGCACTTCAGGCATAGGTGAATCACTTAAAGGTGAAAGGTGATTCAGACCTGGTAATCAAACAAGTCAATGGGGATTATGCTATCAAAAATGAAGAATTAATCCCTATGTATGATTACGTCAGAGGGTTAATGGTATAATTTCCTTTGGAACCAACATTTTCATATGTCCTTCGATCACAAAATGCCCAAGATGATGAATTGGATAATGTATCCATAGCTCTAGAAGATCCAAATCGGGATGAAACAATCATCAATATTTCCCACCATTGTACAATTTCACCTTCTGTTCAAATAAGAATAGAGCAAATCATTGAAATCAGTCCCATTTATGAACCATATGGTCATACTATAGGATGGATGACACCTATCAGGGAATACCTTCAAAATGGAACACTGCCACCTGATAGATTCGGGAAAGAACATGTCCTACGACATGTGGTCAATTTTACTCTTTATGATAGCCCAGATCACCAAGGAAAAATTCCCTACAAAATAGGTTTTGATGGAATTCTCTTCATATGTATTGATGGTGAAGAGACAATGGCTGTCATGAAAGAAGTATATGCTGGATTCTATGGTGCCCACCAGTCTGGACATAGATTGTCTAATCAAATTCGAAGGCTTGGATACTTTTGGCCTTCAAGGATACAAGATTGTGTTGATTTCCCTAAAAAGTGTCATTATTTCCAAGTATGTTCCAACTTCATTCATCAAACCCCTGAGTTTCTTCATACAACTAAATACTCATGGACATTTTCCACATGGGGAATGGATGTAGTAGGGCCATACCTTTCAGCTAAATCAAAGCATTTTAAGTATATTCTTACTGCTACGGACTTCTTTTCCAAATGGGCAAAGGCAAAACCTCTCAAAGAAGTTTTTCTAAAAGCATTGTTAGCTTCATCAAGTCTAACATCATTGCTAGATTTGGTGTCCCTCACACCATATTGATGGACAATGGCACCAACTTCTGTTCATCTGAGGTAAGGAAGTTGTATCAAGAATACAACCTCAAATCCAACCATTCCTCTTGGTATCATGCAGCGGCCAATCGACAAATAGAATCCCTCAATAAGACTCTTTCAAACATACTGAAAAAGAAGGTGAATAAAGATAGAAAATCATGTCCTGATAAACGTTTTCATGATTTATGGGCTTATCGAACCACCACCCGCACTACTACGCAGTCAACTCTATATTCATTGGTATATGGAATGGAAATAGTCTTTCCCATTGAGGTCCAATTACCTTCGCTCAGAGTTTCCATTTGTGATCAGTCATCTATAGATGAACAATCTCAAAAGCTATTGGATGAATTGGAATGATTAGATGAAAATAGATTGTGCACCCTACACCCCTTTGAAATCTATCAGAACAGAATAGCACAGGCTTTAAACAAAAAAGTTCGTCTTCGTTCATTAATTTAGGTAGAATTGGTATTGGTTCTCAGAACTCTAATGATACCAGAAATTAAACCTGCCAAGATTGAGCCAAAGTGGGAAGGACCTTATTCAATACATAACGTATACTTCAATGGAGCTTATTCCTTAATCTCAATGGATGGAGAACTCATTACAACTCCAATAAATGGAATATTTTTAAGAATTATTTTGTGTAACATAAATACAATACGTCCCACAAGAAGTTAAACTACATAACCATCGTCCTAGTTATACGATGTTAAACTATGCACCTCTTCATCCCACATGAAGTTAAACTATGAAAAATTACCTAATGCATCCAGCAAGACGTTAAACTGCATAACCATCCTCTTAGTTATACGACGTTAAATTGTGCACCTCTTCGCACCATGTGATGTTAAACTGTGAAAAAGTCCCTAATATATCCAGCAAGACGTTAAACTGCATAACCATCATCCTAGTTATATAATGATAAACTGTGCACCTCTTCATCCCACATGATGCTAAATTGTGAAAAAATCCCTAATATGTCCAGCCAGATGTTAAACTACATAATTGAAATCATAGCTACATGATGCTAAAATGTACAACACCATTTTCGTCCAAAATTACTTTAAATTGTGCTTTCTTCCAATATGACATTAAACTGTGTTTTTCTAGATACATGACACTAAACTGTATATCACTTGTCCTTACTGAATGAAATTAACTTACACAGTCACTTCTATTGTCCTTACTGCATGAAATTAAACTGTATTGTAACGCCCCGACCTCAGCTACCCAGAGTCGGTGCATTACCTCGTAACATTGCCACGATCACAAAAGATCAAGTCTCGAAAGACCGATTAGTTTAGTAGCCTTGGAAACACTAGATACATTCATAAATGTTACATTACAACATAAGGTGAAAAACTAGAATAACAAAGTCTCCATAGTCCACACTCATATCATCTTCTGACTAACCCTGCAGGTCATTCATAAAATACTTCTTCACATCCTGGAAAATAATAAAACATTGAAAGGGGTGAGCTCAGATGCTCAACAAGGATAACAATATTGCGGAAGCTTTCATAAATAAACATAAACATTTAAGGCAATGTATAACTAAAAAAAAGCCTTATTGAACTTGAACTTCAGCATAATATGGAAAAAGTAAAATAAAATAATTCCATTACTTACTCACATGGATATTCTACTAGGTGAATAATCACATGAAATATCAAAAACCACTTTCATAATGAGGGAATGTATAATGCTGGACATTTTGAAACATTTTGTCAAGGCCTCGGCCAAGACGTCTAAAATGACAAAGGCCTCGGCCAAAACCATAAATCAAATTGGGAAAGGGCCTCGGCCAATTCCATGTCTAGTTGTCTCATGAGACCTACCGATGCATCGAGGAGCTATAGCGGGCTCCACCCGTCACTTATTAAGTCCAATACATTCCTCATATGAATAGGTTTAAACATAACATAAGTATTCGTATTAAAACTAGCATATGAAATGTCAATAGTTTCTCCATAAACTATGGATGGTATAAAAATAACACATCCACGGTCAAATGTTTCACAAAATGCTCAATGGAAGTTTTGTATCATAAATCAATTTCAAATAAACTTAAAACCCATCAAAGGATGTTGACATTGATGAAATAAAAGCTATTTGAGAGAAATATATCTCTTTTTTGAAATCATTTAAAAGTCCCATAATAATACATTTACATTAAAAATATTATTATAAGCTTGTAAGGGAAGCTTCGGCGAAGATATAATGGCGGAAAATAGCCGCACCCGCCGTATAAGGGCGGAAAATAGCCGCACCCACTTAAAAACTGTTTTAGTAAAACAACTCGTGTTTGTGTCAATTTAATTTTAACATTAAATAAATATATATTAATGTCATTTTCCAACCAAAGTGGCTCCATGGGGTCCCCAAGTTGACCCATGGGTTGTCTTGGTCGGCCATGACTCATCCAATAGGAGTAGGACAAGTGTCAAGCTCATCTCATATTATTAAAACATTATTTTTACCTTAAACTACACTAATTACCTCTAATCTTGATTAAGAACTTAAAAGTTACTATTCACCAAAAAATTATTTTAATCTCATTGAACCACATTTTACTTCTTAATGACAACTATGTATGTCAGATTTTTGAAAATCAAACCACAGAAGTGGTAATATTTCATTTAAATGAAAAATCAGTTTTTTAACTACCACTTAGTGGTTTCACTATTCATCAAAAATTGAAGTTTTTCAGAACAATGCCAAAATTTCACCCTAAGCTATAATTGATATTCCAAATTCAAAAATAATGTCTATTTTACAAAATTCCAAACATATAAGTTGCATTAATTAATTTTATAATTAATTCCCGCTGTCACAACAAATAGCGTGTTTTTAAGAAATAATTTATATCAAAAGATTGGCAATTGTTTATGTCCAATTTCAATGTTAAATTAATTCTAATGACCACCATTGGATAAAATGGTAAAAATATATTCTAATTATACTTTAAAACCACTCAATAGTATAACTTATCACCATAAATTATTTTGATTAAAAAAGTTGTTTTAAGTATTTTTCACTATTCATAAAAATTTGGAAGTTCTCATAAAATTACAAAAAAATCAACATAGGCTAATTTCAATATTAGGAATAGAAAAATGAAGTCCATATATAAAATTTCTATAAATTTAAAAAGTGGTTATTACTATTCATAACGGCTACTTTGATTAGTTGCGGTGAGTTAGAACTCGAAGTTGTGTACAATGCAAGCTATTGCATTATTGAATGAGAAGCGTATCATGGAAGCTTAGGGTGTTACATTCTCCCCTCCTTCAATAAATTGCGTCCTCGCAATTTGAAATTTTTCTTTGAAAATAAAAGGTTGAAAAGAGAAAATACCTTTGTGGAAAACCCACATCGGAAATAAGATTAATAAAATTTATCCTTAATAAGAGGGAAAGGGAAATGAAAAAGTCACCACCCAATTATGATCTCGATTAGGAGAACATTGGTGGCAATTAGAGACATATAATTGGAGGAAAACGTAAATATATGTAGGGAGTGATTGAAGTCATCAATCACAATCAACTGTCAAATTGAGGGCCTCAAAGCCTTCAATCTATGTTGATTTAAAATATCATCAGTTCAACAAGACATAAGGTATTAGTATAACACATTTTTTTGTATTAATATTCCTTTACTAAAGTTTAAGAATTAATTTATTCATTGAATAAGAGATAGGTATATATATTTATGCTTGACAATTAGAGTTTCAACCTTCAACTCATCTTTCACTCGAAAAGATAATAGAACTCAAAAATATTATACTTATCCTAACTGTATAAGGTTCCAAATGTTAACACATACCATTTAGATTAGTAAAATTATTTTGTAATAACCAGGGACTTCCTGTAGGCTAGTGGTAGGAAATAAAGGCCTGTCACACTATGGTTGTGGGTTCGATTCCTGCAGCTTTGTCCGACGCGACGGGTTATGCCCCACCCTGCAGGTTGTCCTTTTCCTAAAACTATAGTATTATAATATTCCAAAAATAATCTTCATAAATTTTTTAACCTTAAAAAATACTACCCAAAGATCAACTTAATCCACTCCAACCTTTATAGTTATCCAAAATACCTCTTTCCAGACTTTCTCTAAAAGGTCTCTTAATTCCAAAATCAATTTATCAGATTCCCCAAACAAAGTAAAGTTTCTCTTATTGTCACATACTAAAAATATAATTACCTTCATCATATTAAAACCTTACTGAAATCAACAAGTACTGCAGTACAATCCTTATATATATCACATTATTCTAATAACCAGAATATAATCCATGAGTCCAAAAGCACCAATACATTAGTTATTCGGCTTCAACTGTAGTAATAGCATAAGATTGTCCTTGATCCCTTGGCCTTTTCTGAGGTAAGTTTCCCTGACGCTTAGGACATTCATTTTCATAATGCCCCATTTCCCTACAATTGTAGCATTCAACATTGATAGCCTCTTTCTTTCCCTTGCAATCACGCGCCTGGTGACCTTTTTCCCCACATTTATAACAAACTCTCATTCCTTTTAGGCAAGTACAAGGTGATTCTTCCCACAATTATTACATAATGGAAAATACTTCTTTCCATTTTTCCATTTATCTGTCTCTTGTTCCACCGTTCTCTTCTTCTCTTGCTTTACTTGGTTGTCATAAGACTTAGCGAATTCCTTTTCTGTCTGGATAGAACACGAGACAATATCTTCGTATTATGAGAAGGTTTGTGAGACTAATTCTCGTCGGAGAAATGGTTTTAACCCATCAAAGAAACGATCAATCTTACTTCTTAGGTTTTGTATATAATCTGCAGCATGCCTCGCTAACCTTGTAAAGTTGGCCTCATACATTGCGACATTCTCATCCTCCTTTTCTCTCAGACTCAAAAATTGTCTTTCCATATCTGGTCGATGGTCACGAGGATAATATTTTTCTAGGAAAAGATCTTTGAACTCCTGCCATTCCATGTTTTTTAATTCATCATCTTCCTTTGTGTTTTGAATCAGCGACCACCACTGATCAGCATCTCCAGTGAGGCGGTAAACTGCCATGACAACCTTCTCCCTTTCGCTACTCCCCAAGGCATGGAATATTTTCTCTAAGGAGTTTATCCATTTCTCAGCTACTAATGCATTTTTACTCCCATTGAAGTTTGGTGGTTGTTGCCTCATGAAACGGTCTAGCATTGATCCTCCACGTTGCGGATCAGGGTGCTCCATACGATTAAGGTTGTTATTCATAACCTGTGTGAGTAGTCCCAGTACGGTGAGAAGCTGATCAGAACCAGTTGTATCACTAGCTCCACCATAATTATCTTGAGCAGGAGGGCAATCCCTACACGGAGTGCGTGCATTGATACGGTTTCCATTCCTTCCACTCGGCGCCATTTCTAAATAATGGCATAAACTAGATTAGTTTATGAATCAAAATACATAATTCCATACTTGTAAAACACTTAACATAAATTGAACTAATTATGGATATAATCCATAATTATAAAAATGTTTTCTTTGAGGAAGTATATACTCGTAACCCTTCATAGTGGTTTGTAAAGAAAATGGGAATTATCCTAAGCATATCCCCCGGGAGTGTCGTAACCAAGAGTGCAGCAAGGCCCATTGTCGTGCACCAGTTCCCGTTCGAGTCTAGCTCAAAGCGGTGTTTTCAGGTTTTACCCCTAGGTACATCTGCGCCAGAGCCGCCTCTACCTGCTCGTATCCAGACAGGGATGTATTACTCAGAAAACTCACAAAATCTCTACAATACCAAAATTTTAGGAAGTTCTTCTATACTAATCCTCAAAGTTCATCTTAGGTCTACGTGCTCTAATCAGAGTTTGTCTAAATCTAGCTTCCAAGGTTTGTACTAAACTTCCTCTGATACTAACTGTAACGCCCCGACCCGAGCTACCCAGAGTCGGTGCATTACCTCGTAACATTGGCACGATCACAAAAGATCAAGTCTCGAAAGACCGATTAGTTTAGTAGCCTTGGAAACACTAGATACATTCATAAATGTTACATTACAACATAAGGTGAAAAACTAGAATAACAAAGTCTCCATAGTCCACACTCATATCCTCTTCTGACTAACCCTGCAGGTCATTCATAAAATACTTCTTCACATCCTGGAAAATAATAAAACATTGAAAGGGGTGAGCTCAGATGCTCAGTAAGGATAACAATATTGCGGAAGCTTTCATAAATAAACATAAACATTTAAGGCAATGTATAACTAAAAAAAGCCTTATTGAACTTGAACTTCAGCATAATATGGCAAAAGTAAAATAAAATAATGCCATTACTTACTCACATGGATATTCTACTAGACGAATAATCACATGAAATATCAAAAACCACTTTCATAATGAGGGAATGTATAATGCCAGACATTTTGAAACATTTTTTCAAGGCCTCGGCCAAGACGTCTAAAATGATTAAGGCCTCGGCCAAAACCATAAATCAAATTGGGAAAGGGCCTTGGCCAATTCCACGTCTAGTTGTCTCATGAGACCTACTGATGCATCGAGGAGCTATAGCGGGCTCCACCCGTCACTTATTAAGTCCAATACATTCCACATATGAATAGGTTTAAACATAACATAAGTATTCATATTAAAACTAGCATACTAAATGTCAACAGTTTCTCCATAAACTATGGATGGTATAAAAATAACACATCCACAGTCAAATGTTTCACAAAATTCTCAATGGAAGTTTTGTATCATAAATCAATTTCAAATAAACTTAAAACCCATCAAAGGATGTTGACATGGATGAAATCAAAGCTATTTGAGAGAAATATCTCTCTTTTTTGAAATCATTTAAAAGTCCCATAATAATACATTTACTTTGAAAATATTATTATAAGCTTGTAAGGGAAGCTTCGACGAAGTTATAATGGCGGAAAATAGCCGCACCCGCCGTATAAGTTAAAAAAACATTCTTACCTTAAATTTGTCAAAAAGGTCAAAAAGTACATTGTTTGGAAAAAGACGGTAAGATTCCTTTCAAAAACGTATAAGGTTATAAATGACTTTAACCCATTTTCCATTTAATAGTAAAAATGTTTTGAAAGACATTTTTAAGAAACATGGATGTGGATGATAACGAGGTCCCAGTAGATAATTATGTATAAACAACCTTGGATAATGAAGAGGTTGTGAAGTAAACTCTTACCTTGTACTTTTCCTTGGTTGGGGTAAGTTAACCTCCTGTATAATGGTGAAATAATTGTTATTAAATTATACAAGAATCATATACATTCATCTGATATCATATATGATTGCTTTGTTAACAATATCTTAGATTTATCGTTGTTTCGGGTGTTAACTTACTCGTTTTCTTTTATATGTTTTGTTACATAAGTCGTGTTTTTCATGGATAGGTTGTATATTATTCATATCCAGAATGATATAATGTCCTTAAACATTATTTTTAAATAATCAAATGAGAATTATACTTGAATGGATACGACGGAGAATGAATCTCATCGCGTTCGTGGAGACGGTAGTCCGTACGTACGCACGAGCGACAATATCATTATTTTGATATTAAAATAATATATAATTGGATAGTATATAATATATACAGAATCATTATCATGTTATATTTATTATTTACATGAATTACATATCATTTTTATACCCATCTAAATAATAATAAATTGAATAACAATTACACCACGACGTGGAGACGGTAAGTCGTACGTACGCACGTATGGTGACATGTCATTCAAATGATGGGTAGAATACTGAATATGGTTGTTCCATATTTATAATAACATCACAGTATATATAAGATATTGGATTTATAATTTTAGAATTGAAATAATGAACAAAGAGGGAGTGGAAGAAGAAAGAAACTTGAAAGAGGGTGATGAAAACGTTACCTCTTCTTCGGGTTCTTCCTTTTGAATTGATCAAAAGGACTCTTTAGGATGGATTTCTGACTAAAGTAAGGCTTCTAGGATGAAGGTAGAGGAGTTGGGAGAGTATTTGGGCAGACTTTGGCCGAACCAAAAGGCTTGAAAGTGTGAATAAGGTGGTAGAGGTGGGGGCCTTTTATAAGAGGAGAGGAGGGGCTCTTTTGAAAAGATTGAAATGTTACATTATTACACAATGCTTTTCGGATTCTAAAGGTCCCACACTTATATAATTCGTGGATAAGGTGATAAGGGTTCGAAATCTACCCATCCAATAGTCTTTGGACAAGTGTAAGCCTTGTATTTTACATTATCTTTTCATTTTATTAAAATAGTTAAATAATGAGGTCATCGCTGCATCATAATGATGTCATAAATAATTTAATTTATTTAAGGTTTAAAATTTATAAAAAAACTACTATGATGTAGGAAATATTTTTAGCTTTATAATGAATATTTATAGTCAAAATTTGGACTTGTTTAACCCCACTTAAAAACTGTTTTAGTAAAACAACTCATGTTTGTGTCAATTTAATTTTAACATTAAATAAATATATATTAATGTCATTTTCCAACCAAAGTGGCTCCATGGGGTCCCCAAGTTGACCCATGGGTTGTCTTGGTCGGCCATGACTCATCCAATAGGAGTAGGACAAGTGTCAAGCTCATCTCATATTATTAAAACATTATTTTTACCTTAAACTACACTAATTACCTCTAATCTTGATTAAGAACTTAAAAGTTACTATTCACCAAAAAATTATTTTAATCTCATTAAACCACATTTTACATCTTAATGACAACCATGTATATCAGATTTTTGAAAATCAAACCACATAAGTGGTAATATTTCATTTAAACGAAAAATCAGTTTTTTAACTACCACTTAGTGGTTTCACTATTCATCAAAAATTGAAGTTTTTCAGAACAATGCCAAAATTTCACCCTAAGCTATAATTGATATTCCAAATTCAAAAATAATTTCTATTTTACAAAATTCCAAACATATAAGTTGAATTAATTAATTTTATAATTAATTCCCGCTGTCACAACAAATAGCGTGTTTTTAAGAAATAATTTATATCAAAAGATTGGCAATTGTTTATGTCCAATTTCAATGTTAAATTAATTCTAATGACCACCATTGGATAAAATGGTAAAAATATATTCTAATTATACTTTAAAACCACTCAATAGTATAACTTATCACCATAAATTATTTTGATTAAAAAAGTTGTTTTAAGTATTTTTCACTATTCATAAAAATTTTGAAGTTCTCAGAAAATTACAAAAAAATCAACATAGGCTAATTTCAATATTAGGAATAGAAAAATGAACTCCATATATAAAATTTCTATAAATTTAAAAAGTGGTTATTACTATTCATAACGGCTACTTTGATTAGTTGCGGTGTGTTAGAACTCGAAGTTGTGTACAATGCAAGCTATTGCATTATTGAATGAGAAGCGTATCATGGAAGCTTGGGGTGTTACATTCTCCCCTCCTTCAATAAATTGCGTCCTCGCAATTTGAAATTTTTCTTTGAAAATAAAAGGTTGAAAAGAGAAAATACCTTTGTGGAAAACCCACATCGGAAATAAGATTAATAGAATTTAGCCTTAATAAGAGGGAAAGGGAAATGAAAAAGTCACCACCCAATTATGATCTCGATTAGGAGAACATTGGTGGCAATTAGAGACATATAATTGGAAGAAAAACGTAAATATATGTAGGGAGTGATTGAGGTCATCAATCACAATCAACTGTCAAATTGAGGGCCTCAAAGCCTTCAATCTATGTTGATTTAAAATATCATCAGTTCAACAAGACATAAGGTATTAGTATAACACATTTTTTTGTTTTAATATCCCTTTACTAAAGTTTAAGAATTAATTTATTCATTGAATAAGAGATAGGTATATATATTTATGCTTGACAATTAGAGTTTCAACCTTCAACTCATCTTTCACTCGAAAAGATAATAGAACTCAAAAATATTATACTTATCCTATTTGTATAAGTTTCCAAATGTTAACACATACCATTTAGATTAGTAAAATTATTTTGTAATAACCAGGGACTTCCTGTAGGCTAGTGGTAGGAAATAAAGGCATGTCGCACTATGGTTGTGGGTTCGATTCCTGCAGCTTTGTCCGACGCGACGGGTTATGCCCCACCCTGCAGGTTGTCCTTTTCCTAAAACTATAGTATTATAATATTCCAAAAATAATCTTCATAAATTTTTTAACCTTAAAAAATACTATCCAAAGATCAACTTAATCCACTCCAACCTTTATAGTTATCCAAAATACCTCTGTCCAGAATTTCTCTAAAAGGTCTCTTAATTCCAAAATCAATTTATCAGATTCCCCAAACAAAGTAAAGTTTCTCTTATTGTCACATACTAAAAATATAATTACCTTCATCATATTAAAACCTTACTAAAATCAACAAGTACTGCAGTACAATCCTTATATATATATCACATTATTCTAATAACCAGAATATAATCCATGAGTCCAAAAGCACCAATACATTAGTTATTCTGCTTCAACTGTAGTAATAGCATAAGATTGTCCTTGATCCCTCGGCCTTTTCTGAGGTAAGTTTCCCTGACGCTTAGGACATTCATTTGCATAATGCCTCATTTCCCTACAATTGTAGCATTCAACATTGATAGCCTCTTTCTTTCCCTTGCAATCACGCGCCTGGTGACCTTTTTCCCCACATTTATAACAAACTCCCATTCCTTTTAGGCAAGTACAAGGTGATTCTTCCCACAATTATTACATAATGGAAAATACTTCTTTCCCTTTTTCCATTTATTTGTCTCTTGTTCCACCGTTCTCTTCTTCTCTTGCTTTACTTTGTTGTCATAAGACTTAGAGAATTCCTTTTCTGTCTTTATAGAACACGAGACAATATCTTCGTATGATGAGAAGGTTTGGGAGACTAATGCTTGTCGGAGAAATGGTTTTAACCCATCAAAGAAACGATCAATCTTACTTCTTGGGTTTTGTATATAATCTGCAGCATGCCTCGCTAACCTTGTAAAGTTGGCCTCATACATTGCGACATTCTCATCCTCCTTTTGTCTCAGACTCAAAAATTGTCTTTCCATATCTGCTCGATGGTCACGAGGATAGTATTTTTCTAGGAAAATATCTTTGAACTCCTGCCATTCCATGTTTGTTAATTCATCATCTTCCTTTGTGTTTTGAATCAGCGACCACCACTGATCAGCATCTCCAGTGAGGCGGTAAACTGCCATGACAACCTTCTCCCTTTCGCTACTCCCCAAGGCATGGAATATTTTCTCTAAGGAGTTTATCCATTGCTCAGCTACTAATGCATTTTTACTCCCATTGAAGTTTGGTGGTTGTTGCCTCATGAAAAGGTCTAGCATTGATCCTCCACGTTGCGGATCAAGGTGCTCCATACGATTAAGGTTGTTATTCATAACCTATGTGAGTTGTCCCAGTACGGTGAGAAGCTGATCAGAACCAGTTGTATCACTAGCTCCACCATAATTATCTTGAGCAGGAGGGCAATCCCTACACGGAGTGCGTGCATTGATACGGTTTCCATTCCTTCCACTCGCGCCATTTCTAAATAATGGCATAAACTAGATTAGTTTATGAATCAAAATACATAATTCCATACTTGTAAAACACTTAACATAAATTGAACTAATTATGGATATAATCCATAATTATAAAAATGTTTTCTTTGAGGAATTATATACTCATAACCCTTCATAGTGGTTTGTAAATAAAATGGGAATTATCCTAAGCATATCCCCCGGGAGTGTCGTAACCAAGAGTGCAGCATGGCCCGTTGTCGTGCACCAGTTCCCGTTCGAGTCTAGCTCAAAGCGGTGTTTTCGGGTTTTACCCCTAGGTACATCTGCGCCAGAGCCGCCTCTACCTGCTCGTATCCAGACAGGGATGTATTACTCGTAAAACTCACAAAATCTCTACAATACCAAAATTTTAGGAAGTTCTTCTATACTAATCCTCAAAGTTCATCTTAGGTCTACGTGCTCTAATCAGAGTTTGTCTAAATCTAGCTTCCAAGGTTTGTACTAAACTTCCTCTGATACTAACTGTAACGCCCCGACCCCAGCTACCCAGAGTCGGTGCATTACCTCGTAACATTAGCACGATCACAAAAGATCAAGTCTCGAAAGACCGATTAATTTAGTAGCCTTGGAAACACTAGATACATTCATAAATGTTACATTACAACATAAGGTCAAAAAACTAGAATAACAATGTCTCCATAGTCCACACTCATATCCTCTTTTGACTAACCTTGCAGGTCATTCATAAAATAATTCTTCACATCCTGGAAAATAATAAAATATTGAAAGGGGTGAGCTCAGATGCTCAGTAAGGATAACAATATTGCGGAAGCTTTCATAAATAAACATAAACATTTAAGGCAATGTATAACTAAAACAAAAGCCTTATTGAACTTGAACTTCAGCATAATATGGCAAAAGTAAAATAAAATAATGCCATTACTTACTCACATGGATATTATACTAGACGAATAATCACATGAAATATCAAAAACCACTTTCATAATGAGGGAATGTATAATGCCAGACATTTTGAAACATTTTGTCAAGGCCTCGGCCAAGACGTCTAAAATGATTAAGGCCTCGGCCAAAACCATAAATCAAATTGGGAAAGGGCCTTGGCCAATTCCACGTCTAGTTGTCTCATGAGACCTACCGATGCATCGAGGAGCTATAGCGGGCTCCACCCGTCACTTATTAAGTCCAATACATTCCTCATATGAATAGGTTTAAACATAACATAAGTATTCGTATTAAAACTAGCATACGAAATGTCAACAGTTTCTCCATAAACTATGGATGGTATAAAAATAACACATCCACAGTCAAATGTTTCACAAAATGCTCAATGGAAGTTTTGTATCATAAATCAATTTCAAATAAACTTAAAACCCATCAAAGGATGTTGACATGGATGAAATCAAAGCTATTTGAGAGAAATATCTCTCTTTTTTGAAATCATTTAAAAGTCCCATAATAATACATTTACTTTGAAAATATTATTATAAGCTTGTAAGGGAAGCTTTGACGAAGTTATAATGGCAGAAAATAGCCGCACCCGCCGTATAAGTTAAAAAAACATTCTTACCTTAAATTTGTCAAAAAGGTCAAAAAGTACATTGTTTGGAAAAAGACGGTAAGATTCCTTTCAAAAACGTATAAGGTTATAAATGACTTTAACCCATTTTCTATTTAATAGTAAAAATGTTTTGAAAGACATTTTTAAGAAACATGGATGTGGATGATAACGAGGTCCCAGTAGATAATTATGTATAAACAACCTTGGATAATGAAGAGGTTGTGAAGTAAACCCTTACCTTGTACTTTTCCTTGGTTGGGGTAGGTTAACCTCCTTTATAATGGTGAAATAATTGTTATTAAATTATACAAGAATCATATACATTCATATGATATCATATATGATTGCTTTGTTAACAATATCTTAGATTTATCGTTGTTTCGGGTGTTAACTTACTCGTTTTCTTTTATATGTTTTGTTACATAAGTAGTGTTTTTCATGGATAGGTTGTATATTATTCATATCCAGAATGATATCATGTCCTTAAACATTATTTTTAAATCATCAAATGATAATTATACTTGAATGGATACGACGGAGAATGTAAAGACCCGGAAATTTCAAGGAAAATTTTTTGTTAATTTTCTTTGGAATTTTACAAGAGCGCAGTTTCAGACGGCACCTGATTCCGAGGTCCGGTGGGCCCGGAATTATCAACCGAAGTTCGGCTCGGGTACGTTCAGTAAACGAACGAGCGGGAATTTCTAACTTATGAACCGGTGCCCGGAATCAAAATTCTGAGGGCACCGTTGGAACCGTAGCGCCGGTATTTGCTTAGGAACACCTGTTCCAGAGGTGTGTTCTGACGAGGGGTGATGATAAAAATTGTGGAAGATTAATTAATAATTTATCTACGATTTTTATTTTACACTAAGTGTTTTATCCATTGGGTGGAAGTTGGGTAACTCCCAACTTCCCTTTAGAGGTTATGAGGGTGGTGGGCCCACACGAACCCCACCCCCTCATATTCTCTAAACCCCCTTGTCTTCCCCCCTTTAAAAACTCACTTAATTAATGTTATAACTCATGGTTTTTAATTGAGGAGTTATCTAACGTTATTGAAATTCAATCTATTGAATTTCAAAAGTCTTAGGTAGTGTTATTAAATAAGTGGAACCTTTTCTTTTATTTGGGTTTTTGGGTTTTTGCTGTGCGGAAGAGAAGGGAGAGCTTTCTTTTCCCTTTGAAGTTCTTCTTCCTCACGATGAACTTCTCCGACGAAGAACGCGGCGACATTCTTCCACGACGTCGGACTACAACGCATTGGATTTCCTCCACGACGCCGCAACGCATCCTCTCCGCGACGTGCTTTCCGCAGCGAACCTACGTCCGACGCCGCAACGCACTTTCCGCGACGTGCCTCTCGCGGTGAACCTACGTCCGTCTACCGCGACGCCATAACCGCGATGCCGACGACGTCTACTTCCGTGACGACCGACCTCCGTGACGTCCGACCTCCGCGACGCTCGTCCTTCGCGGATCGTTGACGAGCTTCGCGAGCTTCCTTCGAGGTAGGGGTTGTACCTTTATTCTTAATTTAATTTACGCCTTCGTAAATAAATTATTGGACCGCTTGTTATCATTAACATGGGAGGGGATCGGACCGCACAAACACGGTCGATCCTCCTCCCAAACCTTGTTGTTGGATTTTTTACTCGTGGTTCGAAGAAGAGGCGGAGCGGTGCTGTGACACCGCGCTTGGACGCAAGGGGTTCATGGGAGTGCGCAAGATTGACGCGCCACTACGGACGACGAAGGCCGCGGCCGGTTCCGGGCCGCGGCGGATTTGAGAAGACCGGCGGAAAACCGGGCCGCCGGTGTCGGAAGACGAAAGGGAACCGGCCGGCCAGGTCGGGCAGGCCGGAAGGAAGTCAAACCGGGGGAATTAATTTTCCCCGGTTAGCCTTTAATGGCCCCCAATTAAATTGGGGGCCGGTTAACTTTAGAAGGGGGCAGCGCCCCCCCCCCCCCCCGTGTCGTCCAGCAGGCCCCCTCATGTGAGGGGGCGGTTTTTTTTTTTGAAACCGGCGCGGCCCGTGCCGCGCCGCCAAGGGGAAAACGGGGGGGTGGGGGTCTCGCCCCGCGCGCCGCCTCAGCGCACCGCCGCGCGCCGCCGGGGTCTCGCCCCGCGCGCCGCCTGCGCGCCCAGCGTGCCGCCGCGCCGCCTCAGCGCACCGCCGCGCGCCGCCGCGCGCCCCGCGCGCCGCCGGCCGAACCGGTCGGGCCGGGTCGGGCCGGGTCAGCCCGGACCCCTTCCTTCTCGAACCAGAACGGTTATTTGCCCGTAACTTGAGCTACGGGCCTCCGAATGACGAACCGTCTGCGGAAACGCGATCCTTGGATCGCGACGGTCGTTTCGGTATATCGCACTCAAGGTTTCGGATTACTTTGAGTTCGGCCGGGTTGGTTCGTTCACGAAACCAACCGGGCCCTCGGAGCGGAAACACTCATATCTTGAGCTACGGACGTCTGAATGACGTGTCGTCAGTTCTAATAAGTTCCTCTTAGTGAGATGATCTTTTGGTATACTCCGCCCGAGGTTTGGATGCAGGTGGAGTACGGCCGGGTTGGTTCGTTCACGAAACCAACCGGGCCCTCGGAGCGGAAACGCTCATATCTTGAGCTCCGGACGCCCGATTGACGTGTCGTCGACTTTGATGGAATCCTCTAAGTGGGACGGACCTTTTGGCTTACCCCGCTCGAGGTTTGGGTGCCGACGGAGTACGGTCGGGTTGGTTCGTACACGAAACCAACCGGACCCCTGGAACGAAAAAGCCAATAACTCACAGACCGGGCGTCCGATTGACGCGCCGTCTGTTGCGATAACTTCCTCTTGATGAGACTGAACTTTTGACATACTCCGCCCGAGTTTTGGATACAGTTGGAGTATGGCCGAGTTGGATCGTATCTGAAATCCCACCGGCCCCTGGAACGGAAAAGCTGATATCTTTCAGACAGGACGTCCGTTTGACGAACCGTCAGCGGCGTTGATGATCACGATGAGAAACGGTCCCTATGAGCATACCCTATGAGAGTTCAGGGTACAGTTGAGATATGGCCGGGTTTGGTTCGCTCACGAAACCAATCGGGCCCTCGGGACGAAAAGGCTAATAACTCACAGACCGGGCGTCCGATTGACGCGCCGTCTGTTGCGTTGAGACTCCTTTGACGAAGCGGACGTTTGTGGCACTTCTTCGTTGTACTTTGAGATACTTGGAGTATCGACCAGTAGCTCGTGGAGTGGACCCACCCGGAGACGAGCGGGCGGGGGAGCGCTTGGTTGTAGCGGCAGACCCGCGATACTCTACGGAGTGTGTGCGCTTGGTTGTAGCGACAGACCCGCGACGGTGTAGATGTGCGTGCGGAGTACGGAGACCGTGTAGCCGACTGAGACCTGACGACTTCTTGACCGACTCGACTTGGAGTGAGTCGACTAGCCCAGTGGACGGAGCGCCCAGTAGTTGGCAGCAGACCCACGGCAGACGAAGCGCCCAGTAGTTGGCTGCAGACCCGCGGTACTCGACAGGAGGAGTACCTCTGTAGGCTATTTGGGTGAGCACCCAGTAGTTGGCAGCAGACCCTCAGCGGACGGAGCGCCCAGTAGTTGGCAGCAGACCCGCAGTACTCGACAGGAGGAGTACCTCCGCAGTCATAGGTTAGTGAGCAGTACCTCGGAGTCGTGACAGGACTACTGCACACTTCAGAGACGGGGCTCTTCAGCAGCTACGGTTTCGATAATGAAAATCCTGGTTTGAGCTGAGTCAATGATCTTTGTTTTTCCTCATGATTGAGATGGTCGCATGATAACTTAGGTATATGTATGGGCATATACCTGGGTAATGGTTATCCGTTGATTTCATAAACTTGTTATAAACTGTGTGGACTTGTACTGTTTACTCTTCTTTGTAGATTGGGTTGTTCTTGGGCTCGGTGTTGGAGCCGAACGGAAATTGGTGACATAGGTATATGTATGGGCATATACATAATCAATACTGGATGTTACTTCGTGATTGTATCCTTCATGTGGTTTATCCTTTGTGGATTTTGGGAGAACTTCGAGGGTCTCGGGGTCCCTACTGAGTATCTTATACTCACCCCTGCACGGGCTATGCCCGCACTTCGTTGTGTTGGTTGCAGACGACGGACAGCGCTGACTGCGGTTGAGGCTTTTGGAGTAGGTCGGTACCCGGAGGAGGACCACTGAGCGGGACGTGCTCGGAGCGGACAGTTGGACCCGAGGAGTTGTGGAGATATCTGTACCTACCCTTCAGGTAGGATCCGTGGTGGACGATCCAGGAGCTGAGCCATCTGTACCTACCCTTCAGGTAGGAATCGAGGAGGACGTCCCAGGAGCCGCTTGTACTTTCAGTTGCTGTTTTCCCTTTCGAGTTGTACTTTACTTTACAGTTGGGCTTGTATTTCCGTCCCCTTTACTTCAGCACAGTTGTTCTAGTTTTGTGTACTGCTTTACTTCTGCTTGTTACTCTGAGGTGCTTGTTTACTTTATTAAGGCAATGCCTTCCCTTTTTACTGGGATTTTACGCCTTGGTGCTAGTCGCCAGCCCCTGGCCTATGGAAGGCGGGCTTGGTGTAGTCACGGCACGGGCCCCGAGGGCGGGTCGTGACAAATTGGTATCAGAGGCGGTCAGTTCTACCGCAGACTCTGATCTTTTTTCTATGTGAAGCAATAGTGTTTAGTGTATTGAGTGTGGTTATCAGTCCAGGGAGTCCAGTGTTGGTGCGGCGGCCGACGTATCCGTACATCAGGACCCTGACTTCTGATTTCCAACTTAATGCACGAAAACACTGATTGCGTGTGTGTTTCCCAAAAGGTTTAAAGTCAGCTCAAACCAGGTCAGCTCACCAGGTATAAATCTTTGACCGTGACACAACTGTTCAGGATGTCACCATGCAGATAGTTAGCTGGAGTTCCGAGAGAGTTCTCGATGATGTCCCACCGAGCAGCGATACTCCGGTGCAGGGCCCTTTTTCAGTGTTGGCACCTTCGGGTGGTGTACCAGCAGCACCACCACCCGTTAGGCAGCAGATGCCACTAGCTGACGGTGCACGCTAGCAGAGCGCGATGCACGAGTTCCAGCAGTAGAGGCCTCTGAGGATACGAGGCGAGACAGATTTCCCAGGCAGCAGTGGGCTGGATGGAGGCGGTTGCTAGAGTTCTACGCCTAGCTTGGATACTAGTAGAGCGGATGATGATCTTAGCTCCTGGTGTTTCCAGTGAGTGACCATGAGGTTGGTCCTTATAGTAATGAGGCTTCGGTACGCGAACCGATACCTGGGATAGTACCTACGGGTAGTGCGCCAGCTATGTCACTACCTGTTGGTCAGCAGAGACTCACAGGCTTAGTGCCTTACATATGTTTTAGCACCAGATATCCCTCAAGTTTCGAGGTGATCCTGACTCGTAGGCGGATGAGGACTGGCTTGAGGAGGTGGTTGTGAGTTTTCTGGAGCTAATACAGCTTCGACAGTATGACATGTCGGAAGCAGAGCACTCAACGTGGCTTACCAATCAATCTTGGTACTCGTTGGTTACGTTGTGATCAATTCTTTAGACTCAAACTTCTGAGCGAAGTGTGTCTAAAGGACATCTGAACCATTACTTTTCCTCTATGCATTCCTACCTATGATAGGATGCTAGAGAGAACCTTTGTGGTTGTGAACGTTAGCAGTGAAGGGCAGGAAACTAGCGCCAGTCTCAGAGACTCGGGCGTGTAAAATGTTTCAGGAGGAGGAAGTGCTAAGGACAGATGAATCTGCAGGGTAGCAGACGTGGAAGCGGAGCTTAGAGAGTAGCATATGGTGGTGTACATTTCGACATGTTACGACCACCCGACTTAGTAGTCCCCGCCAGGCTCAGGGAGCAGGAGGGCTGGGGAGGAGAGTAGCTGCATTGCGGTCAAGGAATGTGACCCAGGAGCTCTAAGAATGATTCGGGGTACGAATTATGTCTACTACGAGCTGCCATATCTATAGACATAGGAACCAATCATTCTACCCTTCCACGAATCATGTCCCAGACCTAGAGGTTCCGGGTAAGCCGTAGACTTGACCCTCACGTCTGGAGATACCTTTGGGAGGAGACTCGATAATCACACTTACGCCGACGGTGTGATTTGACCTCGAGGCGAGAGTTTCGGTTGGAATCTCTTGGTGGCAGTGTAGAGGCCTTACGACGTTGATCTGGGTATGGTTTTGATTCACAAATCATACCCCGGTTGACTGTTTTAGGCAAACGTCAGAATGGGTTTTCCTTGGTCGGCGAAAAGGAAACCCTGGGCAGCACATGTTAAACTCAGGAATAAGAGGGTGTGACCGATCACTCTTGAGTTGGTCAACCCTACCCTTGTGGCAGCAGGAGTTTTGAGTTTCAGTTCTAACCTAAAAGGGGAAACCTCTTGAGTTCGAGGGTGATGAACACGTTCTTATACGGTCTCAACCCGATGAGGTTTCGGAGATGTGGCCGAGGCGGCATGTTATCTCCGAAGTTCGATGGACCCTTTTGATCTTCAGCAGGGTAGGCGAGGAGGTTTACCGCTTGACCCTACCACCTCAGTCGCACCGGGTGCATAATGTCCACCACGTGTCTCAGCTGTGGAGATACGTGTATGTTTCTTCACACGTCATCGACCTCGGGGAGTTGGACGTCGATGACAGGGCGACAAGCACAGAGGTTCTAGTAGAGAACGAGGATCGACAGGAGCAGGTTCTACATGAACGGTTGCTTCCTCTGGGGTGCTTCACGGGTAGCACGAGATCTTCAGGTGAGCATATGGGAGCGTAAAGCTCAGTTGCGTGCTCAGTACTACTTTGTTTCCCTTAAGTGTGAGTTGAAGCTTTACGGGGGCGTAAAGCCCTGAGGTGGGAGTAATGTAAAGACCCGGAAATTTCAAGGAAAACTTTTTGTTAATTTTCTTTGGAATTTTACAAGAGCGCAGTTTCAGACGGCACCTGATTCCGAGGTCTGGTGGGCCCGGAATCATCAACCGAAGTTCGGCTCGGGTACGTTCAGTAAACGAACGAGCGGGAATTTCTAACTTATGAACCGGTGCCGGGAATCAAAATTCCGAGGGCACCGTTGGAACCGTAGCGCCGGTATTTGCTTAGGAACACATGTTCCAGAGGTGCGTTCTGACGAGGGGTGATGATAAAAATTGTGGAAGATTAATTAATAATTTATCTACGGTTTTTATTTTACACTAAGTGTTTTATCCATTGGGTGGAAGTTGGGTAACTCCCAACTTCCCTTTAGAGGTTATGAGGGTGGTGGGCCCACACGAACCCCACCCCCTCATATTCTCTAAACCCCCTTGTCTTCCCCCCTTTAAAAACTCACTTAATTAATGTTATAACTCATGGTTTTTAATTGAGGAGTTATCTAACGTTATTGAAATTCAATCTATTGAATTTCAAAAGTCTTAGGTAGTGTTATTAAATAAGTGGAACCTTTTCTTTTATTTGTGTTTTTGGGTTTTTGCTGTGCGGAAGAGAAGGGAGAGCTTTCTTTTCCCTTTGAAGTTCTTCTTCCTCACGATGAACTTCTCCGACGAAGAACGCGGCGACCTTCTTCCACGACGTCGGACTGCAACGCGTTGGATTTCCTCCACGACGCCGCAACGCATCCTCTCCGCGACGTTCTTTCCGCGGCGAACCTACGTCCGACGCCGCAACGCACTTTCCGCGACGTGCCTCTCGCGGTGAACCTACGTCCGTCTACTGCGACGCCATAACCGCGATGCCGACGACGTCTACTTCCGTGACGACCGACCTCCGTGACGTCCGACCTCCGCGACGCTTGTCCTTCGCGGATCGTTGACGAGCTTCGCGATCTTCCTTCGAGGTAGGGGTTGTACCTTTATTCTTAATTTAATTTACGCCTTCGTAAATAAATTATTGGACCGCTTGTTATCATTAACATGGGAGGGGATCAGACCGCACAAACACGGTCGATCCTCCTCCCAAACCTTGTTGTTGGATTTTTTACTCGTGGTTCGAAGAAGAGGCGGAGCGGTGCCGTGACACCGCGCTTGGACGCAAGGGGTTCATGGGAGTGCGCAAGATTGACGCGCCACTACGGACGACGAAGGCCGCGGCCGGTTCTGGGCCGCGGCGGATTTGAGAAGACCGGCGGCAAACCGGGCCGCCGGTGTCGGAAGACGAAAGGGAACCGGCCGGCCAGGTCGGGCCGGCCGGAAGGAAGTCAAACCGGGGGAATTAATTTTCCCCGGTTAGCCTTTAATGGCCCCCAATTAAATTGGGGGCCGGTTAACTTTAGAAGGGGGGCAGCGCCCCCCCCCCCCCCCCCCCGTGTCGTCCAGCAGGCCCCCTCATGTGAGGGGGCGGTTTTTTTTTTGAAACCGGCGCGGCACGTGCCGCGCCGCCAAGGGGAAAAATGGGGGGGTGGGGGTCTCGCCCCACGCGCCGCCTGCGCGCCCAGCGCGCCGCCTCAGCGCACCGCCGCGCGTCGCCGGGGTCTCGCCCCGCGCGCCGCCTGCGCGCCCAGCGTGCCGCCGCGCTGCCTCGGCGCACCGCCGCGCGCCGCCGGCCGAACCGGCCGGGCCGGTTCGGGCCGGGTCAGCCCGGACCCCTTCCTTCTCGAACCAGAACGGTTATTTGCCCGTAACTTGAGCTACGGGCCTCCGAATGACGAACCGTCTGCGTCAACGCGATCCTTGGATCGCGAAGGTCGTTTCGGTATATCGCACTCAAGGTTTCGGATTACTTTGAGTTCGGCCGGGTTGGTTCGTTCACGAAACCAACCGGGCCCTCGGAGCAGAAACACTCATATCTTGAGCTACGGACGTCCGAATGGCGTGCCGTCAGTTCTGATAAGTTCCTCTTAGTGAGACGATCTTTTGGTATACTCCGCCCGAGGTTTGGATGCAGGTGGAGTACGGCCGGGTTGGTTCGTTCACGAAACCAACCGGGCCCTCGGAGCGGAAACGCTCATATCTTGAGCTCCGGACGTCCGATTGACGTGCCGTCGACTTTGATGGAATCCTCTTAGTGGGACGGACCTTTTGGCTTACTCCGCTCGAGGTTTGGGTGCCGACGGAGTACGGTCGGGTTGGTTCGTACACGAAACCAACCGGACCCCTGGAACGAAAAAGCCAATAACTCACAGACCGGGCGTCCGATTGACGCGTCGTCTTTTGCGATAACTTCCTCTTGATGAGACTGAACTTTTGACATACTCCGCCTGAGTTTTGGATACAGTTGGAGTATGGCCGGGTTGGATCGTATCTGAAATCCCACCGGCCCCTGGAACGGAAAAGCTGATATCTTTCAGACAGGACGTCCGTTTGACGAACCGTCAGCGGCGTTGATGATCACGATGAGAAACGGTCCCTATGAGCATACCCTATGAGAGTTCAGGGTACAGTTGAGATATGGACGGGTTTGTTTCGCTCACGAAACCAACCGGGCCCTCGGGACGAAAAGGCTAATAACTCACAGACCGGGCGTCCGATTGACGCGCCGTCTGTTGCGTTGAGACTCCTTTGACGAAGCGGACGTTTGTGGCACTTCTTCGTTGGACTTTTAGATACTTGGAGTATCGACCAGTAGCTCGTGGAGTGGACCCACCCGGAGACGAGCGGGCGGGGGAGCGCTTGGTTGTAGCGGCGGACCCGCGATACTCTACGGAGTGTGTGCGCTTGGTTGTAGCGACAGACCCGCGACGGTGTAGACGTGCGTGCGGAGTACGGAGACCGTGTAGCCGACTGAGACCTGACGACTGCTTGACCGACTCGACTTGGAGTGAGTCGACTAGCCCAGTGGACGGAGCGCCCAGTAGTTGGCAGCAGACCCACGGCGGACGGAGCGCCCAGTAGTTGGCTGCAGACCCGCGGTACTCGACAGGAGGAGTGCCTCTGTAGGCTATTTGGGTGAGCTCCCAGTAGTTGGCAGCAGACCCTCAGCGGACGGAGCGCCCAGTAGTTGGCAGCAGACCCGCAGTACTCGAAAGGAGGAGTACCTCAGCAGTCATAGGTTAGTGAGCAGTACCTCGGAGTCGTGACAGGACTACTGCACACTTCAGAGACGGGGCTCTTCAGCAGCTACGGTTTCGATAATGAAAATCCTGGTTTGAGCTGAGTCAATGATCTTTGTTTTTCCTCATGATTGAGATGGTCGCTTGATAACTTAGGTATATGTATGGGCATATACCTGGGTAATGGTTATCCGTTTATTTCATAAACTTGTTATAAACTGTGTGGACTTGTACTGTTTACTCTTCTTTGTGGATTGGGTTGTTCTTGGGCTCAGTGTTGGAGCCGAACGGAAATTGGTGACATAGGTATATGTATGGGCATATACCTAATCAATACTGGATGTTACTTCATGATTGTATCCTTCATGTGGTTTATCCTTTGTGGATTTCGGGAGACCTTCGAGGGTCTCGGGGTCCCTACTGAGTATCTTATACTCACCCCTGCACGGGCTATGCCCGCACTTCATTGTGTTGGTTGCAGACGACGGACAGCGCTGACTGCGGTTGAGGCTTTCGGAGTAGGTCGGTACCCGGAGGAGGACCACTGAGCGGGACGTGCTCGGAGCGGACAGTTGGACCCGAGGAGTTGTGGAGCTATCTGTACCTACCCTTCAGGTAGGATCCGTGGTGGACGATCCAGGAGCTGAGCCATCTGTACCTACCCTTCAGGTAGGAATCGAGGAGGACGTCCCAGGAGCCGCTTGTACTTTCAGTTGTTGTTTTCCCTTTCGAGTTGTACTTTACTTTACAGTTGGGCTTGTATTTCCGGCTCCTTTACTTCAGCACAGTTGTTCTAGTTTTGTGTACTGCTTTACTTCCGCTTGTTACTCTGAGGTGCTTGTTTACTTTATTAAGGCAATGCCTTCCCTTTTTACTGGGATTTTACGCCTTGGTGCTAGTCGCCAGCCCCTGGCCTATGAAAGGCGGGCTTGGGGTAGTCACGGCACGGGCCCCGAGGGCGGGTCGTGACAGAGAATGAATCTCATCGCGTTCATGGAGACTGTAGTCTGTACGTACGCACGAGCGACAATATCATTATTTTGATATTAAAATAATATAAAATTGGATATTATATCATATATACAGAATCATTATCATGTTATATTTATTATTTACATGAATTACATATCATTTTTATACCCATCTAAATAATAATAAATTGAATAACAATTACACCACGACGTGGAGATGGTAAGCCGTACGTACGTACGTATGGTGAAATGTCATTCAAATGATTGGTAGAATACTGAATATGGTTGTTCCATATTTATAATAACATCACATTATATAGAAGATACTGGAGTTATAATTTTAGAATTGAAATAATGAACAAAGAGGGAGTGGAAGAAGAAAGAAACTTGAAAGAGGGTGATGAAAACGTTACCTCTTCTTCGGGTTCTTCCATTTGATTTGATCAAAAGGACTCTTTGGGATGGATTTCTGACTAAAGTAAAGCTTCTAGGATGAAGGGAGAGGAGTTGGGAGAGTATTTGGGCAGAGGTTGGCTGAACCAAAAGGCTTTCAAGTGTGAATAAGGTGGTAGAGGTGGGGGCCTTTTATAAGGGGAGAGGAGGGGCTCTTTTGGAAAGATTGAAATGTTACATTATTACACAATGATTTTCTGATTCTAAAGGTCCCACACTTATATAATTCGTGGATAAGGTGATAAGGTTTCGAAATCTACCCATCCAATAGTCTTTGGACAAGTGTAAGCCTTGTATTTTACATTATCTTTTCATTTTATTAAAATAGTTAAATAATGAGGTCATCGTTGCATCATAATGATGTCATAAATAATTTAATTTCTTTAAGATCTAAAAATTATAAAAAAATACTATGATGTAGGAAATCTTTTTATCTTTCTAATAAATATTTATAGTCAAAATTTGAACTTGTGTAACCCCACTTAAATACTGTTTTAGTAAAACAACTCATGTTTGTGTCAATTTAATTTTAACATTAAATAAATATATATTAATGTCATTTTCCAACCAAAGTGGCTCCATGGGGTCCCCAAGTTGACCCATGGGTTGTCTTGGTCGGCCATGACTCATCCAATAGGAGTATGACAAGTTTCAAGCTCATCTCATATTATTAAAACATTATTTTTACCTTAAACTACACTAATTACCTCTAATCGCGATTAAGAACTTAAAAGTTACTATTCACCAAAAAATTATTTTAATCTCATTGTACCACATTTTACTTCTTAATGACAACCATTTATGTCGGATTTTTGAAAATCAAACCACAGAAGTGGTAATATTTCATTTAAACGAAAAATCAGTTTTTTAACTACCACTTAGTGGTTTCACTATTCATCAAAAATTGAAGTTTTTCAGAACAATGCCAAAATTTCACCCTAAGCTATAATTGATATTCCAAATTCAAAAATAATGTATATTTTAAAAAATTCCAAACATATAAGTTTCATTAATTAATTTTATAATTAATTCCCGTTGTCACAACAAATAGCGTGTTTTTAAGAAACAATTTATATCAAAAGATTGGCAATTGTTTATGTCCAATTTCAATGTTAAATTAATTCTAATGACCACCATTGGATAAAATGATAAAAATATATTCTAATTATACTTTAAAACCACTCAATAGTATAACTTATCACCATAAATTATTTTGATTAAAAAATTTGTTTTAAGTATTTTTCACTATTCATAAAAATTTGGAAGTTCTCAGAAAATTAGAAAAAAATCAACATAGGCTAATTTCAATATTAGGAATAGAAAAATGAAGTCCATATATAAAATTTCTATAAATTTAAAAAGTGGTTATTACTATTCATAACGGCTACTTTGATTAGTTGCGGTGTGTTAGAACTCGAAGTTGTGTACAATGCAAGCTATTGCATTATTGAATGAGAAGCGTATCATGGAAGCTTGGGGTGTTACATGCATAGTCCCCTATTTCATCCAACATGATGTTAAACTGTGCATCGTTAGGGTTTTTTATACTTCTTGTTTCTCACACCAAGTATGAATCACGTGAGATTAGAGTAAACTTCAACCATAACACCCTTTTTGGGCCGCTAACCACTCGTATGTCCCAACACCATCATTAGGTTGTCCTCAAGTACAACTTGATCACCAATTCATTCTTAATCTAACTACGCAGACTTTGATCCTCACCTTTTATGGTGGGTATGTAGGCAACCTCTTGAGGTTCAATCCCAAAACAAATCTCTTAACATCGGTTCACCTCAATCTCATACAATGTTGATCCATGAAGCATCCAAAAACCAATCTCTTCACGTTGGTTCACCTCTTTCCACATGTCATTAAACTATGTACATCCCTTTTGTCCCAGCTACATGACACTAAACTGTGCAGCACCATCGTCCTTGCTATATGACATTAAACTATATAGTCCCCATTGTCCCTTGCCTGAGAGGGAATCCTCATTGAAATTTATCTCTAATCATGTCATATTTCAAAGACTATGTTCATACATGGTAATGCCAGAATATTTAATCTTGGGTTAAACCATCATTGCACTAAAGTCCCCTTTCACCCTTCACTTGTACGAACCAAATCTATAAAAAGGGTATTTCAAGAACTACGTATGGCTTGATTCCTATCCTTATGGGATACGTATGAACATTCGAGCATCCCTCGAATACAGCCCAAGTCTTTGGGCCTAACCCCAAATTCAACTTTCAGTACCATGGCAGAAAATTCCCCCTGTGAAAACATGAATGAGGTATGAAAACCCTGGTCTTCATTCACATCATGTTTATAAAACACACAATGTGTATTCCTTATTATGGTCTGTTCTCTATGACACTAAACTATGATCTCCTACACTCTCGTCCCACATGACATTAAACAATATTTCAAGAACTATTTATGGCTTGATTCCCATCTTTATGGGATACATTGTGAAGTCAAATACCTCAATTCAGGACCCAGCCACAACATGATTATGGTTAGCATTGGTCTTTGTATCTCCTACATGAATTAGAAAATACCCATTTTTATGTGTCATACTCCTAACATTAAATATGTCAAGATCTCCATAACCCTTTTCTTGACTTCTGGTCACAAAATGTGTGATACCCAGGAATTATTTTTCCTGACTATGCATCACATGCCCTTAGGCAGCCTTGCATAAGCAGTCTACATAACGTACCTATCATCCAAAAAGATGCTATTATTTCACTATGCAGCCAATGCCTTTAAGTGTCCCTATATAATTCAACCCCCTAACGGGTTTGTCAAATAGCGGTAACTTCATTATTGGGAGGAAAACCTATTTTTTATTTGTTAGTCTTAAACGACAATATGTAGGGATCTGCAAAAAAGTAGCCAACCTTAACATATTTTTCCCATACCCTTTTTCATGATCTGAAAGCATTCAAGTCTATGGTTTATATTTCCCTTCCCTACGTTTAGGTCAAACCTTCACAGGAGTGACATTCATCCAATTCATTGACAATCTTGATTTAGAGTATCCTCTCCATATTCAAGTACCTCTCTCCATACAACAGACTCTATGGTTTAGAAAATTTAAATCTCCATAAACTTTCACTGGCTTTTTAGCATTAGGAAAGTAAAATTTCTGAGAGTTCTTTTGCCGGACTATGCAGCATGTTCCCTTAGGAGGCCTTGCATACGTAGTCTACATAACAAACCTGTCAGTCAAAAGATGCTATTATTTGACTATGTAGCCAATTCCCTTAAGCAGCCCTGCATAATTCAACCCCCTAACGGTTTTGTTAAATAAAGGTAACTTCACTCTTTAGAAATACTTCCTCTAATGCCTTTTAGCCCTTTTTCATATCATTCATCAGATTCAAAATTTCTTAAGTCATAGTTTACATTCACTACTGGAAAATAGACCTATACCCACGGTTTTGGGAAAACCCGTGGGTATAGGGGTGCCCTATACCCACAGTTTAAGAAAACTGTGGGTATAGTTATAATGTGGGAACCTATACCCACGGTTCTGGAAAACTGTGGGTATTGGTCACCTATACCCATGGTTTTAGCAAAAATGTGGGGATAGAGTTTTTTTTGAAGCCCTATACCCACAGTTTTATAAAACCGTGGGTATAGGTGTTTATTTCAAATCCTACCCCTACGGTTTTTCAAAAACTGTGGGGATAAATATTTTTTTTGAAGGCCAATAGCCACGGTTTTTTAAAACCGTGGGGATAGCTTCCCCAAATTATGGTGGAAAAAACATGCGCGGGAAAACAAAATTAATTTGGCGGGTATCGAATATATTTAGTTTGAATGAATATATTTATGTTTATAGAAATTTATAAGCAAATTATTTCAGCTGGTTGGTTGGTTAAGTGTTTGATACATGCTGTAGTAGTTAAGGTATCACATATTGATTGCTTTTTTTTAAATAAAGAGGCGAGAATTAGTATATTATTATAAATACAGATATATATAGGCATAGCCGAATTAGCTTAGTTGGTCAAGCGCTTGGAGCCTGCTGTGCGGACATGGGTTCGAAACCCGATGGGTTCCTTTTTTCGTAATGCGGCCATATATTAATATATATTTACAAATATAGATGTATATTAATATCAATTCTTTGGCTGAAGTGGCAAAAGGTGGTGGAAGTTTTGTCATATTCTGGGTTGGCGCGGGTTCAACACCCTGCGGCTGCAATTGTTAATTATTTTTACCCACGGTTCAAAAAATGTGGAAACTATGGGAAGAACACTTTGATAGCGTGGAGGATGAGTTGACACAGTGGAAAAAAAAGTATACCCACGGTTTGTCAAACCGTGGGGATTGATCAAGACCTCTATACCGACGCCACTCAGCCCCATGGTTCCCAAAACCGTGGGTATAGGTAGTTTTTCGAGTAGTGATTTTTCCCCCATACTTGAATGTGGTAATATGTTTTCAGATAAAATATCAAGGAATTGAGTCATTTATAATCTATTCTATCAAAGCTATTTCGACCTAAAACATTGTCCTTTTTATGTCTGGCATGCATGACATTAAAATGCCCACAAAAGACAAGGGAACTCTGAACAAAATCCAAGTCCCAGCTCACTAAACATACATTTTTATGAATTAGGTAATATTGAGAAATGAAAATATTAAAATTTTGTAGAGTTATAATTATAATCCTATAAAAAATAGAAATCTGCTTACTAGGCCCATTGGATTAGGTAAAAATTTAAAGCAGGTAGCAAAAGAATGCAGGAACAAATGATTGAAGATGAAAGTGTTTTTCATTGATGCACAAGAGTTAGAAGGACATCCACAGACTGGAGTATCTTTTCTTTTTCAAAAATTAAAATAGGATTTCAACATAACTCTTCATTTGGTTTACGGAATCCCGAGCTTCATCAGCAACCACCTAGAATTCATTCATTCAACTGGATACAATAAGAGACGCAGTGATACCGTCTCTTCTTGGAACAATTGTAAAAGAATGTTCTTGAGTGCGGTTTGAGAAACATTTTATGCAGATCAAACGGTGACTGTGTTTCTATCCAAGAGACTTGGAAGATGGATACATGGATTTGAGAATGGAGCATTGTAAGTAAAGATCCATTTGGAGAGAGTACACTTCTCAGATATTATTTCTATTGTCATGATAATCTTCTCTCCACCAACTGGCAGTGGAAAACATATCAGCCCCTAGTTTTCTAATTTCATACCTGCAAGGAAATGGCATGGAGGAAAATTTTGAATGTTCACACCATTTTTTCTGCTCTTAATGCACAAAATAACTGAAATAGTTGGGTAATATTGGAGCTTCTTCTCCATCGTATGAAATTTCAGATCTGGTGCACAAAGACTATCATGCATTATGTATGCCTTTTCCATTGTTCTAGTATTTACAAATGATCCTGCAACTGAGATGTTTGCTAATGTGAAATTGGTGTATGTCTGAAACAAGGAATGTGGAATATAATTCTTTTCATCTAGAACATTGACTCCTTGCAGATGAACATGGACATATAAAGCTGATCCAATTCTTCTGGGAGCCATTGAATCTGCACAAAAATCAGATAATTAACTTTTAAGTAAGTTGATTTTTTCATAAAATTTGTGATGAGATTCGAAAAAATGGCTAAGGAATTATGGCGCGCAAGTCTCGTATTGGGGCGCAAGTCCTAGTTGGTCCTGCATGTTTTACCACGCTAGTACTGGCACACAAGTCAGAAACTCACTGCAGAAGCGCGACACGAACAGACGTGTGAACGATTGGAAAACCAAGACACCTGCGCAACGAGAGATACTTGCATTCCAAGAGATCAGTAGCATTTTAAACCGATTACTTTTCGCAAATTGGTGCCGCATATTTATAGGCGAGGCCATACCCCTGTGTGTCAGACCCTGTGCGCCAGAAGCATACCTGCACGCCTACTACATGCGCGTCGCAATACCTTGTTTCTTGTTTTCCTTAGAATCAAATCCTCTTTCCTTTTTCGGATCCAACTCTGAGGGGGGACTTTTGTTGATGATCCATTCCATCATAGAGTCTAATGAATGAAAAAGTGGTATACCTTATGCACAAAGAGATTCATCCTTTGAAGAACATCAAAAATTGACAAAGGCATGAGCAAGGAATTCTTTAAGCATGGGTCGCAGAAGTTTCACTATGGTCGCGCAAGTATACTTGCGCGCCACATATGGGATGCGCAAGTCACTTGTGTGCCATATTCTGTATTAACCTAAGTTCCACAATGGCCTATAAATACCCCCTATGGGCCCCCCATTTTGAAGATGAAAGAAAATCCAAAATTCAGATTTAAGCTCTCGGCGCCCTAGTCTTTGCTTGAAGTCTTCCGAACACATCTATGGTAATTTCTTACCTAGAATGAATGATATAAAGAGGGGGAATAAGGCCTAAGTGTTGCAATTCATCAAATCTTGTGCATCTAAGTGTCCATCCCTTAAGGGAAATGGCCACACTTTCGTGCCACCTTATCTTTCAAAAAAAAACATTTGTGCCACCCTTTTGGAAGCCTCTAGGGATAATACTAAGGTATTGAGCCAAGTCTCACCCATGTATTACCTTATGGGTTAACCGTCTCCCATGTAAACCCGTGTCGCGCAAGTATACTTGTGCGACCAGGACTTGTGCGCCCAAACAAGACTTGTGTGCCTTCCTCTTTTTGGGTACCCCTTCTGCCTACTCAACTCTTTTCATCAAATCCACCTTTCCTCTTCGAGATTTATCCTTCAAGACCTTCTTCAAAGCCATTTATGGCATGGTTACTTTTTTGGTTTCCTTATCTAAAAGAAATTTTGTGGAACATATCTCAAAACATCGTGATTTTACATAACTTTATGCCACTAAGGTTAGATATTTCCTTCATTAAACCTCATCCTTTAAGATTAGAAGCTACCTAATCTGGGAATCCTCCTTATGAGTAAGCCCCAAGTTCCCTAATCTGGGTATCCTCCTTAGGAGTAAGCCACAATTTCACTAATCTTGGAATCTTACATAGAAGTAATCCCCAAGTTCCCTTAACCTGAGGCTCCTTCTCAGGAATAAGCCCCAAGTCTCAAGTCCCCTAAACCTGGGCCTCCTTCTCAAGAGTAAGACCCAGTCATAATTTCTCATAACATGGGCCTCCTTTTTAGGAGTAATCCCCAGTCATAATTTCTCTTAACATGAGCCTACTATTCATAAGTAATCCCCAGGCATAATTTGTTTTGACTTGGGCTTCCTTCTCAGGAATAAAACCCAATCATTTTTCCTTCTCTAATTTGGGCATCCTTCCCATGAATAAGCCCTAAGTTATGTATTTAAATCTCCATAAAGCACATATACCTTTATTGACCTTATTCTTGGGATTCTTTCCTAATATAAGTCCTAATACTCATTTATTTGGGTCGTCATACATACGTAAGACCCACATCATTTCATATGATTGCATCTTTCATGGCACAATGATCATGTTTTACTAATACATCTTGTTTCTCACAACGAGTATGACTCATGTGATCTTAGAGTGTAAAGGTAATTATGACATCTCTCTTTGATCTATTAATCATGCATAACCCTCATACTTCTTCACTCGAGCTACATGGGTTCTGATTCCATTTTCTGACAAGGATACGTAGGTATCCCATCTGCTGGTATAATCCCAACTCTAAAATTATACATTTCCTTCTGAAAGACAATAAAATTCAAGTGCGCCACTCAGTGACTTTAAAACTAGAATGGTTAGCATAATAACCAAGAGATTTCTATATAATGTGTTGAAGTATACCATTGACTAAGAATCTCTAATAAATATGGATGATTCCTTATCGCTGAAGAACCTTAAATACATATAAAAGATTCTCTAAATCTCATACATATAAATCATTGATTGTCAGATCTAAAGGAATGCTCATTTTCATTCTTGGTAAATTAATAAGGATTCACGAACATAACTAAAATCTACAAGAGAGTCCCGGAGTAGACAATAATTCCCCTGAAAATGGTGTGATGAGTCTGGCCTCCCATCCTCTTGACCAATGCAAATTTTTAAGCCTTATCCGTCCACAACTAATGAGAACCTACCTTTCGAATGTAGGTCCAAATGGATATAGAATCTTTGGATGATTCTAGTTCTATGAATATACCTGTTAGAAATTGATTAGAATGTTTGAATCCTAAACAAACAAGGTCATCCCCATTTCCAGTAGAAACAAGGTGGATTCATTGGGATTCACTCTTGACCAACCCAAGCTGATCTTAAACATGTTATGCTTAAGCGGAACCGACTATGGGAGAAGTGGAAGTAAATAGAGATTACCACCCGAGCGATGTTATCTGAGCCACCCCAAGACTCTGTCACCATAACAAACCTTACCATTCAGTCTTATGTGGTGTTATAAGGGGTTATGTAACAAGAACCTATCACTATGACTATGTACATTTTTTTTGTTTAAATAATGTGCATTCATTTTATTATTGTTACTTTGTAAATAAATTTTAAAGCAAAAATAGTATTTTTAGTAAATATTCAACTAAGAAATATATTTTGATGAATTAATGGATTATTGAATTAAATATTATTTTGATAAAATATTATTTTTGTTAGTAAATTACTTTTTATTAAAAATAAATGATCATATAATTTTATGAATGCAATTATAATTTTTATTATGGTTTGAAATCTGTTTTTGTCAAAACCCATGAATTTTTTATAAATGTCGGTTTTTATTTTAAAGGTAAAAATTCTCATATTTAAAAAATTATTCAGATAAAATGAATATTATTTTGGGAATCATGGTGTCGAAGTTATCCAATAGTGAATTTTTCATATTTTTCTGAGAGAGTCGAATTTTTGGGTAATAATTAAATATCGTTTAAATATATAATGTGTTTTATGACATCATAATAACCCAATAGTGATGTAATAAAATACTATAAACATTATTTTCTTCAAATATATGTATTAAAATTAAAATAATGTTATTTTAGTTTTTTTTATTTATTTTAAAATGCTTTTGTGGACCCTTCAAGACTTATAAAACATTTTGTCTTTTTAAATAGTTTTCCTTGAGAGTGTGACTCACCTCCACATAAGCAGCCCTATTATTTTAAGATGTTAGTCATTTGTACTTATAAAATATTCTTTTCCACTCCTCTTTGGAATAATCTATGGGCAAAATCCATGGGTTGGATTGTGGTATTGATTAGTTTAATGTGAGGTGTCCAAAACCTGAATAATAAAGAATTACCTCTCCTTTACTATATAAACCCACCATAGATTACAATTCCTCTTCTCACAAAGCCTTTTATGTTTGACCAAACCATGCCCTAATCTCTCTATAATCCTCCCAAGGTGCCCAATGCTTCCAAGAAGCCTCTATCAAGCCTCTCCCAAGGCATTGGGATCACACTTCCAAGTAAGGAACTTATTCCTTACTCATTTTTTACAATTTTTAGGTAGTTATTCCCTTTTTTCTATTAAAAATGCTGGGGTATGATTTGAAGCCTCTCCATACTGTCCTATTTATGTTTAGAGTATGGGAGACCCCTTTCTCTCTCATTAATTCCTCCCATGTACACCAGTTACCATGCTGAATTTGCTTGAGGGATTTATCTCCCCTCTTTTACATCCAAGTAATTTGTTTGTATTATGAATCTAAATTATGTTACTTTTGTTGGAAAATTTATATATTTGACCCCATTTCTGTTCATTTCTTTTATATATGATGAGACACTATTTTATCTCTCATTAACAATTTACACGAATCCTTATTTCACGCAGTTATGCTGCTGAAATTGCTCCGCATTTTTTCAAGCCAATATTATTGTGTAGGGAATATCATACCCATGTATCTATCAAGGGTATTCACCTTTATGCACATATAATTATTGAATGTTTCTTTAATGTATTTATTCCACATTAATTAAGGGTGTAATACCTTTTTATGTAGAATTATTCCTTGTTATATGATCCATGTGGAACAGCTGTACTTGAAATGAAATGTATAAGAAGGGTGCACCCTGATAGCGCTCCAATGCGTTGGGTAAAGTGTAGTATCATGATACGTCTTGTGAAATTAGTGTTGAATCATTATAATTTATGTTCAAAGAGGTTTTACTCATGCTTCATGTGCAATGATGGTTTACTCATGCTCCATGTGCAATGAGCCTAGGCTCATGCTAATTCCATGTAAAGTGTTGTTGCCACATTTCAATTTATGACTATCATGATTTATCATGACTTTATGTTAATGTTTCTCTTGTACTCCATTGATATGCCTATTGTTTGGAATTTATTGTATTTCTCATGTTATTCCATGTTTATTCCATTACTGGGCTTTATAGAACACCCTTTTCTTATGCATGTCCTCAGCTTATCCCATGCAATTCTAAGTAAAAGGTAATGTAATGGTCTGTAAATGATCTTTTCAATAAATATGTTGTGTGTTTTATGTTATAAGATATTATGTAATGTTCCAAAGACCGAAATACACTAGACCTATCTCTCTTCCATGTTGTATCATGTGAATGTTTTATGTAATAAATCACGTTTAAGTGTGTAATAAAATGCAGGGTTGTTATAATCTACCACCTCGTTTTCATAACCTTGATGGAAATGGATTGAACTTTCATAATCCTTGATCAGCTCTAACCCCCTATGTTGGAAAATAATTATATCCTTTGGTGTGAATATATACTTGATTATTTATGATCGATATATTTGTAAATCTTCTCCCCATAGAGATAATGTCTCTATTTTTTTATTCTAAAATCATTTTTAACAAATCTGATATGGTTTGTTGTGAATTTATTACCAAGGATAATTAATTGGTGGGAGGCATAGTCAATCACTTTATCATTTTTCATTATTTTATAACCCAACTATTATTTTAATTCATCATAGTAGATCAGAAATCCTACCATACTAGTGGGTAACTTAAGAATAGGTGTACTGATTAGCATATTTGTTAGCATTATAAATATTTATTTACTTTCCTCAGTCCATATAAATATCTCTCCATTCTAATTCATCTTGGTTAGTGGTATTGAAAATCGTTAGAGGTTTGTCACAAATCGATGGTAGTTCCTAGCAAATCAAAGGAAACTATGGTTCTCTATTGTAAATGTTGTCGTGAAATATCCTTTAATTTCATATGTATTCCATGAATAAACATATATCTATTTTATAGTGATAACATTCCCCAGTAATGTTACTTGATATATCAAAAAATAAAATTTAGTGTCCTCCACATATAAATTTTACATTCACAAGGTCTTCAGTATAACATTCAAATTAACCTCCTGTTCCTATAGGCTTTTATATTAAGAAAGTACATAAACTATTAATAATACCAAAAATTTGTTGAGGTAATATCTAAATCTTATATTAATTAAATAAATTTAGATAATTTTTTTATTGGTAATTCCAAATGAAATATATATAAAACCATAGTAGTCTACCTTTTATGAAAAGAAGTATTTTGGGTATCCTCTTTCTTCACCTTTACTTGATAATTTCTTGATTCGGGATCCACCATAGAGAAATTTGGTGCCCTCTCCCCCTAACTGATAAAACAAGTCATAAATATATGGGTGATGATACTTTATATTCATCACAATCTTGTTGGGCTCATGATAATAAATGTAGAGGTGCATTGACCTGTCATTCTTCTTGATGAAAAAGAAATGAACACCCCATAAAGAATCACTTGATCATATAAACCCTTTATCTATATTCTCCCATAATAAACTCTTTAGATCATCATGTTCAATATTTTACATTATATAAGGAGTCCTAGATACTAGAATATATCCACGTATAAGTTCAATTGAGAATTAAAATTCACAATTAGTTAAAGACCATGAAATTATTTTGAGAAAACATTTGTGTATTATATTACAGCGATAATGTAATCAAGGACGACATTTTCCTTACTATTAATCATTTGAGATCGATATGCTTTATCACATGTCAATAATATCAATTTTAAAGATTATTATTTCAAATCATATCCATCATACCCATTACATTTGTATGAAATCAGATGGTGATTCATGATACAGATGGTGATTTCCTTAATCTAGAAATATATATTGGTTCTGTACAAATAATTCCAATATATACCTATTATATCATATAATTCATATAAAGGGAGTATCAAAAGGTCAACTATAAGATTATTCCTTCAAATATTGACAGGGGATAAGTTATTTTATTAGGATGCAATATTTTCACCATTTTCGATTTTAACTGATAACTCAACTTCTATGATTTGAGGTCATGTTTGAATAGTTCTACTATGACATTTGGATATGAAATATTGCAGAGAACCAAAATAAAATAGTTGGTTTATATTCTTTTAAGAATAACTATAAATTATGTCACTACTTCATTGTTATAATCCAACACAATAATTATGATGTAATATTCTCTCACCTTCTCTCTATGCCTTGGTGGTTGTTTTCACCAGTTATCTTCGATATATCATGGATTAGTGCATTTTTTTATAGTTTCATTATTCTTTTTTCATGAGATTTTTTTAAAATCAGATAATGGTTGAGTAGATAATTCCTTTATTTCATCACATTGGTGGGTTACTCCTATCGGAACTCACGAGCATGGTGTCACTTCATACCAAACCTAAATCATTCCCTTATCCCCTTTAAAAAAACTCACAAGATAATTATTCCGAAAATTTTGACAAGTGGGATGTTGGAGGTTCTTACTAATATGATATTTCTCCATTACTCACTCAAAATTTTTCTCCATTCTCTATATATTGTCTCCACACCCATGAGACCCTAGAGATTCACTGATCTCTTTTTTAGCATTGATGGAACGTTAGAAAATTTCATCATAATTACCAATGTCCACCTTCGATCAAATTTTACCTTCATGTGATAAAAACTTGCCTGAACTTCCCATTCTCAAATCATTGAAGGATGGATATGATATTTTCAATGAACTTGATGAATTAATCATTGATTATGGGATAATATTATACACTAAATGTTGGAGTCCTTTGTCACATAAAGTACCTAATTGTAACATTATTTTTGTATGCGGTGTGGGATTTCCTCTTGATTGAATTTTCTTATCAAAACACTATTTGATTGCGTAATTATTATCATAAATTTATTAAATTATACACTCATAATGTCAAGAATCTCATTTGAAAAGTAATCATATTTACCATCACATTGTTTTTTGACTCGGTTCCTCTTATTTATATCTATTGAATAAAATATTGATTACATTAGAAATAATAATTTTCAAAAAATTAAATAGATTTAAAGAGAAACTATATAAATTTTTGTGATAACTCATAAAGGATTTTTATTTATTATCCAATGAAATTATATGGTTCAATCAATAACATCCATGGTATATTTCATAACATTAAATTTCATAGGAAATTTTTCTTTATAAGGGTTCTTAAAGATCATGGGAATTTAAAAAATAATATCACATGGGTGTGTCAAACCATGTTTTCAATAATTCTTCTTTTTCATGCACTAGGTATAGGACTTTTTAATACCCATTGAACCCTTTTGAGGTTATTACCACTAGGTGCATCTGTTCTATATCCACATCAACTTATAGTATTCTATCATGTATTTTTTTTCTTAAAAACCACTCTATAGTACTTTACCATATTTTGTTAAATTGTCTAATATTAATTTTTATACATATGGTTTTCAACATGATTTTATATTAAAAATTCCCAAAAATAACTAGACCTTTATCTAATACAATCTTTGACAATCCATATATTTTATATGATTTATTTCATGATATTCTATATTATGATTAGCATGACACAATACCAAAAGAGTGAGTATCCTATTTTATTAGAGTTGTTAGATTAATATAACAAAAAATTTAAATAGGGATATAATGAAATTATTTAAAAACTCAATAACATTCCCTTAAACATCCACTGACCTTCTAAAATTGCATGGGATAACCTGGGGACATACATAAGAATAGAGTGAGCTATAAAGCCCAATATGGGAATAATTAAAGAAAACCATAATGTAAAGTATTAAATGTGAGTCAATAGGCATAACATAATGTCATAGAAAGGTGGAAATCATAAACATGATCATAGAAGTAAGATATAAGTTGACAAAATTAAGATATTTTAGGAAGGTGGAAACAAATTAAAACATTGTGTCATAAGCATGGGTCAAATAATCACATCAATACATTTAAACATAGTGTAATTAGGATAGCCTATCATGCACCATTAATAGTTTCACATGTTTTTAACTTCATTACCTAGTTCATTGGAGGGCTATATAATTCAAGCCCTACTTATCATATTCATATTAAGTACAAGCATTTGTATGTAATATAAATCATAAAATATAAAACTGTATTCCATTATATTTAATACCATTATTAAGGAGTGTGGTTTATATACAAGAAATTACCCTGTTAATTAAGGTCAGTTAAGTCATGGGGAATGTCCTTGGTTGGAAATGTTGATGGCTATTCACAATAGAAAATTTGGGTAAGGAAAATCATGGGATTATTTTTACAGCATAACAAGTGTACATAATGTTTTTTGAAAGGGATTGAAGAGAGTAGAAGGTGATATATAATTACTTATTACAAATAAGGCGATTAAAGGTAACACTAAAAACGTATGTAAACATGATGAATTGTAAATAAGAAAGTATTAATATAAATAAATTCCATAAATAAGGAGGATAAGGATTAAAATCATTTTCTATGAATATGACTTTTAAAAGTATCGAAGGAGGTTTTTAAGAAAATAGGAATGCATTAAGAGGGATTTAGATTGGTATATGGAATGTAAATTCACTTTAAATGGGTATTTTGGGAATATGAATTAGGGGTTGGCTAGGAATTTATATAATATTTGTTAATTATAAATTAATTTCGAACCATAGATATTGGACCCATAGTGATAAAATAATCAAAAAATGAAACCATTTTAAATGATTCCCTTAGTTATAACAAATATAAGTGGTTTAAAATATTTTATAAGGTTAAGGACTAATATCATTAAAATAATACCATTCATGATGTTTATGTGAGTCATGTTCATAAATATCAGTTTTTAAAACCATAAAACACAATATAAGTTTTCACATATTAATTATAAGATAGTGTAATCAATAAAATATATTCAAAAACATGTAATTTTAAAGGAAAATATATTTTGGGTAGTTTATTTATTTATAGTATTTATTTCAGAACTTTTGGGTATGTATAATGTCGTAATACATCATATATTTATAAAATATTTAAGTTTTAACCAAAAAACTAAATTCACTCAAAAAATTGGAAAAAAAAAACATTAGTTATCTTTAAAATATTACTTAAGAAAAGATATTTATTTATAAAAAATTCAATATATAGTAATTTACATATTAAATTAAATTCCTTATTTATTTTAAAATACTTGTTTTTTGGAACAAACAATATTCTGACCCCTATTAAAATTTTAGGTGACTTCATTAAATCAAATATCCATTAATATTTAAATAAATTTTAATTTATTATAAGATTTATAAGAATAATATTTATTTATAGAATTATTGAAATTACCATAAATATTTTTTTTAATTAAAATAATATATTTCCAAAAAATAAAATTTGAATTTCATCATATAAAAATATTTTTTATCAAAAAAATTATATAATTATGTACATATATAATTTAATAATGGGATCAATATAAAAATTATTATATTAAAAATGAAATATATAAATATATACTACTACGATCTAGATACATATACCTTTATTTTACATGTGTAGGCCAAATGGGTGTGGTGTACAATAGTGGTAAATTTTTGGGTGGTTTAGAGAACACGGATTCGGTGGAGATCTCTATGAGATTGAAATTTTCCCAGAAATTTTTTTTCTCATTTTTATGTAATCAAATCTTGGTATTTTATTAGTCAAGGAAAAATCATAATGAATCCATATCTATCATAAGATATAATAAACGGAATTTATATGGAACAATCCTACAGGTTGAGGTCAAATGAGTGAAAATAATTTTTAATGAACTTATTAAACATTGAGGATTGTGTGAGTGGTGAAATCATAGAAATATTGGTTAATTTTTCACTTTGGTTGTGAGATTTGAGGGAACATATATGTCTTATTCGAGGGAAATACCCTGGTTTGGGTATCATTCCATAGTGACCGTATAGGATTAAAGTTTTCAGTGACATATGTATATAAGTATATTAATAATGATATTGTTTTGAATAGTCACTTCCCCCATTTTAGTATGACATAAATGAAATTGTAAATTAATAAATGATTTATTGATCGATTCATCCTCATCAATATGGTGAAAATAATTAGCACCATTGTGTTTAGAACAATGGTTTTTTAGGTAATTGATCTAGTAGGGTACATGGAGAAACTACATTCAATCAATTATTATTATCAAGACAACGATATCAATTAAATCATGTTATTTATGGAATACTAGAACTAGTATGATGTTCAAGAATTGAAGAATCCATCAGGTTTGGATGACCAGTGCAGATCTTAGGAGATGTGTGGGGAGACTTTTTAAGGGTGAGAAGTGGTATGGTAATGAGTTTGTAATGTATTGTTACTTAATATATCAATTAGATAAAATGAAATTAAGGCATAAATAATTTTTTTGTTTGGTAAAATTTTAAATTTTGACTTAAATTGACAGAATGAATTTTTTATTAAATTTTAAATTTATAATTATAGATTTACATGTGAAAATATGGTCGGTAAATTCCCAAAATTACTATCTTGGTAGTTTATGAGTTAAAAGGATAGATTTCAAGTAGTTAAATAATATTGGGGGTATAGCTTAGGATCAATGAGTACCTGAAAAAAACCAGTTGGGTTGTCCCACTAGTTTGACCATGGGGTGGTTGATGGCTTAGTACTGCATACTTGGTAAGTTCAAGTTCAATTTCTTATAAAAAAATTATTCCTTTAATGGGGGAGATAATTTTACATGTATACCCCTATGATATCTAATAATTCATTAGGTAGATAAGTGTATTAAGATATACCCCTTCTTATCTTATTATAATCTCTTATTCTCTATGGTGTTTAGTTAATCTATAGTTTCATTATTAATAATTAATGTTATTCCATTACTTATTTTCCATCATATATCAACTCCACTATTTTTTTATCAATTTTTGGTGTTTTGTAATTGGTTATTTTTATATAGTTCCATCATATCATGTTGTAATATAGTTGTGATGGTGGTTAAATCATGTGTAATTTAAAGAGGAGGCTTTAAAATTTTGGATTATCATTATTTCATGTATTTTTCTAAATGTATCATTCTTAATGATTTTAAACTATTATTTAGAAATAATTTGGTGGCATTTTTTTAGGAATTTTCTATCAAATATATGTATTTTCTGTATATATATATCCATGAGTCTATTGTGGGTGGGTTTTTACGCATTGCTTGTGGTTTCAGTATCATTATGAAAACTAGTTATATTTTCAGTATTTATTCAAATATTTTTAAATATAAATGAATTATTTAAATTAAATATAAATAATTTAGGATCTAATTTATGGGGATAGGGTTTTTGGTTTATGATAATGGTTTTTTTCTTTAGTTGAGGTATGATAAAGTGAATAGATCACTATTTTCAAAAGGGGATAAATCAATGATTGAACTGGATAGTGATGGAAATATCACCTAAATCCTTTTTTAATGTGATGAATTTTTTATTTTTATGTTTTTTAACTATGTGATATCATAAATCATGACAAACAATAACAATAACTTTTCAATCATAAGGTGTGCTTGATGGTTCTCATTTGGACACTTCGAATTTTAGTTATAGTATGTGATTGGGTATATCATATGGCCATTTCAAAAATATTATGGGAGGATGAATAGTAATATTTTTTTATTAGAGTGAATAATTATAACATTATGAATCATTAATAACCATTTAATTAGATGGATCATATGTGGAGTTTATCACATTCTTATAAAAGTTTCTTGAACAAGTCAGGAGTTATTACAGATATATGAATTAAATACTAAAATATTATTTAATGAATGTATTATCTAGGATAAAACATGATGGCCTTTAAATAACCCACTTACATGTGATGGTAGATGATGTGATTTTTATTCAAGAATAGACAAAACTCCATGGAACCCAACACTCCCTTCCCCAATATCCTTTAATGAATGAGGACCTAGCATGCCATGGAGAGTGGAGTATCATGCTTGAGTATTGAAAAATTCAGAAGCCAATGCATTTCTCAAGATGTGTTATTTTCTTTACCTTGAACAGTCATGATCTTCATTAATATTTTAGATAAATATATTTTTTTTGTGATCAATGTAGAAAATTAAAACTGTTTCTAATTTTCTTCATTTCCACATTATTCATGATTTCACATTTTTCATTCATGGTGATAATGGAATGGGTTTCATAAAAACATTTCCCCCAAATAAGTGTTATTATGACTCATTGAAACCATGTCGTGGTATTATAGCCTACCATACATTTAAATTCATGAAATCATGTTGGAAATTATTTTTCTCCAATATAGTATTACCTATAAAAATGATATCATATAAAATTTATAAGTAAAAATCCCATGGGTTTGTATTAATCATAGAAAATGATATTATGATATTGTATCTTAAATTTTCAATATACCAAGTTCTTCAAAATAGAGTATTGGATCTCTATGTTGATATCGAGGTGTATCGTAGAATACATCTGGGATGTTGTAAAAAGTGATTGGGATATCATTGATGAAATATGATTAATAAGTTGGTCATTGGAATATCCTTTTTACCTTATGTATTTTAATGGATCAACTAATAAAATATTCATTATATCATACTTTTGAAATTGAATCATAAAATACGATTGAGAAAAAACGTTTATTTTTCACTAGTTTAATTTTGAATTGAATTTTATTATTTTTAAATTGTTTATAAATAAACAAATTTGAATTTTGGTGTTATATATTAATTTATAAATGTTTTATAAACTAATTATTTATAAATACTATTTAATTAATTAAAAAATGTTAAAAAAATTATTTATGAATATATATTTCTTAATATTAGTTATTAATATTAAAAATTAAATTAACCAAATTATACAGAACTCCTAAGACATAAAAAAAAGTTTTCTTTTTGAAGTCATAAGAGGTGTTTATAATGTTTATAAATTTTAAAAACATTGTCAAAAATATAATGTTAATATTTTTAAGAATATAAATTATTCAGAATTCTATATATGAATTGTTAAAATACGATTCCTTAGTTTGAATATTATTTAAACAACACCAATATATTTTTGGTGATTGATGTGATAAAGCATTAATTTTTTTTAGGTCTATTATATTTAGGTTATTTTAAATATTAACATAAAATAAATTGAAATATATAATGTTTATATTTCATAAAAATATTATATATGCAATCAAAATTATATATCACATATAATAGGAAGGTGTTCATAATAGGATACAAATAATTTTTATATATTCTATATTATGGAATGTTTATAATGAATATTTATATTTTAATTTTCTAATATTTAACTTTAATTTATATATTTTTTATAAATAGTTATCTCATTTTTTAATATGTTAAATATTCATTTATTTAAAAATAATTCCATCATTATATTAATTCTAAAAAACATTTATTGTTAATATCTGAATATTTTAAATTTTATATAATTCTAAACCATTAAATAATAATTTCACATACATCATGAATGAGATGCATTTAGATATGTATAAAAATATTTAGATTCTACTATTGGTAGAGTTACAAAAACTATGAGTTATGTAAAGAGTGAGATGTATATATGGTTTGACCATATTGATATGATATAGGGAATAGGAATTCAAACTAATTCATTAGATTCATGCGTATATAAAGGGAATACTGTGAGAAAATATTATGAGATTAAATCCACTTAAAATTATAATTTTTATATTTATTCTAAAGTGAAACTTATCACACAACAATAATCTAACCAGGTAGGTTCATGAAAAATATTATTGCCCCTATATTATATTATCTAAGGAGGTAAAGTAATGGGTTACCCTAAATCATCCAAATGTGTAGTGTCAGGATAATGCTGGGTACCCTAGCATTATCTTGTGTAATACTTTTCTTACAATTTTATTGGGTTGAACATAGCTGGGGAACCATGTTAATTATTATTCGAAAGCAATAGAGTTGAATTTTTCTACATATAATGGTTATGGGGAAAGGTTTTTGCCCTCTACTATCAAAGATACATATCGGAAATGATTGGGAAAATTACCTACATAATTAGATATGGTTTGATAGAAGCACTATAGTGAATTCATTTCTTAATAAAATATGAATCTTGGACCAATAATGTGTAAGATGAATTTATAATGGGTCATCATTTTAATGATACCACTTATAAAAAATTTATTTACTAACTTTAATAAAACATGATACACATTAGATAAAATATTGTGTCTTCAATTAATAGAATCATCATTATCGAAAATAAATTTGAAATAAATATTTCATAGAAAATTCCTAATATTAGATACTATTAAAACCAATAACTTATTAAATAAATTTAGGATTGATTATATTGGTTATAGAGACCATTTTGAGTAACTAATTTTTAATGTGTGAATATAAACCTTATGACAAGAATATAATGATTCACTCAAGGTTTCAAAGGCATTATATTCAAAATTACCAATCAAATTTTAGTTTCATATACTCAATATGATTGGGAATGTTAGTTATATCCAATATGATAATATATTCTAACAATATAGACACGTTGATTATTTTATTAAAAAATTATCATGGTTGAGAAACTCATCCAATTTTCAATGATCAATTTTTTTGACAATATGAGTGAAATCAGTAAATTGTTTCCCTATTTTCATAAAAGTGTTGTTTATAGTTGAATAGGAATATGAAATCTGGGTTTTGGTGTTGCATAAAGAGTATATGTGGGTAGAAGCTAAATGTGGAAGAAGAAATTTTATGGGTAGAATCTAAAAATCATTTTTTAATTATTCAACTAAGGTTATGGAATCCTAACGGTATAATCAAGAAGGAAATATAGTTCCATTAAATGAAATTTTTGGCATAACCTGGAATATTTTTTAAAGCTCTTTGTAATGTCTATATCATGTGTTGGTGTTACAGAAGTTGACTATTATATTTTTGTAGGTATACGATTACAAATATAAATTTTACCAGTGTTTTAAATATACTTGACCTAAAAATAATAGAAAAAACTGATAAATCATATATTTGAATTCAAATGAAGAATAATATATGTATAATTTTTTAACAAATTATTATTATGAAAAATATATGATATTTAATTCAATTTTGATGGTTAATTATTCACTAGATTATATAAAATTCTTTGAAAATATTGAAAGGATAAAAAGTTTATCCAAAAAAAGGTTTATTTAGATATTTTTTTAATTGTGAGGGAAGACAGTCCCACCCGCCATTAGTGGCTTATTTTGTTGAATTGCATTATTTTTTATGTAAATTTCTCCAAACACATAGAATTTTATATATGATATCGAAACAACAGTATTTTAAAATATTCTTATTAAATTAAAATAAGTGTTATTTTCAAATAAAAAGTATTTTTATTTAATAATATAATATTTTTAAAAGATTGGAATCTAATAGTATATTGAATATTTATTTGAACTTATAAAAGTTTAATGTTGAAAAATAAATTATTATAAAATTCTAAAAATAAATTTATTTCCCACTTAACATCCTAAATAGGTTAGGATTTTTGATGGTAAAAAAATGTAAAACATTCATTTACTAACCATGAGAAAGTGGATATTACTATTTTAAAAATGATTTTACTAGTCAAATTATAAGGTATATTTCAATTAATATCCTAAATGATGTTTAGGGTATGGTGTTATCGATATATGTAAATTTTTAAATTTATATTCTTTAATAAAGTGATAACTTTATCCAAAAGTAGTTTATGATGTATTAGTAAGTAATAATATAAATTGTAACATTATTTATAAAAATATTTCCAGGAAAAAGGTTAATGGTAATGGTATTATGTATGATTATATTAAACTTATAAATGGTTCGGAGTATAAATATTAGCTAACAACATAATATTTTATGTTGTGGGGAGAAATAGTATTAATATTTTCATGTATTTTATTTTTAGTATTGTGATTCCTAAAACTCTTCATTATTCAAACTTACCTTTTTCATATACGTTACTCAATAATTAGTTTAGTGGAAGGTCTTTATCATATGTTGACATGGATATTTGGAATAAATTATATGTATTTGTAATAAGAATAAAGTACTCACAAAAATGTAGAAAACACATGGATGATCTGGAAGTCTACCATATATGATATGGTAAAATAAAACTTATATATGTAAATCCCCAACCCCAGTTACCCAGAGTCGGTGCATTATTACCTAACATTGGCATGGTCACCAAAAGATAAAGTCTCTAAAGACCGATTAGTTTAGTTGTCCTAAAAATATAGATACATTCATAGGGTTTACATTACATCATAAAATGGAAAACTACAACAACATTGTTTCCATAGAAAACACTGAGATCCCATAGACTATCCCGGTAGGTCAGTCATAATATACTTCTTCACATCCTGGGAAAAATAAAACATAGAAAGGGGTGAGCTCAGATACTCAGTAAGGTTAATAAAATGGCGGAAACTTTCAAAAAATAATCATAAACATTTAAGGAAATATATAAGACTAAAACAAAATCCATTTAAACATGAACTTTAGAATAATATGGAAAAGATAAAATCAAATAATGCCATTTACTTACTCACATTGATATTCTACTAGTTGAATAATCACATGCAATATCAATAGCCACTTTCATAATGATGGAATGAAAAATGACAGACTTTCATAACCACATAGTCAAGGCCATGTGGTAAGACTACAGATAAGATTTTTTCAAGTCCTTGTGCCAATACACTAGTTTGTCTTGTGAGACCTACCGACGCATCGAGGAGATATAGCGGGCTCCACCTGTCACTTGCTAAGTCCAACACATTCCTCATATGAAAATGTTTAAACATAAAATAATCATTCGTATTAAAACTGGCATATGAAATGTCAATACTTTATTCATAAACCATGAAAGGAATAAAATAATACATCCACAGTCAAACATATCATAAAACCTTCAACAAAATGTGGATGTTTTGTATCATAACAAATCAACTTCAAACAAACTTAAAATCCATCAAAGGATGTTGACATAGATGAAATCAAAACCTTTTTAGAGAAATTTCTATTTCTATTTTGAAATCATTTAAAAGTCACGTAATAATAAAAAGAAAAGATTTATGTTTCAAAATATTATTATAATCTTGTAATTGAAGCTTCGACGATGTTATAACTGCGGAAAATAGTTGCGCCCACCGTATAAGTCAAAAAAACATTCTTACCTTAAATTTTTCGAAAGGTAAAAAAGTACCTTGTTTGGAAAACGACGGAAAGATTCCTTTCAAAACATATAAGGTCAAATATGAGTATAAATGACTTTATACCATTTTCTAATAAATAGTAAAAAAAATTGAAATACATTTTTAAGAAACATTGATGTGGATGATAAAGATGTCCCAGTAGATAATTACGTATAAACAATCTCGGATAATAAAGAGATCATGAAATAAACCCTTACCTTGTACATTTCCTTAGTCTAGGTTAGGTTAACCTCTTGTATAATATTGAAATTTTTTTATTAAATTATACACGAATCATATACATTAATATGATATCATATATGTTCTTTTAACATTGCTTTGTTAATAATATCTTAATATTATCGTTGTTTTGGGTGTTAACGGATTTGTTTTACTTTATATTATTTGTTATGTAAGTAATATATGTTATGAATGGTATGTATCATATTCATATCCATAATTATATCAAGTCTTTAAACATTATTTTTAATCATATAATGAAAATTAGTCTTGAATGGATAAGATGGGGAATGAATCTCATCGCGTTCATGGAGATGGTAATCTGTACGTATGAACATGCGACAATATCAATTTTTTGATATTAAAATAATATATAATTGGATGTTATATCATATATACAGAACCGTTATCATGTTATATTTATTATTTACACCAATTACACATCATTATTATACCAATCCAAACAACAATGTGTTGAATAACAATTACACCACGACGTGGAGACGATAATCTGTACGTACGCACGTATAGTGACATGTAATTCAAGGGATGGATAAAATAATGAATATGGTTGTACTATATTCATAATAAGATCACAGTATATAGAATATAATGGAGTTATTATTTTATAATGGAAACAAAAAAGGAAAAGTATGTGGAAGAAGATAAGAAACTTGAAAGAGGTGATGAAATATTTACCTCTTCTTCAGGTTCTTCCTTTAGATATGATAAAAAGGGCACCGTAGGTTGGATTTAGGACTAAAATAAGGACTCTAGAAAAAAGGTAGGATAGTTTATAGGGTATTTGGGCAGGGTTTGGCCGAGCCAAATGACTTTGAATTAGAGATAAGGGGGAGTGCCCTTTTATAAGAGGGGTGGGGGCACCTTAGGAAAATCTAGAAATATTATTTTATAATAAACTCATTTTCGGTTACTAAGGGATACAAAATGAATTATTTAAATTATAAGGTGGTTATAGGTTGGAAAACACTCAACCAATTGGTTTTAAATATGTTTGAGTCGCTATATTAACTTTATCTTTTAGATTTAACTCTTAGTTAAATAGTTTGACATTTACCATGTCTCTTTGAATTTTTACATTATAAGGTTAATAAATATACTATATACATTCAAGAAAATCCCAAGTGGTTCATTAATGATACACCTATCATTATATAAGTCCTTTGGTCGATCCTTTGATTTTTAGGAATAGAATTTTAATTAATAATATAATATTGGTTTTAAAAACACTTTTATGTCAATTTTGACACTATTTGGTATTTTCTTTTTGCTAAATTCATAACAACATTATTACTTTGAACGAAATTCATATAACTGGCCCTAAAATGTAATATTAACCTATAAAATTATTGGAATTCATAAAATATCTCAAATTACATTTATTTGGATATTTATAATATCAATTATTTTAATATTTCATTTATCAGGTAATTACTGCATCATCATTGTCTCATAAATAAATTATATTATTTAATGTTTAAAAAAATAAATTAAATATTATTATGTATTAAATATTTTTATAACTCTAATGAATATTTATAGTCTAATTTATCTTACGTGTAACCCTATATTAAAAATGGATTATTTACTAAACATTGAATTTAACACTTTTAACTCTTCTTTGAATTAAATAATAATAAATGTCCTAATCTAATCCATGTGGACAAAAGAGGTTCATGTATTATTCCTAAGGTTTTTTTTGGTCGAATTACACTTATACAGTAGAATTAGTACATGTGTAGGGGTAATATTAAAAACATTTTTACCCTTAATTACCCCATTTACTTTTAACTGTGGTATATAAAAGTAAAAAGATAGTATTCACAAAAAATTATTTTCAACTTATGGAACCACATTTTACTTACTGATATAAACTGTGTCTCTCGTATTTTTGAAATTCCACTCACAGATGTTGTAAAATTAAGTTTTTTGTGAATTTGCAAATTCTCCTAGGAGGTGGGTAAAAGACGGTGAAAAGTTCAATAAAATTTTTATATATATGAAATTATTATAAACTGACTCCAATGAATTACATAGAACTTATATAGGTATTATGAATCTATTTTGACCTAAAATTAATTTAAATAAGATAAATAATTAAATAAATATAAATTCGGTTTTAAACTATAACTAAGAGTTTTCACTATTCATCAAAAATTGAATGTTTTCAGAAAAATACCATAAATTCACCCTAAGCTAATTTCAATATTTTGAATCCAAAAATAAAGTCCATTTTGAATGATAAAATTTATAAAATTTCAAAAAGTGGGTATTACTATTAATAATAGTTAGATTGATTGCTTGTGGTGTCTTAGAACTCGAAGTTGCGTACAACACATGCTTTTGTATTGTTCAAAGAGAAGCACACCGTGGATTCTTAGGGTGTTACATTCTCCCCTACTTCAAATGATTTATTCCTTGAAATTTCTAGAGTATTACTACATAAAATAACTCTGATGGTTCTTCATAATATGTTCCTCGGGTTCCCACGTTGCCTCTTCCATCTTATGGTTTCTCCATATAACTTTTACCAGACGAGTCGTTCAGTTTCTCAGCACATGTTCTCTTGTTTCAAGAACCTTGGCAGGATCTTCACAATAAGATAGATCGGGTTCTAGTTCTAATTTCTCATAGGTGAGTACATGCATTGGGTCAGACATGTATTTTCTCAACAGTGATACATGGAACACATCATGAAATTTGGATAGACTTGGCGGTATTTCCAAACGGTAAGTTACAACCCCAATTCATTCTAGGATTTTGACAGGTTCTATGTACTTGAGACTCAATTTACCTTTCTTACTGAAACTTATAACAACCTTCCATGGAGATACCTTTAAGAAATCATGATCTGCTATCTGAAATTCCAAATCCTTCCTCCGGTTATCATCATAGCTCTTCTACATACACTAAGATGCTTTGATGTGGTTTTGAATTACCTTCACCTTTTCCATCATTTCCTCCACAAGTTATAGGCCTACGAATTTTCTTTCACCAACATCATCCCAACAGGTTGGTGTGCGACATCTCTTTCTATATAACTCTTCATATGGTGCCATTTGAATACTTGAATGTAAGATATTTTTATATAAAAATTCAACCAGAGGTATGTATTGATCCCACATACCTTGAAAGTCAAGTGATCATGATCTCAACATGTCTTTTCAGGTTTTAATAGTTCGTTCTGATTGTCCATCAGTTTGGGGGTGGTAGGCCGTGCTCAAACAATGTTCGGTATTCCGGGATTTCTGAAAGCTTTTCCATAATCTTGATGTAAAATGGGGATCGCAATCAGAAATAATCAATAGGGGTACTCCATGAAGTCTCACAACTTCATTGATATATAGTCATTCTAGACATTCAGGTGGTAAATCTTCTCTTATAGTAAGAAAATGTGCTGACATGGTAAGACAATCAATAATAACCCATATTTCATTATTCTTTCTAGGAGTCTTTGGTAGTCCCATGACAAATTCCATCGTAATATTATCCCATTTCCACTCCGGTATGGGAAGTGGTTGCATGACTCCTCCAGGTTGTTGCCTTCCAGCTTTCACTTGTTGACAAACCATACATCTTGACACAAAATCAGAAATCTCCCTCTTCATGTTTTCCCAGTAAAAATTTTCCTTCAAATATCTATATATGATAGTGCTACCATGGTGTATAGTGAAATTGGAACTATGAGCATCATCCAACAATTCCCTTTTTAGATCATGTATATCAGGAACACAAAGTCTCTTCCCAAATTTTAAAACTACATCTTCATACACAAAGTCACTCAATCTCCCATCATTCATAGCTTTAATCTTCTTTTGAAACTCTTCATCACAGGTCTGAGAACTCTTTATTTTTTTCTAGTAACGATGGTTTGGAAACCATCTGAAGAATCATTGTTGTTTCACCTTCCATGGTTATTCCCATATTCATCTTTACTAGATCTATGTATATTGGATCCTTTTAAAATCTTGTCTTGTTCGAAACTAAATGATACTTTCTAATCAAAGAATCTAGCACCTTATTTTCCTTCCTCGGGTGGTAGTGTATAGTGCAATCAGAATCCTTGAGTAGTTCAAGTCGTCACCTTTGCATCATGCTGTGTCGTTTTTGTGAGAAAATATACTTATAACTCTTATGATCGGTATATATCTCACATTTTTCACCATAGATATAGTGTCTACAAATATTAAAAGCAAATATTACAGCTGCTAACTCAAGATCATGAGTTAGATTGTTTTGCCCATGAATTTTTAGTTGTCATGATGCATAGGCAATAACCCTATCATTCTGCATAAGGACACAACCATTTCCTTCCTTTGAAGCATCACAATAAATAACAAACCCATCATTCCCCGATGGTAGAGTTAATATAGGATCATTGACTAATATTCTCTTGAGTTCTTCAAATAATTCTTCACACTCTTTTGTCCAAAAAAATTTAACTCATTTTATTGTGATCTTTGTTAATGGGTTATCCAACTGTGAAAAATTCTAGACGAAACATCGATAATAACTTGCAAAACCAATAAAACTGTATACCTCAGTTATACTATTCGGTGCTGGCCGTTCTTGGATTGCCTTGGTCTTAGAAGGATCAACAGAGATTCCATCCTTGGAGACAATATGGCCAAGAAAAGAAATCTCATGGAGCTAGAATTCACACTTGCTAAACTTCCCATATAATTCATGTCTTATAAGAGTCTTTAAAATAATTCACAGGTGATTCTCATGATCTTTGTAACTTTCTGAATATACAAAAATATCATCAATATACACCACTACAAATTCATCAAGATATTCCTTGAAAAATCTATTCAATAGATCCATGAAGACAGGGGGTTCATTAGTCAATCCAAAAGGCATTACTGTAAACTTGTAATGTATGTACCTGGTTCGAAAGGTTGTTTTTGGAATGTAATCCTTCTTCACACACAACTGAAGATATCTAGATCGAAGGTCAATCTTTGAAAAGTATTGAGCTCTATGCAGTTGGTCAAATAAATCATCAATCTGAGGTTGGGGATACTTGTTCTTTATTGTTATAGCATTGATCTCCCTGTAGTCAATGCAAAACCTCATATATCCATATCTCTTCTTAACAAAAAGGATAGGGGCTCCCCATGGAGAAACACTAGGGTGAATAAATCCCTTATTACTCAATTCATCTAGTTGTTACTTTATTTCCACTAATTCCATAGTGGACATTCTATAAGGGGTCTTCGATATGGGCCTTGAACCAGGAATTAAGTAATTGGAAAACTCAATTTCTTGATCTAGAGAATGTCCAGGTAAATATTTTGGAAACACATAACCATTTTCTTGCACAATAGGTACATCCTCTACTTGAACATTATTTTCCTCACACACAGTTATTCCATTCTCTTCCTCCCCATTAATTTAATTTAGTTGAGCAATAGGGGGTGGATCTAGATAAGAATTAGGTGGTGACGTTTCTACTCTAAAGATAAGGTGTTCTTTATCACCATCATCAAAAATTGTAACCTCCTTATTCATACAATAAATATCCGCATCATGGTCTCAAAGAGAATCCATACCAAGGATTATATAAAAGTCAATCATGGGTATGACGAAGATATCAGTAGATAATAAACATTAATATGCACTAATGGGAACTGATGCTCAAAACATTGTTGATATGATACTTTCCTTAGGGGTTTTGACTGAAAACTCCCTTGTAAAATAAAATTGGAAATATATAATTTTCTTATAAGACTGGGAAGATATGAAACAATGTGATGATCTAGAATAAAATAAAGAATTTTCTAAACTTGAAGAAACCATTAAATTACCTACCACCACATCTTTCGGAGTTTCAACCTCAGCAGTAGTGATAACATAAGCTTGGCCTTGATCCCTTGTCCTTTTTTAAGGTAAGTTCCCCTGCATATTTGGATATTGATTCGCATAATTACCCTTTATCTACAATTGTAGAATTAAACATCAATAACCTATTTCATCCCCTTGCAATCACGAGCTTAGTGTCCTTTTTCACCACAGTTGTAACTGACTCACATTCCCTTCAAGCAAGTACCAGGGTGTTTCTTGCCACATTTACTGCAGGATGGATATTCAACTTTTCCCTTCTTACCCTTATTTTCTTTTCCAGAGTGTTTAGTATATCTCTTCTTCTCTTGATTTTCTTTAAAGTCGTAAGATTTATAGAATCCTTTTTCTATCTTGATAGCACATGAGACAATATCTTCATACGACGAGAAGGATTATGAGACTAATGCTCGACAGAGAAATGGTTTTAACTCACCTAATAAATCATAAATTTTACTTCTTGGGTTATGTATATAATCTGAAGCATTCCTTTCTATCCTCATAAAGTTAGCATCATACTTTGTGACATTCTCATCCTACTTTTTCCTCAGACTCAGAAATTGTCTTTCCATATCCGCTCAATGGTCATGAGGAAAGTATTTTTCAAATAAAATTTCGTTAAAATCCCTCCATTCTATATTTGAAACATTATATTTTTTCCTTTGTTTTTTGAATCAATGGCCACTATAGATCAGCATCTTTAGTGAGGCAGTAAAGTGCCATGACAACTTTTTCCCTTTCGCCACTCCCCATGGAGAGGAATATTTTCACTAAATAATTTATCCACTCCTCAGCTACTACTGGATTTGTACCCCTATTGAATGTTGGTGGTTGTTTCCTAATGAATTGATCTAACATTGATCCACCATGCTGCGGGTCATGGTGCTTCGTACGGGTAATTTTATTATTCCTAACCTAAGTGAGTTGTCCCAATATGGTGATTAGCTGATCAGCACCAGTTGCATCACCAGCTCCACTATAATTATCTTGAGTAGGAGGGAAATCCCTATATGGAGTGTGTGCACTGATACAAATTCCATCACTTCCACTAGGAGCTGTTTCTAAACAATAGCATAAACTAGATTAGTTTATGAATCACAATACATAAATCCAAACTTTTAAAACACTTAACATAAATTGAACAATTTATGGATATAATCCATAATCATAAAAATGTTTTCTTTGAGGAAGTATATAATCATAAATCCTTCATAATTGTTTGTAAAGATAATGATATTTATCCTAAGCATATCCCCCAGGAGTTTCGTAACCAAGAGTGAAGCAAGGCTCATTGTCATGCCCCAGTTACCGTTCGAGACTAGCTCAAAGTGGTGTTTTCAGGTTTTACCACTAGGTACATCTTTTCCAGAGCCGCCTCTACCTTCTTGTATCCAAATAGAGATGTATTGCTTGGAAAACTCACAAAATATCTACAATACCAAAATTCTAGTATGTTATTCTTTACTAATCCTCAAAGTCTATTTTAGGGCTATATGCTCTAATCAGAGTTTATCTAAATCCTATTTCTAAGGTTTGTACTAAACTTCCTCTAATACTAACTGTAACTCCCTGACCCAATTTACCCAGAGTTGGTGCATCATTACATAACCTTGGCATGATCAGTAAAAGATCAAGTCTTGAAAGACCGATTAGTTTAGTAGCCTTGGAAATACTAGATACATTCATAAGGATTAAATTATATCATAAAATGGAAAATTACAACAATGTTGTTGCCAAAGAAAACACTGAGATCCCATAGACTATCCTTGAAGGTCACTCATAATATACTTCTTCGCCTCCTGGGAAAAATAAAACATAGAAAGGGGTGAGCTCAGATGCTCAGTAAGGATAAAAATACGGTGGAAACTTCCATAAATAAGCATAAATATTTAAGACAATGTATAATACCAAAGAAAAAGCCTTTTAAACTTGAACTTCAGCATAATATGGAAATGATAAAATCAAGTAATTTCATTTACCTACACATGTGAATATTCTACTAGTCGAATAAACACATGCAATATCAATAGCCACATTCATAATTATATAATGCATAATGTCATACTTTCATAACCACATAGTCAAGGCCTTATGCCAAGACTACAAATAACATTTTGTCAAGGCCTTGTGCCAAGACACTAGTTTTTCTCATGAGACCTATCGATGCATTGAGAAGTTATATAGGGCTTCACACGTCACTTACTATATCTAATGCATTCCTTATATGAAAAGGTTTAAAAATAACATAAATATTCATATTAAAACTGGCATACAAAATGTTAATACTTTATCTATAGAAAATTAATGGTATGAAACAATACATCCACATTCAGACACATCACAAAACCTTAAATACAATTTGGAAGTTTTGTCTCCTAATAAATCAACTTCAAAAAAACATAAAATCTATCAAAGGATGTTGACGCAGATGAAATCAAAACCTTTTTAGAGTAATATCTCGTTCTATTTTGAAATCATTTAAAATTCACATAATAATAAAAGGAAACATTTATATTTAAAAATATTCTTATAATCATGTAGGGGAAGCTTCGACGATGTTATAACGGTGGAAAATAGGCGCACCTTCCTTCTAAGTTAAAAAAACATTCTTACCATAAATTTGTCAAAAAGGTCAAAATGTACCTTGTTAAGAAAACAATAGAAATATTCCTTTAAAAACATATAAGGTCAAATAAGGGTATAAATTAATTTACCTCATTGTCTAGTAAATAGTAAAAATGTGTTGAAATACATTTTCAAGAGACAAGGATGTGGATGATAAAGAGGTCGTAGTAGATAATTACATATAAACAACCACGGATAATAAAGAGATTGTGAAATTAACCCTTACCTTATACATTTTCTTGGTTGATTATAGGTTAAAATCATTTATAATGATGAAATAATTGTTATTAAATTTTACAAGAATCATATACATTAATATGATATCATATAAGATCTTTTAACATTGCTTTGTTAATAATATCTTAGTATTATCGTTATTTCGGGTGTTAACGGATTCGTTGTCCATTATATTATTTATTATGTGAGTCATATTTCTTATGGATTGGACGTATCTTATTCATATCCAGAATGATATCAAGTATTTTAACATTTTTTTCTTCATCTAATAAAAATTTGTCATGAATGGATACGATGTGGAATGAATCTCGTCGCGTTCATGGAGACGGTAATCTGTACGTACACCCGAGCAACAACATCATTCCTTTGATATTGAAATAATATATAATTGGATGGTATATCATATATAAATAATCATTATATTGTTATATTTATTATTCACATCAATTACACATCATTATTATACCCATCGAAATAACAATGTATTGAATAACAATTACACTACGACGTGGAGATGGCAATCCGTACGTACGCACGTATGGTGACATGTCATTCAAAAGAAGGATAAAATAATGAATATGGTTGTAACATATTCATAATAAAATCATAGTATGTATAAGATACTAGATTTGTTATTTTATAATGTAAACAACAAATAAAGATGAAGTAGAAGAAGAAAGGAACGTGAAAGAGGTGATGAAAAAATGTTTACCTCTTCTTCGGGTTCTTCCTTTTGATTTGATCAAAAGGGCTCCTTAGGATGGATTTATGACAAAATTAAGGACTCTAGGATGAAGGTAGAAAAGTTGAAAGGGTATTTGGGCAGGTGTTGTCCAATCCAAATGGCTTTGAAGGTGTGAATTAGAGAGGAGGGGGAGTGCCCTTTAATAAGAGGGTGAGGGGCACCTTAGGAAAAGCTAGAAATATTATTTTATAATAAAATCATTTTCAGTTTCTAATGGCTCAAAAATGAATTATTTAAATTATATGGTGGGTATGGGTCTAAAAATACTCAACCAATAGGTTTTAGATAGGTTTGGGTCACTATATTAACTTTATCTTTTAGATTTATCTCTTAGTTATACAGTTTCACATTTACCATGTCTGTTTGTATTTTTATATTATATGGTTAATAAACTTACTATATACTTCAATAGAACCCCACTAATTTCATTAATGATACACCTATAACTATATAATTCTTTTGGACTAACCATAGATTTTTAGGAATAGAATATGAATTAATAATATAATATTGGTTTTAAAAACTCTTTTATGTCAATTTTGACACTATCTGGTATTTTGTTATTGCAAAATTCATAACAGCATTATTACTTAGATTAAAATTCATCAAACCAACCCTAACATGTCCTATTAACCTAGAAAATTATTTTATTTCATAAAAAGTCTCAAATTACATTTATTTGGACATTTATAATATCAATTATTTCAATATTTCATTAATTAGGTAATTACTGCATCATCGTTGTCTCATAAATAAATTAAATTATTTATGTCTAAAAAATATAAATAGAATACAATTATGTAGGAAAGATTTTTATCTTTCTAATTAATATTTATAGTCGAATATATTTCATGTGTAACCCTATATTAAAAATGGTTTAGTTATTAAACATGGAATTTAACACTTTTAACACTTCTTTGAATTAAATAATAATAAATGACCTAATCTAATCCAAGTGGACCAAAGTGATTCATATTTTATTCATATGGTTTTTTTGGGTCATATAACAGTTATCCAATAGAATTAGGACATGTGTTAGGGTAATAATAATATCATTTTTACCCTTAATTGCCCTATTTACTTTTAACCATGTTAAATAAAAGTAAAAAGTTACTATTCACCAAAAACTATTTTCATCTTATTGAACCAAATTTTATATAATGATATAAACCTTTTCTCTCATATTTTTGAAATTCCACTCAAAAAATGGTAAATTTAATTTTTATGTGAATTATCAAATTCTCATAAGAGGTCGGTAAAAGACAGTGAAAAGTTAAATAAAATGTTTATATACATAAAATTATTATAAACTTAATCCATTGAATTACATAGAACTTATATAGGTATTATGTATATTTTTTGACCTAAAATAAATTTAAATTAAAATTCAGTTTTAAACTATAAATCAGTGTTTTTCACTATTCATCAAAAATTGAATGTTTTCAGAAAAATACCAAAAATTCACCATAAGAGAATTTCGATATTCCGAATCCAAAAATGAAGACCATTTTGAAAGATAAAATTTATAAAATTTCAAGAAGTGGGTACTACTATTCTTAACAGCTAGTTTGATTGGTTGTGGTGTGTTAGAACTCGAAGTTGCGTACAACACACGCTATTGTATTATTCAAAGAGAAGTGTACCATGGAAGCTTGGGGTGTTACAATATAGGGGTTTGATAAGTATTCCTAATATATTTTTAAAATTATAAAATGTATAATATAAAATAAAATCTCTACTTTATCATCCATTCATGATGACTATATATATGTTTATATTGATATATATTTCTTCAAGTGTAATGATAATTGACCTTATAAGTTATGATATTGATTTAATCCAAGATGATATTTGTTGTTGAGTTTTATTGGTTATGGTTAAATATTGGTTATGGTTATATAAAGAGTATGATCTTGGGGCATAAAAATTGTTTTTGTAAGATTGATGACCCATTTAGTATTCCACATGGAGTGTTATATACAATAAATTTAGTATATTAGGGGTGTGTTGATCATATTAGAGTCACTCTTACAAGAGGTTGGCGAGATAACAATCATATGAACATTCTTAATTTGATACTATTCTTGTGTTATCCTTGAAGATTACTTAATCAGTGGCAGTTGGGTATGTTACTAATCATTTCATCAGTTAGAGATCATCCAAGATGGGTTTTTAACTCTTATATAATTAGTATGGTATTTGGTCCATCGATTGATAGAGACTAGGTAGTGTTTAGTACTACTAGATAGTTCATATGATGTGCTTATCTATTTGGATGAAGTACATGTGATGTTATCATTAATAATGGTGAATAACGTGCAATGTATTCATTGACTTAGATAGTATATAAATAGTGAATCATGAATATATGAATTGGGTTTATGTGATTAACACACTATATGTCCCATGATCACTTAATGTATTTGAAAAATAAAAAAAAGATAGTTCATGATGTCATTGATGTGACTAGTGGAGATATTTATATAGATACATGTGTTTGCTAAAGATCATGCCAGATCCCTTTTTATCTTCAGTAACCTTAATGATTTACTAGAGGCTAATATTTTCATACATTTATGGATCTAGATATTCATATTTTTAAAATTATATAATGTCTCATAAGTTTACCCTTTATGGTTATATAAATGTGTATTTATTTTTATATAATAAGATGATCTAAAAGTGTTTTAGAGTTAATCCAAAAGAGTTTTATTTTGTATTTTGTAGGGTATTTAATATGATTTAATACAATGTGAAGTTGATGATAATATTAAAAAAGTGTTTTGGAAGATACCAAAATATTGTTATGGATATAGTTTTACACATTATTATGAATGATACCACATAATCTTAACAATTGGGACCCCCTAACAGCACAGACACCCCACCTTAAGAAGATCATCGGGTCCTAGCATGTGAGGTATTACTAGTTTCCCTGCAGACACGTGGTCCACACCCATGTTCCCGAATGGGTCATTTAACTAAATATTATCCCCACAGGCCAATACATGTCCTTTCTAGTGTGCTTTGTGCTCACTCGCACACACCATGTAAAACTTCCTACAATTTCAGGCATCTGGATCCCTACTCCCAGGCCAAATATGCATAACTGTGAATTTCTAATCAAGTAGGCTCTGGAAAATGAATGTGCACCTTTTTTACCTGAGTCATATAGTTTAGATATTTTACCCTTTATCATTTTTGGTGTTACATTCACCACCTACACCCCCCCTAGAGCACAACATCCTCACTATAGACCCTACATATCATCCTTAGTTATGCACCACACTTAAGGATGGGTACCACCTCTTATACCAAATGTGACAACTGGGCCCCACCGATAGCACATACACCCCACTGAAACATAGCCATCGAGTCCTGTCCTATGAGGTATTTCCATCTTTCCCACAGAAACATTATCTCCACCCAAATGCTTAAATTTGTCATCAAACAAATGATTATCTTCACAAGCCAACACGTTTCATTTCTGGTGTGCTTTGTCCTCACTCACAAACACCATAGGAAATTTCCCAAAAGGTCACCCATATTTATCCCTACTCTCAGCCATGCACGCTTAATTATGATTTTCAAATTAGCTTATCTATTGAAATGGAAGTTGCACCATGTTGACATGAGTCATATCACTTAGCCATTTAACCATTTCTCATTCAGGGGTGTTACAATATGGTGAAGTGGAACTAATTCATTTAGTCTTTAACTCGGGATGTTTGAATTTATAATTAGGCGGTTGTTTCATATTTTGTTTTTGAATTTTGAATAATGGTGGTTTGGTTTGTATTTGGTAGTTGTGATGTTACCACTTTTCCATAAAGTGGATTTTAAAAAATACAAAAAAAATGAATGTTGCGTACAAGTAGGATATTTAAGGGGGCATTACCTAAATCCACATTGCATATGATTCAATTTTTCAATATCATATTTTTTGACTAAAAAATTTCATAAATCATTAAAAAAACATACAACTAACTTTTCAATAATAAGGTGGGACTAATCAATGTGGTATAGACACTACCAGGTCAATTTATAGTGTTCAAATAGCTATATAAAATGGAATAGTATTTGAATATTTTTTTTATAATCATTATAATTTTAGTGAATAATTCACACATTAAATACCATTAATAACTATTTTATTAGATGGAATTATTAAATATTTTATTTCATTCATTTAAAGGAATAATGATTTATCTGAGAGTTTTGGTTGATACATGAATTAGCTCATAAAATATGAGTTAATGAATAAACGGTCAAGGATAATCCCTGAGGGCCTATAAGGAACCCACATCCATGTTGTGTAATGTGATGTTATTGGTCATTAATCCTTAAAAATTCCAAAAAAATTAAAAATCCCTTATATAATCCGCATCACATAATGAGGCACTATCATGTAGTCTTGAATGAAGGATCATACTAGGGGATCATTTGATTTAGTTTCCCATAAATACTTTTAGAAGTGAGGAACGCTATGGATTCCACTCATGTGATCATAATCAATGGTATGGATGAATATAGATAGTGTAGTGAGATATAGTTTAATGTGATACTGTTTATATTCTTCTTAACTCTAGGTTATTATAGGATTTAATTTATTTATTCATGGTTATAATAGACCAGCCCATGTTAACACAAATTATGACCTGACTTGGACTCCTACATGGTCTGAAGTGCATTCCTAATTTCCATGGGATGGTGACAAGCACTTAGGTATCGTAAAAAGAAATATGTGAATGATTTCACCCCTCAATATAAATATGATAACTTATAAACAATCATAGTATCAAATTAGATATCTAAAAATACATCATATCTCAAAACTACTAAACCCTAGAGGTAACATCCAACAAATGGATAATGAGCTGTAGATTAAAAAAATGAAAGACCATAAACATGACACCTGAAGAAACCCATTAATATATCTCCTCATGGCCATATGTCACCACAATCTAAACCCATTGAAAGGAAACATGATCGTAGATATTCATACACTATATTATACTATTCTCATTAATTGAATCTTATAAAACCATGTCAATAAATTCCCAAAAACAAAAGTATGATGTGATCACTAAATCATAATAAGATACCAACATAGAATAAATATGTTGTATATCTATAAGAATCCAATAGATGTTGTATAAAATATATTTCTAAAACATTTCCAAACAAATAGTTTTCTGATATCAAATCATTCATTAGTGTTCTTTTTTTAAACATGTCATATTCTAATAAACAATGAAGTATGATGTAACATATATCCATGCGGTATAAGTATATGAATTAAATATGCATCTAGCATAAATATCTATATCAAGTGGGGAAATAGGCATACAAATCAAATATGTATGCAATTTATCAACAAAGCACCAAATAGAAATCCATGAAATGCGGTTTAATACAAGTAAGGAAAATAAGGTAACATAAGATGGCATAAGTTATTTCTAAAGTCCACGAAACTTGATCCCTTAGTAAGGAAAACCACTAGTGGCCCTGGAATCATGGGAACCCACCCTAGTTATAGTTTACTCCACTAAAGATCACATACATTTTTCCTCATACACCAAGGACTCATACTGTTATTTATATCATCATTAAATTTTATAAAAATCAATCCCACATTACATAAATCATTTTGTATAATGATTCTACTCTACATCCATACTTGAAACCCCATTTCCAATACAAAACCATCTTTAAGGAATTTTTTAAAACACATAATGGTTATAAAATGTAGTTTTTATAGAAACCCAATTTTGAAAACACATTCCATTTACAGTAAGATAAAATCAATAATTAATAAATCAAAAACCATTCAGTTAATCACAAGAACACAGTAATTACAAGGTATGGACCATATGATTGAGACACCTACCTTGAGAGAATTTAAAATATCATTTCCCGCATGTATGGTGGTGGGAGAGGTAGATATTCAATCCTACAGAACCAAGATCTAGTGGAAACTACATCAATTCTAAATTTATATTATAGATCTAGTAATCTAGTATTCTGAGGGATCAATCATTTGTATATAATATAATAAAATAGATTCAAATGGATTTAACTCACTAGATTCTAATCAATGTAGATGAAATATTTCAATTACCATTAATATCCACTAATTAGAAGAGAGGGAGATTTAAAATCACTACCAAGTTGACTCTAAAATAGAGAAATCTGTGTTAGGATTTTGAGGATATTATTAAAAAATTTAAATCAATATTTTGGTCTAAAATGAAATTTGTGGCCCTACTAAATCATATGTCCAGAAGTGCCACTAGATAGCTGCTTCACATCTATAGTTCAACTAGTGGTGACAGGCTAGCAGGTCAGTGGGTATAGGTAGAGAGAATGTACCTTCTGATCTTCATCAATTAGTTGATGTCACCTATAGAGATACATGTCTTCTTCAAGCATATATTGGCTATCTAATGGACCTCGTTGGCTAGTAGGGTGCCTCTTTTTTCACCAACATAAAAACTCACCTATGCTGACCTAAAAGCAGCCTAGAATTGAAAGAAGGAAAAATGATCATTATGCATATACATATACCAATGTGTGAAAATGGTGATGTTGGATTAAATTTCTTAATAATGTGTGTTTCTTATAACAAGTATTTTTATCTCCCTACAAAACATAGCTTTTAATCCCCATTATTAACTCCTTATATGTGATTTCATATATTATATGTCTTTTAAGAAAGGTTATGTTTGTGAATGTGACCTGATATTGAACTATATATGGGATCCCTTCTATTAGGTGAAGCTAATGGACTCTTAGAGTTACCTCAAGTGGTTTGTTCTCATCATAATTACACTAAGGGGTATATTACCTACAATAGAATATTTATAATAATGATATTAATACCAAATGGTGGTTTCCATCCTTAATATATGATTCTATCTACCTAAGGATCTCATACACATAGGTTTTTCATGTACCCTTATGCAATGGAATTGGGAATCTCTTGTGGTGGATTATGTGAGAATACCTGAAGGATATGAGTTATCTAGGAAGCATAAATTATACAATTAATTTGGAACCATTAATGATGTCCTTGTATTCGTAAACTTGATTATAATTTTTTGTCTGACATATGTGTCTTATTAAAATAATTCCCATGATTAATTTCTTAATATAATCAATGCATGAGACCTATTAGTAATGGCCCCAGATTTTTGTTATCATGGGAGAATTGACATTGGGATGGAAAGTGGATAAGTTATTTTTTCTAATAGTGATCTAACTAAATAATGATTTATTACATACCAAGGTTAGGATAGAATATGGTTATAAAATAAATAGCATACCACATAACCATGGTTAAAGAGATTTATGAGGGATGGACTGAGGGAATTTTTCACTAGTGAGGAGAGTGGTTGAAGGAATGATCTAGACTTGGGTATACCAAGGGAAGCCAATTTTTCACCATATGTGATAAAATAAATAAAATTAGCTCATGGATTGGAATGGTGTATGTAAAGACACATTATCCATGAGGTTTCATATAGTAATCCAAGTGCTATATTTTAGCAGTGTGATGTCATGTTGTGTTATTTTTTTCACCAAGTTGTGTTATTGTGATACAACAAACAACCCGATAGATGGATATAGGTGGGGAAATTTTTTTTCAGAATCCCTAGAAGATGGCAAAGGATGTAATAAATATTTGGATGAGGTTATTTATACATTTTTATTTATTATACCAATGATTAATCATTAATCCAAAATATTATTATATTGATTAATCATTCAACATGTTTTATGTGGGTATTTTAAATTCTTCCTCCTATTAAATTGGTTGCACCTCATTCAGAAAAGGAGATGTCTCATTAAATTATTTTTATATATGAGTGTTACATAATTCACCATTTATTTATATTATAGATATATCATTTAACCCTTATTATATTGGATATATCTCATTTTTTGTCGTTGATATCTCATTCACTATGATTCATTATTGGTGACAACTCATTCACATATACTTGTTATTTATATTAGTCATATATCATTCACATAGTATATAGTAACTTTGATATACCAATCACCCTTGTATATTATGGTGATAAATTATTATTATTACAGTGAAAATGTATTCACCTAGGAATATAATCTAAGAATAACTCACTTAAGCATGTTATTTTTATGAATGGTGATAACATATTCACCATATAATTATGACCAAACCAAAAGAGAATTATCCCATTTAGGAAATGAAAAAAGAAGCTATGAGTCAGTATTTAAGGTTTCATCTTGAATTCTTAATAGTACAATATGTTTATACATGTAATAGGTATAGATTATATTTTATTCATTACATCCATGAATATATATTTTTTTATCATTATGGGAACTATTGGTCGTGAACTATTTTGTTTTATACTCACACCCTACACAAGAACCTTGGAGGACGCACAATCTTATGGTTGGTATACAAGTATTGGAATTAAATATCAATCTGGAGATGCTTTTGAAGAATGTGGATATAGGTTTGAGGTGATTCCAAGGACTACTAATGGTGTCTAATTTTACATTTCTTATTTTTTTACATTATGTGATCTATACCTCAATAAATACCTTATCTATGTCTGATTGTATGGTCTTCATTTGTATAATTTTTATATAATAGTGGTTCTTAATTGTTATGTTATACTACTTATTATAATTCAATTATTTTTTAGATATTTTATTTCCTTATTAATGTTCACTTAATTACCTATTATTAACAATTATGATATTGAGGGTATAGTCTTCCACATATTGAACATAGACCCTCACTACTGGTCAGTATCCTCTGAAATATAGAGAAGCACACCTAAGCTTATGTGTTGTATATGGATTTCAATTAGATTAACTACTTAATGGAATTACATTAAATCATCTCTAAATGTATGTAGAAGTCTAATACTGATTAATGGTGTTGAAATCCTATGTTCGTTATGGGATATTTTTTATTTCATCTTCGTTTTGGTTATGACATAGATGGTTATGCAATCTATGAAAATTGTATCTCTGTTTGGATATGCCATTTTATATTCTATAGGCGATTGGGGAGACCAATTATCAATTTTAATTACCCTATAAATATATTTAGATTCATGTTATTGTTTATTTTTCATATCTATGGATACAAAAAACTAAATTTTTCTCTTGTAAGTAATTATGATAATTTGGAATTAGAGATTAATTCATCTTTCATCAAGATATCGTTACATATAGTTGATTGTAGTGAGAACATATTTATTGGTATATTTATAAAACATGAATATATTCTATAGAAGGATATATGATTATAAGAGGAGACATATGAAAGATAAGTTTAAATGATGTATAAATAGAATTAGTTTTTTAATAAAGATTCACAATTTTCTTTTTTAGGAGAAGAATATTTATGGGGATGAGATAATAAAAAATATAAAATTAGAAGAATATTTTCAAAAATATTATTTATATTTTATTTTATTTATTTCGTATTACATTTGAGGAAGGCATAGAAGATTAATGAGTTTTGAAGATGATGTACAGATAACTAGAAAATGTGTTTACTATAACATGAAACTAAAGCTCAAGTATATTCCAATTAGATTTGAATTGAGATATTATTATCCTAGGATATTCCACTTTGAGTTTGGATAGAAAATTTTAGAAATATCAACATGGTGTATGATATTATTTAAAGAAATGTACTAGTAAAATACCTCTTATGATCACTGTATTACTTGAAATTTATTGAATAATCATTAAAAAATTATGGGTATACATATTTAAAAATAAATATGACTTATTTACTATGATTTAATGGACGAATAATCTAGTATAGAATAATAAATGTTAATTTTAAGATGATCTATGCATATAATGAGGAATGTGTTATGGTATTAAAATAAGTAATTTTATACAATAAATATAATTTGGTTAGAGAAGACTATTATTGGTTCACCGTAAAAAAATCTTCGATGAGTCTATGACTAAAACATTTAATGAATACCTTTTGAGTATGAGGATGTACTCTACTATTCCCATAACATTTTTAACAAAGGTGATAAATATGTAAGTATATATTATCAATAAAATTATATATATAATAATGGGAGAACATAAATACAAGGATATATAGTTATATAAAAAGGTATAAATATTTCATTTAAAAGACATTTATTATTTTTTATATGTATATATAAATTCTGATATGATGATATGGCTTGATTCAATGTACAATACATGTTCATTTGTTGTATATGGAGTTTAAGTGATTGGATATCATTTTTCAGATGATAAGAATAATAGGGTTATAAAAATTTGGGATATGATATTTAATGAATGTGTTTAATGAAAACATCAACATTTCATTGAAACGAATATTGGGAATAAATAATCAAGTTTCTATAATAAAGTTGAGCATAAAAGTGTACTTGATCATAAGGATGAAAATTTTTTGGGACAATTTCCCAAAGTATAATTGAGGAGATGAACCATAGTAATAAGGCATATATAAATGAATTTAATTTTTTTAATTTTTTTAACTAGTACTGGGGGAAAATAATTATCTAAATGATTGATGCATATAAAGGAGCTGAGAAAGTCAATGATGGTGAAGGAGGATGTCATCTATACATATCATGTTAAAAATACATAAGTGAGAAATTTATTTTCACTATAAAATAAATTATTATATAATAAATGGATATACATTTTCAAGGAAGATTATAATTGGAATAGTATATATATGGTATGTATGGTACTGAAAGTGTAACACCCCAGGTAAATAAAGAATATGACATTTCATATTTATCCATATTTGTGAATAAAATATTTAAATAACTTTAAAGGGGACGCTATGCTCGATGGCGTACCCAACACGCAACAACGAGTTTCTTGGGAATCTTACGTTGCACTCTAATAATAAAATAATATTATTTTAAATGATAGTTAACATGTAGCCGTTGTAATGGCGGGAATGGATAGAAATAACTAAAATATTATTATATATGTTTTTAAATGTTTTTACATTTATCCAATAAAAGTTAATGGCTTAAAATACGGAAAGAATTCAATTTTAGGCGTATATGCCCTAGTTTTCACTAAAGGTTCACTTATCACCTTTTGATGGCGAACCGTCATTAAATATAGTTTTGATCACTCTTATACATTCTTTTGGACCAAATAAAACTCTTATTAAGAATCGGGACATCAAAATTTACTTTGTGTAAATTTTTGGTATCTTTCCGATAAAGTTCATTTTTTTAATGAATAGTGTAAAATGTTGTATTTTAATTCAAAACCACTTTTTAATCTAATTTATTTATATGATTAGATTATATTTTGAATTGGTTTTAAAGTGAAATTAGAAAATATTTTTACCATTAAATCCAATAGTGTTCGTTGGAATCAATTTCACTTTGAAATCAGACTTAAACTAGTGTCAATCTTTTGATACTTATTGTTTCATAAAACACGCTATTTGACATGACAGCGGGAATTAATTATTAAATTAATTAATGTGACTTATATGTTTTTAATTTTGTAAAATGGACTTCATTTTTGAATTCAGAATATCAAATTTAGCTTAGGGTGAATTTTTGGGATTTTTCTGAAAAACTTCAATTTTTGATGAATAGTGAAACCACTAAGTGGTACTTATAAAAACTGATTTTCCGTTTAAATGAAATTTTGCCATCATTGTGTTTTGATTTTCAAAAATCCGACATACATGGTTGTCATTAAGAAGTAAAATGTGGTTCAATGAGATTAAAACAATTTTTTGGTGAATAGTAACTTATTATGTTTTTAATCGCGATTAGTGGTAATTAGTGTAGTTTAAGGTAAAAACAATGCTTTAATAAATTGAGATGAGCTTGACACATGTCTTACCCTCATTGTTTGTATCATGGCCGACCAATATAAGTCATGGGTCAACTTGGGTACCCCATGGATCCACTTTGGTTGGGAAATGACATAAATAACATTTTATTTAATGTAAAAGTAAAATTGACACAAACCTGATATGTTTTACTAAAACAATTTTTAAGTGGGGTAATACAAGTCATCTTTTTGATTATAAATCTTCATTGGAAAGATAAAAAGATTTCATACATCATTGTATTTTTTTTATAATTTTTAGACATTAAATAAATTAAATTATTTATGACATAATAATGATGCAGCGATGACATCATTATTTGACGATTTAAATAAAATGGAAAGATAATGTAAAATCTATGAACTAAACATGTACAAAACTTATTGGATGAGTGTATTTCGAAGCCTTATAACCTTATCCACGAATTATATCAATGTGGGACCTTTTGAAACCGAAACACATTTTCAAGTAAAGTAATATTTCTTTACTTTCCAAAAGTGCCCCTCCTCTCCTCTTATAAAAGGCCCCCACCTCTACCTCATTTAACACACTCCTCAAGCCTTTTTCTCGGCCAACCCCTTCCCATTTACTCTCTCCACATACATCTCCTCATCCTATAGGATTCCCTTTGGGCATAATCCTTTCAAAGGAAGCCTTTAGGCTCAAATCAAAAGGAGTTACACTTTTAAAGGTAATTCATTCTCTCATGTTCATTTGTTTTATTTTGCTTCTCCAACCCCCTAAACTCTTTTTATTTACTTATTTTGTAACAACACCAGTATCTTAAATATACTAGGATGTTGTTATAATATTTATTCGAGCTACACTCTCACACAACTACATCAAATGGTTAAAGAACATACGGTTTCCGTGGATGGTGAAATTCTGCCTCCCGAAACGATGATTGTTCAATACTCATTTAACACCTTCAACGGTGGCCATTATGATGTCACTATTTTTATATATGATATATAATATGTTTATGTTTTATTTATGCTTCTGTATTTTTCATTTTTGTCTTACCTTTATGGCTTCCATTATGGGTATACGCGATATCTTCATTTAAGGAAGTGCGGACTACCGCCCCCTCAAAGTGATTTGATTCGTTAAATACCATATATGGGATGTATAAAGGATGGAAATATGATATTATATATGATATTATACTGGAATTAAAATATACCTTTATATCATTATTATTCCATTCTATAAAATACGAAATAGAAATGAAAGTAGCGTTCATGCGTACGTACGGCTTACCGTCTCCATGAACGGTGCATTTCATTTCTTACCTATAAATGATTATGTAATGTTATAAATGCATGCATGTACTGGATATCTATGACATATATGATATCTACATAATGAATACAATTCTGGATATAATAAACATTTGGCCACACGAACAACATGTAATTGTAAGAAGTCCACTTTCGACTTAAGAACCAAATATCGGCAAAACAAATATTATTAACTTAAATGATTACATAATGTTTATGACATGGTAATAAGTGGTATAAAAGTAATAATGAACTTGAAAAAGGTTCTTAAGGAATTAGAAATTAACTCAAGTTTATTATTCAGGAGATTAAAGAACGATCGAGTCAAGTCGGACCCGAGGTAAGGGATCCTACTCCTCTCTTTATTTTTAAGTACACACTTTTATGTCATTCCTTTTAAAGCTCATATTTCTTGTTATTGGGATGATCATTTATATTACACTTACTGTAATTTTTATTTTCATGTGATGAGAGACCCTATTCTCTCTCATCAATCCATTTTGGATGTTTTGAGTGGCGCCGTTAGGCTGCCAAACTTTTGTAAGAGATCTAACCTCTCTCTTCTTTTTAAGTACTCTCCTTTATGTCACTTCTTTTAAGCTCCTCTTTGTAATGTTGGGGGATGTTATTTTATATTCCTCTTGCTGTAAATTTTATTTTAATGTGATGAGATGCCCTATTTGATTTCATCAATCCATATTCGGAAGTTTTATGTTGCGCCGTTAGGCTGCCGAGTTTTCGTAAGGGATTTTTCATCTCAATTTTATTCCCGGGAGATTTATGCTACATTTGCCACAAATTACCTTGAGTGGTGTATGTACTGCCCATTATTCTACTCTTTGTGTAATATAATTTCGTTTATGAGTATTTACATCAATTATCTTTTGTCCTTCTTTCATGGGGTGTATGTTTTGAAAGATACCCAAGTCGGTAAGGAAACCTTTCACCCTCCTCTTTTTTAAAAGACTTCTTTTGTTGGGTATTTTAATTTACATATTTTTATGTTGGGATATGTTCTCATATACCCTTATTGATGTAAATTTTATGTCCAAGTGATGAGATACACTTTTTATCTCTCATCAACTCATTTTGATGTGATGTCGTTAGGCTGTCAAGGGAACTTTTTAACCCAATTTCGATTTCTTTGGGTTCAACATGTAGTCATTGAATATGTCATCCATTGAATATGTGTGAATGACCTTTTATTGTTTTACACTTAATATCCACTTATATTGGGTGTATTTATATTTGTCACACATATTTTTGAGATTGATTTGTCCTTAATTTAAGGATACCTTCTTTATAAGGGATTTCATCACATTTGACATTTCTATTGAGGGTTCATTGTTGTTATGCACCAATTCACTCTTATATGGTGTATATACTGTCCTTTGGAGTATTATATCATGAATCCATTTATTCTCATGATATTATAAAGTTTTTACTAAATGTTATTCCTCAACTATTGTATTCAAGTGTCTCTAATTTTGGTAAAACCCCTTTAACCAAAATATCGTTTTAAATGTTTTAATTATTTGTTCTTATTAATATCCATGTTTTCAAAATGGTTTTAAGGATTTATTTATATGGATATTAATGGTTTAAAATTTTAAGCTTCAAGGTGGTATGGTACACTTTGATTCAAAAATATCTTTATCAAATGTTTTAAATGGTTTTGGAAATGGTTTCTTTTTGAATGAATTAAATATTTCAATATACTAAAATGTTATATTGTGATTGAAATCTGAAAATGTAATGTTTCCTTTATGCATGTTTTATGTGACACATTTATGTTATGGTTCTTGGGCATTGTTATGAAAACGGGTGGTTCCGTGATAAAATAAGGGCGGGTGAGCCCGTTATAGATCTCCAATGCATTGGGTAACGCGAAGGAGTGAAACGTTAAGGTTTCTCCGAAGAGATTTAGGGAATATACTGTGATGGGTATTCCAAACGTAACCAAGAGGGTTACTCCCTACATAAGAATGTTATGAATGCCTCAAGTTACCTTTATGTCTTATGTTTTCTATGATTTATTCATGGTTTGATGAGGTATGTTAAAGTGCCTATGTTTTATGGGTAAAGTATGATTTCATTCTTATGTATATATGAACTCATGTTTCCTTTCCATATTTTTATAACCCTTACTGAGATTTTTATGCTCATCCCAAGTTTTTGAAATGTTTATCACAGGTCAAGGGAAAGGTACATGATGTGATGATAGTGTCAAGGATGTTTCAAGAAAGAATCCGTGTTATATTTTAAATATGTTTCCGTTGATGGGAAGAATGAATACTGTCTTTTATGTAACCACTTTGTTTAAATGTGGAATGTAATGCAAGTTTCATGATCTAATTCTCTAACACTCTAAACCTGAAAAGATCCTCAATGTGTAATCTTGTAATAACTCAAGATTAAGTAAGGTTTAAGGCTGGGGCCTTATAGAAAGTATATCAATAAAATATTGGTGTGGATTTCATCTAAATTTACTGTCCTATTGTAAAACTCATCACCATAAAGTGGGTTTCCATATTTGTTTCATAACATAATCTTCATCTTGGGGTTCATGCTGTGAATATTCTTTTATTTCATGGAGATTTTAAGGTGAAAATATATATTGGGTTTTCAAAGGGATTCATTGATTCATGAAAGAAATACCTTATATACAAACTCATGAAAAGTTAATATGGTATGAAGTATATTTCTAGGAAATGTATCAAAAAAATTAATGTAATTTTAAATGAATATAAATACTAAAGATGAAGAATACAACAATGGTTCTACATAAAATCATTGGAATATTGGTATATTATATATTTTTTATATTTGGATGAATTTTTTATTACAAGATCATGCATGTAATGCAATGACCTAATATTTGAGAGAAATATTACTGCATATAAAAATATTATAATTGATACCTTAATCCATAGGTGAAAATTATTTATAACATGCCATGTATCATTTTATAAAAATTGATATTGACCAATATATGGTAGTTTTTAAATAAGCAGAAACACATAATTGTAACCACATTATCAAATAATTTTCCCTCTTAATATTATCTCTACTTGTGTAGCTGAGCATCTAATTAAATATTTTTTACATAAATCTAACATTCTAAATAGGATATTTTTTAGGTTTGATTTATGTTTGGTATAAATAATATATTAGCCTAATTTTACAACAATAGGTATTACACATAAATAATGATATCCAATAGAAAAATTCATTATACTTTATGACTTCATTTAAATGTAAAAATTTATGAAATATAGAATGATAATTTAAAAAATTAAACTATTTTATGGGAAATAATTATAATATTATATGTTGATCAGTATTTTTATTTTTTATAAAAACTATTTTTTGGTGAATTGTGAGAAAATACCATGTTACCAAATATCATTATTTTTATAACATTACTAGTATATAAGTATAACATCAAAATTTTAAATACTCATTCATAGACTAGATATTTTAATTTTATGTGAATTTATTATTTAAAAATATTTAGTGTTAATTTGAAAACTACGATTATAAATTTTATAATTTGTGTTATATTTTTTAATAATTGTTTTAAATCATTTTACACTTATTATTTTAAATTTTATTTACCAAAATTATTTAACATTAATATAGAAACATATTTCATATCTAAAATTTTATGGTAAGAATTATGTAATAATAACTATATTATTTTAGGGTACAAAGGATAAGTTTCCATTGCAAAAAAACTACTTACCAAAGTAGAAAAAAATTCCAAAACGTGGTAACATAAAGAGTATATAGAATAACATGTTTATAATTATGTTTTTTATATTAGATTTGAGCAATAAATATCTGTAATCCATTATTTTTCTTTATCCACGTGACCTGTTTCACATGTTCTTCCTTTAAATATAGTAGTAATAATTACAAAAATACCATTATTTCGGTATATAAACAATCCCCCACATCTCCATCAAGACTGCTCAAAGTATATGATTTTAACCTCAAACTCAATCAATTTTATTTCTTTTTTAATCTTATTTATTTTATGTGAAACTCTGGTTACAAGATTTTCTCTTATGATATCTATTTCGGAGGAACCATCCATGTAAAATTCAAAGATTTCAACTTGAGTACTCTTTTTCCCTTACAAAATGACCATTATATCTTACAATCACAAATATAATTTTATAATTCCTATATAGTGATGTTATTATTGTTTTTATACCTAATGGTTTTATTATAAGCTAATAACTATTAACCTATGTTTCCCTTTGGTGTTAAGAAAAAAGGATAAATTAAGTCATTTGTTCAGTGGAGTGTCGCCTCTATAAAGCCACAACAACCATTTTCCCCCATCACCTCAATTTAATAATTATAAGGTCTAAATTTAAGAGAAATTTTTAATATATAAAATAAATATTACTATATGTGGAAAAATTATAATCCACTTTTTTCCTCTTATTTTATGATATATGATAAGAAAACCACGGGTTGTGAATACTACTACCTCCACAAAGTAATGTGTCCTATTTTTCGTATAGATTTGTTATTATTTATTAAAAAACACTTAAATTTAATTAACCACCACAAATGTATCTATATATTATCATTATTCTACTATAATTGTAAAATCATACAAAAGAAAACGTCATTCAAAATTATAATCATCCATTAAATATGTTATGTCCATGTTTGAGTCAGTCTAAACACCTATTTAAACAATGAAATAAAATGATATAATTGATGAATATGATAACCGAATTAATTATCATATATGATATAAAAAATTAAATAAATATTTTATTTAGGTTTTTTATTGGTAATGTTAATATGCATTAATTAAGATACCAACGCTAATTCATTAAAAATTACTGAAATATGATTACTAATGATTTCATATATTAGGATCATAAAAAAATCACATAGAATGAAATTATAACATTATAAAAAAGTAAAAAAAAACAACAACAACTATAGAACTTTTTATGACTTATAAATAATGAAATTTAATAATAAAACATATCAACACTTTGATTAGGAAACTAGTTCAAAATTATAAATATTACTCACACTCAATATTGAAATTATATAATATCTAAAAAATATTAAAATATAGAATAATAATAAATTAAATTTATAATAAGTAATAGATATTAAAACTATTAAAAAAATACTGATTAATATAGATATTTTTTATAAAATATATTAAATCACTTTCATGGAATTCAAGAATAATGGTAGAAGATTTGTTAACTCAATAATCTTATGTTGAGTTATATTATTTCTTATTGAATTTATTTACAATGAGTTCACTATATATTCAATTTTAAAATATTATATATTTTTGGAAAATGAATTTTTTATTCAAATCCAATTCCCTGAATGGTTTTCCCTACAATTGTTTTTTTGAAATCAAAGTATACTTTTTTAAAAGAGATTCGAGACTATAACTTTTACTTTGATGATTGACAAATTATTTCAAGGGTTTTATTTATAAATTTGTTTTTAATTTTCCTCTTTATATTCAAAAATATATATCTCCAATGGAGTTATGTTTTTATTATCACTCTCCATTTTTCTCTATTATGTGATTACTTTTAGTTATCATGTTTTTAGTGTTAATCATTTTAATTGAAGAAGGTTCTTTTATACAATTTTGTAATGTTATGTAACCAACTTTTATTAACATTTGTTCTTTATGCTATGAAATTTGAATGACTATCATTTTAATGTTTTATGAATAAAAAATTATGTCTGTGGGTTATTTATTGAATGTGATTTATTTTCAATTAAACAATTTATAAACCCCATTTTTTTCATAGGTTATTTATGATGTTATAACTAAATAATTTTTTAAGTGGCATGAATATGTATGGGTGAATGGTATTTGGGGTCCTATATCACCCTCCAATTTATTTGTTAAAGGTTTATATCTCATGAAAAATTGATCAGCATGTTTGGGTTACTTATAAGCATGGGCACTTAGGGTGTGGCTCATGAAAGTAATGCTTCCCTATAATGATGTTTATTATATATTAAAAATATGTTATAATTATGATCTTATACTCTCATGAATCATGGTCTATGATATATATTTATCATTTGTTATATGTCCATTATGGTTCCAAGTTGATCTCATATGGATTTAAGTTCTTATTCTATATCCATTGAACATCACTTAGGTTTTATAATTATCACTTTAGATGATATTATATTTAATATATTATTGTGTTTTTTATTTTTATTATGAAACAATATTTAATGAAATGTTAATTTATCCCTCATTAAAAATTTAACCTCATATGTTTCTAATGGTTTCATTCCCCTCGTTAAGTGGATGATTTTTTCTTGTAAGATATTTTTAACATTTTCTAGTATATTACAGTAAAAAATCAACAATGACAAGAATTTTCAAATAAGATATTTACGTAGTTAATGGTGTAACACCCCAAGATTTCATAGTATGTTATTTTCTTTAAAGTAATTCAATAGCTTGTGATACACGCAACACAGAGTTCGAGCGCCCCACGACTTACCAAACTAGACGTTCAAAAAGTGGTTAGGAATAGTATTAAATGAATTTTAAATTTTATATACTCCAAATAATTTTGGAATCCATATTATTTGTTTCTTAGACATAATATAAGAACAAATTATTTTTTCAGATAAAAGAAGTATTTTTCAAAAAATGCAATTTTACCACCTTTTAATGGAAAAACCTTTTTAAAACCAATATTTGAAACTTTAATATATTAAATTAAATAAAATTAACTTTTTATTTAGAATAGAGAAATAAAAAAATTGGATATATTTTTGTTACTTTTCTGGTAACTTTCATATATTGATGAATACTGAAAAATACTAAATTTTAATTGAAAACATCTTTTTAAATAGAAATAATTTATAGTGTAAAATTATGGATTTGAATTGTTTGGAAGTATAATTATATTATATTTTTATCAATTAATTCAATTTATCTCATTATAAGTAATTTCAATTTTAAATTTGACATAAACAAATGTCAATATTTTGAAAGTTTTAACTTTTTAAAAAACCCGCATTTTGGTTCTGACAACGATAATTAATTTTAAATTAATTAATGCAACATAAATTTCTTTAATTTGGTATAATTGAATTCATTTTTTAATTCGGAATATAAAAATTAGATTAGGGTGAATTTTTGGTATTTTTATTAAATCGTTCAATTTTTGATGAATAGTGAAAAGCACTTTATTACTGTTTAAAACCTAATTTTTATTTATATAATTATTTATTTTATTTATTTTTAGTAAAAATATATATATAATACCTATATGTGTTCAATTTAATTCATTGGAGTCATTTTATAATAAGTTTAGATATATAAAATTTTATTGAACTTTTTACCGTCTTTTACCCACCTAGTAGGAGTATTTGAAAATTTGCATAAAACCTAATTTTACCGCTTGTGTAAGTTGAATTTCAAAAATCTGAGAGACCCGGTTAACATGGGTAGGTAAAATTTGGTACCATAAGATGAAAATAATTTTTTCTGAATAGTAACTTTAAAATTTTATTTACCACGGTTAAATGTAAATAGGGTAATTAAGGGTAAAAATGATATTATAATTACCCTAACATATGTCCCAATTCTAATGGATTAATGTAATTTGACCAAAAACAACCTTAGTAATAAAATATGATCCTCTTTGGTCCACTTTTTTTAGATTACGACATTTATTATTATTTTATATGAAGAAGTGTTAAAAGTGTTAAATTCATAGTTTAATAACTAACCCATTTTTTATATAGGGTTACACATAATATAAATTCAACTATAACTATTTATTAAAATCTAAAAATATTTCTTACATAATAATATTTTATTTATAATTTTTATACACTATATAATTTAATTTATTTATGACACAATGATGAAATAGTAATTACCTTATCAATGAAATATTAAAATAATTGATATTATATATATCCCAATAAATGTAAAATGAGACTTCTGATAAATTAAACTAATTTTATAGGTTAATATGAAATTTTAGGTTTTATTAAATAAATTTTATTCGAATAGATGAAGTTTCTATGGCTTAAATAAATCAAATACTAAATAGTGTCAAATTTGACCTAATTGAGTTTTTAAAAACAATACTATATTATTAATTGATATAATATTCCTAAAAATCTAATTTTTGGCCAAAGGACTTATTGAAGGTTATATATATTAATAATAAACCACTTGGGGTTCTTTTTTCTTGTTATAGTAAGTTTATTAACCATATAAAATAAAAATACCAAGAGACATGGTAAATGTCAAACTATTTAACAACGAGTTAAATCTAAAAGATAAGATTAATATGGTGACCTAAACCTATATAAAACTTATTGGGTGAGTGGTTGTAGATCCATACACATTTTATCATATAAATAAATTATGTTTTATCCATTATAAACTGAAAATGATTTTATTATAAAATAATATTTCAAGATTTTCCTAAAGTGCCCCTCACCCCTGTTATGAAAGGGCACTTCCCCTTCTCTCAAAATCACACCTCCAAAGCCTTTTGGCTCAGCCAACCCCTACCCAAATATTCTTCCAACTTCCCTCAAATCAACATTAATTTTTTACTTTGATCATAAATCCATCCTAGGGAGCCCTTTTGATCAACTCAAAAGGAAACACCCAAAGAAGAGGTTATAATTTCACCACACTCTTTCAAGTTCTTTTTTTCTTCCACTTCCTCTTTATTTTTTTCCATAACAAAATATTAAATATATTAACTTATACATACAGTGATATTACTATAAACATGGTAATACCATATTCTTTATTCTATCCATCCTATAAATGACAATGTCACCATACGTGCGTACGTACGACTTACCGTCTCCACGTTGTGGTGTAGTTTGTTATTAAAACACTTTATTATTTGGATGGGTATAGTAATGTGTATAACTGATGTAAATAATAAAAATAACATGTTAATTATTATGTATATATGATATTCTATCCAATTACATATGATTTCACCATCAAAAAAATTATATTGTCGCTCGTGCGTACGTACGGCTTACCGTCTCCACGAACGCGACGAGATTCTTTCCCATCGAAATCATTCAAGAATAATTTTCATTTTATTATTAAAAATAATTTTTAAGAACTAAATATAATTCTGTATATGAATCAAATACAACCCATACATAACAAAAATTACTTACGTAAGAAAACATATGAAGGAAAATGAATCATTTAACAACCAAAACAATGATACTGCTAAAATAAAATTTCCAATTCATTTTTATAAGATCTTATATGATATCATATTTATGTATTTGGTTCTTTTATAATTTAATAACAATGATTTCCCAATTATACAATAGGTTAACCTACCCTATACTAAAGAGAAGTACTTGGTAAGGGGTTTTCATCTCACTTTTATTCCTTTGAGATTTATGTTGTATTTTCCACTATTACATTTTGTGTGGTGTATGTACTGCCCATCATTGTATTGTTTGCATAATATACATTAATTTATTGTTATTTACATCATTGTTGGATTATCATTATTTTATGGGGTGTATGATCCGTATGTTACCAAATTAATAATGGAATTTCTAATTTCAATTTCCACTCATTCGATTTTACGCAAACTTCATTGATTACTTTACTCTAGGATTATGTAAAACCACTATTTATTTACTTATGTAGTAATTTCCACTCCCCTTAGTGTGGATATTATTTTGATACACATAATCACTCCATTTATAAATTCTCAAGTCATCGATATAAACTTGGTAAGAGTAATTTTTACTCAATTTCTATTCATTGAGTTAAACATCCAAGTCATTGGTTTTGTTTTCAAAAGAATATGTCTGAATATCCTCTGATTGATATACACTGAATATCAAATAATATTAATTGTATTTATATTTTCCCAAATAATTATGTCATTGATTTATCCTTAACCTAAGGATACATTCTTTATAAATGAATTCATCTCAACTTACATTCCATTGAGGATTTTTTGTTGTTATGCGCAAATTCACTTTTATTTAGTGTATATATTGTACTTTGACATAGTATATCATGAATCCCTGTATTATCATGATATTAAAATGTTTTAATTTTTTCAATAATTTTTATTCAAGCAACTCTCATTCATTTAGGAACTCTAAGTAAAATATCATTTTAAATGTTTTAAAATTTATTCTTATAAATCATTCTCATTAATATCCATGTATTAAAAATGTTTTTACGGTTTTATTTATATGGACACGAATTTTTTGAAATTGAAATTAATTTTAAAATATTCAAAGTGGTATGGGACACTTGGATATAAAAATCTATTTTAAACAGCTTCTTTTTAAATATTGATACTTTTAAATGTTTTCATGAAAAATGGATATTTCTCTCAATAATTTTTTTAAACTATGTCAGCATCCATTACATGATATTATTCTTGATCGAGGTTGAGTTATTATGATACAGGTTTTTCATACTCTATTTAAGGTTTTGGGATACTTTTGACATTGAATGTGTTATTTTTATACAATTCATGGTTTATAGATAAAGTGTTGACATTTCATATGGTATTTTTAATAATAATTTTTATGTTATGTTTAAACCTTTTCATATGAGGAATTTATTGGACTTAGTAGGTGATTGGTGGAGCCCATTATACCTCCACGATGCATCAGTAGGTCTCATGAGGCAAACTAGTGTCTTGGCACAAGGCCTTGAAAAAATCTTATTTGTAGTCTTGGCACAAGGCCTTGACTATGTGTTTATGAAGTCTGGTGTTATGCATTCCATCATTATGAAATGGGATATTGATATTACATGCAATTATTCGACTAGTAGATATCCATGTGAATATATAAATGGAATTATTTGATTTATCTTTGCCATATTATGTAGATGATTAAGTTTAACAGTATTTTGTTATAATATTATACATTTCCTTAAATATTTATTCTTATTTATGATATTTTCTGCTATATTGTTATCCTTACTCAGCATCTGATCTCACCCCTTTCTTGTGTTTTATTTTTTCCAGGATGCAATGCAGTATATTACGATTAACCTAAAGGAATCTGCAAAGGGATATAAGAGTGTTCAAAGGGGAAAAAAATTTATCTTTAATTTCATGATGTAATGTAAAACATATGTACATATCCAGTACATCCAAGGCTACTAAAATGATCAGTCTTTCGGGACATGATTCTTTGTATCATACCAATGATAAGAAATAATGCACCAATATTTGGTAATTGGGGTCAGGGTGTAACAGTTGGTATCAGAGGAAGTTTAGTACAAACCTTGGAAGCTATATTTAGAAAACAATCTGATTAGGATACACTACCCTAAGATAGTCATTGAGGATTAGTATTCAATAACATCCTAAAATTTAGGTAATGTAAATATTATGTGGATTTTTTAAGCAATACATCCCTATCTGGATACGAGCAGGTAGAGGCAGCTCAGGCATAGATGTACCTAGGAGTGAAAAGTCCGACAAAGAGTTTTGGTCTTGACCCAAGGCATCCTGGTACATGACAACAGGCCTTGTTGTACTCTTGGTTATGACACTCTTGGGGGATATGCTTAGGATAATTCACATTTTCTTTACAAACTGATTTGAAGGATTTTAATATAAGATGAGAATAAATAACCTTGGTTAATCCTAAGGTGTTTGAGATTGAAAATAATGTGTTATGATATTCTCTAAATAATTTTATGACTCCCACTATTCTTCCTATGTTAGTCAATGGCTAGATTCCATGGAAGTCATAGTAATATTGAACATGATGTACAAGGTGTGCACAGTGGTGGAAATGAGAAACAAAATTGAATGTTTATAGGTGTAAAAGATATCGTGTTCATGACAAATAATGTTTTAAAATATATGATCAATAACATATATTAACCAACTCTTAGACTCAACAAATAAGGGAATGGTGGTGAATGATAAGAGCTCCTATAGTGGAGACTGTAGAGAAAAGACAACGCAATTCCATCATGCAGGAAATGTACATGGAGACACCTATGGAAGTTTCTCAATGGAACAAAGAAATGTGTTATGTGTGGAAAAGAATTACATAAAGTATATAATTGCCAAGGAAAAATGAAGAGTACTATGGAAGAAAATAAAAAAGATCCCAATAATCCATTTACAATCATTTTTCATAAATGTACGAGACCTTGGAATTACCCAAGTGAATGACATATTCTATAGAATAACCTCTTTATCAAGGAAGAACCTATGTAAAAATAAATGGATTTTGAAATGTTTCAAAGTATTAGTACTCTTTGTTGATGGGATTACGTTGTAAGACTTTTCTCTTATATGTGTAACCCTATAGTTTGTTTTTTGAAAATACTATTTTAGGAAGAATTGTCTTTTCTATTTTTGATATAGTTAAAAATAACAATTTGGGTTTATATGATCCTGTATTTTGAGGCAATTACAAGTTATTAAATTTTAGGATGAAAATTCGAGGTATGAGATAACATTTTTGGTGAAATTATTTTATGGTTATTTTGAAACATTTATCTCATTTTGGAAAGGATATAAAAAATAGTTTTTGAAAAACGATAACACACGTACCGTGTGTCAACCCGTCACATCAGACAAAGCTGCGGGAATTGATCCCATAACCATAGTGTGATTGGAATATATCACCTACCACTGGACTACGTGAAGTCCATGGTTAGTGTGACTAATTCTTTTTAGTGAAATGATTTTATTGATCAATAATAAGTTGATTTGGGGTCTTCTGTCTTATCAAATAGATATCCTTAATATAGGAAAATGATTTGGTGATTAAGTGATAAATGTTATTTTGGAAGATGATTGGTATGTTTGGAACAATATATGCCTAAGGAAAATATAATAATATGGGATTTTATTTGAGGAGTGACGGTGAATTTTTATCTATGTTTCAATTTTGGATTTATAGCAATTTTTGATATTTATGGAAATGATTAACCTATCATAGAGAATATGTTATTAGATTAATTACTTTTAAGTATTTGACTTTAAGAGTATCTGATTTTATTTGGAGATACAATTTAATGTGGAAGACCAAGTAATACAAGTATTCTATGTTTTGGGTTTCAATATTAGTTTGGATTATATTGAAGGATTATAAGGAAATTTTTTTATTGAATAGTATTTATAGAACCTTGGGTATTGTTGGCATAATTTTAGAAATTAAAATTAGTATTTCTTTCTCTAAAGGATTATCCTTTTAAGGGATCATCTGTTCCTGTACTAACCATTTTGTTTTTGGTTAGTCTTTAAAGACATGGTAAATATATAGATTATCATTTAGAGATTATGTGATTCTCTGGAAGTTTATTCTAGTGCTTTAGGTGTGACCAAGTCATCTTGAATACTCATATTTTGGAAAAAATGATTTAGTGGTAGAAATTTAATAAAATATGAAACTATACTTAAAAAGTAAGTATATCTATTTATGTTCTTAGTCAATCTCATAAATAAATTCCTCAACTTTGTAAAATAGAACTTAAAACAAAAAATGTTGTCTATTTACTTTTCTTACTAAGAAACTACAGACCATTTATCCCATTACAAGTTTGTGTTTCTCTTGTTGTCAAATTTATCCTGCTCGTGTTTTCTTTCACTCTATATTTGAACTTGACACTTAGTTTATCTTCCATATCTATGTTTTCTTACATTGAATCCTAACATGGGTTATCTCATGTGACCTTTGTACTTCTCTTTATTTCTTTTAAAGGGATAGTTTTATTGACTCTTTTTCTGATGTGGGACTTTCAATGATGTTCCCAAGCCCAATTTTAAAATTTCAAGGATGCAATTTCCCAATGGGGGGAAAAATGTAACACCACAAGATTTCATAGTATTTTATTTTCTTTAACATAATTCAATAGCTTGCGCAACACGCAACACCGAGTTTGTGTGCACCATGACTAACCAAACTAGCCGTCCAAAAAGTAGTTATGAATAGTATAAACTGAATTGTGAATTTTATATACTCCACAAAATTTTAGAATCCATATTATGTGTTTATTAAAAATTATTTAAGAACAAATTATTTTTTTTCATATAAAAGAAGTATTTTTCAAAAAATGAAATTTTACCACATTTGAATGGAAAACCCTTTTTAAAAACAATATTTCACACTTTTATATATTCAATTTAATGAAATTAAATTCTTCTTTAGAATCGAGACATAAAAATTTATTTTGGATAAATGTTTTGTATTTTTCTGATAAATTTCATATTTTGATGAATATTGAAAAATACTAAATTTTAATTGAAATATAATTTTTTAACAAAAATAATTTATAGGGTTAAATTATGAATTTTAATGGTTTGGAAGTATAATTATATTATATATTTATCATTTAATACAATTTAGTTCATTATAAGTAATTTCATGTTAACATTTGACATAAACACATGTTAGTCTTTTGATAGTTTTTTACTTTTTAAAAAACCCATTTTTTGTTTTGACAATGAGATTTAATTTTATATTAATTAATGCAATTTTTTTTATTTTGGTAAAATTGAATTCATTTTTGAATTCGGAATATAAAAATTATCTTAGGGTGAATTTTTGGTATTTTTATGAAACCGTTCAATTTTTGATGAATAGTGAAAAACACTTTGTTATTGCTTAAAACCAACATTTTATTTATATAATTATTTATTTTATTTATTTTTAGTAAAAATAGATATATAATACCTATATATGTTCAATGTAATTCATTTGAGTCATTTTATAAAAAGTTTAGATATATATAATTTTATTGAACTTTTTACCGTTTTACCCACCTTTTAGAAGCATTTGAAAATTTGCATAAAACCTAATTTTACCACTTCTGTGAGTTTAATTTCAAAAATCTGAGAGAAATAGTTAACATTATTAAGTAAAATGTGGTTCAATAAGATGAAAATAATTATTTTTGAATAGTAACTTTTGACTTTTATTTACCACGGTTAAAAGTAAATAGGGTAATTAAGGGTAAAAATGATATTATAATTACCCTTACATATGTCCTAATTCTATTGGATAAGTGTAATTACTCCAAAAACAACCTTATAAATACAATATGACCCTATTTTATCCACTTGGATTAGATTATGAATTTTATTATTATTTTATTTAAAGAAGTGTTAAAAGTGTTAAATTCAATGTTTAATAACTGGACCATTTTTAATATAAGGTTAGACATAAGAGAAATTCGACTATAAATATTAATTATAAATCTAAAAATATTTCCTACATAATGGTATTTTATTTATATGTTATAGACTTAAAATAATGTAATTTATTTATGACACAATGATGATGTAGTAATTACATTATTAATGAAATATTAAAATAATTGATATTATAAATGTCCAAATAAATTTAAATTGAGACTTCTAATGAATTGAACTAATTTTATAGGTTAATTTTATATGTTAGGGTTTATTAAATAAATTTTATTAGAAGTTATAATGTTTTTATGGCTTTCAAAAAAATCAAATACTAAATAGTGTCAAATTTTACATAATTGAGTTTTTAAAACAAATACTATATTATTAATTTATATAATATTCGTAAAAATCAAAGTTTCATCCAAAAACCTATATAAGGTTATATATATTAATAAAGAATCACTGGGGGTTTTCTTGGCTTGTTGTAGTATATTTATTAACCATAAAATATTAAAATTCATAGAGACATGGTAAATGTCAAACTATTTAACTAAGAGTTAAATCTAAAAGATAATGTTAATATGGTGAACTAAACCTTTTTAGGTATTCAAACCATCCCCATATTATCCTCGAATTAAATAATTTTGGATCCATTATAAACCGTAAATGTTTTTATTATAAAATAATATTTCAAACTTTTCCTAAAGTGCCCCTCACCCCTTTTATAAAAGAGCACTTCCCCTTCTCTCAAAATCACATCTCCAAAGTCATCTGGCTCGGCCAACCCCAGGCCAAATATCCTCCCAACATCTGTCACATCAACCTAGATTCCTTAATTTGATCATACAACCAACCTAAAAAATCCATTTTGATCAACTCAAAATGAAGCACCCAAAGAAGAGGTAATAATTTCACCACCCTCTTTCATGTTCGTTTCTTCTTCCACTTCCACTTTATTTATTTGTTTCCATACCAAAATAATAAATCCATTACATTATACATACTATGATGTTATTATAAATATTTTACAACCATTTCTGTTATTCTATCCATCCTATAAATGACAAAGTCACCATATATGCGTACGTACGACTTACCGTCTCCACATCGTGGTGTAGTTTGTTATTCAAACATTTCATTATTTGGATGGGTATAATAATTATTATAACTGATGTTAATAATAAATATAACATGTTAACGATTCTGTATATATGATATACCATCCAATTACATACTATGTCACCATCAATATAATGATATTGTCACTCATGCGTACGAATGGCTTACCGTCTCCACGAACGCGATGAGATTCATTTCCCAGCATAATCATTAAAGAATAATTTTCATTTTATGATTAAAAACAATTCTTAAGAGCTTAATATCATTTTTATATGAATCAAATACAGCCCATACATAACAAACATGGCTTACGTAACATTACATATGAAAGAAAATGAATTATTAAACAACCAAAACAATGATACTACTGAAATATCATTAACAATGCAATATTATAAGATCATATATGACATAATATTTATGTATTTTGTTCTTTTATAATTTATGAGAGCATCAAATTTTCCTAAGATATAATTTTGTGGCATAAAAAAACATAGAAAATCATTTCCTTAGTAGTCAAGGCTCATTTTTAAGACTATCTTAGTGGGATGGGTTCACTCCCAAAACCACTGTAGTAGTCAAGGTTCACTCCCCAGACTATTATAGTAGATAAAGTACCATACTGAACTGGTTTCACTCCCCATTCTAGTTTAATTTATCTCATGAGATATCAATCTTTACTCAATTCAGTGGAGGGAGATATAGGTCCCAGCCATCATTGGTTATAATGTAAGCCTCGTGCTTGGCTATAATGTAACAACCATCCTTGGTTATGATGTAGCCACCATAATTAGTTATAACATAACATCCATACTTGTTTATAACATTACCACCATCTTTGGTTATAATGTAACCATATTAAAAAAACTTAAACCATACATACGTGTGATAAAATATCATAAAATATTCATCATATCATTATATAATAACCTATGCAGAGAAAATAGGTTTCATAATCATTTCATCAATTCACTATTACATAAACTATGGAAAATAAATGCATTTCATTAATATATTATCAACATAAATATTAACCATGCATAGAATGACTAAGAATATTATCATTGGATAGTATCCCCAATAAATCATAATTAATATGAAATATGTTATCATATATAAATATTATTTTAAAATATCACTAAAATATTTTTTGAGGAAAATAATCTTTCCATTTAAAAAATATTAAAATAAAGATATTTCCAAAATATTATAGAAAACAATTTCACTAAAAATAAACTTATAAAATTTTAAAGGAAACTTAAAAGCCATGAGAGTTCATTATTTTGGTAAATTCCATTCATTTTCTATAAGTTGAAATAAAACATTCCTTTTACACTTTTTTAGAAAAAAGTAAAAATGTTTATTGTTTGGATAACAAAAAGAAGATTAATTTTTAAAAAAAACTTAAAAAAATTAAAACATAGGTAAAAATGAGTTTAAATAATAATATTCAAAAAATAAAATACTTATTTAAAAAAAATTATAAAATATGAATATAGAAGAAAAAATATTTTCAACTGAAGATAAAAATGAAGTCTATTTTTTTAAAAGCATATTTTCAGTATCTAGAGTACTTAATATGAGTAAAATGAAATGCAAATATTTATTATAAAGAAATAACCAGAGTATAAGAAAATTAATGAGTTTATTTATATATAGATCATAATATTTCTTCATCATAACCATAATCATACACAATCCCAATAGACAATGAGATGGTAACGTAAACCCTTTATCACTTTGATAACTTTTGAATAATAAGTCTCGTGAAATAAATTGAATTAGATTGATATTTAAATCAATATAATTTTTATAATAATAATTATAAAATACATTCATAGGAAGTATATACATCACATAAAATAAACAAGGGGTGTATATGGCATGTGTCCCACAAAAATAAAAATGAGATGAGAATATATTACCTTATATCCAACTTCATTATTATGCATTGGAAAAACCTCTATAATAAAGATATATATATTATAAATATATTAAAAACCATACTCATATATATAATACCATATATTATTTACTTATAATCTTTTATCACCCATTTTTTAACACTTCTTTATTTAAATAATGGTGTTGGGTGATATTTGCTTCGTTTTTCATGTATGTTCTGGTCTGGTAGTTTTGGTTGTTGTATTTTAATAATGGTTAAATTATACCTATAATGTTAATAATGATATAAATATAATATATATTCATTATATAAATGTTTATAGTCATTCATAAAATATATATATATATATATATGAATTACACTTTTCATGGAGATGGTAGGTTATACTTACGCATGAATGTTGTATTAATTTTTTTGGTGGAAGAAATAAAAATTAAGGTAAATAATAAATAAAATTTAAATAATAATTACAATATCATATATATCATTTATATTCATTAAATACATCCTTATTATAGTCCAAGTAAATTAAAAATGAAAAACGAATCACATTGCTTCATGGAGGTGGTAGTCTACATATACTCATGATCGATGTTATCATTTTCCAAAGGTTTGGAATTTAGAAATGTAGACATGATATTATCATTAAAGAAGTATAATTATGTCATAATTATTATATATAAAAATTAAACCCATCATAATATGGATCCATAAAATATATTTATGAAAAATGAATTGTACCTCTGCATAGAGACGGTACGTTGTACATACGCATGAGCGATACTTTCACCTATCATTTGACGGAAAGAGGTGAATAAATGTGGTTTCATAATCATAATAATATTTCAGTATATTTAATATAATTAAGTTATTATTTTATTATTATTATAACATATTTATATGTTTAAAAATATAAATAAAAAATAAAGTGATCAGTTATGAGGATTGCCACTTCTTTGAAACAACTCCAACAGATCACCTCTTAAGAGATCTAGGGTTAGTCTTTTGGGATGATAAAAACCTCTATAATATATCCATATAAGTTTATATGATAAATTTTAATATTTTTGTCAAGATATAAGAATTAAATTGGGGTAAATAATAGAAAATATAGGTGTCATTTATAATTTAGTTGAGGGGCACTCCTAGAATTACTTAAAAAATTAACATTAATATAAATTATTTTTGATGTAATAATGGATAAAAATTGATAATATTCATATATAATATTATTATTAGTCTATATAATTTCATATAATTAAATTTTTATAAGTTTTGATTAAATTTTTACCCTCATCTTTTTTTAACCCTTCTAACAATTATCGTGTTATTATAGTTTTCTACACTTTATGGGTTAATAATGTAACTATAAAATCAAAAATACCCATAAATGTATTATGTTTGATGTTTAACACAATATAACATTAATTTATTTTAAGATAATATTTTTATAAAACTTATATCATTTAATAAAATATTATTTATTATAAAAAATTGTTAATGTTATTTTTAACACTATTTATTTGATTTGACTTTAAGCACACCAAGACAAAGAGAGGATTAAAATATAATGATTAAAAACCTCTCTAACATGTCAAATAAATCTATAAAATTCTTATGAAACATTAAACCATTCCAATTATTTCACTTTTTATATTTTTAATCTCATGTATTTATTTGTTTATTAATTTTTTAAATACTACATATGTGTTCTATAAGTATTTAAGGTTGTTATATAATTACTAAAAATTAAAATTAAATTTATTTCATGAGAATAATTTCATTAATATAAAAATATAAACTTAAATTCATCCATAACTTGTATTTTTCTATATGTGGACACATAATAGATATTTAAAACTAAGTGAGTGACATTTTGTAACTTTCTATGATTTAAATATTATATAAGTCATTTTCATGGAAAATAGTCCATTAAAAATTAAATTTCGATAATAAGGTGATAATTTCATAATTAAATTCATACAATAATAATTATGCAGAAAATTTATGGCCTTATACCTTATTTTTATACTAGATTAATCCGATTTACCCTTTACCAATGTTATGAATTTTACCACTGTTACTATTCATATTGACCAAAAATAAAATGGACCTATTTAACTAATTTAAAACTCCTTATTTATAATATGGAATCTATTTTTTCAAAAATAAATTTCTAAAATTGGAAAAACTAATTTTTAAATAATCTTGCAACACATAATGAAAATCGCTTTTTAAAAAGCATTTTTAAGCATAAAACTTGTTGTATTCCTGTCCCATGCTTAAAAAAATATTAAATGAATATTAAATAATTTTATTAAATATATAATAATTAAATTTAATTAAAATCAATCACTAATAGTGATTAATTTAAATTATTAAGATAAAAATACATTGTGTACATTAAAATAGTTTTCCATAAAAAAATTCTTTCAAATGGTTTTTATTTTAATTTATAAGAAATTAATGACCAATTAATTAATTTTATAAATATGTAACTATGAATTTTTCATAATTTATTTAGCTCTATTCATACCCACCAATAAAATAGCTATGATATATTAAATAATAGTACAATTTGGTTCATTTAAACGCGGTGTTTAGTATAATGTAAACTATCGAAGAAATTAAATTTATTTGAAAGAAATATATTTCATAAAATATTAGGGCATTAAATTATAACCACCCCAAAATAAATAGTTCACTATAAATTTTTATCTATCATTTATGGTTTAATATTATAAAATTCCTTTGTCAAAACCTATATCATACAAAATAATAATAAATCTTCTCTTAAAAAGGGAAAGTGGAAAACATGAAGGATTCTTGAAATAACAAAAAATCAGGTTCTCAGGTAAGGAAAAAATTGGTGTGAAGTTAAAATATATATATATATATAAGATTAAAATTAACTCCTAAGGACTAATAGAGACTTATAAAGAACATGGTTAGGATAAATTTAACAACTGCAAAACCATGATTTAGTGAGGGGTTAAAAGTCCATCAATTCATCATAATTAAAGATAATATGACAACATTTTTAGTTTAAGATCCTTTTCCTAGAGTTGAAAAATTCATTCACCATATAGAATAAGAATATAGAAAAATAAACTTACTTGAAAAGTATAATTTCATCCTTTAATAAATTTCTACCACAATCTAATATATTGCTCCAAATGAGAGTATAGAAGATGGATTTTTTTCATGATTGAAGCACTGAAATTAACATTTTAAAGGATCATAAGATCCATAAAAGAATGATAATTCATTAATTCTATCTATATATTTACCAAAACCAAAATTATTAGTATAGGTTATGATAAATCATACTTCAATCCCAAATTTAAATATAATCTATTCAATAAATAGTTAACCTTAAGACTTATAATAAATGTGTTTGACCAAGATGGAAACCGAAATATAGTTTGATCTCATATATTTCCATGATCAAATTAAAAATAATTTTAATCAATCGTAAAACATCATACAAAAAATTATAAACCTTTATCATATATTCTCTAAAGTTTAAAAATTGTTTCCCTAAATAAAATTACAATAAAATAATATATGATTCTAAAATATAATTCACCTCTTATTCCTTGAATAAGTTATTATATTAGACGAAAAATATTTCCATTATAGGTTTGGGTTCATCCTTGAACTAATATATAGTCCTAGGTTGATTTATAATATCAAATATGATTTATTTATTCCATAATTATATATGGAATCTATATAGTTAGAGCTAATCAATTCTTGTGATTTCATAAAATTTCACTAAAGGATAATATTTTCATAGGGGTTATTCATATAAACATCAAATTGGAATTCTTAATTATAGATTGATGGATAAGTGTGCCCTAACTATCATGATTCACTTAAAATTTTTTAATTTCATAAGATTCCCCTTTTTCATTTGACTCCAAAGGTTATTGTGTCTTATTATCTTCACTATCCCTTGGATTAGATAATTTATTCACATAATGCCCAATTATTTTCATTTATAGCACTAAAGAGTGAGTGGTGTACTCTATTGATCTCTCTCCCCATTTATAGCACTAAATATAAGAAATTTTATCAAAAATGATTGAATAGTTTAGTAGTATTGGCCGAATATTTACAAACTAGAATTTCACATTACATTTAAAAAGATAAAATACAATATATTATTTCTTTTAGAATACCATTATTCCCTTCATCATAACCCAACATTTAAATCATAAAAAATTCTTAGTATACCAGGAAAAGGGAACATAAGGAAGAGGTGATATCATATTCTTAGTAAGGGTATTCATACTAAAAAATATAAATAATTCATGAATAATATGGCAGGAGATAAATGATAATAAAATAATACTATATAAATAATCACATTATATAAAAAACTTATCCATGGATATAAAAACTATTCAAATAATCACATAGACATCAATAATTGATTTACTAAGGGTGTAATGGATATCTGAAACTTACCATCAATTCCTCATGCTAGGACATACTAAACATACCATCAAGGCCTCATGCCAAAACATCATATATAAATGGGTAAGGTCTCAGCCAAAAACCAATCTAGTTTGTCTCGTGATACCTACCAATGTATCAAAGGGATATGTAAGTTTAGGCATCATCCATCACCTAATAAATACAATACATTCCTCATATGAAAATGTTTAAACAAAATCAACGTAAACATTCATATTTAAAAAATAGAATATGAAATGTTAATAACTTCCCCAACCAATAAACATAATTATAAACCATCCAGAGTAATATGGAGAATGTTATAAAAATAGTACATCCCCAGTCAAAATGATCATAAACCATACAAATAAATATGGTGAATGGTATCATTAGAGTATATCCTCAACATAGGATTCAATAAAGGGTGTCTATAAAGATGAAAATACTTTAAAAAGATCAATGGAAATTTTTTTGAGAAAAATACCCTTTTACTTTAAAATATAATATATTCCCCAAATATTAAGGAAATTTTTTCTTTGAAAATAAATTTTTAAACATGTAAATTAAGTTCAAATCATTGAGCAATCATTAATTTTGGAAATTTATTTTCAATTTGTATAAGTTAAAAATACTTTCCTTTCTCACTTTTATAAAATGGTCAAAAAGTACATCATTTGGAAAAGGATAAGAAGATTAATTTTAAGCCATTTTGTAAAAAAATAAAACATGATTAAATATTTCTTTAATAAATAATTTTAAAATATTATAAACATTTTTTAAAACATTTTTAAAAAACATGGACATGGAAGAAAAAGTATTTTCCACCAAAGAGAAAAATAAAGAAGATTTTTCTTAAAAACATTTTATCAAAACTTTTAAGTACCTAAAGAGAGTAAAATGATATTATTAATTTAAATGTTCATGAATAAAAATATTATAAAAAATATATATTAGTTTTTAGATAGAAATATCAAATAACTCCCCCAATAAAGACTTACACAAAAGCAATCCCAAATAATAATTAGATTGTGAAATAAACTCTTACCTTAGGTTTGGATTACTTCATATGTGTCCAAAACTCCTATATAATAAATTTATATTTATTATATTTATATTATATAATAATAATAATATATATAATACCATATGTGACTTACTTATAATTTTTTATCTCCTATTTATTCATAATTCTTTGTTAAAATCATTGTTTTGGGTAATAACTGCTTCAATTTTCATCTACATTTTGGTTCGATGGTTTCAGTATATATACTTTGATAAAGGTTAAATAATATAAATAAAATTAAAATTTATAAAGATATCATATATATTCATAATATATGTATTTAGATTAATCCATAAGATATATAGATAGAAAAATGAATTGCATCGTTCATGGAGACAGTAGATCGTACGTACGTATGAATATTGTTTACACTTTTCGATGGATGGAATAAAATAAAGGTATATTATTATTCACATTTAAATAATATTTATTATATCACATAAATTATATATATTAATCAAATACATTCATATTTCCATTCAATTCAAATACAAAGAAAAAATGAATCGCATTGTTTTGTAGAGGTGGTAGTCCACACGTACGCACGAGTGGCATTATTGTTTCCCAATGGTTTGAAAGGTAATAAGGTAGATTTTATATTATCATTATAGAAGTATAATAATTTCATAAATATCATATATAAACATTAAACCCAACATAATTCTCATCCATAAAATATGGTGACGAAAAATGAATTGTATTGCTACATGGAGACGGTAAGACGCACGTATGCACGAGCGATACTTTCACTTACCATTTGATGGTAAATAGGGTGGATAATGGTGGTTTCATAATAATAATAAAATTTAAGTATATTTAGTATAGTTATTTTACCATTTTATTATATAACCATATATTTATAAGAGATAAAAGAGGAATTAAAAAAGTGATCGGTTAAGGCGATTGCCTCTTATTTGGAAGAACTACTTTGGATCTCCTCTTAAGGACCCTAGGCTTGGTCTTTTAGGAGTAAAAACACTTATAGTATGTGTAATTTGATTTTGTTAATATAAATATTCAGGTTATTTTCGATCTATAAGTCTCAACATGGTGTAAATATGATAAATTATGGGTGTCCTTTTATAAGTGGGGGAGAGGACACAATTGGAATTTCTTAAAAGAATAAAATATAACAAATTAATTCTCAAGAAAAATGCATCCAAATTGATATATATTCAAATTTGGTATAGTATTAGGATTTAATCCCATCAACCAATATAATTTTTATAGTTTTAAGTGGTGTTTTAAACCTTATCTTTTAGTTTAACCCAATAGTTAACCCATTTTTACTTAAACCATAATAATGACTTTTCCACACTTAAAGGGTTATAATTTTACTAATAAGGTAAATATTGACTCATAAATTGAAAAGGGGTGATATTATAGAACATATATTATCCCCCTTATCCTATTTTAATATTTTAATTATTTTTAAATAATTTAATAAAATATTATTTTCATAATATATCATTATTGTAAATTTTGACACTATTCAATTAATTTGAATTAAAAGGCATAAAGAAAAAGTTATAATTTTAATATAATCCTTTAACACAACACTGATATGTAATAATAATCTATAAACTTTATGGAACACTAAAACTAATTAAAATTATATAATGTCCCATCTATTTAGTGAGGTATGTTTTCTTTTAATTTCAGTTAAACACTCCTTGAGTTTTTTTCTTGACTTAGACCCTCGAGACTGGGCCCTTAGGCTGGTTGTTTGTTTATGGGAAGGGAGAGTATCAAGGATGATTGATTATATATGTAGAATAAATTGAGGGTGGGTATTCATTAAAAAACATTTAATGAGTACATGTAATGTATTTGGGTTAGTCAGACCCTCTTTGCACATCGTTAATAGGTTTTCCCTAAAAGGGAAAACCCTGAGATTTACATGGTGTGTAAAGTTTACACACTGTGTAAATGACATGGATTGTTTTTTAAAGGTGATGGGGATCTTTTTCATATAACCTCCTTTCTTCTCCCACACAGGATGGAAGTCGTGTGAGAGATCCTCCTCATGCACCTCCTATGCTTTGAAGTCATTCCTCCATCAAAACTTTATTTTCTTTATTGTTGGGTGCATTGGATCCATAATAGTGATATCTTTATTCCCCTTTATTCATGTCATCATTTATATTTCTCTCTTTATGGATTTTTTTGTGTAATCTCATATTCTCTATTTTCAAGGTTTTCATCTATTCTTTCGATTTTTCTCATTCTAGCTCGATTCAAGGGATGACACTAGATGAGGAGAGTACTATAGGATTAAGGTATGTGGAATAGTTATTTTCCCTAAAAGTTTAGATGTATTTTATTATTCATTGTTGGGTTGTGCACCAGAATATCCAAAATCACCTCTTTAATGCTTAATTCATTAAATTAAAGGTTATTCTCATATGTAATGGGATCTTAGGTACCCTCAAATCAACATCGTGGGGAGTTTACCATGACATGATCCACCCTTATGGGTTTTACCATTTTTAGTGGATTAAGAGCCTTATGATTTGGTAATTGTTTTATTTATTATTAATTAGGTTTTATGAATTTCCTTGTAATAAATGTATTGGAATGTGATGATCTAAGGAAAACGATTGGCCATGAGTTAGGCCCTTGTGCTTTATATCATGGATTGAATTAATTGGATAAAATTAATTAGCCAAATTGATTAAAGTATCATTGTTATAATTCCTTGTTAAAAGGGTATGAGTTCTCGATAGCTAAAACATACCTTCATATCAAGTCAAGGGAAATACAAGGATCTCAACTTAAGTATACTTTGGATGGGATCATCGTGCATTATAATTATAACTTTTATGGATTGTAAATACACTAGGATTGATACTTGTATTCTTTATAGAATTCCTTGTATGGGCTCACCAGGTGGATTATTTATCAACCCTATAGAAATACCAATTATCTAGGTAAGTCACCTTGTACGGGATTAGTGGAAATATGGTTATACCATGCCATGAGCGATACTCAGTACCCTATGTGAGATACCATGGATGATCTTAGAGAGACATTATTTACACCATGCTAAGAGTTATACTTAGGATTCCTTTATGGATTACCTTGGATAGACTCTTGTGTTGTTAGGTATTTATAGTGATCTAGGTATAATACTTGGGTTCCTCTATACAGTTCTCCTTTGACGAGACTAGGATTCTACTTATTTAAATTCTATAGATCCCTTCTATATAATTCCAAGAATTATTATTCATTCAATCAAAGTAAACATCCACAAAGCTAAATAAAATGATTTGTCTTGGTCAATATATGATATTTTTCTTGTTAATGGGCTCAATTTTTCATCCTCATATGTATTCTAGAGCACCTTTATGCACCCATATTATATTTTTATTGGTTACCTTTCATTAAAATATATACATATTAAGCTAAATAAAGTAGTGTCAGTCAGGTATCCTTGAGGAACCCTATCTGAAGTGATTTATTTATTTATTTATTTATTTATTTAAGAATTTATTTATTTATTTATTTATTACTTAACTTTTATTATTATTGGAACACTGCTCATTTTATATGAACATACTATATTCTTAAAGACACCATTGGTGGTGACCTACTTAGTATATCTCACAACCTTCTTGGGTCACCTATGGTACCTGAGTAGACTTTATGATATCAGGTGTGGATAAAGGGAAGTATCTAGCTTCCAAGGTTTGATTCTGAGTATTGGGATGGATTACAGGAGAAAAGGGTCGATCTTATGCGTTTGATGCTAGTATTAGTATATTTTGGACTTTTTTATTTGTTATCATGTTTTATATTCCTATTTCCCATGTATCCCCGATCCTTAATTTTTTTATATCTACAAGACATGATCATCATTATTTTTATATCTAATTATAGATCATCTTCTACATATTTACTTATCTGGATGATTTATTATTCTACTGATGATTATTTATTTTTTCTTCTATTATTTCCATTTATTATTTACCATTGTGGATTATTGTGATCATGAGTGTATATTATCCCAATTATACCATCATATACCCTTTCTACTATTTGACATCCTATAGAATATAAAGAGGCATTCTTGAGGTCATGTGGGTAATCAGCTTGAGGCATCTCTTAGTCTATTTCAAGTCGATACTCTACAAAGTTGTATCAAAGGATAATTTACTTTTTTCTTATTATTTGGTTATTAGACAGAAAACTAGGAACATTTTGGAATTTGTAAATGAGCTTATTTCAAGGATTAACTAGACCATGTACAGGGGAAGCCCAAATTACTTGGTATGGTTTATTTATATTTTGGTTTGTACCTGTTACTATTGTACAGATTTCACTATCGGTTAATGCATATGTTTCTTGACATTATTATTATTGATCTAATTATTATTGAATTTTTTACTTGTAATTGTATGACAATTATTTATCATATCATGCATCATTATAGGTACTTTAGGATTCATATTTCTTGTATTATATCATGCCATATTTTTATTACTATGTGCATTGCCTATATCACCCATGATCATTGGGAGTACCTTGATTATTATATATGTAAATGTGCTAACATTTATTGAAGGGATAAAATAATTGGATTAATTAAAGTGCCTACATCAATCTAGATAGAATTTTCCCACATAGATTGATGATGGTGCCTTAATTAAACAATTATGCCACATTTGAGCCATGAACCATTGGTTCTATGGACTGAAATGTTGGTTGATTTGATTACATAAATATCAAATGTAATTAATGAATCATGTACATATATAAATTTTGAATGGTAGTTTATTCAATCAAATCATTATATATGACCTGTTATATCCTAATACCAAGCTCAGGTCGCAGTTACTTGATGTACCAATTATAATTTATAAATATTATGGTCTTTTATAAATTGGGAATGGTTACACATCAATTGGATTATGATATCTATATTCATATAAATGATATGAACTTAAATAAATTTCAACTTTTAAATGAAATGGTTACTATTAAATGGGAAGGGAAATTATAAATTAAAAGGTTTTTTCTGCTATACCTTTCAATTTTCACTCAATATACCAGAACCTCTGTTATGATATGTGAGACCTCGACCCAAACCTGAACTTTGCAGTAGGAAGTAAGTTATATCTATTATGATCCATTATGACGTTTCTTATCACCTAGACCTAGATGTATGAGTAGGAAGATAGGAATATCTTGTTATAGTAAGGATATATACCTATGCTTTCTAGTTTTATTGTTTTTACCTAATGTTAAATATTATCTAAAGTGTGTGTTTGGAAATTTTAGAGATATGTCTCCATCACGTCCTTGAGTGATACGCCAGGAGGGTGGAAACAACCATGCTCTAGAAGGTGGTGGAATATGAGCCACCAGCATTACCTCCTATAGTGACACTAGACATAACTCCTTTTCTTCCTCTATTGGGGTCCAATGCTCTATTCCGAGATAGATTCTTGTGATTTATGTAGGCTATACAGGGATACCCATGAATTTCCCTTAATGTAGAATATTTGACATGGGAATTATAGTAGTAACATCCTCCCACATTCTCAAGGGATGGAGGTCCTCATGATACTAAGCCATGGATAAAGTCCATGTTTTCTATATTTGATAATTTAGAGATGCCTCCAAAGTTGAGGGTTAATCTCACTACCTATATTACTCATGATTTTGCTAAACGTTAGTGGGATGTTATTTTCCAGGAATATTTTCATTGAGGTATAGTCTGGGTGTACTTTCAAATATCCTTATATTATTACTTCTTTCCCCAGAAGTGGAGAGTGAACCATGCTAGGGATTTTATATACCTACATTAGGGTGCTATTTCTGTGATGGAGTATTCGAATCATTTCATCAAACTTCATCATTTTTCATTGACACTGGCTGGTGAAGAGTTTATGAATTTGAGACATTTTTAGGATGGTATTACATACACCATATGATCATAGGTAAATTTATTTTGGTAGACCACCATTTCAGGGATAGTGAACCAGGTCATCATCACTGAATGGAACCTGAGAGAAGCTAGCAGTATCAGTCAAGGGTTCATCATCCATGGATGGAGGCAATTCATATAGTGGTAGGAAAAGTCTCTTTGAGTATTCTCATGATATAACCACATGTTATATGACATGCATAGATAGCTATATGGTGTTCCACTAGTGTGATAGAACTATCCATAAGAAGAACTAGTGTATGAGGGACCCGATCGAACATCGATCTTATAGTAAGATGGGTCACCTTTAGAATTTCTGCTGAATTTTACCTCTTGTTCCTAGTAAAAAAGGATCTATACCAACACTACATTAATGTACAGGATCAGTAGCTCCATGTTAGATTGGTAACTGTTCTACTACTAATAGAATAGGCCAAGGAGGTGGTCATGGTTGAGGTAGTCAAACTTCATTGGTTCAGCACCAATAGAGCGGACCTACTTAGGTTAGTCAGGTTTCATCTCAGGTTCATGGATCTATCCATGTATATACAGTGTATCCTACACACTAGGAGAAGTTTCTGGATCCATATAAATTTCTAGGTACTAGTCTAGTAGCCAATAATTTAGTATATTTCTTGTTTTATATAGGCTCTTCTCGCTCTTTTATATCTGCAGTAATTATGGAAAGTCTGGGCCTAAAGATAGAGTACTTTCGCGGTGTGATGAATCTTGGTACACCATTAGGGGTTCTATCAGAGATTTTATTCTAGTTCAAGTATTACCCCCTTGAAATAGGTTGGTATCGATTCTTGTGGAATTTATTTTTCCTCAAAATGATGGGCTTTGATGTCATCCTTAGAATGCACTGGCTAGTGCCTTATCATGATCGCATTGATTGTTATCATTTGAGGGTGTCCTTCCCATCACCTAAGGGTGGTACCTACATTAATATGGATGAATGGTATGTACAAGTGATTTGAGTTGGACTGAAGCATCATTGGATATAAAAAGTTACCGCCTAGATGGATAGTCTCTTTATAAGAAACTAGGGAATCTGGCTTATGGAATTCCATCCTATAGTGTATCTTTTCAGAGACTTCTTCCTTAGATACATATTGGGATAACATCTTGATAGAGAGGTTGAATTAATTATTGATATAGTTTCTAGAGTGGCACCTATATTCATTCTTCCTTATAATATGGAACCTACAGAGCTCTAGGAACTCAAGAAGCAACTAGTGGTTTTTGAATCTATGGGTTTTAGATGACCTGGTACTTTATCTTGGGGTTAACCTATCCTTTTAACTAAGAAGGATAATGGTTCCCTCATGTTATGTGTGGATTACCGAAGTTTGAACAATCTTATAGTTAAAAACTAGTATCCACATCCTCATATATATGACCTCTTTGCCCATCTCTAAGGAGATATGGTTTTATATAAGATCGATTTGAGGTCAGGATACCACCAGGTTCATGTTAGACCATCAGACATGCCATTTACAACATTTTGGAGTATATATGTCTTGAAAATGTATATAGTGTTTCTCTTAGTCCTTATGAATTTTCCAACAGTGTTTATGGATTTGAGGAATTGGTCTTTCCACTCGTTTCTAAATCTATTTGTGTTAATCTTTGTGGATTACATATTGATGTATTCTCATACCTGAAATGACCATTCCAAACATCTTCAAATAATTCTCAATATAATTATATAGAACTATCTATTTTATAGGATCATTAAATACCAATTTTGGATTGATAAGTTTTACTTCCTAGGTTACATCATCTCAAAAGATGGAATATCCATTAACCCGAAGAAGGTGATCACTATGGTTTTCTAGGAGTATCCCAAGAATGTATTTGACATATTTATTTTCTTAGGGATGGTTGGATATTATAGACATTTTATTTAGGAATTTTCATGCCTACCATCATCTCTCATGGGATTGACTAAAAAAGGATTGATTTTTTATGGTTTGGAGCATATGAAATAGACTTTAAGGAGTTAAAATAGAGACTGACTTCATTTTCGATCCTAAGTCTTCTAGAGTTTTTCATAAGATATAAATTTTATTGTGATACATTATGAATTGGTCTTATAGAAGTTTTGATGCAGGTATATCAAGTTGTATCATATGGGTCCCACCAGTTGAGACCTCATGAGTGAAATTACCCTACAAATGATCTTGAGATAGCAGTCGTGGTTCATGATTTATATTATTATAGACATTATTTATTAGGTTAGTAGTTAATTTTTTACACATACTATAAAATTATCAAACACATTTCCATGTAGTGTGACTTGAATCTCAGGCAGCATGAGTGGGTAAAATACCTTCATTCATTCAACTATGAGCTTGCTTATACACCTAGGAATGGAATGTAGTAGATGATGCCATGAGCCAGAAAACTCAAACATAGTTCATCAAAGATGCCAATAGTAAGTGGAAATTGATGGATCTTTTTTCTTATATACACTTGGAGGATCCTAAATATCATTGGAAGCTTTTTTAGTATATTTGGTAGTGATATACTTCCTTATGAAATGGGTGATGATGAGACATATTTTAGATCCTGAGGGCTTAGTCCTATGGGTGAGTATCTCATAAGAGTACCCACCTCCAAGTTGGGTTATTGATTAGGATAATATTATGTACTTACATGGATGTATTTGGATCCCTAAATACATACGGGAAGAGTTGATGTGGTAATATCATGCCTCTTTTTAGGCAATTCACCCAGGGCTTACCAAGATGTATCAAGAGAGAGGTTGTCATTATTGATGGCCAGGTATGAAGAGGTAGATTGTAGGTTTTATCACTTAGTGATCCCCCTGTTAGTAGGTGAAGGCTGAGAACCAATGATTTATAGTACTTTTACGGCCTATGTCCATTTTTTATTAGAAAATCGGATGATGTCACTATGGATTTTTTGATAGGTTTACTGAGATCCCCTCGAGGTTATGATGTAGTATGGGTGATCATCGATAGGTTGACCAAGGTTGTACACTTCTAACCTACCCAAGAGTCCTTATTATTTTTTTGATGAGATTAGGAAGATGTATATTTAGGAAATTATACACCTTCATGGTGTCCCTTTTTCTATCATATTGAATATAGATTCTTGTTTTACATCACCATTCTATGAGGGGTTATAGAAAGCAATAGCTTCAAGGGTGATTTTGAGTATAGTATACCGCCCTCAAATCAATGGGTAGTCTAAGCAGATGATACATGTGTTAGAGGATGTTCTTCGAGAATGCATCCTTGATTTCATAGGTTCTTAGGAGAAATGATTACGTCTCATTGAGTTTTCTATAATAATATCTTTTAGGAAATGATTCAGATGGATCCTTATGAGGCCCTATATGGTATGCTATGTTGTTTACCCTCGTATTGGTTAAAGGTAGGTGAGGTGTAACTATTGGGGCATCATCTTGTTCAAGACACTTCATATTAAGTACAACTAATTCAAAAGTGTATGAATGCATCTCATTCTAGGAAAAATTCTTATACTAATCATCACCATTGACCTCTATAGTTCATGGTTGAATATCAAGTCTTTCTATGAGTTTCACCTAGATTGGGTCATAAATATATTTAGAGATAGACCAATCTATCACCTCATTAAGTCAGACCTTTCAAGTTCTTATAGACATTCAAGATGATAGCCTATTGATTACAGTTACTTTAGAGGCATTGTTCCATTCATGTCGTCTTCCCTGTATCGTAGATTCAATGCTATCATTTTGAACCATCACATTCATTTTATCTTGAGGATATTGAGATGGAGATAGATATGTGATTTAAGGATAATCTCGTATGTATAATTGATCGGAGAAAAAAATCTCTCTAAGGTAGTTTAGTTCTTTGATATGGGTTTTTTGGAATCATGGCCATATACAGGACAAGACCTAGGTGAGATAAGCTAATGTATGTGCTCAGTGGCTAGAACTTTTCTCTAAAGATAATTTACCACCCTCAAAAGGGAAACTCAGGAATGAGTTTTTTAAGGAGAGGATGTTGTGACATCCTATCTTTTCTGTGAGGTATTTTTTTCCTTTTATTTCATTTAATCCCTTGTAGAGTTTTCTTTCTTAGCTTAGAACCTAGTGACCAGGCCCTTAGGTCAGTCGTTTGTTTCTGGAAAAGGAAAGCAGAAAGGGGGCTGGAGTCTGGAAGTATAGAAAATAAAAGGTGTGTATTCATTTCATGATTTATAATTAATACAAAATTTTTATTCAAATACATGACATATATTTGGGCTAGCCATATCCCCTTTGCACATCATGAATGAGTTTTCCCTAGAGGGGAAAACCCTGATCCCTACATGGCATGTAAATCTTACACATTGTGTAAATGACCAGGATCATTTTTTTAAAGTAGAAGTGGATATTCATGATAAATACTCTTTTAATCTCTTTTATATAAGGACATACCTTTGATAGATCCTCCACATAATCCACCTAGTATTTGAATTTGTTCCTATGTCTGAGCTATGTTTGCTTTCTCATCAGGTGCGTTGGAACCACAATAGTGGGTTCCTTATCCCTCTTACTTCTATTAATAATTTATCTTACTATATTTTTTGTTATTTTGGTGTGAGATCATATGACCTATTTTTAGGGTTTTCATCTATTATTCTTATTTATCCCATTCTATCTTGATTCAAGGGTCGATACTGGATTATGAGAGTATAATATACTTAAGGTAGTTGTTCTAGTCCTTTTCCCTCAAAGTCTTGTTGTATTTTATTATGAATCATTTTTCCTCATGTTAGACTTTTCTACATCACCTCCTTAATGGTTAATTGAAAAATTTAAAGGTAATTTTCATATAAAATGGGACCCTAGATACCTAAAAATCAACATCGTGGGGCGTTTACCTCAACATGAACAACCCCTCTGGGTTTTTCCTTCTTTAAAGGCTAAAGATCCTTGTGATTTTCTAATGAGTTTATTTGTTATTTATTAGGGTGTATTAATTTCCTTGTAATAAATTTATTGGAATGTGAAATGATCTAAGGAAAATGATTTTCCATGATTTAGGGAATTTTTCTTTATTCCATAGCTTGAATTACTTGGATAAAATGAATTGGCCAAATTCATTAAAGTATTATGGTTATAATTCCTTTTTGAAATGGTATGAGTTCTTGATAGCTAAATTATACCTTCATATCAAGTTGAGGGTGATACAAGGGTCCCAACTTCAGGATGCCTTAGATGGTATCATCATGCTTTGTAATTAGAACCTGTTATGGATTGTAAATACGCTAGGAGTGATACTTGGATTCTTTATATAATGCATTAGTGGGCTCACTGGACAGATTATTTAACAAGCCATAAAAGATACCGGTCCAATAGGGGAGTTTCCTTGGATGGGCTCAGTGGAAAGATGGTTATACCACACCATGAGAAATACTTAGTACCCTATGTGAAATACCAGGGACAAGCTCATAGGGTCATGCTATACACCACATTGAGAGTGATACTTGGGTTGCCTTTGTGGATCACCTTAGACGGACTCTTATAGTGTTGGGTATTTGTAGTGATCTTGGTGCGATACTTGGGTTCCCCTATATAGATCACCTTGGATGGGATCAGGATGTCACTTATTTAAATTCTAGTGATACCTTATATATAATTATAAGAATACTAATTTATTAAATCAAATAATTCATCTTCCAAGCCAAATAACATGCTTGGGTTTAGTCCATGCTTGATAATTTCCTTGTAAATACTCTTATTTATTCATCCTCGCATGTATTCTAGAGAACCTTTATACACCCATATTATATTTTTATAGGTTTCCTTCCATTAATAGATATCAATCTTATGAAAAAGCATGTAATGTCGGTCGGGTATCCTTGAGAAACCTGGTCCAGAGTGATTTATTTATTTATTTTTTGCTTCAATTTTATTATTATTGGAACACTTCTCATTTTATATACATTTATTGAATTTTTCTAGACACCGTTGGTGGTATCCTACTAAGTATATCTCACACCCTACTTGATCCACCTATGGTACCCAAGAAGACTTCATGATTATAAGTGCAGATAGAGGGAAGTGTCCAGCTTTTGAGGTTTGATTCTAAGTATTGGGATGGAGTATGGTGGTATAGGACTGAGCCTATGCTCATGATTCTAGTAGTGGTGGATTTTGGTATTTTTCTGTATTATCATGTTATATATTCATTTTCCCCTATATCTTGTGTCCTTCATTTTTTATATATACATGACATGATCATCATCCTTTTTGTATCTAATTATGACTCATCTTCCAATTGTTTACATGTTTTTATGATTTATTATTGCACTGCTGATTATTTATTACTGATTATGTTATTTCCATGTATTATTTACCATTATGGATTACTATAATCACAAGGGTATAACCTCCCCACTGTACCATCATATACCCTCACTGCCAACTGGTAGCCTCTGGAGTATAGGGAGGTACGCTTGAGGTTATTTGGACAATTGTCTCATGGAACTGCTTAGTGGATTATGGGTTGGGAGGCTACAAATTATATCACTTTTAATATTTTTAAAATCTATTATTTTATTTTTTCTATTTATTGAAGAAATATTGTGTCGTTGTTCTAAAATAATTTAATATAATTATATAATTACTAAAAAATAGAAATAAATTTCCATCATGAAAATAATTTCATTATTCTAAAAATAGACATTTATATTCATTCACAGCATATTTTTTCATATATAAACACATAATACATTTCTAAAAGTAAGAGAGTGACATTTTGTGTTTTTCTTTACTTTAAATATTATATTGGTCATTTTCATGGAAAAGTGTCACTTAAAAAAATTAACTTCCAACCTAAGCTTATAAAGGTTGAATTTGATTTATCAATTGATAATTAAGATGAAAAACTATAGCCTTATCATTTAGTTTTAACCTAGATTAACTTGATTTACCTTTTACTGAGCTGATAAATTTTACCACAATAACTATTCATAATGCCTAAAAATAAAAGAGACCTATTTACCAATTTTTAAACTCCAAATTCAAAATATGAAATCAATTTTATCAAATTCAGTCTATATATGTTGCAAAAATTAATTTTAAAATAAGTGTGCAAAACATGATGAAAACTACTTTTAGAAAAATACAGTTTTTTAAGCATAAAAATGAATTTATTCCTATCCCATACATTGTAAAAATATTTGATGAATGTTAAAACATTTTATTGAATATATAATAAATAAATTTCATTAAAATAATTCATCAATAGATATTAATTTAATTTAATCAAATAAAAACATGTTGTGAGCATAAAAATAGTTTTTTAAACATATCCTTGATTTTTAATTGATTTTAATTTTAATTTCTAATTAATTGATAACCAAAAAAAAATATTGTATACACATGTAAAACATATATTTTTATAATTTATCTAGTCATATTTATACCTTACAACCCAATGTATAGGTGATAACTATAAAATAATATTTTAATAGAATATTGTGGTTTATTTAAACTCAATATTGCATGTAAGACAATCTATTCAAGAAATAAAATTTATTAAATAGAAATATAATATAAAATATTGAGGTGTTACATTCTAACCCCCTTAAAATCAATTTTTCTCTTGAAATTATATTAAAATTATAAAAAAATAATGAGTTCATTTGTTCTTTATTTCATCCTTGGGTTCCCACATAGCTTCCTAGAATTTATGGTTTTTCTGTAAAACTTCGACCAAGACAGTGGTCTTATTTCATAGCACCTTCTACATATGATACAAAATCTCCCTCAGTTGTTCCTCAAAAGATAGTTCTTTCTCCAGTGGTATAGCCTCTAAGTTTAGTACATGTGAATAATTGGGTATGTACTTTCTTAGGAGAGATACATGGAACACATCATGGACTTGGGAGAGGTTTTGTGGAAGTACTAAGTGATAACATACCCTCATGATTGATCAAGGATCTCTAAAGGTATGATATACCTATTTAATAGATTTCTATTATTTTAAAATATCATCACCCTCTTCTGGGGAGATATTTACAGGAATACCTTTTCAACAACTTCAAAATATAGATCTTTTCAATGTTTTTCAACATAACTTTTTTGTCGACTCTAATATGCTCTTATGTGATAATGAATTATTCTAACCTTACCTACCATTTCCTTATCTAAGTCAGTTCCTAATAGATTTATTTCTCCAACTTCATTCCATCACATTACAGTTATACACTTCTTTCTATAGAGGGATTCATAAAGATCCATCTGAATACTTGAGTGAAAGCTATTATTGTAAGAAAATTTCAACAAAGGAAGTTTTTGATCCGGACCACCTTTGTAATCCATAGAGTAAGATCTCAACATGTCTTTGAGAGTTTGAATGGTTATATTAGACTATCCATCTATCTGATGATGATAAGTATGCTAAAACTCATCTCTATATCTAAAGATCACTGAATACTTTGACAAAACTTCAAGGTAAACCTATAATCCTGATTAGATACAATAGAATTTGGTACTACATGAAATATTACCACTTACTTTATATAAATTCTAGAAAGATGATCAAGAGAATATTTTTATCTAATGGAAATAATTTTTGTTGACTTTCTAAGGTGATCGACTAAAATCATATATCATTGTTCCCTTTATATGTTTTGGGGAGTCTGATAATGAAATCCATGGTGATGTTTTCTCATTTCCATTCTATTTTGGGTAATGGTTGTAGAATTCCCTTATATTTTTATCTCTTTTCCTTAACTTTATAATATACCAAGAACTAAGAAACCTATTCTATAATATCTCTCTTAATTTTTTCCCAATATAAATACTCTTTTAAATCTCCATGCATATTTGTACTTCCAGGATGAATAGATAATAAAGATCAATTAGGCTCATCAACTAGCTCCTTCTTTAAATTTGGAATGGAAATAACACATTCACGATTCTTAAACCATATCATTCCATCATAATCAAGGTTAAATTCATAATCATTTTTCACCTTCTTCTACATCTCTACATATTTATTTTTCACCTATTTAATTATCTCATAAATAGATAGTTGAACACTTATTCAAGAAATATAATATTTCTCCCATTACTTTAAGATTTTTGGATCCATTCTTTTCAAATCCATAAATATTGGATCTCTTTTTATCATTATCATAGATAATCTAGCATGATCCTTTCAAATCAAAGTATCTACCACCTTGTTCACCTTCCCAGGGTGGTAATGTATTGAGTAGTGATAATATTTAATCATCTCCAACCATATTTTATGTTACACATTCAACTCATTCTATGTGAAAATAAACTTTAAAATTTTATGATCAGTATATATGTCACACCTTTCTCTGTAAAGGTAATGTATCTATATAGTTGATGTAAAAATTACCACAACTAACTCCAAATCATGATGTGGGAAACTTTTCTCACATACCTTTAGTAGGCATGAGGTATAATCCATAACCATGTCATTATTCATGATGACACATCCCAATCCCTTCTTTGATGCATCAATATAGATTACAAACCCTTCTCTATTGTAGGGTAGTGAAAGAATAGGTGCGCAAACTAACCTTCTATTTAATTCCTTAAAATTTTCCTCACATTAATATATCCAAAGGAACTTGGATCCCTTTCAAGATAACTTGGTTACTGGGTTGGAAATCCATGATAAATTCTTCATAAAGTGTTGATAATAACTATACAAACTGAGAAAAAATAGATCTCAGTCATGTTGGTTGATCTCATTCATTGATCAAAAAATTATATCTTTTAAGGATCCACTGATATACCCTCACTTGAGATTATATGACCCAATAATGAATCTTTTTTAATCCAAAATTAACTCTTTGTAAATCTATCATACAACTTCTCATTCCTTAGGGTATTCAACATAATTCTCAAATATTCTTCATGCTCTTCCTTAATATTTGAATATATAAGAATATAATTTATAAATGATACCAAAAATTATCAAGGTAATCTCAAAATACTCTATTCATTAAATCCATAAAGATATCAGGATGATTGATAAGACCAAATGGCATTACTGTAAATTCATAATGACCATACCTTGTACATAAGGTTGTCTTGGGTATGTCATATTTCTTGATCCTTAACTGATGATATCTAGATCAAAGATCAGTCTTGAAAAAATATTTGTCTCTAAATAATTGATAAAATAGATCATTGATATGGGGTAGATGATACTTTTTCTTAATAGTGATCTTTTTAAGTTCTTGATGATCAATGAAAAGATTCATTGACCAATATTTGTTCTTAAAAAATAGGTGCACCCAATGGAGAATCACTAGGCCGAATGAAACCCTTATCTAGAATATCAAAGAGTTTATTCTTTAATTTCTATTACTCAATCAAGGATACTCTATATGAAGTATTTTAAATAGGCATAACATCAGGTGTTATCTTTACTGAAAAATCAACTATATGATTAGGGGGAAGAGTAGGAAATTATTTAGGAAATACATCAGCATAATTCTAGATAATAAGCACATATTCAATATTGAGATTCTCCCCAACCATTTGAGATAAATATCCCTCATAAATAGATAGAAAAACCCATATGATAAAAATAATTTTCATTGGGTTTTGAAGTTTACCCTCACACTGATAAGATATTGAAGGTTAATTTGAAATATCAAATGTAACTTCCCTTACTTGAAAATCGATATGGAATCTATACCAAGAGATACAATTCATACCCAAAATTACATCAAATTTAACTATAGGAAGTATTACAAGTTTATTAGGGTGAAAATTACCACAAATATATATTGGAGAGGAGTTGTATACTTGAGATTTAGTCATCCTACCATTAATATTTTTCACCACCAACTAATATCTAATTATTGAGGTGGTGATATGACACCCATAGAAAATTATTCAAATATAAAAGAGTGGGTAGAACTAGAATCAAATAAATAATTTTTAATCCTTGAGTGGATAATAAGTGTACCTCTCACCACATCAATAGGAACATCCATTTAGACTATGTTAAATGCATAATCTTTGCCTTCATCCTTTGGATTCTTTTATGGTAAGTTCCATTGACATTTGAGGCATTGGTTGTAATAGTGAACCATATCCTTACAGTTAAAATGATGTAATTTGATGGATTCTCCCTTACACATTCATTCATGATCATGATGGCCTTTTTCACCACACTTGAATCATACTATTTTCTTTTAAGCATGTAATAAGGTGTTTCTTTCCACAAGTATCACATGTTGGAAAATTCTTATTTCTCTTCTTCCCCCTATCCATCATTTTCTATATCTTCATCTTCTTCTCTTTATTTTATTAAAATCCATTAGACTTGTAGAATTATTTCTATAATTTGATATCACGTGATATTATATCCTTATATAATGAGAATGTTTGGTAGACTGGTTCCCTATGAATGATTGTATTGATCCCATCAAAGAAATGGTCAATATTTCTCTTTTCATTGTATATATAGTTTGCAGCATTCCTTTTTAACCTTATAAAATTATCTTCGTAATTAAAAACATATTCCTCTTTTTTTGTCTCAAAATTAATAAGTGACTCTCCATATCTACTCATTGTTCATGGGAAAAATATTTTTCCAAGAAAATCCCCTTAAAATCGTTCCATTACATGATTGTTATTTTCTCCTCATCCTTGGTGTTTTGAATCAATTAACACCATTGATACACAACCCCGAAGAGATAATAAACTTATATGACAACCTTATCCATTTCATTACTTCCCAAAGTTATAAATATTTTGTCTAGTAAACTTATCCATTGCTCGGATACAAAATAATTTGTAGTCCCATTGGGTGATAGAGGTTTCTAATTTATGAAGTGGTCTAACATTGTTACACTATATTTTGGATCATTCATATCCTCTATATGGGAAAGGTTATTACTCATAACCTAAGTCAGCTACCATAATATAGTCATATTTTTTCCGGCTCAGTAGTAGCTTCAACTTTATTACTTTACCCAGGAGGGAAATCCCTATATGAATTACATTAATTGATATGATTTCCATGACTTCTGTTGTGCTCTATTTATAAAAAAATGTAATATATTATATTATATCATAAAATTATGAATCATAATGTGTAATTTAAAAACTATTGAAACACTAAACATAAATTGAAATTTTTATGTATAGTTAATCTCATAATCATAAATTTTGTTTCTTTGGGAAAGTATTAAAATAATAAATATTTTTAAATCCTTCATAATAGTTTGTAAAAAATGTGAATTGGACCAATCATATTCCTTGAGAGTATCTAGGTTTTCATCAAGTCTCGTTATCATACACCAAGTAATGATCGAGTTAAATCTCAATGCACCCTTTTTGAAGTTATTACCCCTAGGTACAACTCTTACAGATCCACATTCACTTGTAGTATCCAAAAAAATGATATATTACTAGGAAATAAAAATAATATCATCCTTAAAAAAACTTTAGGATGTTATCATATAATTAAACTTATCCTCAAATTCATTCATAGGGTTATGTTATCTATTTGATGTTTTCCTAAATCAAGTTGTCAAGGTTTCTACTAAACTTTCTCATATACCAATTGTAAAGACCCTGACCCTATTAGCCTAGAGTCAGTGGTTACTTTGTTACACCAGTACCAAATACAAGACATTACATCCCAAATGACTGAATAGTTTTGTATTCTTGTTCAACTAGTTACATACTAGAATTTCACATTACATTTGAGAAGATAACATACAACATATTATTTTTGTTTATAACAATATTATTTCCTTTAGAACAACCCTACATTTCAATCATAAAACACTTATTGCTATCTTGGTAAAAGAATACATAAGAAAGGGGTGAGCTCAAATTCTCATTAAGGGTATGCATATAATGGAAGCTAAATAAGGTATGAAGAATATAGCAGGAAATAAATGATAATCAAATAATTCCATCTAAATAATTACTTGAGCTAAAAACTTATTAATGGATATAAAAACTATTTGAATAATCACATGTACATTAATAACTAATTTTATAATGATGGAATGTAGAATATTGGACATCTGAAACTTTCCATTGAGACCTTATACCATGACATCTAAAACCAACCATCAAGGCCCCATTCCAAAACATATTATATAAATGGGTAAGGTCTTGGACAAAACCCAATCTAGTTTGTATCATGAGACCTACCAATACATCAAGGGGATATGTAATTTCAATCCCCACATATCACTTAATAATTGAAATTCATTCCTCATATGTAAAGGGTGAAACATAATCAATGTAAACATTTATATTGAAAAACTAGCATACTAAATGTTAATACCTTCCCTAATAAACAAACATAATCCTAAACCATCCAGAGTAATATGGATAATAGTATCAAAATAGTACATCCACAGTCAAACTGATCATAAAAACTCCAGATAAATATGGTGTATGTTATCATTAGAGTATATCCTCAACATAATATTAAACAAAGGATGTTGACATATATGAAAATACTTTAAAAAGATTACTGGAAAATTTCATGAGGAAAATACCCTTTTACATTGAAATATAAACTATTTATAAAATATTAAGAAAACAATTCTTTGAAAATATATTTAAAAACTTGTAAAGTAAGCTTAAAATCATTGAGTATTCATAATGTTAGGAAATTTTGTTTATGTTGTATAAGTTAAAAAAATATTCCTTTCACACTTTTGTAAAAAGGTCAAAAAGTACCTTGTTCAAAAAATGAAAACAAGATTAATTTTAAACCATTTTGTAAAAAAGTAAAACATAGTTAAAATTTTCTTTAATAAATAATTTTAAAATACTAAAAACATTTTGGAAAACATTTTTATAAAATATGGATATGGAATAAAAAATATTTTTGACCAAAGAGAGGAATAAATATAACTTTTCATAAAAATGTATTTTCAACCACTCTAAGTACGTAAAGATAAAAAATGATAATATTAACTAAAATATTCATGAGTGACCAGATTATAATAAAATATATTGGTTCTAAGATATAAATATCGAATAATTCTCCAAACTAATACCTAAACCTAAACAATCCTGAATAATGATTAGATTGTGAAATAAACTCTTACCACGGGTTTGAATTCCTTCATATGTGTCAAAAACTATTATATAACAAATATATATTTATTATAAATCTATTATAGAAACAAAATCATATATATAATACCATATATGACTTAATTATAATCTTTTATCACTCTTTTATTAATAATTATTTGTTAAAATCATTGTTTTGGGCATTAACCACATGGTTTTTCATGTGTGTTTTGGTTCGGTAATTTTGGTATTTGAACTTTGATAAGGTTACACCACATAAAAAAAGTTGATATTGAATTAAATATAATATATATTCATTATATATTTATTTATATTAATCTATAAAATTTAGAGATAGAAAAATGAATTACACCATTTATGGATATCGTAAGTCATACATATGCATGAATGTTGTCTTCTCTTTTAAATAGATGGAATGAAAGAAACATATATAATTATTTGCATTTAAATAATAATTATCATATAATATAAATAATATATATTCATCAAATCCATACTCATTACTGTCCAAGTAATATATAAAGGTAAAATGAATCACATCGTTTCATGGAGGTGGTAATCCATAGAGGTGCACGAGCGGCGTTATTGTTTCCCAACGGTTTGGAAGGTAATAAGGTAGATATAATATTATAATTAAAAAATTATAATTATTTCAAAAATATCATATATAAAAATTAAACCCATCATAATTTCCATCCATAAAATATGGTGATGAAAAATTAATTGTACTGTTATGTGAGAGACGGTAATTCGTATGTACGCATGATCGATACTTTCTCATCCCATTTGATGGGAAAGAGGGTGAGTAACGGTGGTTTCATAATCATGATAAAATTTAATTATATTTAGGATTATTATGTTACCATTTTTTTATAAATACCATATATTTAAATTAGGTAAAATAATAATTTAAAAAGATAGTGATCGGTTATGATGATTACTTCAACTTTGGAATATCTCTATTGGGTCTCCTTTTGATGACCCTATGGTTGGCCTTTTGAGAAAACCCGCACTTCTAGAATGTGTATAAGGATTTTGTAAAGATAAATTTTAGTTTTTGGTCAATATTTAAGGCTCAATGTGGTTTAAATCTGATAAAGGAGGGGTGTCAAATTATAATTAGGGTAGAGGACACGCTTTAAATTTCTTAAAAGAATAAAATATCACAAAGTAATTATCAAGAAAAATGATTCCAAATAGATATAGAATCAATTTTTAGATATTATTATATTTTAATACCATAAACCAATAGAATTTGAATGGGTTTAAGTTGTGTTTTGAAACTTATCTTTTGGTTTAACCCAATAGTTAACCCATTTTAACTTTAACCACAATAATGAATTTTCCACACTTAAAGGGTTATAATTTTACTTATAAGGTAACTATTGACTCATAAATGTACAATGGATGATATTTTAGACCATATATTATCCCCTTGTTCTCTTTCAATATTTTAATGTTTTTTAAATAAGTTAATAATATATTATTTTCATAATATATAATTATTATCAATTTTTACATTATTCATTTAGTTTGAATTAAAATACATAAATAAAATTTTTTACTTTGAATATAATACTTTAACACAACACTAATATGTCATAATTATATATAAAATTCATTTCAAACTACAAATAATTCAAATTATATCACTTTTAATATTTTTAAAATCATTTAATTTATTTTTCCATTAATTGAATAAATATTATGTCATAATTACATAAGAATTTAAGGTAATTATATAATTACTAAAAATTAGAAATAAATTTCCATAATGAAAATAATTTCATTATTCTCAAAATAGACATTTATATTCTCTCACATCCTATTTTTTGTCTCTATATAAACACGTAAGACATTTTTAAAATTAAGAGAGTGTTTTTTTTTATTTTCTTTCATCTATTAAGAATTAAGATGAATAATTAAGGCCTTATAATTTATTTTTAACCTAGATTAACCTGATTTACCACTTATCGAGGTGATAAATTTTACCATATTTACTATTCATAATGTCAAAAAATAAATGGGACCTATTTATTGAAATTTTACCTCCTAATTAAAAATATATAATCCATTTTATCCAATTCAAACTCTATAAGTGAAAGAAATTAATTTTAAAATAAGTGTGAAATGTATGATGAAAACCACTTTTAGAATAATATAGTTTTTTAAGCATAAAACTAAATTTATTCTTATCCTATAAATAGTAAAAATATTGGATGAATGTTAAAACATTTTATTCAATATATAATATATAAATTTAATTAAAATATTATTTTAATAGTGATTAATTTAATTTATTAATATAAAAACATGTTTCTTGAATAAAAAAAGTGTTTCAAAAAAGAATCTTCTTTATTTTCAATTGATTTTAATTTTAATTTATAATTAATTGATAACCAATAATTTTATTTTATACATGTGTAAACTATACATTTTCATAATTTTTTTATTACTATTCATATCTTTCAACTCAATAGATAATTGATACCTATTAATTAATATTTTAATAGAATATTGTAGTTCGTTTAAACTTGATGTTGTGTATAATGAAAGATATCAAAGAAATTAAATTTATTGAAGAGAAATATAAAATAAAATCTCAAGGTGTTACATTATAACCCCCTTAAAATAAATTTTACCAATTAAATTATGTTACTCTGATACTAATAAGTTAGGATGTCTTTTACTCATTGCATCCTCAGGTTCCCACATAGTTTCCTCAAATTTATGGTTTTCCCACAAAACTTTCCCCAGACGAGTGGTCGTGTTTCATAGAACTTTCTCCCTATGATCCAAAATCTTCACCAATTATTCCTCATAAGAGATAACTTTATCCAGTGTTATGGCCTCTAATTTTATTATATATAAATAATCAGTTATGTGTTTTCTCAAGGGAGATACATGAAACAAATTGTGGACTTGGGAGAGGTTCGGTAGAAGTGTCAGGAAATAATTTACCATCCCAATATGATCAATAATTCCAAAGGGTATGATATATCTAATTCTTAGCTTTCCTTTATTTCCAAATCTCAACACCCTATTCTAGGGAGATATTCATTGGAATTTATTTTCACCAACTTCAAACTCTAGATACTTTTAACAATTGTCAACTTAACTTTTTTTTACTCTAAAATGATCTTATATGCGACTAAATCACTTTAACCTTATCTTCCATTTAGTTAGATAATTCAGGTCTCAATATATTTCTTTCTCCAACTTCATTTCAACACATTTTATTTCTATACTTATTTCCATAGAGATCATCATAAGGCACCATCTATATACTTGAGTGAAAGCTATTATTGTAAGAAAATTACACCAAATAAAGTTTTTGATCCCAACCACATTTTTAATATATAAATAAATCTCTCAAAATTACTTCTAGAGTTTTAATGGCCCTCTCATATTGACCATCTATCTAAGGATGATAAGTGTTGCTTAAAATTAACTCTATATCTAGAGATCGTTGAATACTTTCCCTTAACTTCAAGGTAAACCTTAGATTGTGATCAGATACCATAGATTTTGGTACTGCATGAAACCTTACCACTTACATTATATAAATTATAGAAATATTATCAAGAGAGAAGTATTCTCTAATAGAAATAAAGTGTGTTAACTTTATAAAGTGATTGAATACAACCCATATAGAATTGTTCCCTTTAGATGTTTTGGGGAGTCCAAAGATGAAATATATAGTGATGTTTTCCCATTTCTATTCTATTATGGGTAATATTTGTAACATTACCTTATATTTATATCTCCCAAACCTTAAATTTATAACAAACCAAGTACCAATAAACATATTCTACAATATCTCTCTTCATTTTTTCCCACCATAAATACTCTTTCAAAACTATATACATCTTTTTACTTCTATAATGAATAGAGAATGAAGAACTATGAGCTTCATCTGATGGATATTTTTTAAAATATGATATGGATAGAAAACATACAAGATTCATGAACCTTATTATTCCATCATAATTAAGGTTAAATTCAGGAAAAAATTTCAACTTTTTATGCATCTCTACATCTTTATTTTATACTACTTTAATTCTCACATAGATATATGGTTTAACACACATTTGAAAAAGTTAATATTTCTCCCCTTATTCAATATTTCTAAATCCATCCTTTTCAAATCCATAAATATTTGATATTTTTTTATTCTCATCATAGATAATCTAGCATGATCCTTTCAACTCAAAGAATATACCACCTTCTTCACCTTCCCAGGGGTGTAATTTATTAAGAAGTCATGATATTTAATCATCTCCAACCATCTTCTCTAGTGAACATTAAACTCTTATTATATGAAAATACTCGTTAAAATTTTATGATTAGTATATATGTCACACCTTTCTACATAAAGGTAATGTATCCATATCTTTAATGGAAAAATTATTGCATTTAACTCCAAATCATGAGTTGGAAAATTTTTATCATGGAAAAAACATTGACATGAGGCACATGTTGTCACCATATAATTCTTCATGAGGAAACATCCCAATCCCTTCTTTGATGCAACACTATAGATTAAAAACCCTTATCTACTATAGGGTAGTGTAATCACAAGTGATCTAGCTAACCTTCTCATCAATTCCTTAAAAGTTTTCTCACATTCATCTATCCAAAGTAACTTGGATCCCTTTAAAGTTAACTTTTTGAGTGGGTTGGACAACCATGAGAAGTTCATTAAAAAGTATCAATAATAACTAGCCAAACTGAGAAAACTACAAATATCAGTCATAGTGGTTGATATCATACATTTCTCAATAACTTCTATCTTTTAAGGATCTATTGATATACCCTCACTTGAGATTATGTGGTCCAAGAATGAAACTTTTTGAATCCAAAATTCACACTTTATAAATTTATCATACAACTTATCCTTCATCATTTTAATCAGTAAAATTATCAAATATTCTTCATGCTCATCATTTCTCTTTGAATATATAAGAATATCATCTATAAAGACATCCAAAAACTGATCAATGTAATTTCTAAATACTCTATTCATTAAATCTAAAAAGTTATTCAAATAATTGGTATGACCAAATGGAAATACTATAAATTCATAATGACCATACCTTATATATAAGGTTGTATTGGGTCTATCCTCCTTATTGATCCTTAATAGATGATATCCAGATCAAAGATCAATCTTGTAAAAATATAAGGCTCCTCATAATTGATAAAATGGATCAATGGTATGGGGTAGATGATAATTTTTATTAATATTAATCTTGTTAAGTTCTAGATAATCAATACAAAGATTCATTTACCCATCTTTCTTCTTAAAAAAAGAATAGGTTCACACCATGGAGAAGCACTCGGATGAATGAACCCCTTATATAGAATCTTCTATAGTTTATACTTTAATTCCTATAACTCAATAGAGGCTATTATATATAGATACTTTCAAATAGGCATAACATCATATATGATCTCTATTGAAAAATAAGCATCATGATTAGGGGGAAGACTAGGAAAGTCTTTAGAAAATACATTATCATATTCTCAAATAGTAGGAACATATTAAATATTGAGTTTCTACCTAACCATTTGAGATAAATATACCTTGTAAATAGTTAGAAACCCCCATATAATAGAAGTAATTTCCATTGAGCACTACTGGAAACATGATCTTTCCCAACACTTCTATACCAACGGTTTGTAAAAACCGTTGGTATAGATACTCTTTCCCAACGGTTCATCAAAACCGTTGGGAAAGGGCCTAAAAACACACCCTTTCCCAACGGTTTTGGTGAACCGTTGGGAAAGAGTGACCTTTCCCAACGGTTCACCAAAACCGTTGGGAAAGGGTGTGTTTTTTAGGCCCTTTCCCAACAGTTTTGGTGAACCGTTGGGAAAGAGTACCCTTTCCCAACGGTTCACCAAAACCGTTGGGAAAGGGTGTGATTTTAGGCCCTTTCCCAACGGTTTTGATGAACCGTTGGGAAAGGTTACTCTTTCCCAACAGTTCTCAAGAACCGTTGGGAAAAAGAAAACCGTTGGGATATGTTCATTGATTTTTTTCCAGATCTACTACCAGAGAACATTATATAAATCAAAAATTTAAATAATTATGATAATACATATATATATTTATGAAATTATGTTTAAAAAAGTGATGTTAGCTTAGTGGTTAAGTCGTTCGATTATAAACGAGGGGTCCTGGGATCAAATCCCAGCGGATGTTTTATTTTTGGAATTTATATACCAACGGTTCCATTACCGTTGGTATAGATTTCATATTACCTATACCAACGGTTTCCAAAAACGTTGGTATAGGTCTATACCAACGGTTTTTGGAAAACCGTTGGTATAGACCTATCCCAACGGCTTACTTGGCTACGGTTCTCCAAACCGTTGGTAAAGGTTAGTTTTCCAGTAGTGGAGTGTTTAGGTTCATCATCACACTGATAAATTATTGATTTTTTTTGGAATATCAAATATAACTTCTCTTCATCAACAATTGATATGGGATCTAACCTAAGAGATTTGACCCATACTCAAAATTACATCAAATTAAACTAGATGAAGTATACCAATATTCATAGGGATAAAATACCCAAAAACTTCTATCATATAAGAGTTGTATACTTGAGATGCAATCATCCTAACAATAAGAGTTTTCATTTATAACTCAATATCAGATCATTGAGGTGATGATATGATACCCTTATAAAATTATTCAGATATAAAAGAGTGGGTAGAACCATAATCAAATAAATAGTTTTCAATCCTTGAGTGGTTAATAAGTTTACCTTTCCACATGTCACTAGGAACTTCCAAGTTGGATGTATTAATTACATAAGCTTGGCCTTCACACTTTGGATTATTTTTTGTTTAAGTTCTCTTGACATTTGGGGCATTGGTTAGAATATTTTCTCGTATCCTTATAGTTAAAACTTTTTACTTTGATGGATTATCCCTTACCCTTTAATTAATGAGAATAATGGTCTTTTTTACCACACTTAAAGCATACTCATTTTTCTTTTAATCATGTACAAAGGTGCTTCTTTCTACAAGTACCACATGTTGGAAAAATATTCTTCATCTTATTCCTCTTATCCATCTTTTTCTCTATCATCCACGTATTCTCTTTCTCTCATTAAAATCAATAAGACTTGGAGAATTGTTTCTCTAACTTGATATCGCATGATATTATATCCTCATATAATGATAATTTTTGGAATACTAATTCCCTATGAAGGATTGGATTAATACTAATAAATAAATGGTAAATATTTATCTTTGGATTACATATATAGTTAATAGTATTATTTGATAACCTTATAAAGTTAGATTCATAATTAGAAACATCTTCCTCTTTATCTTGTCTTAGACTTAATAATTTTCTCTTCATATCTACTCATTGTTCATGGGGAAAATATTTATCCAAGAAAAGTTCCTTAAAATCCTTTAATTACATGCTTGTTATTTCCTCCTCATACATGGTGTTTTGAATTAATGACCAACATTGATCCAAATCCCATGATAGATGATAAACCTCCATGATAACCTTCTCCCTTTAATTACTTCCCAAATTGAGAAATATCTTCTATAAGGAACTTATTCATTTCTCAGCTACAAAAGTATTTGTAGTCCCATTGAATAATGGAGGTTTATAATGCATGAAATAGTCTAACATTGATACACTACATTTTGGATCAAAAGGATGCTCTATATGGGAAACACTATTTCTCATAACCTGATTCATCTACCCCAATATAGTTAGAATTTATTCATCATATTAGCAGCTCTAGCTTCATTATTTTACCTAATAGGGAAATCCCTATATGGATTACATGCAATGATATGGTTTCAATTCCTTCCACTAGACACTATTTCTAAACAATGGCATATACTATATTAGATCATATAATTTTGAATCATAATATACAATTTCAAAATTAGTGAAACACTTAACATAAATTGAAACTTTTATGTATAGATAATCTTATAATCATAAATTTGGTTTCCTTGGGAATGTTTTCAAATAATAAATATGTTCAAATCCTTCAATATAATTTTTAAAGAAAATGTGAATTGTCCCAATCATATATAATAGAAGTTTCAAACCAGGTGTGTAGTAAGGAGCATTGTTGTAAACTAGGTGATGGCCAAGTCAAATCCCAATGCACCCTTTTTTAGAGTTATTACCCCTAGGTACAACTGTTCCAAAACCACATCCACTTGTAGTATCCAAATAGGGATAAAATACTAGGAAATCCACATAATATCTTCCGTACTAAAACTTTATGATTTTATCCTATACTTATATTTATCCTCAAAGTTAGTCATAGGTTTATGTTCTCTAATATATGTTTTTCTAAATTTATTTCCTAAGGTTTCTACTAAACTTTATTAGATACCAACAGTAAATACCCCAACATTAGTAGCCTAGAGTTGGTGGTTAATTTATTACATTTGTACTAAATAAAATAAATTTCATCCCAAAGGACTAAATAGTTTAGTATTCTTGGTCAACTAGTTACGTATTATAATTTCCCATTACATTTGAAAACATAAAATACAACATATTGTTTTCTTTCAGAACACCGTTATTCCCTTTAGTATAATGTTGTATTTCAATCATAAAACACTTCCTAGTATCCTGGTGAAATGAAATATAATAAAAGGGTGAGATAATATGCTCTGTAATGGTATACATACATTATAAGATAAATAAGTAATGAATAATATGGGAGTAAAAAAATTTAAATCAAATAATGTGATATAAATAATCACATGAGCTAAAAACTTATCCATGGATATAAAAACTATTCAGATAATCACATGGAAATCAATAAATTATTTAATAATGATGGAATTCATAATTTCATACATGTAAACCTTAACATAAAGGCTTCATTCCATGACATATTAAACATATCATCAAGTCCTTGTGCCAAGCCATCTTATATATATGGGTAAAGACTCAGCCAAAACCCAATCTAGTTTGTCACATAAGACCTACTGATGCATTGAGGGTCTATATAATTGTAGGACCCACACATAACTTAATAATTCTAATGAATTATTCATATTAAAGTGGAGAAACATAATCAATTTAAACATTAGTATTCAAAAACTATCATATGAAATGTTAATACCTTCCCTAATCAACAAACATAATCATGAACCATCAAAAGTAATATGGTGAATGGTATCAAAATCATACATCCCTAGTTAAACTAATCATAAACAATATAGATAAATAATTTGGATAGTATCATTATAGTATATAATTAATATAATATTCAACAAAGGATTTTTATATAGATTAAAACACTTTAAAAAGATCATAGAAAATTTTCATGGGGAAAATACACTATTTACTTTAAAATATAAACTATTTTCCAAATATTAAGTAAAAAAATTATTTGGAAAAAGCATTGTGAAATTTTAAAGTAATATTAAAATCATTGAGTGGTCATGATGGTAGGAAATATAGTTTATGTCATATAAGTTAGAAAAACATTCCTTTCACACTTTTGTAAAAAGGTCAAAAAGTGTCTCATTCAGAAAATGATAAGAATATTCCTTTTAACCCATTTTTGTGAAAAAATTAAAAAATAGTTAAAAATTTATTTAATAGGTAATTTTAAAATAATAAAATAATTTTTGAAAACATTTTTATAAAATATAGATACGGAAGAAAAATGATTTTTGAACGAAGAGAGAAATGAAGACAGGTTTTCTTAAAAACATTTTCTCAAACATTTTAAGTACCTAAAGAAAGTAAAATGATATTATTACTTAAAATTTTCATGAATAAATAGATTATAATAAATATTTTTTTTAATATAGAAATATCAAATAATTCCCCCAATGGATACTTAAACATAAATAATCCCAAATAATGATGAGATTGTAAAATAAACTCTTACCTCAAGTTTAAATTCCTTCATATGTGTCCAAAATTCAGGTATAATAAATATTTATTTATTCTAAATAAATTATATAACTATAATAATATATATTATACTATATATGACATAATTATAATCATTTATCATCCATTTATTAACAATTATTTGTTAAGATCACTGTTTTGGGTATTAACTACTTCATTTTTTGTGTATATTTTGGTTCAGTAACTTCAGTATGTGAACTGTGATCAAGATTAAATCACATAAATAAATGTAATATTGTTATAAATATCATATTTATTCATTATATATGTATTTATATTAATCCATAAAAGGTATAAATAGAAAAATTAATTACACTATTTATGGAGACGATGGGTTGTACGTGCGCATGAACGTTGTTTTCACTTTTTGAAAGATGGAATGAAAGAAATATATATAATTATTCACATTTAAATAATCATTATTATATAATATAAATAATATAAATTCATAAAATTCATCCTCATTATCATATAAGTAAAATATAAAGGAAAAATGAATCACATCGTTTCGTGGAGATGGTAGTCTATACATACACATGAGCGACGTTATCTTTTCCCAACAATTTGGAATATAATAAGACATATATTATATTATAATTATAGAATTATAATTATGTCACAAATATAATATATAAATAATAAAACCATAATAATTTCCATCCACAAAATATAGTGATGAAAAATGATGTATTGTTACGTAGAGAAGGTAAGTGGTACGTATGCTTGAGCGATAATTTTGCTTCACATTTGATGAGAAATAGGGTGTGTAATAGTGGTTTAATAATCATGATAACCTTTAATAATATTTATTATAATTATGTTACTATTTAATTATAAATACCATATATTTAAATTAGGTAAAAGAATAAGTAAAAAGAAAGCAATCGGTTAAGGATATTGCCTCTACTTTGGAATAACCCCTTTGGATCTTCTCTTAAGAACCATATGGTAGGTATTTTTAGAATATAATCACTTAAATAATTTGTATAGGGATGTTTTAAATAAAATATTCAATTTAATTTGTATATATAAGGCTCAAAGTGGAGTAAATATGAGAAATTAGGGGTGTACTTCTATAAGTGGGAGAGAGGAGACACTTGGAATTTCATAAAATAATAAAATATAACAATGTAATTCTCATGAAAAATGATTAAAAATGGATATAGATTAAAATTTTTGTTATTATGGTATTTTAATCCCATTAAAAATAGAATTTTTACAGGTTTAAGGGGTGTTTTAAACCTTATCTTTTGGTTTAACCCAATAGTTAACTCGTTTTATCTTTAACAATGGTAATGACTTTTTTGCACTTACAGGGTTATAATTTTACTTATAATTTAAATATATACTAATAAATGGAAAAGGGGTGATATTTTAGACCATATATTATCTCCCTTTTCCTCTTTCAATATTTTCAAGTTTTTTAAATAATTTAATAATATACTATTTTCATGATATATCATTAGGGTCAATTTCGACACTATTCATTTAATTTATTTTAAAATACACAAATACATAGTTGGAATTAGAATATAATCGTTTAAAACAGTACTAATATGTCATAATAATCTATAAAATTCATGTAACACTAAAAATAATTCAAATTGTCTCACTTTTAATATTTTTAAAATCATTTTTTCCATTAATTGAAGAAATATTGTGTCAGTGTTGCATAAGAATTTAAGGTAATTATATAATTGATAAAAATTATAAATAAATTTACATCATGAAAATAATTTCATTATTCTAAAAATAGACATTTATATTCCTTCAAAACCTACCTTTTCCCAATATGAACACATAATACATTTGTAAATGTAAGAGAGTGACCTTTTGTATTTTTCATTGATTTGAATATTATATAGGTTATTTTCATGGATGAGTGTCACTTAAACAATTAAATTTTGAGAGTGAGATGATAAGGTTTATATATAATTAATTATTTAATAATTAAGATGAAAAATTATGTCCTTATTATTTATTTTAAACCTAGATTAACTTGATTTACCCTTTACCAAGGGGATAAATTTTACCACGGTTACTATTCATAATTCCTAAAACTAAAAGGGATATATTTACTGAATTTGAACCTCCTAATTAAAAATATGTAATATATTTTATCAAATTTAATCTCTATAAGTGGAAGAAATTAATTTTAAAATAATTTTACACAACATGATGAAAATATCTTTTAGAAAAATACAGTTTTTAAGCACAAAACTGAATTTATTCTTATACCATGCATAGTAAAAATATTAGATAAATGTTAAAACATTTTATTTAATAAATAATATATAAATTTTACTAAAATAATTCACCAATTTTTATTAATTTAATTTATTAAGATAAAAATTCATTGTGTGCATAAAAATAGTTTTTCCAAAAAAAACATCTCTTTTATTTTCAATTGATTTTAATTTTAATTTATGATTAATTGATAACCAATAATTTTATTTTATACAAGTGTAAACCATAATTTTCATAATTTAGTTATTCATATTCATACCTTCCAACCCAATGTCTAGGTGATAACTATTAAATAATATTTTAATAGAATATTGTGTTTTGTTTAAACTCAGTATTGCATGTAACGCAAGTTATTAAAGAAATAAAATTTATTAAAGAGAAATATAATATAAGATCTCTAGGTGTTACATTCCAAACCCATTAAAATGAATTTTTTCCCTGAAATTATATTACTCTAATACATAAAAATTAGTATTTATTTTTTTAATTTCATCCTCAGGTTCCCACATAGCTTCCTCAAATTTATGGTTTCACCACAAAACTTTGACTAAGAGAGTGAACTTGTTTCATAGAACTTTCTCCCTATGATCAAGAATATTCACTAGTTATACCTCATAAGAGATATATTTCTCTAGTGGTACAGACTCTAAGTTTATTATCTATGAAGGATTTATAATAAACTTTCTCAAGAGAGATACATGGAACACATCATGGACTTGGGAGAGGTTTAGTGGAAGTGTCATACGATAATATATCATCCCAATATGATCAAGAATAGCAAAGGATATAATATACATAGGTATTAAATTGACCTTATTTCCAACTCTTATTGCCCTCTTCCAGGGAGATATTCATAGGAATAAATTTTCACCAACTTCAAACTCTAGATCTTTTTTATGATTGTTAGAATAACTTTTTTGTCAACTATGGGATGCTCTTATGTACTACTGAATCAATCTAAGATTATACACCATTTACATAGCTAAGTCAGGTCCTGATTTCTTTCATTCTCTAACTTTATTCCAACATGTTGGATTTATGCACTTATTTTCATAGATGTCTTCATAATGATCCATATGAATAATTTATTTAACGTTATTATTGTAATAAAATTTTATCAAAGTAAGGTGTTGATCCCAACCAAATTTTTAATACATAAAGAAAGATCTCAACATGTATTATAGAGTTTTAATGGTGCACTCAGACTGACCATATTTCTAAGGATGATAAGTGTCTCTAAAACTCAACTCTATATCTAGATCTCACTAAAGACTTTTTCAGAACTTCAAGGTAAACCTAGGATCCTGATCAGATCCAATGGAATGTGGTACTCTATGCAATATTACCACTTCCATTATATATATTTGGGAAATATGATAGATATATAAGTATTATCTAATGTAAATAAATTGTTATAACTTTGTAAGGTGATTGATTACAACCCAAATAGCATTATTCACTTTAAATGTTTTGGGGAGTTCAGTGATGAAATCTATGGTGATGTTTCCCTATCTATATTCTAGTATAGGTAATGTTTTTAACATTCCCTTAGTTTCTTGCCTCTCAACCTTAACTTTATAACATACCAAGCATTTATAAACATATTCTACAATATATCTCTTCATATTTTCCCACCATAAATACTATTTCAAATCATTATTCATCTATGTACTTCAAGGATGAATAGATAATGAAGAACTATAAGCTTTGTCCAATAAACTCTTATTTAAATATGGTAAAGATGAAACACATACAAGGTTCCTAAACCTAATCATTCCATTATAATCAAAGTTAAATTCAAGAACAATTTTCACCTTATTATGCATTTCAACATCTTCTTTTTCTTCCTCTTTAATTCTCACATAGATAGATGGTTGAACACTCATTCAAGAAAGATAATATGTATCCCCTTCCATCAAAATTTATATATACATACTTTAAAAATCTATAAATATTGTATCATTTTTAATCTTAATTATATATAATCTAGCATGATCCTTTCAACTCAAATCATCTACCACCTTGTTCACCATCCCAAGGTAGTAATTTATTTACCAGTTGTAATCCTTAATTATCTCCAAACATCTTATCTGACACACATTCAACTATTTATGTGTGAAAATACACTTTAAAATTTTATGATCAGTATATATGTCATTAATTTATCCATAAAGTTAATGTCTCCATTTCTTTAAGGAAAAAATTACCCCAGTTAATTCTAAATCATGAGTTGGAAATTTTTTATCACAGACCTATAGTTGTCATAAGGCATAAGCTATTACCATATAATTATTTATGGGGAAACGTACCAATCCCTTCATTGATGAATCACTGTAGATTATAAACCCTTATCTACTATAGGGTAGTGTAAGAATAGGTGCACCAACTAACCTTATTTTCAGTTCCTTAAAATTTTTCTCACATTCAGTTGTCTAAAGAAACTTAGATCCATTTTTATTTAAATTAGTGAGTGGGTTGGACATTCATAATAAATTCTTCACAAAGAATTGATAATAACCAAAAAAACAAGAAAACTACGAATCTAAACCACAGTAGTTGATCTCATGTATTTCTCAATAACTTCTATCTTTGAAGGATCCACTGATATACCCTCAATTCAAATTATGTGACCCAATAATGAAAATTTTTTAAGAAAAAATTCACACTTTGTAAATTCATCATACAACTTCTCTTTCCTCATGGTCTTCAACACGATTATATAATATTATTCATTCACTTCCTTTCTCTTTGAATATATAATAATATTTTCTATAAACAATACCACAAACTGATCAAGGTAATATCTAAATAATCTATTTATTAAATCCATAGAGATATTAGGATTATTAGTAATACCTGATGGAAATACTATAAATTCGTAATGACCATTACTCATATATAAATCATTCTTGGGTATATTCACCTTCTTGATTCTTAACTGATGATATCCAGATCAAAGATCAATATGAGAAAAATATAGTGATTCTCATAATTAATAAAAAATATCATTGATATGGGGTAGATAATATTTTTTCTTAATATTTATCTTGTTAAGTTATCAATAATCATTGTAAAGATACATTAACCCATATTTCTTATTAACAAAAACAACAGGTTCACCTCATAGTGAAGACCTAAGTTGAATGAACCCCTTATCTAGAACCTCTTATTGTTTCTTCTTTAATTCCTCCAACTCTATACATAGAGTATTTAAAATATGAATAATATAATGAACTGGCTCTATTTGAAAATTCAACTTCATGACTAGGGGGGATACTAGGAAAGTATTCAAGAAATACATCAGAATATTCCCTAACAATAAGAACATATTAAATATTTAGTTACTCCCCAACAATTTGAGATAAATATCCCTCATAAATTAGTAGAAAAACCTATATGATAGAAGTAATTTCCATTGGGTGTTCTAGTTTATCCTCACATTGATAAATGGTTGAAGGTTTATCTAGAATATCAAATGTAACTTCCCTTCCTCGACAACTGATATGGGATCTATACTAATAGAGCCAATACATACCCAAAATTATGTCAAATTCAATAAGAGTAATTATAACAATATTCCCAGGGAGAAAATACCCAAAAACTTTTATCATAGAGGATTTTTATACTTGAGATATGATCATCCTACCATTATGAGTTTTCACCGCCAACTCAATATCTAATTAATGAGACGGTGATACGATACCTTTATAAAATTCTTTATATATAAATTAGTGGGTATAAATATAATCAAATAAATCATTTTCAATCCTTGAGTGGATAATAATTGTACCTTTCACCACATCACAAGTAACTTTTCACATCAGCTTTATTAATTACATAAGTTTTTCTATCACCCTTTGTATTCTTTTTTGGTAATTTCCCTTGACATTTGAAGAATTGGTTAGAATATTTCCCCATATAATTATATTAAAAACATTTTACTTTTATGGTTTCTCCCTTAACCTTGAATTCATGAGAATTATGTCATTTTTCACCATACTTGAAGGATACTCTTTTTCCTTTTAAGCATATACCAAGGTGTTTCTTTCCAAAAGTATCGTATGTTGGAAAATTCTTCTTTCTATTTTCCCCCATATCCATATTTTTCTCTATCATCCTATTCTTCTCTTTATTTCCTTCAAATAGATAATACATGGAGAACTATTTTTCTATATTGATGGCACATGATACTATATCTTCATATGATGAGAATTTTTGGGAGACTGGTTCCCTATGAAGGATTCGATTAATTCTTTCAAATAAATGGTTAATATTTATCTTTGTATTATATATTTAGTTCAAAACATGCCTTTATAACCATGTAAATTTATCTTAATAATTAGAAACATTTTCCTCTTCCTTTTGTCTTGAACTTAAGAATTTTCTCTTCATATATGCTCTTTGTTCATGGGGAAATTATTTTTCCAAGAAAGGTTCCTTAAAATCATATCATTCCTTGATTAATAATTCCTCTTCATCCTTGGTGTTTTGAACCAATGGACACCATTTATCTACATCCCCTGATAGATGATAAACTTTCATGAAAACCATATCCATTTAATTACTTCCCAAAATGAGAAATGTATTCTATAAGGAACTTATCCATTACTCAGCTACAAAGTATTTATAGACCCATTGAATGATAGAGGTTGCTAATTCATGAAGTGGTCTTACAATATTACACTATATTGTGGATTAGTAGACTGATGTATACAGGAAAGGTTATTTCATGTAACCTGAGTTAGCTTCCCTAATCTAGTTATAATTTTTTTCATCTCATCAACCACTAAGGATTCATTATTTTACCCAGTAGTGCAATCCCTACATGGATTACATGCATTGATATAGTTTTATTCCTTATTCTAGGTGCCATTTTTAAATAATTTTATACACTATATTAGATCATAACATTATGAATCATAATGTATAATTTCAAAACTAGTGAAACACTTAACATAAATTGAAAATTTTATATAAAGTTAATCTCAGTATCATAAATTTGGTTTCTTTGGGAAATTTTTTAAATCATATATATTTTCAAATCCTTAATAATAATTTGTAAAGAAAATTTGAATTATCCCAAGCATATCCCCCATGAATTTAAAACCAAGTGTGTATCAAGTCTTTTTGTTGTACACCAGGTAACGATCGATTCAAATCCCAATGTTCCCTTTTCAGAGTTATTACCCCTAAGTACAATTGTTCCAGAGCCACATCCACTTGTATTATCTAGATGGGGATGTATTTCTAGTAAATACACTTAATATCTACCTTAACAAAACTTTATGATGTTATATTAAACTTATAATTATCCTCTAAACCAACCATAGGGTTATGTACTCTAATTTATGTTTTTTTAAATCTATTTCCCAAGGTTTCCATTAAACTTTCTATGATACAAATTGTAAAGACCCCAACCAAGGTAGCTAAGATTTGGTAGTTAATTTATTACATCAGTACTAAATACAAGCAATTTCATCCCAAGTGAATGAATAGTTTAGTAGTAATTTTTAACTAGTTACGTACTATAATTTCACCTTACATTTGAAAATATAAAATAAAACATATTATTTTCTTTTAGAACACCATTATTACCTTTAGAATAACCTTATATTTCAATCATAAAACACTTCCTAGTATCTTGAGGAAATGAAACATAAGAAAAGGGTGAGATTAGATTCTCAATAAGGTTATGCATATAGTAGAAGCTAAATAAGTCATGAATAACATGATAGCAAATAAATGATAATAAAATAATTCCTTATAAATAATCATAATATCTAAAAACTTTTTAATAGATATAAAAATTGTTCAAATAATCACATAGAAATAAATAATTGATTTAATAATGATGGAATACATAATATCATACATATGAAACATAATATCTCGGCCTCGTTCCATGACATGTTTTACATACCATCAAGGCATCATGCTAAGATATCTTATATAAATGGACAAGGTCTCATCCAAAACTCAATATAATATATCTCATGATATCTATCGAAGCATTGAGGGGATATGTAATTTCATGACCCACCCATCACTTAATAAGTCCAATTAATTCTTCATATGAAAGGGGAGATACATAATCAATGTAAACATTCATATTGAGAAACTAGTGTACAAAATGTTAATACCTACCCCAATCAACAAACATAATCATGAACCATCTAGAGTAATATGGAGAAAGGTATCAAAATAGTACATAACCAGTCAAATTGATCATAAACCATCTAGATAAATAAGGTTTATGGTATCATTAGATTATATCCTTAATATAAGATTCAATAAATAATTTTTACATGGATGAAAATACTTTAAAAATATCACCAGAAATTTTCTTGAGGAAAATACCATTTTTACTTTAAAATATAAAATATTTTCCAAATATTAAGGGAAAAAAATCTTTGAAAATAAATTTTTAAAAATTTAAATGATTCATCAAATCATTGATTGTTAATGATGGTGGTAAAATCAATTTATTTCGTATACTTTAAAAAATATTCCTTTCACACTTTTGTAAAAAGTTCACAAAGTACCTCGTTCGGAAAAAAACAAGAAGATTAATTTTAAACCATTTTGAAAAAAATTAAAACATAGTTAAAAATGTCTTTAATAAATAATTTTAAAATATTAAAAAAAAATTGAAAAAAATAGAAAACATTGACATTGAAGAAAAAGGATTTTTGACTGAAGAGGGGAATGAAGATAAATTTTCATAAAAATATTTTATCAACCATTTTAAGTACCTAAAGAGAGAGAAATGATACTATTACTTAAAATTTTCATCAATAACTAGATTATAAGAAAAATATATTTTTTAAATATATAACTATCAAATAATTTCCCCAATAGAGACTTAAACATAAACAATCCTGAATAATGATGAGATTGTGAGATAAACCCTTACCTCAGGTTTGAATTACTTAATATGTGTCCAAAACTCATATATAATACATATATATCTATTATAAATCTATTATATAACAATAATCATATATATTATACCATATATTAGTTACTTATAATCTTTTATCACCCATTTATTAACAATTATTTGTTATAATCACAGTTTTGGGTATTAACTACTTTGTCTTTCATATATGCTTTGATTCAGTAATTTCAGTATTAGAACTTTGATCATGGTTACATTAAATAAATAAAGTTAATATTGATATAAATATCATATATATTCATTATATATGTATTTATAGTAATCCATAAATTCTATATACAAAAAAATAAATTACATCATTTATGGAGACAGTAAGTCGTACGTACGCATAAACATTGTTTTCACTTTTTGACAGGTGGAATGAAATAAAGGTAGATAATTATTCAACTATAAAAAATAATTATTATATCATATAAAAAATATATACTCATAAAATCCATCCTTATTATCATCCAAGTAAAATTGAAAGGAAAAAAAATGAATCACATCATTTCGTGGAGGTGGTAGTCCCCACATATGCACGAGCGACGTTATCATTTTCCAACAGTTTAAAAGGTAATAAGTTAGATATTATATTATCATTAAATAAGTATAATTATTTCAAAAATATCATATATATACATTAAACCCTTCCTAATTTCCATTCATAAAATATGGTGATGAAAAATGAATCGTATCGCTACGTGGAAACGATAAGTCGTACATACGCATGAGCGATACTTCCACTTCCCATTTGATGGGAAAGGGGGTGGGTAGTGGAGGTTTTATAATCATTATAACATTTAATTATATTTATTATAGTTATTTTTACATTTTATGATAAATAACATAGATTTAAAGTAAGTAAAATAATAAGTAAAAAAAGAAAGTGATCAGTTAAGGTGATTACCTCTACTTTGGAATAACTCCTTCGGATCTCCTCTTAAGAACCCAATGGTTGGTCTTTGGGGAATACCATCACTTTGAGAATATATATAGTGATGTTTTAAAGATAAATTTCTAGTGTATGGTTGATCTAAAAGGCTAAATTTTGTGTAAATATGATAAAGGATGGGTGTCCTTTTATAAGTGGGGGAGAGGACACACATGGAATTTCTTAAAAGAATAAAATATAAAAAATTCATTATCAAGAAAAATGATTCCAAATAGATATATATTTAAAGTTTATATACTATGATATTTTAATCCCATAAACCAATATAATTTTTATAGGTTTAAGTTGTATTTTAAACCTTATCTCTTGGTTTAACCCAATAGTTAACCCATTTTAACTTTAACCACGGTAATGAATTTTCACACTTAAAAGGTTATAATTTAAATTATAAGGTAAATATTGACTTATAAATGAAAAAGGGGAGATATTTTACACCATATATTATCCTCATTTTCCTATTTTTATATAATAAATTTTTTTAAATAATTTAATAATATATTATTTTCATAATATATCATTATTGTCGATTTTGACACTATTCATTTAGTTGGGCTTTAAATACAAAAATAAAATGTTAGAATTAAAATATAATCCTTTAAAACAATAATAATATTTCATAATAATCTATAAAAATTATGTAACACTAAAACTCATTCAAATTATATCACTTTTAATATTTTTAAAATCATTTATTTTGTTTTTCCATTAATAGAAGAAATATTGCGTTGGTGTTGCATAAGAATTTAAGGTAATTATAAAATTTATAAATAAACTTCAATAATAAAAATAATTATATTATAATAAAAATATACATTTATATTACTTCACTCCCTATTTTTTCTTCTATATGAACACATAATACATTTGTAAAAGTAAGAGAGTGACATTTTGTATTTTTCTTTGCTTTAAATATTATATAGGTTATTTTCATAGAAAATTTTCTCTTAAACAATTAAATTTATATAATAAGGTGATAATATTCAAATTTGATTCATCTATTAAAAATTAAGATGAAAAATTATGGCCTTATCATTTAGTGTTAACCTAGATTAACTCAATTTACCTTTTACTGATGTGATAAATTTTACAACAATTATTATTCATAATGCATAAAAATAAAAGGGACCTATTTACCAAATTTGGAACTCATGATTCCAAATATGGAATCATTTTTATTAAATTCAATATCTATAATTTTTATAAATTAATTTTAAAATAAGTTCACAAAACTCAATGAAAACTTCTTTTAGAAAAATGCAATTTTTAAGCATAAAACTAGATTTATTATTATCCCATGACTAGTAAAAATATTAGATGAATGTTAGATCATTTGATTGAGTATATAATATATAAATTTAATTAAAATAATTCAATAATAGTTATTAATTTAATTTATTAATACAAAAACATGTCGTACGTATAAAAACATTTTTTCAGAAAAAAAAACATCTCCTTTATTTTCAATTGATTTTAATTTTCATTTATAATTAATTGATAATCGATGAATTTATTTTATTCATATGTAAACCATAAATTTTCATGAATTAGTTAGTAATATTCATACTCTTCAACCCAATTTCTAGGTGATAATCATTAAATAATATTTTAATGTAAAATTATGACTCGTTTAAACTCGATGTTGCAAGTAATGCAAGATATCAAAGAAATAAGATTTATTGAAGAGAAATATAATATAAAATATTGGGGTATTAAATTATAACCCCATTAAAATTAATTGTTCCTTTTAAATTATATTACTTTGATATAGAAAAATGTGTATATCTTTTCCTCATTGTATCCTCAGGTTCCCATATAGATTCCTCAAATTTATGGTTTCTCCACAAAACTTTGATCAGGTGAGTGGTATTCTTTCATAAAACATTCTCCATATAATATAGAATCTCCATTAGTTAAACCTCATAAGAGATATTTTAATCTATAGGTATGGCCTATGAGTTTAGTGCATGTGAAAAATTAGTTATGTACTTTCTTTTTAGAGAAACATGGAACACATCATGGACTTGGGAATGGTTTGGTGGAAGTTCCAAGAGATAATCTATTATCCCAATAATATCAAGATATTAAAGGGTCTGATATACCTAGGTGTTAGTTTACCCTTATTTACAAATATCATCACCCTCTTCCAGATTGATATTCATAGCAATACCTTTTCACCAACTTCAAACCCTAGATCTTTCTAATGATTATCATCATAAATTTTTTGTCGACTCTAAGATTCTCTTTTGTGATACTAATTTCTCTAACCTTATCTGAAATTTCTTTATATAATTTAGGTCCCAATAGATTTCTTTCTCTAACTTTATTCAAAAAAATTGTATTTCTACACTTATTTCCATAGATGGATTCATAAAGATCCATATGAATACTTGAGTGAAAGTTATTATTATAAGAAAATTACACCAAAGGAAGGTGTTGAAACAAACCTCCTTTATAATATATAAAGAAATATATCAAAATATATTATAGAATTTGAATTATCCCCTCAGATTTACCATCTATCATAGGATTCTAAGCATTGATAAAACTCAACCCTGTATTTATAGCTTGCTGAAGACTTTTCCCTAACTTCAAGGTAAACCTCATATCCCAATCAAATGCATTATAATGTGCTACTCCATGCATCCTTACCACTTCCTTTATATAAATTCTAGAAATATAGTCAAGAGATAATTCTTTTATTATAAAAATAAAGTGTGTTAACTTTGTAAGAAAGTAGACTGCAACCCATATAACATTATTCCATTAATATATTTTGGGGAGTCTGATGATGAAATCCATGGTGATGTTTTCCCATTTACATTCTGTTATGGGTAATGGTTATAACATTTCCTTATATTTTTATCTCTTATCCTTAACTTGATAATATACCAAGACCTGAGAAAAATATTATAAAATATATATCTTCATGTTTTATCACTAGAAATACTCTTTAAAATCTATATACATATTTCTACTTCTAGGATGAATATAGAATAAAGAACAATGAGCTTTATCCAATAGCTCCTTCTTTAAATATGGTACAGATGGAACACACACATGGTTTCTGAAGCTTATCATTCCATAACAATTGATGTTAAATTTAGAAACATTTTTCATCTTCTAATATAGATCTACATCTTCCTTTTGTGCCTCTTTAATGCTTACATGGATATATGGTTGAACACTCATTCAAGAAATATAATATTTATTCCCTTAAATATTTCCAAATCCATATTTTATAAATCCATAAATATTGGATCTTTTGTGATCCTCACCATAGATAATCTAGCATGATCCTTTCAAATCAGATAATATTCCACCTTGTTTTCCTTCCCATGGTGGTAATTTATTGAGAAATAATAATATTTAATCATCTCTAACCATCTTATTTAGTGCACATTCAACTCTTTATATGTGATAATACACTTTAAAATTTAATTATCGGTATATATATCACACCTTTCTCTGTAAAATTAATGTATCCATATCTTTAATGGAAAATTTATCATAGATAACTTCAAATCATGATTTATGTAATTTTTCTCATGGACCTTCAGTTTTCATGAGGTATAAGCTATCACTATATCATTATTCATGAGGAAACATCTCAATCCATTCTTTTATGAATCACTATATATTACAAACCCTTCTCTATTATAGGGTAGTGTAAGTATAGGTGCACTGACTAACCTTATCTTTAGTTCCTTAAAAATTTCCTCACATTTATCTATCCAAAGTAACTTCGCTTCCTCTTGATTTAACATGGTGAGTGGGTTGGACATCCCTGAGAAATTATTCACAAAGCATCGATAATAACCAACCAAACCGAGAAAACTATGGATCTCAGTCATGTTGTTGGATCTTATATATTGCTCAATAATATCTATCTTTAAAGGATCCAATAATATACCATCACTTGAGATTATATGACCCAATAATAAATCTGTTTTTATCCAAAATTCACAATTTGTAAATTTATCATACAACTTATCCTTATTTGGGGTCTTCAACATGATTCTAAAATATTCTCCATGATCTTCCTTTCTCTTTGAATATATAATAATATCATCTATAAATACTACCACAAACTGATCAAGGTAATCTCTAAAGACTATATTCATTAAATCCATAAATATACCTAGAACATTGATAAAACCAAATGGAAATACTATAAATTCATAATGACTATACCTTGTATATAAGGTTTTCTTGGGTATATCCTTCATCTTGATCTTTGAATAATGATATCCAGATTGAATATCATTCTTGTAATAATATAGGGATCCTCATAATTGATCAAATAGATCACTGATATGGGGTAGGTGATACTTGTTCTTAATATTGATCTTGTTAAGTTCTCAATAATCAATACAAACATGCATTGACACATATTTCTTCATAATAAAAAGATCAGGTACACCCCATGGAGAATTACTTCTCTGAATGAACCCCTTATATATAATATCCTATATTTTCTTATTTAATTACAACAACTCAATAGAGGATATTTTATATGGTCTCTTTGAAATAGTAATAACATCATGTATGATATCCATTGAAAACTTGACTTCATGATTAGGGGGAACACTGGGAAAGTATTTCATAAATACATTAGCATATTCCTAGAAAATTGTCACATGTTTAATATTGAGTTTCTACCAAACCATTTGAGATAAATATCCCTCATAAATAGGTAGAAAAAACATATGATAGATGTAATTTCCAGGTTTTCAGGTTTATCCTTACACTGCTAAACAATTGAAATTTGATTTGGAGTATAAAATGAAACGATTATTCCTCAAAAATTGATATGGTTTCTATACTAAGAGAGCCAATCCATACCCAAAATTACATCAAATTCAACTAGAGTAATTGTAACAAGATTATCAAGAATAAAATACCCATAAAATTCTATCAGATATGATTTTTATACTTGATATGTGGTCATCCTACCATTAGTATTTTCACTGATAACTCAATATCTAATCATTGAGGTGGTGATATTATACCCTTATAAAATTCTTTAGATATAAAAGAGTGGTTAGAACCAAAATCAAATAAATCATTTTCAATAATCAGGTGGATAATAAGTGTACCTTTCACTACATCACTATTAACTCCTATGTCATTTGTATTGGTTGTATAAGCTTGGACTTCACCCTTTGGATTATTTTATAGTATGTTTCCTTGATATTTGAAACATTGGTTAGAATAGTGCACCTTCTTCTTATATTTAAAACATTTTACTTTTTGAATTTTCCCCTTACCTTTCATTCATGATTATTATGTCCTTCTTCACTACACTTGGTGAATAATCCTTTTTCTTTTGAAGCATGTACCAAGGAGTTTCTTTCCACAAGTAATGCATGTTGGAAAATTGTTCTTTATTTTCTTACCATGATCTATCTTTTTCTATGTCATCCTTTTTTATCTTTCTTTCATCTCAATAGATAATACTTGGAGAATTATTTTTCTATCTTGATTGTACATGATACTATATCCTCAAATGATGAAAATTTTTGGGAGACTAGTTTCCTATGATGGATTTCCTTAAGCCCATAAAATAAATGGTCGATATTACTTTATGGATTATATACATTGTTTGTAGAATTCTTTGATAACATTATAAATTTAGCTTCATATTTATTTATATTTTTCTCTTCCTTTTTTCACATACTTAATAATTTTCTCTCAATATCTACTCATTGTTCATGAGGAAAATATTTTTTCAAGAAAATTTCCTTAAAATCCTACCTTTAAATGCTTGATATTCCCTCTCGCTCCTTGGTGTTTTTAATCAATGGCCACCATTGATCCACATCCTTGATAGACGATAAAATTTCATGATAACCTTCTCCATTTCTTTACTTCCCAAAGTGATAAATATATTATCTAAGTCTCTTATCCATTACCCATCTGTAAAATTATTTATAGTCTTATTCAATGATAGAGGTTTTTAATGCATGAAGTTGTCTAGAATTGTTTCACTACGTTTTGGATCATTAGGATAATACATATAAAAAAGGTTATTACTCATAACCTAAATCTATTGACCCAATATAGTTATAATTTTTTCAGCTTAACAGTAGCTTCATCTTCATTATTTTACCTAGGAGGGAAATACCTACATGGATTACATGCATTGATATGGTTTTAATTCCTTCCAATAGGTGCTATTTATAAATAATAGAATAAAAGTTATTACATCATACCATTATGAATCATAATGAATAATTTCAAATCTATAGAAACACTTAACTTAATTTTAAAATTTTATTTATATCTAACCTCATAATCATAAATTTGGTTTCTTTGGTAAATTTTTCAAATAATAAATATTTTCAAATCCTTTATAATAGTTTTTAAAGAAAATGTGAATTGGCTAAAGAATATCCCCCGAGTAGTTTCAAACCAGGTATGTGGTAAGGATTGTTGTCATACACCAAGTAACAATTGAGTCAAATCCTAATGTTCCCTTTTCATAGTTATGACCCCTAGGTACAACTATTCTAGATCCACATTCACTTGAAGTATCTAGACATGGATGTATTTCTAGGAAATCCACGTAATATATAACTTACCAAAACTTTATTATGTTATCATATGCTTATAATTATCCTCAAAGTTAGTCATAGGGTATGTTATCTAATCTGTTTTTTCCAAAATCTAGTTCCCAGGGTTTCTACTACACTTTTTTTTATACCAACTATAAAGACCCCATACCTAGTAGCCCGGATTCAGTGGTTACTTTATTGCATTGGTACAAAATACAAGAAATTTCATCCCAAAGGACAAAATAGTTTAGTAGTCTTGGTCAACTAGTTTCATACTATAATTTCACATTATATCTGAAAGCATAATATACAACATATTATATTATTTTAGATCACCATTATTCCCTTTATCATAACCATGTACTTCAATCATAAAACACTTCCTGGTATCCTGGGGAAATAAATCATAATAAAGGGGTGATCTCAAATGCTCGGTAAGGGTATGAACATAGTATAAGATAAATAATATATGGAAAATATGGTAGGAAATAAATTATAAACAAATAATTACATATAAATAATTTCATGATCTAAAAACTTATCCATGGATATAAAAAGTATTAAAATAATCACATGGAAATAAATAATTGATTCCATAATGATGGAATTCATAATTTTCAACATATGAAACTTACTATTGTCGCCTCATTTAATGAAATCTTAAACATATCCATAAGGTCTCATGTCAAGACATCTTATATAAATGGTTAAGGTATTAGTCAAAACCCAATCTAGTTTGTATCTTGAGACCTACCTATGCATTTAGGGGATATGTAATTATGGGCCCCATTCATTACTTAACAAGTCCAATTTATTACTCATATGAAAGGGGTGAAACATAATCAATTTAAACATTCATATTGAAAAATAGGTATATTAAATGTTAATACCTTACCCAATCAACAAACATAATCATTAACCATCCAGAGTAATATGGTGAATGGTATCAAAATAGTATATCCACATCCAAACTGATCATAAACCATACAAATAAATAAGGTTTATGGTATCATTATATTATATACTCAGTATAATATTCAAAAAAGTATGTTGATATAGATAAAAATACTTTAAAAATATTAATGGAAATTTTATTGAGGAAAATAGCCTCTTTAATTTGAAATATAAACTTTTTTCCAAATATTAACAAAAAAATTCATCCAAAATAAACCTATAAAATTATAAAGCAATATTAAAATCATTTAATTTTTATGAAGGTGGGAAATTATGTACATTCCATATAAGTTTAAAAACATTCCTTTCACACTTTTTTAAAAATGTCAGAAAGTACCTCATTCGAAAAAAGATAAAAAGATTTCTTTTTAAACCATTTTTGTAAAAAAATTCAAACATGGTTAAAAAAAATTTTAATAGATCATTTTAAAATAGAAAAAAAAATTTGAAAACATTGTTATAAAACATGTACATGAAAGAAAATTTATTTTTGACCGAAGAGAGGAATGAATATGACTTTTCTTAAAAACATTTTCTCAACCATTTTAAGTAACTAAAGAACAGAAAATGATACTATTACTTAAAATTTTAGTGAATAATAATAGTATAATAAAAATAATGGTTTTAATATATAAATATCAATAATTTCCCCTATAGAGACTTAAACATAAACAATCACGAATAATGATGAGATTATAAAATAAACCCTTACCTCATGATTGAATTTCTTAATATATGTCCAAAACTCATATATAGTAAATATATATTCATTTTAAATCTATTAAATAAACATAATAATATATATAATATCATATATTACTTACTTATAATATTTTATCACCCATATATAAACAATTATTTGTTAAAATCAATGATTTAGTTATTAACTTATTTATTTTTCATGTATGTTTTAGTTTGGTAATTTTGGTTTTTGAACTTTGATCAACGTTAAATCACATAAATAAATTTTATATTAATATAATTATATATATTCATTATATATATTTATATTAATCCATAAAAGGTAGATATATAAAAATTATTTACACCGTTTATGGAGACGGTAGGTTGTACGTATGCATTAATATTGTTTTCACTTTTCGATAGATGGGATGAAAGAAAGGTATATAATTATTCACCTTTAAAGAATAATTATTATATCATATAAATAATATATATTCATAAAATCTATCCTTATTACCATAAAATTAAAATATAAATTAAAAATGAATCACAACATTTCGTGGAGGTGGTACCCACATATACGCACGAGCAACATTATCATTTTCCAACGATTTGGAAGGAAATAAGGTAGATATTATATTATCATAACAGAATCATAATTATGAAAAAAATATAATATATAAACATTAAACCCATCATATTTACCATCTATACAATATGGTTATGAAAAATGAATTGTATGCTGCGTGGAGATGGTAAGTCGTACGCACGCACGAGCGATACTTTCACTTCCCATTTGATAGGAAAGATGGTGGATAATGGTGGTTTCATGATAATGATAAAATTTAATAATATTTAGAATACTTATTTTACCATTTTATTTTAAATCCAATATATTTAAATTATTTAAAAGAAGAAGCAAAAAAAATAAAGTAATCGGTTTAGGCGATAACCTCTACTTTGGAATAACTCATTTGGATCTCCACTTAAAGACTCTATGGTTGGTCTTTAGGGAACAACATAAATTCTTCAATATGGATATAGATGTTATAAAGACAAATTTTAGTGTATTTTTATTTATAAGTCCCAATGTGGTGTAAATATGATAAAGGATGAGTGTTCTTTTATAAGTGGGGGAGAGGACACACTTCGAATTTCTTAAAAGAATAAAACATAAAAAAATAATTCTCAAGAAAAATTATTCCAAATTCATTTAGATTAAAATTTTGGATAGTATTATATTGTAATACAATAAACTAATTGAATTTGGATAGGTTTATGTGGTGTTTTAAACCTTATCTTTTGGTTTAACACAATAGTTAACACATTTTAACTTTAAACAAGATAATGACTTTTTCACACAAAAGGGTTATAATTTTACTTATAAGCCAACTATTAACTGATAAATAGGAAATGGATGATATTTTAGACTATATATTATCATACCTATCATATTTCAATATTTTAATGTTTTTAAAATAATTTAATAATATATTATTTTCATAATATATCATTATTGTCAATTTTGACACTATCCATTTAATTTGATTTAAAATACATAAATAAAAGGTTTTAATTCAACTATAATACTTTAACACAACAATAATATGTCTTTATAATATATAAAATTCATTTAACACTATAAATTATTCAAATTATATCACTTTTAATATTTTAAAATCATTTATTTTATTTTTACATTAATTGAAGAAATACTACGTCAGCGTTACATAAGCATTTAAGGTAATTATAAAATTAATAAAAATTAGAGATAAATTTCCATAATTAAAATAATTTCATTATTATCAAAATATACATTTATATTATTTCACAACATATTTGTATCCCTATATGAACACATAAGATATTTGTAAAACCAGGAGAGTGACATTTTTTATTTTTCTTTTCTTTAAATATTATATAGGTTATTTTCATGCACAATTGTCCCATAAACAATTCCATTTTGAGAATAAAGTGATAAGTTTTGGACTTAATCCATCCATTAATAATTAATATGAAAAATTATGGCCTTATCATTTATTTTTAACCAAGATTAACCGGATTTACCCTTTAGAGAGTTGATAAATTTTACCACGATTATTATTCATAATGCCTAAAAATAAAAGGGATATATTTACCAAATTTGGACCACCCCCCCCCCCAATATAATTCCAAATATGCAATCCATTTTATCAAATTAAATCTATACTCCACTTAGAAATTAATTTTAAAATAAGTGTCTAAAATGCGATGAAAATCACTTTTAGAAAAATACAGTTTTTAAGAATAAAACTAGATTTATTCTTATCCCATGACTAGTAAAAATATGAAATGATTATTAAAATATTTAATTGATTAAATAATATATAAAATTAATTAAAATTATTCACCAATATTGTTAAATTTTATTTATTAAGATAAAAACATGTTACGTGCATAAAAATAGGTTTTTTAAAAAATAACCTTTATTTTTAATTAATTTTTATTTTCATTTATAATTAATTTATAATCAATGGATTTATTTTATACATTTTTAAACCACAAATTTTTATAATTTATTTATTCATATTCATACACTTAATCCTAATGTTTGGGATATGGCCATTAAATAATATTTTAATATAATATTATGGTTTATTTAAACTCGGTGTTGCGTGTCACGCAAGTTATCAATAAAATAAAATTTATTAAAGAAAAATATAATATAAAATCTCAAGGTGTTACAATTTATTCTATATTTGGTGTTTTTTACACCATGTATATTTAAGGTGCACATTTTTATGGAACATGTAGTAACTATGTAGGATTTACTAGGTTCTATATGATTAAATCCCAGATTAATTAAACTCTATGCCAATTGCTTAGTTTATTTTTGAAATAAAATTAAACCTATATATAATTAAAGCACATAGTTTGTTAAATAATTCACTAATCATGTGGTTTAAATGTATTTTTCATTGGAATTAATATTTTTTTCCTAATCCCAGTTTTGAAATCAAGTTTCCTCCCTTAAATAAAAATTTTAGTTTCATAATGGTTTTGAAATACATTAAGAGTTCCATAAAGATTATCTAAAGGATTACATAATAAAATGAAATTAAAAATAATTTATCTCATATGAAAACAATAATTGAGATACATTAATACCACACTAACATTATTTTCTAAAGAAAATCCAACCCATAAAAACAAGAAAATATTTATAAATTATTATGAAATATCATGTTACCTTCTGATGAGTGTTGTATTTAACATCCCAAGATAAAAATACCCAATCATATTTCTAATTAAATTATGTGGTGGAAATATTTCCCACTATTTTCTCTATATGTAAATGTGGATTTAAATGTTTCATATTGAATTTGAAATATTTTCCATCATCTCTTATTATTTCCACCGCACCATGATGGAAGGCCTTGATCACCATAAAGTGCTTACACCAATAAGGATTCAAATTTTATAGGAACAGACTAAACTATAAGTTAAATAGTGGTAAATTCTATCTAAGTTGAATGGACTTCTGAGTAATCATGAAATCATGGGTCACCAGTGTTTTTTTCATAAATTCATATATTAGTTTACACCACCATTATGGTTTGATCTAACTTGATCAGCTACAAATTGTGTTTCTCTTTAGTAATATTGAGATAAAAATTGAGTTCCTTGAATTCCTAATATGCCTTGTATTTGAGTTCTAATAGAAAATGGAATGACTTCTCATAAACCAACCAAAAAGGAGAAATTCCTAGAGGATTTTTATATGCTATCTTCTTTTACCATAAGGCATTATCAGGCTTATTTTCCTAATCCCTTATTAAGGAAACCACCATCTTTTATAGGTTTTTTTAGTTCTTCATTTGAATCATATATTTGATCACTTGTTTGGGGGTGTTATGGTGTGCTCATGTTATAATTTATGCCACATTTTAGGAAAACATTTCTCAACATGGATTTATTGAAATGGGTACTCATATCACTAATGAGTGCCCTAGGAACTCCAAATCAACAGAAGGTATTCTTTTTTAAGGAATGAAATGATGAAATTGGTCATGTTGTGTATGGTATCTATGGATTCCACCCACTTGGATATATATTACACACATTATAATGGAGGTTTTTTTTAAGAGGGTGTAAATGGACTTATAAAATCAATATCCTATGTTTCAAAGATCTCCACTTCTAGAATAGAGTGTTGTGAGATTTCCTCTCAACATCCACTACTAATTGTATCCTAGCTCATTCACATCATAAGACAAAGTTCTGAGCATCCTTATGCATGGTGAAAAAAAAGAACCCATATTATAAAATCATTTAAATGGTTTATTACAAGCCATGATATCCCCTGAATGGGGATGATTGAAAAAACTCTAAAATCATATGAATTTTTTGTTCTATCCTACAATGGTGGAAAATCAAATCTCCATATGATCATAATAATATTAGGTTTCCTATAAATAATGCTTCCTTTTTTCCAATAACTATTATTTTGGAAATAGATATTTAGGTGGATCATTACCATATTTATGTAATTTGTGATATTATCAAACCATGATTTAGGTGTCTCCATAACTAAAAAATAGGTGTTCAACTAGTAAATACTATCATATCTCTTTATTCTATTAATCTTAATGGTGGGGAAACTATAAGATAGATAAGTGATAAAAAAATAAGGATCTATATCCCATTTTTATCATGGATTTATATGTAAAATTCTTGAAGTATAAGTATCCATCGAATTAACTATGGACTAGAATATTTTTTGTTCAAGAGTTAATTAACAGTTTTGTGGTCTATATAGATAATCACTTTTGAAACCACTATATATAATTGAAATATATAAAATGAAAATAATACCACTAACATATATTTTACTATAATGGTTTAATTTATTTAGGCCACATTTAATGAATCACTCACATATCAGACCATCCAAAATATATAGTCGACTCATTATCCAAGCATTACACCCACAACATAATCACTTACATTGTATATAATGTCAAATTACTCATTCTAATATATGGTAATCATGATTGTGGAATCCAAAAACCTTTTATTTATCAGCTAAAATTCTTCAATGCATGTATCATAAAACTCAATGATGGTATTTTTTGTTAAAAGTTTTGTCAATGGTTGAGAAATTTTTGAGAAATCCCTCAAAAACCATCGATAGAAGCCTTAATTCCATAGGAATATTTATATTTCCAAGAATAAAGTTATAATGGGTAAGTTAAAAATTGATTCAATATTTTCGAGGTTTAATTCAATTCATTTTTTGGAAAACCTATGGATCAATGTTATTCCATGTTTCTCTATAAAGTGTCACTTTTCCCAATTAAGTACCAAGTTGTTTTTCTCAAATATTTAAAAAACTAGTGTTAATTTGTTCAATCAGGCACCAATTGAATTTACATATATATAAAAAACATACATAAAGACTTTTAATATATACACCACTAAATCATAGAAGATATTCACCATACAATGTTGGAATGTGTCTGGATAATTTTATTTACTAAATTATTGTTGGGTCTTGAAAATTCCATATTCAAGAGGAAGAAATTTCCATAAAACTTGTTAAAGGATAGAAATAAAATTCTAGAGAATATTGAAGAAGAATATTCAAAGAAATAAGTGACCCTATGAAGCGTAAAACCTTCATGGATCGCTTCTCTGCATGGAGATCCACTTCACAAGGCACCCATGAACTAAATAGTTCGTGGGATGGAGATTAAGATGCCAACTTCCGAAAATGAAACTAAAATATTTTGTAGGAAGAAGGTGGATACTTCCACCCCGTAAACAATGCTCTACCAGTAACTAAAATGGTTTGTGGTCAAGGCATTACTGACAGCTCCTCGTGAATAAAACAAAGTCATTCGCATGATGGAGGTGGTGATTTCTACCCTGAAAACGAAAACCTTGTTACCCCGATGACTAAGTCATCTGAAGGATGGGTATATTCTATAGGATTCTACAAAATATGGCTCACAACATCATCATAGATGACCATACATGCTGGTATTTAGTTCCTCTAATTCTCTATAAATAAAACCCTTGTGGAACCAAAGGAAGGATCGAGGAATCGATGGATCAATAGATGGAGATATTGAAAGCTCCCCAAATGATAGAATCCTTCTATAATTCCCAGCAGGTAAAACACACTGCATGGCATTAAGGAGGATAAAATAAATCAATTATCAATCTGCAAACTCAACATATTTTGAAGGAATACTTTCCATGAAGTGCAGAACCAATGTCCCCTTCACAACCAGGTAGACCACATAGCAAAAAAACTATGTGAGTGGAAACCTACCTCGCATGCAAAATCACTATGTGGGAGGAACTCGATCTTGGGTATCATCATGCAATGTGGATGGAAATTGGACCCACGTAGAAAATTTCTACATTGACCGAACTCAGGTTTGCATACCACAATGGTATGAAGATGACCCCTTACCCATAAATCACCATGTTATGTAGAGGGAATCTTATCCCACATAAAAATATGTTACATGACATGGGGTATCCTAGGGTGTTCCACTCTCAATATCCAATCACTACCTTTTGTCATATCATCAATCCCTATGGTGGCCCCTCCGCAAACAAGTCCAATGGAATTAGTCCAAGTCCTCTTCCAATGCCACTAGAAATTTATGATAAAACCATTAGGAACATCAGCATTCCCTTTGGAGTTTACATACTTGTGGTAAGCAAAATCACATGGGTAATATTCACCGAGAAGAAGACCCTTGGAATGACCTAAGGTTTACATTCCCACAATAACGCGAGTTCCAACCTCAGGATACCCATGTGAACCTCATCATTCTAGGGTTTTAAAGTAGCCACTAGCCTTTGCCTTTAATGAGGGCCAGTGTTAAAAATTAATTTCTCTCTTATGATAGATAATAGGGCACTCCTTGTGAGGTGATTCCCTAGCCTTTATTATGGGATGTGGTTCTCTTGATTCTCCTTGCCTCATCCCAATATGTATTCGGATAGATCTCCAAATATGACTATCTTGGATATAAAAACAAGAGAGGAAATGGGCACACTCAAATCCCTCCCTATCTCCCCCCTTGAGTATCCAGTTCCATCCATCGGTAGAGGAAGCAGGATGTGCGGTCATCAGATCCACTACCTCCACTTATTTCTCACACCAAGCATGACTCACATTGGCTTAGAGGCAGGCGACAATCATAGAATATGAAAATCCTAAAACAAACCACATAGGCCTTCTTCGTAGATGAAATCTCCAACTAAAATCCAAACGAGCCTCCTATTAATTATAAGCCCCAATAAAATCTTCTCAAATGGTAGGACTCCATGCGTAAACCCCAATCATTCCCCCTTTAATGGGCCTCCTCTAAGATTTAAGTCTCAATAAAACTGAACTACAAGTTATATGATTCCCAACTAACTAGGATATGTAGAAAGATTCTTATAGGTCCAAACCCGAAACTCAAATCCACCCTAATGTTCTCTGGTCCATACCCCCGGTAGGGTTATATTCACTCAGGGGACCACATCTCTTCTAGGTATCTCGAGCTGCCTCAGTGTAACTCCCACACCATCCTTGACCAAGCAACCTTTTTCCAAGACTTCCTTGTCGTATGATGTTAAACTACATAGTTGGGTCCTTGTCACACGACCTTAAAAGGTAATGTTTCTAGTTAGGAAACGCTGAACTATGTGGGTTCTAATTCCTCTCATGAGAATACATAAGAATCCCATTCTATGAGTTCGATCCCAACATCACAACAACTCCCATCCCACTGGATGATGATAAACTCCAGAGCACCATACCATGTGGCTTAAAACCAGAATTGTCTTAGTGAACTATAAAATAATACCTAATATTTACATAAAAGGGTAACATCAATGTAGAACCATATATATATATAGATTTCCCCATTGATGGAGAACCTTGGATACATACAAATGATTCTGAACCAATGTGTTGTTATGGCCAGTCATTGTCTAAGGATAATCCATGGACACGAGCTTTTGAATCAACCAAGTATTAGCAAACATGTGAACATAACTTAAATCTATAAGAGAGTCCTAGAATATGAAATAGTTCCCCCCAAAAGGGTATGATGAGCCTGAGTTCCCATCCTCTCGACCAATGTGAGTTCTCAGGTGTCTTTGGACGAATCATCCAATGAACATGTGTCTTTGGAAATAAGGTCCATGAATCATGGATATGATAGTTGTTGGGTATTTCTGGCTCTACAAATAAACCTTTTAGATACCATTTGAAGTTATTATACTTGATATCAGGGATTTCACACCAATTAACCCCCTTCAATCAACCCAATTAGGCATAGTACACTGTCATACGAAACAAAAAATAGTGAAACCGATATGAATGACTTAACTATGGGACCCCATTCACAAGATAAAGAGGGTATATTGCCCAGTCCACATTAGACCATTTTTGTTTAAGGTAATAACAACTTCATAAAAAATGGTGAAACCAACAGGAATCCTTAACCAAGGTGGCAGTTTTACCCCACGTCAGACCCCTTCCACATCCAAATTGTAAGAGGGATAGATAAGACCATAAATTACACATGTGATCCTAAGATTATAATTTGAAGAGGGTTTTTTGTCTGTACTTGTCACGCATATTGCAGTAAATTTTCAAAGCTTGCATAAATCCAATGAAATATCGATATTTTTCTCAGACACACGTGTCAGCGACTGCACTAGTAGTCAGGTCCTTAACAAAGTACAAAACTCCATCGCCCACCCAAATTCTTCAATATTGGGTTTCAAATACACAGATCATGGAGTACCATAAAAACAGTGTTATACCTACCCTAAAGGTAGAAAATAAGGTCCTCTAGGCCATGAAGCCCCAGCAGTCATCCAACCAACGATGATTGGCGACCCAGAACATAGCGGTTCCACTGGAAGCCTCCAATCGTTTTAGGATTCTATCCCCAGAACGTGACAATGAGTGTCTCCCTTACCTTAGAGAGGCTAATGAAGTCTTCACCAATGATTTCATCCTTACAGCATAGGGTTTCTTCTCAAGGGACCCTACTAGAAATCATCATTTCTCACACTAGGTATCCTAGTATCCTCACCCTGATGAGTATATCACCACGAGGGACCCTTTTGAAGTCCAATGGACCTGGGTCCCTTGAGTGGCCCATTGGGGGTGACGATCAAATGATCAGGAACAAGTTATCACCCTCTTTCCTGAGGAATAAATCCACCATATAAATAAAGCCAAAAATTATGAGCAGACGTATATTCCTTCTCCCTATTATTAATATCGCCAGGTAAATATGGTGGAACACTATGAACAAGAAAAAATCCCTACCAATTCTCACTAGAACCTCCATGAAAATAGGGTGGAAATTATAGGCATATGAAAACCCCTGCCAATGAAAACGAATCCCATCATCCAAATAGGGTGGAAAATGAGCAGATGAAAATACCTACTCACGAATATGAAGTTCATCAGTCAAATATGGTGGAAACCAAATACAATCAGAGTCAAATTTTTACCAATGAATGAAAATCTCATCAGTCAAATATGATGGCACTTAAATACAAGTAGATTCAAATTCCTATGGATGCATACCAATATTGTTAGAAAAATATAGTAGTAAACAAGATGATTAAAATATATTATTGTCAATATAAATCCCACCAGTCAAATACGGTGGCAACCAGAGAAAATAATCAACGTATCCCAACTATAAACTAGGGGAAGACTCGTTCCTCTACCCCCTAATGGGAGAAATGTCAGTACTCATTAGAATAATATGGAGGACCGAAGTAGGCACAAACTCCTACTCCAACATTGGAATGGATATTTATTCTCGTTACATCCAAAGACATATCTCAACACATATTTGCGATTATGGAGGCTCAAACATCAATTCCTGAACAAATCCTACAGACTTATCAATATGTAATCACGTCCATGGAAATATCAAGGATTCGGGCCCACAATCCCACCTCCCTAAGTGGGGTGGATCATCTACACAATAGAATGGTAACTCTAGAGCAAACATGCATCCCTTATCCTATACAAAAGGGTAATTAACCATATTATGTGATAAACAGAAAACTTGATCAGGCATAAACACCCATTCCAACTGGGGGACACCGGTCCACCATGGTGGCTACTCTAGGTCAGGCATATATCCTTATCAGAAATCAGAATACTCTCCAGAATATCCTGGTATTACTATATGAGTTACTCGAATAGGTTTATGTATATAAAGGTCAACATTCGTAGCAAGCGTCCCTGGTTTCCCGCAATAGAGCACCCAAAAATAAATCACACCAAAGGCAGCTAGAAAATGAAGATCATATTCATGATCCTTCTCTAGTAGAAGCTAGTGTTATTAATTCCATCAAACACTTATCCATAGTGTCTTAGGATCCTCTCAATCCATTACCAAGTTATGGAAGTGACAATAGTGGTTTTGAAGGTCCTCCCTGAAATATTTCTACCATCCATTCTGAAGGTCCTCCTCAGAGAACACACTATGAGGTATTACTTCATGGGTAACAAATGATCGATCATGGGATCTTATATCTTGATGAGCGTCACAATATCCCTCCTTTTGACCAGAAGATCACATGGTAAGAAGTACCTCCCCTCGTTTTCATCCACCCTAATGGTCCTCCCCAAGGTATAATCTTCAGATATTCTACCAATAGTCGAACATCAAGTTGTGATGATAATCATCTCCATGATAGCATCAGCTATGAAGGTCCTCCCCACAATGAAATCTCAGTTCAGTAAGAAGGTCATCCTTGTGATATCATCTGCCCTATGGGTATTCCCCAGGGTATACACTAAAAAAAGTATTCCAATAGTCAGACAACAAATTATGATGGTAGACCTCTATTGTAGCATCAACTGTGAAGGTCCTCCCCACAGTTAAGTTCTATATTAGCAGGAAGGTCCTCCTCTTGATGAATCAAATGCAATAAAGCCCTCATATGTTGAGGCACTTGTATGGATGGGGTTAAGCCTGTTAGATACCCTATCAATAAAAATATAAATCCTTTCTCAACCATGAGATGGATCATGGCTATGCTCATCTTATGAGACACCTCCGGACCACTCACATGTCAAAAAAACCCTATTATCCCTACAACATGTGACCAAATCATCAAGAAATTTCAAAGTTGGGAAGATCAAGTAGATGAGTCCCTGGTGCAAGAACAAAAAGATATATTGATCATGAGAAGATAGTTAGCTAGGGACGAAATTGTTAGAGTTGGTGTCTTGAGAACCAACTATTTATACTTTGATTACATGATGCATTTATTTATTGTCATAACTATATAAACTCAAACCCGATTATAAATATCCTCACAACCCCAACATTTTTCTCTAATAGTTGTGCACAAAAATTCTAGAGAATTCACTCAAAGATGAAATAACTCCTTTCTCCAAGAATGCTCTCAAGACCGAGAGAGATCCTCCTCCATCAGATCAAGGCGATCTAAGGCGGACAATGCAAGAAAAGGATTCTCCATGCTAGCACCTGAAGATTCTTTTTGCAATGTCTAGAGATACGTGGTGCATGTGTGGATAACCACTAGAGGAATTCTACACTTGTCTTCTGCGATGCAATGACAAATCACATCAGAACGTGATCAGAAATATCAACGAAGAAAGAACGCCATAAAAGGTACTTCTTGTCAATTAATTAAATTAATTATAATCAACCTGTGATGATCCTCCTTTTTGGTTCTAGGACTATTCTTCTTCTTTGTTTATTTCTGTGATTCAATCTGTGGAGTCTAGCATTTATTGTCGTATTGATCATGGATTGATCATTTCAAATAAAAAAAAGTCAAGTGGGCACATCCACCCAAGAGCTTCTTATGCGCTCGGGACCTTCAAAAATACAAGTCATGTTTTGGCCCACAACCACTTCTCAGTTTGACATATCAAGAGATTTATCATAATAATTCATATATAACATTTGTCTCAATCTCAAGAAAACTCTCCACTAGTTTAAATCAAAATTCTTTCCCTATGATGGGTACGCAGACCATGTCAAAATATTTGAAGATCTTTATCTTTAAATCAACTCAGAATCCATTCTATCTGCATGGCGACCACAATCGAAGAGGTGTAAGAAAGATCTTCAACAAACTTTCCTCCATGTTCTGCTTTAATTGTGTCATCTTATCAGTGATTCCCCATCTAGTGTTTATATTTGGGGATGGGGAGAGCATGGATATTTTCATTTCATCCCACATCCCATCCAGTTGGACCCATTGGAAATGACATCCTATAATTTCATTATCCCAAGGTGGATGTAACACCCCAAGCTTCCATGGTACGCTCCTCTTAGAAATTAATTTTAAAATAAGTGTCTAAAATGCGATGAAAATCACTTTTAGAACAATACAGTTTTTAAGCATAAAACTAGATTTATTCTTATCCCATGACTAGTAAAAATATGAAATGATTATTAAAATATTTAATTGATTAAATAATATATAAAATTAATTAAAATTATTCACCAATATTGTTAAATTTTATTTATTAAGATAAAAACATGTTGCGTGCATAAAAATAGGTTTTTAAAAAAATATCCTTTATTTTTAATTAATTTTTATTTTCATTTATAATCAATTTATAATCAATGGATTTATTTTATACATTTGTAAACCATAAATTTTTATAATTTATTTATTCATATTCATACACTTAATCCCAATGGTTGAGATATGGCCATTAAATAATATTTTAATATAATATTATGGTTTATTTAAACTCGGTGTTGCGTGTCACGCAAGTTATCAAGAAAATAAAATTTATTAAAGAAAAATATAATATAAAATCTCAAGGTGTTACAATTTATTCTATATTTGGTGTTTTTTCCACCATGTATAGTTAAGGTGCACATTTTTATGGAACATGTAGCAACTATGTAGGATTTACTATGTTCTATATGATTAAATACCAGATTAATTAAACTCTATGCCAATTTCATAGTTTATTTTTAAAATAAAATTAAACCTATATATAATTAAAGCACATGGTTTGTTAAATAATTCACTAATCATGTGGTTTAAATGTATTTTTCATTGTAATTAATATTGTTTCTTAATCCCAGTTTTGAAATCAAGTTTCCCCCCTTAAATAAAAATTTTAGTTTCACAATGGTTTTGAAATACATTAAGAGTTACATAAAGATTATCTAAAGGATTACATAATAAAATTAAATCAAAAATAATTTATCTCATATGAAAACAATAATTGAGATACTTTAATACTGCACTAGCATTATTTTTTAAAGAAAATCCAACCCATAAAAACAAGAAAATATTTATAAATTATTATGAAATATCATGTTACCTCCCGATGAGTTTTGTATTTAACATCCCAAGATAAAAATACCCAATCATATTTCTAATTAAATTATGTGGTGGAAATATTTCCCACTATTTTCTCCATATTAAAATTTGGATTTAAATGTTTCATATTGAATTTGAAATATTTTCCATTATCTCCTACTATTTCAACAGCACCATGATGGAAGGCCTTGATCACCATAAAGGGCTTACACCAATAGGGATTCAAATTTTATAGGAACAGACTAAACTATAAGTTAAATAGTGGTAACTTCTATCTAAGTTGAATGGACTTCTGAGTAATCATGAAATCATGGGTCACCAGTGTTTTTTTATAAATTCATATATTAGTTTACACCACCATTATGGTTTGATCTAACTTGATCAGCTACAAATTGTGTTTCTCCTTAGTAATATTGAGATAAAAATTGAGTTCCTTGAATTCCTAATATGCCTTGTATTTGAGTTCTAGTAGAAAATTGAATGACTTCTCATAAACCAACCAAAAAGGAGAAATTACTAGAGGATTTTTATATGCTATCTTCTTTTACCATAAGGCATTATCAGGCTTATTTTTCTAATCCCTTATTAAGGAAACCACCATATTTTATATGTTTTTTTAGTTATTAATTTGAAACATATATTTGATCACTTTTTTGGGGTTGTTATGGTGTGATCATGTTATAATTTATGCCACATTTTAGGAAAGCATTTCTCAACATGGATTTATTGAAATGGGTACTCATATCACTAATGAGTGCCCTAGGAACTCCAAATCAACAGAAGGTATTCTTTTTTAAGGAATGAAATGATGAATTTGGTCATGTTGTGTATGGTATCTATGGATTCAACCCACTTGGATATATATTACACACATTATAATGGAGGTGTTTTTTTAAGAGGGTGTAAATGGCCTCATAAAATCAATATTCTATGTTTCAAATATCTCCACTTATAGAATAAAGTGTTGTGATATTTCCTCTCAACATCCATTGTTAATTGTATCCTAGCTCAGTCATATCATAAGACAAAGATCTGATCATCCTTATGCGTGGTGAAAAAAAAGAACAAATATTATAAAATCTTTTAAATGGTTTATTACAAGCCATGATATCCCCCGAATGGGGATGATTGAAAAAACTCCAAAATCATATGAACTTTTTGTTCTATCCTACAATGGTGGAAAATCACATCTCCATATGATCATAATAATATTAGGTTTCCCATAAATAATGCTTCCTTTTTTCCAATAACTATTTTTTTGGAAAGAGATATTTAGGTGTATCGTTGCCATGTTTATGTAATTTGTGATATTATCAAACCATGATTTAGGTGTCTCCATAACTAAAAAATAGGTGTTTTTATAGTAAATACTATCAGATCTCTTTATTCTATTACTCTTAATGGTGGGGAAACTATAAGATAGATAAGTGATCAAAAACAAGGATCTATATCCCATTTTTATCATGGATTTCTACATAAAATTCTTGAAGTATAAGTATCCATCGAATTAACTATGGATTAGCATATTTTTTGTTCAAGAGGTACTTAACATTTTTGTGGTCTATATTGATAATCACTTTTGAAACCACTATATATAATTGAAATATATAAAATGAAAATAATACCACTAACATATTTTTTACTACAATGGTGTAATTTATTTAGGCCACATTTAATGAATCACTCACATATTAGACCATCCAAAATATATAGTCGACTCATTATCTAAGCATTACACCCACAACATAATCACTTACATTGTATATAATGTCAAATGACTCATTCTAATCTATGTTAATCATGATTGGGGAATCCAAAAACCTTTTATTTATCATCTAAAGTTCTTCAATGCATGTACCATAAAACTAAATGATGGTATTTTTTGTTAAAAGGTTTGTCAATGGTTGATAAATTTTTGAGAAATCCCTCAAAAACCATCGATAGAAGCCTTAATTCCATAGGAATATTTATATTTCCAAGAATAAAGTTCTAATGGGTAAGTTAACAATTGATTCAATATTTTCGAGGTTTAATTCAATTCATTTTTTGGAAAGCATGTGGATCAATGTTAATCCATGTTTCTCTATAAAGTGCCACTTTTCCCAATTAAGTACCAAGTTGTTTTTCTCACATATTTCCAAAACTAGTGTTAATTTGTTCAATCAGAAACCAAATGACTTCCCATATATATATAAAAACATCTATAAATACTTTTAAAATATACACCACTAAATCATAGAGGATAGTCACTATACAGTGTTGGAATGTGTCTGGATAATTTCATTTATTAAATTATTGTTGGGTCTTGAAAATTCCATATTCAAGAGGAAGAAATTTCCATAAAACTTGATAAAGGATAGAAATAAAATTCTAGAGAAGATTGAAGAAGAATATTCAAAGGAATAAGTGACCCTATGAAGCGTAAATCCTTCATGGACCGCTTCTCTGCATGGAGATCCACTTCACGAGGCGCCCATGAACTAAATAGTTCGTGGGATGGAGATGAAGATGCAAACTTCCAAAAATGAAACTAAAATATTTTGTAAGAAGAAGGTGGATACTTCCACCACGTAAACAATGATCTACCAATAACTAAAATGGTTTGTGGTCAAGGCAGTACTGACAACTCCTCGTGAATGAAACAAAGTCATTCGCATGATGGAGGTGGTGATTTCTGCCCTGAAAACGACAACCTTGTTACCCCGCTGGCTAAGTCATCTGAAGGATCCGTATCTTCTATGGGATTCTACAAAATAGGGCTCACAACCTCATCGTAGATGACCAGACATGCTGGTATTTATTTCCTCCAATTATCTATAAATAAAACCATTGTGGAACCAAAGGAAGGATTGAGGAATCGAAGGATCGATAGATGGAGAGATTGAAATCTCCCCAAATGATAGAATCCTTCTATAATTTCCAGCAGGTAAAACACACTGCATGGCATTAAGGAGGATAAAATAAATCAATTATCAATCTGCGAACTCAACATACTTTGAAGGAATACTTTCTGTGAAGTGCAGAACCAATGTCCCCTTCAAAACCAGGTAGGCCACATAGAAAAAAAAACTATGCAAGTGGAAACCTTCCTCGCATACAAAATCACTATGTGGGAGGAACTCGATCTTGGGCATCATCATGCTATGTGGATGGAAATTGGACCCATGTGGAAAATTTCTACATGGACCGAACTCAGGTTTTCATACCACAATGGTATGAAGATGACCCCTTACCCACAAATCACCATGCTATGTAGAGGGAATCTTATCCCACATAAAAATATGTTACATGACATGGGGTATTCTAGGGTGTTCCACTCTCAATCTCCAATCACTCCCTTCTGTCATATCATCAATTCCTATGGTGGCCCCTCTGCAAACAACTCCAATGGCATTAGTCCAAGTCCTCTTCCAAAGCCACTAGAAATTTATGATAAAACCATTAGGAACATCAGCATTCCCTTTTGAGTTTACATACTTGTGGTAAGCAAAATCACATGGGTAATATTCACCGAGAAGAAGACCCTTGGAATGCCCTAAAGTTTACATTCCCACAATAACACGGGTTCCAACCTCGGGATACCCATGTGAACCTCATCATTCTAGGGTTTTAAAGTAGCCACTAGCCTTTCCCTTTAATGAGGTCCAGTGTTAACAATTAATTTCTCTCCTATGATAGATAATAGGGCACTCCTTGTGAGGTAATCCCCTAGCCTTTATTACGGGAGGTGGTTCTCTTGATCCTCTTTGAATCATCCCAATATGTATTCAGATAGATCTCCAAATATGACTATCCTGGATATAAAAACAAGAGAGGAAATGGGCACACTTAAATCCCTCTCTATCTCCCCCCTTGAGTATCTAGTTCTATCCATTAGTAGAGGAAGCAGGATGTGCGGTCATCAGATCCACTGCCTCCTCTTATTTCTCACACCAAGAATGACTCACATTGGCTTAGAGGTAGGCGACAATCATAGAATATGAAAATCCTAAAAGAAACCACATAGGCCTTCTTCGTAGATGAAAGCTCCAACTAAAATCCAAACGAGCCTCCTATTCATTATAAGCCCCAATAAAATCCTCTCAAATGGGAGGCCTCCATGTGTAAACCCCAATCATTCCACCTTTAATGGGCTTCCTCTAAGATTTAAGTCTCAATCAAACTGAACTACAAGATATATGATTCCCAACTAACTTGGATATGTAGAAAGCCTATTATAGGTCCAAACCCGACACTCAAATCCACCCTAATGTTATTTGGTCCATACCCCCGGTAGGGTCATATTCACTCAGGGGACCACATCTCTTCTAGGTATCTCAGGCTGCCTCAGTGTAACTCCCACACCATCCTTGACCAGGAAACCTTTTTCCTAGACTTCCTTGTCGTATGATGTTAAACTACATAGTTGGGTCCTTGTCACACAACCTTAAAAGGTAATGTTTATAGTTAAGAAACACTGAACTATGTGGGTTCTAATTCCTATCATGAGAATACATAAGAATCCCATTCTATGGGTTCGATCCCAACATCACAACAACTCCCATCCCACTGGATGATGATAAACTCCAGAGCACCATACCATGTGGTTTAAAACCATAATTGTCTTAGTGAACGATCAAATAATACCTAATATATCCATAAAAGGGTAACATTAATGTAGAACCATAGATATATATAGATTTCCCCATTGATGGAGAACCTTGGATACATACGGATGATTCTGAACCAATGCGTTGTTATGGCCAGTCGTTGTATAGGGATAATCCATGGACACAAGCTTTTGAATCAACCAAGTATTAGAAAACATGTGAACATAACTTAAATCTATAAGAGAGTCCTAGAATATGAAATAGTTCCCCCCAAAAGGGCATGATGAGCCTGAGTTCCCATCCTCTCGACCAATGTGATTTCTCATGTGTCTTTGGATGAATCATCCAATGAACACGTGTCTTTGGAAATAAGGTCCATGAATCATGGATATGATAGTCGTTGGGTATTGCTAGCTCTACGAATAAAACTTTTAGAGACCATTTGAAGGTATTATACTTGATATCAGGGATTTCACACCAATTAACCCCCTTCAATCAACCCAATTAGTCATAGTACACTGTCATACAAAACAAAAAATAGTGAAATTGATATGAATGACTTAACTATGGGACCTTATTTACAAGATAAAGAGGGTATATTTCCCAGTCCACATTGTAGGATCGAAATAGTGATGTAGATGCTCAATTTACAAGACGGGGGTGAATTGTACACTTTAAAAATTCCTTTGGAACCTTTAAAGTTAGTTAAGAATAACTATGTTTTCATTAAGCAAAGGAAAGTACTAAGTTACTAAGTTTAACAAAGTTAAACTAAGCAAATTTACAACACCTCTAATACTGAATGCAAACTTGAAAAGAGATTCTGAAAGTAGGTTCCGGAAATATGGTTCCGGATATTGAATCTTAACAAAAGACTACAATATTAGATTCTACCTTAAAGCATATAGAACCTAAAAGAATCAGAGTACAAGTAAGAAAGTATAATAAGATTATACTTTCCTTACAATACAAAATGCAGCGGAAATAAAACTAGTAGAACTACTAGAAACAAGATATAAGTCTTTTAACCCAAAGAGAAGGGTATACAACAACCTTGGATAAAGGTCCCTTGATTTATACTTTCAAGAAAGTCTGTCTTACCCACACTAGGGTAAGCCCTCGATACGAAGATCGGAGTCTCTGTCTTGCTATCCCCGCAAGCCCTCAACTTCAAGGTAGTTGGCAACCTCTGTCTTCCTCAGCAAAGAAGCCCTCGAACTTCAAGGTAGTCGGCACCTCTGTCTTCTTATCCCCGGAATCCCTCGAATGTAATCACCAACATTCGGAGTCACACGAAGCTTTCAGAGTTAATAAGAGTCTCTCTCTCTAGAAATCACTTCAACAGCATGTATGCACAAAACCAAGTTGTTCATCCATCAATTGTGAGCTCTTTCAAAATGAGCTCCTATTTATAGGTAAGGTTGGCCTCCTTCCCAACAGTCATATCTTCCTTAAAAAACGGAGGGACCTGTACACTTGTCACTTAGACAACGGTTAGTTTATAACAAAATAGACGACATAGTTTTATAACAAAACAAGTGTAACAGAATGTACGACATCGTTTTAATTCTAACTAAAAAGTTCGGAATGAAAGCTTCGGAGTGAATATTCGGAGTGTAATGGAAATAATAAAGAGTAGACAAATTATAGAAGAGTAAGCAGAATAAAAGTTCGGAGTCTAACCAAAATATTTTTCGGAGTCTGAATTAATTCAGAGTGTATAAAACAAAGATAATCAGATTCTGTTTAATAGGTGAATTCGGAATGAGAATTCGGAATGATAATTCATCATTAGAATTCGTAATGAGAATTCTTCATCAGAATTCGTAATGAGAATTCTTCTTCAGAATTCGTAATGAGAATTCCTCATCAGAATTCAGAATGAGAATTCGTCATCAGAATTCGTAATGAGAATTCTTCATCAGAATTCGTAAAGTGAATTAATCATTAAAATTCGTATTGAGAATTCGTTATCGAACTTCATAAGGATTCGTATCCTGAGTCTGGAGTAGAACTTAATTAGAGTTCGTATCCGGGATTCGGAATGAAACTTCCTTACAGTTCTTTTCCAGAATTCGGATCCTAAAACAGAATGCTTCATATCAAAGTTTCAACGATTCCTTGAAAATAGAAATGAATCTGAATCTCATACTTAAGAAAAATATGGATGAAAATATGATAAGGATAATTTTTCTTATAAAATCGATTTTGCCTATAAAAGCAATTTTCCTTAAGAAAACAATTTTCCTTATAAAAGAAATTTTTCTTAAGAAACAATTTTCCTTATAAAAGCAATTTTCGTTAAGAAAACAATTTTCCTTATAAAAGAAATTTTCCTTAAGAAAACAATTTTCTTAAAGGTAAGGTGTTTGTGATTTTCAAAACAAGAAGGAATGGAAAAGTCATAAGGAAAACCTTATTGACTCAATAATATCCCCCTTTTTGGAAAGCACAAACATCCTTACAAAAAAGAAATTCTAAGAAGAAAAAGCTTATCTCCCTTGATTTAAGGGTATAGATGAATACGACTAACTCCCCCTTATGCTTTGAAACTCTAAGGATCGTATTCTAGATGTCCGGAGTGATATTTTATTAAGAATAAGAAAGTATTCTTAAAAAAACTCCCCCTTAGATAGACTCTTATTAGAGTTCTTCTTTCTTACAGATCTTTTCCTTCCCCTCCTTATATAAACTCTTATTAGAGTTCTTCTTTTTCTTAAGGATATTTTCCTTCTCCCCCTTTGTGATTTTCAAAAAGAAATCGAGGGAATGGAAACAAAATAACAAAGTACCTGAAAAATTAGTAATAAAAACCAAGGAACCGAGAAGCACAATTTTCATTAGATTTGAAATGTCGGCAACAAAGAAAAATAGATACAACAAAAAGATCAGATTTAGTTATTTCAGATATTTTTCCTTTGACATGAGCCCCTTAAGAATAGTCTTGATCTTCTTCAGGTCTTTATGATCTTCTTCATCTTGCTTCTCTAAGACAACTATTCTTGTGGATTGAGCTTTAATATTTTCTTCCTGGGCTTTCATATTTTCATCCTGAGACTTGATCTTTTCTTCCTGAGACTTCATCTTCTGATCAAACCCGATCCGATGATCCCTTTCAAATTTCCAGTTCTGAGAAACAGAATTCAGTTTCCCATTCAGATCCCTGACTTCTTAGATCCAGAAGTTCTTTTCATCTGTCAGCTTCTCTTCAAAGGATGAAGTTAACTCATTTATCTTCTTGTCCTCGGTCCCAAAGGAATCTTTAACATTGTCTTGAAACTCATCGAATATCCTCATCTCTTCCACAGTCTTCTTCGACCAGCTTGTCATCCTCTTGCAAGATCTTCTATGAGCTTCGTAGCCAACAAAAAACGTTTTGAACTGAGACTCTATTTCAACACACTTATCCATAACCATAGATACGGAGTCTGTTTTCTGATTTAGAGCATGTTGGAGCATCTGGCACCTTGAGTCAATACTTGAGAAGGTCGGAATGGTTCCCACCAACTTTTTTAAGGACTGAACAACAAAGTCATACCCCAACGAGGATGACTCCGAATCTGAAATTTTTCTTGGAGAATTTTCTTCCTCAATAAGCTCTAACTTCCTTTTAGATGAATCACCAAATTCTCTTTTCTTGCTGGCCACTGATTTCGGGGTCTCAACAAGGAGTTGCTTTCCCTTGTCTTTTTTCAGAATCGATTCTTGATCAGGGGTTTTCTGCTCTCCAGTAGACACTTGAACAATATCATCAACTGCTTTTTGAACAACATCTTCCTCATTCTTATCCTTCTCTGGAGTTACTAACTTAGAGGATTCAGCCTCTGAAGTTCGGAGCGACAGGTGTTCCGAAGGCGACCCCTTATACTCATCTACCTCTTTCAATAAGTCTCTTGTTTCACCACTTCCTTCAGCAACTTCTTCTTCCTCTCCCACTTGCTGAATCTGCTCAAGTTGGTCAACATGCTCAGCTGTAGTCTCTTCCGGAAAATCAAGGTTTCTTCCTGGAGTCTCAGGTAGAGATTCCAAGGAGAAAGATCTCGGAACTGGAATGCTTCCGGATACCATCTCATTAAATTTCAATAATGCTTGGACAGCCTCGGCTTCTAACATCTTCTTCTTGAGCTTCTTTTCCTTTACTTGTTTTTCAATCTCATCAGCAGTTTTCTCCTTCATGGCCTTAGCTTCCGTAGGGTCCAATCCGAACTGCGGATCCCCTTCTTTCCTTTTCTCTTTATCTGCTCTCCACTTCGAAAAAACCTCATCAGGATAGGCCTTCTTCTTCTTTGGTTTGGGAGGTGCGGTTTGAACTTCCTTAGACTTAGGATCCTCAACTTCAGCTGCAACTTCTTTCAACTTTCTTTTCTTTACTGGCTTAGATGATTCCGGTTCAACAGCCTTCGGAGCCGCTTCTTCTTGAATAGGCAAATCGAAGAACTCACCAGTCTCCTTGTTGAAAGCCACATCCATTCTCTTAAGGGTATCATCACTGACCAACAAAATTTTGCAAACCCTTGGATTAGATCTGCAAGCTTCCTTGAAAGACTCAAGGCACCGAACTATCAACCTCGATAAAATTGCTGGGTACATTACGATCTGGGCTCTGAGATTTCCTTTCTTAAGATTATCAATGGTTATAAGAATGTGCCTCATGAAATTAAACTTCCTTAGATTTATCAAGAAATCTAAGATATAGATCTCACTCTTATTCAAGCTGTCTTTATCACCTTTCCTCGGTACGATAAGCCCTTGCACCCACAACTCTAGAATCCAGAAATTTGTAGGCAAACTAGCAATCTTCGGAGCCTTCTCATCAGCCAGTCCGAGAGTTTCTAAGGCTTTTTCCTTGTCGAAGCTACCCTTATAATCCGGCAAAACGTGAGATATAAATTCGGATTCTCCTTCATAGGACAGCCCTACCAAGCTTGATGCCTTGGTATAAGAAAGCTTGTAAGTCTTACCATAAGACTTAAAAGAAAATTTCTCCCTATTATCTTCCTGAAAGAAGGAAACTGATTCGTAGAACTCAATAAGTAACTCCGTAAAAACATCGTCTTGGTTTCTCGGTTTGGACACAGCAATATCTTCCCACCCATTCAACTTAATGTTCTTCGAAATAAGAGAATCATAGTTGTTGAAGAAATCCAGATGGACTAACCTTTCTCTGTAAACTAACCATTGTGAAATAAGTTTGGTGGATGACATCTCTTGAGACGCTAACTCCGCAGACATTCGGATCTGAAGTCCTCTGAGAAGTTCAGAACGGAGAAATCTGAAGTTCGGAACGACTTTAAAACAGAGAGGCAGAGATTCGAGACGCGAGAGCTTGAAATCGATGTGGGACAAGTATTTGGGTCCCCTTTATATAGGCAATGGAGCGACGGTTCAACTTCCTCAGTTGATCTAACGGTTGGGATAAGCTGAGATTAGATCTAACGGTTGAAAACTTGAATCCGATCTTTTTGAGGTTTTTATTAAAACAAAGAATTAAGAAACCTATAATCTGAAAACATAATACAAGAAACTGCTAGCAAGTAAAATATGACTACGAAAACTTGGATAAGGAAATCATATCTTTCGGATTGGCTTAGGAGGATTATTCGTAATGGGTAATATAAAAATGACTACAGAAAAAAAACTTTATTATGAAAAGACAAAGTTCGCAAAACTTTACTACGGAAAACAATCTCACTATGAAAAGCTCAATACGAAAAACGCAGTACGAAAAACTCAGTACGAAAAACTCAGTACGAAAAAGAAAGTACTAAAAACGCATTATGAAGGATTCGGTACGAAAATCCCGTTATGGAAACACCAGTACAAAATCTTCCATTCCGGAAGTTTTCAATACGAACACTTCCATTCCAGAAGTATTCTGTATGAAAATGTCCGTTATGGAAGGTTTTTCTCATTTTTAACTTGAGCTATAAAACTTTTGAAATATGAAAAAGTTTCAGATTTCTTTGCTAGAAAATAGACCCAAGTAAATCTAGTGTAATCATAAACTAGAACAAACACATTGTATTTGCCTCCAATACTTCCAGTTTGTGTTGGACCAAAAAGATCCATATGCACTAACTGTAATGCATCGGTTGTTGAGACTTCACCGATTGATTTAAAACTAGATTTATGTTGCTTTCCAAATTGACAAGGATCACAAACTTTAGAATAATCAAATCTAAGCTCCGGTAGATCCTTAACTAGTTTATTCTTAGAGAGTTTACATAGGTTCCTAAGGTTACAGTGACCTAGTCTTCTATGCCATAACCAGGAATGATCTTCCATTGCACTTAGGCAAGGTAAATCTTGGCTTCTGAGGTCTTCTAAGTTCAGAGTGTAAACATTCTCTTGCCTATTGGCTGAGAGAATAAATTCTTCCTTGGAATTGTGAACTAAACACTTATCATTCCTAAAATTCACAAGGTAACCTTCATCACATAACTGACTTATGCTAATGAGGTTGTGCTTAAGACCTTTAACAAAAAGAACATTTGAAATCAAGGTTTTACCAAGAAGAACAATATTACTAATACCAAGAATCTCTCCCTTAGAATTATCTCTGAAAGTTACCTTTCCTCATTTCGTCTTGATAATCTTTTCAAAATAACTTTTGTTACCAGTCATGTGCCGGGAACATCCACTATCCATGTACCATGTATTGTTGCTGGTACTCTCTTTATTTTCCTGAAATTAAGAAGAAAATTAGACTTTCGGAATCCAAACTTGTTTAGATCCGAGATTTCCAGACAATAAAATTTTGGGTACCCACATCTTCTTAGAGAAGTAAGCTTTGTGAAATCCTAAAGATTGGGTTTTGTTTAGGGAACAATTCTTTTCCCAGTGACCACCACATTGACACTTAGTACAAAATGGGGCACTTTGAGGAACAAAATAATTGTTACTGAAAATTGGTTTTTCATGGGTATAACCAAATCCGGATTTATTTCTTAAAGGTCGTATTTGAGAATACATTTTATCAAAATTTTCCTTACCATGGGTAAAGTTTGATAAACACTTCTTTAAGGGAAAAATTTCAGACTTGAGTTTTACAACCAAGTTTTTATCCTCAAAATCATTAGTTTTTGAACTAGAGTTAGGCTCGAAAAAATTTTTATTAGAAATTACTTTTTCTAATTCTTTAGAAAGTTTGTTCTTATCAGAACTTACTTCCTCAAGAATTTTTGAAATACTTTCAAAATCAGTATTTTTCTTATCAAGATCTTTAGATAGATCTGATATCTCTTTTGTAAGAATAGAATTCCTAGAGTTTTCTTTATCAAGTTTCTTATTGAGTTTGGAATTCTCAATTTCAAGAAGTTCAGCAAACCTAGAGACTTCTTCATAAGTAGGTAAAGTATTTTCTTCATCAGAAGATGATTCTTCATCAGAAGAGTTATAATACTTACTATCATTATAATTTAAAGAAACATTGGTCAATGATTCAGCATTTCGTACCTTAGCCATAAAACAATGATTATCAATAGGCAATCTGGCTAAAAGACCAAGATTCTTCTGTCCTGAAGATTCATAGTCAGAAGATTCATCTAAAGAGTCACCACCACTGGCACTCCAGGTGTCATTAGCTTTCAGAACTTTCTTAGCTTTGGCATTATAATATTTCTTTCTGTTTCTATCTGAATGTCTTTCCTTCCTTTATTTATTTTTGAGCATAGGGCAATCTGGTCTAATATGTCCAGCTCTCTTACATTCATAACAAGTAACTTCTCCATCTTTCTTATCTTTCCTGTCCTTTTTCTTATACTTAGATTGAAAATTTCTCTGACCAGCTATCTTGTTCATCCTTCGAGCAAGATTTTCTAATTCATTTTCAGAGACTTCACTCTCACTAGATTCGGATTGGAAAATAACTTTCTTAGACTTGGACCTGGTTACTCTCTCAGGAGTCTTAGCTTTCATCTGATTTGAAGTTGTTATAAAAGCAACAGTACCATTTCCATTCTTCTTCTTGATGTTGTCAGCATCTCTCTTCATTCTGGTTTCATGTTGTAGAAGAGTTCCAAATAATTCATCAAGAGTAATTTGAGTGACTTTCCTGTTCTCATCTATAGCTGTTCTCTTGGACTCCCACTCATTGGGCATAATATCAATTATCTTGTCCACAAGATCTTCATCATCTAAACCTTTTTCTCCCATAGACTGTAGACTGTTGACTATAGTCATGAATCTCTGTTGAACTTTACGGATTGGTTCACCATAAATAAATTTGAAGCCATGATATTCATCTCTAAGCATAGCTCTCCTAGTCTCAATCACTTTAGAAGTCCCAAAGTGTGTAACTTCTAACTTCTTCCAGATACAGTTAGCTGCTTCACAAGAAGAAATTTGGATATATATATTTCTAGTCATTGAACATAGTAGAGTATTGCATACCTTATAATTGAGTTGATATTCTTGCTTTTCCTGATTAGTAAAAGTTCTGACTTCCTTGTCAGAAATTTTATAATCACCAGTAAGCATAAAAAAGTTGTCTACTCCAGTATTGATAACAAAAGTCTTCATTCGATCTCTCCAGTATTCATAATCATTACCATCAAAGATTGGTGGCCTTGTAGGATTCAGATTATCAATTGAACCAACATTAACTCCTACTATACTCGAGAAATCCTTCGATACACAAACTTGTTAGTAGCAAAAGTTTCGTAATCACAAAGTTCGGAATGAGAAAGTTCGGAATGACAAAGTGAGCAAGAAAAACTTATTCGTGAGTATAAGTATTTCAGAGACCTTCTCTGATACCAATTGTAGGATCGAAATAGTGATGTAGATGATCAATTTACAAGAGGGGGGTGAATTGTACACTTTAAAAATTCCTTTGGAACCTTTAAAGTTAGTTAAGAATAACTATGTTTTCCTTAAGCAAAGGAAAGTACTAAGTTACTAAGTTTAACAAAGTTAAACTAAGCAAATTTACAAAACCTCTAATACTGAATGCAAACTTGAAAATAGATTCCGAAATTAGGTTCCGGAAATATGGTTCCGGATATTGAATCTTAACAAAAGACTACAATATTAGATTCTACCTTAAAGCGTATAGAACCTAAAAGAATCAGAGTACAAGTAAGAAAGTATAAGAAGATTATACTTTCCTTACAATACAAAATGTAGCTGAAATAAAACAAGTAGTAGAACTAAGAGAAACAAGATATAACTATTTTAACCCAAAGAGAAGGGTATCCAACAACCTTGGATAAAGGTCCCTTGATTTATACTTTCAAGCAAGTTTGTCTTACCCACACCAGGGTAAGCCCTCGATACGAAGATCGGAGTCTCTGTCTTGCTATCCCCGCAAGCCCTCAACTTCAAGGTAGTTGGCAACCTCTGTCTTCCTCAGCAAAGAAGCCCTCAAACTTCAAGGTAGTCGGCACCTCTATCTTCCTATCCCCGGAAGCCCTCGAATGTAATCACCAACATTCGGAGTCGCACAAAGCTTTGAGAGTTAATAAGAGCCTCTCTCTCTAGAAATCACTTCAACAGCATGTATGCACAAAACCAAGTTGTTCATCCATCAATTGTGAGCTCTTTCAAAATGAGATCCTATTTATAGGTAAGGTTGGCCTCCTTTCCAACGGTCATATCTTCCTTAAAAAACGGAGGGACTTGTACACGTGTCACTTAGACAACGGTTAGTTTATAACAAAATAGACTACATCATTTTATAACAAAACAAGTGTAACAGAATGTACGACATCGTTTTAATTCTAACTAAAAAGTTCGGAATGAAAGCTTCGGAGTGAATATTCGGAGTGTAATGGAAATAATAAAGAGTAGACAAATTATAGAAGAGTAAGCAGAATAAAAGTTCGGAGTCTAACCAAAATATTTTTCGGAGTCTGAATTAATTCAGAGTGTATAAAACAAAGATAATCAGATTCTGTTTAATAGATGAATTCGGAATGATAATTCGGAATGATAATTCGTCATTAGAATTCGTAATGAGAATTCTTCATCAGAATTCGTAATGAGAATTCTTCTTCAGAATTCGTAATGATAATTCCTCATCAGAATTCGGAATGAGAATTCGTCATCAGAATTCGTAATGAGAATTCTTAATCAGAATTCGTAAAGTGAATTAATCATTAAAATTCGTATTGAGAATTCGTTATCGAACTTCATAAGGATTCATATCCTGAGTCTAGAGTAGAACTTAATCAGAGTTCGTATCCGGGATTCGGAATGAAACTTCCTTACAGTTCTTTTCCAGAATTCGGATCCTAAAACAGAATGCTTCATATCAAAGTTTCAACGATTCTGTGAAAATAGAAATGAATCCGAATCTCACACTTAATAAAAATATGGATGAAAATATGATAAGGATAATTTTTCTTATAAAAGAGATTTTTCTTATAAAAGCAATTTTCCTTAAGAAAACAATTTTCCTTATAAAATCAATTTTCCTTAAGAAAACAATTTTCCTTATAAAAGAAATTTTCCTTAAGAAAACAATTTTCCTTATAAAAGCAATTTTCCTTAAGAAAACAATTTTCCTAAAGTTAAGGTGTTTGTGATTTTCAAAACAAGAAGGAATGGAAAAGTCATAAGGAAAACCTTATTGACTCAACACACATTAGACCATTTTTGTTTAAGGTAATAACAACTTCATAAAAAATGGTGAACCCAACAGGAATCCTTAACCAAGGTGGCAGTTTTACCCCACGTCAGAACCCTTCCACATCTAAAGTGTAATAGGGATAGATAAGACCATAAATTACACATGTGATCCTAAGATTATAATTTGAAGAGGGTTTTTTGTTTGTACTTGTCACAAATATTGCAGGAAATTTTAAAAGCTTCCATAAATCCAATGGAATATCGATATTTTGCTCAGACACACGTGTCAGCGACCGCACTAGTAGTCGGGTCCTTAACGAAGTACAAAACTCCATCGTCCACCCAAATTCTTCAATATTGGGTTTCAAATACACTGATCATGTAGTACCATAAAAATAGTGTTATACCTACCCTAAAGGTAGAAAATAAGGTCCTCTAGTCCATGAAGCCCCATCAGTCATCCAACCAATGATGATCGGTGACCCAGAACATAGCGGTTCCACTGGAAGCCTCCAACCGTTTTAGGAGTCTATCCCCAGAACAAGACAATGAGTGTCTCCCTTACCTTAGAGAGGATGATGAAGTCGTCACCAATGATTTCATCCTTATAGCATAGGGTTCCTTCCCAAGGGACCCTACTAGAAATCATCATTTCCCACACTAGGTATCCTAGTATCCTCACCCTAATGAGTATATCACCACGAGGGACCCTTTTGAAGTCCAATGGACCTGGGTCCCTTGAGTGGCCCATTGGGGGTGACGATCAGACGATCAGAAAAAAGTTATCACCCTCTTTCCTGAGGAATCAATCCACCATATAAATACAACCAAAAATTATGAGCAGACGTATATTCCTTCTCACTATTATGAATATTTCCAGGTAAATATGGTGGAACACTATGAGCAAGCAAAAATCCCAACCAATTCTCACCAGAACCTCCATGAAAATAGGGTATAAATTGCAGGCATATGAAAACCCCTACCAATGAAAATGAACCTCATCATCCAAATAGGGTGGAAAATGAGCATATGAACATACCTACTCATGAATATGAAGTTCACCAGTCAAATATGGTGGAAACCAAATACATGCAGAGTGAAATTCCTGCCAATGAATGAAAATCTCATCAGTCAAATATGATGGCACTTAAATACAAGTAGATTCAAATTCCTATGGATGCATACCAATCTTGTTAGAAAAATATAGTAGTAAACAAGATGATTAAAATCTATTCTTGTGAATATAAATCCCACCAGTCAAATACGGTGGCAACTAGATAAAATAATCAATGTATCCCAACTATAAACTAGGGGAAGACTCGTTCCTCTACCCCCACATAGGAGAAATGTCAGTACTCATTAGAATAATATGGAGGAACGAAGTAGGCACAAACTCCTACTTCAAAATTGGAATGGAAATTTATTCTCGTTACATCCAAAGACATATCTCAACACATATTTGCGATGATGGAGGATCAAACATCAATTCATGAACAAATCCTATAGACTTATCAATATGTAATCACGTCCATGGAAATATCAAGGATTCGGGCCCACAATCCCACCTCCCTAAGTGGGTGGATCATCTACACAGTAGGATGGTCACTCCATAGCAAACATGCATCCATTTTCCTATACAAAAGGGTAATTAACCATATTATGTGATAAATGGAAAACTTGATCGGGCACAAACACCCATTCCAACTGGGGGACACCGGTCCACCATGGTGGCTACTTTAGGTCAGGCATATATCTTTATCAGAACTCAGAATACTCTCCAGAATATCTTGGTATTACTGTATGAGTTACTCAAATAGGTTTATGTATATGAAGGTTGACATTCGTAGCAAGCGTCCCTGGTTGCCCGCAAGAGAGCACCCAAAAATAAATCACACCAAAGGTAGCTGGAAAATGAAGATCATATTCATGATCCTGCTCTACTAAAAGATAGTGTTATTAATGCCATCAAACACTTATCCATAGTGGCTTAGGATCATCTCAATCCATTACCAAATTATGGAAGTGACAATAGTGGTTTTGAAGGTCCTCCCTGAAATATTTCTACCATCCATTCTGAAGGTCCTCCTCAGAGCACACATTATGGGGTATTACTTCATGGGTAACAAATGATAGATCATGGGATCTTATATCTTGAGGAGCATCACAATATCCCTCCTCGTGACCAGAAGATCACATGGTAAGAAGTACCTCCCCTCATTTTCATCCACCCTAATGGTCCTCCCCAAGGTATAAGCTTCAGATATTCTACCTATAGTCGAACATCAAGTTGTGATGATAATCATCTCCATGATAGCATCAGCTATGAAGGTCATCCCCACAACGAAATCTCAGTTCATTAAGAAGGTCATCCTCATGATATCATCTGTCCTACGGTTATTCCCTAGGGTATACACTAAAAAAAGTATTCCAATAGTCAGACAACAAATTATGATGGTAGTCCTCTCTATTGTATCATCAACTGTGAAGGTCCTCCCCGCAGTTAAGTTCTATATCAGCAGGAAGGTCCTCCTCTTGCTGAATCAAATGCAATAAATCCCCCATATGTTGAGGCACTTGTAAGTATGGGGTTAATCCTGTCAGATACCCTATCAATAAAAATATAAATCCTTCCTCAACCATGAGATGGATCATGGCTATGCTCATCTTCTAAGACACCTCCGAACCACTCACATGTCAAAAAAACCCTATTATCCCTAAAACATGTGACCAAATAATCAAAAAAAATAAAAGTTTGGAAGATCAAGTAGATGAGTCCCCGGTGCAAGAACAAAAATATATATTGATCGTGAGAAGATAGTTAGCTAGGGACAAAATTGTTAGAGTTGGTGTCTTGAGAACCAACTGTTTATACTTTGATTACATGATGCATTTATTTATTATCATAACTATATAACCTCAAACCCGATTATAAATATCCTCACAACCCCAACACTTTTCTCTAATAGTTGTGCACAAAAATTCTAGAGAATTCACTCAAGGCTGAAATAACTCCTTTCTCCAAGAACGCTCTCAAGACCGAGAGAGATCCTCCTCCATTGGATCAAGGCGATCTAAGGCAGACAATGCAAGCAAAGGATTCTCCACGCTAGCACCCGGAGATTCTTTTGGCGATGTCTATAGATACGTGTTGCACGTGTGGATAACCACTAGAGGAATTCTACACTTGTCTTCTACGATGCAATGAAGAATCACATCAGAACATGATCATAAATATCAACAAAGAAAGAACGCCATAAAAGGTACTTCTTGTCAATTAATTAAATTAATTATAATCAATCTGTGATGATCCTCCTTTGTAGTTCTGGGACTATTCTTCTTCTTTGTTTATTTCTATGATTCGATCTATGGATTCTCGTATTTATCGTCGTATTGATCCTGGATTGATCATTTCTAATGAAAAAAAGTCAAGTGGGCACATCCACCCAAGAGCTTCTCCTGCGCTCGGGACCTTCAAAAATACCAGTCATGTTTTCGCCCACAACCACTTCTTAGTTTGACATATCAAGAGATTTACCAGAATAATTCATATATAACATTCGTCTCAATCTCTAGAAAACTCTCCACTAGTTGAAATCAAAATTCTTTCCCTATGATGGGTATGCAGACCATGTCAAAATATTGGAAGATCTTTATCATCAAATCAACTCGGAATCCCTTCCATCTGCATGGTGACCACAATCAAAGAGGTGTAAGAAAGATCTTCAACAAACTTTCCTCCATGTTCTACTTTAATTGTGTCATCTTATCAGTGATTCCCCATCTAGTGTTTATATTTGGGGATGGGGAGAGCATGGATATTTTCATTTCATCCCACATCCCATCCAGTCGGACCCATTGGAAATGACATCCTATAATTTCATTATCCCAAGGTGGATGTAACACCCCAAGCTTCCATGGTACGTTCCTCTTTGAATAATAGAGCAGCGTGTGTTGTACGCAACCTCGAGTTCTAACACACCGCGACCAAAAAAGTAACAGATATGAATAGTAATACCCACTTTTTGAAATTATATAAATTTTATATTTCAAAATGGACTTAATTTTTGGATTCGGAATATTGAAATTATCCTATGTTGAATTTTTGGTATTTTTCTGAGAAGTTCCAATTTTTGATGAATCGTGAAAAATACTTAAAAACAACTTTTTAAATCAAAATAATTTATAGTGATAAATTATACAATTGAGTGGTTTAAAAATATAATTAGAATATATTTTTACCATTTTATCCAATGGTGGTCATTAAAATTAATTTTACTTTGAGATTGGACATAAACAATTGTCAATCTTTTGATATATATTGTTTCTTAAAAACACGCTATTTGTTGTGACAGCGGGAATTAATTATAAAATTAATTAATTAAACTTATATGTTTTTAATTTTGTAAAATAGACATCATTTTTGAATTAAGAATATCAAATATATCTTAGGGTGAATTTTTGGTATTTTTCTGAAAAACTTCAATTTTTGATGAATAGTGAAACCACTAAGTGGTAGTTTAAAAAAAAAATCGTGTAAATGAAACATTACCACTTCTGTGTATTGAATTTCAAAAATCCGACATACATGGTTTTCATTAGGAATTAAAATGTGGTTCAATGGGATTAAAATAATTTTTGGTGAATAGTAACTTTTAAGTTCTATTAATCGCGATTAAAGGTAATTAGTGAAATTTAAGGTAAAAATGATATTATAAAAATATGAAAATATCCTGAAACTTGTCCTACCCTTATTGGATAAGTCATGGCCGACCCAGACAATCCAAGGGTCAATTTGGGGACCCCATGGAGCCACTTGGGTAAGAAAATGACTTTAAGAACTTTTTATTTAAAGTAAAGATAAAATTGTCACAAACATGTGTTGTTTTACTAAAACAATTATTACATGGGGTTATATAATTTAACTTTTTGACTATAAATATTCATTGGAAAGATAAAAATATTTCCTACATCGTTATATTTTTTTTATAATTTTTAGACATTAAATAAATTAAATTTTTTATGACACCATGATGATGCATTGATTACCTCATTAATTAACGATTTTAATAAAATGGAAGGATAATGTAAAATCCAATACTTAAACTTGTAAAAAAACTATTGTATGAGTATATTTATAACCCTTATAACCATATCCTCGAAATATATCATTGTGGGACCTTTGAAATCCGAAAATCACTTCATAATAATGTAACATTTCATTACTTTCCAAGAGTGCCCCTCCTCTCCTCTTATAAAAGGCCCCCAACTCTACCACCTTATTCACACCTTCAAAGCCATTTGGCTCGGCCAAAATCAGAAAAAATAATATATAAACGTCCATATATTACTCTTAGAAGCCCAACTTTGGTCATAATTCTTTTCAAGGAAGCCTTTGGCTCAAATCAAAAAAGAATTACCTGATTTTAAGGTAATGTCTTCTCTTATGTTGTTTTGTTTTATTTTGCTTCTCAAACCACCTAAACTCTTTTTATTCTTTTATTTTGTAACAAAACCAGTATATTAAATATACTAGGATGTTTTTATGAGAACTATTTTAGTTAAACTTACACACACCTTCGTCTAATGGTTAAAGAACATACTGTTTCTGTGGGTGGCGAATTAGTGTCTCACGAAATGATGATTGTTCAATCTTCTTTTAACACCTCTCATGGTGGTCATTATGATGACACTATTTTCATATATGATATATATATTATGTTTATGTTTTCCTTATGCTTCTGTATTTCTCATTTATGGCATACCTTTATGATTTCCATTATGGGTAAACGCGATAATTTCATTTTAGGAAGTGCGGACTACTGCCCCCTCAAAGTGATTTGAATCGTTAATGTCATATGTGGGATGTATAAAGGATGGAGTAAATGGTATTATAAATTATATTATACTAGAATTATGTTATACCTCTATATAATTATAATTTATTTCCATTAAATATGAAATAGAAATGAAAGTAGCGTTCATGCGTACGTACGGCTTACCGTCTCCATGAACGGTGCATTTCATTTCTTACCTCTAAACGTTATGTAATATTATAAATGCATGTATATACTGGATATATATGATATATATGATATCTACATGATGAATATAATTCTTTATATAATGTATATTTCACCACATGAACAACTTGTAATTATAAGAAGTTTATTTTTGACTCAAGTACCAAAGATCAACAAAATGACCGTTATTAACTTAAATAATTACATAATGTTCATAACTTGATAATAAGTGATATAAAAGGAATAATGAACTTGAAAAAGGTTCTTAATCAAGTAGAAATTAACTCTAGTTTATTATTCAGGATATTAAAGAAGGATCGAGTCAAGTCGGACACGTGGTAAGGGAACTTCTTACCCCAATTTCCATTCTTTGGGTTAATCTCCTACTTTAAAATTATGTCATGTTATTATTATGTCCTATCTTGTATTTATACTTTCTTTATGTGTACATATAGTGAATACACATAATAGATCTATTTTATTTAAAAAATGATATTTGTAAGGGACTTCGTCTCAATATTTATTCATTGAGGCATATTTTGTTTTATACACAAATTTCTTTTCTACGGCATATAAACCCCTTTGAATTTTATGTTTATTCAAAAGGAATATTTTTTATATGAATCGTTTTACTAAATGACAAAAAGGAATGTTTTTCTTGTCGTACGTATGTGGCGACAACAACTTCTCTACCGCCGTGACCATTATTTTAGTTTCAACTTCCTCTACAAGCCATAACTTTTTTTTAAATGAAAAATAAATACCAAGTTTTAATTTTCTTTTATTTTGGAATTGAAAATTGTTTTGATAATGTTTTTATTATATAAATGTGTTGTATTGATATCTTGTGATTTAAATGTGGAAATGTTATGTTTCCTTTATGCATGTTTTATGTGATACGATTATGTTATGGTTTATGATATGTTTAAACCTGTTCATATGAGGAATGCATTGGACTTAACAAGTGATGGGTGGAGCCCACTATAGCTCCTCAATGCATCGGTAGGTCTCATGAGACAAACTAGTGTCTTGGCACGAGGCCTTGACAAAATATTATTTGTAGTCTTGGCATGAGGCCTTGGCTACGTGGTTATGATAGTCTGGCATTATGCATTCCATCATTATGAAAGTGGTTATTGATATTGCATGTGATTATTCGACCAGTAGAATATCCATGTGAACAAGTAAATGGAATTATCTCATTTTAATTTTTCCATATTATGTTGAAGTTCAAGTTTAAAAGGATTTTGTTTTAGTTATACATTGCCTTAAATGTTTTTGTTTATTTATGAAAGGTTCCGCTATATTGTTATCCTTACTGAGCATCTGAGCTCACCCCTTTCAATGTTTTAATTTTTCCAGGATGTGAAGAAATATTTTATGAATGACATGAAGGGATAATATGAGGGGATATGAAGACAAGATGTTGTTGTATTTTTGTATTACTTTATGATGTAATGTAAAACTTATGAATGTATCTAGTGTTTCAAGGCTACTAAACTAATCGGTCTTTCGAGACTTGATCTTTGTGATCATGCCAATGTTACGTAATAATGAACCAACTATGGGTAACTGGGGTCGGGGCATTACAGTTGGTATCAGAGGCAGTTTACTACTAACCTTGGAAGCTAGATTTAGATAAACTCTGATTAGAGCACATATCCCTAAGATAGAATTTGAGGATTAGTATATAACAACTTCCTAGAATTTTGGTATTATAGAGATTTTATGAGTTTTCAGAGCAATACATCCATGTCTGGATACGAGCAGGTAGAGGCGGATCTGGCACAGATGTACCTAGGGGTAAAACCCGAAAACACCGCTTTGAGCAAGACTCGAACAGCAACTGGTGCACAAAACGGGCCTTACTGCACTCTTGGTTACGACACTCCTAGGTGATATTCTTAGGATAATTCTCATTTTCTTTACAAACCATTATGAAGGGTTTATGAGTATATACTTTCTCAAAGAAACATTTTTATGATTATAGTTCAATTTATGTTAAGTTTTTTACAAGTATGGAATTATGTATTTTGATTCATAAACTAAACTAGTTTATGCCATTGTTTAGAAATGGCACCTAGTGGGAGGAATGGAAACTATATCAATGCATGCACTCCATGTAGGTATTTCCCTCCTTCTCAAGATAATTATAGTGGAGCTATAGATACAACTAGTGCTGATCAACTTATCACCATACTGAGACAACTCACTCAGGTTATTAATAACAACCTTACTCGTATGGAGCACCCTGATCCGCAATGTGGAGGATCAATGTTAGACCGCTTCATGAGGCAACAACCGCCAACATTTAATGGGGGTAAAAATCCATTAGTAGCTGAGAAATGGATAAACTTCTTAGAGAAAATATTCCATGCCTTGGGGAGTAGTGAAAGGGAGAAAGTTGTCATGGCAGTTTACCGCCTCACTACAGATGTCGATCAATGGTGGTCGCTGATTCAAAACACAAAGGAGGATGAAGAAGTATCAAGTATGTAATGGAGGGAGTTTAAGGAAATTTTCCTAGAAAAATACATTCCACATGACCATCAAGCAGATATGGAAAGGCAATTTCTGAGTCTGAGGCAGAAGGAGGATGAGAATGTCGCAAAGTATGAGGCCAACTTTACAAGGTTAGCAAGACATGATGCAGATTATATACAAAACCCAAGAAGTAATATTGATCATTTCCTTGATGGGTTAAAACCATTTCTCCGTCGAGATTTAGTATCACAATATTTCTCAACATACGAATATATAGTCTCTTGTGCTATCAAGACGGAAAAGGAATTCTATAAGTCTTATGACAACAAAGTAAAGCAAGAGAAGAAGAGAATGGTGGAACAAGAGACAGATAAAGGGAAAAAGAGAAAGAAGGATTTTCCATTATGGGATAATTGTGGGAAGAATTACCCTGGTACTTGCCTAAAAGGAATGGGAGTTTATTATAAATGTGGAGAAAATGGTTACCAGGCCTGTGATTGCAAGGGAAAGAAAGTGGTTATCAATGCCGAATGCTACAATTGTAGGGAAATGGGGTATTATGAAAATGAATGTCCTAATCTTCAGGGAAACTTACCTCAGAAAAGGCCAAGGGATCAAGGACAATCTTATGCTATTACTACAGTTGAAGTGGAATAATTAATGTATTGGTGCTTTTGGACTCAAGGATTATATTCTGGTTATAAGAATAATGTGATATATGTAAGGATTGTACTGCAATACTTGTTGTTTTCATTAAGGTTTTAATATGACGAAGGTAATCATATTTTTATATGTGACAATAAGAGAAACTTTACTTTGTTTGAGGAATATGATGATAAAATTGATTTTAGAATTTAGAGACCTTTTAGAGAAAGTATGGATGGAGGTATATTGAATAACTATAAAGGTTAGAATGGATTAAGTTGAACTTTGGATAGTATTCTTTAAGGTTAAAAAATTTATGAAGATTATTTTTGGAATATTATAATACTATATTTTTAGGAAAAGGACAACCTGCAGGTTTGGGGATAACCCATCACATCGGACAAAGCTGTAGGAATCGAACCCACAACCATAGTGCGACAGGCCTTTATTACCTACCACTGGCCTACAGGAAGTCCCTGGTTATTACAAAAAAGTTTTCCTAATCTAAATGGTATGTTATAAAATTATGATAAATAGAATATTTTTGAGTTCTATTACCTTTTGGAGTGAAATATGGGTTTGTGGTAAAAATTTATTAAAGAGTGAAAGTCTACATGACCAGTAAGTATATTTCCTTATGTTCTTAGTAAATATCCTAAATAAATTCCTCAACTTTATGAAAGGTAACTTAAAACAAAAATGTTGTTGGTTAACTTTTCCAATTGGGGAATCAATGACCGTTTAACCAATCACAAGTTTGTGATTTTCTTGTAGTTAACTTTCTCTTAATACGGTTTTATACAACTCTCCATCAAACCTTGATGGTTTGTTTTTCCTCCATATCCATATTTTCATAGAATCCTAGTATGGGCTATCTCGGGTGACCTTTGTACTTCTCTTTCTTTCTTTTAAAGTTATATTTTTATTAGCCTTATTTCTGATGTGGGTTTTCCAAAAAGGTATTTTCTATTTTCAACCTTTTATTTTCAAAGAAAAATTTTAAATTGCGAGGACATGATTTATTGAAGGAGGGGAGAATGTAACACCCCAAGCCTTCATGGTACGCTCCTCTTTGAATAATAGAGCAGCATGTGTTGTACGCAACATCGAGTTCTAACACACCGCGACCAATAAAAGTAGAAGTTATGAATAGTAATACCCACTTTTTGAAATTATATAAATTTTATATTTCAAAATGGACTTCATTTTTTGGATTCGGAATATCGAAATTATCCTATGTCGAATTTTTGGTATTTTTCTGAGAACTTATAATTTTTGATGAATAGTGAAAAATACTTAAAAACAACTTTTTTAATCAAAATAATTTATAGTGATAAATTATACAATTGAGTGGTTTTAAAGTATAATTAGAATATATTTTTACCATATTATCCAATGGTGGTCATTAAAATTAATTTCACTTTGAAATTGGACATAAACAATTGTCAATCTTTTGATATATATTGTTTCTTAAAAACACGCTATTTGTTGTGATAGCGGGAATTAATTATAAAATTAATTAATGAAACTTTTATATTTTGAATTTTGTAAAATAGAAATTATTTTTGAATTCGGAATATCAAATATATCTTAGGATGAATTTTTGGTATTTTTCTGAAAAACTTCAATTTTTGATGAATAGTGAAACCACTAAGTGGTAGTTTAAAAACTAGTTTTTCGTGTAAATGAAACATTACCACTTCTGTGTATTGAATTTAAAAAATCCGACATACATGGTTGTCATTAGAAAGTAAAATGTGGTTCAATGGGGTTAAAATAATTTTTGGTGAATAGTAATTTTTAAGTTCTATTAATCGCGATTAAAGGTAATTAGTGAAATTTAAGGTAAAAATGATATTATAAAAATATGAAAATATCCTGACACTTGTCCTACCCTTATTGGATAAGTCATGGCCGACCAAGAAAATCCATGGGTAAACTGTGGGACCCTATTGAGCCACTTGGGTAAGAAAATTACATTAAGAACTTTTTATTTAAAGAAAAAATAAAATTGTCTCAAACATGTGTTGTTTTACTAAAACAATTATTACATAGGTTATATAAGTTAAATTTTTGACTATAAATATTCATTGGAAAGCTAAAAATATTTATTACATCATTATATTTTTTTTATAATTTTTAGACATTAAATAAATTAAGTTTTTAATGACACCATGATGATGCAGCGATTACCTCAATAATTAACGATTTTAATAAAATGGAAGGATAATGTAAACTCCAATACTTAAACTTGTCAAAAACCTATTGGATGAGTATATTTCGAACCCTTATAACATTATCCTAGAAATATATCATTTTAGGACCTTTTAAATCCGAAAATCACTTCATAATAATGTAACATTTCATTACTTTCCAAGAGTGCCCCTCCTCTCCTCTTATAAAAGGCCCCCAACTCTACCACCTTATTCACACCTTCAAAGCCATTTGGCTCGGCCAACCTCTACCCAAATACTCTCTCAACTTCCCTATATTACTCCTAGAAGCCCCACTTTGGGCATAATTCTTCCCAAGGAAGCCTTTGGCTCAAATCAAAAAAGTATTACCCGATTTTAAGGTAATGTCTTCTCTTATGTTGTTTTGTTTTATTTTTCTTCTCAAACCCCCTAAACTATTTTTATTCTTTTATTTTGTAAAAACACAAGTATCTTCAATATACTAGGATTTTTTTATGAGAATTTTTTTATTTACACTTACACACACCTTCTTCTAATGGTTAAAGAATATACTGTTTCTGTGGGTGGCGAATTACTGCCTCACGAAACGATGATTGTTCAATCTTCTTTTAGAACCTCTCATGGTGGCCATTATGATGACACTATTTTAATATATGATATATATATTATTTTTATGTTTTCCTTATTCTTCTCTATTTCTCATTTATTGCATACCTTTATGATTTCCATTATGGGTAAACGCGATAATTTCATTTTAGGAAGTGCGGACTACCGCCCCCTCAAAGTGATTTGAATCGTTAATTCCATATATGGGATGTATAAAGGATGGAGTAAATGGTATTATAAATTATATTATACTGGAATTATATTATACCTTTATATAATTATAATTTCATTCCATTAAATATGAAATAGAAATGAAAGTAGCGTTCATGCGTACCCGTCTCCATGAACAGTGCATTTCATTTCTTACCTCTAAACATTATGTAATATTATAAATGCATGTATATACTGGATATATATTATATATATGATATCTACATCATGAATATAATTCTGGATATAATGGATATTTCACCACATGAACAACGTGTAATTATAAGAAGTTTATTTTTGACTCAAGTACCAAAGATCAACAAAATGACCGTTATTAACTTAAATAATTACATAATGTTCATAACATGGTAATAAGTGATATAAAAGGAATAATGAACTTTAAAAAGGTTCTTAATCAAGTAGAAATTAACTCTAGTTTATTATTCAGGATATTAAAGAACGATCGAGTCAAGTCCGACACGAGGTAAGGGAACTTCTTAACCCAATTTCCATTCTTTGGGTTAATCTCCTACTTTAAAATTATGTCATGATATTATTATGTCCTATCTTGTATTTATACTTTATTTATGTGTACATATAGTGAATAAACATAATAGATCTATCTTATTTAAAAAAATGATATTCGTAAGGGACTTCGTCTCAATCTCCATTCATTGAGGCATATTTTGTTTTATACACAAATTTCTTTTATACGGTGTATAAACCCCTTTGACTTTTACGTTTATAAAAAAGGAATATTTTTATATGAATCATTTTACTAAATGACAAAAAGGAATGTTTTTATTGTCGTACGTATGTGGAGACAACGACTTCTCTACCGCCATGACCATTATTTGATTTTCAGATTCCTCTACAAGCCATAACTTTTTTTTAAATGAAAAATAAATACCAAGTTTTAATTTTCTTTTATTTTGGTATTGAAAATGGTTTTGATAATGTTTTTATTATATCAATGTGTTGTATTGATATCTTGTGATTGAATTTTGGAAATGTTATGTTTCCTTTATGCATGTTTTATGTGATACGATTATGTTATGGTTTATGATATGTTTAAACTTGTTCATATGAGGAATGCATTGGACTTAACAAGTGACGGGTGGAGCCCGCTATAGCTCCTCGATGCATCGGTAGGTCTCATGAGACAAACTAGTGTCTTGGCACGAGGCCTTGACAAAATCTTATTTGTAGTCTTGGTACGAGGCCTTGGCTATATGGTTATGATAGTCTGGAATTATACATTCCATCATTATGAAAGTGGTTATTGATATTGCATGTGATTATTAGACTAGTAGAATATCCATGTGAATAAGTAAATGGCATTATCTCATTTTAATTTTACCATATTATGTTGATGTTTAAGTTAAAAAGGATTTTGTTTTAGTTATACATTGCCTTAAATGTTTTTGTTTATTTATGAAAGCTTCTGCTATATTGTTATCCTTACTGAGCATTTGAGCTCACCCCTTTCAATGTTTTAATTTTTCCAGGATGTGAAGAAGTATTTTATGAATGACCTAAAGGGATAATATGAGGGTATATGAAGACAAGATGTTGTTGTAGTTTTGTATTACTTTATGATGTAATGTAAAACTTATGAATGTATCTAGTGTTTCAAGGCTACTAAACTAATCGATCTTTCGAGACTTGATCTTTGTGATCATGCCAATGTTACGTAATAATGCACCGACTCTGGGTAACTGTGGTCGGAGCGTTATAGTTGGTATCAGAGGCAGTTTAGTACTAACTTTGGAATCTAGATTTAGATATACTCTAATTATAGCACATAGCCCTAAGATAGAATTTGAGGATTAGTATAGAAGAAATTCCTAGAATTTTGATATTATAGATATTTTATGAGTTTTTTGAGCAATACATCCCTGTTTGGATACGAGAATTTAGAGGCGGCTCTGGCACAGATGTACCTAGGGGTAAAACCCTAAAACACTACTTTGAGCTAGACTCGAACGGGAACTGGTGCACGAAAACGGGCCTTACTGCACTCTTGGTTACGACACTCCCGGGGGATATGCTTAGGATAATTATAATTTTCTTTACAAACCATTATAAAGGGTTTATGAGTATATACTTTCTCAAAGGAAACATTTTTATGATTATATTTTAATTTATGTTAAGTGTTTTACAAGTATGGAATTATGTATTTTGATTCATAAACTAAACTAGTTTATGCCATTGTTTAGAAATGGCGCCTAGTGGGAGGAATTGAAACTGTATCAATGCACACACTCCATATAGGGATTGCCCTCCTGCTCAAGATAATTATAGTGGAGCTGGAGATACAACTAGTGCTGATCAACTTATCACCATATTGGGACAACTCACTCAGGTTATGAATAATAACCTTACTCGTATGGAGCACCCTGATCCGCAACATGGAGGATCAATGTTAGACCGCTTCATGAGGCAACAACCTCCAACATTTAATGGGGATACAAATCCATTGTTAGCTGATAAATGGATAAACACCTTAGAGAAAATATTCCACGCCTTGGAGAGTCGCGAAAGGGAGAAAGTTGTCATGGTAGTTTACCGCCTCACTGGAGATAACGATCAATGGTGGTCGCTGATTCAAAACACAAAGGAAGATGAAGAAGTATCAAGTATGGAATGGAGGGAGTTTAAGGAAATTTTCTTAGAAAAATACTTTCCACATGACCATCGAGCAGATATGGAAAGTCTATTTCTGAGTCTGAGGCAGAAGGAGGATGAGAATGTCGCAAAGTATGAGGCCAACTTTACAAGGTTTGCAAGACTTGCTACAGATTATATACATAACCCAAGAAGTAAGATTGATTGTTTCTTTGATGGGTTAAAACCATTTCTCCATCGAGCTCTAGTATCACAATATTTCTCAACATACGAAGATATAGTCTCCTGTTCTATCAAGACAGAAAAGGAATTCTCTAAGTCTTATGACAACAAAGTAAAGCAAGAGAAGAAGAGAACGGTGGAACAAGAGACAGATAAAGGGAAAAAGGGAAAGAAGGATTTTCCATTATACGATAATTGTGGGAAGAATCACCCCGGTACTTGCCTAAAAGGAATGGGAGTTTGTTATAAATGTGGAGAAAAAGGTCACCAGGCTCGTGATTGCAAGGGAAAGAAAGAGGCTTTCAATGTTGAATGCTACAATTGTAGGGAAATGGGGCATTATGCAAATGAATGTCCTAATCGTCAGGGAAACTTACCTCAGAAAAGGCCAAGGGATCAAGGAAAATCTTATGTTGTTACTACAGTTGAAGTGGAATAATTAATGTATTGGTGCTTTTGGACTCAAGGATTATATTCTGGTTATAAGAATAATGTGATATATATAAGGATTTCACTGCAATACTTGTTTTTTTCATTAAGGTTTTAATACGATGAAGGTAATCATATTTTTATATGTGAAAATAAGAGAAAATTTACTTCATTTGAGGAATCAGATGATACAATTGATTTTGGAATTTAGATACCTTTTAGAGAAAGTCTGGACGGAGGTATTTTGGATAACTATAAAGGTTGGAATGGATTAAGTTGAACTTTGGATAGTATTGTTTAAGGTTAAAAAATTTATGAAGATTATTTCTGGAATATTATAATACTATATGTTTAGGAAAAGTACAACCTGCAGGTTGGGAGATAACCCGTCGCGTCGGACAAAGCTGTAGGAATCGAACCCACAACCATAGTGCGACAGGCCTTTATTACCTACCACTAGCCTACAGGAAGTCCCTAGTTATTACAAAAAAGTTGTCCTAATCTAAATGTTGTGTGATACAATTATGATAAATAGAATATTTTTTAGTTCTATTACCTTTTGGAGTGAAATATGGGTTTTTGGTAAAAATTTATTAAAGAGTGAAAGTCTACATGATAAGTAAGTATATTTCCTTACGTTCTTAGTAAATCTCCTAAACAAATTCCTAAACTTTATGAAAGGTAACTTCAAACAAAAATTTTGTCAGTTAACGTTTCCAATTCGGGAATCAATGATCGTTTAACCAATCACAAGTTTGTGATTTTCTTATAGTTAACTTTCTCCTAATCTTGTTTTATACAACTCTCCATCAGACCTTGATGGTTTGTTTTTCCTCCATATCCATATTTTCATAGAATCCTAGTATGGGCTATCTCAGGTGACCTTTATACTTCTCTTTCTTTCTTTTAAAGTTATATTTTTATTAACCTTATTTCTGATGTGGGTTTTTCACAAAGGTATTTTCTATTTTCAACCTTTTATTTTCAAAGAAAAATTTTAAATTGTGAGGACGCAATTTATTGAAGGAGGGGAGAATGTAACACCCCAATCTTCCATGGTACGCTCCTCTTTGAATAATAGAGCAGCGTGTGTTGTACGCAAACTCGAGTTCTACGACCAATAAAAGTAGTAGTTATGAATAGTAATGCCCACTTTTTGAAATTATATAAATTTTATATTTCAAAATGGACTTCATTTTTGGATTTTTAATATCGAAATTAGCCTATGTTGAATTTTTGGTATTTTTCTGAGAACTTCCAATTTTTTATGAATAGTGAAAAATACTTAAAAATGACTTTTTTAATCAAAATAATTTATAGTGAAAGATTATACAATTGAATGGTTTTAAAGTATAATTAGAATATATTTTTACCATTTTATCCAATGGTGGTAATTAAAATTAATTTCACTTTGAAATTGGACATAAACAATTGTTAATCTTTTGATATATATTGTTTCTTAAAAACATGCTATTTGTTGTGACAACGAAAATTAATTATAAAATTAATTAATGAAACTTATATGTTTTGAATTTTTCAAAATAGACATCATTTTTGACTTCGGAATATCAAATACAGCTTAGGGTGAATTTTTGGTATTTTCTGAAAAACTTCAATTTTTGATGAATAGTGAAACCACTAAGTGGTAGTTTAAAAACCAAATTTTCATGTAAATGAAACATTACCACTTCTGTGTATTGAATTTCAAAAATCTGACATACATGGTTGTCATTAGGAAGTAAAATGTGGTTCAATGGGATTAAAATAATTTTTGGTGAATAGTAACTTTTAAGTTCTATTAATCGTGATTAAAGGTAATTAGTGAAATTTAAGGTAAAAATGATATTATAAAAATATGAAAATATCCTGAAACTTGTCCTACCATTATGGGATATGTCATGGACGACCAAGAAAATCCATGGGTCAACTTTGGGACCCCATGGAGCCACTTGGGTAAGAAAATGACATTAAGAACTTTTTATTTAAAGTAAAAATAAAATTGTCACAAACATGTGTTGTTTTACTAAAACAATTATTACGTGGGGTTATATAAGTTAAATTTTTAACTATAAATATTCATTGGAAATATGAAAATATTTCATAAATCATGATATTTTTTTTATAATTTTTAGACACTAAATAAATTAATGTTTTTATGACACCATGATGATGCAGCGATTACCACGTTAATTAACGATTTTAATAAAACGGAAGGATAATGTAAAATACAATACTTAAACTTGTCAAAAACCTATTGGATGAGTATATTTAGAACCCTTATCACATTATCCTAGAAATATATCATTTTGGGACCTTTGAAATCCGAAAAGCACTTCATAATAATGTAACATTTCATTACTTTCCAAGTGTGCCCCTCCTCTCCTCTTATAAAAGGCCCCCACCTCTACCACATTATTCACACCTTCAAATCCATTTGGCTCCTCCAAACTCTGCTCAAATACTCTATAAACTTCCCTCTCTTACTCCTAGAATCCCCACTTTGGGCATAATTCTTCCCAAGGAATCCTTTGGCTCAAATCAAAAAAGAATTACCCGATTTTAAGGTAATGTCTTATCTTATGTTGTTTTGTTTTATTTTGCTTCTCAAACCCCCTAAACTCTTTTTATTATTTTCTTTTGTAAAAAAACCAGTATCTTCAATATACTAGGATTTTGTTATGAGAAGTATTTTATTTAAACTTACACACACCTTCGTCTAATGGTTAAAGAACATACTATTTCTGTGGGTGGCGAATTACTGCCTCACGAAACGATGATTGTTCAATATTCTTTTAACACCTCTCATGGTGGCCATTATGATGTCACTATTTTCATATATGATATATATATTATGTTTGTGTTTTCCTTATGATTCTTTATTTCTCATTTATGGCATTCCTTTATGATTTCCATTATGGGTAAATGCGATAATTTCATTTTAGGAAGTGCGGACTACCGCCCCCTCAAAGTGATTTGAATCGTTAATGCCATATGTGGGATATATAAAGGATGGATTAAATGGTATTATACATTATATTATACTGGAATTATATTATACCTTTATATAATTATAATTTCATTCCATTAAATACGAAATTGAAATGAAAGTAGCATTCATGCGTACGTACGGCTTACCATCTCCATGGATGGTGCATTTCATTTCTTACCTCTAAACATTATGTAATATTATAAATGCATGTATATACTAGATATATATTATATATATGATATCTACATCATGAATATAATTCTGTATATAATGGATATTTCACCACATGAACAACTTGTAATTATATGAAGTTTATTTTTGACTCAAGTACCAAAGATCAACAAAATGACCGTTATTAACTTAAATAATTACATAATGTTCATAACATTGTAATAAGTGATATAAAAGGAATAATGAACTTAAAAAAGGTTATTAATCAAGTATAAATTAACTCTAGTTTATTATTCAGGATATTAAAGAACGATCGAGTCAAGTCGGACACGAGGTAAGGGAACTTCTTAACACAATTTCCATTCTTTGGGTTAATCTCCTACTTTAAAATTATGTCATGATATTATTATGTCATATCTTGTATTTATAATTTCTTTTTGTGTACATATAGTGAATACACATAATAGATCTATTTTATTTAAAAAATGATATTTGTAAGGGACTTCGTCTCAATCTCTATTCATTGAGGCATATTTTGTTTTATACACAAATTTCTTTTATATGGTGTATAAACCCCTTTGACTTTTATGTTTATTCAAAATGAATCTTTTTATATGAATCGTTTTACTAAATGAAAAAAAGGAATGTTTCTCTTGTCGTACGTATGCGGCGACAATGAATTCTCTGCCGTCGTGACCATTATTTGAGTTTTGGCTTCCTCTACAAGCCATAACTTTTTTTAAAATGAAAAAATATAAAGTTTTAATTTTCATTTATTTTGGTATTGAAAATGGTTTTGATAATGTTTTTATTATATCAATGTGTGGTATTGATATCTTGTGATTGAAATGTAGAAATGTTATGTTTCCTTTATTCATGTTTTATGTGATACGATTATGTTATGGTTTATGATATGTTTAAAGCTATTCATATGAGGAATGCATTGGACTTAACAAGTGATGGGTGGAGCCCGCTATAGCTCCTCGACGCATCAGTAGGTCTCATGAGACAAACTAGTGTCTTGGCACGAGGTCTTGACAAAATCTTATTTTTAGTCTTGGCACGAGGCCTTGGATACGTGGTTATGATAGTTTGGAATTATGCATTCCATCATTATAAAGGTGGTTATTGATATTGAATGTGATTATTCGACCAGTAGAATATCCATGTGAATAAGTAAATGGAATTATCTCATTTTAATTTTACCATATTATGTTGATGTTAAAGTTTAAAAGTCTTTTGTTTTAGTTATACATTGCCTTAAATGTTTTTGTTTATTTATGAAAGCTTCCGCTATATTGTTATCCTTACTAAGAATCTGAGCTCACCCCTTTCAATGTTTTAATTTTTCCAGGATGTGAAGAAGTATTTTATGAATGACCTGAAGGGATAATATGATGGGATATGAAGACAAGATGTTGTTGTAGTTTTGAATTACTTTATGATGTAATGTAAAACTTATGAATGTATCTAGTTTTTCAAGGCTACTAAACTAATCAGTCTTTGGAGACTTGATCTTTGTGATCATGCCAATGTTACGTAATAATGCACTGACTCTGGGTAACTGGGGTTAGGGCGTTATAGTTGGTATCAGAGGCACTTTAGTACTAACCTTGGAATCTAGATTTAGATAAAATATGATTAGAGCACATATCCCTAAGATAGAATTTGAGGATTAGTATAGAAGAACTTCCTAGAATTTTGGTATTATAGAGATTTTATGAGTTTTCTGAGCAATACATCCCTGTCTGGATACGAGCAGGTAGAGGCGGCTCTAGCACAGATGTACCTAGGGGTAAAACCCGAAAACACCGCTTTGATCTAGACTTGAACGGGAACTAGTGCATGACGACAGGCCTTACTGCACTCTTGGTTACGACACTCCCAGGGGATATGCTTAGGATAATTCTCATTTTCTTTACAAACCATTATGAAGGGTTTATGAGTATATACTTTCTCAAAGAAAACATTTTTATGATTATAGTTCAATTTATGTTAAGTGTTTTACAAGTATGGAATTGTGTATTTTGATTCATAAACTAAACTAGTTTATGACATTGTTTAGAAATGGCGCCTAGTGGGAGGAATGGAAACTGTATCAATGCACGCACTCCATGTAGGGATTTCCCTCCTGCTCAGGATAATTATAGTGGAGCTAGAGATACAACTAGTGCTGATCAACTTATCACCATACTGGGACAACTCACTCAGGTTATGAATAATAACCTTACTTGTATGGAGCACCCTGATCCGCAACGTGGAGGATCAATGTTAGACCGCTTCATTAGGAAACAAATGCCAACATTTAATGGGGGTAAAAATCCATTAGTAGCTGAGCAATGGATAAACTCCTTAGAGAAAATATTCCACGCATTGGGGAGTAGTAAAGAGGAGAAAGTTTTCATGGCAATTTTCCACCTCACTGGAGATGCCGATCAATGGTGGTCGCTGATTCAAAACACAAAGGAAGATGAAGAAGTATTAAGTGTGGAACGGAGGGAGTTTAAGGAAATTTTCTTAGAAAAATACTTTCCACATGACCATCGAGAAGATATGGAAAGGCAATTTCTGAGTCTAAGGAAGAAGGAGGATGAGAATGTCGCAAAGTATGAGGCCAACTTTACAAGGTTAGCAAGACATGTTGCAGATTATATACGTAACCCAAGAAGTAAGATTGATCGTTTCTTTGTTGGGTTAAAAACATTTCTCCCTCGAGCTTTAGTATCACAATATTTCTCAACATACGAAGATATAGTCTCGTGTTCTATCAAGACAGAAAAGGAATTCTAAGTATTATGACAACAAAGTAAAGCAAGAGAAGAAGAGAATAGTGGAACAAGAGACAGATAAAAGGAAAAAGGGAAAGAATTATTTTCCATTATGCGATAATTGTGGGAAGAATCACCCTGGTACTTGCCTAAAAGGAATGGGAGTTTGTTATAAATGTGGGAAAAAAGGTCATCAGGCTCTTGATTGCAAGCGAAAGAAAGAGGATATCAATGTTGAATGCTACAATTATAGGTAAATGGGGTATTATGCAAATGAATTTCCTAATCGTCATAGAAACTTAACTCAGAAAAGGCCAAGGGATCAAGGACAATCTTATGCTGTTACTATAGTTGAAGTGGAATAATTAATGTATTGGTGCTTTTGGACTCAAGGATTATATTCTGGTTATAAGAATAATGTGATATATATAAGGATTGTACTGCAATACTTTTTGTTTTTATTAAGGTTTTATTATGATGAAGGTAATCATATTTTTATATGTGACAATAAGAGAAACTTTACTTTGTTTGAGGAATCTGATGATACAATTGATTTTGGAATTTATAGACCTTTTAGAGAAAGTTTGGACAGAGGTATTTTGGATAACTATAAAGGTTGGAATGGATTAAGTTGAACTTTGGATAGTATTGTTTAAGGTTAAAACATTTATGAAGATTATTTTTGGAATGTTATAATACTATATTTTTAGGAAAAGGACAACCTGCAGGTTGGGGGATAACCCGTCGCGTCGGACAAAGCTATAGGAATCAAACCTAGAACCATAGTGAGATAGGCCTTTATTACCTACCACTAGCCTACAGGAAGTCCCTGGTTATTACAAAAAAAATTCCTAATCTAAATGTTATGTGATACAATTATGATAAATAAAATATTTTTGAGTTCTGTTACCTTTTGGACTGAAATATGGGTTTGTGGTAAAAATTTATTAAAGAGTGAAATTCTACATGACAAATAAGTATATTTCCTTACGTTCTTAGTAAATCTCCTAAATAAATTCCTCAAGTTTATGAAAGGTAACTTAAAACAAAAAATTTGTCGGTTAACTTTTCCAATTGGGGAATCAATGACTGTTTTACCAATCACAAGTTTGTGATTTTCTTATAGTTAACTTTATCCTAATCCTGTTTTATACAACTCTCCATCAGACCTTGATGGTTTGTTTTTCCTCCATATCCATATTTTCATAGAATCCTAGTATAGGCTATCTCGGGTGACCTTTGTACTTCTCTTTCTTTCTTTTAAAGTTATATTTTTATTAACCTTATTTATGATGAGGGTTTTCCACAAAGGTATTTTCTATTTTCAACCTTTTATTTTCAAAGAAAAATTTTAAATTGTGAGGATGCAATTTATTAAAGGAGGGGAGAATGTAACACCCCAAGCTTCCATGGTACGCTCCTCTTTGAATAATAGAGCAGTGTGTGTTGTACGCAACCTTGAGTCCTAACACACCGCGACCAATAAAAGTAGCAGTTATGAATAGTAATACCCACTTTTTGAAATTATATAAATTTTATATTTCAAAATGGACTTCATTTTTGGATTCGGATTATTGAAATTAGCCTATGTTGAATTTTTTGTATTTTTCTGAGAACTTCCAATTTTTGATGAATAGTGAAAAATACTTAAACACAACTTTTTTAATCAAAATAATTTATAGTGATAAATTATACAATTGATGGGTTTTAAATTATAATTAGAATATATTTTTACCATTTTATCCAATGGTGGTCATTAAAATTAATTTCACTTTGAAATTGGACATACACAATTGTCAATCTTTTGATATGTATTGTTTCTTAAAAACACGCTATTTGTTTTGACAGCGAGAATTAATTATAAAATTAATTAATGAAACTTATATGTTTTGAATTTTGTAAAATAGAAATCATTTTTGAATTCGGAATATCAAATATATCTTAGGGTGAATTTTTGGTATTTTTCTGAAAAACTTCAATTTTTGATGAATAGTGAAACCACTAAGTGGTAGTTTAAAAACTAATTTTTCGTGTAAATCAAACATTACCACTTCTGTGTATTGAATTTCAAAAATCCGAAATACATGGTTGTCATTAGGAAGTAAAATTTGGTTCAATGGGATTAAAATAATTTTTGGTGAATAGTAAATTTTAAGTTCTATTAATCGCGATTAAAGGTAATTAGTGAAATTTAAGGTAAAAATGATATTATAAAAATATGAAAATATCCTGACACTTGTCCTACCCTTATTGGATAAGTCATGGCCGACCAAGAAAATACATGGGTCAACTTGGGGACCCCATGGAGCCACTTGGGTAAGAAAATGACATTAAGAACTTTTTATTTAAAGTAAAAATAAAATTGTCACAAACATGTGTTATTTTACTAAAAAAATTATTACATGGGGTTATATAAGTTATATTTTTGACTATAAATATTCATTGGAAATATAAAAATATTTCCTACATCATGATATTTTTTTTATAATTTTTTGACATTAAATAAATTAACG